>JALJCQ010000015.1:0-1200000 GCA_023091665.1 Pythium myriotylum
TGGCGTGATCGGCGGTCGAAGACCGGACTGATCTGGAGCTTCCTGAGGAGACGAATGAAGATCCGCGCGTGTCTCAGTCTGGGGAGACTGTGGACTTTGTGGTGAAGCGTAACAGCCAGCTTGCCGAAAGACGGTCCTTTGCGTTATCATCTGTGGAGAATCGATGTTGGGATAACTTTAATCAGGGCGAGTTGGCATGACAGCCAGCTGAGCGGATGAGGACTGTTCGACTGGTAAAGATTATCAACGACCGCTTGGGCGCACTGGTTGAGTGAATGCGCGGAGTGCAGTGCCGGGTTCCTTTAAAGACCTGCTGGTTTCAGATGAAGGGTGTGATGGCTGGGTGAAGTGTATCCGTACATTCATGGAAACACCTGAGGCAACATTTCTGGCGAAGACGATTGGAGGATCGTGAAGCCTCTGGTTCCGGTTAACGTCGGTTACCGTACCCCCCCCCCCCCCCCCCCCCCCCCCACCTAACTAGGAGACCATCTAGATGAGCTGGTCGAAGGGGTCATACAAACGAGAAACACACCTGCTCAACACACAGCACTTGCGCGAACGAATCAAACCGCGAAGAAGTCGACAGGCGGGAGTAATGAGAAGTGGCGGCGTGATCGGCGGTCGAAGACCGGACTGATCTGGAGCTTCCTGAGGAGACGAATGAAGATCCGCGCGTGTCTCAGTCTGGGGAGACTGTGGACTTTGTGGTGAAGCGTAACAGCCAGCTTGCCGAAAGACGGTCCTTTGCGTTACATCTGTGGAGAATCGATGTTGGGATAACTTTAATCAGGGCGAGTTGGCATGACAGCCAGCTGAGCGGATGAGGACTGTTCGACTGGTAAAGATTATCAACGACCGCTTGGGCGCACTGGTTGAGTGAATGCGCGGAGTGCAGTGCCGGGTTCCTTTAAAGACCTGCTGGTTTCAGATGAAGGGTGTGATGGCTGGGTGAAGTGTATCCGTACATTCATGGAAACACCTGAGGCAACATTTCTGGCGTACTTGCGTACGCACTCGTTTGTCAGGCGGTTCGATGGTGCGCGAGGACGTATTGTGCCCATTGTGGGCGGCACAACGTGCAGCGCGATTCTTCGGGATCAACATTTCGGATAGTGCACGCGACGACTATTTGGAGTCCTTAAAGAATTTGCCGGTAAAGATCGTTCCTTGGGTACGGCTTATCCGGGAGTGCGCGCTTTCTTGTAGGCAATGGGAGTACCCATTGGCTGGAAAGTCGCAGAAAAGAACCTGTATCGTGCGCAGTTGACTGGCAGTGCACGGGTGCTTGAAGTGATGCAGGAGGGTGGAGTATATTTGCTGCCTGTGGTGGTACCACCGTTTTCGTGGGGCCATATTGTTGTTGTTGCCCTCTGAAAGATGGAGTCGAAGGTGGTAATCCTTTGGTAATCCTTCATAGCCCGGAAGCTCAGAATTTTGAGGGCTTGCACTGGCGTAAGGATATCGCTTACGTTCGCAAAATCGAGCTCAAGTAGGTCGAGTCTAAGACCCTATGCCAATAAAACAGCCCGGTGCAACATGAGGCGTATCGGTGTTTCGTAGGGAGTCTAGCCAATCAGATTCGCCGTTGGGAAAGGTCATGGATAGGCATTTGTTGGCGTCGCATCGGTCACCCCATAGCTCAGGCGGTTTGGGCGGGCGAATTCCAGTGGGGACAACGACGAATTGATCACCACTGCAAAGGACTGTGACGTGGTTCGGCGACTGTTGGGCCTACTGAGATTTAGGCGAACGACCTCGAAACCGTCGCAATACACTCTTGAGTAATTGTTGAAATCGCGGGAGAAGGTGTTTATGCCCTGGATTTCTTTTGCGCTAGAAAACGTATTGCAAACAACCGCATGTTGTTTTGCATGAAGGCACCGAGTGAAGGCGTAGACTGGAGACTTGACACACAACCCGAAGCGAAGATTGTTGCACTTCGTCATACACCGGGCGAAGCCACGCGCGCACATGAGCACCCCCTGTCGTATATGTCACACGCAATGCTCACACAGTTGGCATCGGGGGCCGCCATAAAACAGTGGCCAATTGCTCTCAGTTCACCGCAGGTGAAGCACCACTGCACGGATGACTTGCCATAGGTCTTGGATTTCTTCTGCGTGGTCCTTCCAGACGGGAGCAACGCGGATGGCTTTACCGAAGACAATGTCGGTCCAGGAGGGTCGAGATGGGAAGAACACCGACATATCCCGGAAGATATCACGCCATATCACAGTTGGCAGTACACACTCGAAGAACAAATGACGCGCCGTCTCCACTGAGTTGCAGCCTGGTCGAACACAGTAGACGATGCCGGGATTCGACACCGTCATGAACGAGAAGCGCGAGCGAGTCGGTAACAAGCCGTACGCCAAGCGGAACTGGAGGTCTTCGTAAATCGTGAGGAGCAACGCACGCAGACGCTTGCGGAGCTTGTTAAATCGCAGGACCACGCCCGTAGGCGCTCGAGGGTCGTGGAAGAACAACGGGTGGGTTCTCGTCGGCTCTGGAGCTTGCCACACCAGGCGGAGCAGCTGGGATCGTGGAATGCGCGGCACCCAGCACACACGGTCGTTGATCTTCACGCCGACTCGCGGATGATGGTGCTCAGGCGCCGTCGGTAGCACTCCATCGACAGGGACAGAGCACATTGTGCACAGACGCCCGAATACTTGTGTGGCTTCCCCGTGAAGCTTGAGCAGCCACGTGTACTGTCGGTACGGGGTGATGGAGACTTGAGTGTAGTCGACATGTCGCTCAGCAAACTCGATTGCGCTTGGCCACTTGTTGCCTTCGCCAGCAAAGTCACGAAGAGATCGCAGCTGAAAGACGCGGGCAACTTGCCGACGGAAGCTTCGTTGCGGCTCTGCGATCATGCTGAGAGAGCGATGTTGAGACGGCGTTGTGTCGGAACGGCTAGTTGGGAGGAACTGGAAATTCTTGTCGCCATGGAACCAGATCGGTTGGTCGAGTGCAGACGCAAGCCGTTCTTCTGGGGGGAGGTCGAGCCACGACACCGGCCACTTGATACCGTACCAAGTCTTCCAGGCCGCACGCCACCACGAAGAGAGCTGGTCCCACTCGATCGAGCCTCGATGCCGCCACGGACTGACGGAGAGGAAGTCGAGTGGCCTCTGCGAGCCCCACCGCGGAAGACTGATCCGCAGCAGCTCAACTCCCGCTACCGTCCAGTTGCCGGTCGTCGATGTTGAAGCTGCCGTGAACTGAAGCAGGAGCTGCAGTGACTGTCGCTTGAGCACACCGTCGAGACTCGGTACCTGCAGACCCCTAGACTCGCGCGGCAGGTTGACAAATTCGTTCGAGATCAGCTGGACATGCCGAGCGTCGCGTTCATACCGCCGACTCAAGACGAAACGATGCAGCGCGGCTTGCCACTTCTTCACTCGTCCGGGTGGCACATCAACGTGAGCAGTGTAGTGCCACAGGCGCGAGAGCACCATGGTCTGGGCGACGAGGAGCCTGCCTTGGAGCGTCCGTGCGCGCCGAAACCACTGCTTGAACCCGTCGAAGAAGCGTCGATCGAGATCTTCAACAATCAACTCCGTCGTGCGTCGTTGGCCAAAAAGGAGACCGAGGAACTTGACCGTGGAGTCTTCATCGAGAACATGCACACCTGGAATGCCCGGACATCGCCGCGTTCGATGCAGCGACATCAGCACACACTTGTTAACGTTGAGCTTGGCGCCGGAGCCTCGACAGTATTCTTCGGCCAACCCAAGTTGCGCCTCGACACCAGCGATAGAGCCCGACAGTAACGTCGAGTCGTCGGCGAAGAAAACACTCGTGACGGTGGCATCCGCTGTCAAGCAGATCCTATGTTCTTCGTGCTGGCGGAGTAGGTTACCAAGCCGCTCGATAACAAGCAGGAACAGCAGCGCCGACAACGGATCACCTTGCTTGACTCCGCGCGTTGGGCAGAGAGGGTCTTGCACGAAGCCGTTGATCATGAGATGCGCGTGTGGTCGAGTGTACAGGAGCTTCACCCACCCCGAGAACGCCCCGCCACATCCCATCCGATCGAGCACCTGAAACATGTAGTTCCAGTTGGCGCGGTCATACGCCTTCTCAAAGTCGAGGAACATGGCGTAGGCTTCTTCGTCGCGCGCGGTGACGAGGTCTTGCAGGTCACTCACGAAACGAACGTGGTGGTGTAACGAGCGACCACGCACGAACGCCTTCTGGTCTTGGTGCACGAGCTTGGTCAGGAACAGCTGCAGTCGGAACGCGAGAACCTTCGACAGCGCCTTCACGTCGACACCCATCAAAGCAATTGGGCGATAGTTGCCTGGGTCAGCTCGGGATCCCTTCTTGTGCAGCAGACTGATCGCAGACTGGCGTTGGCACCGAAGGAGCTCTCCTCGCTGTAGCTGGTAGTTGAACACGATCTCCAGGCATTCACCGAACACGTCAGGAGCCACTTGGTAGAAGGCAGCTGGAAGTCCGTCCATCCCGGGTGCCGACGATGCCCGCATCTTCTTGATTGCACTAGCGATGTCCGCCGCTGTGATCGGAGCGTTGAGGATATTTTGCTCGTCTTCAGACAGTCGGCAGTCGATCGTGTCGAGCATCCGGTCAATCTGGCTCTGCTCGGGTGCGTGGACGACAACACCACTGCGCTCGTCATCGCCCATGATACCACCCCAGTGCTGATTGAAGACAGCCACGATATCTGCGGGATTGCTGGAGGCAGAGCCATCTTGAAGCCGCACTTCTTCGATGCTGACTCTCCGCAAGGATCCGTCCAGCGGCCGAAAGAAGTACTTGGATGACTTCTCCGCGTGTTGAGCCTGGAAGTCGAAAGCCGAGTCTTGGTTGTAAAGCCGTGCCGAGTTGATGCTGTCCTGGTAAGCCGTCAGTGCGGTCTGGAACACCGTCTGCGCGAGATCGCTTCGCTCCGACCGGTATGTAGCAGCCGCGTGGACAAGTGCTTGACGAGCTTCTGCGATGGCGGTCTCACCTTGACGCTTCAACCTGCGCTGCAGAGCTTGAAGCTGTCGACGCATGTCCTTCTTCCACTTGTGCCACATCTTGCCTGGGTTGGAGGAGCGCCGTAACGCAGCAAGCACAGTCGTCGCTTCGCCTTGGATAGCTTCAACGATATCGGGGAAGTCGAGCATCGCCGACTGGAAACGCCAGTACCCGTGGCCTTGAGGCTGGCTCATCGCGCGCAACACGATTTGATGTGCGAGATGGTCGCCGGCACCCTTGGGCTCAAAGTACGAGGAATCACCGTATAGCGCGGTGCAGAAGTCTTCTGACATGAGGATGTAGTCGAGACGGTTATGTCGAGGCTGTGGACCAGTGTAGACGCGTTCGTCGGGATGGTGGATTCGCCAGGCATCCACGACACCGAGCTGGGCCAACCACGCCACACACGCGTTACCGCCGGTTGTCCCTGTCGCCCTTGGATCCGACGCATCGACGAGTGGGTCGAGTGGCGTGTTGAGATCACCGAGCACCAGGTGAGTCGCATTGTCTTCGAACACTTCGTACGGTAGCGCTTCGAAGAACCCCCTCTTCTCGAAGTTATCGACTGGCGCGTACACGTTGTGGATGTAGATCGGAGCACCGTTCGCGACGACCCGGACGACCAAGTAGCGGCCTGGAATAGTCAACGAAGACTGCTCACAAGCAGACTGAAAGCCGGGAAAGTCGGAGCGGAGCACGGTCATGACACCACCCGATCGTGCAGCGACTGCGACTTGACTGTGCGCGTTGGTGTCGCTGACGAAGAGGTGGTGTTGAAATCTGGAGTCATGGTGGAATTGGAGCGTTGCAAGATGATGCGAGTCGCGCAGCTTGGTCTCTTGGACGCACGAGAGACTGTTCTTGATGAGCTGGTTCTCGATCAACAGGTGGCCGTTCTTCCTGATCCCGTTGGTGTTCACCGTCAACAGACTGATGTTCTCCCACGAGACCTCGGCCGCGTCCGCCTCGACCGCTTTAGCAGTCGAGGCAGAGCGGCCCGGCACCTAGTGTCGCGACGCCGTTGACAGACGTGAGCTGGAGAACAGCTTCGTCGTCGGGGAAGTACAGGCCGCACGTGCGAAGATACTCGAGGTCGTCGAGAAGCTCGCCTTACCACTGGATCTTCTCCCACACGGCAAAGATCTGCGCGCCCAGGTCGGAGCGCAGCAGTGCCAACAGCACGTTGGGATGGAGCAGACGACCGTTGAGTGCTGGAATCCACCCGACTGGAGCTCCGGTGAGGCGGTGGATCCACATGTCGCTCTGGAAGATCTGCGGCGCCGTGCACATGAGCATCAACTCGAACAACGAGAGCGCGCACGTGGCTCGCAAGAGCGCCGACATCCGCTCATCACGATACCACCGTCCCGTCATCTTGAAGATGTCATTGCGATCCTTCGGCAGCTTCTCACCGTAGTGCGCAGCCCACTTGTGCGCGAAGGTCGTACACGAGTTTGGATCAGTCGCGCTCAACACACGATTGATCATGTGGAGCTGTGCGAGTTCCTTGACGTTGCCGCTGAGGTCACTCATCTCACCGAGCAGCACGGAGTTGAACGCGAGCGGGGACTTCCCACCGGCAAGATGGCCGATCGTATCTGGGTTGGCCGTACTGCGGAGGGTCTTCCGAAGCGACTCCGCACGAACGTCAGCTGCAGCGATGTGGTTCGACTGGAGCTGGAGGTCGGCGGTAGGCTCGGTCGTCTCGAGTTCGGCGAGGATCTCTTGGATCGACGTCGCTTCCTTCGTCTTCATGACCAGAGTGTGATGCTTGGTCAAGAAGTGGCTCGACTCCTTGCTGGTCTTGATCGTGTCGGGGCCCTTGACCTTGCGAGGCACGATCTGGAAACGCGGCAGGCTCGACTCGTTGAGCGCCACATTGCAGCAGTCGAGTTCGAACTCGATGGAGTTCAACACTTCGAAGTAGTTGCTCGTCGCGATTCCTTGCACGGGCTTCGGTCGCGCCTTTTGCAACATGTCTGCAAAGTCGTCGGCGTAGCGCGAGCGCTTGCCCTTCGACTTGGTTGGCTTGGTGCTGTTGTCCGGACGATCTGCGTTGGACGCTGGCAGGCCGAGCGGCGGTGGCGGCGGCGACAGAGACTTGGCACCTGACTGCGGACTACCTGGTGGAGTCAACAGCGATCCCGCGTGCGTACCGACCGAGATGACGCTTGCAGAGTCTTGCGACTTGGATTCCGCGTGAGAGACACCGTTCTTCACCGCGTCTGCGTACGAGGTCGGGGCAGCCGGCTCGGACGGTTGCACTGATGCTGGAGGAGTGGGCATGCTGAGCTTGTCCAAGTCCAACGCGCGTGGCGGCACCTGACCGAAACCACGTCGCTGGGACGGGAACGCGGCGTCGCGCGCCAGAGCTGGGTACATGCGGCTGCCGAAGATGACTTGGTCGCACGTGAAGCCTTGCACACACAGCGCTCGCGGGCACGTCGCACTTCGAAAGTAGACGCGCCACGTTGCTGTCGTCATTCCGGACGCGAGGTTGACGTCGCGGAACGTGTCGTAGATCGGCTCGCTCCCGATGTCAAAGAACGCGCGCAGAAGACCTTCGTTGTCGAAGTTGCTGTCGACGCTCGAGATGTCGATGTAGAAGCGATCGGCGAGGACGTTGATCTGCTCGGTGACCACGGGGCTCCCGTTGTCCTTGAGGAAAGACGCCATGATCTTGTTGATGCCGGTACGTTCGAACGCGCGACCAGTGTCGATGGTCATCACGTAGCGAGCGCGCGGAAGCTCGTACGGGCGCGCTTGCTCAACCGACGTGAAGAGCGAGGCCCAGTCGCCACCGTTCTCGTACAGCGCGTCGATCGCCTCGATATCCGCAGCGCACGGTCGAGGCAGCACCACACGACTGGCCGCCGAGACGGGAGTTCTGTCGCGGCGGATCTCGGTCGGACGGCGAAGCAGAGCACCAAGCGAAGGCGTCGCACCTGCCGCGCTGGCAGGCGGTTGATGAGCATCCGGAATCGGATCCGGGGTCGACTGAGTCGTAGTCGAGTCTTCAGCAGTTGGATCGTCGGGACTTGAGGCGAGACTGAGTTGGAGCGAGGTCGCGGCCATCATCAAGTCGTCGTCGTCGTCGTCGCCACCGGAGACTGCAGCATTCGCGTTGGTCGCGGGCGAGTCGGTCGAACTGGATAGCGCGACGGAGATCTCGACCCCAGACGCTACCGGAGCGGAGCCTGTCACGAGCACCGTCATACCGGCACCGACATCCACGATGCGGGCGGTAGAGGCGGGTCCGTCGGCGGTTGAAGGAGCGTCGGCGTCGTCGACCGCGGAGGTAGCCGTCGTGCCGGAGCTGACTGGGGCTTGCGCATTCACTGACTTCGAAGTCACGTGAGATACGGGCGCAGGCGTCGCAGAGTCGTCGGCAGTGTTACTGGCACCATCCAGACCAGATGGTGGCTCACAATGCGTGAGACTTCCCGAATCTTGTGCAGAGACGGGACGGAGCAGCTGCGCGTGAGGGTTCTCACCCACAAAGTCGAGGTCGGAGGGAGATGGGCGGGCCGAGTCGATCTGGTTCGCTGGCTTCATCTTCGTTCGGCGGGAAGGCTGGGAGGCTGGTTGGCTGGTTACTTCGGCTGTTTGCTTGGATCCACTCGTGCTCGACGAGGCAAAACGAGAAGTGAGCCCGTCTAGCTCAGTCGGTAGAGCGCACGACTCTTAATCGTGTGGTCGTGGGTTCGAGCCCCACGGTGGGTGTTTCCTTTTCCTTTTGCCCCTCTTTTCTTCACCCGTCGACACCATCCAGCCGTCGCTCTCCTCTTCGCCTTGCTTGCTCTTCCGTCGCCTCGCCTCGAAAATCCATCCTTTCTCTCTCCTTCGACCTTCCTGCCCTGCCGTTCTCGTACATCCTACCGCGTACCTCTTCCTGCTTTGGCGCTGCTTCACACTCTTGTCAACGGACCTCACATCGGACAAAACGAGCACAGCGCACACCACACTACGCCGTAGCTCTCGACCACCTTCTCAGCCTCACAAAGTACAAGACGATGAGTGAGATCACGGCCGAGAGCAAGCTCGAGACCAAGAGCAAGCGCGAGCACAAGACCACGCCCGAGACCAAGACCAAGAGCAAGCCCGAGACCAAGGCCAAGACCAAAACCAAGACGGCTCCACTCCACGCCGCCACCTCGCGAGCGACGCCATCACTCCACACTGCGTGGTGCATCCGCCGACGCGATTGTCTCGATCGTCTCGATCGACCCCGGACCCGAACGACATTCGGACATTCGGGCATTCGGGCATTCGGACATTTGGTCAGGTGCGCTCGCGTGCGCACGTGACAGAGTGCGCGGGTGACTGTTGTTGTTGTTGTGAGGGTGCGAGAAGGAGATAGAAGTGAAGCAATGTTTGTGGGGTGTTTGTATTGTATTTGTGTGTGATGTTTGAAGGCGGGCGGCGGTAGCGTGGTGTTTGTGTGGTTGTTGGGGTGTGTTGTGTGGTGTGAGGGTGTGTGTGGGCGCGTTGTGGTGGTTGTGGCGTGTGTGTGTTTGTGCGTGGTATGTGTACTGAAATGTGATAGGTAGGTGGTGTAAGCCCGTCTAGCTCAGTCGGTAGAGCGCACGACTCTTAATCGTGTGGTCGTGGGTTCGAGCCCCACGGTGGGTGTTTCCTTTTCCTTTTGCCCCTCTTTTCTTCACCCGTCGACACCATCCAGCCGTCGCTCTCCTCTTCGCCTTGCTTGCTCTTCCGTCGCCTCGCCTCGAAAATCCATCCTTTCTCTCTCCTTCGACCTTCCTGCCCTGCCGTTCTCGTACATCCTACCGCGTACCTCTTCCTGCTTTGGCGCTGCTTCACACTCTTGTCAACGGACCTCACATCGGACAAAACGAGCACAGCGCACACCACACTACGCCGTAGCTCTCGACCACCTTCTCAGCCTCACAAAGTACAAGACGATGAGTGAGATCACGGCCGAGAGCAAGCTCGAGACCAAGAGCAAGCGCGAGCACAAGACCACGCCCGAGACCAAGACCAAGAGCAAGCCCGAGACCAAGGCCAAGACCAAAACCAAGACGGCTCCACTCCACGCCGCCACCTCGCGAGCGACGCCATCACTCCACACTGCGTGGTGCATCCGCCGACGCGATTGTCTCGATCGTCTCGATCGACCCCGGACCCGAACGACATTCGGACATTCGGGCATTCGGGCATTCGGACATTTGGTCAGGTGCGCTCGCGTGCGCACGTGACAGAGTGCGCGGGTGACTGTTGTTGTTGTTGTGAGGGTGCGAGAAGGAGATAGAAGTGAAGCAATGTTTGTGGGGTGTTTGTATTGTATTTGTGTGTGATGTTTGAAGGCGGGCGGCGGTAGCGTGGTGTTTGTGTGGTTGTTGGGGTGTGTTGTGTGGTGTGAGGGTGTGTGTGGGCGCGTTGTGGTGGTTGTGGCGTGTGTGTGTTTGTGCGTGGTATGTGTACTGAAATGTGATAGGTAGGTGGTGTAAGCCCGTCTAGCTCAGTTTCAAGGCGTCTGTATTGCTGCACTAGCATTTACGACTGACTTCTAACTGCTCGCTAATCCCGTGCGGGTTTTATGTTGCTAAGGTTCGGTTGAGTCTCGTGGTTGGCTGGTCGGTTTGTGCTGAGAGGATGAATCCTTGCGTCATGGTTCGTTGGGTTGTTGAGGTGGTTGTTCTGTTGTCGTTGAAGCTGGGTACTGGGTTAACTTGACCTTCATTTGCTGGTTTGCTGGTATGTTGATGCTGGGTGAGTTGAGTGTTGGTTGGGTTGAAGCTGGGTTGGCTGAATGCCGGTTGGGTTGATGCTGGGTTGCTTGAATGCTGGTTGGGTTGAGGTTGGTGTCGGTGAGTGCTGGTTGGGTTGAGGTTGGTGTCGGTGAGTGCTGGTTGGGTTGAGGTTGGTGTCGGTGAGTGTTGGTTACCCAACGGTCTCGTGAGTGAAGGTTGGTGGCTGGGTGCCGTGAGTGTTGGTCACGGCGTGGGTTGATCAGCGGTGGGTTGATATTAGAGTCGACCGGGTGGCCGAGCTCTGGCGCGCGCTCTCCATGTGGTGAATGTCGGCTCTCCCGATGAAGCCGAAGGAAGCACGCATGGGATGCCGACTGGTCGGCGCGGTGGCGGCAGCGTCCCGATGCCAAGCTTCTTGCGCTTGGTCTTGGCTCTCGCAGAACCCTTGGTCATGGCGACTGGGTGTGGAGAGGGTCGGGGGTGATGGGCTGGCAGCTGGGCTGGGTGCTTGGACTGGACACTTCTGGACTTGGTCACTTGAGGGGTAGCGAGCAAATTGCGAAGTGAGCCCGTCTAGCTCAGTCGGTAGAGCGCACGACTCTTAATCGTGTGGTCGTGGGTTCGAGCCCCACGGTGGGTGTTTCCTTTTCCTTTTGCCCCTCTTTTCTTCACCCGTCGACACCATCCAGCCGTCGCTCTCCTCTTCGCCTTGCTTGCTCTTCCGTCGCCTCGCCTCGAAAATCCATCCTTTCTCTCTCCTTCGACCTTCCTGCCCTGCCGTTCTCGTACATCCTACCGCGTACCTCTTCCTGCTTTGGCGCTGCTTCACACTCTTGTCAACGGACCTCACATCGGACAAAACGAGCACAGCGCACACCACACTACGCCGTAGCTCTCGACCACCTTCTCAGCCTCACAAAGTACAAGACGATGAGTGAGATCACGGCCGAGAGCAAGCTCGAGACCAAGAGCAAGCGCGAGCACAAGACCACGCCCGAGACCAAGACCAAGAGCAAGCCCGAGACCAAGGCCAAGACCAAAACCAAGACGGCTCCACTCCACGCCGCCACCTCGCGAGCGACGCCATCACTCCACACTGCGTGGTGCATCCGCCGACGCGATTGTCTCGATCGTCTCGATCGACCCCGGACCCGAACGACATTCGGACATTCGGGCATTCGGGCATTCGGACATTTGGTCAGGTGCGCTCGCGTGCGCACGTGACAGAGTGCGCGGGTGACTGTTGTTGTTGTTGTGAGGGTGCGAGAAGGAGATAGAAGTGAAGCAATGTTTGTGGGGTGTTTGTATTGTATTTGTGTGTGATGTTTGAAGGCGGGCGGCGGTAGCGTGGTGTTTGTGTGGTTGTTGGGGTGTGTTGTGTGGTGTGAGGGTGTGTGTGGGCGCGTTGTGGTGGTTGTGGCGTGTGTGTGTTTGTGCGTGGTATGTGTACTGAAATGTGATAGGTAGGTGGTGTAAGCCCGTCTAGCTCAGTTTCAAGGCGTCTGTATTGCTGCACTAGCATTTACGACTGACTTCTAACTGCTCGCTAATCCCGTGCGGGTTCTATGTTGCTAAGGTTCGGTTGAGTCTCGTGGTTGGCTGGTCGGTTTGTGCTGAGAGGATGAATCCTTGCGTCATGGTTCGTTGGGTTGTTGAGGTGGTTGTTCTGTTGTCGTTGAAGCTGGGTACTGGGTTAACTTGACCTTCATTTGCTGGTTTGCTGGTATGTTGATGCTGGGTTGCTTGAGTGTTGGTTGGGTTGAAGCTGGGTTGGCTGAATGCCGGTTGGGTTGATGCTGGGTTGCTTGAATGCTGGTTGGGTTGAGGTTGGTGTCGGTGAGTGCTGGTTGGGTTGAGGTTGGTGTCGGTGAGTGTTGGTTACCCAACGGTCTCGTGAGTGAAGGTTGGTGGCTGGGTGCCGTGAGTGTTGGTCACGGCGTGGGTTGATCAGCGGTGGGTTGATATTAGAGTCGACCGGGTGGCCGAGCTCTGGCGCGCGCTCTCCATGTGGTGAATGTCGGCTCTCCCGATGAAGCCGAAGGAAGCACGCATGGGATGCCGACTGGTCGGCGCGGTGGCGGCAGCGTCCCGATGCCAAGCTTCTTGCGCTTGGTCTTGGCTCTCGCAGCACCCTTGGTCATGGCGACTGGGTGTGGAGAGGGTCGGGGGTGATGGGCTGGCAGCTGGGCTGGGTGCTTGGACTGGACACTTCTGGACTTGGTCACTTGAGGGGTAGCGAGCAAATTGCGAAGTTGCGCCCGTCTAGCTCAGTCGGTAGAGCGCACGACTCTTAATCGTGTGGTCGTGGGTTCGAGCCCCACGGTGGGTGTTTCCTTTTCCTTTTGCCCCTCTTTTCTTCACCCGTCGACACCATCCAGCCGTCGCTCTCCTCTTCGCCTTGCTTGCTCTTCCGTCGCCTCGCCTCGAAAATCCATCCTTTCTCTCTCCTTCGACCTTCCTGCCCTGCCGTTCTCGTACATCCTACCGCGTACCTCTTCCTGCTTTGGCGCTGCTTCACACTCTTGTCAACGGACCTCACATCGGACAAAACGAGCACAGCGCACACCACACTACGCCGTAGCTCTCGACCACCTTCTCAGCCTCACAAAGTACAAGACGATGAGTGAGATCACGGCCGAGAGCAAGCTCGAGACCAAGAGCAAGCGCGAGCACAAGACCACGCCCGAGACCAAGACCAAGAGCAAGCCCGAGACCAAGGCCAAGACCAAAACCAAGACGGCTCCACTCCACGCCGCCACCTCGCGAGCGACGCCATCACTCCACACTGCGTGGTGCATCCGCCGACGCGATTGTCTCGATCGTCTCGATCGACCCCGGACCCGAACGACATTCGGACATTCGGGCATTCGGGCATTCGGACATTTGGTCAGGTGCGCTCGCGTGCGCACGTGACAGAGTGCGCGGGTGACTGTTGTTGTTGTTGTGAGGGTGCGAGAAGGAGATAGAAGTGAAGCAATGTTTGTGGGGTGTTTGTATTGTATTTGTGTGTGATGTTTGAAGGCGGGCGGCGGTAGCGTGGTGTTTGTGTGGTTGTTGGGGTGTGTTGTGTGGTGTGAGGGTGTGTGTGGGCGCGTTGTGGTGGTTGTGGCGTGTGTGTGTTTGTGCGTGGTATGTGTACTGAAATGTGATAGGTAGGTGGTGTAAGCCCGTCTAGCTCAGTCGGTAGAGCGCACGACTCTTAATCGTGTGGTCGTGGGTTCGAGCCCCACGGTGGGTGTTTCCTTTTCCTTTTGCCCCTCTTTTCTTCACCCGTCGACACCATCCAGCCGTCGCTCTCCTCTTCGCCTTGCTTGCTCTTCCGTCGCCTCGCCTCGAAAATCCATCCTTTCTCTCTCCTTCGACCTTCCTGCCCTGCCGTTCTCGTACATCCTACCGCGTACCTCTTCCTGCTTTGGCGCTGCTTCACACTCTTGTCAACGGACCTCACATCGGACAAAACGAGCACAGCGCACACCACACTACGCCGTAGCTCTCGACCACCTTCTCAGCCTCACAAAGTACAAGACGATGAGTGAGATCACGGCCGAGAGCAAGCTCGAGACCAAGAGCAAGCGCGAGCACAAGACCACGCCCGAGACCAAGACCAAGAGCAAGCCCGAGACCAAGGCCAAGACCAAAACCAAGACGGCTCCACTCCACGCCGCCACCTCGCGAGCGACGCCATCACTCCACACTGCGTGGTGCATCCGCCGACGCGATTGTCTCGATCGTCTCGATCGACCCCGGACCCGAACGACATTCGGACATTCGGACATTCGGGCATTCGGACATTTGGTCAGGTGCGCTCGCGTGCGCACGTGACAGAGTGCGCGGGTGACTGTTGTTGTTGTTGTGAGGGTGCGAGAAGGAGATAGAAGTGAAGCAATGTTTGTGGGGTGTTTGTATTGTATTTGTGTGTGATGTTTGAAGGCGGGCGGCGGTAGCGTGGTGTTTGTGTGGTTGTTGGGGTGTGTTGTGTGGTGTGAGGGTGTGTGTGGGCGCGTTGTGGTGGTTGTGGCGTGTGTGTGTTTGTGCGTGGTATGTGTACTGAAATGTGATAGGTAGGTGGTGTAAGCCCGTCTAGCTCAGTCGGTAGAGCGCACGACTCTTAATCGTGTGGTCGTGGGTTCGAGCCCCACGGTGGGTGTTTCCTTTTCCTTTTGCCCCTCTTTTCTTCACCCGTCGACACCATCCAGCCGTCGCTCTCCTCTTCGCCTTGCTTGCTCTTCCGTCGCCTCGCCTCGAAAATCCATCCTTTCTCTCTCCTTCGACCTTCCTGCCCTGCCGTTCTCGTACATCCTACCGCGTACCTCTTCCTGCTTTGGCGCTGCTTCACACTCTTGTCAACGGACCTCACATCGGACAAAACGAGCACAGCGCACACCACACTACGCCGTAGCTCTCGACCACCTTCTCAGCCTCACAAAGTACAAGACGATGAGTGAGAGCACGGCCGAGAGCAAGCTCGAGACCAAGAGCAAGCGCGAGCACAAGACCACGCCCGAGACCAAGACCAAGAGCAAGCCCGAGACCAAGGCCAAGACCAAAACCAAGACGGCTCCACTCCACGCCGCCACCTCGCGAGCGACGCCATCACTCCACACTGCGTGGTGCATCCGCCGACGCGATTGTCTCGATCGTCTCGATCGACCCCGGACCCGAACGACATTCGGACATTCGGGCATTCGGGCATTCGGACATTTGGTCAGGTGCGCTCGCGTGCGCACGTGACAGAGTGCGCGGGTGACTGTTGTTGTTGTTGTGAGGGTGCGAGAAGGAGATAGAAGTGAAGCAATGTTTGTGGGGTGTTTGTATTGTATTTGTGTGTGATGTTTGAAGGCGGGCGGCGGTAGCGTGGTGTTTGTGTGGTTGTTGGGGTGTGTTGTGTGGTGTGAGGGTGTGTGTGGGCGCGTTGTGGTGGTTGTGGCGTGTGTGTGTTTGTGCGTGGTATGTGTACTGAAATGTGATAGGTAGGTGGTGTAAGCCCGTCTAGCTCAGTCGGTAGAGCGCACGACTCTTAATCGTGTGGTCGTGGGTTCGAGCCCCACGGTGGGTGTTTCCTTTTCCTTTTGCCCCTCTTTTCTTCACCCGTCGACACCATCCAGCCGTCGCTCTCCTCTTCGCCTTGCTTGCTCTTCCGTCGCCTCGCCTCGAAAATCCATCCTTTCTCTCTCCTTCGACCTTCCTGCCCTGCCGTTCTCGTACATCCTACCGCGTACCTCTTCCTGCTTTGGCGCTGCTTCACACTCTTGTCAACGGACCTCACATCGGACAAAACGAGCACAGCGCACACCACACTACGCCGTAGCTCTCGACCACCTTCTCAGCCTCACAAAGTACAAGACGATGAGTGAGATCACGGCCGAGAGCAAGCTCGAGACCAAGAGCAAGCGCGAGCACAAGACCACGCCCGAGACCAAGACCAAGAGCAAGCCCGAGACCAAGGCCAAGACCAAAACCAAGACGGCTCCACTCCACGCCGCCACCTCGCGAGCGACGCCATCACTCCACACTGCGTGGTGCATCCGCCGACGCGATTGTCTCGATCGTCTCGATCGACCCCGGACCCGAACGACATTCGGACATTCGGGCATTCGGGCATTCGGACATTTGGTCAGGTGCGCTCGCGTGCGCACGTGACAGAGTGCGCGGGTGACTGTTGTTGTTGTTGTGAGGGTGCGAGAAGGAGATAGAAGTGAAGCAATGTTTGTGGGGTGTTTGTATTGTATTTGTGTGTGATGTTTGAAGGCGGGCGGCGGTAGCGTGGTGTTTGTGTGGTTGTTGGGGTGTGTTGTGTGGTGTGAGGGTGTGTGTGGGCGCGTTGTGGTGGTTGTGGCGTGTGTGTGTTTGTGCGTGGTATGTGTACTGAAATGTGATAGGTAGGTGGTGTAAGCCCGTCTAGCTCAGTCGGTAGAGCGCACGACTCTTAATCGTGTGGTCGTGGGTTCGAGCCCCACGGTGGGTGTTTCCTTTTCCTTTTGCCCCTCTTTTCTTCACCCGTCGACACCATCCAGCCGTCGCTCTCCTCTTCGCCTTGCTTGCTCTTCCGTCGCCTCGCCTCGAAAATCCATCCTTTCTCTCTCCTTCGACCTTCCTGCCCTGCCGTTCTCGTACATCCTACCGCGTACCTCTTCCTGCTTTGGCGCTGCTTCACACTCTTGTCAACGGACCTCACATCGGACAAAACGAGCACAGCGCACACCACACTACGCCGTAGCTCTCGACCACCTTCTCAGCCTCACAAAGTACAAGACGATGAGTGAGATCACGGCCGAGAGCAAGCTCGAGACCAAGAGCAAGCGCGAGCACAAGACCACGCCCGAGACCAAGACCAAGAGCAAGCCCGAGACCAAGGCCAAGACCAAAACCAAGACGGCTCCACTCCACGCCGCCACCTCGCGAGCGACGCCATCACTCCACACTGCGTGGTGCATCCGCCGACGCGATTGTCTCGATCGTCTCGATCGACCCCGGACCCGAACGACATTCGGACATTCGGGCATTCGGGCATTCGGACATTTGGTCAGGTGCGCTCGCGTGCGCACGTGACAGAGTGCGCGGGTGACTGTTGTTGTTGTTGTGAGGGTGCGAGAAGGAGATAGAAGTGAAGCAATGTTTGTGGGGTGTTTGTATTGTATTTGTGTGTGATGTTTGAAGGCGGGCGGCGGTAGCGTGGTGTTTGTGTGGTTGTTGGGGTGTGTTGTGTGGTGTGAGGGTGTGTGTGGGCGCGTTGTGGTGGTTGTGGCGTGTGTGTGTTTGTGCGTGGTATGTGTACTGAAATGTGATAGGTAGGTGGTGTAAGCCCGTCTAGCTCAGTCGGTAGAGCGCACGACTCTTAATCGTGTGGTCGTGGGTTCGAGCCCCACGGTGGGTGTTTCCTTTTCCTTTTGCCCCTCTTTTCTTCACCCGTCGACACCATCCAGCCGTCGCTCTCCTCTTCGCCTTGCTTGCTCTTCCGTCGCCTCGCCTCGAAAATCCATCCTTTCTCTCTCCTTCGACCTTCCTGCCCTGCCGTTCTCGTACATCCTACCGCGTACCTCTTCCTGCTTTGGCGCTGCTTCACACTCTTGTCAACGGACCTCACATCGGACAAAACGAGCACAGCGCACACCACACTACGCCGTAGCTCTCGACCACCTTCTCAGCCTCACAAAGTACAAGACGATGAGTGAGATCACGGCCGAGAGCAAGCTCGAGACCAAGAGCAAGCGCGAGCACAAGACCACGCCCGAGACCAAGACCAAGAGCAAGCCCGAGACCAAGGCCAAGACCAAAACCAAGACGGCTCCACTCCACGCCGCCACCTCGCGAGCGACGCCATCACTCCACACTGCGTGGTGCATCCGCCGACGCGATTGTCTCGATCGTCTCGATCGACCCCGGACCCGAACGACATTCGGACATTCGGGCATTCGGGCATTCGGACATTTGGTCAGGTGCGCTCGCGTGCGCACGTGACAGAGTGCGCGGGTGACTGTTGTTGTTGTTGTGAGGGTGCGAGAAGGAGATAGAAGTGAAGCAATGTTTGTGGGGTGTTTGTATTGTATTTGTGTGTGATGTTTGAAGGCGGGCGGCGGTAGCGTGGTGTTTGTGTGGTTGTTGGGGTGTGTTGTGTGGTGTGAGGGTGTGTGTGGGCGCGTTGTGGTGGTTGTGGCGTGTGTGTGTTTGTGCGTGGTATGTGTACTGAAATGTGATAGGTAGGTGGTGTAAGCCCGTCTAGCTCAGTCGGTAGAGCGCACGACTCTTAATCGTGTGGTCGAGGGTTCGAGCCCCACGGTGGGTGTTTCCTTTTCCTTTTGCCCCTCTTTTCTTCACCCGTCGACACCATCCAGCCGTCGCTCTCCTCTTCGCCTTGCTTGCTCTTCCGTCGCCTCGCCTCGAAAATCCATCCTTTCTCTCTCCTTCGACCTTCCTGCCCTGCCGTTCTCGTACATCCTACCGCGTACCTCTTCCTGCTTTGGCGCTGCTTCACACTCTTGTCAACGGACCTCACATCGGACAAAACGAGCACAGCGCACACCACACTACGCCGTAGCTCTCGACCACCTTCTCAGCCTCACAAAGTACAAGACGATGAGTGAGATCACGGCCGAGAGCAAGCTCGAGACCAAGAGCAAGCGCGAGCACAAGACCACGCCCGAGACCAAGACCAAGAGCAAGCCCGAGACCAAGGCCAAGACCAAAACCAAGACGGCTCCACTCCACGCCGCCACCTCGCGAGCGACGCCATCACTCCACACTGCGTGGTGCATCCGCCGACGCGATTGTCTCGATCGTCTCGATCGACCCCGGACCCGAACGACATTCGGACATTCGGACATTCGGGCATTCGGACATTTGGTCAGGTGCGCTCGCGTGCGCACGTGACAGAGTGCGCGGGTGACTGTTGTTGTTGTTGTGAGGGTGCGAGAAGGAGATAGAAGTGAAGCAATGTTTGTGGGGTGTTTGTATTGTATTTGTGTGTGATGTTTGAAGGCGGGCGGCGGTAGCGTGGTGTTTGTGTGGTTGTTGGGGTGTGTTGTGTGGTGTGAGGGTGTGTGTGGGCGCGTTGTGGTGGTTGTGGCGTGTGTGTGTTTGTGCGTGGTATGTGTACTGAAATGTGATAGGTAGGTGGTGTAAGCCCGTCTAGCTCAGTCGGTAGAGCGCACGACTCTTAATCGTGTGGTCGTGGGTTCGAGCCCCACGGTGGGTGTTTCCTTTTCCTTTTGCCCCTCTTTTCTTCACCCGTCGACACCATCCAGCCGTCGCTCTCCTCTTCGCCTTGCTTGCTCTTCCGTCGCCTCGCCTCGAAAATCCATCCTTTCTCTCTCCTTCGACCTTCCTGCCCTGCCGTTCTCGTACATCCTACCGCGTACCTCTTCCTGCTTTGGCGCTGCTTCACACTCTTGTCAACGGACCTCACATCGGACAAAACGAGCACAGCGCACACCACACTACGCCGTAGCTCTCGACCACCTTCTCAGCCTCACAAAGTACAAGACGATGAGTGAGAGCACGGCCGAGAGCAAGCTCGAGACCAAGAGCAAGCGCGAGCACAAGACCACGCCCGAGACCAAGACCAAGAGCAAGCCCGAGACCAAGGCCAAGACCAAAACCAAGACGGCTCCACTCCACGCCGCCACCTCGCGAGCGACGCCATCACTCCACACTGCGTGGTGCATCCGCCGACGCGATTGTCTCGATCGTCTCGATCGACCCCGGACCCGAACGACATTCGGACATTCGGGCATTCGGGCATTCGGACATTTGGTCAGGTGCGCTCGCGTGCGCACGTGACAGAGTGCGCGGGTGACTGTTGTTGTTGTTGTGAGGGTGCGAGAAGGAGATAGAAGTGAAGCAATGTTTGTGGGGTGTTTGTATTGTATTTGTGTGTGATGTTTGAAGGCGGGCGGCGGTAGCGTGGTGTTTGTGTGGTTGTTGGGGTGTGTTGTGTGGTGTGAGGGTGTGTGTGGGCGCGTTGTGGTGGTTGTGGCGTGTGTGTGTTTGTGCGTGGTATGTGTACTGAAATGTGATAGGTAGGTGGTGTAAGCCCGTCTAGCTCAGTCGGTAGAGCGCACGACTCTTAATCGTGTGGTCGTGGGTTCGAGCCCCACGGTGGGTGTTTCCTTTTCCTTTTGCCCCTCTTTTCTTCACCCGTCGACACCATCCAGCCGTCGCTCTCCTCTTCGCCTTGCTTGCTCTTCCGTCGCCTCGCCTCGAAAATCCATCCTTTCTCTCTCCTTCGACCTTCCTGCCCTGCCGTTCTCGTACATCCTACCGCGTACCTCTTCCTGCTTTGGCGCTGCTTCACACTCTTGTCAACGGACCTCACATCGGACAAAACGAGCACAGCGCACACCACACTACGCCGTAGCTCTCGACCACCTTCTCAGCCTCACAAAGTACAAGACGATGAGTGAGATCACGGCCGAGAGCAAGCTCGAGACCAAGAGCAAGCGCGAGCACAAGACCACGCCCGAGACCAAGACCAAGAGCAAGCCCGAGACCAAGGCCAAGACCAAAACCAAGACGGCTCCACTCCACGCCGCCACCTCGCGAGCGACGCCATCACTCCACACTGCGTGGTGCATCCGCCGACGCGATTGTCTCGATCGTCTCGATCGACCCCGGACCCGAACGACATTCGGACATTCGGACATTCGGGCATTCGGACATTTGGTCAGGTGCGCTCGCGTGCGCACGTGACAGAGTGCGCGGGTGACTGTTGTTGTTGTTGTGAGGGTGCGAGAAGGAGATAGAAGTGAAGCAATGTTTGTGGGGTGTTTGTATTGTATTTGTGTGTGATGTTTGAAGGCGGGCGGCGGTAGCGTGGTGTTTGTGTGGTTGTTGGGGTGTGTTGTGTGGTGTGAGGGTGTGTGTGGGCGCGTTGTGGTGGTTGTGGCGTGTGTGTGTTTGTGCGTGGTATGTGTACTGAAATGTGATAGGTAGGTGGTGTAAGCCCGTCTAGCTCAGTCGGTAGAGCGCACGACTCTTAATCGTGTGGTCGTGGGTTCGAGCCCCACGGTGGGTGTTTCCTTTTCCTTTTGCCCCTCTTTTCTTCACCCGTCGACACCATCCAGCCGTCGCTCTCCTCTTCGCCTTGCTTGCTCTTCCGTCGCCTCGCCTCGAAAATCCATCCTTTCTCTCTCCTTCGACCTTCCTGCCCTGCCGTTCTCGTACATCCTACCGCGTACCTCTTCCTGCTTTGGCGCTGCTTCACACTCTTGTCAACGGACCTCACATCGGACAAAACGAGCACAGCGCACACCACACTACGCCGTAGCTCTCGACCACCTTCTCAGCCTCACAAAGTACAAGACGATGAGTGAGAGCACGGCCGAGAGCAAGCTCGAGACCAAGAGCAAGCGCGAGCACAAGACCACGCCCGAGACCAAGACCAAGAGCAAGCCCGAGACCAAGGCCAAGACCAAAACCAAGACGGCTCCACTCCACGCCGCCACCTCGCGAGCGACGCCATCACTCCACACTGCGTGGTGCATCCGCCGACGCGATTGTCTCGATCGTCTCGATCGACCCCGGACCCGAACGACATTCGGACATTCGGGCATTCGGGCATTCGGACATTTGGTCAGGTGCGCTCGCGTGCGCACGTGACAGAGTGCGCGGGTGACTGTTGTTGTTGTTGTGAGGGTGCGAGAAGGAGATAGAAGTGAAGCAATGTTTGTGGGGTGTTTGTATTGTATTTGTGTGTGATGTTTGAAGGCGGGCGGCGGTAGCGTGGTGTTTGTGTGGTTGTTGGGGTGTGTTGTGTGGTGTGAGGGTGTGTGTGGGCGCGTTGTGGTGGTTGTGGCGTGTGTGTGTTTGTGCGTGGTATGTGTACTGAAATGTGATAGGTAGGTGGTGTAAGCCCGTCTAGCTCAGTCGGTAGAGCGCACGACTCTTAATCGTGTGGTCGTGGGTTCGAGCCCCACGGTGGGTGTTTCCTTTTCCTTTTGCCCCTCTTTTCTTCACCCGTCGACACCATCCAGCCGTCGCTCTCCTCTTCGCCTTGCTTGCTCTTCCGTCGCCTCGCCTCGAAAATCCATCCTTTCTCTCTCCTTCGACCTTCCTGCCCTGCCGTTCTCGTACATCCTACCGCGTACCTCTTCCTGCTTTGGCGCTGCTTCACACTCTTGTCAACGGACCTCACATCGGACAAAACGAGCACAGCGCACACCACACTACGCCGTAGCTCTCGACCACCTTCTCAGCCTCACAAAGTACAAGACGATGAGTGAGATCACGGCCGAGAGCAAGCTCGAGACCAAGAGCAAGCGCGAGCACAAGACCACGCCCGAGACCAAGACCAAGAGCAAGCCCGAGACCAAGGCCAAGACCAAAACCAAGACGGCTCCACTCCACGCCGCCACCTCGCGAGCGACGCCATCACTCCACACTGCGTGGTGCATCCGCCGACGCGATTGTCTCGATCGTCTCGATCGACCCCGGACCCGAACGACATTCGGACATTCGGGCATTCGGGCATTCGGACATTTGGTCAGGTGCGCTCGCGTGCGCACGTGACAGAGTGCGCGGGTGACTGTTGTTGTTGTTGTGAGGGTGCGAGAAGGAGATAGAAGTGAAGCAATGTTTGTGGGGTGTTTGTATTGTATTTGTGTGTGATGTTTGAAGGCGGGCGGCGGTAGCGTGGTGTTTGTGTGGTTGTTGGGGTGTGTTGTGTGGTGTGAGGGTGTGTGTGGGCGCGTTGTGGTGGTTGTGGCGTGTGTGTGTTTGTGCGTGGTATGTGTACTGAAATGTGATAGGTAGGTGGTGTAAGCCCGTCTAGCTCAGTCGGTAGAGCGCACGACTCTTAATCGTGTGGTCGTGGGTTCGAGCCCCACGGTGGGTGTTTCCTTTTCCTTTTGCCCCTCTTTTCTTCACCCGTCGACACCATCCAGCCGTCGCTCTCCTCTTCGCCTTGCTTGCTCTTCCGTCGCCTCGCCTCGAAAATCCATCCTTTCTCTCTCCTTCGACCTTCCTGCCCTGCCGTTCTCGTACATCCTACCGCGTACCTCTTCCTGCTTTGGCGCTGCTTCACACTCTTGTCAACGGACCTCACATCGGACAAAACGAGCACAGCGCACACCACACTACGCCGTAGCTCTCGACCACCTTCTCAGCCTCACAAAGTACAAGACGATGAGTGAGAGCACGGCCGAGAGCAAGCTCGAGACCAAGAGCAAGCGCGAGCACAAGACCACGCCCGAGACCAAGACCAAGAGCAAGCCCGAGACCAAGGCCAAGACCAAAACCAAGACGGCTCCACTCCACGCCGCCACCTCGCGAGCGACGCCATCACTCCACACTGCGTGGTGCATCCGCCGACGCGATTGTCTCGATCGTCTCGATCGACCCCGGACCCGAACGACATTCGGACATTCGGGCATTCGGGCATTCGGACATTTGGTCAGGTGCGCTCGCGTGCGCACGTGACAGAGTGCGCGGGTGACTGTTGTTGTTGTTGTGAGGGTGCGAGAAGGAGATAGAAGTGAAGCAATGTTTGTGGGGTGTTTGTATTGTATTTGTGTGTGATGTTTGAAGGCGGGCGGCGGTAGCGTGGTGTTTGTGTGGTTGTTGGGGTGTGTTGTGTGGTGTGAGGGTGTGTGTGGGCGCGTTGTGGTGGTTGTGGCGTGTGTGTGTTTGTGCGTGGTATGTGTACTGAAATGTGATAGGTAGGTGGTGTAAGCCCGTCTAGCTCAGTCGGTAGAGCGCACGACTCTTAATCGTGTGGTCGTGGGTTCGAGCCCCACGGTGGGTGTTTCCTTTTCCTTTTGCCCCTCTTTTCTTCACCCGTCGACACCATCCAGCCGTCGCTCTCCTCTTCGCCTTGCTTGCTCTTCCGTCGCCTCGCCTCGAAAATCCATCCTTTCTCTCTCCTTCGACCTTCCTGCCCTGCCGTTCTCGTACATCCTACCGCGTACCTCTTCCTGCTTTGGCGCTGCTTCACACTCTTGTCAACGGACCTCACATCGGACAAAACGAGCACAGCGCACACCACACTACGCCGTAGCTCTCGACCACCTTCTCAGCCTCACAAAGTACAAGACGATGAGTGAGATCACGGCCGAGAGCAAGCTCGAGACCAAGAGCAAGCGCGAGCACAAGACCACGCCCGAGACCAAGACCAAGAGCAAGCCCGAGACCAAGGCCAAGACCAAAACCAAGACGGCTCCACTCCACGCCGCCACCTCGCGAGCGACGCCATCACTCCACACTGCGTGGTGCATCCGCCGACGCGATTGTCTCGATCGTCTCGATCGACCCCGGACCCGAACGACATTCGGACATTCGGGCATTCGGGCATTCGGACATTTGGTCAGGTGCGCTCGCGTGCGCACGTGACAGAGTGCGCGGGTGACTGTTGTTGTTGTTGTGAGGGTGCGAGAAGGAGATAGAAGTGAAGCAATGTTTGTGGGGTGTTTGTATTGTATTTGTGTGTGATGTTTGAAGGCGGGCGGCGGTAGCGTGGTGTTTGTGTGGTTGTTGGGGTGTGTTGTGTGGTGTGAGGGTGTGTGTGGGCGCGTTGTGGTGGTTGTGGCGTGTGTGTGTTTGTGCGTGGTATGTGTACTGAAATGTGATAGGTAGGTGGTGTAAGCCCGTCTAGCTCAGTCGGTAGAGCGCACGACTCTTAATCGTGTGGTCGTGGGTTCGAGCCCCACGGTGGGTGTTTCCTTTTCCTTTTGCCCCTCTTTTCTTCACCCGTCGACACCATCCAGCCGTCGCTCTCCTCTTCGCCTTGCTTGCTCTTCCGTCGCCTCGCCTCGAAAATCCATCCTTTCTCTCTCCTTCGACCTTCCTGCCCTGCCGTTCTCGTACATCCTACCGCGTACCTCTTCCTGCTTTGGCGCTGCTTCACACTCTTGTCAACGGACCTCACATCGGACAAAACGAGCACAGCGCACACCACACTACGCCGTAGCTCTCGACCACCTTCTCAGCCTCACAAAGTACAAGACGATGAGTGAGATCACGGCCGAGAGCAAGCTCGAGACCAAGAGCAAGCGCGAGCACAAGACCACGCCCGAGACCAAGACCAAGAGCAAGCCCGAGACCAAGGCCAAGACCAAAACCAAGACGGCTCCACTCCACGCCGCCACCTCGCGAGCGACGCCATCACTCCACACTGCGTGGTGCATCCGCCGACGCGATTGTCTCGATCGTCTCGATCGACCCCGGACCCGAACGACATTCGGACATTCGGGCATTCGGGCATTCGGACATTTGGTCAGGTGCGCTCGCGTGCGCACGTGACAGAGTGCGCGGGTGACTGTTGTTGTTGTTGTGAGGGTGCGAGAAGGAGATAGAAGTGAAGCAATGTTTGTGGGGTGTTTGTATTGTATTTGTGTGTGATGTTTGAAGGCGGGCGGCGGTAGCGTGGTGTTTGTGTGGTTGTTGGGGTGTGTTGTGTGGTGTGAGGGTGTGTGTGGGCGCGTTGTGGTGGTTGTGGCGTGTGTGTGTTTGTGCGTGGTATGTGTACTGAAATGTGATAGGTAGGTGGTGTAAGCCCGTCTAGCTCAGTCGGTAGAGCGCACGACTCTTAATCGTGTGGTCGTGGGTTCGAGCCCCACGGTGGGTGTTTCCTTTTCCTTTTGCCCCTCTTTTCTTCACCCGTCGACACCATCCAGCCGTCGCTCTCCTCTTCGCCTTGCTTGCTCTTCCGTCGCCTCGCCTCGAAAATCCATCCTTTCTCTCTCCTTCGACCTTCCTGCCCTGCCGTTCTCGTACATCCTACCGCGTACCTCTTCCTGCTTTGGCGCTGCTTCACACTCTTGTCAACGGACCTCACATCGGACAAAACGAGCACAGCGCACACCACACTACGCCGTAGCTCTCGACCACCTTCTCAGCCTCACAAAGTACAAGACGATGAGTGAGATCACGGCCGAGAGCAAGCTCGAGACCAAGAGCAAGCGCGAGCACAAGACCACGCCCGAGACCAAGACCAAGAGCAAGCCCGAGACCAAGGCCAAGACCAAAACCAAGACGGCTCCACTCCACGCCGCCACCTCGCGAGCGACGCCATCACTCCACACTGCGTGGTGCATCCGCCGACGCGATTGTCTCGATCGTCTCGATCGACCCCGGACCCGAACGACATTCGGACATTCGGGCATTCGGGCATTCGGACATTTGGTCAGGTGCGCTCGCGTGCGCACGTGACAGAGTGCGCGGGTGACTGTTGTTGTTGTTGTGAGGGTGCGAGAAGGAGATAGAAGTGAAGCAATGTTTGTGGGGTGTTTGTATTGTATTTGTGTGTGATGTTTGAAGGCGGGCGGCGGTAGCGTGGTGTTTGTGTGGTTGTTGGGGTGTGTTGTGTGGTGTGAGGGTGTGTGTGGGCGCGTTGTGGTGGTTGTGGCGTGTGTGTGTTTGTGCGTGGTATGTGTACTGAAATGTGATAGGTAGGTGGTGTAAGCCCGTCTAGCTCAGTCGGTAGAGCGCACGACTCTTAATCGTGTGGTCGTGGGTTCGAGCCCCACGGTGGGTGTTTCCTTTTCCTTTTGCCCCTCTTTTCTTCACCCGTCGACACCATCCAGCCGTCGCTCTCCTCTTCGCCTTGCTTGCTCTTCCGTCGCCTCGCCTCGAAAATCCATCCTTTCTCTCTCCTTCGACCTTCCTGCCCTGCCGTTCTCGTACATCCTACCGCGTACCTCTTCCTGCTTTGGCGCTGCTTCACACTCTTGTCAACGGACCTCACATCGGACAAAACGAGCACAGCGCACACCACACTACGCCGTAGCTCTCGACCACCTTCTCAGCCTCACAAAGTACAAGACGATGAGTGAGATCACGGCCGAGAGCAAGCTCGAGACCAAGAGCAAGCGCGAGCACAAGACCACGCCCGAGACCAAGACCAAGAGCAAGCCCGAGACCAAGGCCAAGACCAAAACCAAGACGGCTCCACTCCACGCCGCCACCTCGCGAGCGACGCCATCACTCCACACTGCGTGGTGCATCCGCCGACGCGATTGTCTCGATCGTCTCGATCGACCCCGGACCCGAACGACATTCGGACATTCGGGCATTCGGGCATTCGGACATTTGGTCAGGTGCGCTCGCGTGCGCACGTGACAGAGTGCGCGGGTGACTGTTGTTGTTGTTGTGAGGGTGCGAGAAGGAGATAGAAGTGAAGCAATGTTTGTGGGGTGTTTGTATTGTATTTGTGTGTGATGTTTGAAGGCGGGCGGCGGTAGCGTGGTGTTTGTGTGGTTGTTGGGGTGTGTTGTGTGGTGTGAGGGTGTGTGTGGGCGCGTTGTGGTGGTTGTGGCGTGTGTGTGTTTGTGCGTGGTATGTGTACTGAAATGTGATAGGTAGGTGGTGTAAGCCCGTCTAGCTCAGTTTCAAGGCGTCTGTATTAACTAAAATTAATGCGACTATGACTACTCTAATCTACCTCGTCGATGAATATTATACACTTGACTAGTATGTGACGAGGCTGGGAGCTTCAATTGTTGAGTTGTTGGTTGACTTCCGTTGGTCTTGACTGGTCTAGGTACTTGTTTTAGCACATCGGTTGGATAACTGCGGTTAGCTCAAATGGTTATGAGCGTGGACCCCGATGTTGTCGGTCGCGCGGGTTCGATCCCCACCTCGGGGAGGTTTCTTGTGCTAGTGGTTTCGCTTGACTTCGGCCGCGAGGGTACGCTCTGATTCCAAAACGAGGTTGGTTTCGAGCCAGTATTGAAAGCAAGCACCCGCACTGAAGAAGAAGAAACGGCAGGAAATCGCTTTTATGCCAAAAAGCGAACTGCAAACAACCCCATGTTGTTTTGCAGGAAGGCACCGAAAGAAGGCGTAGACTGGAGACTTGACAACACAACCTGAAGCGAAGCACGCTGCGCATCGTCGTACACACGTCGAAGACACGCACGCACATGAGCACCCACAGTCGTATACACCACACGCAGTGCTGCAATTGTTGGCATCGGGGACCGCCCGTTGAACAGTCGCCCATTGCGTTCAGTCCACAACAGGTGAAGCACCACAGCACGGATGACTTGCCACAGGTCTTGGATTTCTTCTGTGTGGTCCTTCCACACGGGAGCAACGCGGATGGCTTTACCGAAGACAATGTCGGTCCAGGAGGGTCGAGATGTGAAGAACACCGACATATCACGGAAGATGTCGCGCCATATCACAGTCGGCAGCACACACTCGAAGAACAAATGACGCGCCGTCTCCACTGAGTTGCAGCCTGGTCGAACACAGTACACGATGCCGGGATTTGCCACCGTCATGAACGAGAAGCGTGAGCGAGTCGGTAACAAGCCGTACGCCAAGCGGAACTGGAGGTCTTCGTATATCGGGAGAAGCAACACACGAAGCCGCTTGCGTAGCTTGTTGAATCGGAGGACCACGTCTGTAGGCGCTCGAGGGTCGTGGAAGAACAGCGGATGCGTTCTCGTCGGCTCTGGAGCTTGCCACACCAGGCGGAGCAGTTGGGATCGTGGAATGCGCGGCACCCAGCACACACGGTCGTTGATCTTCACACCGACTCGCGGATGTTGGTGCTCAGGCGCCGTCGGTAGCACTCCATCGACTGGGACAGAGCACATTGTGCAGAGACGCCCGAAAACTTGCGTGGCTTCCTCGTGAAGCTTGAGCAGCCACGTGTACTGTCGATACGGGGTGATGGAGACTTGGGTGTAGTCGACATGTCGCTCAGCAAACTCGATCGCGCTCGGCCACTTGTCGCCTTCACCAGCGAAGTCACGAAGAGATCGCAACTGAAAGACACGGGCAACTTGCCGACGGAAGCTTCGTTGCGGCTCTGCAATCATGCTGAGAGAACGATGCTGGGACGGCGTTGTGTCGGAACGGCTGGTTGGGAGGAACTGGAAGTTCTTGTCGCCATGGAACCAGATCGGTTGGTCGAGTGCAAACGCAAGACGGTCTTCTGGAGGGAGGTCGAGCCACGACACCGGCCACTTGATAGCGTACCAAGTCTTCCAGGCCGCACGCCACCACGAAGAGAGCTGGTCCCACTCGATCGAGCCTCGATGCCGCCACGGACTGACGTAGAGAAAGTCGAGTGGCCTCTGCGGGCCCCACCGCGGAAGACTGATCCGCAGCAGCTCGACTCCTGCTACCGTCCAGTTGCCGGTCGTCGATGCCGAAGCTGCCGTGAACTGAAGCAGGAGCTGCAGTGACTGTCGCTTGAGCACACCGTCGAGACTCGGTACCTGCAGACCCCCAGACTCGCGCGGCAGGTTGACAAATTCGTTCGAGATCAACTGGACATGCCGAGCGTCGCGTTCGTAGCGCCGACTCAAGACGAACCGGTGTAGCGCGGCTTGCCACTTCTTCACTCGTCCTGGCGGCACAACAACGTGAGCAGTGTAGTGCCACAGACGTGAGAGCACCATGGTCTGGGCGACGAGGAGCCTGCCTTGGAGCGTCCGTGCGCGCCGAAACCACTGCTTGAACCCGTCAAAGAAGCGTCGATCGAGGTCTTCAACAATCAATTCCGTTGTGCGTCGTTGACCGAACAGGAGACCGAGGAACTTGACCGTGGAGTCTTCATCGAGAACCTGCACACCTGGTATGCCCGGGCATCGCCGCGTTCGATGCAGCGACATCAGCACACACTTGTTCACGTTGAGCTTGGCGCCGGAGCCTTGACAGTATTCTTCGACCAACCCAAGTTGCGCCTCGACACCAGCGATAGAGCCCGACAGTAACGTCGAGTCGTCGGCGAAGAAAATACTCGCGACGGTGGCATCCGCTGTCAAGCAGATCCCATGTTCTTCGTGCTGGCGGAGCAGGTTACCGAGTGGCTCGATAACAAGCAAGAACAGCAGCGCCGACAGCGGATCACCTTGCTTGACTCCGCGCGTTGGGCAGAGCGGGTCTTGCACGAATCCGTTGATCATGAGATGCGCGTGTGGTCGAGTGTACAGGAGCTTCACCCACCCCGAGAACGCCCCGCCACATCCCATCCGATCGAGCACCTGAAACATGTAGTTCCAGTTGACGCGGTCGTACGCCTTCTCAAAGTCGAGGAACATGGCGTAGGCTTCCTCGTCGCGCGCGGTGACGAGGTCTTGCAGGTCACTCACGAAACGAACGTGGTGATGCAGAGAGCGACCACGCACGAAAGCCTTCTGGTCTTGGTGCACAAGCTTGGTCAGGAACAACTGCAGTCGGAAAGCGAGAACCTTTGACAGTGCCTTCACGTCGACACCCATCAAAGCAATTGGGCGATAGTTGCCTGGGTCAGCTCGGGATCCCTTCTTGTGCAGCAGACTGATCGCAGACTGGCGCTGACACCGAAGGAGCTCTCCTCGCTGAAGCTGGTAGTTGAACACGATCTCGAGGCATTCACCGAAGACGTCAGGAGCCACTTGGTAGAACGAAGCTGGAAGCCCATCCATCCCGGGTGCAGACGATGCCCGCATCTTCTTGATTGCACTAGCAAGGTCCGCCGCTGTGATCGGAGCGTTGAGGATATTTTGCTCGTCTTCAGACAGTCGGCGGTCGATCGTGTCGAGCATCCGGTCAATCTGGCTCTGCTCAGGCTCTTGGACGACAACACCACCGCGCTCAACATCGCCCATGATACCGCCCCAGTGCTGACCGAAGACAGCCGCGATATCCGCGGGGTTGCTGGAGGCAGAGCCATCTCGAAGCCGCACTTCCTCGATGCTGACTCTCCGCAAGGATCCGTCCAGCGGTCGAAAGAAGTACTTGGATGACATCTCCGCGTGTTGAGCCTGGAAGTCGAAAGCCGAGTCCTGGTTGTAAAGCCGCGCCGAGTTGATGCTGTCTTGGTATGCCGTCAGTGCGGTCTGGAACACCGTCTGCGCGCGATCGCTTCGCTCCGACCGGTATGCCGCAGCCGCGTGGGCAAGTGCCTGACGAGCTTCGGTGATGGCGGTCTCACCTTGACGCTTCAGCTTGCGCTGCAGAGCTTGAAGCTGACGACGCATGTCCTTCTTCCACTTGTGCCACACCTTGCCCGGGTTGGAGGAGCGCCGTAACGCAGCAAGCACAGTCGTCGCTTCGCCTTGGATAGCTTCAACGATATCGGGGAAGTCGAGCATCGCCGACTGGAAACGCCAGTACCCGTGGCCTTGAGGCTGGCTCATCGCGCGCAACACAACTTGATGTGCGAGATGGTCGCCGGCACCCTTGGGCTCAAAGTACGAGGAGTCACCGTATAGCGCGGTGCAGAAGTCCTCCGACATGAGGATGTAGTCGAGACGGTTGTGTCGAGGCTGTGGACCAGTGTAGACGCGTTCGTCGGGATGGTGGATTCGCCAGGCATCCACGACACCGAGTTGGGCCAACCACGCCACACACGCGTTACCGCCGGTCGTTCCTGTCGCCCTTGGATCCGACGCATCGACGAGGGGGTCAAGTGGCGTGTTGAGGTCACCGAGCACCAGGTGAGTCGCATTGTCTTCGAACACTTCGTACGGTAGCGCTTCGAAGAACCCCTTCTTCTCGAAGTTATCGACTGGCGCGTACACGTTGTGGATGTAGATCGGAGCACCGTTCGCGACGACCCGGACGACCAAGTAGCGGCCTTGAATAGTCAACGAAGACTGCTCACAAGCAGACTGAAAGCCGGGAAAGTCGGAGCGGAGCACTGTCATGACGCCACCCGATCGTGCAGCAACGGCAACTGGACTGTGCGCGTTGGTGTCGCTGACGAAGAGGCGGTGTTGAAATCTGGTGTCATGGTGAAATTGGAGCGTTGCACGATGATGCGAGTCGCGCAGCTTGGTCTCTTGGACGCACGAGAGACTGTTCTTGATGAGCTGGTTCTCGATCAACAGGTGGCCGTTCTTCTTGATCCCGTTGGTGTTCACCGTCAAAAGACTGATGTTCTCCCACGAGACCTCGGCCGCGTCCGCCTCGACCGCTTTAGCAGTCGAGGCAGAGCGGTCCGGCACCTAGTGTTGCGACGCCGTTGACAGCCGTAAGCTGGAGAACCGCTTCGTCGTCGGAGAAGTACAAGCCGCACGTGCGAAGATATTCGAGGTCGTCGAGAAGCTCGCCTTGCCACTGGATCTTCTCCCACACGGCAAAGATCTGTGCGCCCAAGTCGGAGCGCAGCAGTGCCAACAACACGTTGGGGTGGAGCAAACGACCGTTGAGTGCTGGAATCCACCCGACTGGAGCTCCGGTAAGGCGCTGGATCCACATGTCGCTCTGGAAGATCTGCGGCGCCGTGCACATGAGCATCAACTCGAACAACGAGAGCGCGCACGTGGCTCGCAAGAGCGCCGACATCCGCTCATCACGATACCACCGTCCCGTCATCTTGAAGATGTCATTGCGATCCTTCGGCAGCTTCTCACCGTAGTGCGCAGCCCACTTGTGCGCGAAGGTCGTACACGAGTTTGGATCAGTCGCGCTCAACACACGATTGATCATGTGGAGCTGTGCGAGTTCCTTGACGTTGCCGCTGAGGTCACTCATCTCGCCGAGCAGCACAGAGTTGAACGCGAGCGGAGACTTCCCACCGGCAAGATGGCCGATCGTGTCCGGGTTGGCCGTGTTGCGGAGAGTCTTCCGAAGTGATTCCGCACGAACGTCCGCTGCAGCGATATGGTTCGACTGGAGCTGGAGGTCGGCGGTGGGCTCGGTCGTCTCGAGTTCGGCGAGGATCTCTTGGATTGACGTCGGTTCCTTCGTCTTCATGACCAGAGTGTGGTGCTTGGTCAAGAAGTGACTCGACTCCTTGCTGGTCTTGATCGTGTCGGGACCCTTGACCTTGCGAGGCACGACCTGGAACCGCGGCAGGCTCGACTCGTTGAGCGCCGCATTGCAGCAGTCGAGTTCGAACTCGATGGAGTTCAACACTTCGAAGTAGTTGCTTGTCGCGATGCCTTGCACGGGCTTCGGTCGCGCCTTCTGTAACATGTCGGCAAAGTCGTCGGCGTAACGCGAGCGCTTGCCCTTGGACTTGGTCGATTTGGTTCCGTTTTCCGGACGATCTGCGTTGGACGCGGACAGACCGAGCGGCGGTGGCGGCGGCGGCAGAGACTTGGCTCCAGGCTGCGGACTACCCGGAGGCGTCAACAGCGATCCCGCGTGCGTACCGACCGAGATGACGCTTGCAGAGTCTTGCGACTTGGACTCCGCTTGCGAGACACCGTTCTTCACCGCGTCTGCGTACGAAGTCGGAGCAGCCGGCTCGGACGGTTGCACTGGTGCTGGCGGAGTAGGCTGGTTGATCTTGTCCAAGTCCAAAGCGTGTGGCGACACCTGACCGAAACCACGTCGCTGGGACGGGAACGCGGCGTCGCGCGCCAAAGCTGGGTACATGCGGTTGCCGAAGATGACTTGGTCGCACGTGAAGCCTTGCACACACAGCGCTCGTGGGCACGTCGCACTTCGAAAGTAGACGCGCCACGTTGCTGTCGTCATTCCGGACGCGAGGTTGACGTCGCGGAACGTGTCGTAAATCGGCTCGCTGCCGATGTCGAAGAACGCGCGCAGAAGACCTTCGTTGTCGAAGTTGCTGTCGACGCTCGAGATGTCGATGTAGAAGCGATCGGCGAGGACGTCGAAGTCTTGGAACATGTACTTGCCACCGAGGATCTTGACTTCCTGACGCGCGAGGCGTTCGCACGCAGCACGTGACTTGACCTTGACGCGGATTTCTCCGCCACGACCCTTGGAGATCTGGCCGAGTTCTTGAAGCTTGATCTGCTCGGTGACCACGGGGCTCCCGTTGTCCTTGAGAAAAGACGCCATGATCTTGTTGATGCCGGTACGCTCGAACGCGCGACCAGTGTCGATGGTCATGACGTAACGAGCGCGCGGGAGCTCGTACGGGCGCGCTTGTTCAACTGACGTGAAGAGCGAGGCCCAGTCGCCACCGTTCTCGTACAGCGCGTCAATCGCTTCGATATCCGCAGCACACGGTCGAGGCAGCACCACACGACTGGTCGCCGAGACGGGAGTTCTGTCACGGCGAATCTCGGTTGGACGGCGTAGAAGAGCACCAAGCGAAGGCGTCGCACCTGCCGCACTGGCAGGCGGTTGCTGAGCATCCGGAATCGGATCCGGGGTCGAATCAGTCGTAGTCGAGTCTTCAACAGTTGATTCGTCGGGGCTTGAGGCGAGACTGAGCTGGAGCGAGGTCGCCGCCATCATCAAGTCGTCGTCGTCATCGTCGCCACCGGAGACAGCAGTAGTCCCAGTGTTCGCGGGCGAGTCGGTCGAACTGGAAAGCGCAACGGAGATCTCGACTCCAGACGCCACCGGAGCGGAGCCTGTCACGAGCACCGTCATACCGGCACCGACATCCACGATGCGGGCGGTAGAGGCGGGTCCGTCGGCGGTTGAAGGAGCGTCGGCGTCGTCGACCGCGGAGGTGGTGGTCGTGCCGGAGCTGACTGGGGCTTGCGCATTCACTGACTTCGAAGTCACGTGAGATACGGGCGCAGGCGTCGCAGAGTCGTCGGCAGTGTTACTGGCACCATCCAGACCAGATGGTGGCTCACAATGCGTGAGACTTCCCGAATCTTGTGCAGAGACGGGACGGAGCAGCTGCGCGGGAGGGTTCTCACCCACAAAGTCGAGGTCGGAGGGGGATGGGCGAGCCGAGTCGATCTGGTTCGCTGGCTTCATCTTCGTTCGACGGGAAGGCTGGGAGGCTGGTTGGCTGGTTACTTCGGCTGTTTGCTTGGATCGACTTGTGCTCGACGAGGCAAAACGAGAAGTGAGCCCGTCTAGCTCAGTCGGTAGAGCGCACGACTCTTAATCGTGTGGTCGTGGGTTCGAGCCCCACGGTGGGTGTTTCCTTTTCCTTTTGCCCCTCTTTTCTTCACCCGTCGACACCATCCAGCCGTCGCTCTCCTCTTCGCCTTGCTTGCTCTTCCGTCGCCTCGCCTCGAAAATCCATCCTTTCTCTCTCCTTCGACCTTCCTGCCCTGCCGTTCTCGTACATCCTACCGCGTACCTCTTCCTGCTTTGGCGCTGCTTCACACTCTTGTCAACGGACCTCACATCGGACAAAACGAGCACAGCGCACACCACACTACGCCGTAGCTCTCGACCACCTTCTCAGCCTCACAAAGTACAAGACGATGAGTGAGATCACGGCCGAGAGCAAGCTCGAGACCAAGAGCAAGCGCGAGCACAAGACCACGCCCGAGACCAAGACCAAGAGCAAGCCCGAGACCAAGGCCAAGACCAAAACCAAGACGGCTCCACTCCACGCCGCCACCTCGCGAGCGACGCCATCACTCCACACTGCGTGGTGCATCCGCCGACGCGATTGTCTCGATCGTCTCGATCGACCCCGGACCCGAACGACATTCGGACATTCGGACATTCGGGCATTCGGACATTTGGTCAGGTGCGCTCGCGTGCGCACGTGACAGAGTGCGCGGGTGACTGTTGTTGTTGTTGTGAGGGTGCGAGAAGGAGATAGAAGTGAAGCAATGTTTGTGGGGTGTTTGTATTGTATTTGTGTGTGATGTTTGAAGGCGGGCGGCGGTAGCGTGGTGTTTGTGTGGTTGTTGGGGTGTGTTGTGTGGTGTGAGGGTGTGTGTGGGCGCGTTGTGGTGGTTGTGGCGTGTGTGTGTTTGTGCGTGGTATGTGTACTGAAATGTGATAGGTAGGTGGTGTAAGCCCGTCTAGCTCAGTTTCAAGGCGTCTGTATTGCTGCACTAGCATTTACGACTGACTTCTAACTGCTCGCTAATCCCGTGCGGGTTTTATGTTGCTAAGGTTCGGTTGAGTCTCGTGGTTGGCTGGTCGGTTTGTGCTGAGAGGATGAATCCTTGCGTCATGGTTCGTTGGGTTGTTGAGGTTGTTGTTCTGTTGTCGTTGAAGCTGGGTACTGGGTTAACTTGACCTTCATTTGCTGGTTTGCTGGTATGTTGATGCTGGGTGAGTTGAGTGTTGGTTGGGTTGAAGCTGGGTTGGCTGAATGCCGGTTGGGTTGATGCTGGGTTGCTTGAATGCTGGTTGGGTTGAGGTTGGTGTCGGTGAGTGCTGGTTGGGTTGAGGTTGGTGTCGGTGAGTGCTGGTTGGGTTGAGGTTGGTGTCGGTGAGTGTTGGTTACCCAACGGTCTCGTGAGTGAAGGTTGGTGGCTGGGTGCCGTGAGTGTTGGTCACGGCGTGGGTTGATCAGCGGTGGGTTGATATTAGAGTCGACCGGGTGGCCGAGCTCTGGCGCGCGCTCTCCATGTGGTGAATGTCGGCTCTCCCGATGAAGCCGAAGGAAGCACGCATGGGATGCCGACTGGTCGGCGCGGTGGCGGCAGCGTCCCGATGCCAAGCTTCTTGCGCTTGGTCTTGGCTCTCGCAGCACCCTTGGTCATGGCGACTGGGTGTGGAGAGGGTCGGGGGTGATGGGCTGGCAGCTGGGCTGGGTGCTTGGACTGGACACTTCTGGACTTGGTCACTTGAGGGGTAGCGAGCAAATTGCGAAGTGAGCCCGTCTAGCTCAGTCGGTAGAGCGCACGACTCTTAATCGTGTGGTCGTGGGTTCGAGCCCCACGGTGGGTGTTTCCTTTTCCTTTTGCCCCTCTTTTCTTCACCCGTCGACACCATCCAGCCGTCGCTCTCCTCTTCGCCTTGCTTGCTCTTCCGTCGCCTCGCCTCGAAAATCCATCCTTTCTCTCTCCTTCGACCTTCCTGCCCTGCCGTTCTCGTACATCCTACCGCGTACCTCTTCCTGCTTTGGCGCTGCTTCACACTCTTGTCAACGGACCTCACATCGGACAAAACGAGCACAGCGCACACCACACTACGCCGTAGCTCTCGACCACCTTCTCAGCCTCACAAAGTACAAGACGATGAGTGAGAGCACGGCCGAGAGCAAGCTCGAGACCAAGAGCAAGCGCGAGCACAAGACCACGCCCGAGACCAAGACCAAGAGCAAGCCCGAGACCAAGGCCAAGACCAAAACCAAGACGGCTCCACTCCACGCCGCCACCTCGCGAGCGACGCCATCACTCCACACTGCGTGGTGCATCCGCCGACGCGATTGTCTCGATCGTCTCGATCGACCCCGGACCCGAACGACATTCGGACATTCGGGCATTCGGGCATTCGGACATTTGGTCAGGTGCGCTCGCGTGCGCACGTGACAGAGTGCGCGGGTGACTGTTGTTGTTGTTGTGAGGGTGCGAGAAGGAGATAGAAGTGAAGCAATGTTTGTGGGGTGTTTGTATTGTATTTGTGTGTGATGTTTGAAGGCGGGCGGCGGTAGCGTGGTGTTTGTGTGGTTGTTGGGGTGTGTTGTGTGGTGTGAGGGTGTGTGTGGGCGCGCTGTGGTGGTTGTGGCGTGTGTGTGTTTGTGCGTGGTATGTGTACTGAAATGTGATAGGTAGGTGGTGTAAGCCCGTCTAGCTCAGTTTCAAGGCGTCTGTATTAACTATATTTAATACGACTATGAGTACTCTAATCTACCTCGTCGATGAATATTATACACTTGACTAATGTGTCACGAGGCTGGGGGCTTCAGTTGTTGAGTTGGTGGTCGACTTCCGTTGGTCTTGACTGGTTTAGGTACTTGTTTTAACATGTCGGTTCAATAGCTGCGGGTAGCTCAGACGTTTAAGAGTGTGGATCCGAAGTTACTGGTCGCGGGTTCGAACCCCGGCTCGGACACTTGCCTTGTGGTCTAAAATTCTGGTGCTTGACTTCGGTCGCGCGGGTCTCCTCTGGCTTGTGTTCGGGACGAACTCGAACTGCGATTGGTTGAAAACCCTCCACAGCCAAGAAGAAGAAGAAGAATCGGCACGAAATTCTTTTATGCCAAAAAGCGAACTGCAAACAACCCCATGTTGTTTTGCATGAAGGCACCAAGCGAAGGCGTAGACTGGAGACTTGACAACACAACCTGAAGCGAAGCACGCTGCACATCGTCGTACACACGTCGAAGACACGCACGCACATGAGCACCCACAGTCGTATACACCACACGCAGTGCTGCAATTGTTGGCATCGGGGACCGCCCGTTGAACAGTCGCCCATTGCGTTCAGTCCACAACAGGTGAAGCACCACAGCACGGATGACTTGCCACAGGTCTTGGATTTCTTCTGCGTGGTCCTTCCACACGGGAGCAACGCGGATGGCTTTACCGAAGACAATGTCGGTCCAGGAGGGTCGAGATGTGAAGAACACCGACATATCACGGAAGATGTCGCGCCATATCACAGTCGGCAGCACACACTCGAAGAACAAATGACGCGCCGTCTCCACTGAGTTGCAGCCTTGTCGAACACAGTACACGATGCCGGGATTTGCCACCGTCATGAACGAGAAGCGTGAGCGAGTCGGTAACAAGCCGTACGCCAAGCGGAACTGGAGGTCTTCGTATATCGGGAGGAGCAACACACGCAGACGCTTGCGGAGCTTGTTGAATCGGAGGACCACGTCAGTAGGCGCTCGAGGGTCGTGGAAGAACAGCGGATGCGTTCTCGTCGGCTCTGGAGCTTGCCACACCAGGCGGAGCAGTTGGGATCGTGGAATGCGCGGCACCCAGCACACACGGTCGTTGATCTTCACACCGACTCGCGGATGTTGGTGCTCAGGCGCCGTCGGTAGCACTCCATCGACTGGGACAGAGCACATTGTGCAGAGACGCCCGAAAACTTGCGTGGCTTCCTCGTGAAGCTTGAGCAGCCACGTGTACTGTCGATACGGGGTGATGGAGACTTGGGTGTAGTCGACATGTCGCTCAGCAAACTCGATCGCGCTCGGCCACTTGTCGCCTTCACCAGCGAAGTCACGAAGAGATCGCAACTGAAAGACACGGGCAACTTGCCGACGGAAGCTTCGTTGCGGCTCTGCAATCATGCTGAGAGAACGATGCTGGGACGGCGTTGTGTCGGAACGGCTGGTTGGGAGGAACTGGAAGTTCTTGTCGCCATGGAACCAGATCGGTTGGTCGAGTGCAAACGCAAGACGGTCTTCTGGAGGGAGGTCGAGCCACGACACCGGCCACTTGATAGCGTACCAAGTCTTCCAGGCCGCACGCCACCACGAAGAGAGCTGGTCCCACTCGATCGAGCCTCGATGCCGCCACGGACTGACGTAGAGAAAGTCGAGTGGCCTCTGCGGGCCCCACCGCGGAAGACTGATCCGCAGCAGCTCGACTCCTGCTACCGTCCAGTTGCCGGTCGTCGATGCCGAAGCTGCCGTGAACTGAAGCAGGAGCTGCAGTGACTGTCGCTTGAGCACACCGTCGAGACTCGGTACCTGCAGACCCCCAGACTCGCGCGGCAGGTTGACAAATTCGTTCGAGATCAACTGGACATGCCGAGCGTCGCGTTCGTAGCGCCGACTCAAGACGAACCGGTGTAGCGCGGCTTGCCACTTCTTCACTCGTCCTGGCGGCACAACAACGTGAGCAGTGTAGTGCCACAGACGTGAGAGCACCATGGTCTGGGCGACGAGGAGCCTGCCTTGGAGCGTCCGTGCGCGCCGAAACCACTGCTTGAACCCGTCAAAGAAGCGTCGATCGAGGTCTTCAACAATCAATTCCGTTGTGCGTCGTTGACCGAACAGGAGACCGAGGAACTTGACCGTGGAGTCTTCATCGAGAACCTGCACACCTGGTATGCCCGGGCATCGCCGCGTTCGATGCAGCGACATCAGCACACACTTGTTCACGTTGAGCTTGGCGCCGGAGCCTTGACAGTATTCTTCGACCAACCCAAGTTGCGCCTCGACACCAGCGATAGAGCCCGACAGTAACGTCGAGTCGTCGGCGAAGAAAATACTCGCGACGGTGGCATCCGCTGTCAAGCAGATCCCATGTTCTTCGTGCTGGCGGAGCAGGTTACCGAGTGGCTCGATAACAAGCAAGAACAGCAGCGCCGACAGCGGATCACCTTGCTTGACTCCGCGCGTTGGGCAGAGCGGGTCTTGCACGAATCCGTTGATCATGAGATGCGCGCGTGGTCGAGTGTACAGGAGCTTCACCCACCCCGAGAACGCCCCGCCACATCCCATCCGATCGAGCACCTGAAACATGTAGTTCCAGTTGACGCGGTCGTACGCCTTCTCAAAGTCGAGGAACATGGCGTAGGCTTCCTCGTCGCGCGCGGTGACGAGGTCTTGCAGGTCACTCACGAAACGAACGTGGTGATGCAGAGAGCGACCACGCACGAAAGCCTTCTGGTCTTGGTGCACAAGCTTGGTCAGGAACAACTGCAGTCGGAAAGCGAGAACCTTTGACAGTGCCTTCACGTCGACACCCATCAAAGCAATTGGGCGATAGTTGCCTGGGTCAGCTCGGGATCCCTTCTTGTGCAGCAGACTGATCGCCGACTGGCGTTGGCACCGAAGAAGCTCGCCTCGCTGAAGTTGGTAGTTGAACACGATCTCCAGGCATTCACCGAACACGTCAGGAGCCACCTGGTAGAAGGCAGCTGGAAGCCCGTCCATCCCGGGCGCTGACGATGCTCGCATCTTCTTGATTGCACTGGCGAGGTCCGCCGCTGTGATCGGAGCGTTGAGGATATTTTGCTCGTCTTCAGACAGTCGGCGGTCGATCGTGTCGAGCATCCGGTCAATCTGGCTCTGCTCAGGCTCTTGGACGACAACACCACCGCGCTCAACATCGCCCATGATACCGCCCCAGTGCTGACCGAAGACAGCCGCGATATCCGCGGGGTTGCTGGAGGCAGAGCCATCTCGAAGCCGCACTTCCTCGATGCTGACTCTCCGCAAGGATCCGTCCAGCGGTCGAAAGAAGTACTTGGATGACATCTCCGCGTGTTGAGCCTGGAAGTCGAAAGCCGAGTCCTGGTTGTAAAGCCGCGCCGAGTTGATGCTGTCTTGGTATGCCGTCAGTGCGGTCTGGAACACCGTCTGCGCGCGATCGCTTCGCTCCGACCGGTATGCCGCAGCCGCGTGGGCAAGTGCCTGACGAGCTTCGGTGATGGCGGTCTCACCTTGACGCTTCAGCTTGCGCTGCAGAGCTTGAAGCTGACGACGCATGTCCTTCTTCCACTTGTGCCACACCTTGCCCGGGTTGGAGGAGCGCCGTAACGCAGCAAGCACAGTCGTCGCTTCGCCTTGGATAGCTTCAACGATATCGGGGAAGTCGAGCATCGCCGACTGGAAACGCCAGTACCCGTGGCCTTGAGGCTGGCTCATCGCGCGCAACACAACTTGATGTGCGAGATGGTCGCCGGCACCCTTGGGCTCAAAGTACGAGGAGTCACCGTATAGCGCGGTGCAGAAGTCCTCCGACATGAGGATGTAGTCGAGACGGTTGTGTCGAGGCTGTGGACCAGTGTAGACGCGTTCGTCGGGATGGTGGATTCGCCAGGCATCCACGACACCGAGTTGGGCCAACCACGCCACACACGCGTTACCGCCGGTCGTTCCTGTCGCCCTTGGATCCGACGCATCGACGAGGGGGTCAAGTGGCGTGTTGAGGTCACCGAGCACCAGGTGAGTCGCATTGTCTTCGAACACTTCGTACGGTAGCGCTTCGAAGAACCCCTTCTTCTCGAAGTTATCGACCGGCGCGTACACGTTGTGGATGTAGATCGGAGCACCGTTCGCGACGACCCGGACGACCAAGTAGCGGCCTTGAATAGTCAACGAAGACTGCTCACAAGCAGACTGAAAGCCGGGGAAGTCGGAGCGGAGCACGGTCATGACGCCACCCGATCGTGCAGCAACGGCAACTTGACTGTGCGCGTTGGTGTCGCTGACGAAGAGGCGGTGTTGAAATCTGGAGTCATGGTGGAATTGGAGCGTTGCAAGATGATGCGAGTCGCGCAGCTTGGTCTCTTGGACGCACGAGAGACTGTTCTTGATGAGCTGGTTCTCGATCAACAGGGGGCCGTTCTTCTTGATCCCGTTGGTGTTCACCGTCAACAGACTGATGTTCTCCCACGAGACCTCGGCCGCGTCCGCCTCGACCGCTTTAGCAGTTGAGGCAGAGCGGTCCGGCACCTAGGGCCGCGACACCGTTGACAGACGTGAGCTGGAGAACCGCTTCGTCGTCGGAGAAGTACAAGCCGCACGTGCGAAGATACTCGAGGTCGTCGAGAAGCTCGCCTTGCCACTGGATCTTCTCCCACACGGCGAAGATCTGCGCGCCCAAGTCGGAGCGCAGCAGTGCCAACAGCACGTTGGGGTGGAGCAAACGACCGTTGAGTGCTGGAATCCACCCGACTGGAGCTCCGGTGAGGCGGTGGATCCACATGTCGCTCTGGAAGATCTGCGGCGCCGTGCACATGAGCATCAACTCGAACAACGAGAGCGCGCACGTGGCTCGCAAGAGCGCCGACATCCGCTCATCACGATACCACCGTCCCGTCATCTTGAAGATGTCATTGCGATCCTTCGGCAGCTTCTCACCGTAGTGCGCAGCCCACTTGTGCGCGAAGGTCGTACACGAGTTTGGATCAGTCGCGCTCAACACACGATTGATCATGTGGAGCTGTGCGAGTTCCTTGACGTTGCCGCTGAGGTCACTCATCTCACCGAGCAGCACGGAGTTGAACGCGAGCGGAGACTTCCCACCTGCAAGATGGCCGATCGTGTCCGGGTTGGCCGTGTTGCGGAGAGTCTTCCGAAGTGATTCCGCACGAACGTCCGCTGCAGCGATATGGTTCGACTGGAGCTGGAGGTCGGCGGTGGGCTCGGTCGTCTCGAGTTCGGCGAGGATCTCTTGGATTGACGTCGGTTCCTTCGTCTTCATGACCAGAGTGTGGTGCTTGGTCAAGAAGTGACTCGACTCCTTGCTGGTCTTGATCGTGTCGGGACCCTTGACCTTGCGAGGCACGACCTGGAACCGCGGCAGGCTCGACTCGTTGAGCGCCGCATTGCAGCAGTCGAGTTCGAACTCGATGGAGTTCAACACTTCGAAGTAGTTGCTTGTCGCGATGCCTTGCACGGGCTTCGGTCGCGCCTTCTGTAACATGTCGGCAAAGTCGTCGGCGTAACGCGAGCGCTTGCCCTTGGACTTGGTCGATTTGGTTCCGTTTTCCGGACGATCTGCGTTGGACGCGGACAGACCGAGCGGCGGTGGCGGCGGCGGCAGAGACTTGGCTCCAGGCTGCGGACTACCCGGAGGCGTCAACAGCGATCCCGCGTGCGTACCGACCGAGATGACGCTTGCAGAGTCTTGCGACTTGGACTCCGCTTGCGAGACACCGTTCTTCACCGCGTCTGCGTACGAAGTCGGAGCAGCCGGCTCGGACGGTTGCACTGGTGCTGGCGGAGTAGGCTGGTTGATCTTGTCCAAGTCCAAAGCGTGTGGCGACACCTGACCGAAACCACGTCGCTGGGACGGGAACGCGGCGTCGCGCGCCAAAGCTGGGTACATGCGGTTGCCGAAGATGACTTGGTCGCACGTGAAGCCTTGCACACACAGCGCTCGTGGGCACGTCGCACTTCGAAAGTAGACGCGCCACGTTGCTGTCGTCATTCCGGACGCGAGGTTGACGTCGCGGAACGTGTCGTAAATCGGCTCGCTGCCGATGTCGAAGAACGCGCGCAGAAGACCTTCGTTGTCGAAGTTGCTGTCGACGCTCGAGATGTCGATGTAGAAGCGATCGGCGAGGACGTCGAAGTCTTGGAACATGTACTTGCCACCGAGGATCTTGACTTCCTGACGCGCAAGGCGTTCGCACGCAGCACGTGACTTGACCTTGACGCGGATTTCTCCGCCACGACCCTTGGAGATCTGGCCGAGTTCTTGAAGCTTGATCTGCTCGGTGACCACGGGGTTCCCGTTGTCCTTGAGAAAAGACGCCATGATCTTGTTGATGCCGGTACGCTCGAACGCGCGACCAGTGTCGATGGTCATCACGTAACGAGCGCGCGGGAGCTCGTACGGGCGCGCTTGTTCAACTGACGTGAAGAGCGAGGCCCAGTCGCCACCGTTCTCGTACAGCGCGTCAATCGCTTCGATATCCGCAGCACACGGTCGAGGCAGCACCACACGACTGGTCGCCGAGACGGGAGTTCTGTCACGGCGAATCTCGGTTGGACGGCGTAGAAGAGCACCAAGCGAAGGCGTCGCACCTGCCGCACTGGCAGGCGGTTGCTGAGCATCCGGAATCGGATCCGGGGTCGAATCAGTCGTAGTCGAGTCTTCAACAGTTGATTCGTCGGGGCTTGAGGCGAGACTGAGCTGGAGCGAGGTCGCCGCCATCATCAAGTCGTCGTCGTCACCGTCGCCACCGGAGACAGCAGTAGTCCCAGTGTTCGCGGGCGAGTCGGTCGAACTGGAAAGCGCAACGGAGATCTCGACACCAGACGCCACCGGAGCGGAGCCTGTCACGAGCACCGTCATACCGGCACCGACATCCACGATGCGGGCGGTAGAGGCGGGTCCGTCGGCGGTTGAAGGAGCGTCGGCGTCGTCGACCGCGGAGGTAGCCGTCGTGCCGGAGCTGACTGGGGCTTGCGCATTCACTGACTTCGAAGTCACGTGAGATACGGGCGCAGGCGTCGCAGAGTCGTCGGCAGTGTTACTGGCACCATCCAGACCAGATGGTGGCTCACAATGCGTGAGACTTCCCGAATCTTGTGCAGAGACGGGACGGAGCAGCTGCGCGGGAGGGTTCTCACCCACAAAGTCGAGGTCGGAGGGGGATGGGCGAGCCGAGTCGATCTGGTTCGCTGGCTTCATCTTCGTTCGACGGGAAGGCTGGGAGGCTGGTTGGCTGGTTACTTCGGCTGTTTGCTTGGATCGACTTGTGCTCGACGAGGCAAAACGAGAAGTGAGCCCGTCTAGCTCAGTCGGTAGAGCGCACGACTCTTAATCGTGTGGTCGTGGGTTCGAGCCCCACGGTGGGTGTTTCCTTTTCCTTTTGCCCCTCTTTTCTTCACCCGTCGACACCATCCAGCCGTCGCTCTCCTCTTCGCCTTGCTTGCTCTTCCGTCGCCTCGCCTCGAAAATCCATCCTTTCTCTCTCCTTCGACCTTCCTGCCCTGCCGTTCTCGTACATCCTACCGCGTACCTCTTCCTGCTTTGGCGCTGCTTCACACTCTTGTCAACGGACCTCACATCGGACAAAACGAGCACAGCGCACACCACACTACGCCGTAGCTCTCGACCACCTTCTCAGCCTCACAAAGTACAAGACGATGAGTGAGAGCACGGCCGAGAGCAAGCTCGAGACCAAGAGCAAGCGCGAGCACAAGACCACGCCCGAGACCAAGACCAAGAGCAAGCCCGAGACCAAGGCCAAGACCAAAACCAAGACGGCTCCACTCCACGCCGCCACCTCGCGAGCGACGCCATCACTCCACACTGCGTGGTGCATCCGCCGACGCGATTGTCTCGATCGTCTCGATCGACCCCGGACCCGAACGACATTCGGACATTCGGGCATTCGGGCATTCGGACATTTGGTCAGGTGCGCTCGCGTGCGCACGTGACAGAGTGCGCGGGTGACTGTTGTTGTTGTTGTGAGGGTGCGAGAAGGAGATAGAAGTGAAGCAATGTTTGTGGGGTGTTTGTATTGTATTTGTGTGTGATGTTTGAAGGCGGGCGGCGGTAGCGTGGTGTTTGTGTGGTTGTTGGGGTGTGTTGTGTGGTGTGAGGGTGTGTGTGGGCGCGTTGTGGTGGTTGTGGCGTGTGTGTGTTTGTGCGTGGTATGTGTACTGAAATGTGATAGGTAGGTGGTGTAAGCCCGTCTAGCTCAGTCGGTAGAGCGCACGACTCTTAATCGTGTGGTCGTGGGTTCGAGCCCCACGGTGGGTGTTTCCTTTTCCTTTTGCCCCTCTTTTCTTCACCCGTCGACACCATCCAGCCGTCGCTCTCCTCTTCGCCTTGCTTGCTCTTCCGTCGCCTCGCCTCGAAAATCCATCCTTTCTCTCTCCTTCGACCTTCCTGCCCTGCCGTTCTCGTACATCCTACCGCGTACCTCTTCCTGCTTTGGCGCTGCTTCACACTCTTGTCAACGGACCTCACATCGGACAAAACGAGCACAGCGCACACCACACTACGCCGTAGCTCTCGACCACCTTCTCAGCCTCACAAAGTACAAGACGATGAGTGAGAGCACGGCCGAGAGCAAGCTCGAGACCAAGAGCAAGCGCGAGCACAAGACCACGCCCGAGACCAAGACCAAGAGCAAGCCCGAGACCAAGGCCAAGACCAAAACCAAGACGGCTCCACTCCACGCCGCCACCTCGCGAGCGACGCCATCACTCCACACTGCGTGGTGCATCCGCCGACGCGATTGTCTCGATCGTCTCGATCGACCCCGGACCCGAACGACATTCGGACATTCGGGCATTCGGGCATTCGGACATTTGGTCAGGTGCGCTCGCGTGCGCACGTGACAGAGTGCGCGGGTGACTGTTGTTGTTGTTGTGAGGGTGCGAGAAGGAGATAGAAGTGAAGCAATGTTTGTGGGGTGTTTGTATTGTATTTGTGTGTGATGTTTGAAGGCGGGCGGCGGTAGCGTGGTGTTTGTGTGGTTGTTGGGGTGTGTTGTGTGGTGTGAGGGTGTGTGTGGGCGCGTTGTGGTGGTTGTGGCGTGTGTGTGTTTGTGCGTGGTATGTGTACTGAAATGTGATAGGTAGGTGGTGTAAGCCCGTCTAGCTCAGTTTCAAGGCGTCTGTATTGCTGCACTAGCATTTACGACTGACTTCTAACTGCTCGCTAATCCCGTGCGGGTTCTATGTTGCTAAGGTTCGGTTGAGTCTCGTGGTTGGCTGGTCGGTTTGTGCTGAGAGGATGAATCCTTGCGTCATGGTTCGTTGGGTTGTTGAGGTTGTTGTTCTGTTGTCGTTGAAGCTGGGTACTGGGTTAACTTGACCTTCATTTGCTGGTTTGCTGGTATGTTGATGCTGGGTGAGTTGAGTGTTGGTTGGGTTGAAGCTGGGTTGGCTGAATGCCGGTTGGGTTGATGCTGGGTTGCTTGAATGCTGGTTGGGTTGAGGTTGGTGTCGGTGAGTGCTGGTTGGGTTGAGGTTGGTGTCGGTGAGTGCTGGTTGGGTTGAGGTTGGTGTCGGTGAGTGTTGGTTACCCAACGGTCTCGTGAGTGAAGGTTGGTGGCTGGGTGCCGTGAGTGTTGGTCACGGCGTGGGTTGATCAGCGGTGGGTTGATATTAGAGTCGACCGGGTGGCCGAGCTCTGGCGCGCGCTCTCCATGTGGTGAATGTCGGCTCTCCCGATGAAGCCGAAGGAAGCACGCATGGGATGCCGACTGGTCGGCGCGGTGGCGGCAGCGTCCCGATGCCAAGCTTCTTGCGCTTGGTCTTGGCTCTCGCAGCACCCTTGGTCATGGCGACTGGGTGTGGAGAGGGTCGGGGGTGATGGGCTGGCAGCTGGGCTGGGTGCTTGGACTGGACACTTCTGGACTTGGTCACTTGAGGGGTAGCGAGCAAATTGCGAAGTGGGCCCGTCTAGCTCAGTTTCAAGGCGTCTGTATTGCTGCACTAGCATTTACGACTGACTTCTAACTGCTCGCTAATCCCGTGCGGGTTCTATGTTGCTAAGGTTCGGTTGAGTCTCGTGGTTGGCTGGTCGGTTTGTGCTGAGAGGATGAATCCTTGCGTCATGGTTCGTTGGGTTGTTGAGGTTGTTGTTCTGTTGTCGTTGAAGCTGGGTACTGGGTTAACTTGACCTTCATTTGCTGGTTTGCTGGTATGTTGATGCTGGGTGAGTTGAGTGTTGGTTGGGTTGAAGCTGGGTTGGCTGAATGCCGGTTGGGTTGATGCTGGGTTGCTTGAATGCTGGTTGGGTTGAGGTTGGTGTCGGTGAGTGCTGGTTGGGTTGAGGTTGGTGTCGGTGAGTGCTGGTTGGGTTGAGGTTGGTGTCGGTGAGTGTTGGTTACCCAACGGTCTCGTGAGTGAAGGTTGGTGGCTGGGTGCCGTGAGTGTTGGTCACGGCGTGGGTTGATCAGCGGTGGGTTGATATTAGAGTCGACCGGGTGGCCGAGCTCTGGCGCGCGCTCTCCATGTGGTGAATGTCGGCTCTCCCGATGAAGCCGAAGGAAGCACGCATGGGATGCCGACTGGTCGGCGCGGTGGCGGCAGCGTCCCGATGCCAAGCTTCTTGCGCTTGGTCTTGGCTCTCGCAGCACCCTTGGTCATGGCGACTGGGTGTGGAGAGGGTCGGGGGTGATGGGCTGGCAGCTGGGCTGGGTGCTTGGACTGGACACTTCTGGACTTGGTCACTTGAGGGGTAGCGAGCAAATTGCGAAGTGGGCCCGTCTAGCTCAGTTTCAAGGCGTCTGTATTGCTGCACTAGCATTTACGACTGACTTCTAACTGCTCGCTAATCCCGTGCGGGTTCTATGTTGCTAAGGTTCGGTTGAGTCTCGTGGTTGGCTGGTCGGTTTGTGCTGAGAGGATGAATCCTTGCGTCATGGTTCGTTGGGTTGTTGAGGTTGTTGTTCTGTTGTCGTTGAAGCTGGGTACTGGGTTAACTTGACCTTCATTTGCTGGTTTGCTGGTATGTTGATGCTGGGTGAGTTGAGTGTTGGTTGGGTTGAAGCTGGGTTGGCTGAATGCCGGTTGGGTTGATGCTGGGTTGCTTGAATGCTGGTTGGGTTGAGGTTGGTGTCGGTGAGTGCTGGTTGGGTTGAGGTTGGTGTCGGTGAGTGCTGGTTGGGTTGAGGTTGGTGTCGGTGAGTGTTGGTTACCCAACGGTCTCGTGAGTGAAGGTTGGTGGCTGGGTGCCGTGAGTGTTGGTCACGGCGTGGGTTGATCAGCGGTGGGTTGATATTAGAGTCGACCGGGTGGCCGAGCTCTGGCGCGCGCTCTCCATGTGGTGAATGTCGGCTCTCCCGATGAAGCCGAAGGAAGCACGCATGGGATGCCGACTGGTCGGCGCGGTGGCGGCAGCGTCCCGATGCCAAGCTTCTTGCGCTTGGTCTTGGCTCTCGCAGCACCCTTGGTCATGGCGACTGGGTGTGGAGAGGGTCGGGGGTGATGGGCTGGCAGCTGGGCTGGGTGCTTGGACTGGACACTTCTGGACTTGGTCACTTGAGGGGTAGCGAGCAAATTGCGAAGTGAGCCCGTCTAGCTCAGTCGGTAGAGCGCACGACTCTTAATCGTGTGGTCGTGGGTTCGAGCCCCACGGTGGGTGTTTCCTTTTCCCTTTGCCCCTCTTTTCTTCACCCGTCGACACCATCCAGCCGTCGCTCTCCTCTTCGCCTTGCTTGCTCTTCCGTCGCCTCGCCTCGAAAATCCATCCTTTCTCTCTCCTTCGACCTTCCTGCCCTGCCGTTCTCGTACATCCTACCGCGTACCTCTTCCTGCTTTGGCGCTGCTTCACACTCTTGTCAACGGACCTCACATCGGACAAAACGAGCACAGCGCACACCACACTACGCCGTAGCTCTCGACCACCTTCTCAGCCTCACAAAGTACAAGACGATGAGTGAGAGCACGGCCGAGAGCAAGCTCGAGACCAAGAGCAAGCGCGAGCACAAGACCACGCCCGAGACCAAGACCAAGAGCAAGCCCGAGACCAAGGCCAAGACCAAAACCAAGACGGCTCCACTCCACGCCGCCACCTCGCGAGCGACGCCATCACTCCACACTGCGTGGTGCATCCGCCGACGCGATTGTCTCGATCGTCTCGATCGACCCCGGACCCGAACGACATTCGGACATTCGGGCATTCGGGCATTCGGACATTTGGTCAGGTGCGCTCGCGTGCGCACGTGACAGAGTGCGCGGGTGACTGTTGTTGTTGTTGTGAGGGTGCGAGAAGGAGATAGAAGTGAAGCAATGTTTGTGGGGTGTTTGTATTGTATTTGTGTGTGATGTTTGAAGGCGGGCGGCGGTAGCGTGGTGTTTGTGTGGTTGTTGGGGTGTGTTGTGTGGTGTGAGGGTGTGTGTGGGCGCGTTGTGGTGGTTGTGGCGTGTGTGTGTTTGTGCGTGGTATGTGTACTGAAATGTGATAGGTAGGTGGTGTAAGCCCGTCTAGCTCAGTCGGTAGAGCGCACGACTCTTAATCGTGTGGTCGTGGGTTCGAGCCCCACGGTGGGTGTTTCCTTTTCCCTTTGCCCCTCTTTTCTTCACCCGTCGACACCATCCAGCCGTCGCTCTCCTCTTCGCCTTGCTTGCTCTTCCGTCGCCTCGCCTCGAAAATCCATCCTTTCTCTCTCCTTCGACCTTCCTGCCCTGCCGTTCTCGTACATCCTACCGCGTACCTCTTCCTGCTTTGGCGCTGCTTCACACTCTTGTCAACGGACCTCACATCGGACAAAACGAGCACAGCGCACACCACACTACGCCGTAGCTCTCGACCACCTTCTCAGCCTCACAAAGTACAAGACGATGAGTGAGAGCACGGCCGAGAGCAAGCTCGAGACCAAGAGCAAGCGCGAGCACAAGACCACGCCCGAGACCAAGACCAAGAGCAAGCCCGAGACCAAGGCCAAGACCAAAACCAAGACGGCTCCACTCCACGCCGCCACCTCGCGAGCGACGCCATCACTCCACACTGCGTGGTGCATCCGCCGACGCGATTGTCTCGATCGTCTCGATCGACCCCGGACCCGAACGACATTCGGACATTCGGGCATTCGGGCATTCGGACATTTGGTCAGGTGCGCTCGCGTGCGCACGTGACAGAGTGCGCGGGTGACTGTTGTTGTTGTTGTGAGGGTGCGAGAAGGAGATAGAAGTGAAGCAATGTTTGTGGGGTGTTTGTATTGTATTTGTGTGTGATGTTTGAAGGCGGGCGGCGGTAGCGTGGTGTTTGTGTGGTTGTTGGGGTGTGTTGTGTGGTGTGAGGGTGTGTGTGGGCGCGTTGTGGTGGTTGTGGCGTGTGTGTGTTTGTGCGTGGTATGTGTACTGAAATGTGATAGGTAGGTGGTGTAAGCCCGTCTAGCTCAGTCGGTAGAGCGCACGACTCTTAATCGTGTGGTCGTGGGTTCGAGCCCCACGGTGGGTGTTTCCTTTTCCTTTTGCCCCTCTTTTCTTCACCCGTCGACACCATCCAGCCGTCGCTCTCCTCTTCGCCTTGCTTGCTCTTCCGTCGCCTCGCCTCGAAAATCCATCCTTTCTCTCTCCTTCGACCTTCCTGCCCTGCCGTTCTCGTACATCCTACCGCGTACCTCTTCCTGCTTTGGCGCTGCTTCACACTCTTGTCAACGGACCTCACATCGGACAAAACGAGCACAGCGCACACCACACTACGCCGTAGCTCTCGACCACCTTCTCAGCCTCACAAAGTACAAGACGATGAGTGAGAGCACGGCCGAGAGCAAGCTCGAGACCAAGAGCAAGCGCGAGCACAAGACCACGCCCGAGACCAAGACCAAGAGCAAGCCCGAGACCAAGGCCAAGACCAAAACCAAGACGGCTCCACTCCACGCCGCCACCTCGCGAGCGACGCCATCACTCCACACTGCGTGGTGCATCCGCCGACGCGATTGTCTCGATCGTCTCGATCGACCCCGGACCCGAACGACATTCGGACATTCGGGCATTCGGGCATTCGGACATTTGGTCAGGTGCGCTCGCGTGCGCACGTGACAGAGTGCGCGGGTGACTGTTGTTGTTGTTGTGAGGGTGCGAGAAGGAGATAGAAGTGAAGCAATGTTTGTGGGGTGTTTGTATTGTATTTGTGTGTGATGTTTGAAGGCGGGCGGCGGTAGCGTGGTGTTTGTGTGGTTGTTGGGGTGTGTTGTGTGGTGTGAGGGTGTGTGTGGGCGCGTTGTGGTGGTTGTGGCGTGTGTGTGTTTGTGCGTGGTATGTGTACTGAAATGTGATAGGTAGGTGGTGTAAGCCCGTCTAGCTCAGTTTCAAGGCGTCTGTATTAACTAAAATTAATGCGACTATGACTACTCTAATCTACCTCGTCGATGAATATTATACACTTGACTAGTATGTGACGAGGCTGGGAGCTTCAATTGTTGAGTTGTTGGTTGACTTCCGTTGGTCTTGACTGGTCTAGGTACTTGTTTTAGCACATCGGTTGGATAACTGCGGTTAGCTCAAATGGTTGTGAGCGTGGACCCCGATGTTGTCGGTCGCGCGGGTTCGATCCCCACCTCGGGGAGGTTTCTTGTGCTAGTGGTTTCGCTTGACTTCGGTCGCGAAGGTACGCTCTGATTCCAAAACGAGGTTGGTTTCGAGCCAGTATTGAAAGCAAGCACCCGCACTGAAGAAGAAGAAACGGCAGGAAATCGCTTTTATGCCAAAAAGCGAACTGCAAACAACCCCATGTTGTTTTGCAGGAAGGCACCGAAAGAAGGCGTAGACTGGAGACTTGACAACACAACCTGAAGCGAAGCACGCTGCGCATCGTCGTACACACGTCGAAGACACGCACGCACATGAGCACCCACAGTCGTATACACCACACGCAGTGCTGCAATTGTTGGCATCGGGGACCGCCCGTTGAACAGTCGCCCATTGCGTTCAGTCCACAACAGGTGAAGCACCACAGCACGGATGACTTGCCACAGGTCTTGGATTTCTTCTGTGTGGTCCTTCCACACGGGAGCAACGCGGATGGCTTTACCGAAGACAATGTCGGTCCAGGAGGGTCGAGATGTGAAGAACACCGACATATCACGGAAGATGTCGCGCCATATCACAGTCGGCAGCACACACTCGAAGAACAAATGACGCGCCGTCTCCACTGAGTTGCAGCCTGGTCGAACACAGTACACGATGCCGGGATTTGCCACCGTCATGAACGAGAAGCGTGAGCGAGTCGGTAACAAGCCGTACGCCAAGCGGAACTGGAGGTCTTCGTATATCGGGAGAAGCAACACACGCAGACGCTTGCGGAGCTTGTTGAATCGGAGGACCACGTCTGTAGGCGCTCGAGGGTCGTGGAAGAACAGCGGATGCGTTCTCGTCGGCTCTGGAGCTTGCCACACCAGGCGGAGCAGTTGGGATCGTGGAATGCGCGGCACCCAGCACACACGGTCGTTGATCTTCACACCGACTCGCGGATGTTGGTGCTCAGGCGCCGTCGGTAGCACTCCATCGACTGGGACAGAGCACATTGTGCAGAGACGCCCGAAAACTTGCGTGGCTTCCTCGTGAAGCTTGAGCAGCCACGTGTACTGTCGATACGGGGTGATGGAGACTTGGGTGTAGTCGACATGTCGCTCAGCAAACTCGATCGCGCTCGGCCACTTGTCGCCTTCACCAGCGAAGTCACGAAGAGATCGCAACTGAAAGACACGGGCAACTTGCCGACGGAAGCTTCGTTGCGGCTCTGCAATCATGCTGAGAGAACGATGCTGGGACGGCGTTGTGTCGGAACGGCTGGTTGGGAGGAACTGGAAGTTCTTGTCGCCATGGAACCAGATCGGTTGGTCGAGTGCAAACGCAAGACGGTCTTCTGGAGGGAGGTCGAGCCACGACACCGGCCACTTGATAGCGTACCAAGTCTTCCAGGCCGCACGCCACCACGAAGAGAGCTGGTCCCACTCGATCGAGCCTCGATGCCGCCACGGACTGACGTAGAGAAAGTCGAGTGGCCTCTGCGGGCCCCACCGCGGAAGACTGATCCGCAGCAGCTCGACTCCTGCTACCGTCCAGTTGCCGGTCGTCGATGCCGAAGCTGCCGTGAACTGAAGCAGGAGCTGCAGTGACTGTCGCTTGAGCACACCGTCGAGACTCGGTACCTGCAGACCCCCAGACTCGCGCGGCAGGTTGACAAATTCGTTCGAGATCAACTGGACATGCCGAGCGTCGCGTTCGTAGCGCCGACTCAAGACGAACCGGTGTAGCGCGGCTTGCCACTTCTTCACTCGTCCTGGCGGCACAACAACGTGAGCAGTGTAGTGCCACAGACGTGAGAGCACCATGGTCTGGGCGACGAGGAGCCTGCCTTGGAGCGTCCGTGCGCGCCGAAACCACTGCTTGAACCCGTCAAAGAAGCGTCGATCGAGGTCTTCAACAATCAATTCCGTTGTGCGTCGTTGACCGAACAGGAGACCGAGGAACTTGACCGTGGAGTCTTCATCGAGAACCTGCACACCTGGTATGCCCGGGCATCGCCGCGTTCGATGCAGCGACATCAGCACACACTTGTTCACGTTGAGCTTGGCGCCGGAGCCTTGACAGTATTCTTCGACCAACCCAAGTTGCGCCTCGACACCAGCGATAGAGCCCGACAGTAACGTCGAGTCGTCGGCGAAGAAAACACTCGTGACGGTGGCATCCGCTGTCAAGCAGATCCCATGTTCTTCGTGCTGGCGGAGCAGGTTACCGAGTGGCTCGATAACAAGCAAGAACAGCAGCGCCGACAGCGGATCACCTTGCTTGACTCCGCGCGTTGGGCAGAGCGGGTCTTGCACGAATCCGTTGATCATGAGATGCGCGCGTGGTCGAGTGTACAGGAGCTTCACCCACCCCGAGAACGCCCCGCCACATCCCATCCGATCGAGCACCTGAAACATGTAGTTCCAGTTGACGCGGTCGTACGCCTTCTCAAAGTCGAGGAACATGGCGTAGGCTTCTTCGTCGCGCGCGGTGACGAGGTCTTGCAGGTCACTCACGAAACGAACGTGGTGATGCAGAGAGCGACCACGCACGAAAGCCTTCTGGTCTTGGTGCACAAGCTTGGTCAGGAACAACTGCAGTCGGAAAGCGAGAACCTTTGACAGTGCCTTCACGTCGACACCCATCAAAGCAATTGGGCGATAGTTGCCTGGGTCAGCTCGGGATCCCTTCTTGTGCAGCAGACTGATCGCAGACTGGCGCTGACACCGAAGGAGCTCTCCTCGCTGAAGCTGGTAGTTGAACACGATCTCGAGGCATTCACCGAAGACGCCAGGAGCCACTTGGTAGAACGAAGCTGGAAGCCCATCCATCCCGGGTGCAGACGATGCCCGCATCTTCTTGATTGCACTAGCAAGGTCCGCCGCTGTGATCGGAGCGTTGAGGATATTTTGCTCGTCTTCAGACAGTCGGCGGTCGATCGTGTCGAGCATCCGGTCAATCTGGCTCTGCTCAGGCTCTTGGACGACAACACCACCGCGCTCAACATCGCCCATGATACCGCCCCAGTGCTGATTGAAGGCAGCCGCGATATCCGCGGGGTTGCTTGATGCTGAGCCATCTTGAAGCCGCACTTCTTCGATGCTGACTCTCCGCAAGGATCCGTCCAGCGGTCGAAAGAAGTACTTGGATGACTTCTCCGCGTGTTGAGCCTGGAAGTCGAAAGCCGAGTCTTGGTTGTAAAGACGCGCCGAGTTGATGCTGTCTTGGTATGCCGTCAGTGCGGTCTGGAACACCGTCTGCGCGCGATCGCTTCGCTCCGACCGGTATGCCGCAGCCGCGTGGGCAAGTGCCTGACGAGCTTCGGTGATGGCGGTCTCACCTTGACGCTTCAGCTTGCGCTGCAGAGCTTGAAGCTGACGACGCATGTCCTTCTTCCACTTGTGCCACACCTTGCCCGGGTTGGAGGAGCGCCGTAACGCAGCAAGCACAGTCGTCGCTTCGCCTTGGATAGCTTCAACGATATCGGGGAAGTCGAGCATCGCCGACTGGAAACGCCAGTACCCGTGGCCTTGAGGCTGGCTCATCGCGCGCAACACAACTTGATGTGCGAGATGGTCGCCGGCACCCTTGGGCTCAAAGTACGAGGAGTCACCGTATAGCGCGGTGCAGAAGTCCTCCGACATGAGGATGTAGTCGAGACGGTTGTGTCGAGGCTGTGGACCAGTGTAGACGCGTTCGTCGGGATGGTGGATTCGCCAGGCATCCACGACACCGAGTTGGGCCAACCACGCCACACACGCGTTACCGCCGGTCGTTCCTGTCGCCCTTGGATCCGACGCATCGACGAGGGGGTCAAGTGGCGTGTTGAGGTCACCGAGCACCAGGTGAGTCGCATTGTCTTCGAACACTTCGTACGGTAGCGCTTCGAAGAACCCCTTCTTCTCGAAGTTATCGACTGGCGCGTACACGTTGTGGATGTAGATCGGAGCACCGTTCGCGACGACCCGGACGACCAAGTAGCGGCCTTGAATAGTCAACGAAGACTGCTCACAAGCAGACTGAAAGCCGGGAAAGTCGGAGCGGAGCACTGTCATGACGCCACCCGATCGTGCAGCAACGGCAACTGGACTGTGCGCGTTGGTGTCGCTGACGAAGAGGCGGTGTTGAAATCTGGTGTCATGGTGAAATTGGAGCGTTGCACGATGATGCGAGTCGCGCAGCTTGGTCTCTTGGACGCACGAGAGACTGTTCTTGATGAGCTGGTTCTCGATCAACAGGTGGCCGTTCTTCTTGATCCCGTTGGTGTTCACCGTCAACAGACTGATGTTCTCCCACGAGACCTCGGCCGCGTCCGCCTCGACCGCTTTAGCAGTCGAGGCAGAGCGGTCCGGCACCTAGTGTTGCGACGCCGTTGACAGCCGTAAGCTGGAGAACCGCTTCGTCGTCGGAGAAGTACAAGCCGCACGTGCGAAGATATTCGAGGTCGTCGAGAAGCTCGCCTTGCCACTGGATCTTCTCCCACACGGCAAAGATCTGTGCGCCCAAGTCGGAGCGCAGCAGTGCCAACAACACGTTGGGGTGGAGCAAACGACCGTTGAGTGCTGGAATCCACCCGACTGGAGCTCCGGTAAGGCGCTGGATCCACATGTCGCTCTGGAAGATCTGCGGCGCCGTGCACATGAGCATCAACTCGAACAACGAGAGCGCGCACGTGGCTCGCAAGAGCGCCGACATCCGCTCATCACGATACCACCGTCCCGTCATCTTGAAGATGTCATTGCGATCCTTCGGCAGCTTCTCACCGTAGTGCGCAGCCCACTTGTGCGCGAAGGTCGTACACGAGTTTGGATCAGTCGCGCTCAACACACGATTGATCATGTGGAGCTGTGCGAGTTCCTTGACGTTGCCGCTGAGGTCACTCATCTCGCCGAGCAGCACAGAGTTGAACGCGAGCGGAGACTTCCCACCGGCAAGATGGCCGATCGTGTCCGGGTTGGCCGTGTTGCGGAGAGTCTTCCGAAGTGATTCCGCACGAACGTCCGCTGCAGCGATATGGTTCGACTGGAGCTGGAGGTCGGCGGTGGGCTCGGTCGTCTCGAGTTCGGCGAGGATCTCTTGGATTGACGTCGGTTCCTTCGTCTTCATGACCAGAGTGTGATGCTTGGTCAAGAAGTGGCTCGACTCCTTGCTGGTCTTGATCGTGTCGGGGCCCTTGACCTTGCGAGGCACGATCTGGAAACGCGGCAGGCTCGACTCGTTGAGCGCCACATTGCAGCAGTCGAGTTCGAACTCGATGGAGTTCAACACTTCGAAGTAGTTGCTCGTCGCGATTCCTTGCACGGGCTTCGGTCGCGCCTTCTGTAACATGTCGGCAAAGTCGTCGGCGTAACGCGAGCGCTTGCCCTTGGACTTGGTCGATTTGGTTCCGTTTTCCGGACGATCTGCGTTGGACGCGGACAGACCGAGCGGCGGTGGCGGCGGCGGCAGAGACTTGGCTCCAGGCTGCGGACTACCCGGAGGCGTCAACAGCGATCCCGCGTGCGTACCGACCGAGATGACGCTTGCAGAGTCTTGCGACTTGGACTCCGCTTGCGAGACACCGTTCTTCACCGCGTCTGCGTACGAAGTCGGAGCAGCCGGCTCGGACGGTTGCACTGGTGCTGGCGGAGTAGGCTGGTTGATCTTGTCCAAGTCCAAAGCGTGTGGCGACACCTGACCGAAACCACGTCGCTGGGACGGGAACGCGGCGTCGCGCGCCAAAGCTGGGTACATGCGGTTGCCGAAGATGACTTGGTCGCACGTGAAGCCTTGCACACACAGCGCTCGTGGGCACGTCGCACTTCGAAAGTAGACGCGCCACGTTGCTGTCGTCATTCCGGACGCGAGGTTGACGTCGCGGAACGTGTCGTAAATCGGCTCGCTGCCGATGTCGAAGAACGCGCGCAGAAGACCTTCGTTGTCGAAGTTGCTGTCGACGCTCGAGATGTCGATGTAGAAGCGATCGGCGAGGACGTCGAAGTCTTGGAACATGTACTTGCCACCGAGGATCTTGACTTCCTGACGCGCGAGGCGTTCGCACGCAGCACGTGACTTGACCTTGACGCGGATTTCTCCGCCACGACCCTTGGAGATCTGGCCGAGTTCTTGAAGCTTGATCTGCTCGGTGACCACGGGGTTCCCGTTGTCCTTGAGAAAAGACGCCATGATCTTGTTGATGCCGGTACGCTCGAACGCGCGACCAGTGTCGATGGTCATGACGTAACGAGCGCGCGGGAGCTCGTACGGGCGCGCTTGTTCAACTGACGTGAAGAGCGAGGCCCAGTCGCCACCGTTCTCGTACAGCGCGTCAATCGCTTCGATATCCGCAGCACACGGTCGAGGCAGCACCACACGACTGGTCGCCGAGACGGGAGTTCTGTCACGGCGAATCTCGGTTGGACGGCGTAGAAGAGCACCAAGCGAAGGCGTCGCACCTGCCGCACTGGCAGGCGGTTGCTGAGCATCCGGAATCGGATCCGGGGTCGAATCAGTCGTAGTCGAGTCTTCAACAGTTGATTCGTCGGGGCTTGAGGCGAGACTGAGCTGGAGCGAGGTCGCCGCCATCATCAAGTCGTCGTCGTCATCGTCGCCACAGGAGACAGCAGTAGTCCCAGTGTTCGCGAGCGAGTCGGTCGAACTGGAAAGCGCAACGGAGATCTCGACACCAGACGCCACCGGAGCGGAGCCTGTCACGAGCACCGTCATACCGGCACCGACATCCACGATGCGGGCGGTAGAGGCGGGTCCGTCGGCGGTTGAAGGAGCGTCGGCGTCGTCGACCGCGGAGGTGGTGGTCGTGCCGGAGCTGACTGGGGCTTGCGCATTCACTGACTTCGAAGTCACGTGAGATACGGGCGCAGGCGTCGCAGGGTCGTCGGCAGTCGCGCTGGCACCATCCGGACCAGATGGTGGCTCACAATGGGTGAGGCTTCCCGAATCTTGTGCAGAGACGGGACGGAGCAGCTGCGCGGGAGGGTTCTCACCCACAAAGTCGAGGTCGGAGGGGGATGGGCGAGCCGAGTCGATCTGGTTCGCTTGCTTCATCTTCGTTCGACGGGAAGGCTGGGAGGCTCGTTGGCTGGTTACTTCGGCTGTTTGCTTGGATCGACTTGTGCTCGACGAGGCAAAACGAGAAGTGAGCCCGTCTAGCTCAGTCGGTAGAGCGCACGACTCTTAATCGTGTGGTCGTGGGTTCGAGCCCCACGGTGGGTGTTTCCTTTTCCTTTTGCCCCTCTTTTCTTCACCCGTCGACACCATCCAGCCGTCGCTCTCCTCTTCGCCTTGCTTGCTCTTCCGTCGCCTCGCCTCGAAAATCCATCCTTTCTCTCTCCTTCGACCTTCCTGCCCTGCCGTTCTCGTACATCCTACCGCGTACCTCTTCCTGCTTTGGCGCTGCTTCACACTCTTGTCAACGGACCTCACATCGGACAAAACGAGCACAGCGCACACCACACTACGCCGTAGCTCTCGACCACCTTCTCAGCCTCACAAAGTACAAGACGATGAGTGAGATCACGGCCGAGAGCAAGCTCGAGACCAAGAGCAAGCGCGAGCACAAGACCACGCCCGAGACCAAGACCAAGAGCAAGCCCGAGACCAAGGCCAAGACCAAAACCAAGACGGCTCCACTCCACGCCGCCACCTCGCGAGCGACGCCATCACTCCACACTGCGTGGTGCATCCGCCGACGCGATTGTCTCGATCGTCTCGATCGACCCCGGACCCGAACGACATTCGGACATTCGGGCATTCGGGCATTCGGACATTTGGTCAGGTGCGCTCGCGTGCGCACGTGACAGAGTGCGCGGGTGACTGTTGTTGTTGTTGTGAGGGTGCGAGAAGGAGATAGAAGTGAAGCAATGTTTGTGGGGTGTTTGTATTGTATTTGTGTGTGATGTTTGAAGGCGGGCGGCGGTAGCGTGGTGTTTGTGTGGTTGTTGGGGTGTGTTGTGTGGTGTGAGGGTGTGTGTGGGCGCGTTGTGGTGGTTGTGGCGTGTGTGTGTTTGTGCGTGGTATGTGTACTGAAATGTGATAGGTAGGTGGTGTAAGCCCGTCTAGCTCAGTCGGTAGAGCGCACGACTCTTAATCGTGTGGTCGTGGGTTCGAGCCCCACGGTGGGTGTTTCCTTTTCCTTTTGCCCCTCTTTTCTTCACCCGTCGACACCATCCAGCCGTCGCTCTCCTCTTCGCCTTGCTTGCTCTTCCGTCGCCTCGCCTCGAAAATCCATCCTTTCTCTCTCCTTCGACCTTCCTGCCCTGCCGTTCTCGTACATCCTACCGCGTACCTCTTCCTGCTTTGGCGCTGCTTCACACTCTTGTCAACGGACCTCACATCGGACAAAACGAGCACAGCGCACACCACACTACGCCGTAGCTCTCGACCACCTTCTCAGCCTCACAAAGTACAAGACGATGAGTGAGATCACGGCCGAGAGCAAGCTCGAGACCAAGAGCAAGCGCGAGCACAAGACCACGCCCGAGACCAAGACCAAGAGCAAGCCCGAGACCAAGGCCAAGACCAAAACCAAGACGGCTCCACTCCACGCCGCCACCTCGCGAGCGACGCCATCACTCCACACTGCGTGGTGCATCCGCCGACGCGATTGTCTCGATCGTCTCGATCGACCCCGGACCCGAACGACATTCGGACATTCGGGCATTCGGGCATTCGGACATTTGGTCAGGTGCGCTCGCGTGCGCACGTGACAGAGTGCGCGGGTGACTGTTGTTGTTGTTGTGAGGGTGCGAGAAGGAGATAGAAGTGAAGCAATGTTTGTGGGGTGTTTGTATTGTATTTGTGTGTGATGTTTGAAGGCGGGCGGCGGTAGCGTGGTGTTTGTGTGGTTGTTGGGGTGTGTTGTGTGGTGTGAGGGTGTGTGTGGGCGCGTTGTGGTGGTTGTGGCGTGTGTGTGTTTGTGCGTGGTATGTGTACTGAAATGTGATAGGTAGGTGGTGTAAGCCCGTCTAGCTCAGTTTCAAGGCGTCTGTATTGCTGCACTAGCATTTACGACTGACTTCTAACTGCTCGCTAATCCCGTGCGGGTTCTATGTTGCTAAGGTTCGGTTGAGTCTCGTGGTTGGCTGGTCGGTTTGTGCTGAGAGGATGAATCCTTGCGTCATGGTTCGTTGGGTTGTTGAGGTGGTTGTTCTGTTGTCGTTGAAGCTGGGTACTGGGTTAACTTGACCTTCATTTGCTGGTTTGCTGGTATGTTGATGCTGGGTGAGTTGAGTGTTGGTTGGGTTGAAGCTGGGTTGGCTGAATGCCGGTTGGGTTGAAGCTGGGTTGGCTGAATGCCGGTTGGGTTGATGCTGGGTTGCTTGAATGCTGGTTGGGTTGAGGTTGGTGTCGGTGAGTGCTGGTTGGGTTGAGGTTGGTGTCGGTGAGTGTTGGTTACCCAACGGTCTCGTGAGTGAAGGTTGGTGGCTGGGTGCCGTGAGTGTTGGTCACGGCGTGGGTTGATCAGCGGTGGGTTGATATTAGAGTCGACCGGGTGGCCGAGCTCTGGCGCGCGCTCTCCATGTGGTGAATGTCGGCTCTCCCGATGAAGCCGAAGGAAGCACGCATGGGATGCCGACTGGTCGGCGCGGTGGCGGCAGCGTCCCGATGCCAAGCTTCTTGCGCTTGGTCTTGGCTCTCGCAGCACCCTTGGTCATGGCGACTGGGTGTGGAGAGGGTCGGGGGTGATGGGCTGGCAGCTGGGCTGGGTGCTTGGACTGGACACTTCTGGACTTGGTCACTTGAGGGGTAGCGAGCAAATTGCGAAGTGAGCCCGTCTAGCTCAGTTTCAAGGCGTCTGTATTGCTGCACTAGCATTTACGACTGACTTCTAACTGCTCGCTAATCCTGTGCGGGTTTTATGTTGCTAAGGTTCGGTTGAGTCTCGTGGTTGGCTGGTCGGTTTGTGCTGAGAGGATGAATCCTTGCGTCATGGTTCGTTGGGTTGTTGAGGTGGTTGTTCTGTTGTCGTTGAAGCTGGGTACTGGGTTAACTTGACCTTCATTTGGTGGTTTGCTGGTATGTTGATGCTGGGTGAGTTGAGTGTTGGTTGGGTTGAAGCTGGGTTGGCTGAATGCCGGTTGGGTTGATGCTGGGTTGCTTGAATGCTGGTTGGGTTGAGGTTGGTGTCGGTGAGTGCTGGTTGGGTTGAGGTTGGTGTCGGTGAGTGCTGGTTGGGTTGAGGTTGGTGTCGGTGAGTGTTGGTTACCCAACGGTCTCGTGAGTGAAGGTTGGTGGCTGGGTGCCGTGAGTGTTGGTCACGGCGTGGGTTGATCAGCGGTGGGTTGATATTAGAGTCGACCGGGTGGCCGAGCTCTGGCGCGCGCTCTCCATGTGGTGAATGTCGGCTCTCCCGATGAAGCCGAAGGAAGCACGCATGGGATGCCGACTGGTCGGCGCGGTGGCGGCAGCGTCCCGATGCCAAGCTTCTTGCGCTTGGTCTTGGCTCTCGCAGCACCCTTGGTCATGGCGACTGGGTGTGGAGAGGGTCGGGGGTGATGGGCTGGCAGCTGGGCTGGGTGCTTGGACTGGACACTTCTGGACTTGGTCACTTGAAGGGTAGCGAGCAAATTGCGAAGTGCCCGTCTAGCTCAGTCGGTAGAGCGCACGACTCTTAATCGTGTGGTCGTGGGTTCGAGCCCCACGGTGGGTGTTTCCTTTTCCTTTTGCCCCTCTTTTCTTCACCCGTCGACACCATCCAGCCGTCGCTCTCCTCTTCGCCTTGCTTGCTCTTCCGTCGCCTCGCCTCGAAAATCCATCCTTTCTCTCTCCTTCGACCTTCCTGCCCTGCCGTTCTCGTACATCCTACCGCGTACCTCTTCCTGCTTTGGCGCTGCTTCACACTCTTGTCAACGGACCTCACATCGGACAAAACGAGCACAGCGCACACCACACTACGCCGTAGCTCTCGACCACCTTCTCAGCCTCACAAAGTACAAGACGATGAGTGAGATCACGGCCGAGAGCAAGCTCGAGACCAAGAGCAAGCGCGAGCACAAGACCACGCCCGAGACCAAGACCAAGAGCAAGCCCGAGACCAAGGCCAAGACCAAAACCAAGACGGCTCCACTCCACGCCGCCACCTCGCGAGCGACGCCATCACTCCACACTGCGTGGTGCATCCGCCGACGCGATTGTCTCGATCGTCTCGATCGACCCCGGACCCGAACGACATTCGGACATTCGGGCATTCGGGCATTCGGACATTTGGTCAGGTGCGCTCGCGTGCGCACGTGACAGAGTGCGCGGGTGACTGTTGTTGTTGTTGTGAGGGTGCGAGAAGGAGATAGAAGTGAAGCAATGTTTGTGGGGTGTTTGTATTGTATTTGTGTGTGATGTTTGAAGGCGGGCGGCGGTAGCGTGGTGTTTGTGTGGTTGTTGGGGTGTGTTGTGTGGTGTGAGGGTGTGTGTGGGCGCGTTGTGGTGGTTGTGGCGTGTGTGTGTTTGTGCGTGGTATGTGTACTGAAATGTGATAGGTAGGTGGTGTAAGCCCGTCTAGCTCAGTTTCAAGGCGTCTGTATTAACTAAAATTAATGCGACTATGACTACTCTAATCTACCTCGTCGATGAATATTATACACTTGACTAGTATGTGACGAGGCTGGGAGCTTCAATTGTTGAGTTGTTGGTTGACTTCCGTTGGTCTTGACTGGTCTAGGTACTTGTTTTAGCACATCGGTTGGATAACTGCGGTTAGCTCAAATGGTTATGAGCGTGGACCCCGATGTTGTCGGTCGCGCGGGTTCGATCCCCACCTCGGGGAGGTTTCTTGTGCTAGTGGTTTCGCTTGACTTCGGCCGCGAGGGTACGCTCTGATTCCAAAACGAGGTTGGTTTCGAGCCAGTATTGAAAGCAAGCACCCGCACTGAAGAAGAAGAAACGGCAGGAAATCGCTTTTATGCCAAAAAGCGAACTGCAAACAACCCCATGTTGTTTTGCAGGAAGGCACCGAAAGAAGGCGTAGACTGGAGACTTGACAACACAACCTGAAGCGAAGCACGCTGCGCATCGTCGTACACACGTCGAAGACACGCACGCACATGAGCACCCACAGTCGTATACACCACACGCAGTGCTGCAATTGTTGGCATCGGGGACCGCCCGTTGAACAGTCGCCCATTGCGTTCAGTCCACAACAGGTGAAGCACCACAGCACGGATGACTTGCCACAGGTCTTGGATTTCTTCTGTGTGGTCCTTCCACACGGGAGCAACGCGGATGGCTTTACCGAAGACAATGTCGGTCCAGGAGGGTCGAGATGTGAAGAACACCGACATATCACGGAAGATGTCGCGCCATATCACAGTCGGCAGCACACACTCGAAGAACAAATGACGCGCCGTCTCCACTGAGTTGCAGCCTGGTCGAACACAGTACACGATGCCGGGATTTGCCACCGTCATGAACGAGAAGCGTGAGCGAGTCGGTAACAAGCCGTACGCCAAGCGGAACTGGAGGTCTTCGTATATCGGGAGAAGCAACACACGAAGCCGCTTGCGTAGCTTGTTGAATCGGAGGACCACGTCTGTAGGCGCTCGAGGGTCGTGGAAGAACAGCGGATGCGTTCTCGTCGGCTCTGGAGCTTGCCACACCAGGCGGAGCAGTTGGGATCGTGGAATGCGCGGCACCCAGCACACACGGTCGTTGATCTTCACACCGACTCGCGGATGTTGGTGCTCAGGCGCCGTCGGTAGCACTCCATCGACTGGGACAGAGCACATTGTGCAGAGACGCCCGAAAACTTGCGTGGCTTCCTCGTGAAGCTTGAGCAGCCACGTGTACTGTCGATACGGGGTGATGGAGACTTGGGTGTAGTCGACATGTCGCTCAGCAAACTCGATCGCGCTCGGCCACTTGTCGCCTTCACCAGCGAAGTCACGAAGAGATCGCAACTGAAAGACACGGGCAACTTGCCGACGGAAGCTTCGTTGCGGCTCTGCAATCATGCTGAGAGAACGATGCTGGGACGGCGTTGTGTCGGAACGGCTGGTTGGGAGGAACTGGAAGTTCTTGTCGCCATGGAACCAGATCGGTTGGTCGAGTGCAAACGCAAGACGGTCTTCTGGAGGGAGGTCGAGCCACGACACCGGCCACTTGATAGCGTACCAAGTCTTCCAGGCCGCACGCCACCACGAAGAGAGCTGGTCCCACTCGATCGAGCCTCGATGCCGCCACGGACTGACGTAGAGAAAGTCGAGTGGCCTCTGCGGGCCCCACCGCGGAAGACTGATCCGCAGCAGCTCGACTCCTGCTACCGTCCAGTTGCCGGTCGTCGATGCCGAAGCTGCCGTGAACTGAAGCAGGAGCTGCAGTGACTGTCGCTTGAGCACACCGTCGAGACTCGGTACCTGCAGACCCCCAGACTCGCGCGGCAGGTTGACAAATTCGTTCGAGATCAACTGGACATGCCGAGCGTCGCGTTCGTAGCGCCGACTCAAGACGAACCGGTGTAGCGCGGCTTGCCACTTCTTCACTCGTCCTGGCGGCACAACAACGTGAGCAGTGTAGTGCCACAGACGTGAGAGCACCATGGTCTGGGCGACGAGGAGCCTGCCTTGGAGCGTCCGTGCGCGCCGAAACCACTGCTTGAACCCGTCAAAGAAGCGTCGATCGAGGTCTTCAACAATCAATTCCGTTGTGCGTCGTTGACCGAACAGGAGACCGAGGAACTTGACCGTGGAGTCTTCATCGAGAACCTGCACACCTGGTATGCCCGGGCATCGCCGCGTTCGATGCAGCGACATCAGCACACACTTGTTCACGTTGAGCTTGGCGCCGGAGCCTTGACAGTATTCTTCGACCAACCCAAGTTGCGCCTCGACACCAGCGATAGAGCCCGACAGTAACGTCGAGTCGTCGGCGAAGAAAATACTCGCGACGGTGGCATCCGCTGTCAAGCAGATCCCATGTTCTTCGTGCTGGCGGAGCAGGTTACCGAGTGGCTCGATAACAAGCAAGAACAGCAGCGCCGACAGCGGATCACCTTGCTTGACTCCGCGCGTTGGGCAGAGCGGGTCTTGCACGAATCCGTTGATCATGAGATGCGCGTGTGGTCGAGTGTACAGGAGCTTCACCCACCCCGAGAACGCCCCGCCACATCCCATCCGATCGAGCACCTGAAACATGTAGTTCCAGTTGACGCGGTCGTACGCCTTCTCAAAGTCGAGGAACATGGCGTAGGCTTCCTCGTCGCGCGCGGTGACGAGGTCTTGCAGGTCACTCACGAAACGAACGTGGTGATGCAGAGAGCGACCACGCACGAAAGCCTTCTGGTCTTGGTGCACAAGCTTGGTCAGGAACAACTGCAGTCGGAAAGCGAGAACCTTTGACAGTGCCTTCACGTCGACACCCATCAAAGCAATTGGGCGATAGTTGCCTGGGTCAGCTCGGGATCCCTTCTTGTGCAGCAGACTGATCGCAGACTGGCGCTGACACCGAAGGAGCTCTCCTCGCTGAAGCTGGTAGTTGAACACGATCTCGAGGCATTCACCGAAGACGTCAGGAGCCACTTGGTAGAACGAAGCTGGAAGCCCATCCATCCCGGGTGCAGACGATGCCCGCATCTTCTTGATTGCACTAGCAAGGTCCGCCGCTGTGATCGGAGCGTTGAGGATATTTTGCTCGTCTTCAGACAGTCGGCGGTCGATCGTGTCGAGCATCCGGTCAATCTGGCTCTGCTCAGGCTCTTGGACGACAACACCACCGCGCTCAACATCGCCCATGATACCGCCCCAGTGCTGACCGAAGACAGCCGCGATATCCGCGGGGTTGCTGGAGGCAGAGCCATCTCGAAGCCGCACTTCCTCGATGCTGACTCTCCGCAAGGATCCGTCCAGCGGTCGAAAGAAGTACTTGGATGACATCTCCGCGTGTTGAGCCTGGAAGTCGAAAGCCGAGTCCTGGTTGTAAAGCCGCGCCGAGTTGATGCTGTCTTGGTATGCCGTCAGTGCGGTCTGGAACACCGTCTGCGCGCGATCGCTTCGCTCCGACCGGTATGCCGCAGCCGCGTGGGCAAGTGCCTGACGAGCTTCGGTGATGGCGGTCTCACCTTGACGCTTCAGCTTGCGCTGCAGAGCTTGAAGCTGACGACGCATGTCCTTCTTCCACTTGTGCCACACCTTGCCCGGGTTGGAGGAGCGCCGTAACGCAGCAAGCACAGTCGTCGCTTCGCCTTGGATAGCTTCAACGATATCGGGGAAGTCGAGCATCGCCGACTGGAAACGCCAGTACCCGTGGCCTTGAGGCTGGCTCATCGCGCGCAACACAACTTGATGTGCGAGATGGTCGCCGGCACCCTTGGGCTCAAAGTACGAGGAGTCACCGTATAGCGCGGTGCAGAAGTCCTCCGACATGAGGATGTAGTCGAGACGGTTGTGTCGAGGCTGTGGACCAGTGTAGACGCGTTCGTCGGGATGGTGGATTCGCCAGGCATCCACGACACCGAGTTGGGCCAACCACGCCACACACGCGTTACCGCCGGTCGTTCCTGTCGCCCTTGGATCCGACGCATCGACGAGGGGGTCAAGTGGCGTGTTGAGGTCACCGAGCACCAGGTGAGTCGCATTGTCTTCGAACACTTCGTACGGTAGCGCTTCGAAGAACCCCTTCTTCTCGAAGTTATCGACTGGCGCGTACACGTTGTGGATGTAGATCGGAGCACCGTTCGCGACGACCCGGACGACCAAGTAGCGGCCTTGAATAGTCAACGAAGACTGCTCACAAGCAGACTGAAAGCCGGGAAAGTCGGAGCGGAGCACTGTCATGACGCCACCCGATCGTGCAGCAACGGCAACTGGACTGTGCGCGTTGGTGTCGCTGACGAAGAGGCGGTGTTGAAATCTGGTGTCATGGTGAAATTGGAGCGTTGCACGATGATGCGAGTCGCGCAGCTTGGTCTCTTGGACGCACGAGAGACTGTTCTTGATGAGCTGGTTCTCGATCAACAGGTGGCCGTTCTTCTTGATCCCGTTGGTGTTCACCGTCAAAAGACTGATGTTCTCCCACGAGACCTCGGCCGCGTCCGCCTCGACCGCTTTAGCAGTCGAGGCAGAGCGGTCCGGCACCTAGTGTTGCGACGCCGTTGACAGCCGTAAGCTGGAGAACCGCTTCGTCGTCGGAGAAGTACAAGCCGCACGTGCGAAGATATTCGAGGTCGTCGAGAAGCTCGCCTTGCCACTGGATCTTCTCCCACACGGCAAAGATCTGTGCGCCCAAGTCGGAGCGCAGCAGTGCCAACAACACGTTGGGGTGGAGCAAACGACCGTTGAGTGCTGGAATCCACCCGACTGGAGCTCCGGTAAGGCGCTGGATCCACATGTCGCTCTGGAAGATCTGCGGCGCCGTGCACATGAGCATCAACTCGAACAACGAGAGCGCGCACGTGGCTCGCAAGAGCGCCGACATCCGCTCATCACGATACCACCGTCCCGTCATCTTGAAGATGTCATTGCGATCCTTCGGCAGCTTCTCACCGTAGTGCGCAGCCCACTTGTGCGCGAAGGTCGTACACGAGTTTGGATCAGTCGCGCTCAACACACGATTGATCATGTGGAGCTGTGCGAGTTCCTTGACGTTGCCGCTGAGGTCACTCATCTCGCCGAGCAGCACAGAGTTGAACGCGAGCGGAGACTTCCCACCGGCAAGATGGCCGATCGTGTCCGGGTTGGCCGTGTTGCGGAGAGTCTTCCGAAGTGATTCCGCACGAACGTCCGCTGCAGCGATATGGTTCGACTGGAGCTGGAGGTCGGCGGTGGGCTCGGTCGTCTCGAGTTCGGCGAGGATCTCTTGGATTGACGTCGGTTCCTTCGTCTTCATGACCAGAGTGTGGTGCTTGGTCAAGAAGTGACTCGACTCCTTGCTGGTCTTGATCGTGTCGGGACCCTTGACCTTGCGAGGCACGACCTGGAACCGCGGCAGGCTCGACTCGTTGAGCGCCGCATTGCAGCAGTCGAGTTCGAACTCGATGGAGTTCAACACTTCGAAGTAGTTGCTTGTCGCGATGCCTTGCACGGGCTTCGGTCGCGCCTTCTGTAACATGTCGGCAAAGTCGTCGGCGTAACGCGAGCGCTTGCCCTTGGACTTGGTCGATTTGGTTCCGTTTTCCGGACGATCTGCGTTGGACGCGGACAGACCGAGCGGCGGTGGCGGCGGCGGCAGAGACTTGGCTCCAGGCTGCGGACTACCCGGAGGCGTCAACAGCGATCCCGCGTGCGTACCGACCGAGATGACGCTTGCAGAGTCTTGCGACTTGGACTCCGCTTGCGAGACACCGTTCTTCACCGCGTCTGCGTACGAAGTCGGAGCAGCCGGCTCGGACGGTTGCACTGGTGCTGGCGGAGTAGGCTGGTTGATCTTGTCCAAGTCCAAAGCGTGTGGCGACACCTGACCGAAACCACGTCGCTGGGACGGGAACGCGGCGTCGCGCGCCAAAGCTGGGTACATGCGGTTGCCGAAGATGACTTGGTCGCACGTGAAGCCTTGCACACACAGCGCTCGTGGGCACGTCGCACTTCGAAAGTAGACGCGCCACGTTGCTGTCGTCATTCCGGACGCGAGGTTGACGTCGCGGAACGTGTCGTAAATCGGCTCGCTGCCGATGTCGAAGAACGCGCGCAGAAGACCTTCGTTGTCGAAGTTGCTGTCGACGCTCGAGATGTCGATGTAGAAGCGATCGGCGAGGACGTCGAAGTCTTGGAACATGTACTTGCCACCGAGGATCTTGACTTCCTGACGCGCGAGGCGTTCGCACGCAGCACGTGACTTGACCTTGACGCGGATTTCTCCGCCACGACCCTTGGAGATCTGGCCGAGTTCTTGAAGCTTGATCTGCTCGGTGACCACGGGGCTCCCGTTGTCCTTGAGAAAAGACGCCATGATCTTGTTGATGCCGGTACGCTCGAACGCGCGACCAGTGTCGATGGTCATGACGTAACGAGCGCGCGGGAGCTCGTACGGGCGCGCTTGTTCAACTGACGTGAAGAGCGAGGCCCAGTCGCCACCGTTCTCGTACAGCGCGTCAATCGCTTCGATATCCGCAGCACACGGTCGAGGCAGCACCACACGACTGGTCGCCGAGACGGGAGTTCTGTCACGGCGAATCTCGGTTGGACGGCGTAGAAGAGCACCAAGCGAAGGCGTCGCACCTGCCGCACTGGCAGGCGGTTGCTGAGCATCCGGAATCGGATCCGGGGTCGAATCAGTCGTAGTCGAGTCTTCAACAGTTGATTCGTCGGGGCTTGAGGCGAGACTGAGCTGGAGCGAGGTCGCCGCCATCATCAAGTCGTCGTCGTCATCGTCGCCACCGGAGACAGCAGTAGTCCCAGTGTTCGCGGGCGAGTCGGTCGAACTGGAAAGCGCAACGGAGATCTCGACTCCAGACGCCACCGGAGCGGAGCCTGTCACGAGCACCGTCATACCGGCACCGACATCCACGATGCGGGCGGTAGAGGCGGGTCCGTCGGCGGTTGAAGGAGCGTCGGCGTCGTCGACCGCGGAGGTGGTGGTCGTGCCGGAGCTGACTGGGGCTTGCGCATTCACTGACTTCGAAGTCACGTGAGATACGGGCGCAGGCGTCGCAGAGTCGTCGGCAGTGTTACTGGCACCATCCAGACCAGATGGTGGCTCACAATGCGTGAGACTTCCCGAATCTTGTGCAGAGACGGGACGGAGCAGCTGCGCGGGAGGGTTCTCACCCACAAAGTCGAGGTCGGAGGGGGATGGGCGAGCCGAGTCGATCTGGTTCGCTGGCTTCATCTTCGTTCGACGGGAAGGCTGGGAGGCTGGTTGGCTGGTTACTTCGGCTGTTTGCTTGGATCGACTTGTGCTCGACGAGGCAAAACGAGAAGTGAGCCCGTCTAGCTCAGTCGGTAGAGCGCACGACTCTTAATCGTGTGGTCGTGGGTTCGAGCCCCACGGTGGGTGTTTCCTTTTCCTTTTGCCCCTCTTTTCTTCACCCGTCGACACCATCCAGCCGTCGCTCTCCTCTTCGCCTTGCTTGCTCTTCCGTCGCCTCGCCTCGAAAATCCATCCTTTCTCTCTCCTTCGACCTTCCTGCCCTGCCGTTCTCGTACATCCTACCGCGTACCTCTTCCTGCTTTGGCGCTGCTTCACACTCTTGTCAACGGACCTCACATCGGACAAAACGAGCACAGCGCACACCACACTACGCCGTAGCTCTCGACCACCTTCTCAGCCTCACAAAGTACAAGACGATGAGTGAGATCACGGCCGAGAGCAAGCTCGAGACCAAGAGCAAGCGCGAGCACAAGACCACGCCCGAGACCAAGACCAAGAGCAAGCCCGAGACCAAGGCCAAGACCAAAACCAAGACGGCTCCACTCCACGCCGCCACCTCGCGAGCGACGCCATCACTCCACACTGCGTGGTGCATCCGCCGACGCGATTGTCTCGATCGTCTCGATCGACCCCGGACCCGAACGACATTCGGACATTCGGGCATTCGGGCATTCGGACATTTGGTCAGGTGCGCTCGCGTGCGCACGTGACAGAGTGCGCGGGTGACTGTTGTTGTTGTTGTGAGGGTGCGAGAAGGAGATAGAAGTGAAGCAATGTTTGTGGGGTGTTTGTATTGTATTTGTGTGTGATGTTTGAAGGCGGGCGGCGGTAGCGTGGTGTTTGTGTGGTTGTTGGGGTGTGTTGTGTGGTGTGAGGGTGTGTGTGGGCGCGTTGTGGTGGTTGTGGCGTGTGTGTGTTTGTGCGTGGTATGTGTACTGAAATGTGATAGGTAGGTGGTGTAAGCCCGTCTAGCTCAGTTTCAAGGCGTCTGTATTGCTGCACTAGCATTTACGACTGACTTCTAACTGCTCGCTAATCCCGTGCGGGTTTTATGTTGCTAAGGTTCGGTTGAGTCTCGTGGTTGGCTGGTCGGTTTGTGCTGAGAGGATGAATCCTTGCGTCATGGTTCGTTGGGTTGTTGAGGTGGTTGTTCTGTTGTCGTTGAAGCTGGGTACTGGGTTAACTTGACCTTCATTTGCTGGTTTGCTGGTATGTTGATGCTGGGTGAGTTGAGTGTTGGTTGGGTTGAAGCTGGGTTGGCTGAATGCCGGTTGGGTTGAAGCTGGGTTGGCTGAATGCCGGTTGGGTTGATGCTGGGTTGCTTGAATGCTGGTTGGGTTGAGGTTGGTGTCGGTGAGTGCTGGTTGGGTTGAGGTTGGTGTCGGTGAGTGTTGGTTACCCAACGGTCTCGTGAGTGAAGGTTGGTGGCTGGGTGCCGTGAGTGTTGGTCACGGCGTGGGTTGATCAGCGGTGGGTTGATATTAGAGTCGACCGGGTGGCCGAGCTCTGGCGCGCGCTCTCCATGTGGTGAATGTCGGCTCTCCCGATGAAGCCGAAGGAAGCACGCATGGGATGCCGACTGGTCGGCGCGGTGGCGGCAGCGTCCCGATGCCAAGCTTCTTGCGCTTGGTCTTGGCTCTCGCAGCACCCTTGGTCATGGCGACTGGGTGTGGAGAGGGTCGGGGGTGATGGGCTGGCAGCTGGGCTGGGTGCTTGGACTGGACACTTCTGGACTTGGTCACTTGAGGCGTAGCGAGCAAATTGCGAAGTGGGCCCGTCTAGCTCAGTCGGTAGAGCGCACGACTCTTAATCGTGTGGTCGTGGGTTCGAGCCCCACGGTGGGTGTTTCCTTTTCCCTTTGCCCCTCTTTTCTTCACCCGTCGACACCATCCAGCCGTCGCTCTCCTCTTCGCCTTGCTTGCTCTTCCGTCGCCTCGCCTCGAAAATCCATCCTTTCTCTCTCCTTCGACCTTCCTGCCCTGCCGTTCTCGTACATCCTACCGCGTACCTCTTCCTGCTTTGGCGCTGCTTCACACTCTTGTCAACGGACCTCACATCGGACAAAACGAGCACAGCGCACACCACACTACGCCGTAGCTCTCGACCACCTTCTCAGCCTCACAAAGTACAAGACGATGAGTGAGATCACGGCCGAGAGCAAGCTCGAGACCAAGAGCAAGCGCGAGCACAAGACCACGCCCGAGACCAAGACCAAGAGCAAGCCCGAGACCAAGGCCAAGACCAAAACCAAGACGGCTCCACTCCACGCCGCCACCTCGCGAGCGACGCCATCACTCCACACTGCGTGGTGCATCCGCCGACGCGATTGTCTCGATCGTCTCGATCGACCCCGGACCCGAACGACATTCGGACATTCGGGCATTCGGGCATTCGGACATTTGGTCAGGTGCGCTCGCGTGCGCACGTGACAGAGTGCGCGGGTGACTGTTGTTGTTGTTGTGAGGGTGCGAGAAGGAGATAGAAGTGAAGCAATGTTTGTGGGGTGTTTGTATTGTATTTGTGTGTGATGTTTGAAGGCGGGCGGCGGTAGCGTGGTGTTTGTGTGGTTGTTGGGGTGTGTTGTGTGGTGTGAGGGTGTGTGTGGGCGCGTTGTGGTGGTTGTGGCGTGTGTGTGTTTGTGCGTGGTATGTGTACTGAAATGTGATAGGTAGGTGGTGTAAGCCCGTCTAGCTCAGTTTCAAGGCGTCTGTATTGCTGCACTAGCATTTACGACTGACTTCTAACTGCTCGCTAATCCCGTGCGGGTTTTATGTTGCTAAGGTTCGGTTGAGTCTCGTGGTTGGCTGGTCGGTTTGTGCTGAGAGGATGAATCCTTGCGTCATGGTTCGTTGGGTTGTTGAGGTGGTTGTTCTGTTGTCGTTGAAGCTGGGTACTGGGTTAACTTGACCTTCATTTGCTGGTTTGCTGGTATGTTGATGCTGGGTGAGTTGAGTGTTGGTTGGGTTGAAGCTGGGTTGGCTGAATGCCGGTTGGGTTGAAGCTGGGTTGGCTGAATGCCGGTTGGGTTGATGCTGGGTTGCTTGAATGCTGGTTGGGTTGAGGTTGGTGTCGGTGAGTGCTGGTTGGGTTGAGGTTGGTGTCGGTGAGTGTTGGTTACCCAACGGTCTCGTGAGTGAAGGTTGGTGGCTGGGTGCCGTGAGTGTTGGTCACGGCGTGGGTTGATCAGCGGTGGGTTGATATTAGAGTCGACCGGGTGGCCGAGCTCTGGCGCGCGCTCTCCATGTGGTGAATGTCGGCTCTCCCGATGAAGCCGAAGGAAGCACGCATGGGATGCCGACTGGTCGGCGCGGTGGCGGCAGCGTCCCGATGCCAAGCTTCTTGCGCTTGGTCTTGGCTCTCGCAGCACCCTTGGTCATGGCGACTGGGTGTGGAGAGGGTCGGGGGTGATGGGCTGGCAGCTGGGCTGGGTGCTTGGACTGGACACTTCTGGACTTGGTCACTTGAGGCGTAGCGAGCAAATTGCGAAGTGGGCCCGTCTAGCTCAGTCGGTAGAGCGCACGACTCTTAATCGTGTGGTCGTGGGTTCGAGCCCCACGGTGGGTGTTTCCTTTTCCCTTTGCCCCTCTTTTCTTCACCCGTCGACACCATCCAGCCGTCGCTCTCCTCTTCGCCTTGCTTGCTCTTCCGTCGCCTCGCCTCGAAAATCCATCCTTTCTCTCTCCTTCGACCTTCCTGCCCTGCCGTTCTCGTACATCCTACCGCGTACCTCTTCCTGCTTTGGCGCGAGCTTCACACTCTTGTCAACGGACCTCACATCGGACAAAACGAGCACAGCGCACACCACACTACGCCGTAGCTCTCGACCACCTTCTCAGCCTCACAAAGTACAAGACGATGAGTGAGATCACGGCCGAGAGCAAGCTCGAGACCAAGAGCAAGCGCGAGCACAAGACCACGCCCGAGACCAAGACCAAGAGCAAGCCCGAGACCAAGGCCAAGACCAAAACCAAGACGGCTCCACTCCACGCCGCCACCTCGCGAGCGACGCCATCACTCCACACTGCGTGGTGCATCCGCCGACGCGATTGTCTCGATCGTCTCGATCGACCCCGGACCCGAACGACATTCGGACATTCGGGCATTCGGGCATTCGGACATTTGGTCAGGTGCGCTCGCGTGCGCACGTGACAGAGTGCGCGGGTGACTGTTGTTGTTGTTGTGAGGGTGCGAGAAGGAGATAGAAGTGAAGCAATGTTTGTGGGGTGTTTGTATTGTATTTGTGTGTGATGTTTGAAGGCGGGCGGCGGTAGCGTGGTGTTTGTGTGGTTGTTGGGGTGTGTTGTGTGGTGTGAGGGTGTGTGTGGGCGCGTTGTGGTGGTTGTGGCGTGTGTGTGTTTGTGCGTGGTATGTGTACTGAAATGTGATAGGTAGGTGGTGTAAGCCCGTCTAGCTCAGTCGGTAGAGCGCACGACTCTTAATCGTGTGGTCGTGGGTTCGAGCCCCACGGTGGGTGTTTCCTTTTCCCTTTGCCCCTCTTTTCTTCACCCGTCGACACCATCCAGCCGTCGCTCTCCTCTTCGCCTTGCTTGCTCTTCCGTCGCCTCGCCTCGAAAATCCATCCTTTCTCTCTCCTTCGACCTTCCTGCCCTGCCGTTCTCGTACATCCTACCGCGTACCTCTTCCTGCTTTGGCGCTGCTTCACACTCTTGTCAACGGACCTCACATCGGACAAAACGAGCACAGCGCACACCACACTACGCCGTAGCTCTCGACCACCTTCTCAGCCTCACAAAGTACAAGACGATGAGTGAGATCACGGCCGAGAGCAAGCTCGAGACCAAGAGCAAGCGCGAGCACAAGACCACGCCCGAGACCAAGACCAAGAGCAAGCCCGAGACCAAGGCCAAGACCAAAACCAAGACGGCTCCACTCCACGCCGCCACCTCGCGAGCGACGCCATCACTCCACACTGCGTGGTGCATCCGCCGACGCGATTGTCTCGATCGTCTCGATCGACCCCGGACCCGAACGACATTCGGACATTCGGGCATTCGGGCATTCGGACATTTGGTCAGGTGCGCTCGCGTGCGCACGTGACAGAGTGCGCGGGTGACTGTTGTTGTTGTTGTGAGGGTGCGAGAAGGAGATAGAAGTGAAGCAATGTTTGTGGGGTGTTTGTATTGTATTTGTGTGTGATGTTTGAAGGCGGGCGGCGGTAGCGTGGTGTTTGTGTGGTTGTTGGGGTGTGTTGTGTGGTGTGAGGGTGTGTGTGGGCGCGTTGTGGTGGTTGTGGCGTGTGTGTGTTTGTGCGTGGTATGTGTACTGAAATGTGATAGGTAGGTGGTGTAAGCCCGTCTAGCTCAGTCGGTAGAGCGCACGACTCTTAATCGTGTGGTCGTGGGTTCGAGCCCCACGGTGGGTGTTTCCTTTTCCCTTTGCCCCTCTTTTCTTCACCCGTCGACACCATCCAGCCGTCGCTCTCCTCTTCGCCTTGCTTGCTCTTCCGTCGCCTCGCCTCGAAAATCCATCCTTTCTCTCTCCTTCGACCTTCCTGCCCTGCCGTTCTCGTACATCCTACCGCGTACCTCTTCCTGCTTTGGCGCGAGCTTCACACTCTTGTCAACGGACCTCACATCGGACAAAACGAGCACAGCGCACACCACACTACGCCGTAGCTCTCGACCACCTTCTCAGCCTCACAAAGTACAAGACGATGAGTGAGATCACGGCCGAGAGCAAGCTCGAGACCAAGAGCAAGCGCGAGCACAAGACCACGCCCGAGACCAAGACCAAGAGCAAGCCCGAGACCAAGGCCAAGACCAAAACCAAGACGGCTCCACTCCACGCCGCCACCTCGCGAGCGACGCCATCACTCCACACTGCGTGGTGCATCCGCCGACGCGATTGTCTCGATCGTCTCGATCGACCCCGGACCCGAACGACATTCGGACATTCGGGCATTCGGGCATTCGGACATTTGGTCAGGTGCGCTCGCGTGCGCACGTGACAGAGTGCGCGGGTGACTGTTGTTGTTGTTGTGAGGGTGCGAGAAGGAGATAGAAGTGAAGCAATGTTTGTGGGGTGTTTGTATTGTATTTGTGTGTGATGTTTGAAGGCGGGCGGCGGTAGCGTGGTGTTTGTGTGGTTGTTGGGGTGTGTTGTGTGGTGTGAGGGTGTGTGTGGGCGCGTTGTGGTGGTTGTGGCGTGTGTGTGTTTGTGCGTGGTATGTGTACTGAAATGTGATAGGTAGGTGGTGTAAGCCCGTCTAGCTCAGTCGGTAGAGCGCACGACTCTTAATCGTGTGGTCGTGGGTTCGAGCCCCACGGTGGGTGTTTCCTTTTCCTTTTGCCCCTCTTTTCTTCACCCGTCGACACCATCCAGCCGTCGCTCTCCTCTTCGCCTTGCTTGCTCTTCCGTCGCCTCGCCTCGAAAATCCATCCTTTCTCTCTCCTTCGACCTTCCTGCCCTGCCGTTCTCGTACATCCTACCGCGTACCTCTTCCTGCTTTGGCGCTGCTTCACACTCTTGTCAACGGACCTCACATCGGACAAAACGAGCACAGCGCACACCACACTACGCCGTAGCTCTCGACCACCTTCTCAGCCTCACAAAGTACAAGACGATGAGTGAGATCACGGCCGAGAGCAAGCTCGAGACCAAGAGCAAGCGCGAGCACAAGACCACGCCCGAGACCAAGACCAAGAGCAAGCCCGAGACCAAGGCCAAGACCAAAACCAAGACGGCTCCACTCCACGCCGCCACCTCGCGAGCGACGCCATCACTCCACACTGCGTGGTGCATCCGCCGACGCGATTGTCTCGATCGTCTCGATCGACCCCGGACCCGAACGACATTCGGACATTCGGGCATTCGGGCATTCGGACATTTGGTCAGGTGCGCTCGCGTGCGCACGTGACAGAGTGCGCGGGTGACTGTTGTTGTTGTTGTGAGGGTGCGAGAAGGAGATAGAAGTGAAGCAATGTTTGTGGGGTGTTTGTATTGTATTTGTGTGTGATGTTTGAAGGCGGGCGGCGGTAGCGTGGTGTTTGTGTGGTTGTTGGGGTGTGTTGTGTGGTGTGAGGGTGTGTGTGGGCGCGTTGTGGTGGTTGTGGCGTGTGTGTGTTTGTGCGTGGTATGTGTACTGAAATGTGATAGGTAGGTGGTGTAAGCCCGTCTAGCTCAGTCGGTAGAGCGCACGACTCTTAATCGTGTGGTCGTGGGTTCGAGCCCCACGGTGGGTGTTTCCTTTTCCTTTTGCCCCTCTTTTCTTCACCCGTCGACACCATCCAGCCGTCGCTCTCCTCTTCGCCTTGCTTGCTCTTCCGTCGCCTCGCCTCGAAAATCCATCCTTTCTCTCTCCTTCGACCTTCCTGCCCTGCCGTTCTCGTACATCCTACCGCGTACCTCTTCCTGCTTTGGCGCTGCTTCACACTCTTGTCAACGGACCTCACATCGGACAAAACGAGCACAGCGCACACCACACTACGCCGTAGCTCTCGACCACCTTCTCAGCCTCACAAAGTACAAGACGATGAGTGAGATCACGGCCGAGAGCAAGCTCGAGACCAAGAGCAAGCGCGAGCACAAGACCACGCCCGAGACCAAGACCAAGAGCAAGCCCGAGACCAAGGCCAAGACCAAAACCAAGACGGCTCCACTCCACGCCGCCACCTCGCGAGCGACGCCATCACTCCACACTGCGTGGTGCATCCGCCGACGCGATTGTCTCGATCGTCTCGATCGACCCCGGACCCGAACGACATTCGGACATTCGGGCATTCGGGCATTCGGACATTTGGTCAGGTGCGCTCGCGTGCGCACGTGACAGAGTGCGCGGGTGACTGTTGTTGTTGTTGTGAGGGTGCGAGAAGGAGATAGAAGTGAAGCAATGTTTGTGGGGTGTTTGTATTGTATTTGTGTGTGATGTTTGAAGGCGGGCGGCGGTAGCGTGGTGTTTGTGTGGTTGTTGGGGTGTGTTGTGTGGTGTGAGGGTGTGTGTGGGCGCGTTGTGGTGGTTGTGGCGTGTGTGTGTTTGTGCGTGGTATGTGTACTGAAATGTGATAGGTAGGTGGTGTAAGCCCGTCTAGCTCAGTTTCAAGGCGTCTGTATTAACTAAAATTAATGCGACTATGACTACTCTAATCTACCTCGTCGATGAATATTATACACTTGACTAGTATGTGACGAGGCTGGGAGCTTCAATTGTTGAGTTGTTGGTTGACTTCCGTTGGTCTTGACTGGTCTAGGTACTTGTTTTAGCACATCGGTTGGATAACTGCGGTTAGCTCAAATGGTTATGAGCGTGGACCCCGATGTTGTCGGTCGCGCGGGTTCGATCCCCACCTCGGGGAGGTTTCTTGTGCTAGTGGTTTCGCTTGACTTCGGCCGCGAGGGTACGCTCTGATTCCAAAACGAGGTTGGTTTCGAGCCAGTATTGAAAGCAAGCACCCGCACTGAAGAAGAAGAAACGGCAGGAAATCGCTTTTATGCCAAAAAGCGAACTGCAAACAACCCCATGTTGTTTTGCAGGAAGGCACCGAAAGAAGGCGTAGACTGGAGACTTGACAACACAACCTGAAGCGAAGCACGCTGCGCATCGTCGTACACACGTCGAAGACACGCACGCACATGAGCACCCACAGTCGTATACACCACACGCAGTGCTGCAATTGTTGGCATCGGGGACCGCCCGTTGAACAGTCGCCCATTGCGTTCAGTCCACAACAGGTGAAGCACCACAGCACGGATGACTTGCCACAGGTCTTGGATTTCTTCTGTGTGGTCCTTCCACACGGGAGCAACGCGGATGGCTTTACCGAAGACAATGTCGGTCCAGGAGGGTCGAGATGTGAAGAACACCGACATATCACGGAAGATGTCGCGCCATATCACAGTCGGCAGCACACACTCGAAGAACAAATGACGCGCCGTCTCCACTGAGTTGCAGCCTGGTCGAACACAGTACACGATGCCGGGATTTGCCACCGTCATGAACGAGAAGCGTGAGCGAGTCGGTAACAAGCCGTACGCCAAGCGGAACTGGAGGTCTTCGTATATCGGGAGAAGCAACACACGAAGCCGCTTGCGTAGCTTGTTGAATCGGAGGACCACGTCTGTAGGCGCTCGAGGGTCGTGGAAGAACAGCGGATGCGTTCTCGTCGGCTCTGGAGCTTGCCACACCAGGCGGAGCAGTTGGGATCGTGGAATGCGCGGCACCCAGCACACACGGTCGTTGATCTTCACACCGACTCGCGGATGTTGGTGCTCAGGCGCCGTCGGTAGCACTCCATCGACTGGGACAGAGCACATTGTGCAGAGACGCCCGAAAACTTGCGTGGCTTCCTCGTGAAGCTTGAGCAGCCACGTGTACTGTCGATACGGGGTGATGGAGACTTGGGTGTAGTCGACATGTCGCTCAGCAAACTCGATCGCGCTCGGCCACTTGTCGCCTTCACCAGCGAAGTCACGAAGAGATCGCAACTGAAAGACACGGGCAACTTGCCGACGGAAGCTTCGTTGCGGCTCTGCAATCATGCTGAGAGAACGATGCTGGGACGGCGTTGTGTCGGAACGGCTGGTTGGGAGGAACTGGAAGTTCTTGTCGCCATGGAACCAGATCGGTTGGTCGAGTGCAAACGCAAGACGGTCTTCTGGAGGGAGGTCGAGCCACGACACCGGCCACTTGATAGCGTACCAAGTCTTCCAGGCCGCACGCCACCACGAAGAGAGCTGGTCCCACTCGATCGAGCCTCGATGCCGCCACGGACTGACGTAGAGAAAGTCGAGTGGCCTCTGCGGGCCCCACCGCGGAAGACTGATCCGCAGCAGCTCGACTCCTGCTACCGTCCAGTTGCCGGTCGTCGATGCCGAAGCTGCCGTGAACTGAAGCAGGAGCTGCAGTGACTGTCGCTTGAGCACACCGTCGAGACTCGGTACCTGCAGACCCCCAGACTCGCGCGGCAGGTTGACAAATTCGTTCGAGATCAACTGGACATGCCGAGCGTCGCGTTCGTAGCGCCGACTCAAGACGAACCGGTGTAGCGCGGCTTGCCACTTCTTCACTCGTCCTGGCGGCACAACAACGTGAGCAGTGTAGTGCCACAGACGTGAGAGCACCATGGTCTGGGCGACGAGGAGCCTGCCTTGGAGCGTCCGTGCGCGCCGAAACCACTGCTTGAACCCGTCAAAGAAGCGTCGATCGAGGTCTTCAACAATCAATTCCGTTGTGCGTCGTTGACCGAACAGGAGACCGAGGAACTTGACCGTGGAGTCTTCATCGAGAACCTGCACACCTGGTATGCCCGGGCATCGCCGCGTTCGATGCAGCGACATCAGCACACACTTGTTCACGTTGAGCTTGGCGCCGGAGCCTTGACAGTATTCTTCGACCAACCCAAGTTGCGCCTCGACACCAGCGATAGAGCCCGACAGTAACGTCGAGTCGTCGGCGAAGAAAATACTCGCGACGGTGGCATCCGCTGTCAAGCAGATCCCATGTTCTTCGTGCTGGCGGAGCAGGTTACCGAGTGGCTCGATAACAAGCAAGAACAGCAGCGCCGACAGCGGATCACCTTGCTTGACTCCGCGCGTTGGGCAGAGCGGGTCTTGCACGAATCCGTTGATCATGAGATGCGCGCGTGGTCGAGTGTACAGGAGCTTCACCCACCCCGAGAACGCCCCGCCACATCCCATCCGATCGAGCACCTGAAACATGTAGTTCCAGTTGACGCGGTCGTACGCCTTCTCAAAGTCGAGGAACATGGCGTAGGCTTCCTCGTCGCGCGCGGTGACGAGGTCTTGCAGGTCACTCACGAAACGAACGTGGTGATGCAGAGAGCGACCACGCACGAAAGCCTTCTGGTCTTGGTGCACAAGCTTGGTCAGGAACAACTGCAGTCGGAAAGCGAGAACCTTTGACAGTGCCTTCACGTCGACACCCATCAAAGCAATTGGGCGATAGTTGCCTGGGTCAGCTCGGGATCCCTTCTTGTGCAGCAGACTGATCGCCGACTGGCGTTGGCACCGAAGAAGCTCGCCTCGCTGAAGTTGGTAGTTGAACACGATCTCCAGGCATTCACCGAACACGTCAGGAGCCACCTGGTAGAAGGCAGCTGGAAGCCCGTCCATCCCGGGCGCTGACGATGCTCGCATCTTCTTGATTGCACTGGCGAGGTCCGCCGCTGTGATCGGAGCGTTGAGGATATTTTGCTCGTCTTCAGACAGTCGGCGGTCGATCGTGTCGAGCATCCGGTCAATCTGGCTCTGCTCAGGCTCTTGGACGACAACACCACCGCGCTCAACATCGCCCATGATACCGCCCCAGTGCTGACCGAAGACAGCCGCGATATCCGCGGGGTTGCTGGAGGCAGAGCCATCTCGAAGCCGCACTTCCTCGATGCTGACTCTCCGCAAGGATCCGTCCAGCGGTCGAAAGAAGTACTTGGATGACATCTCCGCGTGTTGAGCCTGGAAGTCGAAAGCCGAGTCCTGGTTGTAAAGCCGCGCCGAGTTGATGCTGTCTTGGTATGCCGTCAGTGCGGTCTGGAACACCGTCTGCGCGCGATCGCTTCGCTCCGACCGGTATGCCGCAGCCGCGTGGGCAAGTGCCTGACGAGCTTCGGTGATGGCGGTCTCACCTTGACGCTTCAGCTTGCGCTGCAGAGCTTGAAGCTGACGACGCATGTCCTTCTTCCACTTGTGCCACACCTTGCCCGGGTTGGAGGAGCGCCGTAACGCAGCAAGCACAGTCGTCGCTTCGCCTTGGATAGCTTCAACGATATCGGGGAAGTCGAGCATCGCCGACTGGAAACGCCAGTACCCGTGGCCTTGAGGCTGGCTCATCGCGCGCAACACAACTTGATGTGCGAGATGGTCGCCGGCACCCTTGGGCTCAAAGTACGAGGAGTCACCGTATAGCGCGGTGCAGAAGTCCTCCGACATGAGGATGTAGTCGAGACGGTTGTGTCGAGGCTGTGGACCAGTGTAGACGCGTTCGTCGGGATGGTGGATTCGCCAGGCATCCACGACACCGAGTTGGGCCAACCACGCCACACACGCGTTACCGCCGGTCGTTCCTGTCGCCCTTGGATCCGACGCATCGACGAGGGGGTCAAGTGGCGTGTTGAGGTCACCGAGCACCAGGTGAGTCGCATTGTCTTCGAACACTTCGTACGGTAGCGCTTCGAAGAACCCCTCCTTCTCGAAGTTATCGACCGGCGCGTACACGTTGTGGATGTAGATCGGAGCACCGTTCGCGACGACCCGGACGACCAAGTAGCGGCCTTGAATAGTCAACGAAGACTGCTCACAAGCAGACTGAAAGCCGGGGAAGTCGGAGCGGAGCACGGTCATGACGCCACCCGATCGTGCAGCAACGGCAACTTGACTGTGCGCGTTGGTGTCGCTGACGAAGAGGCGGTGTTGAAATCTGGAGTCATGGTGGAATTGGAGCGTTGCAAGATGATGCGAGTCGCGCAGCTTGGTCTCTTGGACGCACGAGAGACTGTTCTTGATGAGCTGGTTCTCGATCAACAGGGGGCCGTTCTTCTTGATCCCGTTGGTGTTCACCGTCAACAGACTGATGTTCTCCCACGAGACCTCGGCCGCGTCCGCCTCGACCGCTTTAGCAGTTGAGGCAGAGCGGTCCGGCACCTAGGGCCGCGACACCGTTGACAGACGTGAGCTGGAGAACCGCTTCGTCGTCGGAGAAGTACAAGCCGCACGTGCGAAGATACTCGAGGTCGTCGAGAAGCTCGCCTTGCCACTGGATCTTCTCCCACACGGCGAAGATCTGCGCGCCCAAGTCGGAGCGCAGCAGTGCCAACAGCACGTTGGGGTGGAGCAAACGACCGTTGAGTGCTGGAATCCACCCGACTGGAGCTCCGGTGAGGCGGTGGATCCACATGTCGCTCTGGAAGATCTGCGGCGCCGTGCACATGAGCATCAACTCGAACAACGAGAGCGCGCACGTGGCTCGCAAGAGCGCCGACATCCGCTCATCACGATACCACCGTCCCGTCATCTTGAAGATGTCATTGCGATCCTTCGGCAGCTTCTCACCGTAGTGCGCAGCCCACTTGTGCGCGAAGGTCGTACACGAGTTTGGATCAGTCGCGCTCAACACACGATTGATCATGTGGAGCTGTGCGAGTTCCTTGACGTTGCCGCTGAGGTCACTCATCTCACCGAGCAGCACGGAGTTGAACGCGAGCGGAGACTTCCCACCTGCAAGATGGCCGATCGTGTCCGGGTTGGCCGTGTTGCGGAGAGTCTTCCGAAGTGATTCCGCACGAACGTCCGCTGCAGCGATATGGTTCGACTGGAGCTGGAGGTCGGCGGTGGGCTCGGTCGTCTCGAGTTCGGCGAGGATCTCTTGGATTGACGTCGGTTCCTTCGTCTTCATGACCAGAGTGTGGTGCTTGGTCAAGAAGTGACTCGACTCCTTGCTGGTCTTGATCGTGTCGGGACCCTTGACCTTGCGAGGCACGACCTGGAACCGCGGCAGGCTCGACTCGTTGAGCGCCGCATTGCAGCAGTCGAGTTCGAACTCGATGGAGTTCAACACTTCGAAGTAGTTGCTTGTCGCGATGCCTTGCACGGGCTTCGGTCGCGCCTTCTGTAACATGTCGGCAAAGTCGTCGGCGTAACGCGAGCGCTTGCCCTTGGACTTGGTCGATTTGGTTCCGTTTTCCGGACGATCTGCGTTGGACGCGGACAGACCGAGCGGCGGTGGCGGCGGCGGCAGAGACTTGGCTCCAGGCTGCGGACTACCCGGAGGCGTCAACAGCGATCCCGCGTGCGTACCGACCGAGATGACGCTTGCAGAGTCTTGCGACTTGGACTCCGCTTGCGAGACACCGTTCTTCACCGCGTCTGCGTACGAAGTCGGAGCAGCCGGCTCGGACGGTTGCACTGGTGCTGGCGGAGTAGGCTGGTTGATCTTGTCCAAGTCCAAAGCGTGTGGCGACACCTGACCGAAACCACGTCGCTGGGACGGGAACGCGGCGTCGCGCGCCAAAGCTGGGTACATGCGGTTGCCGAAGATGACTTGGTCGCACGTGAAGCCTTGCACACACAGCGCTCGTGGGCACGTCGCACTTCGAAAGTAGACGCGCCACGTTGCTGTCGTCATTCCGGACGCGAGGTTGACGTCGCGGAACGTGTCGTAAATCGGCTCGCTGCCGATGTCGAAGAACGCGCGCAGAAGACCTTCGTTGTCGAAGTTGCTGTCGACGCTCGAGATGTCGATGTAGAAGCGATCGGCGAGGACGTCGAAGTCTTGGAACATGTACTTGCCACCGAGGATCTTGACTTCCTGACGCGCAAGGCGTTCGCACGCAGCACGTGACTTGACCTTGACGCGGATTTCTCCGCCACGACCCTTGGAGATCTGGCCGAGTTCTTGAAGCTTGATCTGCTCGGTGACCACGGGGTTCCCGTTGTCCTTGAGAAAAGACGCCATGATCTTGTTGATGCCGGTACGCTCGAACGCGCGACCAGTGTCGATGGTCATCACGTAACGAGCGCGCGGGAGCTCGTACGGGCGCGCTTGTTCAACTGACGTGAAGAGCGAGGCCCAGTCGCCACCGTTCTCGTACAGCGCGTCAATCGCTTCGATATCCGCAGCACACGGTCGAGGCAGCACCACACGACTGGTCGCCGAGACGGGAGTTCTGTCACGGCGAATCTCGGTTGGACGGCGTAGAAGAGCACCAAGCGAAGGCGTCGCACCTGCCGCACTGGCAGGCGGTTGCTGAGCATCCGGAATCGGATCCGGGGTCGAATCAGTCGTAGTCGAGTCTTCAACAGTTGATTCGTCGGGGCTTGAGGCGAGACTGAGCTGGAGCGAGGTCGCCGCCATCATCAAGTCGTCGTCGTCACCGTCGCCACCGGAGACAGCAGTAGTCCCAGTGTTCGCGGGCGAGTCGGTCGAACTGGAAAGCGCAACGGAGATCTCGACACCAGACGCCACCGGAGCGGAGCCTGTCACGAGCACCGTCATACCGGCACCGACATCCACGATGCGGGCGGTAGAGGCGGGTCCGTCGGCGGTTGAAGGAGCGTCGGCGTCGTCGACCGCGGAGGTAGCCGTCGTGCCGGAGCTGACTGGGGCTTGCGCATTCACTGACTTCGAAGTCACGTGAGATACGGGCGCAGGCGTCGCAGAGTCGTCGGCAGTGTTACTGGCACCATCCAGACCAGATGGTGGCTCACAATGCGTGAGACTTCCCGAATCTTGTGCAGAGACGGGACGGAGCAGCTGCGCGGGAGGGTTCTCACCCACAAAGTCGAGGTCGGAGGGGGATGGGCGAGCCGAGTCGATCTGGTTCGCTGGCTTCATCTTCGTTCGACGGGAAGGCTGGGAGGCTGGTTGGCTGGTTACTTCGGCTGTTTGCTTGGATCGACTTGTGCTCGACGAGGCAAAACGAGAAGTGCCCGTCTAGCTCAGTCGGTAGAGCGCACGACTCTTAATCGTGTGGTCGTGGGTTCGAGCCCCACGGTGGGTGTTTCCTTTTCCTTTTGCCCCTCTTTTCTTCACCCGTCGACACCATCCAGCCGTCGCTCTCCTCTTCGCCTTGCTTGCTCTTCCGTCGCCTCGCCTCGAAAATCCATCCTTTCTCTCTCCTTCGACCTTCCTGCCCTGCCGTTCTCGTACATCCTACCGCGTACCTCTTCCTGCTTTGGCGCTGCTTCACACTCTTGTCAACGGACCTCACATCGGACAAAACGAGCACAGCGCACACCACACTACGCCGTAGCTCTCGACCACCTTCTCAGCCTCACAAAGTACAAGACGATGAGTGAGATCACGGCCGAGAGCAAGCTCGAGACCAAGAGCAAGCGCGAGCACAAGACCACGCCCGAGACCAAGACCAAGAGCAAGCCCGAGACCAAGGCCAAGACCAAAACCAAGACGGCTCCACTCCACGCCGCCACCTCGCGAGCGACGCCATCACTCCACACTGCGTGGTGCATCCGCCGACGCGATTGTCTCGATCGTCTCGATCGACCCCGGACCCGAACGACATTCGGACATTCGGGCATTCGGGCATTCGGACATTTGGTCAGGTGCGCTCGCGTGCGCACGTGACAGAGTGCGCGGGTGACTGTTGTTGTTGTTGTGAGGGTGCGAGAAGGAGATAGAAGTGAAGCAATGTTTGTGGGGTGTTTGTATTGTATTTGTGTGTGATGTTTGAAGGCGGGCGGCGGTAGCGTGGTGTTTGTGTGGTTGTTGGGGTGTGTTGTGTGGTGTGAGGGTGTGTGTGGGCGCGTTGTGGTGGTTGTGGCGTGTGTGTGTTTGTGCGTGGTATGTGTACTGAAATGTGATAGGTAGGTGGTGTAAGCCCGTCTAGCTCAGTCGGTAGAGCGCACGACTCTTAATCGTGTGGTCGTGGGTTCGAGCCCCACGGTGGGTGTTTCCTTTTCCTTTTGCCCCTCTTTTCTTCACCCGTCGACACCATCCAGCCGTCGCTCTCCTCTTCGCCTTGCTTGCTCTTCCGTCGCCTCGCCTCGAAAATCCATCCTTTCTCTCTCCTTCGACCTTCCTGCCCTGCCGTTCTCGTACATCCTACCGCGTACCTCTTCCTGCTTTGGCGCTGCTTCACACTCTTGTCAACGGACCTCACATCGGACAAAACGAGCACAGCGCACACCACACTACGCCGTAGCTCTCGACCACCTTCTCAGCCTCACAAAGTACAAGACGATGAGTGAGATCACGGCCGAGAGCAAGCTCGAGACCAAGAGCAAGCGCGAGCACAAGACCACGCCCGAGACCAAGACCAAGAGCAAGCCCGAGACCAAGGCCAAGACCAAAACCAAGACGGCTCCACTCCACGCCGCCACCTCGCGAGCGACGCCATCACTCCACACTGCGTGGTGCATCCGCCGACGCGATTGTCTCGATCGTCTCGACCGACCCCGGACCCGAACGACATTCGGACATTCGGGCATTCGGGCATTCGGACATTTGGTCAGGTGCGCTCGCGTGCGCACGTGACAGAGTGCGCGGGTGACTGTTGTTGTTGTTGTGAGGGTGCGAGAAGGAGATAGAAGTGAAGCAATGTTTGTGGGGTGTTTGTATTGTATTTGTGTGTGATGTTTGAAGGCGGGCGGCGGTAGCGTGGTGTTTGTGTGGTTGTTGGGGTGTGTTGTGTGGTGTGAGGGTGTGTGTGGGCGCGTTGTGGTGGTTGTGGCGTGTGTGTGTTTGTGCGTGGTATGTGTACTGAAATGTGATAGGTAGGTGGTGTAAGCCCGTCTAGCTCAGTCGGTAGAGCGCACGACTCTTAATCGTGTGGTCGTGGGTTCGAGCCCCACGGTGGGTGTTTCCTTTTCCTTTTGCCCCTCTTTTCTTCACCCGTCGACACCATCCAGCCGTCGCTCTCCTCTTCGCCTTGCTTGCTCTTCCGTCGCCTCGCCTCGAAAATCCATCCTTTCTCTCTCCTTCGACCTTCCTGCCCTGCCGTTCTCGTACATCCTACCGCGTGCCTCTTCCTGCTTTGGCGCTGCTTCACACTCTTGTCAACGGACCTCACATCGGACAAAACGAGCACAGCGCACACCACACTACGCCGTAGCTCTCGACCACCTTCTCAGCCTCACAAAGTACAAGACGATGAGTGAGATCACGCCCGAGAGCAAGCTCGAGCTGTGGTTCTTCTTGTTCGAGCTGGGCTCGGGCATCCGCACTTGATTGTGGGGCGTAAAACACCAGCAAGCCGAGTTCAACGCTGTGCTTCCCAAGCCGAGTTGCCTTGGGCGTCTGCGGATAGCATCATCAACCGGATCTCCCCGAACTGGGGCTGGCGCTAGCGGGCATCGTCAACGGTTTTTTGTTTCAGACGCTACGTTGATGTCGCCATGCTCCATGGATCGCCATTTGAGGCCACGCTCGTTTTCGTCACTGCTAGTTTGTGATGGCGGGGCAGCCCGTTTACCGGGATGGGCTTCCGGGGACGCTACAGGAACGAGCTCGATAGACGGCGGAGCATTATCAGCCTCGGAGGGTGGAGGTGGGGGGGGTGGGAGGGGGGGGGGGGGGGGGGGGGGGGGGGGGGGTCACTTGGACGAAGACTTAGGGCATGTTCCGGGAGCGCTGGAGAGTCGTGCTTGTCTGCCAATTCTTCTTTCTCAGAGGAATCAGTCGCTGGGACGCTAGCCAGCGAGCGGTCCTTCGTCGACGTACGCGGTATCGACGGAAACGTAACAGCCTAAGACCCGGCCGGGAGTTTACGGTGGATCTCAGCCAGCTGCCGAGTAAACTCATCGTACTCCGCGCGGAACAGCGCGCGCCGTTGCTTGACACGTTCCTGGACGGCCTTATCGTGCGCTTCGTGAGCGCGAGCTTTCTGCTGGGCACGAGCCGCAGTGGCAGCTGATTTTGCCGCCTTATCCGCGGCTGCCTTCGAGAGCTTAGTGAGCGACGCTAGTCGCTCAGCCTCCTCCGCCTTGTGGCGAGCTGCGAGTGTCGGCCCTGCAATGAGTCGAAGCTTCTGGAGCTGGGCCAGCATTTGTTTATCCGTGTTAGTCGCCGTGATCTTCGGAAGACCGGAGCCCATAGCCAATCGGACCTCCTTCGAGAAGCGGGCGACTGTTTCGACCGCACGCACATTTTTGCAATCTTTTGCGTGGTGTCGCAGGCTCAGACACTTTGTGCACGGTACACGTCTAGACGGAAAAAAGTTGGTTTCCACGTACCGATGGTGGAAAACCACTACCATTACCGGTATCAGAAAATACCGGTAAATACCGGTGAAGCAGAGGTTTACCGAGTGCTTAAAGAACCATGTGTCACTGGAGAACCTCATCCAACCATCTGTTTTGCATCTCGCCGCCCCGAGACACCCCTAAATAGCTCATTGTCCTTCAGTTGCCGAGAGCAATATCACCACCGACAGCATTTTTTTTACAGGATGTAGAGTGTATGAGGGTTATACAAATGAACACGACCTAGGATGTAGAGTGTATGAACGCTACGCAGATGACATGTTGAGCCAAACTGCAGGCTAATGAAGCAAAGAATCCACAGTAATAGCTCTGTCTGGGCGCCAAGTCATCCGCGACATTTCCATCGGCAGCTTTTGCGCCTTAGCTCTGTGCCCCATGATTTGAATGTTGTGGTTGCATTATTAGACTCTCTCGCTCTTTGGAAGCAGGCATTGAGAGCACTCGCTGACCCACCTAGTCGCACCGGTAATGGTGTAGTGTGTCGGTTGTTTTCGGATAGGTCGCGCACGTGGTTTTCCACCATCAGTACGTGGAAACCATTCGCGTCCCGTCTAGACGCTCGGATGTGATGAACATCAATCGTGAGCTGCTTGTCGTTCAGCGAAACCACGAGGCGTCGAATCGATTCCAGCGCGGGAGGGCACTTAATGCTTTTAAAAGTGGCCTTCCAGCGGGGTCCAGTGTAGTCATCTAGGTCGTGAGACTCGATCAGCTTGACATGTAGCGGAATCTCGCCGGCGGCTGCCCCCCACAATTGCGCGGACGATGCCTTGGTCGAGATCGCGGTGACCACGTATGAAGATGTGGTACATCACCTCGCGAGCTGCAGCGTCAAAGCCCGCTCTTGGGACAGCTGTGGTTAGCGAGTCAGTCGCGTGGAACACAATGTTCTCCCCGCGATACTTGCAGACATGGCCGATCCAAGCGTCCCGTGTAGCGCAATATACAAATCGAAAGACCGCAATGTTCGACTTGGGTTGGCAAATGACGATGTGTAACTTGGAGAAAAATTTGAGGACAGTTGCTTTGGCTTGCTCATTATTTCCACACGATAGGAACATGGTGTGTATCACGTGATACCTGGCTTTTGCATCCGAGAATGTGACACCCGGGGGAAGGAAGATATGGCCTCGGTATCCCAAGTGGTTCTTGTGAAAATCATCGAGGACGTCCCGCTCTGCACTCGTTCGCGTCTCCAGAAGAAACTCGGGCAACTCCTTGACATCGAGGCGCTGATTGAGGATCTTGCAGATGATTGCTTCTTCGCGCTTCGTCATGGAGCGTTGGTCGCCGTCACGGCGGAGGCACCCTGGCTTCGAGATGGTCTCCAAGTCCACCAAAAGAGCCGGATCAGGCGTAGACACCTGCGGGCCAACAGCTGGTGCGGAGGAGACCTTACTAGAGCTGGTGAAAAGTGAACGCAGACGAGCTGTGTCGTCCTGCGACCACACAGTCGAGTTGGTCACGGTTTGTGGTTTGTCGTTCGGTTTCGCCATGTGTCCCGCATCTCGTTTCGAGCCGTGCGGTTTGGCGGCTGACTTCGACGCAGCTTTTCCTGTCGACTGCACTTTAGCCTTGGTGTTGGCTTCGTGCTGGCCTTGGTGTTGGTCTTTGGGTGCGGCGATGGTTGTGAATGCGCTGGCGGCGCGGCTGCGGATCTCGCCTCGGCCTGGAGAGCGCTGTAGAAGGTCGGTGCCGGTGACGATGGCGTGGACCGATCCATGCCTGCATCACCGTCCTCCTCAAAAGCCTTGGAGAAGTTGGGGGGGGGGGGGGGGGGGGGGGGGGGGGGGCATGTTCCGCTGAACTGGAGATTTCACTCCTGCTAGTTGACATGTCGTCGGGGTGAGCCGGTGGGGATGGTGGAGACGAGGGGTTGTTGCACTTGCCGCTGGGGCATGGAGGGAAGACGAAGTTGGAGGAGAGGGCTCTCATCAAATATACACCCACTTTCGTTTTATACAGTCAATATATACAATATGTAAACAGAACATATAGGAGGGAGTGTGGACCACCCCACAACTTGAAGAAGACTACCCCGCCATTTACTCAAGAACACACCCGCTTTCCCGCCCTCCGGGAGATGAACGGGGAATGGCGTTCTCTTCATTTCATTATGGAGTTCAAAAACACACCCGCTTTGGCGCCAAACGCCAAGAGTAAAAGCGGGCCCGCCGTGGGGGCCCTCCCTCCAATGTAGTCACTTCTCGAATTGCGCCGTCGCACTCAAGCCAGCCCGAGAGATGGAGGCCCCTCCATTCCAGTACCCACTGGGCGACAGCCGCTTCTCATACGCAGTGGTCACGCAGGTGACCACAACGGAGGAGCAGGCAATCGCCTGGTGCATGGAGGTGGGCCTCCTCGGCAGCGTCAAACTCTGCGCCGAGTGCGCGCAGCCCATGAAGCTGTCGGCCGCGTCAAAGCGATGGCGGTGCTGCCGGCGCAAGCGCCACACCAGCAAACGCGAGACGTCGCGTGGCGTTCTCACAAGATCTTTCCTGGAGAACTCGAAGATGGGAGTGCATCCCGTTTAGTCCAGGGTGAGTCGCGGACGTCGCTGACGGTCCCGGCCCCGACCCTCGAGTCTCGTGGACGAGGTTACGGCGGTGGCAGCCAGCGAGCAGTGCCATCGTCGAGGCCTGCCTCATCGGCGGCAGCCTGGGGACGCTCAGGTCGCGCGGGAGGCGAAGACAACTCGGCGCAGTGTGTCAGGAGCCCGGCGCGGTGCCCAGTCCACGGGAGACCAAAAGGCCTTGGCGGGACCTATATTAGGGAGGGCAGTCTGTGTGAACCACCTCACTACTAATTGCGTGCTATTTAAAGGACTCTCGAAGGGTGGAGTGAGCGGCGTGGGCCTTCCCCAGCCCCTGAGCGCGCCACAACATTACTCGTTGAGCATATGTAGCCATATGTGTTTGTCAACGCTTATATGTATCCATATATGTTGCGTTTGTATGTTGTATATGTTGACTGTATAAAACGAAAGCGGGTGTATATTTGATTCAGAAACTTTCGTAAGGACCCGATAGTCTTGTGGCAGAGCGCGTAAGGCACTGGGCCTTATGAAATCAACACATGGGTCTGGGATTCGAGCCAACCGTCGTTTACGAAACAACCTTCCTGTCTGTGGATGAAAACGTAAGGACCGCGCCTTATCACAGCTCCCACGTTTCAATTGGTCAAAACTGGGAGTTATGTCCTTGGCACCTCACTTCAACATGGAGCAACGCGACGCAGTAGACGGCATCCAAATACGCCGCGCATGCGTGGCAGATCCAAACCGGTAAAACTACCAAAGTTGTCTCAACAGCATCGCCAAGTGGGTTCAGTCAACCTGGCCAACGGACGAGCACAATTTCGATGCCGATGGATCGATCAATCTCGCCGCATTCACCCCCCAGTTGTTTGAAGTTTGTATTGGTTTGATTTAACGACACACAGCAACCGCTCAAGGTTTCAACACTGGAGTGCTATAGGAGCGCCGTCAAGCATCTTTACTGACTCAAGCGACAGGCACCCCCACCAGTGTATGGAGATGAACTTGTCGCTCTTTTTCAGTGGGTTCAGGCAAGCCGCGATCAGTCTGGTGGTTCACGGTGCTCTCGAAAGGAGCCACTACCACTGTCGCTGTATGTGCAGTTGTGTGAGCCAACATGACCAGCAAACGATGGAGGATTCTCGCATTTGTTTCTCGTCACCTAATGGAACCGGATGTGCCGATCAATATCCGTCCAAACAATCCACACGTCGCATCTCCAGACTGCATTCCACTGTATCTGTATTGTGCTCCACAAAACGAAGACTAACCAAGAAGGCCGTGGCCCGAAGGGTCCCGGTCACAAGTACACCGATCTCCTCGCGCCAGAGATATTGTTTTCAATGATAATGCAAATGAAGTCTATTGAGTTCAACTAATGAATCCTAATAGCTTGTGGGGGCTACGATCAAGTGGCCTACGAGAGCTTAACGTGGGGTGCCTGACAAGGCCACCACAGACGTAGGAGATACGAAAAGGTGATGATGAAAGTTGGAGTCTATTGTGTTACATCAGTGTGAACAACGATAGCTTTGATATGCAGGGGGGGGAGATACGAAAAGGTGTGGCAACTTCCGCGTGTAGCGGTAGTACAGCCGGGCCGTCAATTGTGAGTGCATGCATTCGTTGTAGTTGGTCGCTCGGTGATGTCAAAGATCGCTATATACGGTATGCACAGGTCGCCGACTTCTGAATTCTTGGGCCGAGGCGTTGCTGGCCTGTGCGAGAGACAATCAACGCGAAGAGGGACTGCCCAACTCGGATCCTCTTCAGACACAGAAAGCTCCAAAGACTGCAAGTGTAAACCTCATTTCTTCCAATCAGAATGCAGCGTAACTTTTGTTGCCTCTTTGGCTTAACTACGAATGATCCACAAAATAGATGAGAGCCGAGGAGAGACTGTCACGTCCGAAGCGGCGGCGAGAGAGGAGTCCACTCCGATCTCGTCGCTACTGACGTCGGTGTCTGGTGGTCGTAGGCCTTCCGCGGGAAGACCGGCTTCCTCGGTGGGCGACTGAGGCGTCCCCATCGAGTGGAGGCGGTCGGCGCGCGCGCGAAGCAAGTAGTTCCGGGGACTTCGCAGGCGGGGACGTGTCGGCGTACAGGCGGAGGTGGAAAGGCCAGGCACCTGTGTAGTTGCTGGTAAATTCGGAACTACACTATGATATAGTGCGCCGCGCCCGGTGAGGGCGAGCCACCTGCAAGTCATACAGCGAAATGTCAATTCAGAGAGAGAGAGAGAGAGAGAGAGAGAGAGAGAGAGAGAGAGAGAGAGAGAGAGAGAGAGAGAGAGAGAGAGAGAGAGAGAGAGCTCGGTCTCGTGATGTCGGGTGTGGTTCTGAGCGAGTAGAGCTCGTCGACGCCGACGAAGTCCCGGAGCACGAGGGCGTAGTCGCCGACCATGCTGTGCATGGTAACGGCGCGCGATTTGACGAAAAAGTCCTAACCACCTTCGTCGGTGCTGCGCTGCGTGTTGGTCATGCGGTACTGGAGGTTGACCTGGCCCAGCGCGCCGGTGTCCGCGATCTCGCTTGTCTCGTCGAACCAATTTACGATCGACGCCACGGTATCGGATGTCCACGCATGCTGCGCTCCACCGTGGGGCTTAGTCCGCGTGGTCCTTACGCGGAGAAATCCATGGTGCTTGGTCCACGTGGTCCTCACGAGGAGAAAGCTTCAGGACGCAATGAAGCGAGCAGTCTGGGTGGGTGGGATTGTCGAATGCACAGTATCTCAATGGAGAGCCGGTTTGTTGTAAATGCAGTATCTCTCCCGAGTTGAACGAGCGAATTTTCTTTAGTTTGTAGGGGCTTCGAAGTATGCACGACAGGCCTGTTGGAGCTCAAGATAGCCAGACTAAGCTTCCTAAGATTTTTTTTAGCCTAACAATCCATCGCCCTCTCCAAAGTCGTGGTCCCGATACTGCGCGAGCAGAGTCAAGGCCTGGACAGCCTAGCAAAGCAATGCCAGTGAAAGGTTTCCGACAGACTGTTATCAGCTGGGTACTCCAGCCACTCACGAGCCGAAGGCGAGAGACGCAATCATTATGTACTCGCTCTCTGGAGAAGGACCCAATCTCTGGGTTGGTTATCTAATGTACCAACTTTTGATCTGTCTGAGCCTGATGATCACGGTTAACAAAGTGGGATCTGCACGTCCTGGCCACGCATCTTCTTCTGTAGCTTGAGGGAACTCTCGTCGCGGAACACCCCCGCGATCATATACGAGCCTGTGTCGACGTCCGCGCCAACATCGGCGTCCTCGTTGCGAAGAAATGGGATCTCAGGTCGGGTGCGGAACTTGCCCCGTGTGATGTAGTAGTTCTGCTCCAAGTACACGAATGGACGGATGAACACGGCTTTGCCAAAGCGGTAGCTCATGATCCGCTGCGAGCGGACGAGTGCGTTCGCGCGCATCGGGTCGTCCATGAAAACTTCAGCCGAGTTGCGCTGGTAGGACCGCCAGAAGGTCTCGAGCTCACCTCCGAGTGTACCTTTGTGGTATCGCCAGGCGAACGTGGCGAGGAGTCTTGCGACCATGACGAGGAAACTGAAGAGTACACCGTACGAGATGATCTTGCCAAGCGGATGGTAGATGTAGTACAGCGCGTCACGTTCATTCGAGCGATCACCCCAACTGTAGCGCGTGTACGAGTTGTAAAAGCTCACAATCGTCGGTGTCGTCGGTGTGAACGCACGCTGGCCGTCCGCGAGACCGTATTTGAGTACGCAGATGTTCATGATATCAGTGAACGAGAGGTAGATGCCCAGCAATGTCGACACCATGATCTCAAAGCTGGTAACATACGTGAACTCGGTGATCAAGGCCGCCAACTTCTCGTGGACTTTGACGATCGTGAACTTCCACACGCGGTCGATCAGAATGAGCACGATCATCCAGACACGAAACATGCTAAGGTAAGCACTGCCAAGCTGGAAGGAGCTGCTGGACCAGGCGAAGATATTTGAGTTGGGAACAATGTATAGCCACGCGAGCAGCACGTCGATGACGGCGAGAGACGAGAGCAGCGGCTTGCGGTACGAGACAGACGTGAGATCCGTGTAGAGCAGAATCTTAGAGAGAGTACTATTCTTCTCCTCGTCGTTCTTCTTGGTCGGGGTGGGCCTAGACGATGTGTTCTTAATCGAGTGGTTAGTTGTGGAATGCGCGGTGGAGTCGGTTGAGTAGACAGAACTTTTAGAGCCTTGAAGGAGCGGTCGGACAACGATCATAGCGACAATCGCGACGTCAGCCGCGTTGATGATGACGATCATGATCTGATTGATCAGCAGTAGAATGTAGAGCACCCCATCGAAGCCCAGGTCTGTCGTGGCCACGTGCCTAAACAGTCTGTGTCCGTCCTCTGTCTGCTGCACATCGTAGAACGTCTTCATATACATCCGCGCACGCAAAAAGATGTTGCTCCCGGCCGAAAGATAGTCCATCGTGTGCCACTGCAAGCCCATGAGGTCGCTGAGCTTGCGATAATACTTGCCTGTCGTCGGCTCGATGTGAAAGCCTACGGTTGTATTGGTCGTCATATCCGTGGAAATGCAGCCGTACTCAAAAGGCGCTACGTTGGTCTTTTTGACACCACGTGCAACCATTGCGGTCGTCTCATAGCAAAGCGCCTTATCCCAGAGACTCGTGCGCGTTGCGAAGGCCTCTGTCACGCGCTTGACGTCGCTCTTCATGCGCGGGACGTCTGCGGCTTCGATCATTGACGCAAGCTTCGACCGGAACTCACGCTCATTCAGATTGAAGAAGCTCGCGTACGCTCCGTTGGTGTACGGCGGTGATGACATGGGCTCATCCACCAGGTCGGCGAGTATGCCGGTGGCCCAGAGAAACGTGTCGAGACGATGAGATCCGATAAACATAGTCTCTTCCGTGCGCTTGACACCATTGAGCATACACCCGACACCCATCGATGAGAGATGCGCCGGTTTGCCTGGCGGCAGCGCAGAAGGGAAGAGCGAGTCGCACTGGAGAGCAAGCGCGTTCCACTGGTTCACGGGCGAGAGCCACTTACCGTTGTTTTCACGAATGGCCTTGGTGAGGTCATAGTCGGTGACTGTTTCGGGCGTCTGTAGGAGGAATGAGAAAGTTGGATAAGGTCCGCACATGTCGATCTTGTAGTAAATGTCCTTTAGGTCCATGAACAGGAGGAAGATTGTCATGCCGATCATAGCGAAGATGCTGAGCTGCTTGGTGTTGAGCTTCATGTCGTCTTGAGACAACTCTCGTCAGCGCACAACGTGAAAGGCTGACTGCAAGAGTGACGACGGTGGAGAAGACCAAACACTCGAAATCGGTTGGTGACTTTATTTTAAGCCAGGCTGAAACCACCTTTGATAAAGGTGCGTCAGAATCCCCGTGTAGGCTCATATTCGACAAAGTTGTCCCTTGGTGTCGTAGTGCGTGATGATGGAGCCCAGGTTTTTGGAGGCTTACCTGAAACCACTCGGTATGGACGTAAACTGGAAGCCGTACACACGACATTCTTCAATTCTCGGGGATCTCACCAGGTTCTGCGCCAACTCAGTCTTTCCTATGCTCATGGAATATCATTTAAAGCAGTCACGAAGACCCGTTGGACTCGGTAGTCGACAAGCGCTGAAAACGCATGAAAACCTGGTTTGGAGCACCGGCTCAATTATTTCGTCAAAGCCAAGAACTCCTTTTCTGCAGTGCACACAATTCAATTTGTTTACCTTACGAAATAATACCTCAGACAAGTCCGAACTCGAGGCGCTCGACTGTCTCGAGAAGCCACGCGAAGTCATGCTGCTGGGCCACTCGATGTAGCAGTCGCAGCGTTTCCACAATTCGCTCTCTGGACCCAGCTGGCAACGCGTACGTACCCGAGCACGTGCAGTACTCACGAAGTTTGTATTCGGCTGGCAATGAGCACTTGCGGCACCGGAGGTCCTGGAGTTGGTACTGAACGGACTGAGCCTGAATGGTCTCCACGAGGCGAGCCTCGAGAGACGCCTTGTCGTAAAGAGCAAAACAACGCGGACAGTGCCAAGTGTTCGTTGACTCACCGTTCTCGTTCTCGTTGCCCTCGTCGCCTTGTTTGCTACCGTCGTTCGTGATCTTGAACAGTTGTGGATCGCGACACAAATCCACAGACCGACAGAGATTGCAGCTCTGGCAGATGACGTCGGCCACGGGGAAGCACAGCGAGGGGTTGCGGAACACGGCAAGCTCCGAAAACTCGCTCACCTGCAGCAGCTTGAGCAGTGTGCGCTTCATCTTTTGGACTTGTGCGTCCACGCTGGGCTCGAGCTGGAAGACGGCGCAGACAAACTTGACGAGCTCGAGTGACGGGCTCTCCAGCAGCAGGTGCGACCCGGCGTGAATAGGAAAGCTGTCGGGTCCGAGATTGTACGTCTGGATCTCAGGTACAATTCGCAGTAGTTTGTCAGAGAAGTAATTCATCACGAGACGCTGCGAGTATTTGGCCAGCGGACTCAACGCCTTCTCTTGGTCCTCCTCCGCAAGCTGCGCCTGGTCATCGTCCTCCTCGTCGGCAGGGTGGTGCTTCAGCCGGTCGCGGCGCAAGTACTCGGCTCTCCGGCGGATGAATTGGCCGACGAGCAGCAAGAAGTAGTCGTCAATTCCACGTGGAAGATAGTTGGCGATGTTCCAGTGCGAAATGATCTCCATGGACTCATTCTCGTTTCGCTCGTCGTCCTGTTCTTCATCTTCCTGTTCTTGTTCTTCGTTTTGTAATGACTTGAGTAGCACACCACCATAGTTTTCGGCGTCGAGGAAGAACAGGTGCGCCATGTAAGTCTTTGGGGTAAGACTTAACACTTGAAATAGTTCTTTGCCCAGCACGGTTTGCACGATGAACGACACATACGTTTGCGCCTGCTCGAGCTGGTCTTTCTTCGTGCAAAGCACAATCTTGCTAAAATCGGCGAACACGATCTGCGCGCCGAGGCGGCGGAACTCAGCCAAAAGCTGCAAAAACACTTTCTCCATGAGCTGCTTAACGCGAGCATGAAGCGCTGGGTCGTAGCAGAGTGACTGCGGGGAGCAGAGCCAGCGATAGAACTGCTGCAGTAAGTGATCAGCAAACTTGTTCCGGCTCGCGAGGAAATCCTTGAACAAGTTAGTCACCATCGCACGGAGCAGGCGGAAAGCCTCTTCGCAGCGATCGCCGTCCTCATCACCAGGCTTGACAGCTCCGGAGGTCCCATCGTCAAAGTCTAGCGATACTTGCTGGCCGCCCGAGACGCCTTCGATCGAGTCAATCTGAGCCGCGACGAGTAGCGCGTTCACCGCGAGACCATCCAGCTGCAGCTCGACGCAAATATCAATGTACGAGCCCTTCGCGCAGACCACGGCGTCACCAGTCGTCTTCTTGTCCTGTTGTAGAAGTGACCCACCCACAGACTGTTGCTGCAACGCGAGCAGCTCTTCTTCACGTCCACCCAAGTCTGGCAGCGAAGTAGACGAGTGCCACCAAAGATGTTTGTTTTTGCTGAGCATGCGGCTGTACATGATGTCGAGGATCGTGATGGCGTGATCACCAGAGAAATTGCCCACGGGAACGTGCGCATAGCGCGCGCACTCGAGAACATCCTGGAAGTATGGCCCCATCTCTAACCACCGCGTGAGCATCCGCTCAGATAGCGCTTGGCGCCACGTGAGAGCAGGGAAGAGCGAGTCCTCATCGTTCCACGGAAGCATCGTCAACGGGAAGCTGTGGAGCCCAGGGATCTTCTCACGGAGACGCTTCGCCGACGTAATAGAACTTTGCGCGATCACAATCGTCGGCGTCTGTTGGTGGACCTGCTTGTCGGATGCGACGCGTGAAAGCGCACTACTCGCAGAGTGGAATGCCTCAGTCGCCGTCTTCACGACGGTCAGCTCTTTGAAGTCGCACTTTTGCATCGTCACCGACGGGATTTGTGCGTCCGCTGCATCCTGAAGTAGCTGTGCGAAGAGCTGCTCCATTTCGCTTCGGCGAGCCTTGTTCGTGGAAAAAGGGTCGACGTACCAGACTCGAGCTTCTCCGTGAACGACTCCATCTTCGTCTTCGCGAAGAATAACAAGCCCAAGAACTGCACGGCGGTTCTGTTGAGAGAAGTAGAGAAGCACTCGTCGCGTGTACACCATCGACGGGGCAATGTTCCGCATTGACGAGGTCAGCTGCATGTAGGGAACCTGAGCCGTCGACTGGAACTGGAGGTCGTCGAGTTCGTATGTCACACCCGCTTCACCGTTAAACCCCCCCTGTCTTTTAACACGCACAACACATCCAAGTGCGCACACAGCACGCATCAATGCTGCGACCTGCAACTCATAGACGCCGGCGATTGTGAGCGGGTCTCCAACGATCTGCGCGAGTTCTTTCTGGTGCTGCTGGTACTGTTGTTCACTCAGCATGATCTCCAGAACTTGTTGAGGCTTGGACGAAGCGTGCGGGACGATACGAAGAACTCGGCGCGCGACGTTCGCTGGGAGAAAATCCTCGAGATTCGTGGCGCCATCATTGAGATCGATGTAAAAGATTCTCGGCACTTTTAGAGTAATGCGATGCAATAACTGTGAATCACCTGTCACGACCCAGCAGGTGAACAAGCCAGCCTGAGTATCTGGCTGGATCTCGACGATCTGCCACGCCTCCTGGGTCAACAAACTTGTTGTGTTCATCGTCACAAAATTCTCCATGCCAATGCCAGTGCTGGAGGCATTCGTCATCCGCATGCGTTTCGTGGATGCTGCGCCTTCCCCGATGAGACGACGGGACAATTCCTCACGCTGGCGCTTGCGACGCTGTAGCATTGCTTTCCACTTGGTCTTACGGTTCTTGAGCCACTCTTTGAATTCCACTTCACCGAGCTTTACAGATGGGGTGTCTTTGTCGATGGCATTGTCTTCCATCGAGTCGTCATCGTTGGCGGATTCAACCCCACTGCTCGTTGGTGAGGTGCTTGCCGTCTCCTCGCCGTCAAGGCCGCGCTTCTTGCGTTTTGTGACCTTTGCGCGGGCAGTGACCGAGCGGCCACCAAGATCCTCCATGTCGATCAAGTCGGCGACGTAATCTCCGTCCGTTTTCTTCTTGCTCACGACGAACCCGTTCATACTTCCTTGCTGGTGCTTGGCGTTCTTCTCGCGCACTTGTTTTCGCATCCAGTCAGGCAACTCAATACGCGGTACTGGGTTCTTCACATTTTGGAAGGCGGCTGGCAAACTAATGATCTTCTGCACAGTCGAGGCAAAACGTCCTCGGTAGTAGTCCCAGTCGAGAATACCCCGAATGTCGAAGTCCTGCAAGTTGGGATCCTTCAGCCACTTTTTCAGGAAATGGCGTTTCAGGGGTTCCTCAGCCGAAAAGATGGCGGTCGGGATGGCTCGCTCAGTGACTTTCTCGCCTGCAGGCTTCGATGCAATGATCATCTTACACGTGAGGCCTTTGTCCTTGATCATCTCAGCACCAAGAAACTCGCTTAGACGACGTGCCGTTGTGATAGACGTGGATTTCTGGCCGTCGTAATCCTCTAGACGCCCAGACATGCTTTTATTCTCGGTCAAAAGTGCTAGTAACTCTTCATCGTGCATGTTACTGGCACGCGTATCGATGACGTCGAGCCAGCGATTCGCACACTGTGCCACACTGGCATAACACTCTTCCAGCGACGAACCGTCCAAAAAGCATTCGAAGACTTGTCCCTGGAACGCCTTGATTAGCTGCAGCTCACCTCGACGCTTCAGTTCAAAGCCCTTCAACTCAGCAAGCGAATGATCGAAATTGAACACGGCATATCGCTTCTTCAGCAATCGACCTTCTTCAGTTGAGGCAGGAATCACCATTGCCTTGTAAGGACCATCTACCTCGAAGAGGATCGAACACTCTTTCTTGACGCGGTACTTGCCAGTGGCCGGGTCGAGTTCGTGGTATTGGGGGTTGTTGAACTCGTTCTGCACCTGGGCATTAAGCATCACACAAGGGTACGATATGCGCTTCTTCGTCTTGCCATCCTTGAGCATGAAGCTGAAGTTCTCCGGGAAACTGGCTGGTAGAATGGCCCAAATACCATCGGTATCCAACTCCAACGGCCGACCAATCTGTTCCACGAGCTTGCGCGCGTTTGTGATGATCTGGGAGCCCGTGTGCGTGACAATACCAGCCATCTCCATCGAATGCCAACGTGCACCTCGACGCATCACGTACCCATAAAAAGAATTTAGAATACACTTGTGTGCAAGCTGCAGTGAGTCATACACAAGCGCCTTGGTGCCGGCCTCGATCTTTCCGAGCAGGTCGTTGTTCTTCTCGGCTTGACCTTGCTTGCCCTTCCACACTTTAGTCAGTGTCTTGTATTCGTATCGACGATCACGGAAGGCTCGGACTGTGTCAACATAGAACGGGTTCTCTCGCATACAAACCGTTGCACTTCGCTTCTGCTCGGACGTCACCTTAGTCTTCTTGTATACACTCGAGCAATAGTTCTTGAGGCGCGCCTTCGCAACTTGGCGTTGGCGGTCTGGACGCAGGTCCCGGAAGGGTACAAGACCCTGTGTCTTGCCTTCCGGAGGACCAGATGCACCGTCACCGCCGCTACTCGTTCCAGCGGGGAAGTTTTCATACTCCAATTGGGCCTTGATCGCCATGTACTCAGCACGGGACGCAGGATAGTAATCACCTCGCCAAACCCAGTCCAGGGTACGCTGACAGGAGCTTGTACGGATTTCCTCGTCGGTCTTTTTCTGTTGCTTGAGAGCGGAGTTACCGCATTCGGTGTTGTGAATACAAGCGGCACAGTCGGCTTCATTGACGATGGCGCACGGCTGGAGACGGTTCGTCAGAATAATATTCGGGTACATGGCAGCGACATCCAAGTGATAAATGAGTGGCTGTTCGCGGCGATGCGGCTTCTCTCGCAGTCCCTGGAGCTTCTCGAAGATCTCGCGCTTGACCTCATCGTAATTGGCAATGTCATCCATCGAGAGTTCCATTTCGACTTCGATTGCGAAGCGGAGGTCACGATCGAGATGCTCTTGCAGCTGCTCGAACGCGCGTGGCACGAGGTTGAAATCATAAGCAAAGTCCGCGCGAAAGACGCCGCTCTCTAGGCACTCGACATGGCCACCGATGTAGGTCTCGCTCTCAACGAGGTGGCCATGGAAAAACATCTCGTTCTGCTCTGGCCCGCTCGTAGACTTGTTTGGGCACATGATATTGTTGCGGAAGGCTTCAACCATCAAGAGTGCCTCACACAAAGTCCCCGATCCTTTGCGCAGCACGTCCTCACTGTTCAGCGGGATGATCGTGCACAGCGAGAACACAAAGAGATGGACGTATTTGTCGTATAAGTAGAAGGTAGCGACGGCATCGGAGACCGAGTACGATGCCATGCGATGCGGGTCATCTCGCGCAAGCGGGAGCATGTCTTCTGCGTCGACTTCAACAGGGTCGTACCCTAGCTTGTACTTGGTGACAGCCTTGAGACCCTGGCTGCCCTGTGGCAGGTATGAATCTCGCTTAACCCAGCAGAATGCATCCAAGTGCACGCTTGAGCGTCCACGGTACTCGCCTGAACGCTGGTCGAGCTCCACACCAAGTTCTCTCGCAAGGTCGATGCCGTGTATCTTGCAGCGCGCATCGAGGAACGGCCAATCGAAGAAGTCACCGTTGTAAGTCACGTAGATGTGGGGCTTTTCGTCAACGAGGTGCTCGAGAAAGCGGCGGATCAAGCCGGCTTCGTCGGGCTCGTTCATCACGACGAACGGGCCGGGGTAATCGGCCTTGGGTGTGTACTCAAAGTCGTCAATATCCTGTGATACGAACTCGCGGTTCACGATGAGATACCCCTGGCGGTCGATCATGTACGAGACCATGTAGATCTGGTCGACCTGCGGATCCGGGAACTTGAGCGGGGCCTTGGTCGTCTCAATATCCCACGCGCACACCACGGGCTCGGCCTTGTCGACGAGGTCGTGCTGGCGCACGACGTCTGCAGGCGTGTACGGAGCTGTCGCGTCGTAGCGTACGTGGTACCACGCACCAACACGGATGTCCAGGTCGATGGCGACGCGCATCGCGTATGGCACGTCGTATTCTCGCAGTCCGATGAGCGCCGACTCGCTCTCGTCCCCGCCATTCGCGCCTGAACCAAGTCCAATCGCGGCGCCGCCTCCGCCGAGCTCTTCTTCGAGTAGCGCCGCCTCGCTCTTCTGGTGGCTGCTGCCAGCGGCCACGCCGCCTTGCATCTCGTAGGCCTGGCGCGCCCGCTGCTGGGCTTGGTTCTGCTCGACGATGGGCGCGAGGGCCTGCTTGGCGTTCACGAGGTCGCTCACGGTGAAGAAGCTGAGCTTGATGTAGACGGCCTTTTTGCCGCTCAAGTGGTTGGGCATGTCGAGGTCTTCGCGCAGCACGCGCTCGGCCTTGGCGATCATGCCTTCGAAGCGCCGCGTGCAGAAGGCGATGGCCTCTTGCGAGCGGTTCTCTTCGGCCTTGACGTAAAAGTACGGCTGGTGGATCACGCGCGTCTTGAAGGCCTTGCCGTCCTGCTCGAGAAAGTAGAGCTCGACCGCGCTCACTTCGAACTTGCCTTCGGCCACGTCGGGCAGCGTGCACGCGCGCATGTTGAGCAGCCAGCCGAGCCGCGGCGCGGGCGCGCCACCGCCGCCGCCGCCGTCGCTCTCGTTGCTGCTCTCGAGGAGCTGCTGCGCCTCTTGCTCGAGCACGTGCTGCAGCAGCGGGAAGCCGAGCTTGTGGTCGAGCGCGTCGCCCTTGCGCAGCGCGTACTGCTTGGCCTCGGTCATGCCGCGGCCGCTGCGCGCGACGGCGGCGTTGGCGCGCGCGCCCTGCGAGTTGCGCGCCCACGCCGAGCCGCTTCCGCTTCCGCCGCTTCCCTTGGAGAGCGCGCGGCGGTAGGCGTTGCTCTTGTCGCCGCGGAGCGCCATGGACACGGCCGAGAGCGAGAGACGAGATGCGTGGCGGGAAACCTTGTGAGCAGCTCCCGGTCTTTTTTCGCGGGAGCTGGACCTCTGTTGTGCGATATGACACAACGGAGGGAGGATAATACAAGAGAGAGGGGTCGAGGAACGTACTGTACCCATGTACGTATGCGGATAGAGAGGGGAGCTAGATTCCTACAAGGCGCGGCCGTTGAAGACGAGCTGGTTGATCTTCTCGGGCAGCAGCTCGAGCATCTCCTCGCAGATGTGGATCTCGGCCCTGAACGCGTCCTGGAGCCGAGCGGCGTTGGCCGCGTTCGACGGCAGCTGCTCGTACTTTTTCGCGAGCGCCAGCACGGCCTCGTTGTACGCGATCGCTTTCTTCCAGAGCAGCACCGTCTTGTCGTGGTCCTGCGGCACGACCACTTTGCTGCACGCGCGCGCGAGCGAAAAGAACCCGTGGAGCACGGCCTTGAGCTCGGCGGGCGTCGAGATCGACGGCGGCAGCGGGGTCGCGCGGCCGCCCACGATCATCTTGTCGGCGCCCGTGACGTGAGCTCGCGAGGCCGCGTCAGTGTCGTCCGCGGCGTAGAAGAGGAAGAGGTACTGCTGGTACCAGTTGATGGCCTTGAGGATGTAAGCCGTGGTCTTGGCGTCGCTCTCGCCGCGCTTCTTGAACTGCTTGAGGTCGAAGATCTCGGCCGCGACCTCGGCGCTCTCGTAGTAGAGCTCCTGCAGCTTGGCGCAGTACGCGCGTGGGTTCAACGCGTCGCCGAGCAGAGGCGTGAGCAAAGCGAGGCGGCGTAGTTGCATAGCGGTCTGTCGCTTGAGATCCGGCTCCCACGAGATCAGGCGACGGTAAAGCTGGCTGTGCAGCTGCAGCAGCTGGATGTGAGCGGTCACGAACCCGTCCAGAACGAACACTTTGAGCGCAGCATCGCACGCGCTTGCGCCCATCTTGAACACATCGCGCGCGTGCTCGTATGTCTTGACGCTCTGGGGAGGGTAATACTTCATGTGCACAGCCGAGGCGTCGTTGGCCGGTACGTGGAGTCGCTGAAGCAGTTCCTGCAGCGACACACGGTGGGCGACCGAGTCCACGTACTCGATCTGGCGAGGTTCAGTCGCGACACCTTCTCGATGGAGCTGTGCGATCTGGAGCGTCTGTTGATGCAATCGTGCCCAGGCCAAGAGGATCTCGGCGCGGCGCTGGTCGCGCTCGTCCGTGGTAACGGCATCGTCGTCGCTCGCGTCGCCCTCCGCCTGAACGCGGAGGTGGTGGCCGAGCATAAACTCGCACGCGTCCAGGCAGACAGCGGCTTGCGCGCCATTCTCCGACTCGATGTAGTAGTCGACAAGCCGCAGCCCGTTCTTGATCCATTCGTGGACGCTCGTGCCCTGGACGCCGTCGCTCGAGGGTGACGTGTAGCTCAGCAACTGAAGCTCAAGCGTCGCAAGGCAGTAGAGCGCCGACTCGTCCGCTCGCTGCAGCGTGCCGTAGACTTGCGCGAGGTAGAAGTACGCGTGGGTGCGAAGCGCCAGCAGCACATCGTCCTTGTCGGCCGGGTCACTCTCGGCCGGGTGCTGCTGCTCCAAGTACGAGCACAGCTCGGCACTGGCCTTGAAATAACAGAGCGCGCACAGCGGTAGCGAGCGGTTAAACCAGAGGATGCCCGTCTGGTTGAGCAGCTCGAGAACGTGCTCGGCGTACTTGGACGCCTCGGGCTGAATGCGAACCACCGGCAGGTCTACACGGACACACCGATCAGTCATATACTGTCGCCTCGTTGCACTACGATGTGAGGAGCCATTTCTCACTCGCGAGAAGTTTCTGGAGCTCGGCTTTCGACGGCGGCGGCGTGGAGGAGGCCGCGACGGGCGACGGCGTCGATCTCGTCGCGTACGCGAGCAGGTCCGGGCAGAGGATCTGCGCGGCCTTCTCCAGCGCTGGCTGGGCGTCTGCAGCACACGCACACGCTGTGGTCAGCACTCGTCTGCGCCGAGATCCTCGCGATGCGTCGGCTCACTGTGAGGCTCTTCGACGTGGAGGTACGTGGCGCCGAGCTTGGCGTTCGCGACCGCGCTTTCCTGCGCGCAATCGGACGAGTGAGAGACCCGCAATGTGACAGAGAGAGGCGCGCACGCGTGGAGAGCGTACGAGCGGCGGCAGCGGCGTCGTGAGCCACTTGGTGAGCGTCTCGATGATCCGGTAGTGGGACGCGAACGGCGTCGCCTCGGGATTGGCGGCCTGTCCGAGCGAAGCAGACGACGAGCGACACCGCGTTAGAACCGCGAGAGCAAGCGCAGGCGCGTGGGCGCGCGACTGACCGCGCCGAGCTCGTCCACGTCGCGCAGCAGCGCGTCAAAGTTGCCGCTCATCTCGATGATGGAGAGATGATCCCCTCGGATGTGAGTCGGCGCCCATTGTGTGGGTTTGGATTTGCGAATTGAACACACAGTTACCAATAAATTACAGAAAAAGACACAATATATATTGCGATCAGAGACCGCATTCCCGCAACAGATTCGTTCTCGAATGACGACATCTCCATCACGCTTAAGGCGTGCAATGGACGTCACATCGGCTGGTTGTCAGGGCTTAAGCGTGTCGAAGCACATGGACGCGGGAGAATCGGATTACTAGAGCTTTGTATCAAAAGCACAATGTAAAACTAACTCAGTGCATGACACGATCGGAGCTCCTCGTGAGCGTGAGCTACAAGACCAGGATACGATGTGCTGGTAACTATTTTCAACCCCACAGTATGTAGCGTGGCTCGTGGAACAGTATGGAGCGTGGCGGATGAAACGATAGTAAGTTTACGGCCCTACTACTGAATGCCCCGATCGCAAGAAGGCTTAAAAAAAAAAAAGCTCGGCGCGATATATATATTTACTTGCGCTGGGGAGTGCCGACGATGTGTTGCCACGTTCCATTTCTCAAAAATAAGCGTTTCCGGACAAGAAGTCGAGCCTCACAGAGCGAGCGAAACTGCTGGTGGAGGGAGACCTTTCTTCTCGATGCGTCCAACTGTCTTCGTCGCTGCGCGGAGCGTTTTCCAAGCACAGGTTCCAATAAGCGTCCATTTCTTCTTCACGAGACAAAATTGTTCCCTTCTCTTTGCCGTCGACGGCCGCGCGCTACGGCGCCGCGGCGTCGTGGCTCGACGGGTAGTACAAGTGGGACGGCGAGAGCAACCGTCTCGGTGTCTGCTGCTCATGGTGGTCCTGCGACTGGGCGAGTGCGCCTTCGTGCCGGTGTTTCTCCAGATACGACTGGAGCGACGGCAGCTTGAACCGCGCGTCGTGGCGGAAGACGACGGGCTGCTCGGCCACGTGGCGCTTCTTCTTGAACGCCTCGGGGATCTGCAGCTTGGGCAGCTCGGGCACGGCGAACGCGCGCACGGGCGGCTCGGTCGCTGCCTGCGGCGGCGGTGGAGACGAGCCGCGCTCGAGTTGCGAGGGCGGCGGCGGCGTGGCGACCACGACGCCGAGCGAGACGGTCGTGGCCACGGCCGCGTCGGTGACCTTGACGCCGCGCTTGCGCGAGCGCCAGCGGATCTGCGCCTCCTTGGCCTTGTTCCGGTGGAGCGTGCAGAAGCGGTGCAGCCCGCCGTCGTTCTTGGCGGAGCGCGGGTTGTGGCAGGGCTTGTTGGTGTAGAGGCAGCGGAGCTCGTCCTTGGTCATGCTGGCATCGAGGACTGGCCGAGGAGCTACAGGACAAACAAGGGACGGAATATATCTCGGGAGAGGGGGGATATTATCTGCCCCGACGACGGAAAGAAAACCGGCTCGAGCTCCCGACCACCGATTTTATATCGGCAATGATTGGCGGAAAATGCAGTTTGTGACCATTCCAGGCGGGATCCGCCCGGTTTATGTCCATTCGCTCTCTTCACGCACTCTCCACGTCAGCCATCGTTCGCCATTTCGTGCACAACCGTGAGACTAATCCAAGTTCTTTGTACTCCGATTTCGCCGCGCGAGCGGTGGGTACTAGCTCCCATTTTGTCAATTGCTGGATTTATTTCTTCCAGATCTCGTTTTCTTTGCAACGTGACAACACCGCTCTGAGTCAAGGGATTTTCTTGGCCACTCTGTCTGTGGACCATGCAGCCCTGAGGAGTCCCAGCCTCCATCCACCACCAATGCGGTCTGCTTTGCTTTGCTCGTGATGTGGCGATTCAACACTCGCATAGCTGAGAAAAAATGGTTTGTTATCTACACCCAGAATCTATGAAGCACAGAGACAGGCGGTCCAACTAATTCGGAGACCAAGAGCTGGAAGTAGTAGTGGTTGCACGTTTGACAAGTTGGAATGCGTCCTGGGCAATCGGCTGCAAGTCCCGGCGAAGGTGATATGTTTGGTGTCTCGTGTGATATGCCACGTGGCGTATTCGAAGTTTCGAAGAGAGGCCTCGGTGGGGCATGTGATATGACTCGTGTTGGATTGATTACATCGTAGACGGATGAAGATGCCATGGCCCTCGGATGTGTGGCTCGGTGGTGGTTGGACATTGTGCAATTTCTCCAGCAAACTGCCTACAGTAGCTCCATGAAGACCTCGTCGTGCCTCGTCGCCAGTGCTTTGCTCTGTGTCGCCAGTGCCCAGGATTCTCAGACCGCGAACGCGACGCGATCTCTTGCTGCTCGCTTGGTGTGCTCGACCTCGTACCCGTCGGTCGATTTCCGAAGCTACGACATCGGCCCTGTGAATGCAAACGCGCCGCAACTCTGTGTCGCCGCGTGTGCTAACAACGCCAAGTGCAAGGCATGGACGTGGACAAGTTACAACGGTGGAACGTGCTGGCTCAAGTCCAACATTGGCCTTGTCTTTGCTCTTCCGGGAGCGACGAGCGGCGTGGTCACTGCGCCGTCAGGCGCACAATATAACGTCGAAGAGATACGGCTTTACGACAGCGACATCGTGGGCGTCGACATCGGAAACGTACGCAAACCCGGAGACCCGGACTGTTGGGTCGAGTGCGGCATGGCTACGCAGTGCGAAGCGTGGACCTGGAGCAACTATAACGGCGGCACGTGCTGGCTCAAGGCCAGCAATATCCAGGACGTGAAAAACGCCCCCGAAATGTCCTCGGGTTTCGCCGTGCGCCCGAGGCTTGTGAGCGTGTAGTAATGGTAGGAACGAGACAGAAACGGAGGAATCAAACGTCTAGTACCATATTGTTGGGATCCCCACGTTCGAGCTTGTGATCTTTGTCAGGTCTGCGGTCCTAGGCTTTCTTTGGTGCGCTTTTGTCCCCATTCGCGACCTTGACTTCCACGCTGGTGCCGAAGAAAGCATTCGCCAGAAAGCGTACCGCCTTCCCAAGCCCCGAGACTGATTCGATCTCGTCCAATTTCGAATCGTAAACGGCGTGAATCTCCGTGAAAGCTGTCCTTCGCGTAGGGGCGCCAATTGGACTCATTTCCTTCTTCGGCGCGTCCACAGGGAGGGCAGGACGCAGCGAGACAGACTTACCTTCAATCGTTTTTGGTGCCTCTCCGACGTATCGCACTGTTGTAGAACTCCAGCCAGACACCTTGAGCCGTTCAGCAACCTGGACGGTCACATCGCTCTCGCCAAGCGCATCCACAGAGACCTCTTCGCACTGAATATCCCTAGCGACGACTGATCCCGAGCCGGTCACTGAGTTTCGGTGGACCCGGCACTGGCCGTGTCCTTCGTACTTGACCTTCCCACTACCAGCAATCGAGTTCTTGATCTTGTCAGCTGCAATTCCCTCTCGTGTTGCAACGCCAATCTTGCCTGCTCCAGCGATCGACGTCTTGACAAAGCTCGAATCAATTTGGCCGACGAAAAGACCAATTTCTCCGGCGCCGGCAACTTCCAGTAGCAATTGCTCGCGATTCTTGATTCTGCCCGGGCTAACAAACTGCAGCTTACCAGCTCCGAGCGTCGACAACTGCAGGCGCTTGAGGTTGATGTCGTTCCGCGCGCTGGTCACGAACACGTTGCCCGTGCCTTCAGTCGCGACGTGAACACTTGCATGCTCACAGTCTGAGAGCAGCACACCGTCCTCGACCACGACAACAGCGCCGCCTCGCGCACGTAGCTCGTTCACGTGCGCTTCCTTGGCGACGCGGAGCGATGCGAGCAGGTGGCCGCGCACGTTGGCGCACTCCTTCGACTTGAAGCGGAGCTCGACGCCGTTCGGCGGCAGCTGGACGACCTCGACGCACTCGACGATCTCGCGCGAGTCGCCCGAGACCCGCACGGCACCGATCGCGTCGCTGTCCGCGAGCTCCGTGTCGAGACTCACGTACGTGAGTCCGGGCGCGTTGATGCGCACACGGTTCAGTGCGAATGCACTGCCCTCAAGTCGCCACCGCTTTTCGAATCGCTCGTTCTCGGCGATCGCTGCGTCGGCGTCAACTGGACCCGCTGGGGTTTCGTGGATGGCAAACGCGAACGGCAGCGCCGCTGAGAGGAAGAGCGCGCGGTGTGTGGCGGGCGCGAACAGCGAGCGAGGGATCCGCATCGCAGGGGGTGGAAATGAGTCAAGTGAGCTCGTGAGGAGCTCACTTGGTGAGACCATCATTCCGAAAATAGAATGCTTGTACTGATTGTTCGAATATCTCAAAGATGATACACCATGAATTGTCGTAAATGTAGATTCGAGAAGGCAATCAGCCGTGAGATCGTGCTACGTGGAATGCGTCGCGCATGAAGCGTTCGAGCAGTCCCGTGCACGGTTTGATGCTTGACGCCATCGACGATTCTTATTCGCTATGTACACCCGGGGCCGAACTCGGTGAGGTAGACGCTGTCTCCGGTCGAGTGGATGGTGTTAACACCGGAGTATCCACTGGCCACTTATAAGCGAGTTCCGCCTCTGGGCGATCTACGTTTTTTAACGTAGATCACCCACTGACGAGCTCTTTAGAAAGAGCTCGTCGAGTTCCCAATGAGTTTTACATGTCCAGACGGTTGAGATAGCCACGTCGCTCATTGTCAGTCATTCAAATCCCCACCAACTCTACAAAGACGTCATTTACAAAACGTTGATGGTGAACAAAGTCTCGCGCGTCTCATCCGCACGAGAGAGTCGCCCACCACCAAATCCACGCAAAACCTCTCCATGTCCGACCCAAGAAGACTTCCCGCCACTCGTTCCCTGTGTTCCCCCGTTGATTCCCGCCATGCTGTGGACCACATCAAATCACTCCACTATCCTCGTCTCAACATCCAATTCGGGCATATCATCCCAAACCAACCCTAAACTAACGTGGTGCAAGTCCCAACGTAGCATCTCGTGTGGAGTTCCTCTCGATCTTGTCTGTGACGTTTCCATCCGACCTCCAGCACCAGTTCTGGTTTCGCCCTCTCCCCACTCAAGCTCGCTCACGCATCATGGTGCTCACGATCCGCCACGCCGCGCCCGAGTTCACGGCCGACGCCGTCGTCGACGGCCAGTTCACCAAGCTCTCGCTCTCGCAGTTCCGCGGCAAGTGGGTCGTGCTCTTCTTCTACCCGCTCGACTTCACGTTCGTGTGCCCGACCGAGATCTGCGCCTTCTCGGACCGCGTCGAGGACTTCCAGAAGCTCAACACCGAGGTCATTGGCGCCTCCATCGACTCCAAGTTCTCGCATCTTGCGTGGATCAACACGCCGCGCAAGAAAGGCGGTCTCGGTGAGATGAAGATCCCGCTCATCGCCGACGTGACCAAGGAGGTCTCGACCAAGTACGAGGTGCTCGTCAGGGACGGCGACGACGCCGGCGTCGCGTTCCGCGGCCTGTTTATCATCGACCCCAAGGGCATTTTGCGCCAGATCACGATCAACGATCTGCCTATCGGCCGCAACGTCGACGAGGTGCTGCGCCTGATCGAGGCCTTCCAGTTCAACGAGGAGCACGGCGAGGTGTGCCCGGCCAACTGGAAGAAGGGCAACAAGGCGATGAAGGCCGACCCCAAGGGCTCGCTCGAGTTCTTCGAGACGGTCGACGAGCCGGCCAAGAAGAAGGCCAAGGTCGACGCCTAAGAGGAACGAGCGTGGTCGTGTATGTATAATGATAAACGCCCTGGCTTTTTTGCTTATGTCTGACTTTTGTTTTTCTCGAATTTGCGGCCAATGCAGCAACGCATTGAGTGTGTGGATGACATGAGCGAGGTATTGGGCCGATCCAACTCTAAATTTGGAAGCGACTCTTGAGGGTCGGATTCATGCGGTGTAGACTCAGCCTGCACTGCTCGGCAACTTCGGTCAATAGACTCCTGATTGAGTAGCTTATCATTTGCGTGGCCATTGCTGGCGAAAAGAAGCTACTGCGTTGGCAAAGAACCTGGTGAGATTCCCATGAACCAACGATTCGCGTTTGAGCGACTTAAAGTCGGTCCTCCGGGCTCGAAAATCACGCTCTGCGAGTCCAAGGAACATAACTGTCGAAAGTGAGCCATGGAAACGGCTCACTTTCGACAGCTGTGTTCCTTGGAAGTACAACCGACCATCACAAGAGGCTCTTTCGAGCTGGTTTGCAATTGCCGGATTGAAACCACCACCTATGAATACGATCCACTTGCATCGCTTTCGTCACTCATTTTGACAGTCAGTCTTTGAGTTCGTGTGCCGGCGCGATTAGTCTCAAGACGACATGAAGCTCAACACCAAGCAGCTCAGCATCTTCGCCATGATCGGCATGACAATCTTCCTCCTGTTCATGGACCTCAAGGACATTTACTACAAGATCGACATGTGCGGACCTTATTCAACTTTCTCATTCATCCTACAGACGCCCGAAACAGTCACCGACTATGACCTCACCAAGGCCATTCGTGAAAACAGCGGTAAGTGGCTCTCGCCCGTAAACCAGTGGAACGCGCTTGCTCTCCAGTGCGACTCGCTCTTCCCTTCCGCGCTGCCGCCAGGCAAACCGGCGCATCTCTCATCGATGGGTGTCGGGTGTATGCTCAATGGTGTCAAGCGCACGGAGGAGACTATGTTTATCGGATCTCATCGTCTCGACACGTTTCTCTGGGCCACCGGCATACTCGCCGACCTGGTGGATGAGCTCATGCCATCACCGCCGTACACCAACGGAGCGTACGCGAGCTTCTTCAATCTGAATGAGCGTGAGTTCCGGTCGAAGCTTGCGTCAATGATCGAAGCCGCAGACGTCCCGCGCATGAAAAGCGACGTCAAGCGCGTGACAGAGGCCTTCGCAACGCGCACGAGTCTCTGGGATAAGGCGCTTTGCTACGAGACGACCCCAATGGTTGCACGCGGCGTCAAAAAGACCAAAGTAGCGCCTTTTGAGTACGGCTGCATTTCCACGGATATGATGACCAATACGACCGTAAGCTTCCATATCGAGCCGACGACAGGCAAGTACTATCGCGAGCTCAGCGAGCTCATGGGCTTAGAGTGGCACACGATGGACTATCTTTCGGCCGGGAACAACATCTTTCTGCGTGCGCGCATGTATATGAAGACGTTTTACGATGTGGAGCAAACACAGGACGGACAGAAACTCTTTAGAAACGTGGCCACGACGGACCTGGGCTTCGATGGGGTACTCTACATTCTACTGCTGATCAATCAGATCGTGATCGTCATCATCAATGCGACTGACGTCGCGATCGTCGCTATGATCGTTGTCCGACCGCTCCTTCAAGGCTCTAAAAGTTCTGTCCACTCAACCGACTCCACCGCGCACTCCACGACGAATCAGTCGTTTAAGGGCACGCCGTATCGTCCCACCCCGACCAAGAAGAACGACGAGAAGAATAGTACGCTCTCCAGGATTCTGCTCTACACGGATCTCACGTCTGTCTCGTACCGCAAGCCGCTGCTCTCGTCTCTCGCCGTCATCGACGTGCTGCTCGCGTGGCTATACATTGTTCCCAACTCAAATATCTTCGCCTGGTCCAGCAGCTCCTTCCAGCTTGGCAGTGCTTACCTTAGCATGTTTCGTGTCTGGATGATCGTGCTCATTCTGATCGACCGCGTGTGGAAGTTCACGATCGTCAAAGTCCACGAGAAGTTGGCGGCCTTGATCACCGAGTTTACGTATGTTACCAGCTTTGAGATCATGGTGTCGACGTTGCTGGGCATCTACGTTTCGTTCACTGATATCATGAACATCTGCGTGTTCAAATACGGTCTCGTGGACGGCCAGCGTGCGTTCACACCGACGACACCGACGATTGTGAGCTTTTACAACTCGTACACGCGCTACAGTTGGGGTGATCGCTCGAATGAACGTGACGCGCTGTACTACATCTACCATCCGCTTGGCAAGATCATCTCGTACGGTGTACTCTTCAGTTTCCTCGTCATGGTCGCAAGACTCCTCGCCAAGTTCGCCTGGCGATACCACAAAGGTACACTCGGAGGTGAGCTCGAGACCTTCTGGCGGTCCTACCAGCGCAACTCGGCTGAAGTTTTCATGGACGACCCGATGCGCGCGAACGCAATTATACGCTCGCAGCGGATCATGAGCTACCGCTTTGGCAAGGCCGTGTTCATCCGTCCATTCGTGTACTTGGAACAGAACTACTACATCTCGCGGGGCAAGTTCCGCAGCCGACCTGAGATCCCGTTTCTTCACAACGAGGACGCCGGCGTAGGCGCGGACGTCGACACTGGCTCGTATATGATCGCGGGGGTGTTCCGCGACGAGAATTCGCTCAAGCTACAGAAGAAGATGCGTGGCCAGGACGTGCAGATCCCACTTTGTTAACCGCGATCATCAGGCTCAGACAGACCGAGGTTGAAACATTTCATACTTCGAAGAAGAACATAACAGAATTCACATGCATTATCAGACGCAGAGAGCTAGTGCTGAGATATGAGATCTCACGGCAACGATGTCTGGTCAATTTTTACAGACGTTGCGCTCGTGGCCACAGATCTGACACGCTGGGAGCTTGGGCGTGTTCCAGTACCTGCACTGAGGGCACCGCATCAGGTAAAAGTGGCCCCTGGAGCGGCTTTTCTTGCCAGCGACACGCTCGAGTCTGTCGTTGTAATGGCGCTGGTTGGAGGACCACGGCTGTGGATACTTAGCCACCATCTCGTCCAGCCAGCGACGGCAGATCGTTTGCACTCGATCGGCCACATCATCCGCTACCGGTATCCCGTCGCACGGACCTTCGATCAGCGGGAGAATCTCGTCAGAGAACTCTGCGAAGGCCTGAGTGCCGCTCCCTACGACCCACTCGAAGTCGCTTGCGCCGAAATGGTAACTCAAGTACGAACGATTGGTGCTACCGACGACCCAGAAGCAGACAATGACCGCTTCGAAGAGCCGCCCGTCGCGAAAGCTGTTGTACCAGAGTCGGTTCATCATGTGCAGTCTGGGCATGACGTAGTCGTGAATGTACTGCTGGTACTCGTCTCGCAAGTCACGCTGAACTCGCTGTGCAAACGCGGGGTCCGCATGGTCCTCGGCCTGGAGACAACTGGCCGTCATTTCTGCTGATTTAACGGCACCTAGCAAACCAACGTTTATCCCTGGTGAGATGAGTGGGTTCGTGAAGCCTGTGGCGTTACCAACAGCGAACCACTTGTGGCCAGCCACCACAGGGCGTTGGAAGCTGAGCTGCTTGCGTACGAAGTACGTGCGACCGTCGTAGTAACCTGGCAACAACTTGTACCGCTTCGTCATGAGCTTGTCAAGCAGTGGGTACTTTTTCTGGATCGCCAAGAAGCGGCGCTCCGAGTCACCAAGGCTTCCGTCTCCCGGGAAGGCGGGCGGTTTCGGTGCATCGTCACGAATTGCCCAGCCGATCGACGTTATAAACTCGAAGGGGCAGTCGAACTGCGACGAGAGGTCGCTCGTCGACGGCATCTCCTCCACCGGAGTGCGCAGCATAGCGAGATCGATGAAGTACGCGAACATGTCCATGAGATTGGCGACCGGCGCCTGGTGCCACGAGATGAGCTTGATGAACCACCCCCAGCCTTCTGGGAAGCAAATGTGCTTGGTCGACGGGTAATCCCAGTCCAAGAGCTCGTCGTCGTCCTCCTCGCCTCCGAGGCACTCGAGCGGCTTGAAATATGCCCACACGGCGTCTGTATTCCAGCCACTGAAGTGCTCTTTTGCACCCACTTTGGAAGTGAGTCTGCAGCCAAAACCTGAGGCGTCGCACACGTAGCGAGCCTCCACGGTCGTCTCGCCCCCGAGACTGTCACCCGAGTCCTTCAATCGGATCGCACGCACAGCCGACTCGGTCGGATGCCCATCGACTGGGATCTCGACCTCGTAGTCCACGTCGACGCCGTGGTAGACGCGGACGCCGAGCCGCTGAGCCCACATAGTGAGGAAGAGATCCGAGACGCGGCGATCGAGCTGGTAACTGACGTCGAGATTGCCAATGTCTTGTGGGATGGGCCGCGAGCCGTTCTCGTCGACCCAGAGAAAGTCAAGTCCGTCCTTCACACCGAAGAGCCGTAAGAGATACTCACTACCCGCCACATCCGTGTTCAGGAACCGCATGAACGACGACAACGTCGACTCGCCGATCTTGTACTGCGGCGACGGGCTCTTCTCGAACACAGCAATGTCCAAGTGCGGCATGATGGTCTTGAGGTGGATGGCGTAGATGAGACCGATGATGCCTCCACCGCCGACCACGACGTCAGCCTGGGAAGAAAATTTCTGGAGATTGTTCGAATTGAGAAGTTGCGACGCGTTGAGGCTCGGATTGGCTGCGAGGAGGACACGAAAGTGACGGCGATTGGACTCCGCCGAGCTCTTCTTCGCTCGCGTCGATTGCGTAGGGGACGACAACGGCGACCATCGCGTTGAGCTCTTCAAGTACTGGAGCCAGCTGACGGTCATGGCGAGTGGAGAAGAAGCAGAAGGGAGCGAATTCGCAAGTGAGCTCGTGTCTTATCGGACCCTCAAAGGAATGAGGAAGGCCCACGCAAGCCTCGGGAGGTGAGTGCGCGAGCAAAGTTGGCAAGCGAGATCGGAGGGCCATGGGGCGATGACGCGCTGTGGTTTCCGTTCAGAGAGATGGAAATAAAGACCGGAGATGACGCGTGGCCTCGCTTGATTATTGTTGCACGGTGGCCGATATATGGCAAAATCTCTTAATTTTACGTATGATATTACGAAAACAAGTAGAATGACCTCTATAATATGATGTACCTGTCACTAGATGAGAAGGTGTTCAACCTGGGGACCTTTTAACAGAACCTCTATATGTTTATCTTGGCGGTGATATCCTCTCTGTCCGAGGCATTGAGGCTTCGTTCCGAGATCGTGCCGGCGACAAGTAGCTAAGCTCACGTTCATGTGGCTGAGCTCCTGCGAGACGGCTTTGTCCGTGTTCGAGTACATCTGGCAACTTTTCTTTGTCAACAGAGTGATTCGTGTACTGTGTGTACTGCGTCTCACTCTTGTCGTCCGAGAGTTTGACGACGACGCGGATTTGGTGGCGGCGGTATGCGCATGGGCCAAGCTTCTACATCTTGATCTTGACAGAGCCGGTGATGATGGAGGTGAAGTCTTTGAGCGCAATCAACTCTAGAACCGAGTCTGACGTGAAGGTGTCAGGCATTGATGTTCTTGCTTGGCACGGCTGGGTGGCTTTGGTGGAGGACTCGAAGGAAAACTGCGAGTGGAGGATCTAGTCGGGGTATCTTCCACCTACATACAGGGAGGCAATGGGAGTCAGCTTCTACATTAGTGGCCAAGTAATCGACTTGTTCGGGGATACTCTCAATGATGCACGAGCAATCACACGGATATGATCGCGCGCCTAGGCCGCACTCGGCGCCGTAAGTTGGGACTACTGTACCATGGATACGGTATGTATCGTGATCCAAAAAGTACCCTCTGAAGACTTCATTCGACCGGGAGTTGGCAACGGCCAGATGCAGTTGCGTGTGTCCAGTTCGAGAGCGTGGAACCGGACTCGACGCCGTTTCGCGTCGAAACGGAGCACAGAAGTGTGAGCAGGCGCCTGCGATTAAAACTGCCTTTCTTGGAGGCTGCTCCGATGAAGTACACGGAGAAAAAGTTTTCCGCCAATGTAAGAGAATTTGTCGAAGGGAAGGAGCTCTCCTAGCCATAGGTACTGGTACCAGCACCAGACGAGTTGCGTGCTTTCCCTTTATATGGCCAGTTGAATTGGACCCTAACTGGACATAACTCATCCGAGGGAAGAGTCACTAGGATACATTCGCGTGTTTCTAGGATCGGACACTTCTGTCGCCGCCGAACCTTCGACGGCAGCGTAATAAAGTCTGAACAAGCTTCCACCTTTGAACTCCGACAGAGCGCACGAAGTTATGGATCTCGTCTTTCCACAGGAGCTCTGAAATCGCGATCGCCGAGATGGACTCTCGGGGTTGGCAACTTCAACGTACATGGAAGAACGTTGACGTAGCAGCTGCCCACACTTCACCGTGTTTGTCGATGGGTTCACTATTACCCATCACAACATATGTATGAAGAGCCAGGCTTTGTGTTTGAGTGCGATGTATTATTATTACTAGCTTCGCGGTGGTCGTCTCCTCGCCGACTGACGTGGCCGATCAAGTCAAACCCGGACACATCAGCGACCACAACAGAATCGGATCAGGCGAGTCACACGCTCATGTCCTCACGACGTGCCGGTCCTTTCCGCTGTGAGATGTGGCGACCAACTCCTTCCCAAACTTGAAGCGTAGAACCCTCGACTCCTTGCTGACTGCTGCGAGAGGGCTCCTTGATGAGGCGTAGCTAGTACTGTACTGCAGAGTATTACGTAGCTAGTTTGTTGGAAAGCACCCACGCCAAATGTCTTGGGCAGTTGATGGGGGACGCATGGGACACGTTGGTGGACTCGTTCCACGTGTCAGCTGCATCAAGACAAGGTCGCTCCACGACAGAGGAAGTGTAGGTTGCGAGGAAGCCGCGTTTCACGTCCTAAACGCGCGCGATTTCGTCGTGTAGGTTCTGGGTTCCGCCGCCATGAGTTGTGCCTGACTTGCTCCAAGATTACCTTGCGCGTTTACCAGCAAACACGGCCCTTCGCGGGTCTCGCTTACGCTTGGAATTGGTCAAGATCGAGCCATAAACAAACAAACGTCGCTACTGTCAAGACCTGCTGTTAAACCGATCAAGCAGGACCGATCTTGTGTCGTGGAGCTGTTGGCCTGACGTACACACAACCCATCGAGGTGAGCTCAAGCTCGTGGTCGTAGGGGCTCAAAATGGCCAAAACTCTGTCGAAGAAGTCACAAGAAGATCAAAGGGGAAGCGAAACCGATGGAAGAACGCCGCCATTTTTAATCATGGCTTCTTTTCGGTCCAGTCGGCTTTCCAGACTAAGCGGACGAGGCTATTTTATGTGCAACATGTCACAACCAGTTTCGGCCACAGGTTCAAAACCTCTAATAAAGAATATGTACACTTTGCACCAGCTCGCAATTTCCACGCACGGAGATGTTTACAAACCTCTGACAACAAATACAGGAAGATTGATGGGCTCCAATCCATCGGTGCAAAGACCAGACACATGGTGGGCCGTCATCATCGGACCATGGCGGTCATCATTCCAAGCGCTGGGTCGCAATCAATGGAGACCTTGTTGAGTCTCGCTCTCACGGTCTCACCTGCACCAGAATGCGCTTTCGCTTGATGATGGCGATTACGACCTCTCAGGGCGGCCTCCGTTCAGTGGCGCCCCCTCGCTCTCCTTCCTTCGCTGCCTTTCTCTTTCTCTTTCTCTCTCTCTCTCTCCCTCGTCCTAGGCCTTGTGCACCGGACTCGCAGTCCATTCTCCAACTTGGCGTCAGGGTCGCAGGTCTTCTTTCGCTGGATTATTCGCCATGCCGGACGTTATCACACCTGGCTCCGTGGCCGAGTCGTACGAGAAGACCGCAGCCACGCCTGGCGGCGCCATCAAGGTCGAAGAGCCGGGCAAGCGACGCGGCTGCTGCTCGCCGCTCGCGAAGACCCACTGGCTCATTGGCGGCGGTGCGTTGATGGCGATCTTTGCGATTGTCTACGGCTCAGCGCTTCCGTCGATCATCACCAACAAGATCGAGGATGGCGTCGCGACGTGCAAGGAATCGGATATCAGAAAGACAGTGTTTTTGGACAACTATGGAGATTGCAAGGACTGCACGCCGTACTACTACAACCTGCACACGTACAACGTCACGAACGCGCTCGACTACTTGCGTACGGGCGCCAAGCTCCAGCTCCAGGAGGTCGGGCCGTACGCATTCCGTCGCCGCCAGATCCGCCTCGACGTGAAGCTCTCGGACGACAAGAGCGAAGTGAGCTACAAGCAGTACACGTACCACACGTTCCTCAAGGAAAAGTCGTGCTCGACGTGCTCGGACACGGACGAAGTGATCACGATCGACACGAGCTACTTGAATGTCATCGCCCAGGCCGGTGGTGAGCTCGGCTACCTGCGTCGTCTCGCGGCCGGCACGATCTGGGGTCGCGGTCTCAATGCCTCGGACCGAGAGGTTATCATCCAAGCCAACAAGGAGCAGATGATGAAGTGGTCCAACGGCCTCAACTCCAACTCCCCAGCCGCCTGGAACAAGCTCGGCGGCACGATCCTCGGCTTCCTCAGCGCTGGCGTCTCGAGCATCAACAACATCGAACTCGAGGGCTTCGAGTACAACGGCGTCTTCTCCAAGCGCACAATCTCCGAGTACGCGCTCGGTTTCCCAAGTATCCTCGCGGGTATCGGTCTCGGCACCAACTACGTCGGTCGTTGCGCGAACAGTGGCGGCTTCAACGAGCAGTGCGCCAACTGCACGGCTGCGACGTGCCCGCAGATCTGGAGCGAGTGCAAGCGCTGCGCGTCTGGTGCTCGCGTCGTGTCGCTGAACCCACAGACGTGTGGCCGCATCGTCAAGAAGTACACGGCCGTCTACGGCGAGGACCAAGCGAGTGTTGTCAACAGCACATGTGGACTCTGCGAGTCGGTCGGCGTCTGCGTCGCGCCGATGCCAGGGTGGGTCGAGAGCTCGGGCTTGGACTTTAGCAAGAACCCGCCGAACCCAGCCGCGCTCAACACGTACATCTGGAAGACGGGCTGCGACAACTTTTCGCAGATCAACGAGTACGTTCAGTACAACGGACTGCGCCTCGAGCCGATCTGGGCCGATCTGGGCGCTCGCCGCAACCCAACGCTCGCTGAGCTCAATGCCTTCGCCGTGTACGGCAACTGCGACGCGCCGACGGCCAACATGACGTGCACGAAGATGCAAGGTAACGACGGTACGTCGACGCCCCCGCGAGGCGCCAAGATCACAGGCTTCCCCGATGAAGTCAAGGTGCAAGAGAACGTGATCTACTTGCTGCAAGGTCGTCAGAACATCTCGGTCTTCAACACCAACAAGACTTACGACCTCGACGGCGCCAAACTCACGCGATTCCAGCCACCAAAGGATCTCGTCAACTACACCGAGTTCAAGGGCCGCAAGGGCACAGCGACGCCCGTGGATGGCATCCAGAACCTGGCGTTCAACGTCGGCTTCCTCGCGTACTCGTCGTACCCGCTGTACCTCTGGGGCGACCGCTCGCTGCTCGACAACGTGGAGCTGAAGATGCTGGACGGCGTGCGTGCGACGCGCGACACCATGTACGACGCTGAGGGGAACCTCAAGCCCGAGTACGCCGAGCGCTTCGAGACGATCCTCGACTACGAGCCGGGCACGGGCAAGGCCATGCGCGCTCGCAAGCGCATGATGGCGTCGTACGCGCTCGCTCAGTCGCAGTTCACGCCCAACGTGGCCATGAGCGACGTGCTCTGGCCGAACGCCACGGCTGAAGTCATCGTGCCGATCTACTTCGGCGAAGAGAGTGCGACGATCACGAACAAGCGACTCAAGACCTACAAGACCATCAAGCGCGTGCTCACGTCGCTGCTGCCCGTGCTGATCATCGGCATCGTTGTCGGACTCGGACTCTCGGGCTGGGGCGTGATCAAGCGCCGACGCGTGACGTCGGGCTACGTCAAGGGCAACCTCGGCGAGGCGGTGTAGAGGCAGATGGGTAGTTTTTTTTTTTTTTTTGCTGAGTGGAGAAAGAAATCTCGTTTCGTTGACCGAATTTGAACGACTTGATGTGGCATCTCATTTCGGTGAGGCCTTGATCTGACAAAACAGAGAGAGATCGCGATGGATGGGTTTGGGTTCGAGTGGCTTCGTCACCGTCATGTGACGCCGAGACCAAACGCGTGCCCTGGGACGAATCTCGCAAGCTAATCGTCGGCGTGAGTCCAAACCGCCGTGACGAACTCTTGCGGTGGGGAGAAAGAGAAAGAAGCTGAGACGGAGCGGTCCGTTGGGTTGACACGAGAGAAGGAAGCGGTCAAGTTGCCGTGTCATGCGCGAGTGTGAGATCTCACCTTGAAGGTCAGCTGGGTTGCGTCCTTGTATTAACATCAGTACATTTTCATCGCGAGCGAGCGATCGCAGCAACGAGAGTTAGCTCCTCCAAACGCGCTCACGATGGAAATGCTCTCGAACGCAGAGCTGCTCGTCATCGGAAGACCCGAGGAAGACGAGGACAACGTGGATGAGAATCGCATTGGAAGAGCGCGGCTTCCAATGCGATTCTCAACTCGAACTAGCTTAGGTTAGTACGTACGTTTATCGGGTTGCTTCGGTTCGGGAAGCATGCAAATCTCAATGGAGAGTCTCCATTGCTCGTCTGGCGTTCTTTCGCCCCCAACCACGAGCATCTCCTCGTTGCTTTCGCGACCACCGCAATCGTGGGCACTTCAGCTTGCGTTGTGAAGGATTCACAGGCTCAGGAAACCCCACATTTCCACGCTAGGGAGCTTAGCCACGAGCGCCTCTGCGAACGACGACGAACTCCTTTGACGACTCGGAGACTCGAGCGGGAAAGCGAGTGGGGTCGCGAATGTAAAGAACACGCCTCGGCGCCTCGGCGATCTCTTGAAGCGCTCCTCACTTGCCTAGTCGTCAGCAAGTGAGGAGCGCCAACAGGTACTTACAGACAGCGATGATGTACTACATGGTATTATTCACCCAAATTTGCCAATCTCGCACGATTCGCAAGGGCCAGACGAATCAATATCTTGATTCCTATTGGCTGAAATTCATCCAAATATAGGTCACTTTGACGGGGTCACGAGGATCTTCGTGACCAAATTGAAGTTCTCTTCTCTCGACGCCATGGAGGCTGACGCGGGACCATACAAGCCCAAACACCATCCTCCATCGCCCCCGGAGGAAAATGAGCGAGATCGTGTGGCGCGCATTCACTCCCGAGGATGAGCGGGCTGATGTCGGCGTTCTGGGCCTGGGCGACGGCGGCCGTGGCGGCGAGGAGAGCAGCGGCGGTCTTCATGGTAGGCGGACGGAGTGGATGGTCGGTCGCCTTGGTGGTTTGCTATGAAATGGCAAAGTGAGCTCAGCTTCGTGAGACCCTCGAGTCCGCGAGCTGGGTCCGTGCGTCGTGGGGGAGACGGCCAAAACTAATAAGTGGATAGGCGGTGGTTTGTAACTGTGCAGCAGATCGCTCACCTTTCCTATCGAACTGGTATGAGCCAATGAGAACGCTGGAAAGAGGAGCGTGACACCTTTGGAACGCGATGCTTTATTCTCGTATTCACTAGGATGATGAGAATGACGTCCATGTCACCATCGCGTTGAAGAGGGTATCAAATTTGTTGAGCTTGCTGCATTGAATCGAGAAAATGAACTTTCCCTCGTGAAGCAACATGGTGAAGCTGTGCTGCGCGGTTGTCGGCGAGGAAGCCGTCGTTATCGTCGATATTGAGGAGCAGCAACTTGTTGGAGATTTGAAGGAGCGCATCAAGAGAAGAGCGGGTTATGATTTTCCGTCCCACAAGCTCACTCTGTATCTGGCGAAGGAGAACGGCGACGCAAATGGCGAGTGGATGACCGACGATGACGTAGATTTGGCTCAGCTTCAAGCGGCGATGGTTCCAGCAAACATGACATTGACGCATTTGAGGAATGAACTACTGATGAGGCCAACTCGGGGCCTACACAACTACTTTGATCGCGATACTCCGCAGGAGGCAGCAATTCACGTGCTTGTGAAGCTTCCCGACGACAGATCGACTGCGATCAATGTACCCGTTGAAGGATCTCCCCTTCTCGGCCGTGAAGTGGCGAGGACAACGAATAATGGTGGTAAGTTGCGCTTTCATCTCATCTGTGTGAAAACTTCATGCTGAATCCTGTGCTCTATCCATGGATAGAGCAGTCATCAAACGTGTCTTTCGTTGGTTCCTCGTCGTGGTGGCCATTCTCCTATCTGTCGCAGCTATTGCCGAAGACAGCGTCGGAGTCCAAGAAAAAGCTCTAGCCACCACGAAAGATGTCTTGACCTTGATGACGCTTGTGGCTAGTGCTGTAGATCTTTTCTACAAGGAATGATCGCCTTAGTCGTGAAAAATACTCGCATTTCCGCTCCAACGCAGCATTCCGTAACAATTACATTTATTCATGTGCCGACTCAATGCCTCGGACCGAGAGGTTATCATCCAAGCCAACAAGGAGCAGATGATGAAGTGGTCCAACGGCCTCAACTCCAACTCCCCACCCGCCTGGAACAAGCTCGGCGGCACGATCCTCGGCTTCCTCAGCGCCGGCGTCTCGAGCATCAACAACATCGAACTCGAGGGCTTCGAGTACAACGGCGTCTTCTCCAAGCGCACAATCTCCGAGTACGCGCTCGGTTTCCCAAGTATCCTCGCGGGTATCGGTCTCGGCACCAACTACGTCGGTCGTTGCGCGAACAGTGGCGGCTTCAACGAGCAGTGCGCCAACTGCACGGCTGCGACGTGCCCGCAGATCTGGAGCGAGTGCAAGCGCTGCGCGTCTGGTGCTCGCGTCGTGTCGCTGAACCCACAGACGTGTGGCCGCATCGTCAAGAAGTACACGGCCGTCTACGGCGAGGACCAAGCGAGTGTTGTCAACAGCACATGTGGACTCTGCGAGTCGGTCGGCGTCTGCGTCGCGCCGATGCCAGGGTGGGTCGAGAGCTCGGGCTTGGACTTTAGCAAGAACCCGCCGAACCCAGCCGCGCTCAACACGTACATCTGGAAGACGGGCTGCGACAACTTTTCGCAGATCAACGAGTACGTTCAGTACAACGGACTGCGCCTCGAGCCGATCTGGGCCGATCTGGGCGCTCGCCGCAACCCAACGCTCGCTGAGCTCAATGCCTTCGCCGTGTACGGCAACTGCGACGCGCCGACGGCCAACATGACGTGCACGAAGATGCAAGGTAACGACGGTACGTCGACGCCCCCGCGAGGCGCCAAGATCACAGGCTTCCCCGATGAAGTCAAGGTGCAAGAGAACGTGATCTACTTGCTGCAAGGTCGTCAGAACATCTCGGTCTTCAACACCAACAAGACTTACGACCTCGACGGCGCCAAACTCACGCGATTCCAGCCACCAAAGGATCTCGTCAACTACACCGAGTTCAAGGGCCGCAAGGGCACAGCGACGCCCGTGGATGGCATCCAGAACCTGGCGTTCAACGTCGGCTTCCTCGCGTACTCGTCGTACCCGCTGTACCTCTGGGGCGACCGCTCGCTGCTCGACAACGTGGAGCTGAAGATGCTGGACGGCGTGCGTGCGACGCGCGACACCATGTACGACGCTGAGGGGAACCTCAAGCCCGAGTACGCCGAGCGCTTCGAGACGATCCTCGACTACGAGCCGGGCACGGGCAAGGCCATGCGCGCTCGCAAGCGCATGATGGCGTCGTACGCGCTCGCTCAGTCGCAGTTCACGCCCAACGTGGCCATGAGCGACGTGCTCTGGCCGAACGCCACGGCTGAAGTCATCGTGCCGATCTACTTCGGCGAAGAGAGTGCGACGATCACGAACAAGCGACTCAAGACCTACAAGACCATCAAGCGCGTGCTCACGTCGCTGCTGCCCGTGCTGATCATCGGCATCGTTGTCGGACTCGGACTCTCGGGCTGGGGCGTGATCAAGCGCCGACGCGTGACGTCGGGCTACGTCAAGGGCAACCTCGGCGAGGCGGTGTAGAGGCAGATGGGTAGTTTTTTTTTTTTTTTTGCTGAGTGGAGAAAGAAATCTCGTTTCGTTGACCGAATTTGAACGACTTGATGTGGCATCTCATTTCGGTGAGGCCTTGATCTGACAAAACAGAGAGAGATCGCGATGGATGGGTTTGGGTTCGAGTGGCTTCGTCACCGTCATGTGACGCCGAGACCAAACGCGTGCCCTGGGACGAATCTCGCAAGCTAATCGTCGGCGTGAGTCCAAACCGCCGTGACGAACTCTTGCGGTGGGGAGAAAGAGAAAGAAGCTGAGACGGAGCGGTCCGTTGGGTTGACACGAGAGAAGGAAGCGGTCAAGTTGCCGTGTCATGCGCGAGTGTGAGATCTCACCTTGAAGGTCAGCTGGGTTGCGTCCTTGTATTAACATCAGTACATTTTCATCGCGAGCGAGCGATCGCAGCAACGAGAGTTAGCTCCTCCAAACGCGCTCACGATGGAAATGCTCTCGAACGCAGAGCTGCTCGTCATCGGAAGACCCGAGGAAGACGAGGACAACGTGGATGAGAATCGCATTGGAAGAGCGCGGCTTCCAATGCGATTCTCAACTCGAACTAGCTTAGGTTAGTACGTACGTTTATCGGGTTGCTTCGGTTCGGGAAGCATGCAAATCTCAATGGAGAGTCTCCATTGCTCGTCTGGCGTTCTTTCGCCCCCAACCACGAGCATCTCCTCGTTGCTTTCGCGACCACCGCAATCGTGGGCACTTCAGCTTGCGTTGTGAAGGATTCACAGGCTCAGGAAACCCCACATTTCCACGCTAGGGAGCTTAGCCACGAGCGCCTCTGCGAACGACGACGAACTCCTTTGACGACTCGGAGACTCGAGCGGGAAAGCGAGTGGGGTCGCGAATGTAAAGAACACGCCTCGGCGCCTCGGCGATCTCTTGAAGCGCTCCTCACTTGCCTAGTCGTCAGCGAGTGAGGAGCGCCCAGGTACTGTACAGTACCATAGAGTCGACTGACGGATCGGTGGGATCTGATCTCGAATTGCCAGGTCCCAGATCCCGCAGATCAATCAGTTGCCTCGTTCTGGTCGAAAAGACCGCACAGCAGCGGCTCCTCTTTCACATTCACGAGAGAGCTGGCAAGTCCGCGCACGAGCTCGCCAATCGCAGGCGGCTAACCAGTCCACTAGACCCAAGTTCTTTTCTTCCACGGAATCTCGTATGTGACCTCTGGGAAATGGCTGGCTCTGAGATCCGAGACCGCGCGAGGCCTGGGGCTTCTCTGGCCTCTGGATCGTCATCCTTTTTTGACAGCGACGGGAGACCTCGTTCCATGGGATTTGTCGCGCGTCTCTCGGCGTCACGACGACGCTTCGAAAGCGAAAGACGTGGATCGTCTTGCTGAGGCACGCGAGACGCGAGCGGGAAGCCCCGGGTTCGAATCCCGGGTCGTGTACTGATTTAACAGCGCATTGGCGCCCACCAAGTCGCCTCCAGCTGGTCGCGAGGTCAGACGGGGAGGAAAAAGGTCAGCTCCCGCACCGGACACGTACGTGACTGCGAAACGTAATATGTATCGCGTCGTCGGGTCGTTCCGAATGGATTTTGGATAGTGATAGAAAGGTTATAAACCTCTGTAACTTGATACGAATTGTTGAGTCTGTTCTCCCGTGGCGATGCGATTGGATAATCGGCGTCGTGCCGCCTCGTTCTCTCTCTGCCGCAACGAGGCACTCGAGACCAGACTTGGAGGGCAGACGGGGCTTGTCCTTTCCCCACCCTTTGACTAAAATGGCCCGTTGCTACGCATACCGTCCAGAAACAAGACGTCTCATACAAACCCCAAGAGTACGTCTCTGGCTTCTGAACTGTCTCTTGACAGTGGCGATCGGAAAGGAGATGGCCCCGGTACCCCTACCCCCTTGCTGGCCACGCGGGACTTTCCTCGGGTCATCTTGCCCGACGACGAGTCTACTTGCTTCGTCATGGCTCCACCAGTGGCCTCGTCCCGTCTATATCCCACCCTCCCCTCCTCCTTCTTGTCTGCGACCAGCAGTAAGAAGAACGAGGTGGATTCCCCATCTGCTACTCACGCTGCCCTCCGCCACCACCATCTCCCTTCCCTCGCAGCGCCCCAGACACCTCACTTGCCCCCCCTTGGAGCTCCCCAGCAGCTCTTTTCATTCTCCGACTTTCTTTCTCTCCGTCACCATGCCCGAGGCCCTCACGCCCGGCTCGGTCACCGAGGCCTACGAGAAGACCGCGGCCACGCCCGGCAAGCTCGCCGCCGCGCGCCGGGGCCAACGCCGCGGCTGCGCGCCGCTCACGGCCGCCAACGCGCTCATCGCCGGCGGCGCGTTGCTCGGCGTCGTCGCCATCGCCTACGGCACCGTGCTGCCGCCCGTGATCACCAGCAAGATCGAAGACGGCGTGGCCACGTGCAAGACCTCGGACATCCAAAAGGAAGCGTTCTTGGACCAGTACGGCGACTGCAAGGACTGCACGCCGTACTACTACAACTTGAACATGTTCAACGTGACCAACCCGATGGAGTACCTCGAAAGCGGCGCCAAGCTCCAAGTGACCGAGGTCGGCCCGTACACGTACCGCCGCCGCCAGCTCAAGGTCGACGTCAAGCTCTCGGACGACAAGAGCGAGATCAGCTACAAGATGTACACGTACCACACGTTCGAGAAAGAGCTCTCGTGCGCCTCGTGCTCGGACACGGACGAAGTCGTCTCGCTCGACGTCGGCTACCTCAACGTCATCGCGCAGGCCGGCGGCGAGCTCGGCTTTGTGCGCCGCCTCGCGGCCGGCACGATCTGGGGCAAGCCGCTCAACAACTCGGACCGCGAGGTCATCGTGCAGGCCAACAAGCAGCAGATGATGCGCTGGGCCAACGGACTCAACTCGAACCAGCCAGCGGCCTGGAAGCTGCTCGGCTCGACCGTCATGGGCTTCCTCGCGGCCGGCGTCGACTCGATCGCCGACGTCAAGATGGAAGGCTTTGACTACAACGGCGTCTTCGCCAAGCGCCCGATCTCGGACTGGGCGCTCGGGTACCCGAGCCTGCTCGCCGGTCTCGGTCTCGGCACCAACTACATCAACGTCTGCAAGCCCACGGGCGGCATGAACGACAAGTGCGCCAAGTGCACGGCCGCGACGTGCCCGGACATCTGGAACGAGTGCAAGAAGTGTGCCACGGGCGCCAAGGTCATCGCGGTGAACCCGGTCGCGTGCGGCCGCATCGTCAAGAAGTACACGGACGTCTACGGCCTCGACAAGGCCTCGGACGTCAACTCGACGTGCAACCTCTGTGAGTCGGTCGGCGTGTGCGCGGCGCCGCTCCCAGGTGCCGTCGAGAGCTCGGGCCTCGACTACTCCAAGACGCCGCCCAACCCGGCGACGCTCAACACGTACATCCAGAAGACCGGCTGCGGCAAGTTTGAGGAGATCAACGACTACATCCAGTTCGACGGCGCCAAGACGCAGCCGCTCTGGGTCAAGCTCGACTCGCGCCGCAACCCGACGCTCGAGGAACTCAACGCCTTCGCCGTGTACGGCAACTGCGACGCCAAGCCGGCCAACGTCACGTGCTCGGACGTCTTCGGCTCGGACGGCACGTCGACGCCGCCTGGCGGCGCCTCGATCACAGGATTCCCGGACAAGGTGGACCTGCCGTCGGCCGTCATGTACCTGAGCCAGGCCAAGCAGAACATCTCGCTCGTCAACACCGGCAAGACCTACGACCTCGATGGCGCCAAGCTCACACGCTTCGTGCCCCCGAGCGACCTGCTCAAGTACACGGACGACAAGGCTGTCAAGGGCACGGCGTACCCGGTCGACGGCGTCCAGCCGCTGGGCTTCAACGTCGGCTTCCTCGCCTACGTCTCCTACCCGATGTTCCTCTGGGGCGACAAGTCGCTGCTCGAGGCCGTCGAGATCACGATGGGCAACGGTAAGGTCGCCAAGGACGATACGCTCTACGGCCCCGACGGCAACCTGCTCAACGACATCGCCGACCGCTACCAGACCACGGTCGACTACGAGGCCGGCACGGGCAAGGCCATGCGCGCTCGCAAGCGCCTTATGGCCTCGTACGCGCTCGCCAAGTCGCAGTTCACCAAGGACACGGTCATGAGCGACGTCTTGTGGCCCAACCTCACGCCCGAGGTCATCATGCCGGCCTACTTTGGCGAGGAGAGCGCGACCATCACCAAGAGCCGCCTTTCGACCTACAAGGGCATCAAGGCCATTCTCGGCTCGCTGCTGCCCGTGCTCATCGCGGGTGTCATCGTCGGCCTCGGCCTGGCTGGCTTTGGCGTCTTCAAGCGCCGCAAGGCCGTCGCGGCTCAGAAGGGCGCGTTCAGCGAGACCGTGTAAGCTGTCGATCGAAGATAGTTTCGCGTGCTCACAGCAGTAGCTCCCACTCGGGCGTCGTCAGCCCGAGCATGTTCTCGCTGTATCCTTCCTCTCTAGACCGCATATTTTAATCGATCGGACTCCTTTTGTTGTCATGCCACTTGGTTCCAATGGACGCTGCTTGTTGCAGAGGTTGTGAATCCTGATGAGACCTTTGTCTTCCGTGGGTGCACCGTCAAGGCGACGGCGTAATCGGGTGAAAATGCTCTCTCCATGCGATACGACGAATGCACGTCTTGCTGGGGTTGGATTACAGCGAGTGAAGCTGTCTTTACAAGCTCGTGATCGCACACGAGAGGCTTTCTTCACAGTTGGATCGAGTCACGCGTTGCATTCATGTCGCTGTCAACAGGGGAGACGATCGCCAATCGTCTGCTGATGGCTGCACAGGACCACCACGACTCGACTTCAGGACAGGAGACAGCGGATCGTCGGATACGTGAGATATTTCACCAAGAGCAGAGCATGCAAGGTGCATTTGCTGAACTGTAGCGACAGAGCGCGCTTCGTCAATGGATGAGACCCGCCGTGGGTGAAGCACGCGAGCTGTTGACTGGCGAGCTCTCCTCTGACTCATCAAGCCATGTGAGATTCAATAGATCCCTGCCAAGAGCCGTACGCACTACACGCTCAATAGAAGAGGTATTCATTATTATCCACAGCATGTATTTTTTTACACAAGGAGATTGTACTTTTATATATTAAATAATAGACACTATTGTATTCATCAAGACGTTGAAGTTGGTCGGGTCCGGCTGGAGTTCAGCGCGCTTTTTCTGAGAAGAGTGGGAGCCCTGCGCCTTGAAACCACGCAAAGGTCCGCCGCCAGTCTCTGCGTCGCTCTTCTTTCGCACTTCAGAAGAAACTTCGATCTCCGCACTCGGTCCAAGCTCTCCACTCGCTCGCTTCCGTGATGAAACTCGCAACATTCGTCGTCGCCACTGCAGCCGCCTCGGTCGTGGCAGCGCAGCCGCCTGGCAAAGTCAAGGCCACTGACCTCACAGACACGCCCGCAGCAACGACAGCGACGCCTGGGAATGCGACGAGACCTGCGGTCTCCAAACCCAGCAGCAACTCATCGACTGATGCCACGACAGCCCCCAGCGGCTCCACGTCGTCGCCTCTGGACAAGCTCAAGGCGACGCCGCACCCAGGCGACGCCTACCACATGCCCTACGTGCGCGTGGTCCACGCTCGCGTGCAGAGCGACAAGCCTGAACTTATCAAAGGGCGCCTTCTGTCGTCGTTCGGGAACGGAGACCTTGCCAAAGGGTACTTGTCCTCGCTCGACTCGGTCAACACGGCGAGCGTCGAAGGCGCGCTGCTCTTCGTGCAGGCCGAAGGCATCAACCAGAACTCGCGCTCGGCGAGCGACCGCTGCGTGCGCAAGAACAAGATGAAGTACGTCGTGCTCTACGAGATCCTCATCGCGCAGACCAACGAGACCATCGCGCAGTACAGCTCGCTCGCTTCGCACCACTCGGTGAAGTTGGCGTACGGCTTGCCCGTGGACGGGTTCGTGATGTTGGTGATGCCGACGACGTCGTCGATGGGCACCCAGCCGAGGATGTCGTACGCGAACGTGCACTCGACGCCGTCTGGGGCCTTGTCGATCTCGCAGAGGCCCTTACGCGTCTTGGCGCGACACGCGTCCGACTTCTTGCCCCACTGCTCGAGCGGACACGTGTTGGGGAACGAGAACCAGTACGTGTTGGGGTACGGCGCGCGCACGTCGTCGGCCTTGCCGCCGGCGCCGACGCTCGGACCGATGTTGGGCTGGCTCTGGTCGCCGTTGTACTGGAGACACTCGGGCGGGAAGACGTCGGTGCCTTGCAGTGACGTGCACTGGCCGGAGTCCATGGGGATCATCGGCGAGTACTCGGGCACGGCCCAGCCGTCGAGTTTGCCGGCGACGTGCGCAACGGCAAGATGGACAAGGGCCTGCCGTTCTGGGAGGACCCGCTGAACAAGACCCGCAACGCGCAGCGCGCCGACGCGGTCGTGCGCGTGTACCAGAACCTGCTCGACGGCTCGTTCAAGTCGTCGCAGGTCGCCGCGAGCGACCTCAAGAGCTTCAAGGACCTGCCCGACCCGGCCGAGCTCGCCAAGAAGAACCCGCCGTGCTACAAGACCGTGCCGAGCTGCAACTCGGGCTTTGGCTGCAAGCGCTCGCTCTTCGCGCAGCTCTGCATCGAGTGCAAAGCCGCGTCGCCCGAGTGCAAGACCGACGCGAGTTTCAAGTTCCCGGCGCTCGCCAAGGCCAAGACCACGCTCAAAGACGCCGAGCTGAGCTCCGGATCCAAGCTCGGCGGCAAAAACGGCGCCACGGGCGGGGTCAACGGAGCGACAAAGACGCCGACGACCAAGTCCCACGCAGCCGAGCGTGCGGGCTCGCTAGCGGCGCTGCTGGTGGGTCTCGGAGCTGGGGTCCTCGTGTTCATGTTGTAGAAAGTGAGAGAGAGCTAGGGCGCTGCTAAATCAGTACACTACACGCTTTTCATGAATTTCATCACTGGCGTGGTCCACATATATCACGATCCGCACTTCAAGAACCTGTGCTGTTTTATACCATTTAATGGAGGTTATTGCGCCCCGCCTCAATTGTCTCAATAATCAATCACACATCAAACATTGACGCGAAGAGCGCGCCATATCCGGAGCTCGCCATTCCCCCGGACGCGGTCCAGAGGTCTAACCTCCCCCCTCCCCCCTTCCCCTCCTCAGGCGTCTAAAAATCCTGATCCCGGCGTAGCTCCTCACTGGGTATGCCGCATCTCTTCGAGCAGGTCCTCGCGCACGGCGCGCGCCCCGCGCTGCACGACGGCGCCGCCGTCTGGAGCTTCGCGCAGCTCGTGGGCGCGGCGCTGCGAGTGCGCGACGCCCTGCGCGACGCGCTGCCGGCCGCCGAGGCCGAGCGCAACCCGCGCGTGGCGTTTCTCGGCAGCCGCGGCGCCTCGTACGTCGCGATGCAGTGGGGCGTCTGGCTCGCCGGCGGCGTCTGCGTGCCGCTGCACGCCGCGCACCCGGCGACCGAGCTGCAGTACATTCTCGACGACTCGGCCGCCGCGCTGCTGGTCGTGAGCGACGAGTTTCTCGGTCCGGACGCGAGCGGATCCGTGAGCGAGTTTATCGAGGCTGTCAAGAAAGAAGGCAAGGTGCCCGTGCTGGAGCACGCGAGGCCCGTGCTGAGCGACGAGCCGACGCCACCGAACGACCAGGAAGCGCGCGTGCGCGAGTGGCTTGATACGTGCGACTTGCAGAACACGAACGCGTTGATCATCTACACGAGCGGCACGACCGGCAGACCCAAGGGCGTCGTGAGCACGCACGCCGGGCTCACGGCGCAAACGCAGGACATCGTCGCGGCGTGGGAAATCACGGACCGAGACCACTTGATCCACTTCCTGCCGCTGCACCACATCCACGGCATCCTCAACTGCCTTTTGTGCGTGCACTTTGCCGGTGGCTCGGTCGAGTTCCTGCCGTCCGCCAAGGCCGATTTGATCTGGAGCAAGCTCGCGGAGAGCCAGTCGGACGCGACCAAGCGCCCGGCGACCGTGCTCATGGCCGTGCCGACCGTGTACATGAATTTACTTGAAGAGATGGCGCGTGACACACCCGCGTCGTACGATAAAAAGGCTGCCGTCGAAGCAGCCAAGAAGCTCCGTGTGGCGATCAGCGGCTCCATGGCGTGCCCTGTATCCATCTTAAGTCGATGGGAAGAGCTCACAGGGCTTCGTCTGCTCGAGCGGTACGGGATGACTGAATTGGGCATGGCGTTGACCAACCCGCTCCACGGTGAGCGCCATCTTGGCTTTGTCGGGCAGCCGTTCCCGAGTGTGCAAGTGCGAATCGTGGACCCTGAGACAGAGCAGGAAATTCCTCTCGAAAGCGGACAAGAAGGCGAGTTACGCGTGCGTGGACCGACAGTCTTCAAGGAGTACTGGCGGAAGCCCGAGGCTACAGCGAAGGAGATCGATGCCGACGGCTGGTTCAAAACGGGCGACATTGTACAGTACGATGCGGCCAAGAAGAGCTTCCGCATCCGCGGGCGTGCGAGCGCCGACATCCTCAAGAGCGGAGGCTACAAGATCTCGGCGCTCGACATTGAGCGCGTGCTGCTGAGCCACCCAAGAGTGCAAGAGTGTGCGGTCTTCGGCATCGCCGACGAAAAGTGGGGCCAGATCGTGTCGGCCGTCGTGCGTGTTTCTGGCCCAGTGGACGAGCCCGAGCTCAAGCAGACGCTCACGACCTTTTGCAAGCAGGAGCTGGCCGACTATCGCGTGCCGCGCAAATTCTTCTTCGTGGACGCGATCCCCAAGAACGCGATGGGCAAAGTCAACAAGAAAGCGCTGGCTGTAGCGTTCGCGCCGCAAGCTTGAGCCGTCCAGAAAAAAAAAAAAAACTGCTAGGATGCGAACGATGTCGTGGCTGTGAAACCATTTTTCAGAAAGTGTTTTGAAGTCATTTCTCATTGTGCTAGCAACCTTGATAGGTCCGTTGGCTGGCTTAGGTCTCGGCTGGCTCGTTGCAGAGTCATGAGGCCTGAGACCTCGTCCTAGTGACGTCGATCGATTGATGAGACAATGGAACGGCCACCTGTCTAATCGTCTACAGCCAACTTGAAGTATCATCCTGTACCCATAGGGAAGGTTCGACTCGCTCCCCATTGTTCATTCTCGAACCCACCAAGTCACCACCAAGCCATGACCATCTTCGGTCTCTTCCAGTCCGCTCTCCACGTCGAAGCCTCACAGACCTTTCTTGTCCCCGAGAGGCTGCGAGCTCACGAATCGCAGCGCCACGAAAAAGTGTGGCTCGTCGCTGTGCGAAAGCCCGAGCACAGCATCACCAAGCTCCGCATCGAGCTGCCTGGACTCACGATCGTACGGATCAACCCACAGCTCGTTGACCAGCAGCAAGTACTCGCTCGCGTGCGTGTGACGAGCGACGACGCGCAGCATCTCGAGCGAGTCAGCGTGGGCATCAAGAAGAAGTCTCGCCTTGACTGTGGCTTCAAGAACACTAAGTTACCAATTGCGGGCTCGTTAGTCACCGAGATCGAGCTTGCGCAGGAAGGTCTCATCGAAGAAGTGATCGCTCGCGCCGGCGGAGACGTCGTTATCGAGGACGGCGTGCTCGCCCGAGCCGAGACGAGCGCCGTGACGGTCGCGGCGATGGACCATGGCCGGCTCTTTGTCTACAATCCGGGCTCCCTCAACATTGCTGAACTGTACGTCGCCTCCCTCAGCTGTGGTCAGCTTTGGTTCTCCTCTGGGCCGATTGTCGCCAAGACCCGTTTGCTGGCTGTCGTTCTGGGCGATGGCGGTGTCGAGATGGAGATAGCGCGAGTGGAGACAGACGAGTTTGACGTGCTTGTCGCTGGCGAACGTGGCCGTGTCGATATCGCGGCGTCGGACACAATCGCCGCCAAGACGATGGAGACCTACTTGTGGGACGCCGGCTCGATCGCTGTGCGAGCACCTCCGCCTGCTGGAGGTGTCGTTAGCTGCGAATCCCAGACAGTGGAGATCACAGGTCGTGGGTGTGTCGACATCGCAGATGTGGTCGCAGAATCGACAAGCGTTTCACTGAGCGAGGCAGCACGTGCGATCGTGCAGCCGCGTGGACGGCTCGCTCTGCAGTGCGACGCTGTAGCGACTGTCGAATGCGTCGGCTCACTGCCGCAACAAGTAGAACGGTCGAGCGCGTACCGATCGGACGATCTTGTTGTCACGAGTCTTGATGATCGCAAGATTCGGCGATCGAAGGAGCTAGCTTTTCCAGCGAGGCCCTCGATCGCCGAGGCGTTCGCGAATCCGAAAGATTTCGTCGCCAAGAAAGCAGGCTTTCGCGAGACGATACGCCCACTCTTCGTGACGATCCGTAACGGCTCGGCGATCATCGAGTGGATCGAAGAGATCATCGACATGGCCACCTAGCTCATTCTCTAGCGTAATAATGCCACGCACACATACAAAATGAAGACGAGAATGCAGTTGTTAGGTTAGATCGTGAGGTATATTTACACCAGCGGCTCGAGCACTTTGTCCGAGATGGCGAGATTGTACATGCGGTTATAGGTGGCCATGTCGAGCACGTGGTCGCCCGAGCGGCAGAAGTAGAGCATGCGTTCCATGTGGTACATGGCCTTGCCCTTGACGTAGTGGAAGCCGATCGAGTCCTCGGCGCAGCAGTCCTTGCCGTACTTGAGCCCGCCGATGTGCTGGTGGAAGTCGAGCCAGTAGCCCTTGGCGGCCGCCGGTGTCATAAAGTACTCGCCGCCCGGGTTCGTGGCGTGCCACCGCGGTCGGCCCTTGGTGTCACGCGTGTCCCAGGGCACGACGTCGTGCCACATCATGCAGTAGGTCGTGGAGGTATCTTCTGGCAGACTCTGCGCCCAGGGTCGCGAGAGACACGTCTTGTCCTCCATGGTCGCGACGAACTTGTCGAGGAAGAGTCGATTCATGGCGTACCCGGGGCCGCCCGAGTTGAAGACCCATCGGTCCCACTTTTTCCACCAACGCTTGGCCATGTCCTTGTCCGGGATCTGGCTGATCACGCGGTCGACCGTGAGGTTGAAGCGCTTGCCGAGGTGCATGGGCCGCCGCTTGTGGTTCATGACAATCTCGGGGCGCAGCAGGTAGTCTCGAAAGTTGTCCATGACGACGTAGGCGTCGTCGTCGGCCTTGTAGAACCAGTCATAGTCGTGGCGGTAGTGGTCGTAAATGTACTTGAGGCTCTCGCGGGTCTTGAGCCAGAGGTGGTAGTAGTCGGCCGGCGCGTTCATCTTGACGATGTCGAACTTGCGCTCGAGCGGCGTGCCCTTGTTCGCGACCATCGTGCCGGTCGTGTTGCTGAAGAAGACGAGCTTGTCGCAGCGCTGGCCCCACGTGTCGGCCACGAGCTGCGCGTGGCTCGCGTGGTACGACGAGATGGTGTTGACGAAGCAGAAGACGCGCGGGTACGTCGCGCGCGGGTGCTGCGGCTGCGGCCGCACGCTCAGGAGCTCGAGCGCCACGTTGTAGCCGTGGAAGTCCTGCTGGCAGAGCGCGCGCTTCCACGCGAGCGTGTGCGGCGCCGGCAGCGGCGCGGCGGCCGAGACCGCGAGCAGCGTCAGCAGCAGCAGCAGCAGCGCGCCGAGCCGCATGGAGGAAGGGGAAGCTGGAATGCTCGGAATGGATCTGACTCCTTGCTGTGATCGCGTTGGACGTTTGCCAGCTGGGAACAACGATGAGCTCCTCAGTATTGGATCTGAGAGAGAGATTGCAAACGATTGACCGGTGGGAAAACCGGTTTATTTACGTCTCCAATTTGGGGAGACGCAGAATAGTACGCGAGGCAGAGCGCCAACAAGTGATGGGAGCTCGCTGGACCCAAGCGAAGGGGCCACTGAAAGACACGACGCTGGCAGTACAGTGAGAAAGGCTCTCTCTTTCTCTCTCGCTCGCTCGCGTGTTTTGTGCCTTTGCCCATCCACGTGCGAGTGGGTGGGCTGGCCGATAAAGTTCCCAGGTCAGCAAGAAGAGACTCGCGGCATCTTGTGGAAACAAGACTGCGCGTGTCTGTGCTGGCGGTTCTTCCCGTCGGGAGTTTGTAGGCGCAGTCGAGAAGGACGCTCGAGGGCGCACCGAAGGGGGTCTCCCACCCCTCGAGACATTCTGCATTGAAGCGAATCTTCTGTATCACACCTTATTTTGATACGATCCAAAATATCACGCCCTCTTTTGGCGTGACCGAACCCATTGTAGGAAAGTACCCACAGACCATCACTCCTCGTTGGCTTCACTCCAACGCGTTGGCGTTGGACTCGGCCGCCCATTTCGCCAACTCCCATGGGCTGCTGCCAGTCCGTCCAGAGCGTCCAGCATCCGGAGATCCAACGTCCGGAGATCCAACGTCCGGAGATCCAGCGTCCGGAGATCCAGCGTCCAGGGATCCAGCGTCCAGGGATCCGGCGCGGCGCGCTGCGGCTCGTGCCCGGGGCCGTCTCGGCCGTGCCCGAGAAGCTCCGCGTGCACGCGTCGCAGCGCCTGCAGCGCTCCTGGGCGGCGACCAACGACCGCGCGCAGGCCCCGAGCGTCGCGGCGGCGCTGCGTCTGCGCGTGGCGCGCGCGCTCGCGCTCGTGCGCGTCTCGCCGGCGCTCTACGAGCAGCAGGGCGTCGCGGCGCGCGTCTCGGTCTCGAGCGAGCACGCCGAGTCGCTCGAGGCCGTGCGCGTGGCGATCGTCGACGGCGCGACACTCGAGATCAGCACGGCGACCGAGCTTCGGTCGGGCGCGCTCGTGGTCGTCGTCGAAGTCGGCGTGCCTGCAGCTCTGGAGCAGCTCCAGGTCTCGGGGCCGAGCGACCTCGTGCTCGAGTCGAACGTGCTCGCGAGGGGCCCGGATGCAGTCGTGGACGTCGTCGCGAGCGACCGGAGCCGCGTGTTTGTGTGCGAAGACGGAGACAAACCGCTTGTGAGCCGAGACATGCGGCTCGTCGCCGAGAGCAGCGCGCGGATCTACTTTCGAGCTGCGACGCCGATCGCCCCGAGTGAGTCGCTGAGCTGCGTCGTGGATGGAGATGGAGCTGTCCACGTGAGCACGCCCGGCGTGCAGACGGCAAAGTTGAAGCTCGACGTGCTTCGTGGCCGTGGCGGCGTGTACATCGACGCGAGAGACACATTGTCGGTCGAGACTGTCGAAGCGTCGGTGGAAAAGGCCGGCTCGGTCGTGCTGAGGACGTCGCCCTCGCGACGATTCGATGTCACTTGCTCAAGCCAGTCGCTCGATGCAGGAGGAGGACTCATTGATGTCGCTGCTGTCACTTCCGAGACCGTGCGGGCCAGAGCCCACGACGGAGGCCGCGTTGTCGCTCGTCCACACGGGCGGCTGTTTGTCGACAGCGATGCGCACTCGGTCGTCGAGTGCGTCGGCCACTTGCCTTCGAGCGTCGTCCAGGCGAACCAACTCAAGGTGAGCAGTGTGGCCGTGACGCCACTTGACTTGTACTATACCCAGGCGACCTACCAGCTCATGCCCGAAGTCCCGACGATCCGCAGAGCGTTCCGCGAAGCGCGGCATGCGATCTGAAAGAGGAATGTATTGGAAAGGTTTAGTGCGATAGTCGTGAGCAGAGTGTATTTCGCAAATGAAATTGAGAGACTTTATTGGAAACAGCGTCGCCGTTAGCAACGAGAAAAATTTAGATGCGCGATCCCTTCTTGCGGAGCGCGCGGAACTCCTCCTGGATCTCCTCGTTGGTCTTGCCACCGGTCTCCGGGACGAGGAAGAAGACAAAGGCGAGCGAGATGGCGAGGAGCACGATGAACGGCATGTACTCGAGGTCCTTGAGGGCATCCGAGACGTACGGGTAGCCAATGCCGACAATGAGGTTCGAGAGCCAGGCGACCATGACACCGATGGACGTGACCGAGGCGCGGGCGTAGTCCGGGAAGATATCAGCGATGACAACGTAGAGAAGCGGGCCAATGCTGATACCGAAGGAGCCGACGTAGGTGGCCATCATGAGGATCGTAAGCCACGAGACATCGAACGAGAGCGCGAGCGTGAGGCCGATGGCGCTCACGAGCATACCGGCGACACCGAAGAGAAGCATCGTGCGGTTACCGAAACGACTCGAGAAGAAGCCGGAGATGAGCGTGGGCACCATGTTGACAATATCGATGATGATCGTGGCGACGCGGCCGTTCTTGAGGCCGGCCTCGTTGAAGAGGTCGGACGAGTAGTAGAAGACCGTGTTGATACCCGTGATCTTGGACATGGCAGCGAGACCGACAGCAATGATGAACTGGCGACGTAGGGCCGGCTTGAGCAGCTCCGAGAACGGAAGGCTCTTGCCGTCACGCACGACCTCGTGGCCCACCTGGCTCCAGCTCGACTGCAGCTCTGGGTCGTTCTTGCGCTTGGCCTCGATCCAGCCGAGCGCAAGGTGGACGTTCTCCTGACCGTAGAGACGCGCGAGCACCTGCTCAGCCTCCTCACGACGGCCCTTGAGCAGCAGCCACACGGGCGACTCGACCATCACGAATGGCGACAGCGAGAGGAAGATCACAGCCAGCACGATCGGGAACGCAGCGATGATGCGCCAGCCGTCATGGAAGTCGAGGTAGAAGAACGTCGTCGCCACGGCCAAGATACCGATGGTGATACCACTGTGGAGGATGACACCGAGCAGCGAGCGGAGGTGCGGTGGCGCGACTTCGTTGATGTAGCTGCCCAGGTTGCCCGTGGTAGCGCCGGATGCGAGACCGGCGATCAGACGGCCCACAACGAACTGCCAGAGGTTGTACGAGGTAGTCATGAGCACGGCACCCGTGATGATGAGACCACAGTTGAGCTGCAGCACGCGCTTGCGGCCGAGGCGGTCGGCGAACTTGCCGACGCAGAGACAGCCGATCATACCACCGAGAATCCACGCGTTCACGACGAACGTCCACTCGAGCTTGGAGTGGCCCGGGAACATGATACACGTGCCTTCCTTCACGGGGCGGCGGTCGCAGTCGGCCTTCTTGTTAAACTTGGAGAAGTTGAGCTGCGACGTGGACCAACCGTACTGGAGCGGCATGAGCAGACCGAGGAAGCAGCTCGTGTAGAGCACGAAGTTGGGCTTGATGGCCTTGCGCTGCTCGGCCTCATCGAGCTGGAGGAGGCCCTCGGTCGCGACGTTGATCTTGGGCGTCGACGCGTTCGCGTAAACTGGTTCGTGAGTCGCCATCGTTGCGCTTGCTCGAGGAGATTTGAGGAGGAAGCTGGGTGCGCGAGGCGAGGCGAATCGCAGAATGAAAGCGGTGTGGAACCGGGAACGGTTGACAAGCGTAGGGCGTGGCCAAGGACAAGCGGTGACAAGTTGAACTTTCGGGGTTCCGGTCTCAAGTCCCAAAGGTTTCGAACTTGAAGAAGGGACCCTGGGCGTCGCGATCCGGGTCTCGCTCTTTTGGCCTTTATCTGGTTTGTGGTCGATCGGGCTGTCGGGGTCACTGCCGTTGTATCCAAGTTCCGTCGTTGGTTGTCGTGCAACGGGGTGTATGCGCACCGTCTCCAGAGGGGGGTTGCTTACGGCGTCGTTGGTTTCGCGAGGGGGCACAAACTCAGAACGTGGGAGTCTCGTACTGTACTGTACCGTGGCATCAGTGAATGCGCATCACTTGGGACTTAGCGACCCAGATGCCACGCGGCCTCGCGCCGATCCAGAGAGCCAGCGAGAGAATGCCACACGTCTCACGACTGTGTAATAGCTGCTCAGCTAACAAAGCCTTCCAAGTGAGCCAAAAACCTCGGCGACTTGTTGTGCATAAGTTGGACGTTGGGATGGGCGAAGTTTTACCGGCAGGTCTCACAGTGCAGTATGTATGTGAGTTCCTGAAGTTTGTGCTGAAAGATCCAGAGCACCAACAGACGCAGCTGCCGACGAAAGCCCCTGAGTCAAAGTGCTCGAGGGATCTTATCATGATCGAAGGATCGGGAATGTGGGAAGATCGAGTACGATGCCCCTACCACCATCTTCCTCAGAATTGGACAAGACAATCGATCGCATCCTCGCACTCAGGCATACCCTAGTGCACACGAATTCTCCGAGTTGAGCATTCGTCTGCTGTAGCCCCGTCTCACGCTTCACGTCACTGCTGTCCTTATGCATGCAGCCACTCCACTCCAACGGATTGGCTTGCTGCACTGGAGACCACCGGATTTGTCCATTTGGTGGAAACCACTGGATTTGGTGGTGGTGGTAAACTCGGTCTTGGCATTGCAAACGCGGCTGCCCAAAGTGGCGAACCGAATCTCCGTCTTCCATCGACTGATGGGTGGTTCATCCACGTCGATTACGCGCGAGAAGGCCCAGACTCTATCCTTGCCGCTGAGATATACGGTGCGGACACACGCGGAAAGATCACCCGCCCAAAGTACTATGGCTCGGCTATGCACGAAAAGATGGCAGTCTCATCTGGCTAAAGTAGTATCTCATCCAACTTTAGTAACAAGATGACGAGGTTCATCTACTTAGATAAGGTCGTATCCATCTGTGTCGAAGTGCCTGGTCTCAAGCGGCTGGTATGCACACACAGACGAACATCTATGCTATCCCAGTAGACACGTGAGCCCGGGAGAGGAATGTACTGCGAGCGGACGACCGCAGTGTCTGGGTTCTGGGGCCGATCTCAAGTTCCCCCGCCTCAACGTAATGGTAGCTTGAGCCTCAGGATAGTCTCTCAGCAGCGGACGTACGGATCTCCAAGTTATTGTCAGTGGTGGAAAGGCAGCTCGCCGGGGGTCTAGACGGCGCATATCTGCTTCGCTCTCGCTTGGTCTCGCTCTTTTCTACCAAAAATTTCGTGCTCAGCTTGGCGAAGCTGCACCTGCCACGTGCGACATCCGCTGCTCGGCTTCTCACGCGATCGAGTCTTGCTGGTCTGGATCTTTCTGAGTTGCCTTGCCTTCGGTGTCGTGCTGGCTCCGGCGGCTTCGCGTGGGCTTATGAACTGGGAGGAGACAGCATGTGGTTGGGCTAAATGCCATGAATTTGCTGTGCATCTGATGGACGCGGCACATTGACGGCGTTAGTCGATAGAAACACACGTTCTCGGAGCCGCTGCAAATCAACCGTAATGCAGCTGAGTCAACGACGCTGCTGAATTCTGTTCTGTGATGGTATGATGTATATGATGAAGTAGTTGACCATCTCTGTACGAGATGGCAACGGTGTTGCCTACTAACGCGAAATTGTTGGAATGCCGAAGTTGCTAATACTCGCATAGTGACGAGAACCTGTTAACCTGAGTGCGATCGCGGCTATGACGCAGCTTGTTTAGTCCCAAAGGCGACACCTAGCGATTTCTTGTTCACTTTTCCCATGGCATTCTTGGGGATTTCCTCAACAAAGAAAAACTTGCGCGGCACTCGATAATCCGCCAGGTGCTCTTTACAAAATCCCGTCAACTCCCGAGCCAGGCTCTTGTTATCTACTGCACCAGAGACGCGCACCACTGCAGCAACGACCTGTCCCCATTTCTCATCAGGGATGCCAAAGACAGCACACTCTGGGACTTCGGGATGAGTTAGGAGCACACGCTCAATATCGAGGGCAGAGATCTTGTAGCCGCCACTTTTAATGATATCGGCGCTGGCACGGCCGCGAATACGGAAGCTCTTCTTCGAGACATCGTACTGAGCGATATCACCTGTCTTGAACCACCCATCATCGTCGAACTCTTTGGCGGTAGCCTCGGGTTTTCGCCAGTACTCCTTAAAGACCGTCGGTCCGCGAACGCGAAGTTCGCCTTCCTCCCCACTTTCCAACGGTAGTTCCCGCTCTGTATCGGGGTCCACAAGACGCACGCTAACACTGGGGAACGGGCCACCAACAAACCCGAGGTGTCGCTCTCCGTGGAGCGAGTTTGTTAGCGCCATGCCCAACTCGGTCATACCGTAGCGCTCAAGCAACCGGTGACCTGTCAGGTCCTCCCATCGGTTAAGAATGGACACTGGACACGCCATTGACCCGCTGATAGCAACTCGGAGCTTGCGTACTGCCTCGATGGCTGCCTGCTTGTCAAACACCTTCGTGGCAGGATCGCGCTCGATCTCCTCGAGAAGATTCATGTACACTGTTGGCACTGCCATGAGCATGGAGACTGGTTTCTTGTCCGTGTCCGACAAACTTTCCGCGAGCTTGCGCCAGATGACGTCTGACTTTGCCGATCCTAGAAACTCGAGCGATCCACCGGCATAGTGCACGCACAGTAAGTTGTTGAGGATACCGTGAACGTGGTGGAGTGGGAGAAAGTGGAGCAAGTGGTCTCGTTCCGTCATCTCCCACGCGCGTACGACATCGTCGATCTGTGCCGTGAGTCCCGCGTGGGTACTCACAACGCCCTTCGGCCGGCCTGTCGTGCCGCTTGTGTACACAATCTGCGCGCCAAGGCTTTCAAAGTCGGTCTCTGCGATCCATTTGCGCACAGATGCCTCACTGTCCTCTGTCACTCGAGCGTTCCCTTGAACAGGGCGGTTGTGGAGCACGACAGCGGCTTTGCCGTGAGCTTGGACATCGCGCAGAAATTGGCTCGTCGATGCCGTCGGTTCGCCATTAATATACTCGTCACTGACGACCACGACAGACGCTTGCGAGTCCTCGACGATGTACTGGAGCTCTTCGACGGGGTGGGCAGCGTGGAGCGGCACAGTGACGCCGTCGGCGAGCCACGTCGCCCACTGCATGGCCACGTAGGACGCGCCGCGGCTGCCGAGGTACGCGATGCGAGGGTTCTTGCCCGCCGACGCCGGCAGCGACTGCTGGATGCGGTCGCGCAGCTGCACGGCCTCGTGGAGAAGCTGCGAGTAGGTCCACGGATGCGGCTCGAAGAGCGCCGGACGCTGCGCGTGCGCGAGCACTTTGTCGAACAAATGCGGCGGCGGCGACGCGCGGCCTGTCGCACGAGCAGCGACGCTCGCGAGCCGCGTCCACGGCGCGCCGAGAGGCGGCCTCTGCATGCAGCGAGCGAGTACCCCCATCGCTTGTCTTCCTTCACACAGTGTGGAAGCTCGGCATCCGACGGCTGAAATACCTCTAGCAACGAATGGATCTGATTATCACATAATAGAGGAAGTTGAAGTTGAGGAAATAGCGTGGTCCACATGTGCCATTTTCATCCGAAAATGGTGATTCTACCACATTAAATTCGGATGGTTCCTGATTTCCCAGAGAGAAGACCATCACTCTGACTGGAAGTTGCAGTGGGAAGGAAACGAGGCGAGGGGGGAGTTGGCCAAAAGGAAGCCCAGGGCCATGAACTGGATGACGAGTGGGCGCCACCGCGCGCTGCGCTCGGCGCGCAACAAGCAGCGGCGCGAGCGGAACTTCGCAGCGCACGTGCGAGAGAAGGCGGCGCAGCAGGCGGCGGTGGCCGTGCGGCGGCGCGAGGCGAGCGGCGGCGCGCAGGGCACGGCGTGGTACATCCGGCCGATCCGCGACGAGAACGAGTCGCACGGTATGAGAAGAGAGAGCGAGGCAGGAAACAAAGGACGATGTGGAGAGACGTTGTGACCATGGACGAGTGGGTGCTGGGTGTAGATATCCAGATGCTCGAGCTGTCGCGCGAAGTGGCGACAGGGATCAAGCCAGCGAGGAAGACAGAGGGGCAATTGTCGCCGGTAGTGGCGACGCAAATAGAGAAGAGAGGAGAGAAGGAAGAGAGTGAGAAGAAGACAGTTGCGGGGAGAAGATGTGTGTTTACGCCGGTCAAGGGCAAGCGAGCAGCTGGGGGATTGAATACGAGGCCGAAGAAGAAGCTGCCGTCTCCACCGCCGCGGGACATGCTGTTCTTCAAGTGAGCACTATGCGAAGCTAGGACACTGATGATTTGATACGGACATCCGTGGCTCATTGAAGTGAGACAGTGAGGGTGAACAGGTCTCGAAGTCAGCCGACCAGCTGGCCACAACAACCCAACTCAAGGTGTCGCATTGTAGTAAAGATATGATTGGATACTTCAGAGGCTCACATATCTCTTGAACAATCAGACGCAAAAGGTCAAGATCGATATGACGCGGTGGACAGACGAAAGCTCATCGATGAAGTCGCGCTCCGAAGTTGAACCTTTTTATGCATCATCATCTTCTTCCACGGACAGTCCACCCTGTCGACCTCACGACCGAGATGAGACAAGAAAAGCAGGCTTCTTTCGATTGTGGACGAAGCCCGATATCTCGACAAATCAGTACGAGTCCATCACCAAGTACGTAGGCAAGCCTCGTTTCTTCATGCGCATTACTGATTTCTAATGTAGACCACCAGGCGTGATGGACGCTCTAGAGTGCGCACTTCAAGGAGAGCGAGCCCGCGACCGCGTTGTTTCATCTTTTAGTGGCATCGATGGCCCAAATGAGCCCCTCACCATGCACGATGAGCAATCAATCTTCGTTCCCAACCCGCGTGAACCCCACAGAGGTGAATACTGCCCTCCAGATCAGCTCCCCTTAACTCCCAGTCACCTCTACGAGCAAGGTCATGCATTTACCTCTCGACTATCGCCGCAGTCGATTGCATCAGATATCCCCGAGGCATTACGTATGATCAAGATGGAGTACGAGAGTCCTGCATCGGATTCGGACCTTCCATTGCATTGCAGCCGATCAGAGCGTCTGCTGCCTTCCAAAGTATCCAGCCCTATTGTGCAAAGCCAAGATTCTAGCTCCTCTCGCGACAGTTTCACCTTGCCACCACCGATGAACTGGCACAAGCATATAAATGTTCATCCAAGCAACAATGATCTAGGCGCATTTGCACCAGGTGATGGCGAAGTCAGCTCTTCAGGTCTGTACCACGCCAATCCTGATGAGGTCGAAAATGTAGCTCCATCCCAATACGACAGTAAGCTTATTGCTATCGGGACGCATGCTTTAGTGTTCGGTCCTAATGTTCGCTGATTGGATGGCACCGACCAGGATTACCGAAGTGGTCATGCTGTCTTCGAACCAAGGGGATACTCAACAACATTCAAGACCGCCAGGGCAATCCCGTCGATACGTCTGAAAAACCTACCGATCCTATGCAAAGATTACGCCAGAAACTGCGCGAGGAGCGAGCAAAGACGTTGTATCTTTATATCCTCATCCGATGCCACAAAATCAACGACAAGTATCAAGGACTAAGTTCCGACGAAATCAGAGGAGTGGATGATATCACAGGGTAGCAATGCGTGGACTTGTAGCACGCCAACACGAGTCCTACAGCGACACATCGCCAAACCTTTATATCCCCAAACACGAAACATGAACGACCAGCTGCCGCTCGTGTTCATCTAGCTGCCGAAGGATCTCCACCTGGGGCTTCGCCATTCTCTCTCCGACAAACCCAACAGCCATGCAAGGCGTCGTTAACGCCACTCCAATCTGGACAAGACTGGTGTGCTCGTTGGGCTCATCTTCTGTGGTGTTCGCCCGAGCATCAGTCCGAGTCTCCCTCCGCGTGCGCGGGCGTGATGCTCTCTCGATTCGTGACACGGCAAGCGCTACCGCACCACCTTCCAGAGGCACGCCACCGTTATCTTCCTTCGCCGCCTCGAAGCTCGCTCTAACCTCCCCAAGAAAACCACATCAGACTCTTCTCGCAAAGGCGAGTCGCACACAACGCCATCGAGTACCTGAGCGCCTCGTCGATATTATCTCCTTCTCGCAGTCTTCCGGTAAGTGATGAAACGAACGAGCTGCGAATGAAATGCTCGCCACGGCCAGTGCACGCAACAGCAAACCCATTCTGCGACGCAGACCCTCGTCGACGCTTCCGACCTGATCTCGCCTCTGGCTTCTCACTCATATTCCGAGCATCGCACCCCATGCGAGGGCAGCCAGCCAAGCCCACACGTCCAGGCACTTTGTAGAGCACGCCGCCACTGGAGATCGCCGCCGCGACGTTCCCCTCGCCATCGACACAGACAGCTCCGACCGTGTCAAGCCGCTCGTCGTCGGCGTCTTTCACAGCCTCTGCAGTCCCAGCACATCGGTCGTGCCACTTGCGCCACTGCCGTTGTGCCTGCCGCGTCACCTGATACTCATGCAGCTCGTGCTCTTTCGCAACCTCGAGCCCCAGCTTCTCAGCCATCGCCCTCGCGCCGTCGCCGACCACCACAAGCGGCGGCTCTCTGCCGACGCCGTCGTCTTCTGGGCTCAGCGCTCGTGCCAGCAGCTTCCTCGCGAGCGCAGACGGCTCGGCGACGCCGCGCACGCCGGCGCAGGCGCCCACCAGACGCGTCTTGCCGCACGCGACGCTCGCCTCGCACTCGACGACGCCGCGCTCCGTGAGATTCGCGCCACGACCGCAGTTGGCGAGCTCGTGGCGCTCGAGGAAGCCCACGACGCCGCTCGCCACGCGCACGGCGTGCGTCACATCGCAGTCGCCCGTGTGCGCGCTCATGAGCTCGCGTCCTTTCTCTAGCACATCGTGGACCAGCGCCACGTACGCAGCTTCAGACTCGGCGCTCTCTCCATATCGACCAGCACCAAGGTGCACTGCCAACAACCAGCCCATTGTGTGGAAGTCTAGGGGAGGAAGCAATGTACTGATTTTACGGTGTGTAAATGGATGTAGACGACCAAGGATGCGAGGCCTGGACGTGCATCACGGGCGTGTGAAAAAGCGAAGCAGAGATGAGGAGACAACGCTCGAGACGAAGAGGAAGAAGGCGGTGGCTACAGCAGCTCGAAGAATGGCCGCAAAAAGGAATCTCGAAGCCCGGCCCGGGTCACGTGGAGCCACTGGGTCGTCTCGAAGCCCCTCGCGACCGTCGGAGTCGCCGGGATCACGGCCGTCGGCGCAATCGCTCGCGCGACGCGCTGTTGTATGACTCGATCTCGATAATTTGTCACCAAGATCGCTTGGGTTTTGTACTCGCTCGTGGTCTGGATACTTGCGGGCAAGGAACCGACACAGTCGACGACCGAGTCGCTACTGCAGTCGAGCTCGAGCTTGTGGCGAGGCTGGAGAGTCGCGCGACCGCTGTCGCGGATCTTGACTCGTGCTCGCTCGCACGGGACGCCAGCAACGTCGATGCGGCCCAAGCCTTCGACGCGGAGATCCTGCCTCGCGCATGTCGAGTGGCGTCCGATTTCCACAAGCGATGACGACTGGATGATCGCATATCCCGAGCCAAGAACAGTGGCGGTGAGGTCACTCGTCGCAAGTCCGTCGGAAGCTCTGATCTGGACCGTGCCGTATTCTCCGACGACAGTGATCTGCGTGCATTCGGCCGACAAACGTGGTGCGACCACGTGGATGCGTCCGTCTCCATGGACAACGCTCGAGAAGGTCTCTAGCACCGTGAGGTCTTTGGTGGCGATGAAGATTTCACCGCCACTCGCAGAGTCGATAGAGAGCTCTTTGAGCTGGAGGTAGTCCCTCTGACTCTCGTCGATACTGAGCTTGGTTTCATTGAGGGCCTCGAGGATCACGCTATGATCACAGTCGTTCGCGATCACTCGGTCGTGGACCGTCACATCTCCACCACCCATGGCTAAGATATCAGTAATCTGGTATGCATGCGCGAGATCGATCTCCGTCACGAGTGATCCCATGTCGCTCTCGCTCTCGCCATCGGTCGCGTTCGTGAAGACGACTCGCAACTCGAGGTGTTTCTTGGACGTCACACTGATGCAGTCAATGTGTCTCGAGTGGTCGCTCGTCACGCGGACACGAGCGATCGTATCCCCTCCAAAGCGCACTCGAATCTGCGGGTTCACGCGGATGATCGTGAGCCCTGGCGTCACGAGCCGCAGCTTGTTGAGTGCTGATGGGTCGCTTGAGGAGACCGTCCAGGTCTTGATGTACCGCTGGAGGGGATGGACCGCTTCTTTTTCGTGGACTTCACAGAGCGGCATGGTCTGGATATCGAACTTGGCTGAGGCCTGGAAGAGCGAGGACGTATCGAGCCACTCGGAGAACGGAGTCGAGACCGAGGCCATCATGGCGCTTGCGAGGTTGGCAGCGAATTGGAAAGTGAGCGACCGCCCGCTTGACAAGTTGCGACATCACTCGAAAGAACACTCACTTGCACTTGCATATTCGTCGCAGGTGAGCGGCCTCACAAGGTCACCTGCCCACGTGGCCCTCGCACCTGACCGACCGACGTACTACACACACATTCCTCGACGGACGATGCGCATTCGATTAAACGGGTCTACGTGTCATGATTATGTGGATACGTTTGTGGTATTTCTGTGATTTTTTCTGACGTGATTGATCCGAGTTCACCCTTGAAGATGCGGAAACACTCGTGGCCCTTTCTGCACCTGTACTTTTGGAAGCGAGGCCGAAAGCAGCTCAAGAGGAAAGTGATGAGGTCACTGCGTTGGTGGTGATGATAAGCTCGTGCTAAAGTCTAGCGAGTACGGGAAAACGACCTGAAACAGCTCAACACGGCTGGGACGGGCCAACCCATGACGGGAGTTCGTCTTGGAGTCTTGGGTGCTAGCCTTAGTGTCGATAGTAAGATGGACCAGAGCGTCGGTCTTTTTGTTGTAGACATGGAGGTGGCGGCGCCTGTCTTGGATCGATAGTTCGTCCCCAAACCTGCGTGCAGTCGCGTCGAGCCCCCGCAGTTCTGGATAGCACGGTGACAAAATACCCTGGAGCTGCCCGATGAAAAATGAATTGCATCCGGCGACCTCCAGCGACTTTACGGTGAAGCATTTCACGGCCCGAAGACCGACGATGAGCCCATTGTTCTGGCGAGGCTTTTCGTGGCTCCGCTGGACACCTGGCAGCTCCAGAAGATGACAAGTGTCGAATTTGAAAGAGTGAGGACGTGTTGAACGTCAGTAAGCAGAATGGGGATCGAGACTGCAATGACGCTTTAGTGGTTGGTGGCGAGCTGGAAAGCGAGCGACCGCCTGCGTGCGACATCACTCGAAAGAGTACTAACTGGCACTTCCATGTTCGCCTCAGGTGAGTAGCCCCACCTGGGCCATGCTCACCTGCTCAGACTCGGTCTTGTATGGCGACAGTGGGCCGAGTGTCGCCATTCATGGGCATCGCACCTGCCAACGCGCACACATTCCTCTACGAAAGAGTCACCGATAATTGGGGTGCCTTCGAGCTTGGATTACAATTTGTTTCAATTTTAATCAAGAAACAGAATTCATTTATAATTTCAGCTGGTACGGTCACATTGAAAAAGAATGTGATAATCTTACGCACATGGAACAGAGTTTACACGAAATTGATGGCTCAAATACTAGATTGCAGTGCCGTAGCCATCATGCTCGGCTTGAGCAAACTGCTGCATCCGTATATCGCCTATCGTTGGATGGGGCATGTGCAAGTTTACATCGTTGACGCACACTGTAACTCGAAGGACAGTGGGAGGGTACCAAGCCTCGATTGATGCGTAGGTGTTCGTAGCGTGAGATTTCACGGGATTGCCACGCTTTGGACCTGATGTCGCCGTGGGTTTGCTTATTATTGGCGTTCGGGTTGGCGTAAACGACATCTCTTCATTTATTTGTTGGTAGCCTTGGTTTGCCGAGCCATTGAGTCGCTCTTGGAACTGCACGTAGTCTACTTCACGACTGCTTAGTCAAGGAGACGCATAACTTTATTCTGCTCGGTGTCGCACAGCGCCACTGTCGATCTGGAACATTTCTGTGCGAATTAACGAATTGACTCGATATAAACCAGACCCACAAAGGTGTTGAGACGGAGGGGAGCCTCACTGACTGGGTTTTGGTGCTTCGGTCCCTTGTCGCTGTGCGCGTTTCGCTGGAATATTACACCGGAGACGGTGCACATACGCACGCAACAACCAACGACACTCGAGGGCGTGGCCAATATCCTCCCGGTGCACGCGAAACGCGGAGATCATAAACCAGATCTGGAACAAAGCGAGTCACTCTCAGGTCGCGACACCAAGCACCAGCCTTTAGTCGACAAGCGCTTGGGCAGAAACCCTTCCAGGGAGGGTTGCTTGTCCCTCGTGCCCATCTGCATGTCCGCAACCCTCATCTCCGCCATTCTTAGTTCCGCTTCGTTGTCATTCTGCAATTTGCTTCCATTCGCCTACTCCACATTCCTCCTAATATCTGGACGAAGCACACCATGGCTGCAACAAGCCCAGTGTATACGAACATATCCACGCCCAAGATCAACGTCGCGACCGACGCCCTCCTCCGATTCGACGAAGCGGAGAAACGCAAGGCCATCAAGCCCAACTTCGCGCTCTACACGAGCTGCTTCCTCGGTCTGCTCATGCCGCTCCAGTACGGTTGGTCCACGTCGCAGCTCAACTTCTCCAAGTTTAACAAGATGGCCGACTGTGACCGCCGCCCCGTGAAAGAAGGCACGTGTATCATGTTCCCGGGCCACTCCAAGCTCGAGTGGACGTTCGTCGTGAACGCGTGGATTCTCGGTGGTATGATCGGCTGTCTCTGCGTCGGCAAGTTCGCTGACCGCCTCGGTCGCAAGCGTGTGCTGCAGCTCAACTGTGGCCTCATCATCACGGGTGCCGTGCTCATGGCCAGCTCGTACAACCTCTGGCAGTTCGTTGTGGGCCGTCTGATCGCTGGTCTCGCATCCGGCGCCACCACGGGCAACCTGGGCAGCTACATCAACGAAGTCGCGCCACCGCACCTCCGCTCGCTGCTCGGTGTCATCCTCCACAGTGGTATCACCATCGGTATCTTGGCCGTGGCGACGACGTTCTTCTACCTCGACTTCCATGACGGCTGGCGCATCATCGCTGCGTTCCCGATCGTGCTGGCTGTGATCTTCCTCTCGCTGTCGCCATTCGTGATGGTCGAGTCGCCCGTGTGGCTGCTGCTCAAGGGCCGTCGTGAGGAGGCTGAGCAGGTGCTCACGCGCCTCTACGGTCAGGAGAACGTTCACCTCGCGCTCGGCTGGATCGAGGCCAAGCGCAAGAATGACCCGGAGCTGCAGTCCAGTTGGGGCCAGGTGGGCCAGGAGCTCGTGCGCGATGGAAAAGGTCTGCCATTTTCGGAGCTGCTCAAGCCGGCCCTGCGTCGCCAGTTCATCATCGCTGTCGGTCTGGCTGCTATGCAGAAAATCACGGGTATCAACACGGTCTTCTACTACTCGTCCGACCTCTTCAGCGAGGCTGGCCTCAAGAACGGTCGTGTCGCCACGATCATCATCGATATTGTCAACATGGTGCCCACGCTCATCTCCGGCTTCTTCTCGAGTCGTTTCGGTAACCGCACGATGCTTCTCTTCGGTGTCGCCGGTATGCTCGTGAGCGCCATCGGCCTCACGCTCGCGCTCTCGTTCGATATCTCGTGGCTTACGATCCTCATGATGGCCACCTACGTCGGCTCCTTCGGTATCAGTCTTGGCCCACTGCTCTATGTCGTCATCGCTGATATATTCCCCGACTATGCGCGCGCCACGGTCACGGCCATCGCCGTTATGGTCGCCTGGCTCTCGAACCTCATCGTCGGCATCGGCTACCCATACGTCTCGGATGCTCTCGAGGACCTTGAGTACTTGCCGTTCATTATTCTCCTCGCTATCTCGCTCGCTTTCGTCTTTGCTCTCGTTCCGGAGACCGCTGGCAAGACCAACGAAGAGATCCAAGACGAGTTCCGCCTGAATCCGACAAAAGGTTCCCTCGTCTAACCAAGACTGCTCTCAAAATGAAATTTCTTCCAACTAGAGTCAGCTTTCGAGCGTCGATCCTCCATCTCTACACCGTCTCGTCCTATTGCGTCGTATCCATGAGAATTTTTTTATTAGAACCAGCTACTACAGAGCAACCTATATGGGCCATACACCAACGCAAGAAGCACTCACTTTCCAGTCGATAAATATATTATTTACTATACAAACCTACTGCAACTCAAAGATCGGGCGCAGGAAAGTGTCTCGGAACCCGGCCTTGGTGACGTGGAGCCACTGTTTTGAGTCGAAGGCCATCGCGACTGTCGGAGTCGACGGGATCAACGCGATCGGCGCCGTTGCTCGTCCGACGCGCTGCTGAACCATGCGTTCGTGGTGACTTGTCTGGACGATCGAGGTCTTCTTCAGCTCACCGGACGTGTTGATCGTCTGCGGAAGTGCTCCGACGCACTCGACCACGGCGTTCGCGGCACAGTCGAGATCGAGCTTGTGACGTGGCTGGATGGTCACGCGGCCGTTGTCACGGATCTTGACGCGTGTTCGCTCGGACGGAACGCCTGCCACGTCGAGACGACCCGTTCCTTCAATTTTAATGTCCAGTTTCGCGCAGGTCGTGAATCGACCGGTCTCCACGGTAGAAGAAGATTGGACTACTGTGTAGCCCGAGCCGACGACCACTGCGCTGAGGTCACTCGTTGCGAGTCCATCCGTAGTCTTGACCTGGATGGTGCTGTGGTCTCCAACGGCAGCGAGCTGCGTGGTCTTGGCTGACAGACGCGGAGCCACGACGTGGATGCGGCCCTCTCCCAGGACTCCGCAGGCAAAGGTTTCGAGGACCATGAGGTTTTTCGACGAGATGTAGACCTCTCCACCACAGGCTGAGCCGATGAGCAGGTCCTTGAGCTGGAGGTGTTTGTTTCGGGACTCGTCGATGTTGAGCTTGGTCTCGTGGATGGCAGCGAGCATGACACCGTGATCAATATCACTCACAAGAACCCCGCCGTGGACTGTGACGTCGCCGCCGCCCATGGCCAAAATCTCCGTGATTTGCGACGCGTGGGCGAGGTCGATCTCCGTCACGAGTGAGCCCATGTCGCTTTCGTTCTCACCGCTCGTAGCGTTCTTGAAGACGACGCGCAGCTCGTGGCGTTTCTTGGAGGCGACGCTGACGCAGTCGATGTGTCTCGTGTCGTCGCTCGTGACGCGAATCCGCGCGACCATGTCACTCCCGAACCGCGCGAGAATGGTAGGGTTCACGCGGACGATCGTGAGCCCGGGTGTCACGAGGCGCAGCTTTGTCAGCGCCTTCAACTCGTTCGATTTCACGGTCCATTTCTTGATGCACCTCTGCCGCGGATGGACCGCCTGGCTTTTGCGAATCTGCGTAAGCGAAGTCGACTCGATCAACAGCTTGCTGGGCGGCTGGAAGAGCGACGGCGGGTCGAACCAAGTGCAGAAGGGCGTGGCAACTGAAGCCATAGTGGTGTTTGATGTGGATTTCGCGTTTTTGACGTGGCAGATTGAAGTGTGAGAGAGCGCTTCGCTCGCCTGCTTTACTACGTGAGACAAGAGGACTACGCTATGCGGTGATGACCGTGTTCATCGGGTAATCTGCGACATGGTGTGGACGAATCGCACAGACTCACAATCAGTGAGTGTGTGTGGCTTCACTGACAGGTTTGAGTCTGGAGAATGGCAAGCGAGGTGTCCCAGTGGTACTGTCGTAGTGGGACATTCGTGCTGTTCTTCGAGCCGTTCAACGTGTGATATGACAGATGACGCGCCGGAACGATTGCCACGAGGGGACAGGCCCGCTGATATCGGTAATAGTGGGTCTCCTTACGAGTCATACACTCAAGGGAGCCGGACCTGCTGTCTTTAGTCTCATGTGAGACGATCACGGGACAGGCCGTTTAACTTCGTGACTACGGTTTTTCTGGTGTTTGTATTTCGATTAGAAACGATTGCGGTGGTTCGATTGCGGCCGAAGCATGTTTGCTGAATCGGAAAAAATGTAAACGACGGCGCAGAAGGCTCACCACGCAACACACGACAACTCAGAGCAGCGTCGGGGGCGCTGTCGTGGCGTCGGGCTGCTCAGTCGTCTTGCCCTTCTTGTGCTTCTTCTTGTGTTTCTTGTGGTGGGTAGTGTTGCGCTCAGGGTCTCCGACCTCGGGCGCGCCGTGGTGGGAGCCTGAGCCCGAACCCGAGCCTGAGCCGTTCCCTCCAGGGCCGTCCGGCGGGTACTCGTCTGGGTCGCACTTTTCCATGACCTGTTTCTTGCATGTGTCCTTGTCTGAGCTGAAAATGCAGCCGGCAGAGGCGCGAACCGAGCACCAGGTGCCCCAGCCAAAGTCGGCCTCCATGGACGCCGGCGCCGTGCTGAGCGACGACGTCGGCACGGCGTGCGAGTGAGCGTGCTTTTCATCCGCGATCATCTCGACGGCGAGCACCGAGCCGGCCACGAGCGCAAACGCGCTCACGATGCCCACGGCGACGCGCACGAGCTGCACGCGGCGCGAGCCGCGGCCGTCGTCGCGCGGCTGGCGCGCTTGGCCGTTGTCGAGCAGCGTCGCGACTTCCTCGCGCGCCATTCCGCTCCGAAAATCCACGAATGCGGCTCTCGCGCACTCGCCGCCATCGCGCAAGCGCCAGCAAAGCGTCGCGGCGCTTCTCCGCCGTTGACCGCCGCGACGCTTCCCCCCCTGCGGCCTTTCGCCGACGAGGCGTATCTTTGATGTCCACAACACCAATCCATCACATGTAGTCCACATGAATATGGTGTGGTGCGCGCCTACCATCCCACTGCAAAACTGACCTGCACCACACAATTAGTATGTATTTTACATAAATACATGTCCACCACACTATAGTATGTGGTCCACATACATTCTAACTTTCAACTGTCTAAATATCGAGAAACGCCGCTCTCCCCAGTCGAGCCCGTGAGGTTTCTTTCCACCAAGCCATCGATCCCGCGGGCCGCCGCCGCCGCCGCTCGCCATGGCCAACGCGCGACTCAAATTGGCGCGCGTGCAGGGCCGCAAGCGCCGCCGCAGCGACGCCGACCGCGCAGAGCCGCTCTCGGCCGAGGTGCCCGCGCAACTCCGAGCGCCGGAGACGCCCAATTGCGGCCGGGAGCAGCCGCCGACGCCGGCGTCCGACGACGCGACGGGCGCCCACGCCGCGCTTCTGGAGCGCAAGCGCGCGCTCGAGACGCGGCTGGGCGAGCTCACGGTCGAGAAACCGCTCCCGCGGCTCGAGGAGCGCGGCTTCGACGCCAACGGCGTGCGGCTCGAGCGCACGCACCGCGATTTCCTGCTGCAAGAGATGGTAAGACGAGTCGTCGGAAGACGTGCGCCGTGGAAATGGTGTGCGAGTCGCAGACTGACGGCGCGGACGCGATGCGTAGGAGTGGATGGCCGCGGACTTTGCGCAGGAACGCAAGTGGCGGCTCAAGACCGCGCGCACGTTGGCGCAGTCGGCGCAGAGCCACCAGAGCAAGAAAGAGTCGAGATCGGCTCGGCAGGAAAAGGTACACCGGGCCAGAGACGTGTGTGTGTGGAGAAGCACGATGGACTGATAGAGGTGTGTGGTAGATGGAGGAAGAAGCGCGGCGCCGTGTGGCTGCGCGAGTCGGGCGAGAAGTCAAGAAATTCTGGACCAAGATTGACAAAATTATCAGTTTCAAGGTCAAGCTGCAGTCAGACGAGCTGCGCAAAGCTGCAATGGACCGCCACCTGAAGAACCTTGTCGCGCAGACCGAACGGTACGCCTCAGCGCTCGCAGATGCGTTCTGTGACCCACAAGAGCCGAGTGCAGAGGAGGAGAACCATGAGGAGGAGATGCCAACGGATGCGGTCGCTAGAGAAGAAGGCCACGCCGGTAGTGACGAAGGGCATGATAGCGACAGTGACTTCCAGGCACAAGATGAAGAAGATGACGAGACTACGATTGCCGCAGAGGAGCAGCAGCACGGTGCAAGTAGAACCGAACAGGAGGACGAGATTGCAGCATTACAGGCAGAAAGCGAAATGTCGATAGACGAGCTGCGTGCTAAATATGCATTAGCGGAAGAGACGAACGATTTCCATGAAGAAGAACAAGTTAGTGATGAAGACACTAGAATGAGCACCCCTTCTTCTGATGAGGACTCGGATTTCGCAGATGAGGGTGAAATGGCGGACGATGAAACAACTATCGAGGCAGATGAGATGACGATTAGTCGAGCGGATGTCGAAGACGAGGTTGCTCACCTGCAAGAGGAGAGTGAACTCTCGATTGAGGAGCTGAAGGCACGGTACGCTGCTGCGTTCCAGGACAGTGTCCAGTCGAGTGTGTCCGATAGCGAGTTCAACCGCAAGTCCTCTAGCGACGGCAACGATGAGGATATGGACGACTATCAACCGTCTGATGCTGAGGAGCCAGATGATGAGACTACGCTAGATGTGGCTGAACGCACGGAGTTCACGAAGGAAGAGGTTGACGAGGAGGTTCAGTTGCTACAGCTTGAGAGCGAAATGTCGATCGAAGAACTAAGGGCGAAATACGATGCGATGGCAAGCGACGTCGACGATGATGAGCGCGATCGCTCGAGCTCTCGAGGGAATGACGACCTGGAAGACCAGAGTGTCTCGGACTTTCATCAAAACGGAACAGATGAGGAAGACGACGAAACGACCATTGCTGAAGCTGAGCAAGCAGAGCATACGACGAAAGACGATGCAAACAAGGAGATTGCTGATTTGGAAGAAGAAGGCAATCTATCCCTTGATGAGCTTCGCGCTCGGTATTTCGGCGGACAGGAGGAGCCACAATTGAATGATCGAGACGAAGACGACGTCGTTGATACTACTGACAAGGAAGAACACGTGGAAAATCCAGAACCCACAACATTGGAAGAAAAGTCTATACAGGAATGCGATAACGAGGCAAGTGAGGGAGACGAAGACCTCGTATCGTACAGGCGTCCTTACTTGCTAACCTCGCGGCTTGAGCTTCGAGAGTATCAACAAGCTGGGGTAAATTGGCTGACAAGCATGTGCGAGAAGCGGATCAATGGGATCCTCGCAGATGAAATGGGGCTTGGGAAGACCATTCAGACGATCACGATGCTCGCGCATCTTGCATGTGTTCGTGGCATTTGGGGCCCGCATTTGATTGTTGTGCCGACGTCATGCATGGTGAATTGGGAGATGGAGTTCAAGCGTTGGTGCCCAGCATTTAAAGTGCTGACATACTTCGGGTCGGCGAAGCGACGAAAGGAGCTGCGTCACGGCTGGTCAAAACAGAACGCCTTCCAGGTTTGCATAACGAGCTACCAGCTAGTTGTGCAAGACGCTCACTGTTTCAAACGAAAGAAGTGGTACTATCTGATCCTCGATGAGGCTCATAATATCAAGAACTGGAAATCGCTACGGTGGCAGACGCTATTGCACTTCAACTCGCAGCGCCGGCTGCTTCTGACCGGCACGCCTCTCCAGAATAATATCATGGAGCTGTGGTCGCTTATGCATTTCCTCATGCCGCACGTGTTCGCCTCTCGCAAGGAGTTCACATATTGGTTTCAGAACCCTCTGAGCGTCATGGTGGAAGAAAGCACGGGGAAAGGAACTGCAGGTACTGACGCGAACGGTGGAGTCAATGGTAGTGACGTGATGGCAGCAGAACAGCAGCAACTCGTCTCACAGTTGCATGGGATCATCCGCCCATTCGTCCTACGGCGCTTAAAGAAAGATGTGGCCAAGCAACTGCCTGGTAAGTTTGAGCATGTGATCACTTGCAGCTTGTCCAAGCGTCAGCGGTTCCTCTACGAAGACTTCATCTCACGAAGTAGCACACGACGTGCCTTGTTCGGATCAGGCAAGCGGGGAGGCGGAAACTTCATGAGCATGATGAATGTTTTGATGCAACTGCGCAAAGTGTGCAATCACCCAGATCTATTCGAGCCTCGACCAATTGAGTCCCCGCTGGACATGGAAGCTCTGACCTTGGATGTCCCAACACATTGTGGGTTCATCTTTGACTGGAGTGAGCCGTCGAAATTTGCGTGGTGGCCAACGGAGTTCATATTGCCTAACCAAGAGCTTGTCCAAGCTGACAAGCACCATCGCACTAGGATACGCACATTGCTGTGCATCTACGACGACTTGAACATATCTGAGGACCTGCCTGACGAATGCTCACTCACCAAGAAGCAGGCCTCAACATTTCGGTCAGATGTGTTGAAGAGATTGCTTCAATTAGCTGAAAGTCGCAGGGCATACTGGCTAGACAAGCGGAGGCGGTTCTCGGACTTGGCTCATCTCCATGCACACATTCACGAGCCTATGTTGGGATCCGACTTGATCCGCGCGAGTACCATGCCAGTATTCATTTCCCATGCAATGGAAGTTCACGTCAAGCGTGCTCGTGGGGAGGACCTCACAAGGAGTGAGGCGTTAAGCGAGATCGTCCCAGACCCTGAGGCGAGAATTGAGCAGCTTCTACCCATCGTTCGCAAGGCTGTGTGTGTTGTTCCTAAGGCTCGAGCTCGTCCCTTGTTGGTACGTTATGGCGGCAAAGGATTCAGCACCGACTCGTCTGATCCACTGAAGCTATCACGGAAAAGGAGGCTTCAAGATTGTGTTGATATCCAGATGAAACCCATTGCAACGCGCTGCGTCAATGCCTACTACGAAGCATTTAAGCGCACGCAACTGTTCTTCCCTGACAAGCGGCTTATTCAGTTTGATTGTGGCAAGCTCCAGCAGCTGGACTTGCTGCTCCGTGAACTGAAGCGCGGGAACCACCGATGTCTCATCTTTACGCAGATGAGTTCCATGCTCAACATTCTTGAGATCTTCCTAAACCTTCACGGCTACACTTATTTCCGCTTAGATGGTTCCACAAAAGTCGAGACGCGTCAGTATCTGATGGAGAAGTTCAATCATGACGAGAAGATTTTCTGCTTCATTCTTTCAACTCGCAGCGGTGGTCTCGGTATCAATCTCACCGGTGCTGACTCAGTGATATTTTACGACTCTGACTGGAACCCTGCGATGGATGCTCAAGCCCAGGATCGGGCACATCGTATTGGCCAGACGCGAGACGTGCACATTTACCGCCTCGTGAGCGAGCACACCGTTGAGGAAAATATTATCAAAAAGGCCCAGCAGAAGCGGCACTTAGACTTTCTCGTAATGGCAAAGGGAGAGTTCACAACGGAATTCTTCTCCAAAGCTAGCTTGCGCGAGCTCATGGGGGATTTTGAGAAGAGCGACGGGGATGATGAAGGGGATGAAGATTCGAAGATTGAGGAGTTGGTAGATGGAGATGATGACGATGACGACATGTCGCTCGACGCGATAGAGAACGCGATGGCTCAACTTGAAGACGAGGATGATGTGGTCGCGATGCGTGGTGCTCGGGAAGAATTTTTGACAGAGCAGAGAGAGTTTGAGGAGGAACTTGGCGGTGTTGCTGCAAGTGACAAACGGCGTACATCGAATGCTGGAACCGAAGCGTCAAGAGCGTCAACTCCCACGGTCGATGGTGCCAACGATGATATGGAGAAAGCTCATGAACACCACGACGAGAAGCAAAGCTTTAAGCCGATTGGTTCGTCAACGGCATCGGTCGTTGATGACGACGAGGCTGATCGTGATTCAGTTCAGCTTGCGGATACTCAGGTAGATAATCAAGAAAACGCTGAGGTTCAATCAGTGGAAGAAGACACGAGCATGATCGACGACGAAGATGATGAGGAGGTGGAGACGGTGAATGGTAGCGATGACGACGATGGTGATAGGTCCGACAGCGAAATAGATAGTGATGATGACATGAGCGACGACGAAGACGTCAAGCAAAACAGCCGTGCTAATCGACCTGTACGTGGCGCGAATAAAAAGCGACGTAGGGCAGATAGCTCCCGACCAGGGCCAAACACCAAGCGAGCCAAGACCAAAGCAGAAGTAGCGATCATGAGTGCTGCACAAGAGCAAAAGAAAATGGAGAGGGCGAAAGAGAAAGCTCGTGAACTCGAAGAAGAGAGAAAGCTCCAAGCCTGGAAAGATTCCGTCTCGTCACTCCAGAATTTTGAGGATTCGCTGAACCCGGTGGATCGCTACGCGTTGCACTTTCGCGAGGACGTGGACCCACTATTTGCTTACGTGCCAACAGCAGAAGCGTTCGATCGCTTGGAGGATGAAGCGAGCTTGATGCTGAATATCGAAGAAATAGAGGCGCGCAAGATGATTGAGGAGCAGCAATGGATCGATGACGGAGAGCTTATTGCGGGCGTGGATGGTCTCGAAGAACTCGCGCCTGCTGAAATTGAAATGCACTACCAACTGTACAAGAAAGAACGATCGAATGTCCACGCAGCCCGCCGCCAGCGACAGTTGACTGGCGATGCCTGGGAGCTCAAGAAGTGCGCAATTACAGGTCAGCCGTTTTACTACAACGCTGACACACGCGAGGCGACCTGGGACAAGCCGACTGTCTGGATCAAGAACGAGCAATGTGCAACAGCACGAGAACTCGGTTTTGCTGGGTTACCGACTAACGTTCTTCTCCTAATCTTCGGTAAGCTTCGGGCATACCCCGATCGCCTGAATGGCGTTCAGTTGGTGTGCCGAAGTTGGCGTGATGTTGCCTTGCATCAGTCGCTGAGTATTCGAGTTAATGCAAGCGACTTCTTCAATCTCCACGGAGACATCAGCCGCCTCGACCATTGGAAAAAGCTAGTGGATGGGGTGGAGCGCGGAGAGACGCTCCTCTTCGGCTCCGGGGTGTACGAAATCCACGATGTGGTCGAAATTACGAAGCCGATTCGCTTGCTTGCCGCTCACGACGCTCATGTCGAACTACAGATGGCGACCCCGCAGGCGCAGCTGAAGTGGACTGCCCGTGGCGGACTCATCTGCGGCTTCCACATCAGTCGACGCCACAGCGCGAGTCTCCACACTGGGGAGGCTGCATGCAACTGGCAACACCTTCTCCATGTGACCAAGCGCGGGTATGTGCGCGCTGTCTTTAACGATTTTGACGGGAACCACCAAGGAAACTCGTGTCTCGCCGTCTCAGGGGACCCGCATAGCCTTCTGGTCGCACAACACAACCGTATCTTTCACGCGGGCAGTGGCTCGGGTGTGATGCTATTGCAAGGCGCTCTAGTAATGCAACGCAACTCCATTTTTCAGAACGCGCACTCGGGGATCACTGTGTGGAGCGGGAACGCTATACTACGACGGAACCAGGTTTTCAGCAACAAGCGTTTTGGCATTCGTCTTCTTTACCACGCCAACAACGTGGTCATTGAAGAGAACAAGGTGGAGAATCATCCATGTGGCAACATCGATGTTGAGAACTCCGGTCGCCGCTTTGTTGTGCGCTGGAACGAGATGGTCAAGGATGAGGTCAACGACTTGCCACACAACCACGGCTCTCTTAAGCTTATAACGTCGCGCGTAGAGGAGCGAGTTCTAAAGGTTGAAAAGCCTGTCCAGCCGGTGAAACGACTGCCGAAAGAAGTCGTCGTGGCGATGCCAGCAGCTACAGCCTCAGGCCTTGGGGTTACAGCTTACTCAAGAGCATTGGCAGCAGCGTTTGCACCGCCGTTGGCTGGCGAGTTCCCTAGATCCTCTATGTCACTCGTCCCATCGCCATACGTTAAACCTCCGACCGTGGCGTCCGTCGTTACAACTCCGTCTCCTGTGCCTCCAGTTGTTCCACAGGTCAAGTCAGAGCCTGCCGTTGCCACTGCAGCGTCTGCAGCAGTCCCACCACCGAGCGTTCCAGTCTTGTCCCAGGACAAAGCTACCACAGTTGCTGGCATAACTCTCGCTTCGTCGACAGCTGCGGCTGCTCTTCCAGTCAAGATCAAGCGGAAACGCAAGCCAAAGACCGAGAAGGTGCTTGTGCACGGCGTCGAGATCGTGTTCAAAGACACTTGCGAGAAGAAAGGTGACAAAAAAGTCAAGAAGCCACGTCGCATGGCCACTGATGGGGCAAAGAACATCAAAACCGAGTCAGCAGCGTCGACACCGAACGCCACATCCTCGATCGTTCCGGACGTGGCGCCTTCCGACAAAGAGCCAACTTCCGAGTCACTTAGCGCTGTTCGTCCTCACCTTCCCACCAAGGAAGATCCAGCACCGGAGTCCCCAGCGAACCCAATAGTTCCTGAAGTTCCGGCGTCGGAACCATAGTTTAGTAGAAGATCGCCCAGCAGTTGGGGCCCTATAGTATTGCCGTGCTTGCGCACTGTGAGTATTTATCGAAAACCCAACCAAAGCCACTTGAACTCATTTCCATCCACCGTCTCACCCACTTCTGCCATTGTCCACCTCCGTATCACCTTAGTTTGTAAATCTCTCTCAACAATATCACCTATTTCCGCCAAATCGTACCTCCGTCTCACCTAGTTTTGGGTCTCTTAATCAGGTGAACTGACGTCGCAACGTCAGCGTCGTCGTCGCTACCTGGTGGCGTGTCACAGCTGACCGTACATCTCCTTGGAGAGCATTGGGCCACCGGAAGACCCTCGCTTTCTCTCTCTTTCGCTGCTTTTCCCCACTCACGATGGCGCTGCTCTGCGGAACCGGGGCGTCTTCGCGCGCGATCCGCGTCACAGCGGGTGCTGTCGCGCCCGTGCGTGAGGAGCTACGCGTTCACATGTCGCAGCTTTTTGAAACGCACTGGGCCATCGCTGCTGGCGACGCGCACACGCTGAGCCGGCTCAGCCTCGAGCTGCCGGGGCTCATGGTCGTACGCGTGAACCCGGCGCTGAGAGGAGACGACTCGCTGATCGCGAAAGTGCGCGTGTCGAGCGATGCGACGACCCACCTCGATGGCGTTCGGCTCAGCGTCAAGCGCAGACGATCCGAGCTGCGTATCAAATTCAAGACCCGGAAGGCTTACCGAACACCAGTGGTTGGAGCACTCGTCACCGAGATCGAGCTGGCGTACGCCTTCCAGATCGAGGAGATCCATGCACTCGGAGGTGGCGACGCCGTCGTGAGCGACGGCGTGCTCGCCAACACCGGAAGTGTGAGTGTTCTTGCGTACAACCACACGCGGGTCTTCGTGGACCAGCAGACTGCCAAGCTCAACGAGCTCGGCATCGGCTCGATCCGAGGCGGTTTTGTATTTTTCACGGCCAAACGACTTGACGTCCGCGAGATTTTTGGCTGCTCCGTCATGGGCAACGGCGGCATTCACGTGGACGCGGGCCAGCTCACTACTGGAAGCATGAAGATCGGTGCGATCGGCGACGCTGGCAGCGTCAACATTCGTATAAGCAAAAAGTTGACGTCTCAAGAACTGGAGGCCTCTGCATGGGGCTCTGGATCAGTTTCGGTGCTCGCCCCACTAACATCCACGGACGGTCTTGGCGCCTTCAGCACAAAGCTCACAGTGCTCATCGAGGGCCGTGGATGCATCGACGTCGCTGCGGTCGCGGCCCAAACGAGCCAGATCCGGATCCGAGACAACGGCCGCGCTGTCGTGCAGGCTATGGAAGGCCTGGCGCTGGACTGCGACGCGTGCGCCACCGTCGAATGCGTCGGATCGATGAGCGCCAGCCTCCGAGACGCGGTCCAACAGACCTGTCGCTTTGTCTTCTGCAGCCAAAGGCTTCCAGCAGCGGCGCTGATCGCCCCCGTGCCCCCAACCGTAATGTCTGCCTTTGAGAATCTGCAACCAGTTAGAACGAAGAAGTGGGGGCTACGATCCAAACGCTTAGAATCTTTCTTTGGTTAAGATGAACCGAGTTTAATACTATTTATGCTCGATGCTTGCTTGAATACTTCGCCAAGTTGGTCAGAAAGGAAGCAACGTCTTGATGAGTGGCGAGACGACTGGCTTCCAGAACCGCTCATGGGCCTTGTCGAGGTTCGCGGGCGTCTCAAACGCCGATTCGATAGTTGGAACTGCAGTCGGCCGACTGTCCAGCGTCTCTGCCGCGCGAACTGACTCGAGAGCCTCGCGTTCCAACTGCACGAATGACATGTTCGGGTTTGCTGCCTTAATACGATCGGCGCGAAGAGGTGGTGGGCCCACGTACTGGACGAGTCCGTGGACGCGACTGCTCGAGCTGCCGTGCACGTCAAGTGTTTCTTTTGGAGTTCGCAGGCGTACGTTGCCACCCTCTCGCCGGCGGATCGTCAGCTTCGTCTCGATCGACGGCACGTCGGCAACATCCACCAGTCCTCGTCCTCTCACCAGGATCGACTGGCGTGCACCCATCGACTCCATGTCGACTGGGGCGTTGCCAAGCACTCGCGCAAAGACCGAGCCCGTGCCGCGGACATGAGCAAGCAGTTTGCACGTGTTGAGAGCGTGATCGGTCACCAGGCACGCATTTCCGCTGCCAAACGTGTAAAGGTTTGTAACGGCGCTTGAGAAGTAGGGTGTGTAGACCCGCACTTGACCCGGACCGATCACCGCACTGGAGAACTCGCTGCGAACGTCCAGACTGCGAGCCACGACGTTGACGCTGCCGCTGCCGAACGTGCCGAGTAAGAGATCCGACAGCTTCAGATCTGAACTTGGTGCGTGGAGAAAGACTCGAGCCCCGAAGAGCGACACGAGCGCCGGCGAGTCGTCTGGCAATGCGGCAAGACTAGACTCACTCGGCTCCACGGGCGTGTTGGCCTTGAGTGAGGGCGTGGGCGAGCGGCAAAGAACATCGTGGGCGATAACAACGTCTCCATTCGTCATCGCGACGACCTGCTGGATGTGCGACTCCTTCGGCACGTCAATCTCAGTCAACAAGTGACCCTTGGACGGTTTATTCGACTTGAATTGAAGAGCTAACGAGTTTCTCGACTTCTTGGAGGTCAGTACGACGTTAACGCTGTCGAGATGGTCGGACGCGTCACTGGAGACTCGGACGCGTGCGAGCTCGTCTGGCACGGCGTCGTCGAAGACTTCGGGCCGCACACGGACGATCGTTAGTCCTGGTGTCTTGACCTGAAGCATATGGATTGAATCTTCGCTATTCGTAGGTTTTGAGATGGTGAATGTCTTCTCGACGTGCTGATTGGCGTGGATGGGATCCGAGACCGTCCGAACAGCCGTGGTCACGACAGCAGTCGGCTGTTGGTGGCGACGGAACGGTGACCATCGATCGAGCCACTCAGACGACGAGGTAGAAGGCAAGGCAGAGGAAGAGATCACCATGGAGCGAAAGTGCGAGTGCTGGGAATTTGAGAAGTAACACACATGAACGCACACAGAGACATTTTTGTTTTGTCCATGGTTGATTGAGATGGCTACACTACCACCACTCTGTCCTGAAGAATGACGATGATTACCGCCTTTCTCGGTAATCTCGACGGGCTGATTATCCTTGGTGATGGCTCGACAAAACTGAAAGAAGGGGAGTGATGGCAGCCACCGTCACTCGGCCCGTTGCGTACTTGGCTACACTCTTTGCTGCCTGCTTTATCGAAGATTCTCCAACTTCACTCATTTCTCACAAATGCCCTCGAACTCTTCTTCCAGCGGCGGCGTCTTCTCTCGCTGGCTCGCGAATTGGTCTCAGCAGGCCGATCACACGCGACGCATAGTCGCCAGCGACGTTACGCCTGTTGAGAACCCCCTGCACGACAACCAGCGCGTCGAGCGAACATTCACGATCACAAAAAATCACGTCGCCACGGAACACGACGACGGCGATGGAGCCAGCCTCCGTGGGCTCTATTTCGCCTCACCCGGACTCACGGTCGTACGCGTTCGTCCAGAGCTGCTGGACGAAGTCGGTCCGGACGTTCTGGCTAAAGTTCGGATTTCAAGCGACGAGCGTGCGCATATCTTCCGCTATCGCGTGGAAACAACTGCGAGCGACGGGTATTTGAGTCTCGGCTATGACCACCGACGAGACACGATCGGCCACTTGGTTGCTGAGGTTGAGGTGCCGACCGAGGCGCAGCTCCGTCAAGTCACGGCTGGCTGTCGAGGCGATGTCGTCGTAGAGGACGGCGTTTTGAACAGAAATCATGGGAATGAAGAGACCAACGACCCAGCGCAAATCCCCGCAGTGACGGCGCTGAGTGTTTCGCGGATCCATGTGTCCGCCCCAGAGACAGATTTGCGCTTCGGCGACTTTCTTGTGCGATGTTGGGGAGGAGGGAGCGTCAACGTCGTGGCTCGTAGTCTCAGCTGCCAGAGAACACTCTTGTCGGTGATAATGGGCCCCGGGCGAGTACGATTCCACGTTGACGACTTTTCGAGTTCGACTTTGTCGCTAATGTCATTTGGCCATGGCCACTGGTCGTTTGCGGCGAACTCGTCCTTTCAGACGATAGGGTTGCACATCAATCACCGGGGTGGGATCTGGTCAAGTTAAAGCTCCAGACAACTGCTCAACCGTTGATTTTCAAATCCTGGAACTCGGGGGTGGCGGCCAAGTCGATACGACAGGCGTTCCATCCAATGCGACGAGCATCGCGTATCAGAATGCACGCGGCGGATCTGTGCGTCTTCAGTCACCGGCGTCGACGTTGTCCGTGGATGCTACAACCAACGCCCCACGCGCGCGCGGAACGATCGAATACACCGGCTCGCTTCTCGGTGAAGTCACCATCTCAACCGAGCCCGAGTCCGTGGTTCTCGCTCCGGCTTCAACCGATCCATGGCCTCAGGTCCATTTTGAGTCCACGACACGAACCATTCGAGATGCGTTTGAGAATCCGGTGCTGTTGGAGACAACAGTGGAGGGATACTTCAGAGACAGACTACTACCGGCTCTCCCCATGATGCTGCCTTCGTTTCTCGCGCGCTATTTCGAGTGAGTGGGCTTGAGGCACACCAAGAGAACGTAGAATACTAACAAAGGCATCGTCTCTGTCAAGACCGATCAGACGATCTCCCACCGCTACTGGAGGTTTCCACTAGCATCAACCTGGTAAATGCGTTGTGAATGGTAGGGACAACCACTGGACTGCCGCCACACCACGGTGCAGGAACGTTGAAATCTCTTTGCTTGGGTCGAAGCTATGACTGCGAACCAAAGGGAGCATGGAGATATCACAGTACGGTATCTAACAAAATGAGTCACACACCGAGAGGCTTCTATTCTAGTACAGCCATCGAAAACCAGAGACGTTGGGTTCATGGGTGCAGGGGGACATTCAACAGTCGAGTGTCTCCCTGCACCCATGAACCCAGCTGAGGCGAGTTGAGACTCAACTCGCCTCAGCTCTTGAATGCTTCTGCTTCGTACTGCAATCCATTCCGAAATCTGACAAATCCCGAACGACGAGATGGAGAAGCTCTCCAGCAGCATGTTAGCTCGATGGTCCCCGTTCCACGACAAGACTAAGCGAATTGATGAGAGTGATATCACGGCCGTTGCCGAGCCAGTCCACACCAACCAACGCGTTGAAAAAACATTCACGATCACGCGGAATCCAGAGTCCACCGACGCCGCAGTCTCTGCCATCTTTGTGCTCGCGCCTGGTCTGACAATCGTGCGCGTGTGTCCGGAACTCCTGGATGAAAACGGTCCTGACTTCATCGCTAAAGTGCGAGTCTCCAGTGACGCTCGCGAGAATATCAAGCGTTTCAAGCTCGACACATCCTCAGATGGCGATTTAACGGTTCGGTATGACCACCGCAAAGGTTCCGTTGGCCATCTGGTGACCGAGATTGACGTCGCGCAGCCGTCGCAGGTTGGTACCTGCTTCGCGTTCACGGCAGGCGACGTGGTCTTGAAGGAGAACGTCATGGGCCTTCCAGGTGCTCAGGGTGAGACTGACGGCCCGTCGATTCTTGCGTCCAGAGGCTCACGGGTCTTCCTCTCGTCGCCAAAGGCAGAACTCCGGTTCTACAACTTGGCTATGATGTGTGCGGGCTCGAGTAGCGTCTTCGTACAGACGCCAAGGCTGTGGTTGAAAGACACCCTACAAGTTATGGTCGCTGGGCATGGGCGTACCCAGGTCCAAGCCGACAGAATCTCGTGTGGGCTGGTAGGGCTAATGCATTTCGGAGACGGCCACACGTCGCTTTGGGCTGCGAATCGCTTCCACGTGGCCGCGATGGTTGCTCTCCAGAGAGGCGCTGGCTTGATCCAAGTGCGGTCTCCAGTGAGCGCGATTTGTCCGACAGTTATCCTCCAAGCTCGACATCGAGGGATCATCGACGTGGCCGATATCTCATCAAAGATAGCGGAAGCCAGCTTCAAAGCACCGCACGGCGGAAAGGTGCTGATGGCGTCTCCAGAGGACGAAGTCACGTACATGTGCAAGCGCGGCTTAAGCGGGCTCGTTGAGTACACTGGAACTCCTCCTCCTCTCGTCTACCGCGAGCAAGCGAACGCCCCAGGCTTCAGCGTACAGAGGATGTCCCCGGACGAGGTGGAACGACGTCGACATTGTGATTTGGAGCAGATTCCTGTCCCTACAGTTGAGTCGGCGTTTGAGAGGCCGATCGCACTAGAAAAGCCTAGAGAAGGGTGGTTCTGGCCTGTGGTCTTGCCTATGACGCGAAGTTTCCTCCCATTCTGACATGAACAGTGCAAAATAATAGAAAATCAATCGAAGAGCAAGAAGCTACCTGTTTGATAAATTTACTACGTAGTACGTACCACTTAATCGTACAGAGCACCAACTGTGCGTAGTGCAGCGCCTATGACTCAGCTGCCCGTCAAATTTCGCTCTACCAGCGATGTATCCACACGGGAGATATGAACAATTTATTCTCTAACTCAAATTATCGGGTTTTGTCAAATGTTCAAAAGGGCAGCATGGTTCGGAGCACGGGCACAAATCCGGCCATAAACCACCCTTCCTTGGGATCCTCGAGGGCCACAGGCTTTTCGAAGGCGGATTTCACAGTCGGCACCTCGATTCTCCGAACACTCGGTCTGGGGATTTGCAACTCGTCCGCTGTGATTTCTTTCACTCGAAAGCCGGGCACGTCGACGGCTTTGTTCCACACGATAGGCGGAAGGACGCCACGGTAGCCGAAGACACCACTTATGCCGCGTTTGCTGCTGCAGTGCAGCGTGAGGTCGTTCTGTGGAGACTCCATGGTCACAATCCCACCATGCGGAGCCTTAATATCGACAAATGCAGCCAACGGCGACAGACTAGCGATGTCAATCTGGCCTTGGCGCTCAACCTCCAGAACAATCGTCTCGCATTTCGCCTCGCCTGGGGTACCGATTTCAATCGAACCTGGGCCGCGTTGAAACATGCACATGGCTGTGGTCTCAAAACGGCGGCTAGTGGATAGAAACGTTTGACTGGCCCCAAAATTCAGCATGGTCGTATTGGCGCAGGAGATTTCGTCAGCCTGGATTTCCACGCGCCCTCGCCCGCTGATCATCGCGATCAAATCCTGATCCACCGACAGCCGCGAAGTCTCGATGTATGCGGTACTGGACCCAACGCAACCAACGAAGAGCTCTTCCAGTTTTAGATGTGACCTCTGTGATGAGACGAAGAGATGCGAGCCCATGGCGGAAAGTAGCGACGTGCCAGTGTCGCCGCGTTGGATCTTTTCCATGGTCGTACCCAGCACGTTGTCCGAGACAACCACATCACCGCCACCGAGCGCCATGACCAGAGCCACTTGGGATGCTGAAGGGACCTCGATCTCGGCTACGAGATGGCCGATCGTGCCTTTGCGAGCCTTATAATCGAGTGTCAACTCGCCTTCTGGAGAGGTCTCGACACGCAGTCGCTCAATGTGCTCCGCCGCGTCACTAGACACTCGCACTTTGGCGAGCACCTCGGGACCGTCTTCCTCGACGATCTCGGGCCGTACGCGCACGACCGTGAGCCCCGGCGACTCGACCCAGAGCTCGGAGACCGTCGCGTTCGCTGTCGCGTTGCGTGTGATCGTGAAAGTCTTTTCAACGCGTTGGTTGGCATGGATTGGCTCGGCGACCGGCTTCACGTCGCTGGCAACGACGCGTTTGGTGGCGTCGCGCTGCTTCAACGGAGACCATCGCGAGACCAAACTGGAGAGCGGAGATGAGGAGGCCATCGTGTGGCAGAATCGGAAGTGGAGGGTTTGCTCGAGACGGAAAGATGTCTGACTGAACCCAACGAGTCCTGGGTGAGACTGAGTCCCTCCGGAGACCAATAATAATCTACTGTAAAGCTGATTTATTGCAAATGGCTGGGGTACCCAGCTTATTACCCAAGAGTGAAGGAGGAAACGAAGCCGAAAACGTCCAGAAATTGTAAACTGTGCAAGTGCATACTGACTGTTCGTGTTGGTTGCACAGTTTTGAGACAATTCGTCGAGAAAATTGATTCTCCGCGGAAACTTCAAGATTTTTGGCGTAGTACCGCCAGTGGGGTCCTTGGCCGTATACGTTAAAAAAGGCGCACTTAAGAGCTTAAGTATCGACTTAAGATCAATACATTTGAGTTTATGTGGATTTCATTGGCTGATTTGGCAGAAATTCACGAGCGCGATAATCATTCCGTCAGTACAATCATTCACTACAACCATTCCACTAAGTTCTGGTCGGGAATGATTGCTTGGGAGTGAGCCGAGTCCCATTCCTCTTCCTCGAACTCCAAATGGAAAACGGACAATGGACCAGCTCTTGGAAATGCGCAGCTTGCGTTTCGTGCCAGCGACCTGCTTCTCAAGCTCGGCTACGAGCATGCGCAGCTCGAGGATCTCTTCCTTGCGGCGGTTGCGTAAGGCTTAGGAGCTTCGTCCTGCGGCTGCGCCGGCTCGGGCAACGGCGTCGCCAATCGGAGAGTTGCGCCGTCGCTCGAGTCATCGTTCACCTCGTTGTGGTCGCATGCCTCGATGAAATCGAGGGTGGGTGCGAAGGGCCTCCGGATCCTCCTCGTTGAAGTTGACGCTTAGCATGTTGGGGAAGCGGGTTCTCTTGGCCCTGGTGTTCGTAGGGTTCTGACCAGGAATCAGCTTGATGACGACATGGCCTGGAGAAATGAACCGAGCAAGTTTTGGAAAAGATACGTATTGTTTCAAAGAGTTACAGTCCTGGAAATGCAGTTTTCGCTTCGGCAGAGACAAGTGAACGTGATCGAAGATCCGTAATTGACAGTCACTTCGACGCCATCGTCTAGATCTTCTTGTGTAACGATGATCATCTTACGTGCTGATCGGTGAAATCGCAGGGTGGCTCCAGAGTCAGAATGTTCGTAGAGGATCGACATTCCCAGGGCATGGAGAACGAGGCGCTTTAGCTAGTCGACATTCTTATCTTTGGATCATGTCGCGCTGGATTCTGGCGTCAACAGGGCGCCATCTTCAAGATCATCGGACAAATCCCCTCGCGACTGTGACGACTCATCTCCGACCCAGCACTGGTCAAAAGACTCAACGACCATGTCACAGATTGCCACTTCCAAGACTACGGGACCCACGAGGCTCTTTGCAGAGTCTCGCATCGTCGACTGCATTCCTCAATTCCCCACCAACTGCCTCACTCCAATACACTCACATAGACGATGGCTTCCGTCATGGCGCCGTTCGCCTACTGGCTCGACCCGTCCTCGCTCTTTCATTCATCGACTACGTTCGACATCCAAGCCTTGCCGCTTAGCCAGATCGATGAGAACGAAGCAAGCCACCGACTCCAGCGGTTTGGACAGACCTGGACGATCTCTTCAAGCGACCCCGCAGCGTTGACCAAACTTCGTCTTGTGACACCAGGACTCACGATCGTTCGCGTGAACCCGCAGCTCCGTGCGAGGTTTGGTGTAATGTCGCAGCTAGTCCATGCGTAAGTTGCATGTTGCATGTCGCTTCTAGTTCTGTGATCACTGAGCGACCACGAGTGGTTCCCCATGCACTCAGTGGTCCCGGTGACTTAGCAACCTAGGCCTGCGGAGGATCAGTCTATTCCGTTCATTCTGCATTTGGCTAAATACTACTCAGTTCCAGTCAGTCCACTTGGGCCACCATTGCAATTGGTAGCACTTGTTGGTCCAACGCCTCTCCGCTCCGCTCCGCTCCGACCGAAACCGACCGACCATCTCATTACCGATATTTATCGGTATATTGTAACTGTCGGTGTACCCCGTCGTAACCAGACGCGACTATCCCATCTCAGCAAGTGGCCCGTCTCTCTGCCTCGTCTACGGCAACTCCTGCAAGTATGGAAGACTCAGTCAACCCCGTCATGTCGGTCCTCGAGGGCCTAACGCACGCGGTCCATGAGTTCACTCGCACTGTGGCAACCCAGAACCACGAGTTTCGGGCTGTGCTTATGGAGCAAGCACAGCACCAGCATGCTAATCGAGAGTTCAAAATTGAAGGCGCCTCGATGCCGACGTTCCATGGCCGACCTAACGAGAGTGTTGACGAGTTCATGTTCCGCGCCAAGTTGTTCTTGCGCGGTAAGAACATTGATTACACCCACCCAGAATTCCAGGGACGCGTGGTGGCCACGCTGGCGGGGAGCCTACGCGATGGTGCCGCCTCATGGTACCACACTCGAACGGAGATCGACCAAGATCCCATCCATGACATTGATGAGTTTGAGTGCGCGCTGCGTGACGAGTTCATTCCGTCTGACCAGCAGCAGAGACTCCGCGCAGCTCTCCGAGCCTGCAAGCAGACCGACAGTGTCGAGGACTATGTCGCTCGCTTCCGCCAGGTCATCGCGCAAGTCCGCGATATGTCGCAGATTGACAAAATCGACCACTTCGTGACCGGGCTGAAGCCTGAGACTCAAAAGGAGGTTAGTTACCTCACGTGTGTAACGCTCAAGCAAGCGATTGCGGCCGCTCAGGCGTATGAGCGCTCCCACTTCGGTGGTGCTACTTCACGCCGCCCGAGACCCCAACGCGTACCGGAGGCGGAGCCTATGGACATCTCTCAGATGTCGGCCCGCCCGACCAACGAGATGTGCCGCCGTCAAGGACTTTGCTTTTACTGTCGCGAGGCTGGGCACCAGATCGCGCGGTGCCCGAAGAAGCGCCAGGGAAACGAGCCCGCTCAACGGATGTAAACGGAGTATCCGTTGAGCAATCTGATTCTAAATCTCCAAGTGTAAATTCTGATTCTGCCCCCATCGAGTTCGAGATGGAGGACTCTGGTGACTCGTGCAACATGATTGGTCCGTCTGTGTGTGCTGTGGAGATTCGTCTGGACAAGGTGCAGCTGCATGGGGATGACCTGCTTATTGTGAAGGCGGACGTCCAAGGCAAGACGCTGAGGATGCTTGTTGACTCTGGTGCGACGCACAACCTGGTGCGCCGCGATCTGCTAGGTGCGCCGCCGGAGGCGCAGGAGAAGGAGCTCCAGGCGCGAGACTTCGAAGGGAAGGTGACCACGACGACCGCGCGCTGCTACGATACCGTTATGACCATTGAGGGCAAAGCGTGCACTGTCGCGGTGATCGAGTGGCCGCTCCAGCAAGACTTTGATGGTATCCTTGGTCAGGCGTGGCTACGGCAAGAGAATCCGATAATCGACTGGTCCGGACACAAGTTGAAGTGGCGCAGTGAACCCACTCGTCGACGAGTCCCCAAGGAATGGAAAGCGCCGCAGGAACCTGATCCCATCATCGAGTATGTTGACATTGACTAGTTCAAGGCCAATCTCAACTCGGGTATGTACACTGAGGTTTTTCATCTTGATGTGGTTTCGGATGTTGGGTTGAAGAAACCCGACGCTGAGATAGAGCCACTCGTGCGTGAGTACTCGGACTCTCTCCGTGAGGAACTCCCCGACGGGCTGCCCCCGGAACGTGACATCGAGCATGTGGTCATGCCCAAGACCGGCGCGACGCCTTCGTCTCGGCCACCGTTCCGCCACGCACATGTCGAGCAAGCGGCGCTGAGAACCTTCGTCGACAAGCTCCTAAAGAAAGGGTGGATTGAGAAGAGTGCATCGCCATGGGTCTCGAATATCTTTGCGGTGCCGAAGCGCGATCACAGGCGAGTTGCCGTCGAAGATCCAGTGGGTGCGCGGCGATGATCCATCGAAGCCCGTCCGCTGGGTCATCGACTATCGATATGTCAACTCAATGACAGAAATTCCGCGGATCCCGATTCCGCGGATTGACGAGGTTTTTGATCGACTTGCTGGTGCTCACGTGTTTACCTTAATTGATTTGGCGTCCGGCTACCACCAAATGCGCATGGCAATGCCGTCGCGACAGTATACAGCATTTCGAGCTGGCTCGGAGATCTATCAATGGTGCGTCGCCCCTATGGGTTTGGCTGGGATGCCTGGTACTTGGTCGCGACTCATGAGACGGATATTTGAAAGCAAGGAACTATCTGGCTTCGTCGTCGTCTACCTAGACGACATTTGTGTGTTCTCAAAGACCCGAGCAGAGCATCTCCAGCACCTTCGCCGCGTTTTTGAAGTGCTCCGCGAGGAGCAGCTATTCGCACGCCCGAGCAAGTGTCACTTCGCGCGATCTGAGATCAAGTTCCTAGGCCATATTGTAAGCGGTGCTGGTATTCGTGTGGATCCTGATAAAACCGCCGCGGTTGCAAACTGGTCGCGGCCGCAGAACACCAAGGACCTGCAGCGATTTCTGGGACTCGCGGGATACTATCGCCGTTTTGTTCGTGACTATGCTGACCTTGTTCTCCCCCTCTCTGATCTTCTCAAGAAATCGACAGTGTGGAGGTGGTCATCGCCTCAGGAACTCGCATTCACGTCGATCAAGCAGGCGCTGATCACGGCTCCTTTATTGCGCTTGCCGGATTTGTCGCGTCCCTTCCACGTCACGACGGACGCGTCAAAATACTGTGTAGGTGGCGTGCTCAGCCAAGTAATCGATGGCTTTGATCATCCGGTGAGTTTCTACAGCCGAAAGTTGTCAGACACCGAGTCCAAGTGGCCGGCTCATGAACAAGAACTGTTCGCGATCAAGCACTGTTTAGGTCGTTGGCGCTGCTACTTGGTCGGTAGTCATTTTGTGGTGTTCACCGACAATTCTGCATGTCGCTGGTTCCTGCATCGCGCAAACCTGTCCCCAAAAATGACGCGTTGGCTGGACTTCTTTGGCCAGTTCGACTTCGAGCTAGTCCACAAGAAGGGCGAGGCCAATGTGGTCGCGGATGCGCTCTCGCGACCTCCGGTGACAGTGACCAGTGTTGGCATGTTCGTGTTTCACACGCGCTTCATGACCCGTGCGGCCAAGCTCTTGGTCGACGGCAACGCTATGTTTGGTCCGTTACCAGTGCCATCAAGTTCGGTTCCGTTCAGCGCCCATGCCTCGCTTCTAGTTGTTGGGGAGGATGAAGATTTTGCCCGCGCTCTGAAAGCTGCCTATGTGAAGGACAAGGACTGCGCCATGATTCTACAGGCGCTTCAGCGCGGGGAGTCGAAGCCAAGTATGAACTGCGTGAGGACTTAATAGTGGTCAAGAGCGACGGGGTCATTCCGATTGTCCGGGTGCCACAAGTCAATGAGATCCTGTTGCGGCTGATGCACGACTTCCACGATGCAGCGATCGTCGCTCATCCAGGTGTTGAGCGCACCACCGTAGCCATGCGTCAATATTTCTGGTGGCCAGGGATGAAAAGTCACATCACACAGTATGTGACTACTTGTGAAGCCTGCGTTCGCCATAAGTCCGGTGCTCGGCGTCGTAATGGGTTGTTGCAGCCATTGGCTGTTCCTGATCAATGCTGGCAACATGTCACAATGGACTTTGTCACAGCCTTGCCCGTGAGCGACGGATACGATGCCGTGTACGTAGTGGTGTGCCGTCTCTCCAATAGGCCATGCTATATCCCGACGACGAAGGACGTGGACGCTAAGACCACCGCGCGGCTGTTTTTCGATAACGTCGTTCGCTACTACTCTCTGCCCGAGTCGATCGTGTCCGACCGCGACTCGCGCTTTACGAGTGAATTCTGGGTGGAACTGATGAAGATTATGCAGGTCAAGCAGCGTATGACAGTCTCCAAGCGCGCTCAAGCCGATGGTCGGAGTGAACGACAAGTACGCACTCTGGAGGACAGCCTCCGATGTGTAGTGTCGCACTACGGTGATGATTGGGTACGCGTTCTGCCTACGGTCGAGTACGCCCATGCGACGCTCGTGTCCACATCGACCAGAGTATCACCATTCGAAGTCGATTGTGGGCCCAAGCCTCGAGCGCCTATCACACTCCCAGTTATTGGGGGACGATCCACACCCGCTCAGAACCTCACGCGCTCAAGACAAGAAGTCATTGCATTTGCTCAGCGCAACCTCCGGCTCGCTCAGGAGCGCCAAGCAAAGTATTACAACCGTGGTCGCCGTCCAGTGCAGTTCGCAATTGGTGACCTGGTCTACGTGGATGCGCGAGTGCTCAGCAGCGAGTTAGGTCAGCCCGATTATGAACCTCATCGCGATCCTGCACGAAACAAACTCCTACCAAAGTGGTATGGACCTTTCGCAGTCGAGCGTCGGATTGACGAGAATGCGTATCAACTCGCGCTGCCCCACCGCTATGTTGCCCGTGGTCGCCACGCGACATTTAATGTCGACCAACTAAAGCTGTCGCTGGACGTTCCTGAGATCTTCCGCGCTCGCCAGATCGCCAAGAGCGCCCCTCGCATGTATGACGACGACGGCGAGCGTGTTTATGTCATCAAGGAGTTACTCGCCCGGCGTCAACGACAAGGCCGCCTCCAGTACCTCTGTTCATGGAACGACCTGCCCGACTCACAGAACTCGTGGGAGTTCATGGACGATATCAGCCACGTCTCACACTGGTCCACTCTTCTCGAACGGTTCAATGCCCGCGAGAGATCTCAGCGTTCGAGCCGCGGACGCAGATAAGGTGCGGGAGGATGTAATGTCGCAGCTAGTCCATGCGTAAGTTGCATGTTGCATGTCGCTTCTAGTTCTGTGATCACTGAGCGACCACGAGTGGTTCCCCATGCACTCAGTGGTCCCGGTGACTTAGCAACCTAGGCCTGCGGAGGATCAGTCTATTCCGTTCATTCTGCATTTGGCTAAATACTACTCAGTTCCAGTCAGTCCACTTGGGCCACCATTGCATTTGGTGGCGACATGGTCGCGCGGGTCCGCGTCACCAGTGACGAGGCGAGCCACGTCAACTGCGTCAGCGTCGCCTCCAAAAAATGCCATGAACTTCGCGTGGTCTTCACGAACGCGACCGATGGCGAGAGCGAAAGCGACATGGGCTCGCTCGTGACCGAGATCGACCTCGCACACGCGTCGCAGATCACAGAGATCTTGGCCATGGGCGGCGGTGACGTCACTGTCCTCGGTGGAGTTCTCATCAGCGACATCGACCACGGCGTCATGCTCATTGCCTTACACGAGACCAAGCTCAGTATCGACGAGCGACAGCGTGAGCACTTCCAAGTTAAGGATCTGCTCATCGGCTCCGCGAGTAGCGGCGAGATCTTCATCTCCGCTAACGATCTCACTGTACTCAGCACTTTCGCCACCGGTGTGCTAGGAAATGGCCGCGTCCACGTCGTAGCCGAGCGTGCGTGGGCCAAGACGACACAGCAGTCGCTCGTCGGCGAATACGGCACGATCCAGATGCAGACCTCGCACGGTCTCGCCACGAGTGAGCTCTCCGTGGCAGTGTTGGGATCTGGTTACGCGACCATTCAGTCGTCGTCGGCTGTCGAGATCGATGAACACACAACATGCGCCAAGATGGATCTTCGTGTCGAAGGCTCCGGTCGCATCGACGTCGCTGGCGTGCCGTCCGCGCGAACGCGCGTCAAGATCCGCGAGAATGGACGCGTTGTCGTGCAGCCGCGACTCAAGCTCGAGCTCGACTGCAGCGATGACGGCGTGGTCGAGTGCATCGGCTCGCTGCCACCGAGTGTCCAGACATCGAGCGAGTTCCGAGCGGATGCGATCGTGCTCACGAGCCATCACGATCGCATGGTCCAGCAACGCGTCGTGCGTGCGACGGCGCCGGTCGCACAGATCCCAGCGACGCCGACTGTCGAGAGAGCCTTCGACACAGCGCAGTGGCTCCACGTGGTCAAGGCTGGCTTCCGAGACACGTTCCTCCGCCCGTTCTTCCAGTCGCTCTAGCCAACGATCTTGCAGCAATCAAATATGTATGTTTTCAGATTTTCTGCTGATCCCTTCCGCGCAAACAGAACCATCACTCGAAGTCGGAATGTTGGCGCAACATGGCTACACGATCCGCATTCCTCGCAAGAGAGTGACGGTGATTAGAGTGCAACCGGGTAATCTTTCGCGAGGGTCTCTTGGAACATGCGCCCCATTTCCCTGTGGCGGTGCCTGCCATTCTCCAACTCGCGCCGTTTACGCCACTCGCCTCTTCTTCGTTCTTTGTATCGATGCTGCGCCGCCTGCTGCCCCGAACGCTCCACGTCTCGACGCAGTCGCGCGCTTTCTCACGACTCCCGTTCCGCGTGCATCGCGGCGCGATCGCTGCTCCGAGTGATCCCATCCACGAGAATCAGCGAGTTGAGTGCACGTGGACAATTCGGAGTGGTAATGACGGTTATCCGCACCACCGCAAGGAGTGGCACGTGCGCTCGCCACGCGTCGAGAAGCTCAAGATCCTCACGCCTGGGCTCACGCTCATTAACGTGCGACCCGACCTCCTCGAAAACGTGGGCGAAGACGTCGTGGCGCGAGTCAAAGTGTCGAGCAGCACAGCGGAGACTCTACAGAGCGTTCAAGTGTCGACGCTCTGGCCTGATCGTACGCTTCTTCAGTTCCGCCCACCGCGCGCCGACCAACAGCTCGTTGGTCACCTCGTCACGGAGATTGACCTCCCGCACGCGAACGCACTGCGTAGTCTTGCAGCGATCGGCCTTGGTGACGTCGTCGTCGGTGAGAACGTCTTGTTCACAGGCGGAGAAGACGAGCGTCGGTGGGTCGACGAGCTGCGTCGCCTGCGAGGGCGTCGACGCAGCTGTCGACGCAGCCCAGACTACCAGACTCTCAAGCTCATGGCCGGGAACGAGACGAGCATCATCGTTCATAATTCTGACTCTGAGGTGCGCCTCGACTCACTCAAGATCGGGTGTATGGGCACGCGAAGTCAAGTCGCCATGGACGTGTCAGCGCTGGATCTTCGCGGATCGTTAGATTTGCTGACGATTGGAGGTGAGCGAGGCGGGATCTCGCTTCAGACAGACTCGTTGATTGCATCGCGCTTGCGACTCGCCGCCGTTGGGAGTGGTAGCATTGACCTGCTCACCCGTCAAAAGCTCGACGTGCCGGATGTGAGAACGTTTGCCGTCGGCGAGGGATCCGTGACGCTCGATTCGCCGGACGTTCGCTCGGCAGCTAACCAAAAGGTCACGACACTCGGCTCACCGTACATCGACACAGCCGCATTGTCGACGCACCGAGCAAATGTGCGGTCGCTTGGCTCCGCGGACGTGCGTCTCCATGTGCGCGATCGCCTCCGTGTACGCAGCGTCGGTTCCGGTGTCGTCGAGTGTGTCGACCGCATCCCCGGCCAGGTCGACGTGCGAGGACTGCCATGGCCTACGCTCGTTGAGTCCCCACGCGAGAGAACGAGCGAGTCCGAACCAGTTCAAAGGAGCGGCGATGTGCAGACTCCTAGTATTGAAAATGCCTTTGACGAGGAGACGACGCTCCACACGCCGCGTATGAGTTTCCTCTCTCGTATTTTCGGCCGCGACGAAGGTGCCTACTGGGACGAAATCAGTGATGAGAAGACAGAGCCATCACGTTCGCCGAGAAATCGTACTCGTCATCGAACTCGTTGGTAAACGCGATGTTCTTACAGTTAATTCGATACTCGTCACCTTTTCATATATGATTCATACTGCTCAGGGTTTGAATGCGGTTCGATTGATCCTTATATCATATCACTCGCAATGATCCCAACAAATGCACAACGAGTTCAGCGAAGGTTTTGGAGGGAGTTCTTGGAAGACCTAGATTGAGATCATCGACCGATATACGGTGGCTTCAACTGGAGAGGGAAACGGTAGCAGATTTTACCACCGCTTATGGCTCATCTACCAGTGGTAGATGACCCATATTGTCCTGAACTGAAGCACTGACGTGATTGTTAATTATCCATACCAAACGTGGGTTACCCACAGCGGACACACAACGGACACGGTTGGCTGGTTGCAGGCCCTGGTCTACGAACGAACATCGATTTTTTTTTTTTATGCCGACAACAACCACCCAAATCCAGCATGCACCCACTGGGTGCACGCGACATCAACCACCCAAATCCAGCAAGAGTAGCCTCCAACCCTCCGTGGACACGAGAGTTCAGAAAATTCAATCGTTTCATCAAAAGCACCCACTTCCTCGTGGATCCTTCCCGCCCAAATCCGAAAATCAGCATACCGGAATGTTGGTGCAGAAATGGCTACACGACCCGCATTCTCCTCAACCCACCGACTGAGAGTCGCGCTCAACCGCGTGGTCGACCTCCATGAGGCTCTCGTGCACCACACGAACCCAAACATATCCGGATATACACAGACACGAAGGCACACCTCCGCCTCTCTCCACCTTCGAGCTCCTCACTCTCCAACTCGCTTCGTCCGCGTCACTCACCACACTCTTGCAGATACGGCCTCGTCTCCTCTCCTACAAAACCCAAGTTGACAATACCAGCTACCCATCGTCTCAGGGCAGGGCAGTTGCTCTCGCTCTGTGCTACTCCGCGGTGGGGGCAGCCTACTCCAAGCTGCCGGCAGGAGCTGCAAACGTACACCATAGCCGTGGCGCTGCAGAGCTCAGTGATCTTCTCATCCCGTCAGATTCAACGACTCCTTCTCCTCCCTCCCTCTCTCTTCTCATACGCATCACGTCCTCCATGCTGTGCCGCCTGCTTCCTCGCACGATCCGCGCCTCGACCCAGTCGCGAACGTTCTCGCGGATCTCATTCCAAATCTATGGCGGCGCGACCAGCGCTCCCGGCACTACCATACACGAAAACCACCTTCTCGAGTGCTCGTGGACCATCCGCAGCGACCGTGACGTCTACCCACACCATCGAAACGAGTGGCAGATGCACTTGTCACCAACACCACGAGTCGAAGACAAGCTCAAGATCCTCAGCTTCCTCAATCCTGGAGTCACGCCCATCCATATGCGTCCGGACTCGCTCCGAGTCGTGGAAAATGACGTCATCGCTCCGGTCAAAGTCTCCGATAGCACAGCGGAAACCTCGCGGCAGTCCTCCACGTGGGAAAGAGAGAGAGTCCAATCCATCCGAAAAGAACTGTAGTGCCGACGCTCGCATTACTGCTGAAGAGCTACCACATTCGCCATTCGCCATTCGCCATTCGCCATTCGCCATTCGCCATTCGCCATTCGCCATTCGCCATTCGCGTCTGCGTTACCGTCGAGATCGGTGATGGACTACTCTACAGTAGACTAGATACATTTTACGAGAGATCGACATACACATACATATACCGGTTCATACACGCATGCATCCCTATATTCACGGTGCTCACGGTATGATTTTGCTGAAATCGAGTTTCAGTTTGGCCTTTTTGGTGCACTGGACGATGCTGACGACGATCACGAAGACGAGAAAGCCTAAGAGAATCCCTGCAGTTGTCCACGAGTCGACTTTCCGCCGCCGTGGAGCCGTCGTCAGCACCGGCTCATCTCCAAGTGGTCGGATGACTGGGTCGTACAGCAAGGTTTTCGAAAATGCTGGAAGCGTAAACGTCACAACAACATCGACATCGCTAATGGAAGCCGGGTCCTTCACGATGAGGAACGAGACATTGATGGGCTTGGCTACTCCATCCACCAATGCGAACATTGGGAATTCGAGATACTTGTTTGTGCCGAGCATTAATACCTGGGTCTTCCCGACTTCAGTCCATGTAGCGTTCGTGAGTGTCCCGTTTGTCGCCTGCGACACTAATGCCACAGACATATTGAGTTCGAGCGTGTCAGTAGTTGGTGCGGTGAACACCCAGTCGCGTACTTCGACTGTGAACTTGACGCCACCCATCGGCACGGAGATCTTGCTGTCACCATACGGAACGTCTCCAGTCGACAGGTACTGGTCCACGGTCACAGTGAAGCTCGGATCGGTACCAGTAGTGTAGGGCCGCAGTGGCCTGTTGCGACTTTGAGGCACCGAGACCGAGAAGTTGCTCGTGATAACATCGACACCATCGCTCTTTGTCACCTTGACTGGCGTGCTGAAGATAAAGGCGGGCGATTTCGCGAATCGCTTGAGCGTGAGTGGCTTGCTACCGCGCACCGCTAGGCCTGTGAAACCCATCGCAACTGAGCCGTTTTGCTGGCACGAGGGGTCGTAACATATCCCGAATCCGCCTCTCGGCACCACTTGCATCTTGGTCGAGATCGGCTTTTCGCTCGAGGACGGAGTCGGCGTCATCGAAGTTGGGGTTGGTACCGGAGCCGTTGACGGCGACACTGTTGGTGCTCCTGTACTCGAGCCGGACAAACTTTTGAAGTCGGGCGACGAGATCGCGGACTCGTATCCGACACTTGTGTAGATTGAACCGAACCCGACCGTTACCTGTACTAAGTCTTGCAGATCTCCGGACGTGTACCCCTTTGCAATCATCGTCGTCAGGGAACCCGAACCAGCGATCTCGCCGTACACCGGCAGGTCCATGTAGAGACTCGAGCCGAAGTTGATGCGATTTAGGTACATCTTACTGTCGGGGTAGCTCGTACTCGTCACGTTCGTGTACGGAATCCCATTTTGCGAGGCTGAGATAAGGAACGAGACCGCGAAGCCATACATGACCATGACAGCTGAAGGTGCCGCCGACACGACAACGCTCAGGTTGAGTCGCAGCGCGCTGTTAGGCACGTCGTAGTCCTCGAAATCGGACACAATCTCCGTGTCTTCCCAGATGTGCTGGACCTCAAGTTTGATCCCGATCGCATCTTCTTGCGCGGTCATCAGGCGTTCGTACTCGGCCGCGTTCGACGTGCGCGGTGCACAGGCATGGGACATGCACCCGCGTGCATACATCGTCCAAACTTGGAATCCTTCGGTGCCATCCCACTGGGGGCCTGTGATCCATGGGTCGACGTCTCCATCGCCGTCGGCGTCTACGATCTCCATCTGGTCAAAGTCTGCGATGGCGGCGGATGAAGTAACTTCCTGCGTTACGGTGTCTATCGAGGCGTTCACTAGGATCTTGGCGATGGAGAATGTTATCGACGGCTCGGCAGAGTCGCAGTCAGAGGTCGTGCAAAACGTGAATAGTCCAGTCTCTGGATCAGCATACAGCGAAGAAGATGGCGATTGCTGCGACGTAGCGAGCGCTGAAAGAGCCAGGAGCATCATGGACGTGAGTAGCAGACGCATGGTGGGATGGAAGCAAGAGCCACAGCGCCGCAGGTGGAGTAGGACGCCTTCTAGAGGTCAGGAGTCTTGGCCTCTCGCGAGAAAATGAGGTGTTTCGCCACGAGGGGCCCCTTTTCCAACGGGGTAACGACTGCTATTTTCGCTTCAGCAGTTAAGGTCGCCATCAGCATATTTGCCAATCACGGTCTCATCATCTCCCTGAGACGGATCGCGCCACTTTTAATAACGCATGCTATTCCAACAAGAAATATGCATTGACGTCTAGTCACGACTTATGGCTTCCTTGCGCTGTCTAGAATCCCAAGAGAATGCCATGCGCGCCACCAATGGAATCAATCCACGGTGCCGAACAAGTCGCTGTGATGGCTTGTCTCGTGTCATAGTCTGGGGGTAGAGCTCTTCATGCTGCGCAGACTGTACGCAGTTAAGAGCTCGAGTCGACTTGGTTGCTGAAGATACGTGTGATCCAACTTCTAGTTATGGATTCTTCGAATGAGTTCTCCCACTCATTCCTGGCTACGAATGAACCATGAACAAACGTTTGAGGATTGATTGGTCATACAACTGCTTTGTTTACTCTTCGGCAAATGTGATCTCGTCGGACGGGTCTGCGTCGTTCACCAGCAGGAGTTGCTCGATGTCGAAATCTTCAATGGTTCGGGACTGCCCCGATACTAGAAAAAAACGGAGTTCTCTTGTTGATAGCGCTGGGATATTTCTCTGCGTTCATGACTTCGATGTATTTCTGGGCCGTTGTTGTGTTTGGGCGAGAAGTATTCGGTGGCGCGTGCGGGGGATAGGACGACCAGCAACGATATCAGGAACAACAACCCGCAACCCACGATCGTAGCCTTGAAGGTTTTGCCTGGCACGACCACACGTTGAACGTCGCATGGTGAGTTGTCGTTGAGATCGAAAGGAAAGCTGGTTCCATTGATGGGACCAAGTAAAATATCTGTCTCATCTTGTCTCTCTCATCACTCGTAGCACGCGAAGCTTTTGCAGTTGCACATATGCATGATATGGCGCAGCCAGAAGGCTTTTGGAGTTTCGGGTGCTAATAGATCGATGAATCACTCATTATTTCGGCATCCACCGGTTCAAGTAGCTCGACATCTTCAACATAACCAGTATCGTTTGATTCACTGAAATACGAACAGGGAGAACATCAACATCCCTCACTTTCAGAAAGCAATTGGAAACATGGTGACGTTGTTCTGCGCAATCGTCGGCGCCCAAGGAAGCGCCTTCCCTATGGACATCGAGGAGAGCAAGTCTGTGGGACACTTGAAGGACGCGATCGCGACGAAGCAAAAGTATGGATTCCCAGCGAGCAAGCTGGAGCTGTTCTTGGCCAAGAATGGCGACAGCAAGTGGTTGGATCAAGATGGCGCGAAAGCTGTGACGCTCGATGAACATGGACACTCGGAAGGCTTTGCACACATGGATCCGTTGTTGTGGATCAAGAACTCGAAGAATTTTGGAGACAACTTTGAGCCAAAGGAAGGAGAAATCCACGTCTTGGTGGTGATTCCACCAGTTGATCAGGAGCAACGGGATGAGAAACGTGCACTTCCAAGAACCAGTGTCCTAAACGAGTCGGACAAGTACGCGGAGGAATGTATTTCACTGAGAGAATGGGGCGTTGGCGCTGTACACGAGATTCCATTCATCTGGAAGTTCATGAGCAGCTTGGGTGGATGCACCAGCAACGGGAAGATCTTTTGGCGATTGGAGGACAAGCAGGTTGTGTCGATACTTGATGATGGATGGTTTCGAGAGTCTACTCCTGACAAGATCAATACGCACGCGAACAAGAGGAGCATCCTCATGGGATCACCGGGCATCGGCAAGTCGACGATGTTGTGCTTGATGGCCTTTTATCTCGTGTTCAAGCACCAGAAGAATGTGCTGGTGTATCGGCGATTGGCCAAGCTGAACCAGAGCAATTGCCTCCTATATCTGGGACACCAGGGAAATCGAGTTGTGCATTTTGCGATTCCATCATGTACGGATCTCGAAGCTTGTCGCATGTATGGGGAGCTGTCTAAGCAGCAGGGCATTGAGAATATTTGGTTGCTGCTGGATGGGTTGAAATACGAGCATGTTCCGCAAGAGCTGGAGACATTCAATTTGTTGGCAACGTCGCAACAAGTGGATCTAAAGTCTCAAGAACGAGTTGATTCATACTGCTGCCTTTTGCCTTGTTGGGCAAAGAAGGACCTGTGGTTGATGGGAAACCGTGTTTACAACTATACCGCTATGGATATGGAAGAACGGTTCTACTACTCTGGTGGAAGCGTACGTGAATTTACACTTGCTACATCGGAAGACATACGCAATGCAATTGATGATGCGATTATTAGTGGTGTGGATGATGTCTCAAACCTGCTCTCCAACAACTCGAGTGTATTGACGGGTAAGTCGCAAGTTGATCGATTGCGCCATACATTCGTCAAAAACCCTGGTGACACCAATCAGTTTACCGCCAGGCGGTATTGGGAGCAAGTTATCGACTCGGAATATGCTGTGCTTTCACTTTCAGTGAGGCTCCGGTCAGATGCGCTGTTTCGTATCTACCAATGGGCACGAGACGCTGGGCATGAATCACTCGCTGAAAGTGTTTTCGAGATCTATCTTCACTGTCTTGCTGCCGACAAGACATTAAGGCTCTACATATCGGAATATGATTCGCCAGAAAGAAGAAAACCAAACGAAGCGCGACATCTCGAAGTGAAGCAGGTTTACTTGAAAAACGGCGGTGCAATTTGTTGCGGAACGGCAAGTGATCATGAAAGCCACTTGGAGAAATGGAGAGACGATGAAAAGCTCACCTACTGGTTTCCTGCGTGCCATGATTTTCCAAACATTGACAGCATTGTGAAGCTCGTGCCCACGTCAGACACGATGAGCAATATCGCGTATCTTCAGATGACTATCGCTGCAGAACATGAAATCGATGGCAAGGAGCTGAAGAGAATGAACGCCATCTTCTTTCCAGATGATGTCAAGGATGCCGGGGATATCGAGCCACCAATATATATCGCTGTTTGTCCAGATCTCAAATCGTGTGAATCGTTTATATTGAAGCCAGGATCCGAAGTTTTAGCGGCGAGAAAGGCATGCCGAGTGTTTGTGGGCTACTACGACGAGGCTCCCTATGCGACTGCCGCTGATGGTCCGATGAACAACATACCTATCAAAGCACTCCCACCGCCTCCTCCGTATAATCTTCGAAAGCGATTGCGTACTGAATAGCAACCGTTGGGGAAATTCGTCCGCCGGTCAATGCAGTTTTCCGGAATTAATCTTCTCTCTAATAGCCTGTCTAAGACGATAGTGTTGGGAAGAAAGCTCTCAGTCAAGCCGACCAATTTGGAACGCTTTCCCAGTTGGCTTCGTCGTCGGCTCTTCAAGGACGTGCATGTCTTCACCTTGTCCGAAGATGGAAGACTGGTCGCTCTCCGCTTCATCCGACCAGATCTGCGCGACAAGTGGATCAATGCTACCTTCAAGTTCCCTTTCGGAACCATCAAGCTCCGGGCCTCGGAGTCTTTCGAGCAGGAAGATAAGCGCCGTGGGGTCGACGGACAGGCAGTGAAGCAACTCTTTCCGCTGCATCTGCTCGGGCGCCCCAACCTCCCGATAACGACGGTGAATGACATCGCCCACGCACTCGGAGGCGGCCTTCACATCCTTGAGGTGGTCGCGGTCCCTGCGATCGGCGACCGCACGGGAGCATCACGTACAATAGCTTCGACGCGCCGCAGGACATCGAGAACGTCAGGTGCGTCACTGTCAAGCAAGGAGACTTCTCGTTCACCATGGGAGTCCACCAGCCTCGAACCGCCACCAGACATCCGTGCTCGGTTTGCCTGGACGTCGGTCATTTTCGAAATAAATGCACCAATCACGACAAGGCAAGAGAACTGCGCGCGAAGTACGAACGCGTGATCGAGATTCCGACGACCTCGCCATACGAGCTTGAACCGCCTGCGCAGGACGAGGCGGAGCATGCGGCTCAACTCAGCCGTCTGTATGCAGCGACCGTACCGCAACTCGCACCGCCGCAGTCACCAGCTGCTAACGGAGTACTGCCGGAGACGACGGTGAACTGCCAGAACCCAGTATCCGCAAGGCCGGGAACGATAGTGGCAAAAAACCCAATCAGGCTAAGCAGCACAAACAGCAGAGCGACCAAGTTCGTGCCCTGGCTAAAGCTCTCGCAAAAGCCAAGGAACAAAAGGCAGCAGAACGCAAGGCAGCCCTCTCGAAGCTTACGGAAAAATACGGTGCAAAAGCGGAGGACCCAGCGCCACCTCGTACGACCAAGGCCGGTCGAACGGCTGTCAAGCCCAAACCTGACCCAGCTCAACGTTGGATCTCAGTCCCCGGTGCCCGCGAGGCGCAGACCCTAGTGGTCGGCGACAAGCGAACACGCGACCAACTTGACCCACCACAGGCAATTTTTGAATCAGACCCCACGCCAGATGCATGCAGGGAACCTGTCACCCGACAGCCACGTAGTTCTCCAGCCCACGCATCTGTTGAGCGGAAGCGACCTGATGCACCCCGTACTCGAATCCGGTGGGAAGCCCTGGGTGGAGAGTTGCCACCAGTGTCGCGTCCCAGGCTCGGACAGCTAACGATGACGCCGTTCTTTCAACGCATCCCGCAGCAAGATGATGGAGGCTCAACACCACCGGACAACGCCGAGGACCCGATCTCTGGCCCAGTCACGTCGGCAGAGCTCACCGAGGTCGGAGTGATAGCCGCCGCACAGGACGTCGTGCAGTTCTCAACCGTTCTGGAGAAGATCCACGCTCGACAGGTTCAAACGTGCGCTGACGGTCGCTGTCTTTACCACGCGCTCGTAGCAGCGCTCAGTCGATCCTGTGGCGAAGCGGTGAATGTAACTGATTCGATTGAGATCAAGCGCGCGGTCGAGCTCATCCGCGATCTCAATAATCTACTCGCCGAAGATATGGTGGCCATGTTGGTTAACGGCTCCTTGCAGCTCGTTGAGCTCTGCTCACGTTACCTCGATCAACCGGTGAAATATGACTCGGTTCAGCGCCTCACGGAGTACTTTAAAACGGCCGCTGCACAAACCAGCCCGTCGGTTGCTCGTCAGTACTGGGGAGGGGAAGCCGAAATCATTGCGTTCGTGGCCTGGAAACTCGAACCGGTATATTCACTCGACGTGTGGCCTAACGGAAACACCTTCGTGCAACGGTACGCCCCGATCGACTACCAATTAGCCGATAAATCCATTGCCTCCCGTGTGGTGCGGCAGGCCATCTCGACCGAACGCTTCTACGCGCACGTCGAGGTCTACCGCCGACACAAAGTGGTGCCGCTCATGCTCGCTCTGCACCATTCCTTCGAAAAAACGGGACACGAGGCCCATTACACAGCCTTGCGCATTCCAGACGTCGAATATCGCGAGTTTGCAGTGTTGGGTCAAGATCACGTGCGGTCAAGCGGCTGCTCCTGCGTGGGGCCAGCAGGGGTTCTGCCGATCGGAAGTGCGGGCTGTCGTGCGAGGTGAGTTTCACGCCATCACGGGACACAGGTCCCGTGATGCAGATGAGCTCGGCCCACAACCAAGTTGTTTGTTCCCCCAGGCCGTGCTGCGCCAGATTCGACGAGGTCAGAAGAAAAGAGGACCGCAGGACGCTAGGATAACCGAGAGAACACAAGTGGATTTGCATTGCTTCGCTCAAGTCCTTTGCGGTCCAACAGATTAAGAGTCGTGTTCGCTCCCATGTCGGTCACCACGCGCCGATCGCCCACCTCCACGACCGTCACCCCGGTGCGAGCCGCTGCGCCGCCGATCACGCCGGCCCGCGGGCAGCCTGCCGCCCGTCGTATTGTCCCTCCCTCGCCGGCCGTCGCGCCGGCTGCGGTCCCAGCTCGCGCGACTCGCGCCAGCACGCGCCGCACCATCACGCCAGCAGCTCCGCCGGTCGCCCTGCCTGCGCCGCGTCCAACGCCGCCACAAGCGCAACGGGTGGGTCGCCCCCGCAAGGCCTCGGGCAAGGCAACGGGCAAGCGGTCCAAGCCGAAGAAAATCGTCGCGCGCGCGCGCCCGCAGCCGCGTGGCCGACACCAAACCGAACCCGAGCCGAGCGACGACGACGAAGGCGACGGCCCAGGCGACGTAAGCGACGACGAGCACGACATCGCCGGACTCGACGGAGGTGACGGAGGCGGCGACGGAAACGACGACGACGAAGGTGACGACGGCGGCGACGACGGCGATCGCGATGACGACATCGAAGACCGCGGGCACTTCGCAGGCGCTCCACTGTGGACCACCGCGCGCGTGCCATCGCCCATCTCCCTCTCGGCGTGAAGCCGAACCCAAAGCACCTCACAATCCGCCAGTTCGACGGCCGGATCAAGCCGGGGGACTTTGACGCGGGTGCGCGACTTTGGGCGACGGAGTTCGGCAGCCAGCTCATCGGCGCGCAACTCCGCGACGCGCACCGGTGGACGGAAGGCGCCAAGTGCAGCATCCTCCTTGCGTACTTGGCCCAGGAAGCAGCAGCCTGGTTCGATCGGATCTGGGCCTCGACGGAGAACTTGACGGTCCGCGAGGCGCTGCGGCTTCTGGTCGACAAGTACTCAACGAAGATCGGCGAGGACGCGATCCGCGACCGGATCAAGCAGGCGCGGCGCGACCAAGCCGAGTCGTACGAGATGTACGCGCAGCGGCTGCGCAACATGGCCGACGCGCTGCCAGGCGGCGTCCACGTCGAGACGAACGCGGCGGCGGCGCTCGCGGCCTTCGTCAGCTCGGCGTGCCCGGCCGAGACCAAGCAGCTTCGGGTCTTCGAGACCAACGACAAGCGCCAGAAGGTCCCTTCGCTGCAGACGCTCGACGGTCTCGTCGAGTTCTTGAGCCTGTACGACCGGTCGGACGGCGTGGCGAAGAGCGCCAAGCCCTCGGGAAACCCGCCAGCGGCCAAGCGGGCGAAGACCGACGGCGGCAAAGCCGTGGCGAGCGCGCACGCCGTGATCGCCGACCGCAAGCGCAAGCCGGCAAAGACCGAGCACCCGATCAAGACGGAAGCCGGCGGCGGGTACGTCCCACCGCCCTGGCCAATCACCAACAAGACGCTGTGCTACGGATGCAGAGGTCGCGGTCACATCGCAGCCGACCCGCAATGCCCTAAGTACCACGAGCGCCACGCGAAGTCGACGCCGCTGCTGGACGCCGCGCTCAAGGCCGTCGAGGAGGATTCGGAATGAGGAGCCGGCGTCAGGTGGGCCGAGGTCATCGTGGACTCCGGCGCGTCGTACCACCTGACGGGCCAGTGATCCTCGTTACGAAACACGCGCACGATCTCACCGCCCAAGCGATTCCAAGTCGCGGACGGCCGCACCATCGAGATCGGCACGGTTGGAGACTTGCACCTGCAGACGATCATACCGAACGGCAACCGTGAGCCCGACGTCTTCGAGATTGTTGTACCCAACGCGTTCTACATACCTGGTCTCTCGGTGACGCTGCTATCCGTGTTCCGGTTCGTCAAAGCCGGCAACAACGTGCTCTTTGCCAACAACGAGTGGTCCGTGACTAAGGGCCGCAAGCGCATGCCGGTTCTTCGTGCCGTTGCGTCGAACGGCATCTATCGCGTGCTGACACCGACGTCGCCTGCCGACGCGCCTTCCCGCGCCGCGCTCCTCACTCGCTCGCGACGAGATCCGAAGGCCGAGACGCTCGAGGTGATCCTTCGGCGGATGGGCCACCTCAACTACGGCGCGTGTCGACGGCTGGCGGCGAGCGCGGCGGTCGACGGCGTGTTGTTGGCGCCCGGACCGACGCCGTCGATGTGCACGGCGTGCGCGCGAGCCAAGGTGACCGAGGCACCAGCGCCGCGCGAGAGGTCGAGTTCGCAGGAGGCAGCCGATCGCGTCTGCTGTTTCGATCTCGCGGGCCCGATCCACCGCTCGTACCACGGCTCGAGGTATTTCATGGTCGCTGTGTGGCGCGGGTACGTCCCCGTCTTCGGCCTGCGCACCAAGGACGAAGTGGATCAGAAGATCAAGGCGTTCCTCGCGTACATCGAGCGCCAGGCCAACGTACCGGCCAAGGAGCTGAAGATCGTGCGCACGGACGGCGGCGGAGAGTTCAACACAGAGAACTTCCGCAAGCTGATCGCCGCCCGCGGCCTCCACCACCAGCACTCAGTCCGGCACCGCAGCAGTCAGAACGGAGTCGCCGAGCGGATGATCCGCACGGTCTCTGAGATGGTGTGCGCGATGCTGATTGAGAGCCGCCTGCCCCACTACATGTGGGAGGACGCGCTGCTCCACGCTGCATACATTCGCAGCCGCGTTCCGCAGAGAGGTGCGACGGTGACGCCACACGAGTAGATCTTCGGAACGCGACCAAACCTGCGCCAAGTCCCAGTGTTCGGCCAATCCGTTGTGATCCGCGTCCCAGAGAAGATCCGCAGGAAACGGTTCCGCTTTGATGGACGCGGCGACCTGGGTGCTTTCGTCGGCTTCTCTGAGCACATCCGCGGCTACAAGGTCTTTGTGCCGGGCGACGTCAAGCGGATCCGCGAGAGCGCCGGCGTCATGCCTCTCGACCGAATGCTTTACGACGAGGTGGTTCTGCCGAGCGACGATGACGAGCCGCCGCCGGCAGAAGGAGGAGGAGAGAATTCGGCAGAGGGCGAGTTCGACTCAGACGAAGCCGAGGAAGCGTTCGAAGAACCGCCGTCTCTCGCAGACACGTCGCCAAGGGACCCAGCCGCCATGGAACGAGCCGCCAGGGCGATGCGGCAGCTCGAGAGACGCGTGCGAGATGGCGGAGTGACGCCCGAGATCGAAGACGCCCCGATCGAGAGCACGAGAACGGCGCGTCGCCGTTCCGAACGGATCGCCGCCAAGCGGATCACTCCGGCATTGATCTGCCTGGTCGAGATCATCAAGGAGCCGCTCAACCTGGGGGAGGCCCGCAAGTCGCCGCAGTGGCCCGAGTGGGAGAAGGCCACGTGGGTCGAGATCCGCGCGCTCGCGGCCAACGACACGTACGAGCTCGTGGACCTGCCGGCCGGCGCGCGCGCACTCGACAACACCGTCCAGCTCCGGCTGAAGATCGCAGCCGACGGCACGATCGAGAAAAACAAGGTGCGCGTCTGTGCGCGCGGCGACCGGCAGGTCTACCTTGAAGACTACGTGGAGACGCGCGCGCCTGTAGTGGACCTCGTCTGCGTCAAGGTCTTCCTCGTGATCGTCGTCAAGTTCAAGATGTGCATGCGCCAAGGCGATGTGCCGGCGGCGTACCTCAAGGCCGCGCTCAAGGAGACCGTGTACGTGAAGCAGGTCAAGGGCTTTGAGGAACCAGGGCAAGAACACAAGGTCTGGCGACTCAAAAAGGCGTTGTATGGGCTCAAGGAAGCGGGGCGCGAGTGGAACCTGGAGGTCGACCGGTTCCTTCGCGAGTACGGGCTGAAGCCGACCACCGGCGACGCGTGCCCGTACTACAAGCACGTTGACGGAAGCCTCTTGCTCGTGTGTCTGTACGTGGATGACATCCTGGTGGCGCATCAGCAAGAAGAGCACGTGCTTCATCTCATGGTCGCGCTGAGCAAGAAGTACCAGGTCAAGGACCTCGGCGAGCCGGCGAGCTTCCTCGGCATGCGCCTGCGGCGAACGGGAGACGCGATTCGACTCTCGCAGGCGGCATACGTGGCCGAGACGCTCCACAGGTTCGCGATGGACGAGGCGAGGACGACGCACACACCGATGGTGCCGAAGACTCGGCTCGACACGCTCGCGGACGAGCCGTCGGCGGAAGAGACCGAGTACATGCGCAACAAGCCGTACCGCCAAGTTGTTGGCAGCCTTCTCTACCTTGCACGCGTGTCCCGGCCGGACTTATCGTTTGCGGTGAACCAGCTCGCTCGACACAGCTCGAAACCACGCCGCCTCGCGTGGACGGCGGCCAAGCACGTGCTGCGGTACCTGCGGCGCACGAAGGAGCTCGAGCTCGTGCTGCAGCCAACGGACGAAGACGGCCTGCGCGTGTCCACCGACGCCGACTGGGCCAACGATCTGCAGGATCGCAAGTCGGTGTCGGGATTCGTGGTGTACCTGTTCGGCTGTCCGGTCCACTGGGGGTCGACCAAGCAGACCGTCGTTGCGCTCTCGAGCACGACAGCCGAGTTCATTGCAGCGAACGACGGTCTGCAGCAAGCCGAGTGGATCCGGCTCGTGGTCGCGGAGATCCTCAAGCCGGTGGAGCCCACGCTGACGCTCCAGATCGACAGTCAGCCGGCGATCCACCGCATCAAGCGCGAGGGCAGCAGCGGCGCGCAGAAGGCGGTGGACATCAGGTTTCACGCGCTCAAGGACGCGTGGAAGAACGCGGAGATGGCACTCGAGTACGTGCCGACGAAGGAGAACCCGGCCGACGTATTGACCAAGGCCTTGGCCCGGCACGACCTCTTGCACAAGCGAGGCCTGTGTGGCCTGTCTTGCTCTGAACCGGGTGACGATCCGGGAGCAACCGCTTGAGGGGGAGGTGTTGGGTCAAGATCACGTGCGGTCAAGCGGCTGCTCCTGCGTGGGGCCAGCAGGGGTTCTGCCGATCGGAAGTGCGGGCTGTCGTGCGAGGTGAGTTTCACGCCATCACGGGACACAGGTCCCGTGATGCAGATGAGCTCGGCCCACAACCAAGTTGTTTGTTCCCCCAGGCCGTGCTGCGCCAGATTCGACGAGGTCAGAAGAAAAGAGGACCGCAGGACGCTAGGATAACCGAGAGAACACAAGTGGATTTGCATTGCTTCGCTCAAGTCCTTTGCGGTCCAACATGCAGGGAGCGTTCGGAAGCAAGACTCGATGAAGACACGTTTGCCACGAGTCCAAGCTGAGATCTCAGCAATGGAAGGGGAGTCCACGCCTACACCGCGTGACTCGGAGCCGACGGTGTACTCGTCCGGAGGGTGCTCTGAATACCTACCGTCAAACTCAAGCGCGATCGCAGACGAGATGTCCACCCTCGCGTCTCAACGGATTGAAGTCGCTGCGGCAGTCACGACCCAGCAAGATCAGGACAACACCGCGAACCAGGATGCTCAAGACCAAGCCATGGACCAAGATGCTCAAGACAATGCTCAAGACAATGCCGCGGACCAAGATGCTCAAGTGAACGACATGGACCACGATGCTCAAGACAACGCCATGGACGAAGATGCTCAAGACCAACAGGCCAATCGCGACGACCAACGCAGGGGTGCGCCCGCGGATCTCGGCGAAACAGGTCGACTGACCACTGCAGACAGCGGCGGGGTCATTGATCTTACTTCACCACCACGGACCCTACACGCGCAGAGCACGGCCGAAGCCGCGACTACCACAGCTCTCGGAGAACCGACGAGACTTCATTCCTTCGATCTCGCCGACATCTGCTCGACACCAGTAGATCCCAGTCTGAGTTTCGACAACTACGAACCCAGACCCAATAAGACCGCTGGTGCACCACTAACACCAGGCGAGGAAACCAAGCTACTTCACCATCTCACCGAGGGCACTCACAAATCCCCAGAGGCCGCAGGTCTGCTGCGGAAGGCCCAAACGGCGAACCGAACAGCATATACGACATGGAAGAAGAGGCAAGTGAAAAAGAACCCAGCAACGCACAGGCTGATTGCAGAGGTCGCCGACCCCAAGGACGCGACCAAGGTACTGCGAGACAGACCGGGCGCACTCAAAGGACTCCTCAACGCCATGCCGTTCCCTGAAGTTCACCTCCTGACGACAGAGGACACAACACTCCTCTACGTCGGCAAACAGGCGATTGTTATCGCACGCCTGCAGTTCCTCCACAGGGTGAGTAAAGCCACGTCTCGTGAGAAAGCAGCATTCTGCAACGAATGGGCAGCCGCGATCCACGCGGCGTCGACACTGGAAGCTAAATGGACCTTAATCAACGAAGTAGCGAGGTGGAAGCAGCTCACCACAATTGCAACTCAGTCAGCCATTCGCATGCCATACCGAGCGCAACCAGGTCTCGTCGAGGCCGAGTGGTGCCGCCTAGTCGCCTACGTCCTCCTCCTCCCAGAATGCCTACCACATGAGTTTAGCTCGCGCGATCTTCCGCAGCAGTGCGATGCCCTCATGGTTTGGATGGCAGACAGTTCGAACACGCTCACCGTAGTATCGGCTGGTCAGGCGGTCGCGAGACGGCGTTGGGACGTCGCCTTCACGGTGTTCGGCGACTGGGCCGACAAGCGTATCGGGAACACGCTGTTCCAGTTTGGTGTCAAACCAACTGGCACAGCGCCACGCCGTTATTAAGGGCACCCCGTCGGTGCCCGACCCTATCGCCGGCGAGGCGACAGGGTCACTCGCCGCCAAGTCAGCAGCTGACCGAGCGGCGACGACAGGCGTGCGGCGGCCCAGGCAAGCAGGCACGTCGGTACCACGCGCTAAACGCGGACCGCAGCGCTCACAGTGGTTGTCTCCACCGATCGTTTGCGTGACGCAGAATGTACGAGGTTTTTCACAAACAGAGGACTGGTTCGGCAGTCTTCGTGCGAGGCTCGATGGTCATCAACCCGACCTCATCTTCGTGCAGGAGGTTCCTACGTTGTCGAAGGCGGTATCGAGGTTGAAACAAGAGTACGCTCGAGGTTGGGGACGAACGGACCTCGACTGGTCCCTTTGGGCAGAAACGGAGACGCATGAACGCGGGGTGGCCATCCTGTTCAAACCCGATGGCCCCATCTCGAACATTTCGCCCATTTGGAGACATCTATGGTCGGCTCGCTTCATGGCAGTCACGGCGGACATCCATGGGCGTTCTCACGTGATCGTCAACATCTACGCGCCCAGCGGCCGAAAGAAGACGCGAGAGAAATTCTTCAGAGGATTGCTGCGATGTCCAAAGCCACAGGGCCCAATGCTGCTGGGAGGAGACTTCAACTGTACACTCAACTCGGAGTTCGATCGGAGCAGTCTCTCTGCGGACGTCCACGATTCGCCAGCGCTACACGAACTGATGGCCCACTGGGGGCTTCAAGACGCCCTCCAGGTTGATATTGATCACTCACAAACTGAGGCTGATAAGCTTGAGTTTCAGGTACAGCATCACACCTTCAGATATCGGCGCCGGAATGGAGGTCTCGCCTCAAGTAGACTAGACCGATGGTACGTCAGCACGAGATATATCTCCCATATCCTAGACGTCCGGACAAGGCCGCCAGTCTCCGAGAGTGACCATGACGCCGTGATGATGACCTATGTCTGCGACTACGGCAAGTCGAGGAGAACAGGTAGGAGACAGCGGCAAGGGATGCGATACCCACTACCATTCGGGTGTAGCGACGAAGTGAACGAGGTGTGTATCAGTATCCTGCAACGCTTCATAGACGCGAGTCAAGGTGTCAGTGCTCAGTGCTGTAGAGGCCGCGCTACTCTGGGACGAGTGTAAAGTCGAAGCCCGGCGAGCAGCACTCAAGGTCATCCGCGAATGCAGAGCTCAGCAGCGCAGGGCGTACAGACAGCGTCGGAAAAGACTCCAACGTGCCCTGCGGCGGGCTTTACGAGACTCAGGGGAAACGGGCAACGCAGCGGGCGATGAGGTTCAACACATTCGAGCAGAGCTCATCCGGCTACATCGAAGAAGAACCAGTAGACGGAAACGGCAGCGGTGGCGCCTGGCTCTCTCTCGTACTCCTGAAGCGGAGAGAGCTTTCTTTCAACGATACGCGCTGGTAAAAACGCGCGCATTAGTCGCTCTGCCTGAGGACCCAGGCACAGAGAACATGTCCACGGCCGATCGACTTGCCTGTGCTTGGGATCCCATCACCCAGCGTGGGCCCCTCCCGGCCACGGACATCGACGCCTTTTTCACCCGGCTGCCTCCACCGACACACGCACTGGGTCTGAAGTCATTGGATGATGCCTTCACTGAAGACGAGGTCCGCGTGGCGTTGAAATCGTGCCCAAGAGGCAAAGCCAGTGGCCCAGATGGGCTACCCAACGACTGGTACCACGAGTATGAAGACACAATCGTCGAAGCCCTCACTCCCATGTACAACTTGTGGCATAACTCGAATATTCTCCCTCGCAGTTTCAAAGAAGCCACAATCGCGTGCATCCCAAAAATGCTCCGGCCACTAACAGGACTGGACTTCCGCCCCATCGTGCTACTCGACACGGACTACAAAATCTACTCGAGACTTTTGCTCAACCGCGTCAGGCCCCACTTAGCCCAACTAGTCTCACCGACGCAGTTCGGATTTGTTCCGGGACGGCAAGTCCACGACGCGCTCGACACGTTCCACGCCCTCCAGGCGCTCGCCAATTCAGACGAGAGGCTACAGGATGCGGTTGCGGTTCTACTGGACTTCGAAAAGGCGTATGATTCGCTTGATCGCACTTTCCTCGCTCGCGCGCTCGACCGACTCGGTTTCCCCCCAAAATTCGTTGCTGCGGCAAGGCAAATGCATCTAGCGACAACGGCGGAGTTTGTGGCAAATGCTGAGGTCTCTGCCAAACACCAGATCCTAAACGGAATACGCCAAGGTTGCCCGCTTGCTCCAACGTTGTTCATGATCGCCGTGGACTTACTCTATCAGAAGCTGGCACAGGATCCAAAGTTGAAAGGAATCGAGCTTCCTAGTGGAGAGGAGGTACGCGCCACAGGCTATGCTGACGATACTACGGTTTACCTTGATAGTCCACAGCACCTCCGACGCCTCTCCGCTACGCTGGATAACTTTCGTCGAGCATCAGGCCTGAGGGTTAATCTCGCGAAGAGTGTGGTTGTCTTCCTAACGAAGAATGCCGAGCAGAACGTGGTCGAGCACAGCGGCTTCACCGTCGCTGCCACCGCGGCGCTGACGCGGCTACTCGGTGGCCAAGTGGCCAGTTCGCCTTCCTTGGCAGCTATTTGGGACTTGGTGCTCCAGAAAACGCGCACCCGACTTTTCATCGCGGAGTTAAAGACCACCAACGTGCGACAACGCGTGAAATTGCTGCGTGCAGTACTCCTCCCCCAGTTCTTGTACACAGCGCGTCACCATTGGCCGAGCGCGGCCATTGTGGACCGCTGGCAGAAACTCGTCGACTCTTTCACATGGTCCGCCTCCCTAGCCTCCGACGGAACGCGGCGAGCACGGGCATGGATGGCCAAGCACGTAGCCCAGCAGCCACTGAAAGAAGGTGGCCTCAATGCGGTCAACATCAAACATGAATTGCATTGCCTCAGCCTCAGCACAGTCGAGAGATGGGTCCAGCCTTGCGCAGGCTTCCGCAGTCAGATCGGTGCAATCCTCTCGCGGGCTCACGGTGCTGAAGCCATTCACAACGGGCCAGGACGGAAGACCCGAGCCGTACCGACCATCCAGAAAAGCCTCGGCGCTACCGGAGTACACCTGAGATACACCTGAGACGGGCCTTGCTGGTCCAACCGCGGCCGGCTGCCGAAATGGAGCTGTACTTGCAGACGCGAACCTCCCTGTTGAAGATGACGCCGCCTTCGCACTCCTGGAGCCAAGGGTGGCTGCACGTGGACTATACTGGGGTTGCCGGGCTTTTGAGTCCCTTGAGCCGCCTACAAGAAGAACTACACGGGCGCCTTGACGTTCACGCGCTGCTCAGTGCGGTCCCAGGCGAGGACGAGCTGCTGCTTGGAGTGACGGGGTTACCTCATTCCAACGCCGATTTCCACAACTTTGCTACGCCAGCACATCGCTTCCGAGATCTCATGGAAGTGGAGTGGATGGGAGAGAACCAACTAAGGTTCAAAGCTCTGACAGGGTGTTTCCCTCTCCCAGACAAACTAGCAAGAGGTTTTCGCCGGCTGTGCGACGAGCTGGCCTACAACTACCCAGGAATACTAATTCTCCCGGCGCAACCAGAAGAATTATCTTACGGCCACCCAGTCTAGACATATGGACACTTTCGCCTGCTCGCGAGCGATACATACTCAGGTGGAGCCCTGTGGCGGACGTACAAGTGCCTGTAGGAGAAGTCGCCTCGACAAAGGAGGCCACCCGATTGGCACAGAGGTTTCTACATGACGTCACAGTCAGCTTCGACAGCCACCCGTGGTTGGACGCGCCACTCCGGCTATGGGCTACCGACAGTGCCCCTACTGCGCAAGCCGCCAAAGCCTTTCTCCTCCGGAAGACGAGCGCGCAAGCCCACGCAGAGCAGGCAGAAAGACAACTGCGATTGCGACAACAAGATCCGGACATCGCCGGCGCTCTCGACCTACTTCGGTGGACGGAGATCGCTCATCTGCCTGGTATCATTGACTCTCAGCGCACGCTACTTTTTCGCCTCAAGGGTGACCGTCTCAGCAAATGGGATCGGGTCCACCTACAGGTGGGCTGCCCACACTGTCCCGACCTCGGCTCCAGCGGCGGTGCCAGTGTACACGTATTTTGGTCATGCCCAAACGCGCAGCAGCTCTGGTCCCACATGCTCCAACACTGGAGTCACCTGTGGTCCACAGACCAAGCTCCAGACCCCCAGGAAGCCAAGTCGGCGTTCTTCTCCCTGTGCTTACCAGCGATGCCAGACCTGCTATGGACTCATCCTAGCATAACGCGCCTCCCTCAGCCCACGGTCGAAGCTACGATTGCCACGCATGCTGCGGTCAACGCCGCGTGGAGACAACACTCCCTCGTCGTGCTCCACACCATCTGGAGGTGGCGCACCGCCCCTGAGAACGCCGAGGACATTTGGTCCTCAACACAGGCCTCGGCAGTTTTGCAAACCGCGTTGGCCTCTTCGCTGCGCGATCCTCGATGGAAAAGAACAAGTATGAGCGCGGCCACCCCACATACGGCTATCGCCATCCAGCTGCTGAAGGAACCTCGCCTTACTCTCCCACGGTTCGAGACTCCCCGCATTAGTTCGGCTACGCACTACCTCCTCTTCTTCGACGGAGGCTCTCGTGGTAATCCAGGGCCGGGAGGGGCTGGAGCGGTCGTGGTTCGGGTCACGTCCGACAACGCCCACGCCGAGGTCATTTTTTCCGCGGCCATGGCCTATGGAGACCCCACCACAACTAACAATCAGGCTGAATACAACGGCCTCGTCACCGGTCTCACCGTCGCAACGGTGAACAACTGGTTGCCTCTCTCGGTTATTGGCGATAGCATGCCCATCATCCGCCAAATGCGAACGTACACGCCTCCTCTCAACGTCACACTCCAAGTCAAGTACGCCCAGGCGCGCCAACTGGCCGACTCCCTCGGAGTCCGCAACTGGATTCATCACCCTCGAGCGGCCAATAAAATGGCCGACGCAGCAGCCAACCTCGCCATGGACACCACCACCAGCAGTCAGACGCATCACCCGGCGGGTCATGAGCGACACCAGCATATTGCAGCCCTCCTCCCTGGAGACCTTGCCCACTGGAGAGAAGGACTCACCTAATCATGGCGACAGCCGGCTATAGGTTTCTAGATAAGCAAACCAATAGACCTCAACTGAATTGCAAATTGCATGCCGCCGCCTACATGAAGGGAAAGAGGCCCGCCACAGAGTCTTCGTCCTTGCGTAGTTCCTTGTAGCAATTTCTTGTGTAACAACTCCTCCCGTAAAACAGCAGCGTGCTATTCCATTACGATTGGCCGATCAAGGTCGTGGATGTTCCTCAAAATCATGCGCTGAGGCACGTAATCGTCCATGGCGACTTTCGTCCCGTCCAAGAAGCGAAGCTGTCTTGAGTGCACACGCTCGGGATATTCTTCTGTGAGGATGTCGACGTACTTTGCTGCAGGGTTCCTCTGATCACTCAGCTTGACAGCGTCGCGCGGCCATTTGATAATGACGCCCATGTATACCAGCAGAATGGCGATGCCTGTGCACGTGGACAAAGCTGAGGCTAGTGGGATCGAAAATCGAATTTCTTTGTACTCGTGATCACCCTTCATTCGAGTTGTTCCGATCACGTGATTGCTGAGATCGATAGCACCAATGGTGCTATTTGCTGGCAAACGCACTTCCTTCACCTGTGCGTCCTGGAAGAGATAATACAACGCCGACGTGTAGAGTGGCTGCCTCGGGTCCTGGATAATGTAGTGATTGTTCTTGATCTGGTTCAGGTAAGCGTCGAGATAGAGGGAGCACTGTCCTGGGTCGAGACCAAGTCCGTCGCTTTCCTTGTACGTCGTGTTCAATCGGGAGATGTCGAGGTACTCGTACATATCGTACGTAAATCGTGTATAGCTGTTGTAGAGCTTTGGCTCGCGTAGAACCACCAACGAGAGTGGGTTCTTAAGGGTTCGGTGCTGAAAATCCTTGGGAATATTCTGTTCGCCGACGACAAGCACCCTTGAATCATTCGATCCCGGCTGCGCATTTTGTAGACTATGCAGGAGGCCCATACAGCCATCAGCGTTCTTGTCACATTTGGCGTCGAAGCGTTGGCTCAGTTTTCCAAATCGCCAATCAAGCTTTGCAAACGTAACCACCCAGTGTCGCCTCGTGTTGGTGATCTCGGGGCCAACATTTCCGCCGCCACGAAGCGTGAAGTCGCCTTTAAAGTAAGAGCCAACTCCGTACAGAAACGCCGAATTCTCCTCAACTGAACAATTGGAAGGAAACCATGAGGCTAGTTCAGGGTCGTAAGTAACTTTGCCACAGCCGATTTCGCAGTTGCCCATGAACGGTGTGAGCTGGATCTGCTTGTTCGTAAATATCACGCCCGAGTAGTCTTCCAGAACGCAGTTACGTTCGCCGCACATTTGATAGGGATCATCGATCGGGACGTAGCGACCCCAGCAGTCATGCTTTTGCTGAGCGAGGAACTCGGCTTCAGTGTCGAATTTTCCCCGTTCACTTTCGGGATCCTTATAACTCGCAGTCTCGGTATCGCAGAGATCGTGGTCCACAAAGCAGTATTCAGCGAAGTCATCGTACGGCAAGTCGAGTGTGACCGTTGTCATATTGAGCTGCGGAGACAGCTCGTACGTTTCGAGCGTTGCGACAATGTCAGAAAATTCGATGCCTACAAAAGGGTATAGTGAGTCAAAGATACTCGTGTACGTTTGGTTTGCGCGCTTCCTGAAGTCAATCATGTCGATCAAATAGTTATCGATGCCGAAGCAAACGCCGACGCCGTCATTGTCGAACGTCATACAATCAACAAGGTGGACTTCCTGGCCGAAGAACGTCTCATCGACAGTCTCGTTTTCTTCCTCATTAGCACCCTTTCCTTCCTCCTCGTCGACCTCTTTGAGGCGTCTCCGCCGTCTTGCCTCTGTGTGCACACGCTTTGCTTCTCGGGATCTGTGCGAAGCTTTTCCCCTAGCTATCTTCATAGGATCTTCCGGTGCATCCTCGATGGTGTCCTTGTCGATCATGCCATATTGCGGGTCGCAACTGTAGTCTTCGAATAAATTGGAGTCAGTGGCGGCTTTTCCATGGAGCGTGAGACCCTGGATCAGCAAGTCACTAATGGTTTTGTAGGTGACGCCGCTCTTGATCATAAAATCGTCTAGCCGTTTCTGCATAAGCTTAGAATCAGAGCCGTTTCTCTGGTCCAATATCACTACATGCGTTGGCGTCAACACAACAGTGGGGAGGCGATGAAGAACTCATTGCTCTAGTCTGGTACCTCAGGGAGCCAGTCTTCGTCATTCATCACGGAGGCCAAGGACAAGTCGACATCAGTTCGGATCCTACGTTTAGTCCGGCCGGACTCCGACGGACCCGAGCATATCTACGAACAGGTTCCAGACGCGATGGAGGCACTACGCTCCGAACCCTCATGAGGCACCGAGTCATCCCAACTATTCTTCTTCATGTGACCTTACCCTCTGGGCAGGGTCACTTCAAGGCCGTCCGTTTCAATGAGCGATTTTATGCAGATTGGAACAAGGAGGACCCAGATGGAGCTCGGGGTCTCATGCGATCACGACTCGACGCGGCTCTATCGAACCTGTCTTGGTACGCGCCCCCAATGGACGCCACAGGAATTCCACTCTGCACGCGCGCTGCAGACGGTAGATCATCCAGAAGTGACTCTCCAGCTTGACCTCGAGTGGCACTCCGCTAGTGCCCCAAGAGCTCGTCGCGCCTACGGTGCTCTACGAGCTCCATAGATGTCTGAACCCTCGGCGGCGACGACGGAGCCAGTTCGCCGCGGCGTGGGAGCAAACCGAGCATCTCAACCTTGTGGCATACCGCGAGTGGGACTCGATGCAAACAGGTCCAGAAGCCCGGTCGGATGCGGACACAGTGGAGGCAGGGTGTCTCTACTGGAGCCGGTCGCCCGACCAACTGATCAACCTGCTGCGTGCCCTGCCCTATCCAGAGGTTGCCATGGCCCTGATGTCCAGCGCCACCCCCATAAGGTTAGGATACGAGATTCTCTCCCGCAGTGGTCGAGCTGCGCTCCCCGAGTTCCTACGAGGTGAATCTCCAGAGCAAGTGACCGGTGAGTGGGCCAGGCTAGTCGCGATCGCCATCGTCATCAGCTCAGAGACCTCGCAGGAAGCCGGTTATATCGACTGGCTCATCGAGCATCCAGGCGACGTTATCGAAGCCATGCATGCTCTCCGTATCCACGACTGGACGCTTATCGCCCGTATAGTACAGGCCAGCGACCAAGTCTCACTGTCCCGCACCCCAGCTCTCATGCAGGGGCCTGGGGAACAGTGATCAACCCCACGTGTCTAGCTTCTGCTCAAGGTGTATCCCTTGGCGCAGAAGCAAACGCGGGTGAAGCATCGACGCCTACCCGCACCCCAGACACAACAACTCCAGTGACAGCACGCGCCGTCGCTGGAGACCGTAGCCGTCCTCGCCGAAGGCCACAAGCCAAGTCGCCGCAGGCTACCAGACCCAGTATCCAGCTTCAACTGTTAACACAGAATGTCCAAGCCATGCTCAAGGAAACCAAATCGCTTCAACAGTGGCTTGACTCTTTTCGTCGCCGACGGGAAGGCCTCCAGCTTGATCTTGTCCTACGCCAAGAGACTCGTGCCGTTCAGAGATGGAGCGTAGCCCTAGAGCACCTGTGGCTCAAATCATGAGGTTATGCACCGCACAGAATGACGTCGACACTCTCTTATTGGCCGGAGGTAACCACACCAGCCGCAGGCGTCGCCATCCTGCTCCCGCCGACGTCCGCGATCCAAGACGTTGTACCATGGCGTAAGCAAGACTGGTCAGGGCATTTTGTCGCCATCACCGGCAAAGTGGCAGGCGAAGTCGTCACGGTCATCAACATCTACGGGCCGGTCCACAAACCCACCAGAGAAGCCTTCTATGAGGAGCTCGCAGCGGGAGAGGTACCTCGAGGCCTAGTTCTTATCGGGGGAGACTTCAACTGCACCCTCGACGCAGAATTGGACCGAAGTCACCCCTCTGGGAACTCGCACCACTCACCTGCGCTGGTGTCCCTACTTCGGCTGTAGAAGGTGGTCGATTCGGTTTCTCCGGAGATGATCAACGCCCAAACGTCCACAGAACTACGCAGCTTTCACGCCGAGTTCCACACGTACACCTATCCAACGCGAAGTGGCGGCCTTGCGTCGGCACGATTGGACAGGTGGTATGTCTCATCAGCACATCATGAGCGTGTCAGGAACGTGACCACGGAGATACCACATCAACGATCAGATCACGATGCCGTCAGACTCCAACTCGGCCAGGCAGCCACGAAGCCCCAGTCGACAGGCTCCCGAACGCCGGTCCTGCGGTATCCCTTGCCAACATGTGCGGTAAAGCCAATCAATGCGCTGGGCGACGCTATCCTCAACGACCAGGGTCGAAAGCTCGCGAGTCTGCCGGCACCGGAAGCAGCAGCGGGGTGGGACCGGCTCAAATTGGACACGAGGAGATCAAGTCTCCAAGCGAAGAGAGAGTACTTAGCGAACGCCACGCGTGGACGCCGTGACAAAATAAAACGACTCACCAAGGCACTCAAGGACGCGAAGTTTGCCCGCAGAATAGTGGGCCTACCAGCGGACGCAACACTTGAGGAGATCACTCGAGGAATGAACGCGCTAACATTAAACCCTACAACGACAGCACGTCATTCGCAAGCGCCTCATCGCGATTCAATCCGTCAGTACGGCTCGCCGACAAATCTCGCGTTCTTCTCTGCATGCAGGGCCAGCTGCTGAGTCAGCTAGGCATCTCTTCCGGCGTATCGACTCCCGCTTCGGTCGCAGAACCTCCGCACAGCTACCAGCGATCCCGGGCTCCTCAATAGGCCCAGCCGACCGCGTGGCTCACGATTGGACTCCGATAACGCAACGACCACCGTGTGACCCGAAGGCACAAGACCAGTTCTTCGAGTCTCTACTCGACAAGACCAGGCACCCGTCACTGGAAGACCTTGATGAAGACTTCACCGAAGCGGAAGTAGCCTCCGCAATCCGAGCCTGTCCTCGAGGAAAAGCCGGCGGACCAGACGGGCTCCCGAACGACTGGTACCGTGACCACGAGGAGGAACTAGCGAGTGTGCTCGCGCCACTCTTCTCGCTCTGGTACCGAAGTGGCGTCCTTCCTCCTAGCCTCAAGGCAGCGACGATATTTTGCATCCCGAAGAAGTCGTCTCCGGAAACCGGGCTCGACTTCCGCCCGATCGCGCTTCTTAACACGGACTACAAGATCTACGCCCGGGTGCTCCTAAACCGCATCAGAAAGCACGTACCAACGCTGGTTGCCCCAACGCAACACGGGTTTGTCGCAGGTCGGCAAGTCCATGACGCGCTGGATATCTGGACTGCGGTGCAACGGAGGGTACACTCCGGCGACATCTCGGAGTCAGCGTTAGCGGTGCTCCTAGATTTCGCTAAAGCCTAAGACACTTTAGACAGACGCTTCCTGCAGCTCGCGCTTGCACGGCACGGCTTCACCCAGAAGCTCATTCAAGCGGTGCACTCTATGCACCTAGGCACGACTGCATCGTATCTGGCCGAAGGTGCAGTCTCCAAAGAGATCGACATTACGACCGGTATCAGACAAGGTTGCCCACTTGCGCCCACCTTATTCGTACTAGCAGTGGACACCCTGTACGAGTTGATTCAGACTTCGCAGTATCTTCGAGGAGTCCCGCTAGCAGAAGGTGTCCGCGTCTCTATTGTAGGATTCGCGGACGACACCACGGTGTACTTGCAATCCCCTGAGGAGACTCTCGTGCTTGGGGAGCTCTTGGGTCGCTTCGCGTCGGTCTCAGGACTACATGTCAATGTGTCCAAGAGCGTCGCAGTCTGTCTCGCCAAAGATCAGGTCGACCGTGCGCTAAGACTCTCCACGTTCCCAGTCGCGCCCGCAGATCGACTTGTGCGTTATCTTGGAGGACAGATCTCTACCATCCTCCGATCCGACGCGATCTGGGACCTTACTATCCAACAAGTACAAGCAAGACTACATCTCGCGTCGATCAAGTCAACCGATATCCTCCAGAGGGTCCACATCTGCCAGGCTGTGATGATCCCCAAGATCCTATTCGTAGCGAGGCATACGTGGCCGAATGCAACCCAAGTACGTCGCCTCCAGATCTTCGTCGATAACTACGTGTGGCACGGTGTGCTCTCTGCCCATGCGCGTCACGGGCGGGCCGGAGCTAGCCAGGCAATAGCACACGCTCCGCGAGCGGATGGGGGCTTTCAAGTTCCGGACGTACGCGACGAACTACTTCTACTCAGTGCGACCACCTTACAACGGTGGTCGTCCGCTACTGAGGGACTCGCAGTCGCGGTGGGTCGCACGCTAGCGGCAAATGTGTTGAGCGCCCCGGAAGCCAGTGTATCTCCGGCTAGAGGCCCCATCTCCAAGCCGAAGCTACACCCTACGATTGCTGCCTCGGGTCTCGCGGTGCTGCGTTTGGCGACGTGCTTACCACGATCTTTAGAAGAACACAGCTCCATTGTCAAGGCCTCGGCGATAGCAGGTAAGGCGCCCCCCCTCCGCAGGCACGTGGAGGGAAGGTTGGTACCGCAGGGATTACTCCAATCTTCAAGCCGTTCTCAACGACACGAAGCGACTCCAACGGGAGCGAGCCGGGCGACTCAACATCAGCAGCCTCCTAGCCTCACCCATTTTAGGTAGTGACCTTCTAGTCAACCCAGCAGGACGTGCCCTCAGTGCGAGCGATCTCCCCAATCTTCACGTCGGCGACGCAACGGTCGGAGAATTCATAGAGTTCCAATGGCACTCTCCGACAGTCATCAGCTTTCGCCGACGAACTAGCTCCTACCCCGACCCCGGCGAAAGAAGCTTTCGTGTACTATGCGACCTGATCGTGATGTGCTATCCGGAAGTACTGCTTCAGCACGTTCCCTCGGACACCCTGCGAGAACGCAGCAGCCGCAGTCAGGACCGGTGGCGACTACAGCGCCTCCAAGACGGACTAATGCTGCAGCGATCAACGCAGTCGGACACGTACGCAGATGTCGGCATCGTGACGACGTTGCGACAGGCTGAGACGTTAGCCCGACGAGTGAGCGGTCGCAAACGATTGCAGTTCCAGCCCCACTCCAGTTTGTCTCCGGTCCTACCTCTGTGGGGATCAGCGGCACGACTAGCCAAGAAACAGCTACGACGACTTCTGGTCGACTCAAGGGCACCGCGCGTCGAGGAAGAACTTGCGGCTCGTTCAGCACGCGCCCACGAGGCCACGCCAGCTTTCGGGACTGCTCTCGACGACGTTGACTCGGCGGTAATTCACTCGCTACCCCATTCCACCAGCCGCCAGCGGCTGCTTTTCCATAAAATCAAGGCCCAACGTCTCTCTGGCTGGGACAAACGGCACAATCGACGAGGTTGCCCCCATTGCCCGTCCTTAGGGTCTGCCGGTGGAAACCCATTTCACATCGTCTGGCAGTGTCCCGCAGCACAGCAGATTTGGAACCACGTACGCGAGTGGTGGAAACGACTCGGGCTCTGGCACGATCGCGGCAGCGCTACCACACGTTCCTTCCTGCAAGCCATCTTCAGTCTACGACTACCGCACACGCCACCTAAAGTCTGGGAGTTCGCCCCGCTTCACCAGGGTCATTGTAAAACTGACGATCCTGCGGCTGATCCGTTCCCGGTCCTGCAGGCGGCTTGGCAACAAGTCGTGCTGGAATCACTGGTTTTTCTCCAAGCCTGGAGAGCCAACTGCTCTGGCGACGACCAGGTGTGGTCGTCGAACCAAGCCACCGTTCTCCACGACGCTGCCTGCCAAAGTATCCTCCGGGTGCTCGGCTCGCGACTTGCCACAAACCCCGACTGCTCCCAACATGAGGCAGTCCTGGTCGAAGAACTCCGGGAACGCCTAGGCGCCCGGCTTACCATCCCACCGGCCCTCACTACAGAAGGCCCCCTCGCTCAGAGCTGCGACCATCTTCTCTTCTTCGACGGTGTGTCTCGCAGCTCCCTGGAAACGGCTTCCTCAGGAGCCGTCATCGTCGCAGCGACGAAACATGTCGGCGTGGCCTCGATCGTCTGGACGTCTGGTATCAAGCACCAGACCCAAACCACCTCCCTACAAGCGGCCTACAAGGGGCTGATCGCGGGACTCCACGCTGCCCGCTCCCGCAAGCTAGCCCGGCTGGAAGTCGTCGGGCATAATGCGTTGATTCTCAAGCAACTACGCGATCACAGGCCCCCACGCACCCCCGCACTTGGCGGTCTCTACCGACAAGCTCGCAAACTCGCGGATCTTATCGGCGTTTCCAAGTGGACCCACCACACGAGAAACCACAACAAGATGGCAAGGAAACTAGCCAAGCACAGCACCGTGTCGAGCGAAAAGCCCTCCATCACCCACTTCAATTCCCAAGCTGACATCGCTAGCTTGCCGAATTTGCTTCATAATGACCTGCGTCCATGGTTGCCCTCCCAAAGCTCTCCAGTTGACAACTAGCAGGCCTACATGTACAAGCCCCAAAGCTATTAGAATTCACAGGATGAACTCAATAGACTTCACTTGCATCATCATCATCACATGCGTTGGCGTCAGCGACGTTGGCATCGCATCAAGATTCCAAGGCCGTGGCGGGAAGCCATAGGTCACCGACGTGCTTTGAAGATCCATCATACTCGGAATGATGATGCTGTCATTGAGTGTGATGGGTTTGGTACCTTAGACGCAAATGTTGAGCAATTCGAGGCCATGTTGACCTGGAACGGCATAGCGTGGTTTGTTACAAGTTTGCGAAGCACGGTATCCAGCACGCTGGTATGGTTACCCGTCTTCTGCGCGAGCGTGGTAACTGATTGCCTTTGTCGGTTGGCGAGGTCATCGTCAGCGAATGCATGGAGGATCTCGTCTGCTTTTTGCTCCACAAAGACGCTGGAGAGCCCGACGTTGACGGTGTACATCATGAGCGGCGTGAACCAGAAGAGCAGACGTAGCTTGGTCGGAGTCGGTCCGTTCGTTACGTCGTCGCCCGGGTACCATGGACGGTTAACAAAGTAGAGAAGCATAACTGCGATAACAATTTCAAAGTACTTCTCCAGCAGTAACCCGACTGCAGCCCAGAGGAAGCCGTTGAGTGTCTGGAACAGTGCCACGCGCTTGTCGGCGTTGACCGACGAGCCGACGGCATCCTCGATGCCGTGCTCGAAAGTGATGCCGTTCAGAAAGAACGCAAGCCCGCCGGCGGTCGCGACGCCTCCGAGGACGACGAGCAAGACGAAGCGAAACTTACGCAGGGCCACGTGAGGAATGGGTCCGTTCGCGTCCGCGGCATCCTGCAGCTTGATCGTGTGGGTCGTGGAAGTCGAGGGCTTGAGCTCGACAGGTCGAAGGCTGGCGACCGCAACTCCCGGTGTCGGTGGCGCCATGGAGAGGAATCCGATTGTGTGCGCAAACAAGGACGCACCAGCGGATCCTCGAGAGACAGAGAGAGAGAAATGGCGCCCACCCAATTGTGATGGCCACCGCAACTGCGACTCGCGGAGATGGTCTCACCTCGTGAGCCCAGTTCGAGTCGCTGTATCAGCAACCTCTTCAATTCGATATCATTACTCTACATAATAATTCATTTTAAAATATGTTAGGATTTGGAACAACTTAAAGACCTTCTTAAATAGATATATATTCTTGATTTAATGCATCGTTTTATGTATTGAACCAATGCACCGCCCTTTCTACGCAGCTCTGGATTCGAAATTTTTCCACCAAAGGATCTCGCCGCGCTGGCACCAAATCACCATATCACGTTGGCCCAAAAGCCATTGTCTTCTCTGCCCAGTCATTGCTCAAAAGAACGAGAGATGCAGAGCGCGTGCGTGGAATCCCCACGTGCCGAACGGGCCGAGGATCCCGACTTCGTGGCGCCTCCGAAAGTGCAGATCACGCTGCTGTCTCGCAAGCTCGTCAAGAACGTCGCCGTCACTTGTATCTTCCTTGCCGCATTCACAGCAGCGACCTTCAAGGGAATCGTGGTGCAAAGGTTTACTGTGCAGACCGATGACAAAGCTAAATATGCCGTGATCGACGACCGCGTCGAGCTCTACAACACCATCTCAGGCTTTCTCATCGCACTTGTGGAGACTGGTCTCGGCGTCTACATGAACAACTTCCTTCCGGCATTCTTGGTTTACCTTCATAACTCGCTGTGGTATTTGCATAGCAACACGACGGCGACCAAGTGGACGAACGCGCTGAGGAACACACTGATGTTTATCTATCCCGTGTTTTTGATGCTGGTGATCGGTCAGAGTCTTCGATCTTTCCAAGCAGCCCAGTCGTCGGTGGGCTTCGAACGAATCATGGCGATTCAGGATCTGTCATTGGACGCATCTACCACGGAAATGCTTAAATTAAACGCGAGTCTGGCGGTGGAAGTGAGCTCAATCAATCCTGGAGGTGTCGGACAACTCCGGCAGGGGATTCTCAGTGGAGCCATTAACGGCACGAACATCCCATTCGATCTTAAAGTCAATTCTTCATGTGACATACAGCGTAGTGGGCTCAAGATCAGCCTGTCCGACCTTGACACGGTCACGGTAGGTATGGTTTCCCAACGAACGAGTGGTACAGCGAGATGCTGGACATTGAGCTAGAGCCATGGATGCTTGAGAAGTACAACCAGTCGTACATCGACGGCGGTAATGTATACGAGATTCCTGATTTCGATATGAACTTGGCCGCCGGGATGTTTGCGAACAGCAAGGTGCTGCTGGACAGAGCAATCGCAGGGTCGATTGTCGAGTATGACGAATGCGATGTGACAAGATCCTCGGACTTGAATACTTTGCTTGACTTGACTTTGAAGTTGAGGTCTATTAGATCGCTACGTTTAAAGAATCCAATAGCCGCAGCTGTTCGGGCTGCACCTTTTTATCTTTTCTTCAGGACAAGAGGGTCCACCGTCGACGGCGAGTACACTATTTTCCTGACATCGTCGGGAATGTTCCGACAGCCTTCTGTCAAACCGGTCTAATCAGTTCTTCTGTTCAACCGGGCGTATCATGGTTGCTTGTGGCTTGCTGCCGTCGCGGAGCCTTAGCGACGACCACAAACGGGTGAACTCCCTCGTACCTCTCCAGGCACTGTCGTCTGGCTTTTAATCGATGGAGCAGTCGATCACCAAACGTTCTTCGCTCCGTCCTCTGCAGAACTGCCAAGTCAAGGTAGCCTACATGCACACTCGTCCTCTTCCTTCGCTCGCCACCACCGGAGCAGCGGCTGCGTCGTCACCAAGCGCGTCTTGCACGCCCTCTCTTCCCCTTGCGGGTCTTCTCCTTCGCTCGCCACCACCGGAGCAGCGGCTGCGTCGTCACCAAGCGCGTCTTGCACGCCCTCTCTTCCCCTTCCGGGTCTTCTCCTTCGCTCGCCACCACCGGAGCAGCGGCTGCGTCGTCACCAAGCGCGTCGTGCACGCCTTCTCTTCCCCTTGCGGGTTTTCTCCTTCCCTCGCCACCACCGGAGCAGCGGCTGCGTCGTCACCAAGCGCGTCGTGCACGCCTTCTCTTCCCCTTGCGGGTCTTCTCCTTCCCTCGCCACCACCGAAGTAGCGACCGCGTCGTTCTGCTGTGGCACGTGCTTTGCGCACGCGCATTTCGAAGCCTTGAGTCGTTGGAGCTGACGACAGCTTCGTTCTTTCTTCACTCCAGGGCAGCGCACGCCCAGCGTACGCCTTCCGACACCCACTTAGCCCACTCCCTCCGGCGCATCCTGCAGCTCCAGGCTTCTCCGCGCGCGGCCTCGGAACTCGAGCTCGGCGATCTTCATGCGCCATGGGCGACTCTCCGTGCATGATCGTCGCAAACGAGCGGCTCACGTTGCCCGCGAGTGGTCGCCCGAGGGCGACCCTTGGAAAAGCTGGAAGAAGCTGGAAGGAGTCGAAGGGTCGCTTGTGCGGTTGGCCGCAAATTGGAGAACTTGAATACTTTGCTGAAACTAGCGATTGAATCGGAAGGTGACGACGGGAGCCTCGCATATATTCGCTGCAATGGTGCCTATTCAACGCTTGTGGAGGTCGACAAGTTTCTCAAACTCGACTCGAGCCTGAAGACACCGGACAGACTGCTGGATCTGATCTCGACAAGTCTTGGTATTGCCATCGAAGGTCTTAGCACCTCGTCCACGAAACTTGAGTTCTGGCGACTCAACGTAACCTCGCAAATCCAAATGGATAGTGTGATCATCTCGGCCGAATCCACGATTGACGCCGACAGCAAGGACTTTTTCAACGGAAAAGACAGAGTGTACGAATTCGGAGCTTTCATGAAGAGCCTTTGCGGTCCAGACAACTGTGTCTTTGTGGATCCAAACAACAAGTTCCAGATCCCACACCAGGTCGTCTTACTGCCGGTTCAGACAGGATGCAGCTACTCAGCCAAGAACATCACCTATCGCAACGACTTGAGGACTTTCGTGCCAGGAGGCTGCTCACCAGTAGCAAACGCGACCGTGACCATCGCGATCAGCTCTTACATTGTCGCCGATCGGTACGGCCCTAACGTTACGGCAGTCTTCCCTTCTCGGCCAAGTGAGACACCATTCCTCGAGAACCCGAGGCGTGTTGTAAGACTCACCATGAGCAAGCTCTCATGGCAGACGGCGGCGTTGGACCAAATATTCGATGCCGGCTGCGTGACCAGCTCTATGGACTGCACGGGATTAGCTTACAAGCTCACCAAGACCGGTCGGTACATATTCGCAAGCGAGAATGTGTTACCCGTCGATGTGATCCAAACTGCGACGCTCATGACACCGATCCAGCTCGTTCAATTCAACCGTGCACGATTATACGTCAAAAGATGGGGGCAATTTATCCCAGAAAGGCTGAGTTGGCAGTCGGGCATGTTCAAACGCAGTGACTGGACGAACAAAACGCTGCGTGGTGCAAACTGCTCTCGATTCATCGACTCGTATTTGGACCATGTGGAGGTCAATGGCTATTTCATCGACCGGCCTTTCCAGCTGCTGGCAAGAACGACGATGTTTTACTTGTTCTCAGGTGGATCGGTGACCGAGCTCAACCACACGACACATTTGTTGAACGCGACCACACGTGCGTCTGCAATGAGCGCAGCACTCGAGCAGCAAGAGCTCACGAATGTTAGACTCAAGGGCGATAAGCAATTACGAAAAATTCGCATCGTCGTACCCAGAAATACGTACAAAGCCACGCTCTTCGGCTGTGTGCTACTCGTTTTGATCGCCATCGCTATTGTGATCTTTCCGGTCCGTTCTATCGAGTACTTTCCGCCCGAGATAACGACTGCTGAGAAGTATGTTGAAGTGATGAAGAACGAGAAATACCCTCGCGTAGTCAACAAGAAGACGATTCTGTTTCCTGCAACCGGCGAATTATTGCCAATCGAGGACTTCGATGTCGAAGAGCTGGTGCTCGCAAAGAAACTTGATCAGACGGAGAGGATCACGTTCCGGGACCAAAACCGAGACTTCGTGTGAGGATCAAAATACGAATTCTTCGTCAAGAAACAATAGTGAATACAATTTTTTTAGTGATGACCCCGATAAATAGCCTAATGCATAACCACAGGTGTCTCCGGCAAATAGATGTTGCGGAAGATAATTTGCTGCACGGTGTAGTCGTCCATCTCGACCACCGAACCGTTTGCGAGTCGCAGCCGGCGAGTATGGACTCGCTCTGGATACTCATCGATGAGAATGTCGGCGTACTGAGCCGCAGGGTTCGCCTGATCGCTGAGTTTCACGGCGTCGCGAGGCCACTTGATGATGACTGCCATGTACACGACCAAGATGACCATGCCAGTACACGTCGACAGCGCGGATACGAGTGGGATCGAGAATCGGATCTCTTTCATTTCTTGGTCGCCGTTCATGCGCGTCGTGCCGATGATCTTCTGACTCAGATCCACGACGCCAAACTTGTTTGACTTTGGAAGCGTGACTTGGCGGACCTGTGCATCTTGGAAGAGGTAATACAGCGCGGAGGTATACAGCGGCTGGCGAGGATCTTGGATGTAGTAGTGGTTGTTCTTGACGTGGTTCAAGTAGGCGTCGACGTACAGCGAGCACTGACCTTGGCTGAGACCGAGACCGTCGCTCTCTTTGTGGGTCGTGTTGAGGCGTGAGAAGTCAAGATACTCGTACATCAGATATGTGTAGGGTGTGAAATCGTTGTATACCTTTGGTTCGCGGAGCACGACCAATGGAACCGGGTTCTTGAGTGTCCTGTTCTGGAAGTTTTGTGGGATTGTCTTCTCACCGACGATCAATACGCGAGAGCCGTTCGTCCCAGGTTGAACGTTTTGCAGACCATGCACAAGACCTCGGCAGCCGTCAGCATCTTCGGCACACGACGCGCCAAATCGCTTACTGAGATCTTCGAATCGCCAGTCGAGCTTTGCAAACGTGAGAACGTAATGGCGTCTTGTGTTGGTCATGATGGGTCCTTTCGTCTTCCCCCGTACTGTGAAGTCTCCCGTGAAGTAGGACCCGACACCATACAAGAAAGCTGAGTCCTTTTGCGCGGTGCAGTTCGACGGGAACCATGAGGAGACTTCGGGGTCGTATGTGACTTTGCCCTTGCCGATCCCGCAGTTAGTCATGTACGGGACTATCTGGACTTGCTTGTTCATGAACGCCACCGAGGAGTAGTCTTCCAGCAGGCAGCTTTTCTCACCGCACATTTGATACGGATCATCGACAGCGACGTAACGACCTGAGCAATAGTACTCTTGCTTTTGGAGATACACGCTCTCGTTGGCGTACTTCTTTCGTTCCTTCGCAGGATCCAGGAACTCATCAGTAGTGAGGTTGCACCGCTTCTTGTTGACGTACGCGTATTCAGCCTCATCGTCATCGTAAGGAAGGTCCAGCGTGAGTGTCGTGAGGTTCAGCTGCGGTGATATCTCGTAAGTCTCAATAGTTGCTGAGATGTCCGAAAACGCGATACCCGCAAAGCCGTAAATCGAATCCAGGATTTTGGTGAAGTGTTGGTTTCGCGGCTTGGTGAGATCGACTAAGTCCTCCAGGTAATTGCCCATGCCATAGCAGAACCCGACGCCGGTTTTCCTATCAACGGTCATACCACCGAGGACAAGAGGGTCGTCAGCTGCAATAACATCGTCTTCTTCGCCGTCTTCATCGGCCTCATCCGAACCGCTATCGTCATCACTGCTGTCTTTCTGAAGCCGACGGTTTTGGGCCTTAGCCGCACGCGCCTTAGTCATGGCGCGAGCTCGTGACCGAACTCTAGTAGCGTCCGAGTTCAGCGTCCCGTTGCTCGAGGTCGCATCGTCGTCGATCGCACCGCTATTTGGATCACAACTGTAGGTCTCGAACATGTTCGAGTCAGTGGTCGCCTTGCCATGGAGCGTCAGGCCCTGGATGAGCAGCTCGCCGATTGTTTTGTACGAGACACTACTCGCCGCCAGGAACGCTTCTAGTTTGGCTTGGGTCGCCTTGTCCTGATCCTCATCACTTTGGTCGATTGTGACACTGTGAGTGGGTGATAGTGACTCTGGCAACGCATCCAAGTTCCACGAACGCCCTGGGAATGCAAACGTGACAGAGGTGCTTTGAAGATCAATGATGTTGGGTAGAAGTACGGTCTTGTCCAAATCAACCTCGTTTGTTCCATTCACAAAAGTCGAGCAGATGGAGGTTTCGTTGATCTGGAATGGCTGGTCAAGGTTGGTGACTAACTTGCGAAGCACTGTGTCGACAACGCTCGTCGAGTTCTTGTACGCTTTTGAAAGTGTTTTGATCGTTAGTGCGGAATCCACAAGATCCGCATCGGCGAAAGCACGCACGACCTCGTCAATTTTATGCTCGACGAAGACGCTCGAGAGCCCAATGTTAACGACGTACATCATCAGCGGCGTAAACCAGAAGAGCATGCGGAGCTTTGCGGACGAAGGACCATTGACGACGTTGTCGCCTGGAAACCACGGGCGGTTGATGAAGTAGATGAGCATGACCGCAATAAAGATCTTGAAGTATTCTTCCAGGAGCAGACCGACAGCAGCCCAGACGAATCCGCTAAGGGTCTGAAAGAGCTCAACACGGCTATCAGCGTTGGCGGACGATCCAATAGGATCGAATATGCCCCGCTCGATCGTGATGCCATCGAGGAAGCAGGCAAGCCCGGCTCCGGTGGCTCCTACCCCGATTAGCACGAGGCCGAGAAATCGAACCTTTCGAAGCGAGACCTGCGGAATGGGGCCGTTGGCATCGGAATCGTCTTGTAGGAAGATCTTATGGTCGCGATTGGTAAGTACGGCAGGCTCCAGTTTGAAGCTTCCCGTCATCGCAACCGTCTGCGAGCCGTGGTCTCCCTTTGGCGACGGGGGTTCCATCGGAACGACTGAGCTTGTCGAGATAGAAGAGAATCTCGAAATGACGTATTCTAAGCTCTCGAGCTGGATAAACAGCACTCCCGACACGCTCAGATCTTGATGCGCACTGTTTATGGCACGAAGAATCCACTCACAAATCCACTGCAGGCCACGTCACGTGAGATATAACGTTGCACTGGATTTTTTTTTCTGCGTCATATATCACACCTGTATTAATGCAAATTACTTTATAATACATGTAACGATTTAAAAAGAATGATACCCGCGTCCATGTGATATGCAGTATCCGTCCAAATCAGATATAAGTTTTCGGCGTCGCAGTTTCCCATATCTCGCGCCGTACCCAACACGGCATCGCCCTGTCTCCGCCGATTTTTCTGGTGCCATGTTGTTGTGCTTCTTTTCAAAGCTCATTTGCACAATTTCTGGAGCCCTCTCAAGCCACGCTGCTCGACATGTCAGTCAAGCGAATGCACAGCGCGGCAGAGGACACCGAAGACGCGATGTTATCCCCTACTCTCCAGTACACATACCAGGGACTTGTGAGTCCTAACACCCCGGTGCTCAAGAGCCAGCTCACAATGGCTCATATAGTCGAAGCACCACCCAAAGTCAAGATCATGCTGCTGCCTCGCAAGCTCGTCATCAATGTGCTCATTACTTGTGTCTTCCTTGCCGCCTTCACTGCGGCAGCGTATAAAGGAATCGTGCTTCAGAAGTTTACTGTGCAAACCGAGGATAAGGCCAAATACGCCATGATCGACGACCGCGTCGAGCTCTACAACACAATCTCAGGCTTTCTGGTCGCACTTGTGGAGACTGGTCTCGGCGTCTACATGAACAACTTCCTTCCGGCATTCTTGGTTTACCTTCATAACTCGCTGTGGTATTTGCATAGCAACGCGACGGCGACCAAGTGGACAAACAGTATCCGTTCGGCAGTGATGTTCATCTTCCCAGTATTCCTGATGCTGGTGATCGGTCAGAGTCTTCGTTCGTTCCAAGCGGCGCAGTCATCTGTCGGTTTTGTAAGGATCATGAGCATGAAAGATCTGGCCCCAGACGTATCTGTTACAGAACTTCTGAAGCTGAACAGTACCATTGCCACAACTGACAAGACAAACACGACGATTCCAGAGCAAGTCAGCCTCGGTATTTTGCGTGGAGCTGTCAACGGAACAAGCATCCCATTCGACCTCAACCTGAATTCTCGCTGCAACATCCAGCGAGGAGGACTTAAGATCGGTCTCGCAGATCTCGATTCGGCAACAGTTTCATATGGCTTCCCACCGCGCGAATGGTATAGCGAAATGCTCGATACGTCGCTCAGCGCGACGTACATCAGGACATTCAACCAATCCTTTCTTGATTCAGGGAAGACGTACATCACTCCTGAATTCGATCAGGACCTTGCGTTGGATCTCTTTGTTAAGGGCAAAATCTTGCTTGACCGCGCAGTTGCCGAGTCGATGACTTCGTACGATGCTTGCGATGTGAGTGGTGCTTTGGATCTCGGCGCCCTGCTCAACAAAACCCAGAATACAAACGACGAAGATGAGCTCGCTAGCTTGCGGTGCATTGGAACGCTTTCAACTCTCGTCGAAATCGACAAGTTCCACAAGCTTAACAGCACGCTTAAGACGCCGGCAAGAATGGTCAACATCATCTCTAAGAGTCTGGGCATCGCAATCGAAGGCTTGAATGTTACGTCCACAGCCATCGAGCTGCGTCGCGATAATCTGACCTCGCAGATCCAGACAGAGAGTCTGACCGTCATTGCGGAGATCAACATCGACACGGATAATGATTTCTTCAACGGCTCTTCGACAATCTACGAGTACGGAGACAACGCCAAGAGTCTTTGCGGCTCGAGAGACTGTGTTTTTGTGGACCCAAACAATAAGCTCGTGATCCCGCACGAGATTATGCTTCTCCCCCACGAGACTGGATGCAGTTACGCGGCCAAGAACATCACCTACCGAACCGACTTGCGCACCTTCATCCCGAAAGGATGCACACCGGCTGCCAACTCGGCAGTTGCAGTGGCGATCAGCTCGTACATCACGGCCGACAGTTACAGTAGTAACGTCACACGGTCGTATCCATCTCGAAAGAGCCAAACGCCATTCCTCACGAACCCACGCCGTGTCCTTCGACTGACAATGACAAAGTTCAACTGGCAGACTTCGAATCTTGATCAAGAGTTTGAAGCCGTTTGTGATCGTTCTGATTCGCAGAAATGCGATGGGCTGGCGTATCGTCTCAGCAAGACGCGCCGCTACGTCTTCTCTAGTGTGGACGCCATGCCAACTGCAGCAATCCAAGCAGCTTCACTGGTTCAACCAATTAAGCTCGTTCATCTCAACAAGGCTCGAGTGTACGTGGAGAAGTGGGATCAGGTCATTCTCGAGCGTCTACGTTGGCAGTCGGCGAACATCAAGAACTACTACTGGAAGAACCTACAAGGCGCCAGCTGCTCTCTATTCATGAGCTCCTATATCGACCACATCGAGAACAACGGCTACTTTCTCGAACGTCCATACCATCAGATCGCAAGATCAACGATGTTCTACCTCTTCTCAGGTGGTTCAGTCACCGAGCTCAACACGCAGTCGATCGCTGCCGACGCGACGCTCAGTGCGACAACGCAGGACGACCAGCTCGGCCAGCAGGCGCTTGCTAACATCAAACTCAAGGGCGATAAGCAGTACCGCAAGATTCGCGTTGTCGTGCCGCGCAACACCTTCAAGGCCACTATCATCGGCTGTGGACTCCTCTTTCTCATCGCGCTCGTCATCGTCATTTTCCCTGCTCAAGCAATCGAGTACTTCTCACCCGACACGACGACAGCTCAGAAATACATTGAGGTCATGAAAGCCGACAAGTACCCGAGTGCGGTCAACAAAAAGACGCTGCTGTTCCCCGCGACGGGGGACTCGCTGCCTATCGAGGACTTTGATGTGGACCAGCTCGTATTGGTCAACAACGCAGATCCGTCCGACGAGATCACATTCGCAGAAGAGTAGTAAAGCGTAAACGAATATGTAATCTACCGACTCAGATGTAAATCGTGCTTTCTTCGGTACTGTAGCACGCAAGAAAATCCACACGTTCGAAAATCAGTTGAGGCAGAAACTCCTCACGCAGTCAAAGTTGATGACAAGAGTGGACTGTCTATGTAGCAACGTCGCGATCTGAGGATGACTTGGAGCCACTCATCATGAGTACCAGATGGCTTCTTCTTTTTGTACACGGATGGGCCATTCATGGTTTGTTCGTGTTCATAGCCCGGCCAGGGTGGTCTCAATCCTGAGATCTGCAATGAATGGGCACTGGATTTTGTTGAGGAGTAAATCCCAAAACCAGTACCAGATTCCAGCTGGTTTCCCAAAACCAGTACCATTCCCAAAACCAGTACCAGTACCAACCCGGATTGGTGTGGGTTACCTAACTTGTGACTATGAATATGGTGTGGTTCACATCAGTAGGAGCAAGGATGTGCAGCTATCAATCAGTGCTGATAAAGCAATCCTACTCAAGCATGTCGACCGATGCAAGTCCGCTTCCCGATCTCGAAGAGATCCACGGCACATCCGAGCTTTCTAAAGGGCAGATCTTTTCGTCAGGTCATCTTGCGACTCTGTTTGTGCAGGATTCCGACGGCAACAACCAGAACGTGACTCTTGCGACCGCATTGGTCAACGTGGAGAATGAATCAAACATCTCCTGGTTTATGGAGCTATGTGGCTCGGCAGGTATTACGATTGTAAACCAAGCTCAGAGACCTGGAAGGTCGTAATGACACCTTTGGAGTTGTCAGTAGACACGGATTCATTGTTGCCTCCTTCGATTGAGCTCCCTGGGTGCCTAATCACGAAAGAAAGTAGATCCATAGAGATCCCGAGAGGAGCCAACGCGGTGGGGCGATACTTCCGCCAAGCAGTGATTATGCTCGCCCGGCGATGATGTTCTTGGCGATGGATTCCACCAGCAAGGCATTCCCGGGGTGGTAGGCGAGCGATAATTCGCGTGATTTGTGTTCGTGCAATCGCAATCAAGTCCATCAACTGGGTAAATCGAGGTGTATTGGATCCTCCCACACAGGTGACAGAGATCCCGACAGGACAACTCGACGCCTGGATCTGTGTTCGTAGACTCTTGGGAAGCATAGCCGACTCGTCGGCGAGACTGGAGAAAAGTTCTGAAGGATCTCGCTCGGAGATGAGGTCTCGCGCTGTCACCAATTGCCTCTCCCACTCGGTCGCCTGTGACCAACCACTGCTTCCTCCTTCATATTCCGATCCAGGTGTATGAAGACATACTCGAAGAAGATCGCGAATCAAGCCGGAAGCTGTTGGGTGGGGAATCTTTGAACTGTAGACTGCAGATGCGAGCTCGACTACGCATGTTGATTCGACAGAGTTTTAGGCGAAGAGACACTGCGACAAGTTAGGTAACCCACACCAATCCGGGTTGGTACTGGTACTGGTTTTGGGAAACCAGCTGGAATCTGGTACTGGTTTTGGGATTTACTCTTTTGTTGAGCGCAACAGCTGACTGATTATGCACAGAATCCAGTGTCGGAATGGCTGCAACTTCGTTACTGCGTTAACATGCAGACTGGATTCGCGACGACAATCCAGCACGTCCCCGTGAGATATCCACGCATGCCACGTTGACAATCCAGTGCGTCGGGCCAGTGCGAGTGTCACCACCCACCCATCGCTTGTGGCGAGTACAGTGCGAAGCTCACTCCTCAACTTACCTCTGCGATAGCCCACCTAAACGAAACGCCCAAACAGACCATGAGCTCCCCAGTCTGTACGTACGCGAGCAAGCCATGCTATGAGCCTCGTGCGATCAAAGACAGCGGCGAACTGCACCGGCTTTGTGACTTCCACCGCAGCAAGGCAAACGAAGCCCAGCGGCGCTGGCATTCGCGGCATTGCAGTGGCACCGAGCCGATCCCTCCCAAAAAGCGCAAGAACAATTCAACAGTCGCGAGCAGGCCGATCCGCAAGCGCCAGAGATCTCCCAAGGCATTGGAGGACGTGATTGAACTGGCCGTCTCGGCGATCCAAGCTCCACTATTTCCTTACCCCGACGTTGTTGCACCGGAGCCCGAGTTCCTCAGTGATGAAGATTTTGTGCTCTTAGACGAATGCTTTGGGCAAGCAGAGACCGGCAGCTTAAAGTTTGAGTCCGAGTCCATCGAGTGGCTGCTCAACTCGCATCAGTTGGCGCCTCAGTTCTTCGCCAATGTATAGTGATAGTAGTCTAGATGGTATTTGTGACACGATATTCGGTTTTTTCACAACTCTTCTCCCATAAAACAATCGAGTATCCGGCATTGACTGTTCTGCTGGATTTCCAACCCACCATTTCACCGTACGGTACGCTCTTTGTCTCTGCTGTTCGCCGAAGGACCCACCACCACCCACCCACCCAACCGACGCGCAGCGACCTCGCACACAGCCACGGCCATCCGACTGATCCGGGACACATCTCCGGCCATCACCACCGATTGACAAGTCGCGTGGCTCCAATCGCGCTATATCTCGTATTCTTCGAGGGCGGATCTCGGGGGAATCCAGGGCTCGGGGGAGCCGAAGTGGTTGCTTTTCGAGTGTCGACGGACCAGGTCAACGCGGAAGTCGTCTTCTACGCGGCTACTGCCTTTGACGATCCCACTACCACCAACGGCCAGGCCAAATATGACAGCCTCATCGCTGGCATCGCTGGGCGCCCCTCTCGGACCGAGAGGGGCGCCCACCGATAACCGAGAGGCTCTCGGTTATCGGAGACAGTATGCTGATCATACAACACATGAAACAGTTCAAACCCCCCTTAAATGTCAGGCTGAGAGGCAAATACGTCAGGGCAAGAAGACTCGCATATAGCCTTGACATCCGCAGCTGGTCGCACCATCCCTGCGCAGCCAACAAAATGGCGGACGCGGCAGCGAACCTCGCCATAGACACCAACGCAAACAGGCGCGTGTGTCATCCTGCCGACCACCCATAACACCAGCGCATCGCCTCTATCCTTCACGGAGATTTCTGGCACTGGGAGGCTAGAGGTTTCTTCACAAGCAAACCAATAGACCTCAATTAAATCATCACACACCCACCCGCCGCCCAAGAAAATTTGTCGGCGTACTGTATCAAAATGATTTGGTGCGATATGTGGGTTCACTTTTTCAAAGTGTATCTCTCAAATATCCAGGACAGATCTTTTTTTCGTCAAGTCCACCAACTTCATGCGCTGCAGGCTTTCCTGGTGTCTCTGTCCATCCTTATTATCATTTCCCAAATCGCAATGGCACAGTCGGATTCAAGACTGACACGACTCGGCTTCGTCGCCATAGCAACGCTGCTCGGTGCGCGCCGCCGAATGATGGGCCACTTTCGCCGTCGATCTGCCTTCAAAGAAGTCGTATTTCCTGTTCGTCGTCGCGCCCAAGGAACAGAAGACCGAAGGGAATCAGAAGCATATTCTCCAGGATTTATCATATAGTTTTTTCGTTTTCACCAACGTCCTGAATCCGTGAACGTATTCGATGGTCTGAACACAGGAGCAGGAAAGAAGTCCACAGTGCAACGTTGGCCTCGTCAACTTCCTGCTCGGTATCAAGATTGACTTCCATCCACGAAACTCACTTCATTCGGCCGCCTCAACGAAATATACACCACTGCCAAGTTGAACCGCGCGGGGCCTTCGGTAGGTGTGCATATTTCTCGCGCGTTGCTCACAGAGTCTGCAAATAGGCTCTGTTTTGGAACAGCGATCATTTCACTTGAACGAAAGTCCATTGCATCATCCGACAAACTGGAGCACCAGTGCGTGTCAAGCCCGCCGAGTCCTACGTCTCAGGGTGCACAAGTTCGAAGCTATGTTGCGCTACCAGCACTCGTCCTCGTCGCTGCATGTTTGCGCGGTTCTTCTGTTGACGCCATTGGTGTCGTAAGTCACGAGTCTGATACCACCACTCATTCCTCGTTGGGATCTTCATGATGGCCTCCGAGCAAACTCCCCTGCATATCTTTGCCACATTCTCGTCTCAACCGGACTCACAGCGTACGGTGCAGCCATTAATTTTCGAGCAGGTGCTTGCATTTTTCATGACGACTACCCAAACCTGCGATTTGCCGTGGCTTCGCTCTTCACGAGGCTTTGGCTCACCAGGGTGGGCTTGCTAGGCAGCTATGTGTGGAGGTTTCCGGTTCCTTTCTTCTGAGTGATCGTCATTTCTCCTGGCTTCCTGATCTTCCACTACTAGTACCTTGCATGCGACGTCGACTGATCGAGTCCGAACACCTCAAGCACCAAATCTTGTCATATATGCCTGCCTCACTGCTGTCATGTCGTCGTGCACTTTCCCTTTTGTGCCGTCAGTCTATCTAGTTGGGCTACCCCGGGGGATCCTCACAAAAGGTCACTTCATGCGCCATCCAATTGGTCTGGACATGGCGGAATATTTGCAGGGTCTTGAGATCTTCTTGTCTTGATGCTCATGCTATCAACATTAAGACGACAATAATAATGAACGTGCCGTCGAGGAGCTCGACGAATTGATCCAATGGTCTTGTGGGAAGATCAAGTACGCGCAAGACTCTCGCCACGTCGGAAGCCGTGACTTTTCGAGTAAATGCTGTGCTAAAACAAGTCAGCTCTTGACAAGTGTAGTTTTCTTGGTCCGTGAACTCCAAAGAGGCTAAGAAAAGAAGCTTCATGTCAGCTCTTTACTCAAAAGCGATGAATGAACGATGTACAGACGGTTGAGCCGCAGGGCCACTGTCTCCTACACCTTCCCCATCGATTCGCGCCTATGTTCCGCGATATCCCATACGGAAGTTCAAGGCTTTTGCCGACTATCAGGATAACGCGAGTGTCTGGAGGGTCTGGGGCGTCATCTTCATCGCGCCGCTCTTGCCTCTGATGTCCACGCTGCTAGCTCCACTCGTCCCGCTACGCAATCCCCACGAGGGATATTTATCAAATTGGCCCGGCTACCAAGTCCACGTTTCCATCACGATGTGGTGGACCACTGTGGCCGCATGTACAAGTGTTCGCGCTAGTGCTGGCATTTCGCACAGCGACTACCCAACAGTTCACCTCGTGGTCATAGCCCTGCTTGTGACAGCTCAAGTCGTCGGTATTGAACTGCTTCTAAGCCAGTACTGGCGGTTCCCTGTCCCCTTTATCTTCGCACTCGTTAGTGGACCGTGGTTGGTAGTCTTCAGCTGGACCCATTACGTCGTTTTGTACACGCGATTCCGTCGATCAAACCGTCTGAAGCGTCAGCTGCTGGCGTACCACCCGAGCTTTAGTCTCCAAGTTTCCCAGGTCACGTGGTATCCTGCATACACGGCTGCGTACCTCGCGGCCGGGGAGTGGCTCAAGGTCATCTTGACCGTACTGTTTCCGGTCTTTAAGCACTGCCTCAAACGGTTGCTGCGGCGCGTGTCCGACCCGACGCTGGAGGTTACGGAGGAAACCATTGTGACAGGAATCGAGATCACTGCGGCGATCTATCAGTCGATGGTCATGCAGTCGGCTCCGTCTGTGCTGGTGACCATTGTCACAATTGGTGTGGATCTTATCCAAGGAGTGCTAGAAGTTCGCCACATGATGGACAAGCACTCGGTCGTCCCACAAAAGGATATCGTCTCCTCTGCACTCACATACATCCGACGGAACGGTGTCATTGACACATTGACGGACGATCGGCTTCGAGCTTACGCTAGCCTTCGGAAGAGTCCCTGACCTTGGAGGTCACCGAGGAGGTCATAGTTACGGGTATTGAGATCACTGCGGCGATTTACCAGTCCATGATCATGCAGTCGACGCCATCTGTACTGGTGACAATTGTCACGATTGGTGTAGATCTCGTTCAGGGCGTGCTGGAAGTAAGGCACGTGATGGAAAAGCACTCGGTCATCCCACAACGTGAGATAATCTTGGCTGGTCTTCAATTCATCGACCAATGGCACCCAAACAGTCAGTGGACCGACGACAGGCTTCGCGCTTACGGCTCTAGGTCGAAAAGCCCTCTCTTTGCCTTGCCTCCACGCGCAACGATGACCAATTTGATCGATAAGAGACGCGTAACCGCGGCGATGCAGCAGCGCGACAAGATTGTACTCGTTCACGCGCTTGAAATTCTCCAGGCTGCTGAAAAAATCTTGCTTGTAGAGTATATCGAGGTCGTGATCCCGTTCATGAACGGCGTCTTCTTGGTCGTGGCGTCTCAACTTGACTCTGCAATCTACAACGTCAACATCGTCGGATTCTACTTCCACCGCGAAAGGCTCGCACCCGCGCTACTCTCTCTGTTCTTGTACATTGCGCTGCAATCTTTCAGCATCGTGCTCATGGCATTTGTCATGCGCGTGCGGTTCCAACTTTCTCCGAGTGTATTGCTGGCTTTTCACCTCGAACGCCACGCGTGGTCGATCCAGGGCAAAATGGCGGCATGGCTCTCATGCTTGCTTCAGTTCTCGGTCATGCATTACGGCGCCGACTTCTCGTTTCGCTTCGACTTCCACGCGCCGACCGCGCAAGATACGTGACCTGAGCACCACTAACCGAGACCAGCTAACAGAGTGAAGACCGCAGCAGCTGTGGGTCGAGAGGCCGGGTCGAAGCTGAGGCACTGCTCAACTAAATTACGAATGTTCTCCGGGCAATCCTTCGAGACCGACGGATGTAGTACACCGGTACCCACTTGCATCGCAATTTGCATGTTAAAATGTCCGATCGTCCCGTTTGTTGAGTGGCTTGAGTCTTCGTGACCATCATAGGGATGGCGGCAGCGATCCAGCTCCACCAAAAACACACCAAACGAGTAGATGTCAGCCAGCGCGTCGTACCGATCCCCACGTAACACTTCTGGAGCGATCCACGCTGCCGTCCCGATCTCGCTCGTCATCCTCTCATCCAGCTGAAGCTTGCGACTCACACCGAAATCACTGATCTTCACGCCCCCTTTTGAATCTAGCAACACATTTCTGGCCTTGAGATCACGATGCAGGATTGGCGGCGATAGTGAGTGGAGGTAAGTGATCGCTTCCGCCACATCGTGGGCGATTCGCGTCTTGTTCTTGACGCTAGCGGATGACCATGGCATCATCCAGCTTACCAACGAGGGTGCTTGTTCTTTATGCAACAATCTTGCGAGGTCACGAGTGTCCATGTACTCGATGACGGCCGCCAAGTCGGCAAGGCTGGTCCAGGTGATCCCAATTAACGAGACTATGCGCTCGTGCTGAATGCTGGCGCTGATTCGGATCTCATCCATGAAACGCGTGAGTTTATCAGTGTCTCTCCATCCTCCAGGAAGAAGGCACTTGACAGCGACTTCTGTTCCCCGGTAACGTGCGTAATGGACGATGCCAAATCCTCCGCGCGCGATCACCCTGACGAGCCGTACTTCTCTCTCATCGATGCGTAGACCCACAAGTGCTGGATCATTGTGGACGTCGTTTCCAAGAACCTGGTCAGCCCCTCCTGTTTTTCTTGAGTTCGTTGATCGAGTTGCTTGAGTACCCGATGAGTCTGCTAACGTTGAGTATGCTGTTGAGATTTCATCAGTTTTTGCGCTCCTCCTCGAGTTGAACACTCGACATACGACCAAGAAGACGGCGGACAGTGCAATCACGCCACCGATATTTGCGATAACAATGACAGTAGTCTTGTTCGAAGAGGTTGTGGATGTGGGATCGCTGCCTGAAGTAGGCACTGTTTCAGACCCCCCGTTTCCGCGAGTTTCGCGTCGACCTGGCGCTCTTCCGTCGATAAGATTGCTGCCTTGACCAGATGAAGATGATCCTTCATTGTTGTGTGTGGAAGTACTGGGGGTTGTCGTTTGCTGTGAGTCGGTTCCGCTCGCTGAAGCCGAGCCGGTTGTACTAGAAGTTGTTGTGTTGGATCTCTCGATAGTTCGGATTGAAGAAGACGGGGGAGAGCTCGAGGAGCTAGTAGTTTCGACGGTTGTTTCTGGTATCTTTTCCTGTGGAGCTGTTGCTGGAGGGCTGTTAGTTGTGCCGCCTTCTGCTGGTGGAGAAGAGGCTCCATAAACGGTCTCGAACCGAGCATCTGTCAAATATTCCACATTCAGTCGTGAGGTGAAGGCCGGTGCTGATACATCTGGACGTACCGCTTATCACGCAGACTCCCCCTGATCGTTGTCCGAATTGCATTTGAACAAGCCTTGCGTTGGGATCCGAGCACTTTGATTGCAGTATGTACGCATCAAATCTGTCGAGCCGAGATAGTATTTGGTAATCAGTGTCGCGAACTTCAAAGTTCACAATTGGATTGTTGCCAAAGGTCCTGTGCATACAGTTCCGGATAAGAAACTGCATCCATTGTGGCTCATCGAACTAGGCCCGCGTACAGGCTCGTGAGCGACGCTGGGAACTTGCATCCGCGAACCGATGTGATACCACATGATTCGAAACTCCTGAGAATTGGAGGTTACCATTTCAGAACGTCACCAAATTCTGGCACTGATACGATTCTATGACACGTACAGAGTTTGAATCGTTGAGGCGAACACGATGCGGTCCAACTTCGTGATTGGGTTGCCACCCAGAGACCTAATCCGATGAACCTCACTGAGCTTCCTGTTTTGAGGCAGAGTTTATCGCGTTACTTACAGCGTTGTGACTGACGCCGGGATAGCCAGGTCAGCACTTCTTATTTGGTTGTTGCGAATTTCTCTGTGGATGGAGGAGGATGCTTATGCGTGAGCACGGGATACTGCACTGATGCGTAAGAGTCGACTCACAATGATGTCAATCCCACCGGAAGTTTGAAGCTTGCAATCGAAGAGATCTTTCCAGTCGTAATGTATCTACGAATATGTATGGCGATCAGTATTTCGAGGGCGAGGTTTGCGTTCTCGAGGTGGAAAAACATACAGTTCTTTGATGCTGTCCGGGAATTTCACACCATTCAGCGCGTCGGCCGGCTGTCCAGGAAAGTCCCTGCGAATTGAATTCACTCGCGTGAGAATCTCACTGAGCATAATAATAAATTTGAGGCCGCACAGTTTGACAAGCTTTTCCGCGCCTGGAAGTGCTGCCAGCTGCGCAATGGGCCTGGCATCGTCGCTATCCACAACAGTGCATCGTCAGGAACGAAACGAGCCATCGTCAGCGGAGCATGGGAACACGCACAACCCGAAATCTTGCGCTGCGCTCGGCAGACTCGCCACATATTCGATGGGGATGCCGCCAAAGTAGAATCGCTCGTAAGGCAGCCCTCCGAGCGAACCGATCTCTTTAACGCTACAGTCAGGGGAGACGACCCAGGCCATGTACGCCGGGGACGTGGGTGAGGCCATGAGTGTCGGGCCCTTGGGCGGCTCGGCGCCCGTCTTCTCGCATGGCGTGGCCTCCACGCACGTGGCTGCGAGCCACGCCGCAAGCACGCGGAGCTGGCGTCCCATGCGCAAGCAAACCTCTCGAGTGATGAAAGTCTCACGTAGCCCTCCGCTCCGGCAACATAAACTGAGACAGACGGGACGAAATGGACGTAAAAGGGTCATCTCGCAACGTAACAGCAACAAGTGGTACCTGTCGACTGGATTCTTGCCCTGGTATCTGCGACTCAACAGCAGCACTTGATACTTGTATCTCGCGAGTTCTGGAGAGCGAGTGGAAGCAAAGTGCGAGCGGAGACTTGTGCACTCGCTGGTTGCTCGCGTGGTGTGGTGGTTGCCAAGCAAGTGGATCAGCCACCGACCACCTCTTGCGTTCGAGATATCACGTCCTCTTGCGTTAGAGATTTCACGTCTCCGCCCCGTCTGTCGTGAACCCCGAAAGTTGCACATCCGGTTTGTGACTAATACGAAAAACCCCTTGAAATTGGTATACTATATAATATAATTCATAAGATAATCATAAATGTAATGAAAGAAACTTTTATATACGATATCCTTCTCAAAGCGGAAGGCATCTGGTTATGTTAGTCAATGGGTGTTGAGCACAGCACAGGATCCCCTCACTTGCCAACTCTCCACCTCGAGACGCGAGAGATGCTCAGTACTGCAGCGATTGCTGCGATTCTGTGCGCAGCCGTCGAAGCGACGCGATGCTCCACCACGGGCTCCGAGGCCCCGCCAGTCGCCACGCTAGTCGCGTCCCCGATAAATGAGACCGACGCGTGGATTGTCTATCCGAACTGCTCAGTCAAGTCGCTCGTTGCGACACCGACGCTCGAGGGCCATCTTCTGCCTCCCGGGACTCCATACGTGAGATCGCACTACGATTTGAACCCGCCGCTCACGCTCTCGAGTCGCTACGACGTGATTGATCGCGTTGAGAGCGTCCCACGCGGCCTCGAGTCTTTGTGAGTCAAAAACAGCCGCACACCTATGGTGGAATATGTGATATGGGGCACTGACGACATGAACCGACAGAGACTTCGAAGGCGCGAAAGTCCAGTGGGCAAATCTAACGAACGTCACGAGCATTCAGCAAGTGTAAGTGCCCATTTCCGAGCGTCTATTGGCTGAGACTGATACCGACGATGCCACAGATTCTTGACAGAAGCTAACCTTGAAACCATCGATGGCATACATCTTCCCGAGAGCGTTGTAATGCTGTACGCATGCGTGAACTCAGGACCAAATAGAGAGAAGAATTCACTCACGACCTGTTGTTGATGTTAGGGATCTGACTGGTAACCTCCTTACGTCGCTCAAGAACTTTCCACTTCCGAGAAACCTCCGCGCACTGTACGAATCCCACAGAGTTTGCACCCTGGCTTGCTTTGATCTAACGCAGTTAGCTCACCGGCGTGTAGAGCTCTCTCACGCAATGCCTTCACTTCCATCGACTTCACGATCCCAGCCACGGTAATAAATCTGTGAGTGATTGTGAAACATTGCTGACTTACAGTGAATTAATCTAAAGCTCACCGAAATACGTTCAGGGCAATGACGAGTAATCCGATGACCGTGCTCGAAGGCGTTGTATTTCCAGATATAATGGAGGTCATGTACGTTTGTACCTGAAGATCTCGATTAGCATTCGTAGCATTGCTGACTTTCCTGAACCCACACCAGTGATTTCTCATTGACGCCGATTGAAACTATCCGGGGTTGCCGTTTCCCGAAAAAGCCTGTGTATATGTGAGTAGCAACGCTTCCTTGCTGCATCGCGTCGAGATATTGATGGTTCTTAATTTTGTTAGAACATTCAATCCGGCTACTCCATTTACTGAAGTTGAGATTCGCCAGTCCGATCTCGAGGCCGTGAGCAACTCAATCTACGGGTCCTCGGATCCGCTGACAAACTGCTCGGACAGTACTGCCATTCGTATAGCTGCCGGTCACGAAGATCGAATTCAACTTTGCGTGATCTCGGGTGGGTTAATTTGAGTGCAGTCCCGATGACTCCCATTTGACGGATTATGAAAAATTCTAGACGCCCGCTTTGAGGAAAAATACAAGTCACCAAAACCAACAGCAGAGAAGAAAGATCTACAAGATTCATCCAGCAGTGGGTCGGTAACAGTTTACCCGGTTATGACTCCAAATCCGATCTCCAAGCCAACAGAGACAAGCAGCGCTCCAATCATTCCGGATGTAGTTGTGGAGGATCCTCTCACAAGTTCTCCTACATCCAAAAAATCCTCACGCACCGAGACTTCAGTAAATACGACCGTGCCTTCCCCAACCTCGACAACGCGATCGAAGCCCCTATCGTCGCCCAGCAGTACCCGCAGTGCCCCGCCAGCAGTCAAGGCAGGCCCCTCTGACAATGTGGTCGATGACCCGACTCCTCCATCCCCCGCGACACTCAAGTCGTCGTCGGTAAAGAGCGCAGTGATAATCGTCGCCAATCTAGCGGTAGCACTTGTACTCGCGGTTGCCGTGTTCGTGTGGCGGATGCGAGGAGCGAAACCAACCAGTGGTGCAGACATACAGGATGGCTTCATTCCTGTCACTGGTTCTCCAACATCATCAGGCCCCGCCAGTTCCAATCACTTCAAACCCATCGAAGTGATCGATTTCGTGCCAAATGACGTCCGCAACGACGCGGCGTTGATGCCGCTCCGACTTGATGCTGGTGAGGTCAAGCTAGGGGAACCGATCACAGACGAGTGTGTCGGTAACATTTATCTCGCAAGCTATCGAGGCAGAAAGGTTGTGGTGAGGCAGTTGGCAGAGGCGGATTGGCAAAATGTGGCTGCAGTCGCCCGCTTCATGGATGACATCCGCATCAGCGTGAGCCTGGAACACAGACGCATCACTGCCTTCATAGGTATTTCGTGGGTAACTGGTCGCGATCTATCCATCGCGACCGAGTACCTAGACGGCGGTGACTTGCATTCGGTACTTCTTTGCCAGAGTGCAACGGCCTCCACGGACTGGACACACTCTTGGGCACAGTTTCGACTCAAAAGCAAGACACGACTCGCATTGAACATGGCTGACGCGCTTGTCTACCTGCATTCGTTCAGCGAGCCGATCTTGCATGGCAATTTGAGTTCGCGAAGTGTGTTGTTGGACAAACACGGCGAGGCCAAGTTGTGGTGGCTTGGTGGTAACGAAACCATTCCAGTCCCTGAACTGGCTAACGCAGAGCGAGTTGCACCGGAAGTTTTGCGTGGTGAGCAGAATTCTATTGCGGCAGACGTCTTCGCTCTTGGCTCGCTGATCCGAGAGCTGGACCGTTGTCTCCAAACACAACCGAAGAGCTCAAGTCTTGAAACAAAAAGCTGTCCCACGATAGTTCGGGAAATAGTAACGCAATGCCTTAACCCCCAGCCTGGAAGACGACCGACAGCGATGGAAGTTTGTTACTACTTGCGGCAAGCTGATCGGATCTTAACCCAACATTAATGTAACCAGAAATGTCTTCATCGCTCCAACAAACAATTACTTCGATTCTGACAATGAGCGAATCATCTCACGCAACTCAAAAGCTACATGCAACCCCGACGGACGATTCTCCGGATCAAACGCCGTGCATCGCTCCGCCAACGACCGAATCTCACTCGGACACGACTCCGAAAAACTCGATGACAACGAACCACTCATCAACAGTCCCGCGATCGCAGAGTCTGTCAAACGCTCGCTACCGCTCTCGTCCTTCACATCGAAAAACGGCAGCTTGTGCGTATCGATCTCGCTCAGAATGATCCCGAGCGAGTAGATGTCCACCAACTCGTTGTATTGCTTCCCAGCCAACACCTCCGGCGCCACCCATCGGATCGTGCCCACCGCCGCAGTCATCGTCTCGTCATCCAGCTTGTACCGGGAGATGCCAAAGTCGCTCAGCTTCGCACGCATACGCTTGTCGAGCAACACGTTGCGCGACTTCAGATCGCGGTGGATCACGACCGGATCCAGCGAGTGCAGGTACACGATCGCCTCCGTGATATCCAACGCGATCTGAGCCATCTGCACCGTCCACCCGTCGTCCAGCTTTGGGTTCTCATCCAGATACGTGCGCAGATCGCCACCTTCCATGAACTCGGTCACCATCGCGATGTCGCTCTCTTTCGTCCACACGACACCGATAAACTGCACGACACGAGGGTGCGTCAGAGATGACACCAGCTTGATCTCCTCCACGAAACTCGTGATCAGTTCACGATCGACCGCTGCATGAGACGGCTTGAGCTGCTTGAGTGCGAAGTTCTCGTGCTTGTACGTCGCAAGCCACACCTCGCCAAACATGCCGCTGCCGAGAAGCCGCTTCCGCTCGACAAGATCCTCGTCGAGTCTATTCTGTAACAGAACAGTGTCGGCCCAGATCGACGCCGTCGATTGATGCCGCTGCTGCTTCTCCAGACTGGCCGTCTTCATGTCCAGCTCGTGCAGCCGTTGCTTTTGGAGCTTGCGACGTCGCCAAAACGTCACGAGAAGCAACACCAGCGCCATCGCAAGACACACGTTCAGTAGAACCAGACCAGCGGACATCTTGCTCGTACTTCGCTTGAGATCCTGGAAGTTCGTGGCGTTCGTCGAACCAGGCGTGCACACCTTGTACCCGCGGACGTCGATGAGATCGGTGACGTTGCAGCTGTTCGCAAACATCTCCTGGTCGAACACGACAGTCGAGATCCGCGACAAGAAAGCGAGCTGGTCCACGGTTGGCGTGAAGTTTCGGATCGGATTGCCTGTCATGTTGAGGAGCAGTAACTCGGGCATGTCGAAGACGCAGCTCGGAAACGCTGTGAGGTTGTTTTGTGCAAGGTGAAGCGTTTGAAGTACGGGTGCACTGGTAATGTTGAGTGACTGTAGCGAGTTGTTGCGTAGGTCGAGGAACGAGAGGACGGGGTATCGGCCTGAGAAGCTGGTGATTTGGTTACTGCCTAATTCCCTGGCGGAGGACAAATCATCGTGTGAGTTGAGCCTGCTAAAGGCAACTTGTTAGAAGTGCGAGACTTTACAAATGTGCAAGTGCCGGGAGTGCGCTGACGACTTCGATAGTTGTCATGCGACAATTTGTGATGACAAGAATCGACAGTCCATTCATCGAAAGAATATCGGTCGGTTCTTGATCGAGTCTAGAATCCATGATATATCTGCGGCAAGACACACGTCATCCACTGTGCTACTGTGCCTTGTTCCGTGGTTGCTTACATGTTAACGAGCGATTGTGGTAGCGTCCCCGCCTGAATAAATCGAAAGGAAGCCCCCGAAACACGATCGTCTGAAGGACCTCCGGGAGTGACGACGTTGTGAATTCGCTGAGAGGATTTCCTTCCAAGTTTCTGTTCCACAGAGGTATTATGCATTGCAGATAATGAGGGCAGCCAATAGCTTGTATCGTACATAGTTTCCAACTTGTTGTGTCGTTCGACACCCACAGGGATTGACTCGAGCGCATTATAGCTCAAATCCCTGAGTAAAAATCTGACGGTCAGAATGGATCTTGAAAAAGGAACCTTAAAAGAAACCATACAGAGTCTGGATATTCGGCGGAAGCCTGGTCAATCCTTTACTGCTTCGGGGTTGTTGCTTAAAGTACTATCACAAAAGTGAGTGAGAAGTGTCGAATGCCTGACATAAGATAGTGTCATAACTTACAGCATATTCAAATTCGGGAGGCTCTGAAACTCGACAGGTAGTTTCTGCAACTTGCAGTTGTCCAGGCAGAGCGCGCGTAGCGTCGATGGAATCGACGTGAAGTCGGGGTTGTGGCTCAGATCATTTAGAGCAATGTTCAGCTCCTTCAGCGACGTCATCGATCTGATCGCTGTTGGTATGCCTTCGAGAGAACAGTTGTCTAAGTAGAGGGAGACAAGGTTTGTGGCTGGGATGGCATTATCTGGAATACGGCGTAGTTCGTTCCCACTGAGCCATCTACAGACAACGAATCAGGATTTCGTCGAGGGTTAGATAATTATTGTGGTCTTACACTTGCTCCAACGACATCATCTGAGCGATATCGGGTGGGATTTCTGTTAGGTGATTGTAGTCCAAATAGAGGAAGGATAAGCCTGTCGGCAAGGTACCCTGTCCAAATTTCGCAAATTCGTTCCTGGAAATGTCCCTAATCGGAGATCAACTCTTGTCAGATAAAAAAAATATGGTGAGACAGCAGGCTGATACGCACAAAGAAACCAGATTTCTCGGAAGTACACCCTCGCCGACATCGGAAATGGAGTTGCTTGAAATGTTCCTGAAAAGATCACAAGGCGCGTATTTATGTCAATCAAAGCGAAAAGATCAATAAATCGAAACGACCCACAAGTATGCCAACGATTCTGGAATCCACAAGCGTGTGATGTTACTGATCGCGTTGACCGACAGATCTCTACATTCAAGCAGTAAGAACCCATCGTTTGGAGCACACAGGATGAGGCTACCCACAAAATTGCCAGCGCTGGTAACGAAGCTGCCGTAAATGGGAAGGAGCTGAGCATTGCGTTGCGAAGAAACCTAAGCAGTTACAGGTTCAGATATCATGAAACGAGTTGCCAAGTGCGCAAATGATCGTACAGAGTGTCGAGGTTAGGAAACGTCAGATTGTCGATCGATCCAGTGTATGCGGAAGGGAATTCCAAATTCTCGAATCTTAATCGCTTGACGTGGGTCATGGCCTCAAAGAACTTTGATGGAAATTCAAAGGGCACAACATCGTCAGAAGACAAAACCTCGCGGTCCCCGACGTCCTGTCCGATGTTTCTAGTCCATCCGTTCAGCTGTTGGCTAGGGACTTCGATAAAGTTGTTCGCAGGTTCATTTCCAACGATATAGAACCACTCAACGCCCTCGGGCAGAGTTGGCTTTCCGACCCAGCGAGTAACAAACGACGCGTTGATCGGAACGGCCACGAGGCCCGACTGCGGTTCCGCGTTCCATTGATTCACTTCGTCGAGCACGGCATCGTCGTTGTACAGCGTCAGCAACAATTTATTCTGACCCACCACGTTCGTGATACATTGAAACGCGCATGTATCCCCATGGTAGCACGACCGACTCGACGTCGTTGCACACTTGCTGTCGAACTCCTTGGGGAAGTAGATGCAGAGTTTGGATGACGAGCACTGCGATGGACACGCCGTCGTGAGTGCTGGTTTCGTCGCGTTCGCGAGCGGATCGCCAGCCGTCGGACACTCGACGCGCTCGGTCTCTTCCTGTGAGCCATCCCCGTCGCTCAAGCTGCCCGTTCCACTGGTATCGCTGGACGGTACGGAGGCGACGCGATCCCACGCGCCTCGTCGGTGGTGGAATTTGACTTGAACGTGGACGCTGGAGGTCGCGACTTCGCGAGCGAGCACGAGCGACGCTAATGCGACGACGCAGAGCAGGCGCAGCATCTTAGTGGGGGACGTCACGAGGCGACTTGTCCAATGCAGCCAGTGTCCAAGTTCAAAGAAACTCAGGTGCACAGGATTGGCCGAGTGATTCCACTGCAATGCATGATGATTGGCCACAAGCCTCGGTTTGGGTTCATGGAACGGAGCCAACTCATTTGTTTCACTTCAGAATTCCGTCAGCCTGAACGAAGAAAATCATCACGGCTTTTGAGAGACCAAGGTTTCTTCTCACCTCGGCGAGTGGTGGATGACAGTTCATTTGGGAGAAGCCGTTCTCACTCGGGTGGGAGGGAAATCGATCGATTGCTTGGGACGTTCTAGTCGGGAAAAAAGCGCCCTACGTTGTGAAGTAGTACTTCAGCATTTTAGCATGACATCGTGCTCCTTTGTACTCACGACGGAAAGATCACTGCGATACCTCGAAGGGAACCGATCCATCACGTGATGTACGTAATTGAATTATTAAAGAAAAATCAAGTTGCAAGCAAACGCGCGAAGGCCTTAAACACTGACGTGGCTTCCTCTCGTGGACTCGCTCGAATGTTCCTGCACGGATTCGCCATCGTCTTCGATGGCACTAGAGCTATGGAAAGTGCCTCGGCTGCTTACCCATGATGTTGATCGAAGCATCGTTCGCAACTCATAGGCGACCTGCAATCCCGACGGACGATTCTCCGGATCAAACGCCGTGCATCGCTCCGCCAACGACCGAATCTCACTCGGACACGACTCCGAAAAACTCGATGACAACGAACCACTCATCAACAGTCCCGCGATCGCAGAGTCTGTCAAACGCTCGCTACCGCTCTCGTCCTTCACATCGAAAAACGGCAGCTTGTGCGTATCGATCTCGCTCAGAATGATCCCGAGCGAGTAGATGTCCACCAACTCGTTGTATTGCTTCCCAGCCAACACCTCCGGCGCCACCCATCGGATCGTGCCCACCGCCGCAGTCATCGTCTCGTCATCCAGCTTGTACCGGGAGATGCCAAAGTCGCTCAGCTTCGCACGCATACGCTTGTCGAGCAACACGTTGCGCGACTTCAGATCGCGGTGGATCACGACCGGATCCAGCGAGTGCAGGTACACGATCGCCTCCGTGATATCCAACGCGATCTGAGCCATCTGCACCGTCCACCCGTCGTCCAGCTTTGGGTTCTCATCCAGATACGTGCGCAGATCGCCACCTTCCATGAACTCGGTCACCATCGCGATGTCGCTCTCTTTCGTCCACACGACACCGATAAACTGCACGACACGAGGGTGCGTCAGAGATGACACCAGCTTGATCTCCTCCACGAAACTCGTGATCAGTTCACGATCGACCGCTGCATGAGACGGCTTGAGCTGCTTGAGTGCGAAGTTCTCGTGCTTGTACGTCGCAAGCCACACCTCGCCAAACATGCCGCTGCCGAGAAGCCGCTTCCGCTCGACAAGATCCTCGTCGAGTCTATTCTGTAACAGAACAGTGTCGGCCCAGATCGACGCCGTCGATTGATGCCGCTGCTGCTTCTCCAGACTGGCCGTCTTCATGTCCAGCTCGTGCAGCCGTTGCTTTTGGAGCTTGCGACGTCGCCAAAACGTCACGAGAAGCAACACCAGCGCCATCGCAAGACACACGTTCAGTAGAACCAGACCAGCGGACATCTTGCTCGTACTTCGCTTGAGATCCTGGAAGTTCGTGGCGTTCGTCGAACCAGGCGTGCACACCTTGTACCCGCGGACGTCGATGAGATCGGTGACGTTGCAGCTGTTCGCAAACATCTCCTGGTCGAACACGACAGTCGAGATCCGCGACAAGAAAGCGAGCTGGTCCACGGTTGGCGTGAAGTTTCGGATCGGATTGCCTGTCATGTTGAGGAGCAGTAACTCGGGCATGTCGAAGACGCAGCTCGGAAACGCTGTGAGGTTGTTTTGTGCAAGGTGAAGTGTTTGAAGTACGGGTGCACTGGTAATGTTGAGTGACTGTAGCGAGTTGTTGCGTAGGTCGAGGAGCGAGAGGACGGGGTATCGGCCTGAGAAGCTGGTGATCTGGTTGTTGTTCAAGGTCCTGTTGCAACAATACCTCATCCTGTTAAACCGCAACTCGCAAGGAAAAGGCTTCGGAGATCGTACACGTCAGTGAGTCCTGGGAGGCCTTTGATGGTGTCAATAGCTTTCAACCGACAGTTTTTGATGACAAGGGTGTATAGACCGCGCATCGAGCTGATGTCCGTTGGTGCTTCTTCCATGGTCGAATCGTCGATTTCTCTACGCCAAAACTCTCAGGATAAATCTATATACTGGTGGTGTCTGATTTTGCAACCCCGCAAGCTTACATGCTGACGAGCGATTGCGGAAGCGTTCCCGCTTGGATTGTTTGGAACAGAGCCCCTGAAATGTAGAGAAACTGGAGACCTTCGGGAAGTGAGGAAGGCGACAGTTTACTCAAAGGGTTCCCGAACAACGTGCTGTTCGAAGCCATTAGCAGTTGAAGACACAGTTGACAAAGTTGATAGACGTACAGGGTTGCCAGGTCGGCGAGATCTTTGACGCCCGAAGGAATCGACTCTAACTCGTTGTAGCTCAAGTCCCTGCACAAAACATCCACCGTCAAAACAGATCGTCTCCGAACAAACAAGCTGCGCAAACGTCATACAGGATCTGGATACTTGGCGGAAGCGAGGTCAAGTCCTGTACTGCCTTCGAGTTGTTACTCAAGGTGCTAGGAGAGACGTTTGTCAGGACGGAGCAAACGAAAACAGACGTTGCATCCTCACGACTTACAGGTACGTCAGATCTTGAAGATTTTGCAACTCGGCTGGTAGTTTCTGCAGCATGCAGTTGTCGATATATAGGCTTTGTAGTGTCGGGGGTAGCAATGAGAAGTCAGGGTTTTGGCTCAAGTCGTTGGATGCCAAGTTCAGCTCCGTCAATAAGCTCATCGAACTGATTGCTTTTGGCACGCCTTGAAGAGAGCAGTTGCTGATGTAGAGGGACGTTAAGCTGGCGGTTGGAAGGGCGTTATCTGGGATTTTGCCAAACTGGTTGCCACTCAGGAAGCTTCACAACGCGGATGAGTCAGTCATCAGTAAGGTTTAGTCACCATAGAGTTTTCCAACAATATTGAGAGCGCTCACATTTGGGCGAGCGACGTCATCTCCGCAACATCGGCTGGGATACTAGTGAGAAGGTTGTTGTCCAGGTAGAGATACTCCAAGCCAGTTGGCAAGCTGCCCTTCCCAATCTGCTTGATGGCGTTGCTAGAGAGATCCCTATAAAGTGATCAAAGCGTTGGTCAGAGTAGCAGATATCGTCGAAGTGATCCCCCACAATGGGCGTCACGCACACATTTGTCAAGTTTTCCGAGAAGGTACCTGCGTTGACAACTGATATGGAGTTGCTCGAAAGGTTTCTGCGTCGGTCAACAAGTAGGGTCAGAATACACAATACACACGCAAACCTGCACGCACGACTTACACATATGTCAACGAGTCCGGTAGACCCGAGCGCGTGATGTCAGTGATTGTGTTGACTGATAGATCCCTACGATCGAGAAAGGATGAGCTATGAGATTGCTTGCTACCCAATGATCGAGAGACAGCAACGCACAATGCGTTCAGACCCGGTAATGACGCTGCCGTGAACGGGAAGGAGGTGAGCATCGTGTTGCGGAGGAATCTGAGCAATTAAGAGGTTAAGGTCTCGTGCATTTTCGTTTGAATGCTTCCGGGCCAACTCACAGAGCTTCGAGGGATGGAAACGACAGGCTGCTAATCGATTTCGCAGTTGGCATGGGGAACTTGAGATTCTCAAGCCTCAAGTACTGGATGTTAGACATCGCCTCAAAGAACTTTGGTGGAAACTCGAACGGGACAATATCACCGAGAGGCAAGATCTTCTGATCAGCGTAGTCTTGTTCGCCATCCTCAATAAAGTCGTTCGCCGCTTCATTCCCAACAACGTATAATACGAGCACATCATCGGACAAAGTGGGTTCTCCAACCCACTGCGTCACGAGCGAGGCGTTCACCGGGATTGCCTGGCGGTTGGGTAGCGGCTGCACATTCCAGTAGTTGACCTCATCAATCACCGCGTCGTCATTGTAGAGCGTCAGCAGCCACCCCGTCTGCCCCACACCGTTCGTGATACATTGAAACGCGCATGTATCCCCATGGTAGCACGACCGACTCGACGTTGTCACACACTTGCTGTCGAACTCCTTGGGGAAGTAGATGCAGAGATTGGACGACGAGCATCGCGACGGACACGCCGTCGTGAGTGCTGGCTTCGTCGCGTTCGCGAGCGCATCGCCAGCCTTGGGACATCCGATGCGCTCGGTCTCTTCCTGTGAGTCCCAGTCGTCAGCCGAGTCGCTCGCCTCGCTGGGGTCGGTGGACACTGCGGAGGCGACGCGATCCCACGCGCCGCGTCGGTGGTGGATTTTCACTTGGACGTGGACATTGGAGCCCGCGACGTCGCGTGCGAGCACGAGCGAGGACAGCGCGAGAGCAGAGAGCAGACGCAGCATGACGCGCGCGCTGGGGACGTCGTGAGGAGGCGACGAGCGCTGCGTGGCGTGGGTGGCTTCGCTTCCGGGCGTTGTCTGGTGAACGTGGGAGCTGAGTTGAGTGAGCCTTTGAGGAGCTCTTCGGGAAAAAGTCGAAGTTTGGGGCGTTCTGATTGGAGGAAATAGTGACGATAAGCGCTTGCATTGGTGGAAAGTCGTCTTGAGCGAATAAGAGCGCGGTGTTTTTTTTGGGTTCACTTGCTCCGATTGGCGGAAGGACTTTGTACCCAGCGCCAACTGATTTCTCACTGCTCCCGCACTCAGGAGAGTGGTCGATGGAGCCTGCCTGCGGACGTCCGAGCGTGCCACTTTCAATTTATTCCAATTGCTCGTCAGTTGGGAACTGCAGTTCAGCAATTGTCATGGAGATCCGGTGGTCGGTACCACAGCAAAAACCACGGCAAACGAGAAACGAGACCATCACCATTGGCGACTGGGCCGGGGTGGCTCAGGTTCGGAGCATTCCAGTTGAATCTCGGGCTCGTCATGAGGATCCTAGTTCGTACATGGCCAGAGTTCGTCATGGACGCTGAGCCACGAGAATGGATCCTTGTGGTCAGCGAAGAGAACGGTGTACACCACTCGACTTTGTACAAATCGGCCAGCAGAGTCGCCATCATGGAGTTGGGTGAGGTGGAGGAGCACAGCAGAGACGCTTCCGTGAGTGGGTTCTTGCCAGACCCATCGAGATTTGAAGGAGAAGGGCGAAGTGTAACTGAAGATTTTGCGGCGGAACAGCGGAGAGTTGAAGGAGCCACCCACCCGCAAAAATTACACGACAGGGCCCACGGATCGCCGTGAACCCAGTCGAACATGGCTGTGGGAGGTATCACTCTCACTCTGACGAGAACCCACGTACAGAATGTACTGTACATACCGGCACCACCGACTAAGGCCAGCGATGTCGAATATCGAACCATCGAAGAAGATCTCGAGCTTCCGAACGGGCCACGGTGCGGGACAAACGGCCAAGAGAATGGTGAAGTGGTTCAGGACTCCTGGTCTGCACATGCTTCCCGCGTTCGAAAAGTTGTGGACCGAGGGTCTCGGTCAAGCAAGCAATGCCACTTTCGTTCGAGTCGACGCCGAGTCATGTCGCAATACTCAACGTCGAGCCCAGTGTATGAGTCGGCGAGAGCAGACTTGACGGGAGGGCGTCAACACCTTCACTCGGCTCGAGCGCAGTCTCCGCTGGAGCAGCCGAGAAAAAAAAGACGCCTGGGGATCCCATCGCGACGCCGGCCTGTCCTCTACCAGCCGCTTCAAGTTGCAAAGCTCAGAAGAGCTCGAGCGTCGCGACTGTTGCCACGTGATGCCCGTGGCGCCTCGGCGCTCTCTCTGGCGGTTGGATCCAGGCAAAGAATCCAGCCGGCAATCCATCGACCAGCCACTTGCCCACGACGACGACGTCGCGTTCGATGATTTATCCGATGACGCATAGCCGGGGCATTATCTGGATTTTATCGCATTAACCCAACGACTGATTTATTTTCGTCGAACAGCGACGGGCCATTGCTTGGATTTTCCGCGGGACACCTTTTTCGTTTGGTTTCTTTTTGCTGTGAGTGCTGTTCCCTTCGAACCCAATTTAGACGCGAGCCGGTTCGAGCGAATAGACGCGTCTAACGCCAGCCAACTGCCTTGACATTCCGCGCCCGTTAGACGTCAGCCGGCGAGCCCAATTAGACCTGACACGGCGTCACGTCAAGTGGGTGCGTGTGACTACGCACCATGTTAACCCATCACTGGGAAAGGAAACGGCCGTCCCGGCTATGCACAATGCTGCCTCGTCTCCATAACAGACCAAGAGTTGCACTCTTCTTGGCTTCAACCACCACCAACCTCTGCGTGCGTTCGCCTCGTCGCGCTGATCGGCACAACCCGATCTCTCTCTTATCTCAGTAGACACGACGGTCTCATGAAAAACACGCCGTTGGAGCTGCTCACACGCGCCATTCTGCAATCGGCTCTCCAACACGCACGCACCACCACCATGGAGGCTCTTCAGTGCATGTACGCCAGCAAGCCCTGCACCAACCCACGCTCGCTCAAGCCCAACGGCGAGCCGCACCGGCTCTGCGCCTTCCACCGCTCCAAGGCCAACGACGCGCAACGCCGCTGGCACTCGCGCCAGCGCGGCGGCGCGGCACTCGCGGAACTGCTCGGCGACGACGCGAGCGTTTCGCGCAAGCGCCGACGCTCCACGAGCAGCAAGACCTCGGACAGCGAGAGCGACGCCGCCGACATGCCGCCTCTCCGCCGACGACGACCGCTCAAGAGCGCCGAGCCCGACGTGATCGCGCTCGCGCAGGCGGCGCTGACCGCGCCAGTGTCGCTTTCGGTGCTCCACACGGGCTTTTTGCCCATGCTCCAAGAACTGCAGCCGCCGCCCGTCGTCGAGAACGAGTTTTTCAGTGACGAGGAGCTCGCGCAGTTGGGTGAGTTCATTTTCGGCCTCGACGACTGCAAAGTGACGTCAGCGACGGTGACCACCACAACACCGTTCTTGCCGAGCGCCCCTGCGTTTGAGAAGGACATGCTGCTCGCGAGCCAGACATCGTCAGAGTCGTTCATCTACTGCCTGTAGGCGAGTGCACCGCTCCTTTTCCATCAATTCTGCGATTCTATATAGATTGAAGACACCTCGAAGTATCTTAAGTACGACTAATACGAAATGAACTACCGAACTTCTTACTCCATGACCACAGATTTCTTTGGTGTGTTGAAAGGCGTATGTATGATGCCCACGCTTGAGTTAATGCAGTGACTTCGGTCATGGTCTTCCCAGAATGTGTCACAATAGAGAGAGATATCGCTTGTTCCGCCGTCTTTCGGCCAGGACAGACACGAACCCAAGGCTCAGCACTTGCCAAGTCTACAGCATACAGTACCGATAGATATCTCTCGACCAACAAAACGTATTCGTATTGATATTTCTACAAAGTGTAAATAGTTTTAAGCGGTGACTTGCCACCAGTCCTGGTCCAGCATCTTCGTGAAGGTGTTCGCCTCGAACTGCTCAGGAGCCATCCAGTCGCCATCGCAGCCGAGTAGCTCTTCCAGAAGACCCAGGTCTTCGTCGCTCAGTGCTTCATACATGGGTGATTCGATCGAGCACTCCAGCGAGACTTGCTGGAGAAGCTCCTCCTTGATCTGCGGGATCGGTTCGCGTTGCAAGAGCGCGCGTCGGCGCGAGTGCCAGCGGCGTTGCGCGTCGTTGGCCTTGGCGCGGTGCATGGCGCAGAGTCGGTGGAGCGTGCCGTTGTCTTTCTTCGAGCGCTCGTTGCTGCACGGCTTGCTGGCGTAGAGGCACCGCGTCGCTTCCATGGTTCAACTTGTCAAGATCGCGTGCAATTGCAGAATGGATCCATGTTCGCCGCGCGTGGCATGGACGACCGCAACTCGGCCACGCCGCCGCCGATCCAGCCCGTTTAGCCCTTTCAACGGGCGTTGAGCTTGGACTTGGTTTGATTCAAGTGGCTGGATTCCTCGAGCCACTGGATTGCGAGCGACACAATCCAGTCGGCCGCGAGCAGTGCCACTCTCTGGCGAGTTAAGTTGGACGCGATGGAACAAGACCTCGATCCCTGTCTCTATCGCCGTTGCGCTCGGCCCATCCGCTTTTCGGAGCCTCGTCTTTATCACTTTTGCGGCAAAGCGCGATTGAAATCGAAGGCGGTGCCTGACATTGGCACGCGTGTTACTTCCTCGTCGACTGCTCCTCTCCGCTTGCTCTCGTTCGGCGACGCGACTTCTTGTTGCGCTCCGCTTGTACGGTAGGTATATAATAGTAGTATCAAGCACGATAAATCAGCTCGCAAGCGAGATCGCGTTACAGTACCGAGCACTTTATGGTCTCGTGCGCACTGCAGCTGCAAGCTCGGCGAGTCCCACAAGCCGAAAATTCCCACGCGGCCGCACGAGCGAGCGACTGTCGACAGCGCTTGACCCGCTGGCTGGTCTCACCTCGAGCTCTTCGTCGAAGAAAACCAGCCTGGGTTGAGCAAGAATGGGACCGACCAAGATCGACGAGTCTGGGAAGAAACCCCCCACAAAGAAAAAGCGTCGCCAGCTGAGCGTCGCGGTCTGTCCAAGCTCTTGGTCCGGCCCCCTCGACGGCAGCATTCGGCTCGTGAGGCTCCCAGTGGATAATCCTCTTTCCCGAGGACGGATTCTTCGTGCGCGCCAGTCGATTCGAGCGAGTTGACACCAAAAGTGTCTGTTCATCGAAGCCTCAAAAGTCTCGACATTGATTTATCGATTTTTTGGTTGTTGGTGCGGGACTTTCTTTCGAGGCTGAGTCGCACGTTGTCACCACTTGCGAGTGCCGTAGCCACTTCCCCGCGCTCCGCCCGGGCTATGCACGCGTTGCAAGAGACCGCACGAGCAAACCAGTTCTCACTTGAATGTTCTCAGAACACATCCCGCCATCGCCGTGGGACGACGACTGGTCGCCACGGAACGAATCGCGCTTCGGAATCGCCATTCGACAAATCGCCGGCAATCGCGCAAGCTTGGAAATCGCCACCACTACCAATCTCGCACCATGCAAGCCACGTGCCTCTACGCCAGCAAGCCCTGCGCCAACCCTCGCTCGCTCAAGCCCAATGGCGAGCCGCACCGTCTCTGCGCTGCCCACCGCGCCAAGGCCAACGATGCTCAGCGTCGCTGGCACTCGCGCCAGCGCCACGCGCCGAGCGAAGAAGGATACATCGCCTCGACCAAGGTCTCTCGCAAGCGCAGCCGCACGCCGGCCTCGCCCACGTCGAGCGACTGCTCAAGTGAGACCGACGTGGCCGAATTCCAGTCGCGCCAGCGACGACGCACGCACGCGACGTCCAATGTGATCGCGTTTGCGCAGAGCGCGTGGGCGATGCCCACGGAGCTGACCATGCCCACGGTCGACCTGGGCTTCCTGCCCATGCTGCAGCAGCTCGAGTACAACGAGCCAACGCGGCAGCAAGATTCGTTCACAGACGAGGAGCTCGCGCAGTTGGGCGGGTACCTCTTCGGAGTCGAGGACTACAAGCTGCAGGCGCCAGAGATGGCGTACTTCGCACCAGGCGATGCTACAGTCTACTGCTTGTGAATGCTAGCTATATATATTGGAATTGAGACACTTTCATTGCACTACACATGTGTTCAATGTCAACTGCGGATGACCGCTTGATCTGAACCTCGAAGCATCATATGGCTTTGATAACGTGACCCCGCATTGACCTGGGCGCTCGATTCCGGGTTGGAGGGAGAAGTCTCCAGATCATCGAGTTGTATGGAACTTAGTGCTGGTAAAAGCTTGGACTTCGATCCGTTCAGCTTCGAACGTCCCGTGTGCAACAGCGAACGATTGATCGCTCGCTGTGGCTCCCTGACGGCAGTTTTCTTCGTCGCTTTACCGAGCTGCCAGCTTCAGACGGGACAGAGCAAGTGGAGTGTTGAACAAGACAATACTTCGCAAAAAGATTTCCACATCGGGAGTTGAAGGCGGAAAATACTGAATTCGAATGGAAGCTGCACACCCTGAAGCATATCTCGTGGGTTGTCACCGCAGATTTTTGGCTGCACACCCCGATATATCTTGGAGACGATGTCAGAATATCGATATATCTTTTTCAGTCGACTCAGGAGCTTCGCCACACTGAAGAGCGGTCGCGCAAGTCATACATTCCCCGTGACTTGAAAATAGATATATCTTTTTATTGGGCAGCTTGGCCGTGCGAGTCATACACTTCCAGTGACTTGTCGAACCCACTACCACACACACACGCATCGAACCCAGTCGGCGCGACTCTGCCATAAACGATGCGAAATTCACGATGAAGCCACCGATTGGAGTGCAACCAAAGTAATTCAAATGACTTGCAGAGTTGGAAACGAAGTCGATGAAAATCCACACGCTCTTTCTCATTCCGATTCTTCCTCCGTTCCCCGAGCATGGATTCTACGCGGTGTCTCTACGCAAGCAAGCCCTGCACCAACTTGCGCTCCTGCAAGAACGATGGTCAGCTCCACCGCCTTTGCCGCTTTCACCGGGATAAGGCCAATGCAGCGCAGCGCCGCTGGCATCGCCGACGGGGATCGTCTCACACGGAAAAGAAGACCAGCGTGATGACCAAGCCGATACGGCCAGAAACAATCGTCAGCGGTCATGAGCTAGACGAACATGGCTTTTCCGATCTTAGTGCCATCCTGGAGGAGTTGGAAAACTCTCAGATCTCTATCGATTTGTATGGTTTCGGCGTCACTCTTAGCCAGTTCACCTTCCAGTCAGAATGGGCATCAAGGGAGCCACACACGGTGTCTCTGCAGTGAGCCCACTCGAACCAAACATTGTATCACTCCGAGGAGCCTAGATAACAATTCACAGCTTGCACTTGATTGACGAGACTTTATCTCGTCTATCAAGCACAAGCTAGATGAGTAATTGCGATGCAGCGATGGATTACGTGAATGAATGCGCTCCACGACCGGATTCTTCTGCACACGACAGAATCAAGTTTGGCAGCGAATCTTGTCAAAAAGAAATGAAGGGGGGGGGGGGGGGGGGGGGTCTGGGCGTACCGCAAGTTGGATTTCCTGATCGACAGACGTTTTGCTGTCTTGGGTTACTAACCAGTACAGTACTGTCTCGAGTTTGCCGAGTAATCCACTGCATTACCGAGCCTTTGATCAGCCGACATGAAGAATAAATGCCCGTCCTAACTGCTGCGGCCTCGCAGACCATTGTTTGAATAAGGGAAGCTCCACTCGATGCCGCAACGCTTCGACTTCAGATTAGAAGTCCTAACACTGGCGACTGCTAACACACGCAGCGTTTATGCTCGACAGTGCAATCTAGAACAGGGTGACTTTCCGAGCTGTCGGGCGTTGAATGTGGGAGAGACCCAAAACGGCACCATCCACTTGGCGGGCTACGTTGCATCTTTTGCCCACTAGACAACCCTACTGTGGACAGTTGATTTGACACATGTGCATCTTCATGTCATTTTCTTATCGAGATTGCCGTATTGTTGTAACTCTGATCATTGGCATGTGATAGAGCAACGACGCGTCCAATCCTAGCAAGTCCCACGATACAATAATGCTTCTGTCCAGTACGGTAAGAGAAAATGCATGGTGCGTAACACAAGATAAGCGGGCAGCTTTCCCGCGATGCTCAAGGGATTGTTATCGCCCAACCTATGCACTCTTTGCGAGGAATTCGACGCATCTCCCCGAAGAGGAAAGCCGATTTGAGGTCCACGAATGGTAGTCAAAAATACCCCGGCGAAGTCTGTAGGCGCATTACTCGATTTGCTTCCTTTAGCTCGCACCTACCGCCCCTACAATGCAGGCCTCCAACACGTGTCTATACCCTAGCAAGCCTTGCTACAATCCACGCTCAGTCAAGCCCAACGGCAAGCCTCATCGACTCTGCACTTTGCACCGCAGTAGGGCCAACAATGCGCAGCGCCGCTGGCACTCGCGCCAGCGTCACTCACCAGATGACGAAGGATACATACCGTCGACCAAGAGCTCACGCAAGCGTCGGCGCACACCGATATCGCCTGCGACCAGCACCAGCTCGAGCGAGACTGATGTCACCGAATTCGACCAAATTCAATGGAGCTCATTCGCGTTGTCATTCGAATCAGCTCTTACCCTACCAGCTCCCGTGACATTGCTGCCTTGGGCGAATTCCCTCGCAGCAAGCCCAGCGTTTCTTCCGTTTGCGGAACCAGCCAACCAATTTTTTTGCCAGCCAATCGCCGATCACAGCCCCTTCAGCGACGAAGAGCTCGCGCAGCTGAGCAGTTTTATCGTCGACTTCGACGATTACATTGAGGAGGTCGCAGTCTCAAGCTGTTGTCTATAGGGTTGTTTTGAACATGATTATTATGTTTTGCACTCGAACGTACAGTACAGTACGTACTATTGCTGTGGTACCGAAAATCTCGAGACCAGGAAGCCTCGGCTCACCATCAACCTCCATCCGACGATCGGTTTGTGACTTTCTAATATATCGCACTGTATACAGCTTTGACGTCGAATCAGCCAAGTTGGCTGGGTTGAGAATAATCTATGGATTTCTTGTCTTGCGCCGCTGGATTCCTTGATAAAGTTAGTTTCAACCCACCGTGCCGGACTGCTTCTGCATGATATCAGACAAAGAGTGGGACTAGGTGGTGCAGACGGTCGACACCTGGAACTTCCAGATCGCGCACTGCTTGCGCCATATCTCCTTCACAATAACGAGCGATTGGCCACTACGTCAAGGGAATGCGGCCCCACCACACTCTGTGTGTGCCTTGCTTACTTTTCGCCTTGTAATCCAGACGAAGACGATTTATTCACCAATTGGCTCCCCGGCTCGCAAAGCTGATCTTCCTTCTCTCGTAGTACAGAACTGCTCACAATGAACGGTCTCCGATGCCTCTACACGAGCAAGCCTTGTGATAACATTCGATCAATGAAGGAGAACGGCCAACCCCACCGCCTCTGCGATATGCATCGAGCGCGAGCAAACGAGGCGCAACGACGCTGGTTGCTGCGCCAACGCGGTGGTGGAAACGTTGACGCTGCCTCGGGCGAAGTCGTGGTGCCGCCGCGCCGAATTCGGCAGCCGATCATCTACCAACCAGTTCCGCAAGACGTAGGCTTGGCGGCTTCGTGGCGGCGACGAAGGCGCACAATCAACAAGGTCTTTCGAAACGCCGCGACACTGTTTCCAGCGGGGATCTGCACTCAAGTGCAGCCCTTCAGTGGGTCACTTGTCCGTCCGCCGTACAGCACGATGGCGAACACATCTGTGAATGAGTTTGGCGGCGGCCTTCCGCAAGATCTCGTCTGTAACCCGGCGATGATCGAGTCTGATGCACCTGCCCTTCAGCATACTGTTGTAGCTGACTGGGCGAGCCTACTCCACCACCACACATTCTTTGAAAAGCACCAAGCAAAACCCGCACAGCCGACCGAAGAACTACCTCACTGACCAACTCATACAATGAATACCGTACAGCCACCAGTGAGCCATACATCTAATGCATCACTTTCGAATCATATACCCAGGACTAGGAAGATGTAGCGAAGCTTTCTAGTGGCAAAAAAAGTTCTCACATTCACTGCGTAGAGCTTGAATACAATAACTATCATCGTTCCATGCGCTAAAGGTCTTTCCGTCCAGATCGACATACGTAGTAGGGGCAAATCAGCTACAGTAGCAACATATTCATTAGATCGTTTTGGCGTGATACCATAGAATCAACTCTCAGTTTCCACGACGACATCAGAAGCGAAAATTTCGGCAGTAACTCCGACGAAAAGGGGTGTCGAGTGCAAGTGAGAAACCGCATGGTTGTCCTCATCAAGTTTCCTTGATCTACACGCTGAATATCTTGCTTGGTGCAGCTGCTAAGTGTGCGCGATCAAGTGTGATATCCGTGTTGTTCTTTCTCGTCCTTCCATGTCACCCCTATCATCGTTTCCATCATTCACGGTCTTGAATACAAATCGCAGGACTGAACTTTACGAGATCGCGTCCAATGGGTTCGAGATTCCTGGTCACACACGAGTGCGGTTAGCTTCGACACCAATTCACATTACGATCTACCCCAACCTGCACAATTTAGACCATCAAACCCAGCTGAGACTGATGGAGACTTCGCGGTGCATGTACTCGAGTAAAGCATGCTTCAACAAGCGTACTCTCAAGCCAAACGGAGAACTTCATCGCCTCTGTGCGATCCATCGCGCTAAAGCCAACGACGCGCAGCGTCGCTGGCACTCCAGGCAACGCCTCAACACAGGTCGAAGTACAGCGGCAATTTCGCCAACCGCAGCACCAACGATAGGTATTAAGCGATGCAGAGAGCAAACGGAAATGACACGGAGAGGGTCGAATAAAGCCAGAGTCGCTCGACCTCGACGAGAGCATAAGCCTCATACGACTGTCAAGAATGCGAACGAAGGTGCACTTACGGGGCCAGCGATAGCCTCCCCAGGAGATTGCAGCACAAGGGTCAACCTAGTTCCTCATGTATTTCTCGGGGAAGAAGCCAATTTTGATCCTTTGAACGACCAAGACGCGTTGCTTCTAAACGAGCTTGTGCTTAGCTTCGAAAGTTCAGCAGCAACCAAAGCGAAGGACCATCTCACTGGGGAGAAGAAAACTTCGACTCGCCACTGCGACGCATTCTTCTGACGGTTTCTCACATGGAAATAGGAGATGACCGGTGAATCTCTTCAGCGATCATCTTTCAAGTTCCTGGGACCAACTCCTGGTCAAACTCAATATCGGTTCACTCGTTTATCGCTGATTAACAACGAGGAGGAAGCGGAAAGAGTGTTCATTGTAGCGCTTTACACAAGAAATAGAGAAGCGCTGGACCCTAGAACCTGGGTAGGAACTGCATAAACTCTTGCCACTGGGTACTGCATCCAAATATTCGCGGCGAAAATGCAGACATTTGATGCAACTCTCAGCCTGATAATGGGATGTCATCTTCAAGTTGCTGCAGTTCCAATTTTACTATCCCTTGAAGTCCCAATACAGAATTGATTATGGTTCGAACCACAAATCTCGACTTCGTGCTTTTGAGAGTTGCAGTTGAGACGAAGACTGCGGAACATCACGCATCAGTATGCCTCTTCTGGTAGCAGCATCCGTTTATGATCGTGTGGGCCATCTTGCGCGAACCAACTCAATTGCGCGCCGCGTCGTGTCTAAAGTATGCTAACGATACGGTCCCTTGATCTCGCTATCACTCGAGCCTTCGTCAGAACTGAAGAGAAGCTCATACAGCTCGGCGAGCTCCTGGTCTGTCAGCGCAGTGGTCTGCAATACTTCTTGGACTGCCGGAGCTACGGCAGTGACAACAGCGTTTCCCGTTCTTTGCTCTTTCACACTTCGTTGTCTACTGTGCCATCTCCTCTGCGCTTGGTTCGCCCGGTCTCGGTGAACTCTGCATAGTCGGTGGAGGGATCCGTCAACCTTTCTTGATCGATTGTTCATGCACACTTTGCTGACGTAGAGGCACTGGTTTGGGTCTTTATTTGTACGTCGCGAGGGCTTCAGCATAAGCCAGAGAAGTAGGAAATGACTTCTCCATTCGTAGACTCTGGTAGCCTATCTCCGGGGACCCTGATCCATCCGTTGATGGTAGCCAACGCTCAAAGAAATTCAACTCCTCGCTTACTCCCATTTGAACCCATCGGGCAGTGCCACCCGAGCCCAGAAATCCACATTAAACTCAAGAGGGTCTATTTGAAGTTGGTGTTTGCAAGATACGAATGAAGCGGCGGTAGTTGGGATACAGACTGTGGGAGTGGGTTGAGTACATGGTGGGGTGAGGTCGGCCTCACACGATCTTGAATAAACTCAGCAGGAACCGCATCTGTCGATGAGACCACGCTCCCCCCGTAGCCATAAAAACCAGCGGGCGCATAATAATCGTAGGCAGACTCGTATCTTGAGGAATCAGCGATTTTGAAGCCCCCATTTCGTTTCGCACGCCAACGACGCTGCGCCACCTTGGCCTTCGTGCGATGCATTGTGCAAAGTCGGTGAAGCTCGCCGTTTTTCTTAGCCGAACGTGGGTTATAGCACGGTTTGTTTGTGTAGAGGCATAGCATCGTCGGTGCATTCATCGCGATTAGACTTTGATAAAGCGCTTGGTAAATTTCGAAGTGAGCGGAAACTCGAGTCCCCCGTGAGAAGGCTTTCTCCTCACTGGAACGTTGCTTGCACCAAACTTGTGCATATCTCGTGCAAATGGACTGTCCCTGCGCTCAGATCTCCCCTCCAGTCGATGGTCCCCCAACCTCAAGACCTAGAAAAAATCACGCCACTGGATATCTCGAGTTCTCGACTAAGAAGAAAGGGCCCAATCATACTGCATAGAAGACTACACTTTGCGCAGACTCATCCAGTCGTTTGCAAATCAACATGTCGAAACCAGCAAGAGCTTTCCCAACAAGTTTCCAACAAAATTTCTTCAGAAATTTTGTTTTTTAGGAACTAGTACATGCTGAGTTTTAGAAGAGTCAGCAGTTCCTACGAAAGATTGCCGAGACCGGATAGAGGTAGATCACCAGGAACAGCGTTGGGTTGTTGGATTTTCGTGATATGGGTGCTGTAGTGGAACACGAGAGTACATTTTTGTTTGGTGAGGAATCACTGCGAACGTCCCGATACCAGATTCTATTGACGCAAGCGAACATAAACCACGCGAGTGAGATTTTTTCGCATTATTGTATCCAGTCGCACTGCTGCACGAGTGCAACTCCTTCAAAAAGAGCAGAGAAGACACTATTAACTCATCTCAATCCTCGTTTCAGGTCGAACTGTCAATTCATCTGGGAAAGAGGGGCACACACGGCATTGTACATGAGCACTGGATTCTCGGGTGACGTGTCTAGGTGCATCTTCGTAGGTTGCAATGGCCGATAAGGCAGCGAACCAAGCGATGGAGACCGGTGCCAGTTATCAAGCGAAAGAGGAATATGGACGGGAAGAGCTCTCCGCTCTCAGCGAATGGCTCATCAACGATGTCCATCATTGGATGCACAACAACGGAGACAAGGACGTACAGCGCACTTAAGCGCTGTCTGCAGCCATTGGTGTAGCAAGACGGTGTTACCCCACCTACGGTGGGTGGCGGTCCAGAATGGACTGGCCACTGGGGTGCGGGTCAACACAAAGCGGGGTCAGGTGTGTGCGCACACGGGGTACTAAGGGTCATCCTAGTTCAGGTATTGCACTAGTAACTTAATGTACCTTATCATAAAAAAAAAAATCTTCCTAGGTTGTCCAGGACTTCTCACGAGCGCCGTGGATGAGTATAAAGTGAAATTTACTGTATCGATCTACTGATTGTGAGCTACAATAGCTCCAAAAAGTGCGATGGAAGTTGATGGAGGGTCCCGATCAATCCGGGACTGGGAGGCGTTACAAAGAGCGACAGAATTGATTATTCTGGACTGAGGACAGCCGAGCACTTCCGACCGAACGTTAGACATCCTGGTGATGATGATGATGGTGATGATGAAGTCAATTGATTTCAACAACTGGACCCTAATAGCTACAAAGAAAGGTCCCAAAGAATACACAAGATGGCTGACTGGCCAACCACGGACGAAGGTCATTTTCGACCATTGAGGCGAGGTCGGCTTGATCTTGTCTGGTGGTCGGAAGGAAGATTTGATGGCTGTTGATAAATAGCCTTCGTGTCCATGGCACAATTGGCCAACGCTTCGGCCATCCTTTTGCATTCACGGAGATGGTGGTGCCTCCATTGGATCGAGAGTTTTTCCGCAAGCCTGCGTACAGTCGTGTAGCCCGCAACAGTTCGGGATGCCGTGTAGTCTGTAGCTCTTGAGCTGCCCGAGGATAAGTGCACTGTCCCCGATTAACTTCGATGTTGCCTTCCGATAGGATATCGCGGCTCGGAGTCCGTCGAGTACGATTAACCCACGGTACTCGGCGCTGTTGTTCGTGGTCTTGCTCGAAACGTGGCTTACGGCCGCGCTCCACACGATACTTGGTGCTTCTGTGGAACGCTTGCAACGGACGCGGATGCAGTGACAGCGAGGATAGTTCGGAGCGCCAGCATGTCCTACGCTAGCTGCACCACCACGAACAACCAAGCCGAATACCTCGGCCTCATCACGGGGCTGGCGGCCGCTGAAACGCATCGGTGGCGTCTGGATGTTGTCGGGGATAGCGCGCTTATCCTGGGGCAGATGCGCAGCTACAGACCACCTCGACACCCAACCCTCCGACCCCTATACGCGGAAGCTCGGCGATTAGCTGATCGGGTTCGTGTTCGCACGTGGACCCACCACCTTCGAGCCTACAACAAGATGGCCGACCTCGCGGCCAACATTGCTATGGACACCAGACGAAGTGTCCAGGGGCTCCACATCCAGCCAAGGGAACACCACTCCCGGCTTGAGGCCCACCTGGCCACAGATTTTCACGAATGGCAATCACGCCATCTTCGCCACGATTCATCGGGGTAGTTCAATAGGGTATATCGCCCGGCTATAGGAGTCCATTAATTGCGATCCAATAGACCTCACGTTCAAAGCCAAAGCTTCTGTGGAACGATGATAGCGAACGACAACTGCCCCGGCCTTACAAGGTCCTGGTTTGCCCCGAGACCCTTCATCAAAATGGAGGGGTGCGTGGACGCCCTCCTCCTTGCACTGTTGCGACTCACAACAGCGTCTATCAGTCTCACAACTTGTGAGTCGACAACAGTCTGCTATCTTCAAAGGTGGGGCGCGTGGTAATCCTGGACCGGGGGGGGGGGCGCTCCGAATCGCCACAACGGCTGCGGATCCCAACCCTGGCGTCCTATGGAGTTCTGCCACCTGGTTCGCAAATCCTACAACCACCAACAACCAGGCGGAGTATCACGGCCTTATTGACGGCCTACAAGCCGCAGCGACGAATGGCTAGACTGATCTGACTGTTATCGGGGACAGCGCACTCATCCTTCGTCAACTGCAAGCATATCGAACCCCCCCCCCCCCCCCCCAAGAACGGCAAAGTTCAGCGGCTATATCACCGAGCTAGAAGACTCGCCAATGGTGCCACCAGGGGCGTGCTCACAACACCCTGGCAGCCACAGGAGTCCACTCCTCTGATGAAGAAGTTGGGCATTGGAGGCCCATGGTTTGATTTGCGAGATGGTCGGTCATCGTGATAGAAGGAGGTAGGAGATGGCGAGGTGAGGATTTAAACTCTCACCTCTGCTGTCACCTATCATCACATTGCAGGCGCAACCTCTTTCAGAAAATCTGTTGTGCGAACGGCATATTGGGTGCAGATGCCCTAATCGAGACTTTGCATGCCCGATGGATTGTCGTACAAAAAGCTCATCGGCTCCGATAACAGTGACGCCATCTCGGCGTGACTCGTGTCGGCGCATCCAACCTTGGGGTTCGTGTGCCCACGAAAATCGAACCCCACCACACAATCTCACACCGAGGTGTGCAGATCAATCGATACTCTCTCTCTCTCTCTCTCTCTCTCTCTCTCTGCAATACCGTGTGACTCTCCAACTTTGGTGTGGCCTGCTATGAGTCTGCTTCACTGCACAGCCATGGGAACGCTCGGCGTGGAGTGATAATTTGCTGTGAATGGGCAAACCAGGGCATATGTGACCGAAAATATTGTGGTTAACACCAAAGCGGGCCGTTTCTATTTCAGTAAACTGAGAGAAATCAAACTCCAACTTTCATCATCACCACTGTATGAAGATGGATGCAACAGGTCGGCGACAAATGGGTATACTCGACTTCACGATTATAAACCCACAAGATGGGCACTGCTCCACGACTCCAACAACTCGACAAACTCATCATCAACGACGGCTCTAAGCTCAGCTTCGTTCGAACTGTTAAACTCCATGACCAGATTCGTCAGTCTCTGGATCTCGTCGTCGCTCAGGTCAATCGCCCGATCACTGCGAAGCTCCGCGGAGTTAAACTTTACAGTGATAGCGACGTTGTCTGATGAACTGTCTCCAGTGTGCTCAGGGGAATGAGTTTTGACGGCCGTTGATTCAAAATGTCGCTCACATCGCCTCCGCTTCATGAGCCGAGCAGACCGGACGGTCTCTCGATCTGCCGCAGCCATCAGCCGAGCCAGCGCTCGTTTCTCGAATGGTGTGAGCTGCTTGGCAGGTGGCTTAGGAGTCTCCTTATGGCGGCTGTGCCAACGTCGCTGGGTCTCATTGGCCTTGTCTCGATGCAACTCACACAGTCGATGAAGTCCCCCATCTACGCGACGTGCACGAGGGTTCTCGCAGTTGGTGCTTTGGTACTGGCAACGCAAGTCGTCCGAGTCCATCATCGGCTGTAGCTGGTCGAAGAAATCGACAAGTGACCGCGTCAGTGCCGCGCGAGATTGGACGGGTCGCCCCCCTCCAGTCTCTCTCCGCAGTGTTCGTCGACGCCCTGTTCTTGTAAATTCCATCCATACCACCCATTCGTGAGAACACCAAGTACTTTGAACTTCCGTTCTTATATCACGCAAGTACAAGTATTGCGAGCACTCACTCTTTCTGGCTCTTCTCCCTCGGTCTCCTCTCAATTGGCTAACCTTCTTGAGGCATATTCTCGCTGCGAGCGACGAGCTCCTCCCAGTTCTCGCGACTCGAGTTGTCCACAGAGAGACGCCTCGCCTGCGGAACTTTGGTCGTTTCAACGGAAAAGTGGAAGCTCCAAGGACGAAAGGCACGTTTATGCTCGACATTGCGCCGGTTGCCTCGGCAAGTCGCTCAAGCTTCGAGCTCGCAAAGTCGCACATAAACGAGTCTGCCCGACTCGGATCTGAGCGGTTCCAGAAGCACCTGAGGAACGCCCGGGCTATGTGCAATATGTCAGACCTGGGATCTCGTCGAGCGACACCCGATGGGTCAGGCGTCGGTGGCTTCTAGTATACTGTGGGGCACGCAAGTCGCGATAGGCGAGAATGAAGCCAGCGCCAGTGGTGGTAAGGCCGGCGAGGTCCCGAAATGGTGTCAGCGGGATTGGTGAATGGCCTCTTTCTTCAACTTGCCGTGGCTGTACACCGACAAAGCGTGAAATTCTCACAGACTCGCCTTGCTTCTACCCCTTTGTCGTCAAGAAGGGTGTGCACTCAACAAGATGAGAAACTGCAAGAAAAGCCAACGCTGCCAGACGGTAAGCGAATGCACAGTGCACTCCCCGTTAATCATGAGCAGCGTGATCGAGATCACCTGACGATCCCCCTCCATATGTTGTTCTCGGTCATGCACACGATCAGCCGTGTCTCTGCTCAAGATTGCAGGTCTTTGTCGGCAATGAATCTGCCTGACGCAAAACTTCGAGCAGAAACGATCCCTGGCGCCCACCCATGGTCGATGGTGGAGACCAGGCCGTCATTTACTTTTCCTTCTTCGAGGAAGAAGAAGGCCATGCATGCCGTCGCCAAATGATTCCCTGGATGTCAGTCTGTGGATGACACAAATATCTGGGAAAGTTTAGATTTGGCGGCTGGCGAGCCGTTTTCCTCCCACATTTGCGAAGTCATCATGTGTCGAGGGCCATCGTGGCGGATATATCATGGACCCAAGTGAGACTGGTACAAAGCGATGGATACAGCGCCTATGTAAAAAGCGTTAAACGTTCGATGTTTTGGATCGCGCATCAAGTAGGTACCCACCGCTTGCCTCCTCACTTCGAAGTCTTTTCTTTCTCTTCGTATGGCCCCTCTATCGGGAAGGTCGCATCCGACGCGTCGGTCTGTGCGATATGAATGGTCTCCACTTGGACTTTCCGCGGAGAACACGACTTCTTCTCGAATCCTGTAGGTATTGGCAGGGTCAAACAGAACGAGCGCTCGAATAGCACCACCGCTAATTAGATTCTGAGATGCGAACGGTGCTACTGCTAGCATGAGCAACGATTGGCGATGTGTTGCTCTCAACCACCCGCCCCAGCACCAAAGAGTGGACCAATATCAGAGAATTGGTCGTTCCGTCAAGGTCAAATACGCACCGAACGTGGATCGCAGAATGTAGAATACCTGTAAATACCTGGCTCGTCAAATTTCGAGAACGTTAGGCGTGAGTGAAGTATTGCGTTGTATACACGGTTTCGCTCTTTATAAACCTTCCGCTATATCACTTAGTGCCGTCTGTCCCACCCATCTACCTTCACATCAGGTGAGATCAACTGCTGTGTCTCGACTTCGCCGATACAACAGGGTTCTTCGTCGGTGGGCAGCTCGAACTGCACAAAACTGCCAGATTTGGATATCTTGCTCTGGTCGGCAAAATCCGCTTCTGCAGCCCCTTTACGGCAATCTCAACCGATCTGAATTCTCCCCCCGCTCATGAACACAGCCACTTTGCAATGGTGGAGTCTATACTGGGCCTCTCGCCCCACTTTCGCCAGGCATTCTACAATTTACTGGCCTCATCGCGGTGGTGTGGGTATAGCCGGTCGAGCGAGGAGACAGTCAAGATCTTAAGTAATCTGGTGCTCGCATTGACCAAAAGACCTAGGAGATTTTGTGCGTGGGGCACGCAATGCCTTCCATGCTTGAAGTCACGTGCTTATCTGCCGTGCAGAGTTGCCACTCTCGAAGGGTCTGTTTATGTTGTACAGTGTACAGTGTACTGACCTTCTGTGGTGAGACAGTGCAAGTGGGGATGAGCGATCGAGTCAGCGAACTTCTTTGAGAATACACCCATGTGAGAAGTAACCGCTTTCCCGAAGGAGCGGCTTGTCCGACAGCAAAATACTTTAAGAACTCCACGATTCGTACTCGAAGTAAGGCGCACATCAGAGAAAGTTCGAGCAAGTCACTGCAGGCAGTTTCGTCCTCTGGGCATCGAGAAGGCATCGGAGACGCAAGGTCCATAGCAAGTGCAAATGAGCAGATGGATCGATAAGTATTCGCGAATCTGAACACAAAAAATTTGTGTGCTTAGATTCGCACTTCGTTTAATGAAGTGCTCTCGCGTTCAAACAGCATCAGCTCTGAACGCACAAAGTCAGACTTTGCCCGCGAAGTCGATGAGAGAGATCAACTTCAATGTGGACAGACTATTGGTCGCTGCCGTGATCAGAAAACCAATTCCGATTCCTACCGATTCCGTTCGATCGGTTGGACTCGGTTCAAGTCGAATGCAGAAGAAAGAGATCCGGTGCAAGATCCTTCATACCTGTGAGCTCAGTCACCAATTTGACGGACAGAGGCACCAGCTCAGAAAAATCATGGACACCGAGGACCTTCGTTGCCAGTACCAAAGTACCAACTGCGAGAACCCTCGCGCGTACAGAGGGAACGGAAGTTTGCATCGGTTGTGTGAACTTCACCGCGATAAAGCGAACGAGACTCAGCGACGTTGGCAAAGCCGTCGAAAAAAGACGACGCCCAAGCAACCGAAGATTCGTGTCATGGCGTTCGAGAAGCGAGCGCGGGCTCGGTTGATGGCCGTCCGATGCGCTCGGCAAACACAACGTCGGGAGAGCCGTCAGGTGAAACAACACTTATCAGAGCCGACCGTACTCGAGCAAGAGCTTGCCATCGAGCGAATGATAGAGATGAGTGACGACGAGATTCAAGGACTCAGCAATGCCGTTATGGAGTTCAATGAGTCGGACGAGCCAAGATTGAGGAATGTCGTAGACGAAGAGTTTGTCTCACTCTTGGATTCGTGGAGTCGTGCATATCTGGTCGATATATAAGGCACGTCAAGAAGTGACACCCGAAGGCTCCCGAACCCCCGGTCACGGGATTGTCCTATATTCCGGCAAACGAAGAACGCAGCAAATGGACAATACGACTCCGAAGATTGCCATCTGCTTCTGCTGTCGACGGCCTTCGGCCGGAGTTGGATCCTCTTCGCTTTCGCCCCGATCACGAAGCCCGTGAATGGAGGGATTGACGAGGAAAGCAACCAAAGGTAAAAGCTGAGCGGATAGCAATCTTGTGATTTGGATGAATCTTGGAGAAATCTATAACTGTGAACGTTTTGGTTCAAAGTAGTTTGAGAATTTCAAGCATGCAACGTGACTCACATGGGCTAGATGGTTATGTACTCGGGATCTTCACTCTCCCGTATGGCATTTTGGTGGATTTCCCTGAGGATTGCTACCACCACCATTATAGACGGTCGCTCACTTGGTTCAAAAGCGCTACACCGCAGAGCTAGCTCGCTAACTGTTCGTGGGCACGTTGGCGAGAGCGAAAGGCGAAGCGTTCCATCAGCAAGTCGAGTCTTCACTGCATTGTCACCGAGAGGTTCACCATTCTCGTCTTGGATGTCCCCGTACGGGATCTTGTGAGTGTCTAGCTCGCTCAAAATCGCTCCCAAAGAAAACACGTCGACTGAGATGTCGTGCTCCGATCCATTAAGAATCTCCGGGGCGAGCCACCTAGCGCCGTGGGAATTTTCTGCAAGTAGTTGCATGCGCTTTTGGTCCACGGAAGCCTTTTTGCCGAAGTGTAAATGATGCGCAACACGAAACCCGGAGATCTTGGGCACAAATTCTCCGTCGAGCAAGACATTCCATGACGTGAGATCCCCGTGAACCACAGGTCGACTAAGTGAGTGCAAGTACTCAATTCCTTCAGCAATTCCGAGTGCGATTCCAGTCTTGTGACTATCCCACACGCCGTCGGTCGGACGCACATGTTGCTCGAGGTGTGTCCGTAGGTCTCCATTTTCAGCGAACTCGGTGATCAGTGTGACGTCTGTAGGTTCTGTCCAGGCAACGCCGACAAAAGCAATAATATGGACGTGGCAAAGACTCGCCACTAACGTGACCTCGGCGTTGAACTGCTCCACGGTCTCAGTTGTAGCTTCTTCTGTTCTCAAGTGCTTCAGCGCGACACGTCTCGACTCGTGGATAGCGAGCCAAACTTCAGCATGAGTTCCATATGCGACACGGCGGCTCTTGATCAGCGAGTCCATCTCTACGCGAACTGCTTCGAGTGCATCGGGATCCCAGTGCGTAATAGTCGTCGCGTTCTCACGGGCTCGCGCAGCCTCGAATGCCTCTTTTTCATTGAGCATTAAGGTGCGACGGTGGCGGCGTTTGCGTCGCACCCAGAAAACCCGACCAGCAACCACAAGTACGATGACCACCAAGAGGATGAGGGAGATTATCCCAACAGCAGATGACTTCTTCGTCTCTTGCGAGTTTGTAGCGTCATCGGTGGACGGAGTATTATCCTGACTCGATGAGCTTGCACCCAAGCACAATTTGAATTGTTTGAGGCGAGAAATCGAAGAGCAATTCACTGAAAACTGGTCCTGGTCCATAGAAAGATAAGAGAGCTTGTTCAGAAAGACGAGCTGCTCGTCTGTCGGTCGAAAGTGCTCGATTGGATTCCCGTCCAGCTGGAGACTGCGAAGTCCACTCAGAGAGAATACGGATGCTGGGATTTCTTCAAGATCATTATCGCCAAGGTCGAGGTGTGTGAGCATCGTGGCTTGAGTCACGTTAAAAGTTTTTAGTTGGTTGCCCCTCAGTATTAATTTCTTGGTCTGCGGCATTTCAGCGACGAACGACGACAGAAAATTGTCGCGAAGAGATCTAGGATTTGCAGTGAAATGTGAGCCCAGTGAAGTGACCATACTGAGACAGGAGGTGAACGAACAGATCTGTCAATGTCTGCAGGTTAGCGCTCCATGCAAAGGTAGAGATGCTGCTATGCGCTAGAGACAGCTCTGATAGGTTCTTCATAGCAGCAAGGTCGACCGGGGATACTTTTAGAGCATTGCTGTTTGTAACCCGCCTGCAGACCAGCGACACAGCGTTCAACAAGAAATGAACGAGCACGATCAAGTTGATACCTACAGAGTTCGTAGTGAAGATGGTAATGTGCCCTTCTTGATAACCCTCATTTTGACAGACGATATGTCCAAGGTCGTCAAAGTTGCGGGTAGCTCTGGTAAGGACTGGAGAGACGAACAATCCCGGCAAGAGCTAACAAGCACGAGCATTACAGTGAGCACCTACAGGGCGACAAAAGAGTAGTCCTCGAATCCACCCACATCGTCTTCAAAGAGGCCTCGACAGACTCTGAGAAAGCACTGATTCCAGTGACTTTCGATCCATCCAAGACTCTGCAATACCGAAGACGTGAGTACAAGATAATCCATCAAATGAGTCCCTCGCAAAACGTGTACAAGTTTGCCAAGGGGGGCAGTTGCTTGCTGGGAAAAATGTCAGCAAGAGCGAGTTCTCGCAAAGACCTAAATCACACGCACAATCAAGTTAGTAGTATCGATCATCTTTGCATTTCCAGAGTTTTGAACTGACAGCTGCTTCAGCTTTGTTAATGCCGATAGACCCGATGGGATGGTAGTGAGATTGCAGTAATCAAAACTCAGTGACGTCAAACTAGATGGCAGCCTCGAGGTGTCGACTGCTTGACCTTGACGAAAAGGATTGTTCGAAACGTCTCTGAGGTATACATCAGGGACTCCAATGAACATTCCGAAAGAGAGATCAACTTACAAATCGGCAAGTTTGACCAGCCTCTTAAGAGTCTTTGGTAGTTCCGTAAGCTGTGATGAGCTCAGGTTGAGGCTCTTGATCGATTGTGGGAGAGACGAGGTGTCGATGATCGATGCATCGGCGAAATTATTGGCAGCCATGGACCTGAGTCGACAGGAGAGAACTGTTTAAATTGAATCGAGGAAAAACAGCGCTTAATACGCAGTTCTTACAGATTTGTTAGTTTCGTGTGCCGAGTAAGTCCAGTTGGTATGACCTGAAGTCGCGTGCCGTCGAGGGACAGTTGTGTTAGTGTTCTGGAGAGACTTGAGAGGTTGAGCACAGAGATCTTTGACATATCATTTTGGTCGAAGTACCTAGCCACGACGAAGTGAGCTATCTGAGCATTTGCATTCCTACTAGGAGTATTCTCACAATTGCGACAGCTTTTTAAGGTTGTACACCACTCCTGGTAGAGAATTGAGAGAGGTATTTCGCAACGAAAGCGTCGACACGAGGGATGCTGCCGGGAACGCTTTGGATGGGATAGACTTGATCGGATTGTTGTCGAGTATGCTGAACACGAGATCAACGAAAAGTCAGCTAAACACCAACGAACCCTTGGAGCTAGTCGTACAGCGTGCGAAGATCCTTCAGAGACGACAAATCACTCGGGAAGCTTCCCAGAGCGTTATCGGACAAGTCGACGAGCTGCAAGCGCGTGGGGAGCGACCCTTTCGGGAGCGTTTTGATGTGATTCTCGCTCAGTCGTCTGCGAGTTTCCACGACAAGTCAGTCCGACGCATCCAGAAGGAGAACCCACGCCCACGTACAGCTCTCGAAGAGTCCCGAGTCCTCGTGCACTGAAGTTGGCGAGCGCATTCTGCGAGAGATCCCTTTGTTTGCAGTTGCTATCAGAGCGCCCGAGAATAACTAACCCATCGGCCAAATAAATTACTTACAACTTCGTGAGACTCGTCAACTGGATCGCATCCAGAGGAAGCTTGGTTAGACCCGCATTGGTGAGTTCCCTGGACAGAGCCACGCACAATTAATTATTGCGAGTCCGCCACCAATAACGAAGAACGAAGACCACGAACAGTTCCACGAGCTCCGAGAACTCGGCGTCGTCCGAAAACACTTGATCTTCTATCTGGACGTTCCGGAGCGAGACTTTGCTCGCGCCTCGTGCCAGTCGATCGAAGAACCGTTCTGGGATCCGGAACGTTCTGGTCGCGGAACCGTTCCGCGCCGCCACGTGGCCTTCCTGCTCCGACTGCACGGCTCCGTCGACGCGGATCACGCGCAGATCGCTCGTGTCGCCATCGGCGATGCCGACGCCCTGGACCTCGGCCGTGACGACCACGGAACCGTTCTCGCCGTCGAGCGAGTCGCCCAAGAACCGTTCCACGAGCCACTCGCTTGTGTTAACACGGAGCGAGCACGAGACACTGCAGGCGTCGAAGCGGCGGCAGGCGCCGGAACAGAACGCGCGGGACTTTGCTGGATAGACCACGCAGCCTCCGGACGCGCCGCAGATCTCCGGACACGCCGGATAGACCAGCGGACGATCCAGAGTTCTGTCCAGAGGACACACGGCGCTGTGGACGCGGACGCGGACGTGCGTGGCGCCCGAGAGCGCGGCGGCCGCGGCCGCGGCCACGACCCAGCGGAGCATTTCCTGATTTCTTTTTTTTTGGTTCTCGTGAGCTGCCCGATGGATGGGTATAGATTCTGAAGGGTAATGGCTAACCTCGTATACGTTGGTAAAGTATGAATACGTGTATCATTAAACCTAAATATCGAATAACGAAGGTTTCGTTTGTGGTTTGAGTATGGAAACAGAACAAGGTGATATCCAACGTGATTTGTGTGGAAAAACGCGGCAGAGGCATCGAGGTACTACCCTGTTATGTGAATCAACCCTCATGGCTACAGTTTTCACCTTGCACCAGGTCCAATCTTGGAAGAATCCACCTCACGACAAGTGAGCTCTTCTCCAGCTCGCTACGAGCGCCATCGAAACTGTGACAGCGCCTCCTGATGGCAATTCGGCTCTCGATAGGCGGGTCTCCAGTTGAAAGGGAGCCTTCCCGCTCTGATACACTTCCTGGCACCCAGCTGAGCCCACTGGAAAGTCTGCCTGATCGATTCGGCATCTTTGGAATACTAAGGTCGCTCGCATAAACCAGACCGCTCTCGTCTGCGCGATTGCATCTTGCAAGCCACCTTCGCGACACTTTTCGCGTGATCGTCGCGGTGAAATGACTGAACCGACTACTTTCTCACAAAAACTTGCAGTAAACACCTGAGCTTGGACAACGCAACAGATTGATGGATGGGTGAGCTACACGACCGACATCCAGAGTTACACTAAGAAAAGGACGAATCCAGTCAGACGATCAAGTGCCGCAGCACGCGAATACAAGGCGGTTGGCACTCGCTTGGACAGAAAGAAGACACCTGGGCCCATCTCCGTGCAACTTGTCTAGTTGCCACGGTGTCAGGCCTCCGAGCCTAGTCAAACTGTACAGTACACGCAACCGTCGAGTCTCTCGTCTTTGGTGCTCGCGTGTGCGCCTTTTGCGCGACGCGATTGGCTGAGCTCGGGTGGATTTCTCCTGGTCTGTGTACATGTTGCCTGACCGGCTTCTCCCGTCTCTCTTCCTCGCACCGAGCTGAGTTGATTTGAAAGAAAGGGCCGTGGACCTCTCGACCAATCGTCGAAACTCAGCTGCGGGCACTTTGCTAACAAACTGGCGAGAACGACGACGTCACTTTCCTTTCAACTTGCCAGTGACCACGTGACAAGATGGAGCTCCGCTGTCTCTACGCCAGCTCGTACTGCCCCAACATGCGCTCGATGAAGATCAGCGGAGAACTGCATCGCTTCTGTCTGTACCACCGACGCAACGCAAACGCAGCGCAGCGGCGATGGAAGCAGAAGAAACAGCAGGCGAAGACGAATGAGGACGGAACGACAAGCAGGTCAACCAAGAGGCGGAGTGGCGTGCCACAGAACGCTAAGAAACCACGTACTCTCAAGCCATCGACTCTCAGATTGGACAACCAAGTCACGCCCATGAATGAGAACCCGCGGCCTTCGAACATGGCGCCGAGCAGCTTCAGCGACGAAGACTTTAATCTCCTCTGCGAATTGGTTTTCGATACGAGTGCGGTCACCAATCCGATGCATGTGGGATCCACCAGTACGATCAGTCTGGACGCCAAATGACGGAGTCATCTTGTAGTAATGGAGAGCTCTTCCTGGCGTCCTTGGTCCTAGTCTGCGTTCGACTTAGCTCCTATTGTTTTAGCAGAGCAGAGGAAATTAGGCGTCGGGAACCTACTAGCCATGTCTCGCTCAAACGCTCAGTCGCCGCCATATACCTCACTCATCAAGACCTGAGTTCACAGAGTTATCTGCGAAACGCTCAAATTTTCACGATATCGCCCGTGAGGTTGCAAACGGGTAACTACATCCCACCAAAAAAAAGTTTTAAATCAGCGCCTTGCTACCAACATTTTGTGCTTTCATATCACAACCAGAGTTCGGGGCGCCAGCGAGAGGATGTCTCACGTTGAATGTATGTATCAAGTGTAGTGGTTTCCCGTACATTTCCAGCTCACTAGATAGCGCCGCGAAAAGCGAGATTTGGATCTGAACGACGAGCAATGTCCCAACAACGACGCATTCCCATTTTTTCCGCGAACGACCATCATGGATCTCCGCTGCCAGTACAAGAGTGCCTATTGCCCGAACAAGCGTTCGCTCAAGATCGGAGGCGATCTCCACCGGTTGTGCCTCTTTCATCGAACAAATGCCAACGCTGCTCAGCGTCGCTGGAAAGAGAAGAAGCGCCAGCTTAATCGTTCAAGCGGTCTCCAAGGAGATGATTTGCTATCCGAGAGTGACGATGGGCGTGAACAATTCGTTTCCCAAGAGGCGACTCATTCTTTACCTCCACGGATGCTGAGCTGGCTGGACAATCAAAATCCACTAGAATTCCCGACTGGTGTATCAGACTTGACGCCAGAGGACCTTGCCATTCTCGAAAGCCTGATGGTAAACGAAGAAGAGGAGCTCGACTTCGAAGATATCCCAAGAAATGAACGCTGGTGGGATCTCTCGGCAATGAAAGGAGGTGAAATATAGCAATCTCGCACCCCGTAATCGGATCAATCTAATTAAATTTAATTCAAACTTGGCTCAATCGGTCGAGCTGTAGCGATCTCGTTTGCTCTCGCAGCAGAACCATCGCTCTTGATCTGCTGGAGCTTCACAACCAAACCGAGGGTGGTACATCCTCGTGTACATAAAAGGGGGTGTTCAAGCAACCCTCCAAAGTCCTTCACGTTGTGATGATGTTTATGAACGTTTGATCTCGCAACAATCCAGATGAAGTGATCGCGGTCGATAGCGCTGTGTTTGAGTCGTGCAACAGTCCCATGGAGTCAACCAACAGGTGGTGATCTGTTCTGGTCAAGCGCATGGGGCAGACTATTTCTAGCGGTGCGTCCACATTGAGAATGAATTCCTTTGTACTCCCAGCGGATCCTCGCCCCGCATCCTATGGAGTTGGCAGCAAGTTTTTGTGGTAACACGATCAACGCGGCTGTACGAATTCTCAACACATCTCGACCAGCAAAGAAAGAGGATTGATGATGTTTTACCAACAGACTTGTGCTCGACCTTTGGTAAATCATCAGAAGATCGTGACAGCGAACTTCCTCGTAGTCCGCCCACAGAAAGGTTAAGTCCGTGCCCTTTTGCTCCGTTCCTTAGCTCTACACTTTTGTTGGGCGCTGTCGCTCTGGCCATTCTGACGCTGTGGCAATGGCCTTCGATCGGTGGATCTCTATTGTCGAACAAACGCTTGATTCGGTTTTTTGCACAAGATATCCGAAGGTTACCTAGCTCCGGTCGAATTGAAGCAAGATCAGGCGAGCTCGCATAAGTAGTGTTCCTTGGATAAAAAGCCTCATAGTGAGGAAAGTCTGCATAACGAAGAAGAACTCAGAAAGCAATACTCACAACCAAATCGACTGGCCCTTAAGCAGTGTGAACTTCGAGGGACGCGAGACAATCCAACCCCCACCAGCACGTCCTGTGACGAGTAACGAGAAAAGGTGACTCGACAGCATTCGAGTCATCGGCATCGAGGATCAGAATCTGAAGAATCGCGAGGTCTTCTTCACTGAGGGCAGGCGATTCATGCACAAGAATCGGCTCGAAGTTGAAGTTGTTCATCCCGGGATCTACAGGCTCCTGACTAGACTCTCTGGAAGTTGTTTGCAACTGCCTCGGCTCCAACTTCACGCCCAATGCCAATGCAGTGGATCTTCGTCTTGGTACACTCCCCGCTGCTGCTTCCACCTCGATATCTCGTAGTCGCAACTGCGAATTCTCCACCTTCTCATGATATTGGGGATTTGTGCCGTCGGCCTCGGCTATGGAGATTGTCTGCCGCCTAATTCGTCGCCGCCGCATCCATCTTCGCTGTGCCGCATTTGCTCGCCGTCGATGGAAAAGGCAGAACCGATGGAGGTCACCGCTAATCTTGACCGATCGAGTGTTCGAGCACTGCTTGCTCTTGTAGAGACACGGGTAGTCCATGACGTCCTGCTGTGTTGCCTGCCGAGCCCAGCTTTGAAAATGAAACTCCAAAATCGAGGAAGAACAAGGACCAATCTATGTCGCCCCACCGATTTGCCTCCAGAACATTGAGACACGCAACCACTGACTGACAGCGTCAGTCTCCAACTGACCCGGCGACAGGCGCGAAGACATAGCGATGTGTCTCCTTGGCAGCCAATGACCAGGTGGACGTGCCGTTCCCACAGTGCTCGATTGACGCCAACTGGCTTGTCAAACAGTCTGGTAATTCTTGAACTTGGCGAGTTCCAGAACAAGCATTAGCGGTCGGAAGAGTACAGTTGGAGAATAGGCTGGATGTACTCATCAGCTTTCACTGAAGACAGAGACAGCGTGGCACGACAACATACGAAAATGCATGGTGATGGAGCGAAGGCAGTGTTCTTCAGTTGACCCACCAGATCAATGGCTTGCTCTGGGCCACAGGAACTGGGTGACAAGGCAGTGGTTGAAGTTCCACTTCCACTGCAATCGTCGACTGATGGAGGAGGCTATCGATCGACACACATTGATCCCGGTATGAACAACAAACTCCAAACAAATGAAGCTCAGTTTGTGAAGGGGTCCGGCGCGCGTTTCCTGGAGGATGTTAACCTTGTTCTAAGGGCTTCGTGGGCAAGCACCGAAGCACGCAGTCACAAAGCAGACCAAAAGTTCTCAAACTTGTTGGCCGCGAGCCGCATCACTGCAGTGCCGTTCGTGCAGTCTTGGAGTCTGAACGTTTGAGTTGAGATGGCTTGTAAAACATGCTTGATATCCTGCACCTCGGTGTTCATATCTTGGCCGCATCGTCGACTGATCTGTCAATATCCGAGTGCTATGGTAGCACTCTCGTGGACAGATTGCCAGCCCTATGCCATTTGTCGAATTTGCCAAATCGCTCCTTTCGAGGGAAAAGACAGTCATGCTGCTTCGCTCTCACACATAGCTGTAGTGGTGCGCGGCCGCTTCGACACACGCACTCAAGCTGTTCGCACGGACGTCATGCAACAGACCCCAAGTTTGATCATCATCAATGCCAAAGCGCTCGACGCCGAAAGCTCGTTCGTCCCGCCTGTTGTTGATAGTATCAACAACAGGCGGGACGAACGAGCTTTCGGCACTATCAACTTGATAGTGATAGCACAATTGTGCGAGACCACCGGACTTACAGCTGTCACCCAACAAGGCCTGCGCAATCTCGCCGTTTGTTGGTGACTTTGGTGGTGACAACTTCGCGACCACTGGCCGCCCGAGAACGCCATTTTCCGCGCCCTCTACCACAAAGCGCGTCGTCTAGCTGATGGACTCAGCGTCTCGCACTGGACCCATCACAGATGCGCCTACAACAAGATTGCAGACTCTCTCACCAACCTGGCGATGAACACTACGCACAGCACCCGAGTGCATCACCCTACGGACCGAGATGGCCACGCCGACATCACGGTTCTGTTACACAACGACATCACTCCGTGGCTAAGCCTCCACGGCGCAACCGTTGAGCCCTAGGATGTCGACAGTACAGCAGGAAAGCTATTAGGATTCACACGTTGAGCTCAATAGACTTCACTTACATCATCATCACAGTTATGCAAGACACATATCCTGCTCGACTGTCTTACTAATTCCAAACTTGAGATGGAATCACAACCTCTTGGCTTGAGTCGGCTCGACCCAGTTGCACTAAAAGATATTTCGCCATCACCACCATTCTTCAGCTCAGGCTCGCGAGAGCGCTCGGGAACAACGGTCGAGACGCATTAAAAAGTCATGTTGAGTTCAATTTGGTGACCTTGGTGCGGATCATGGAGCCAATAGTCGCATCCAAGTCGAGCAAAATGCCTCTCAGATCATTGCCCTTAATAGCCAAGCAATGCTCGGATAGCTCAGTCAGACAAATTGAATTATTCGACACCATGGAAGACAGAATTTGAGAAGCCTCTTAAGCACAGAGACTCCGTAGTTTCTTTGCCACGAAGCTTGCCAATTTGCATAGTTGTTTCGTCAGGATCATTTCACACGTCCGTGTGGACAAGAAATTATCCAGACAGCTCCCCAAACGGGATCGCCTTCCAATCTCCCAGATCTCTTGGTCATGCGCGAGTGCTTTCATGCGCAAATGGCCGACGAATCGCTCTCTAGACGTGGAGAAAGCTCTCTGCAATCGCCTCGTCGCTGCTCGCTCTGCCGAGACGTGATGTCCGGTTCTCGATTGGCCTTCCGTGACTACGCATAGTTACCACGATGTCGTCCCATCACACAGCGACCGGAGCGTACTGTCCTTCTTTCGACTTCGTCACCAGCACTCGCGAGTTCATGCCTTGCGTTTCCGTCAGAGGAAGGGAGAGGGGGGGGGGGGGGGGGGGGGGGACCTGACCCAGACCTACTACTGAATGGCGATCTCGTCATCAGGTACGAACAGAGAAAGCAGCAGTCCCACGCGCTGGTCACACGCTGGAAAGCCGTGCAAACTCCTATAGAATCGAATGGAAAACGCCATCGCAAGCAATTCTAAGGCTCTGAAAGGCGAAACCAACAAGAGGAAGAGAGAGAGGAAAAGAGCAGTTGGTCCTGTGGGGGAGGAGGGAGGGGGGAGGCGGAAGGCCAGTCCCAGATAGTGTCACAGAAATGAGGTAATGACTATACACTGAAAAATCTATACACTTCAATGTATACTAGCAGAATTTGGGGCCAATTCGAAATTACGCCATGCATTCGTTCTAGCTACAGACTCCAGGGCTTCGTGTCGTCATCTGCGTGGACGTAAGTGACGGAGGCTTTCCAAGTCGTTGCCCAGCCGACGCAGAGATCGAGGCGTTCTTTCGGCGACCACAAATCCATCCGCGACAGCTTCTCTCGCTCGATCTCACTTTTGGCGATCGCTCCTTGCTGCAGCTCGAATGTCAAATCCAGAGCCGATGCAGCGCTCTGGTGTTGCAGTGTCAGAAGCAGCCGCGTGGCCTGGGCACCTCGGTGGGATCGACCGTACCGAAGAGGCCACCAGTACAGTTCTAGGAGGATTGTTGAGCGAGCGTGGTTGACAGTGCCGAGGTAATCGCCACCGAATACCTGAGAGCCGATGAGGGAGCTTAGGCCGATCGGGAGGCTACTCGCTGTTCGTGGGAGGCCGTCACACACTAGCGTCATCCACGGATTCTGATCCGGAAGGAGTGAACACTCGCTCCGAACCTTTCATTGATGAATCGTCAGTCGGCGAATTTGAAGAGAAGCCAGCTACAACACTTGCGTACGTACCAAGAGGGTCTCGCTGCCAGTAACGCGCATGTACACGCGCTGCAGCTGTCCCATCATCGCCAATGTCGCACTGATAGTCGGTGTGTCGTGGTCTTTTGTTGTTCCGTGTTGTGATGAGATTGAGGCTCGGTCAATATATGCTGTCGACGCATCGATGACCCAGCAACCGTCCAACGTAGTGAGTGCTCGACGTGGCTCTTTTGATCGAAACATACGTAGCTGTTGAGGTTGTTTTCGCTATGTCGGCACAGCATGTCAAACCGTATATTCACAATTGATGAATCGGAACTTTCCGTGTAATAACGTACCACCAACGTCTCACGCATCTGGGAAATAAAGCTCTCCCACATGATCGTCCCGGGTGCCTCCAAAATATCTCGCAAGTCGGGCCACAAGGACTGGAAGCGCGCGTGGGAATGCGACAACGAAATGATAAGCTCGCTCATTGTACGAAGAACCTTGAAAGCCGTGTCTCGCGTCGGTGAACTATCGCTGGACGGTGTCTTCACCTCCTGTGACCAGAAAATTTGTACGCGCTTGCATAGCAAACCAGCGAAATGGAGAAAAGCATCTCGGAGACTGTGCTTGTGGAGAACCACACTTGCATGGGCGTCGAAGAAATCCTGGAATAGCATGATATTCTCTTTCGAGAGCAGCCAAATCGATAGTTTGGCCACGACGAGCAGCAAATTCTCAACCTGAGAGCTCATTCCGGCACCGCTGCTGGTACTTGTAACACCGAGGCTGTGGGCGGTGGCAGCAGCGGTTGAAACGCCGTCACGACTTGGAAAGATTAGCGACAGCAGCACTGCAGGTTGTCGAAGTGACGACCGACTGGATCTTAAACGTCCAGGCTCGCGAGTAGTCGACTCATTGTCACTCCAGTGGTTTTGCATGGCTGTGTAGACATGCTCGCGCACCCGAAATGACTGCATGGCAAAAACCATCGGCACGTTCGAGAGGAAATAATAAACGATCGCAAGATCTTTCATGTGGAGCGTCATCGCTGTGTGCTGTCGCTCCCAAATCCACTGCGTCCGCACGAGCGTATTCGCCGAGGGCGGCCTTGCTTGGCGGTAATGGGCGCAGCTCTCGCAGACGCACTCGCCTTCTCCGTCGCGATCGTCGTCATCGTCATCCAACTCGTCTTGGTCAAGTGGACTAGTCCCTGCTCCTTGGAATGAGTTACGTTGTCGCCGACCTCCATCGTTGTCGAGAAGTTTGTAGTGATTCGAAGGTATCGCACCGATTTTCGCCGGTGTCAAGCCGCCATCTGAGCCAGATTGTTTCTGGAAATCGTGGAAAGCCTGAGAGATTTGTTCTTGGACCACTTCATTGAGATCGTACTCGGCGTGGTCGACATCAGCTGGGTACCCAGAGCCTTCCATGCCTTCGAGCCCCTCCCATGCAGCACGCCGATACGAGACTAGGGTGAACTGAGGTGAACAAACCGTGCTGATGACTTGCACAAGATCTTGTGGAGCCCCGCCAGAAGGTCGGCGATAGAGGATGTAGGCCTTGAGCACGTGCTTCGTCAGACGCCGAGCTTTGTTTGCACCGCTTTCCCAGTGGTAGTACCACTTGGACGAAGTTTGACCATTTAGCAGGAACACCCGAGTCGTGGGCTTGGAGGAGCTTGCCGCACGATTCTGCATGACTCCTTGTATCCAAGTCGCTTCCGGGTTAGCCTCGCTCTGGCTCACGCTCATCAAGTGGCGCAGTGAGTAGTGCTCGCCAACTACGAGTGCTGTCTCGAGGTCCACGGTCTCGAAGCGCGCAAAGACGAAGAGCGAGTTGGCGTCCACGGGCATCGGCTGGTGCATTTCAACGGCGAGCTCCAGCGACGAGCCACAGTAGCTGCGTTCGACGTGGCTTGGACAGCAGTGTGGGAAGCATCTACGACACCAGTTAGCTGTTAGCGCACGACGCAACCGAACGGAAGACAGAGGACGGGGGGAAGGCGAACCGGAGGATCTACGCGAAGAGACACACAGACGACAGATTTCAGTAAACCATCAAATAATAAAAGGACCGCGATCTTGAGACGGTCTCACTTTCGTGCCGCGATTGCGATTACTCCTGTATATGTTAAATGCACAGCATGTGGACAAGGTCGATTGCCGATCGATTGTAAAGCAGAATTTTCATGAGGATACACGTCTCGGATCTGTCACTCGAAAAAAAAAAACACGCACCGCTTGTATTCTTTCTCGAAGAGCGTCTGGTGGCGACAGTGGAGCCGAAAAAAGACCCCAGAACAGGTCGGCAGCGTGCGCGCCATGGCTTGCGAAGAGGGCGAGCGGCCGGCGATTCCGTCGCGGTTCTGAGGCGCGGAACCTGGGAGCGCCTGGGCTGAGGCTGTCGGGATCAGGTGGCTGGCTGTCTTCAAGTCTTCGTCACTCTGTGCGCGCGGACAGAAGAAGGCGAATGGGGCAGGCTCAAGCTCAGCTCCCAGGAACTTGAGAGAGTGCGAGGTGAGACTCTTCGCCCGAGGGGTTTCGCAGGAGCTACTGAAGTTGGACAAAATGAGCGCTCCCCAATTGGTCGAAAAGGAAACGGCGTCAGTGCCGATTGGGTTGCCGAAGCGACGGTCATCGCGCGCAGTCTGCAGCGCAGCAGCCAAAGGCAGACGCGCATCCAAGCGGCGACTGTCCTTATTATGGGAGGGCCAGCTGCCGCCGTTGCATCATCTTCGACTCGATGTTTTTTCCTCGTCACCCGTAATTTCATACGCTTGACTCCACACGAGTATCCTAGGGCTCGAGCCCCGGACCTTTTTATTTTTATGGCTGCCCCTCTGCGAGCCCTTGCAAAGGGTGGAGAAACATGCTCAATTCCAGCCGTCTGTTGAGGAAGGATAACCGCAGCAGACCGGAAGAGTCGACATGCGAACATGCGGCGACTTTCGAACCTTCGTGGGCTCGGTACCGTACTCATTCCCTTGCCATGTTCAAGCTGGCCCGTGTGCGTGGGACGAAGAGCCGAGTGGGAAGGCGGCAGCGAACGAGGCTAGGGTCTCCAAAGACAGAACAACTGGTGTGCGAGAGGCTTGCTTAAAGAGTTCATTGCTGCTGTTGAGTTTGCTCTTCTGCACAAAGACGAGCGACGTGACTGCAGCCAATACCTCCATGGGGATGGGGAAGATTTGCACTTCACCCATCCTGGGAAAGCCATCGGAACAGTACACCATTCGTTGTCAACAGAGAGCGAGAGAGGAAGAGAGAGAGAGAGAGAGAGAGCTGTCGCCAGTCTGGTAATAGGTTTCGACTCCAGTGCCTTAGAGTACCGTGTCTGTGTTTGGGTCAGGTTCAGTAGTGGAAAAAATTCCAGCAAAACACACAAGTCCTCGTCGGACTTAATCCAGTAGCCAACGATTCCGACCAGACACTAGCGGTTTCGAGAAGAACCCAAGTGCTGGCGTGCTTGGGAGGAGCTCCCACCTCATCGCAGCTGGAGCTCTTGATCACCAGTTCACAAAAATCCGTGTGGTCCGTTTCGAGACGATCCCACGAGATAACCATTTGATTCCTCTGGTGTTGGTGGGGCAGAGGATTTCGGCGAGTAATGAGCGTTGCCCCTCAGACGGTTGACGATCGCAATGACCGTCAGCGAAAAGCAGCGACATTGTTTGGACGACGCGATAACCTGTGCCGCACACAGCCTATGGAGAAGCTCTTATGTGGTGGTCGTCAGCCCAGAGCTTGTCGCCGCGCTCTAAAGAAACGCATCGACTCACCGACTCAAAGGATTTGCTGGTTGCTGACTAAACTCACTTAACCTTCGGCCTGGATACCAAGACAGCACCGAGAGCTGGTTGAGACTATTAGGACCGATAAGCTTGATGACGCATCGCCACGATGAATTGCGGTGGCAAAATTGTTTTGATACAACTTGAATCGCGCGGGTGTCGACAAAAAAATCAGTGCCCAGCTATGCTATTCTTCTCGAGTAAACTAAGAGCGCAGAATGGCTTGATCAGCTCTGAAATCAACCGTTTCAGTCGAGAAGAACAAGTTCGAGGCATGCTGTGGTCCTCTCCCGCCCAGCATGAATTTCTTCAGATCCAAGAGAGTGGGGACTGAATTTGTGACCATGATTTGAGCACACCAAAGTCCGATTATCGCCAAAACACAACCCCCATATTCTATCGACGGCATCCTTCGTCTCCCGCCAACGAGAACTGTACGCCCCATCATCTTGCTAGCGACTACATCACTTATTGTCCACTATCACTTGCGCTCCCAGAATCGTAAACAATGTAAATAAAGATTGTGCTGTCTGTCTTTCATACCCTTTCAACCACGTAACTTTTGCTGTTTGTGGTCGTTGGCATGGTCGGTCATTCCCTCTATCCATTTGGCGTGAGGATAACACTGTCCTCAGTGTCCGAACGTCGGACAGTTTGCACGTAAATTTCCTCAGTTATCGCTGACTCACTTTGACGACACTCAAGAAGGACGTTCTTGGTGTGAATATCAAGAACCAAGTGTCTATCGATGTCCTCATTATCTTATGGCTCCCGGTATGACGGGGGTTGGAATATTAGTAGCACTGATCTGTAAACCAGGTTCTGGGAGTCAACGTAACGCTAGGGTCTGAGGCACCTCGTTCAGGCTTGGACTCTCACAACCTGGGTCACAGATCAGTGCTACTTGGCTTGATTCTTTGTTTTGTTTTCGTTCAAGACTGGTATTTCCGATTCGTGTACGTTCAATATGCGCGAGCATTGGCAGCATGTAGGTTTGAATTTGTGAAAAGTACAAGTGAGTAGTAGTGTTGTACGCAACCATCCAGCGATCAAAGGAGCCTGTCAAGGTCACCTAGCGCCAACAACACTTTTTAAACGAGCAGTTCAGTTCTGGAGATGGGGAGATTAGTCCACGGATCTCGAAGTGAGACTGCGTACAAACGAGGATGTTGGCTGGAGCGAGATAATGTCAACATCTCACCGTAAAGTCCGTCTATGATCATGGCGAGGGTGACGGCATCTTCTCCCTGTCTATCGCACCAAACTCGAGCTTTTACGAAACGAAAGCGATACACTCACGTACCTGAACTTCCTACAAGCGATCGCTTGAAATGCTTGAGTAGCAAGAGCAAAAGTCATGATAGAACCGGTGTTACCAGGAGTTGTTCACAGTTGGAGGCCTCCGGTCGCTGTTCGCGTGTCAAAGGCTATAGGTATATTAGTCTGCGTCTTCTCTCTAGAGATGACTCCCACTCGGTCAGTTTTGAGCGGCGTTCAAGCCCTCATTGGTCGACGCAGACTCTCGACCTAGAGTAGAGTACAAAATATCGTGTCGAGAATACCATTAGATCATACCATCATTGGTGACTTATCTCGTTTGAACTGACACGTACAGGCATCGTGTGCGCCTAGGAATCGTCATCCGGAGCAAGAGCGTAGTTTACCTGCGAGCAATCAGCTCTTCACTGTCGCGTTTCTTTGAACTTGAATAAACACACCCTTCGTACCGTTTAAAGGTCTCCTTGTGCTCGATCTGGAGAAAGACGCCCACGCATGTTTTACTACTTTACCTTCACCAACATGTCGCCACTCTGTCCCCCATTTGATTACTCCAGGGGTTCTTTTCAATGATAGCAATCGTTCCGTTGAGGTAATGAGAACGGCACACTTTGTCACACGGGCAAAGCTCCTCGGCGCCCATCTGATGCCCTCGGTTTCGGTGGTTGAACAGCCCTGTGACGAGCACCACAGTACTTGCGAGAAATCTTGCTCTTGGAGAACGCGGACTGGATATCGCCTCATCCCAGCCCTCCACCTGCGCCCCTTGCTTCTGCACGGTTCTTCTGAAGAGCTGCTGCGTCGGTTCGGCATCGTCGGGCTTGTTCAAATCGCAGAGTGGCCCTGGGAACGTACATCGAGCGTCCTCCAATCTCAGCCTACCTACGCGATCCACGTACACTTCCGACTTCTGGCTGGCGATAGGTGAGCTCATGAGACCACCTCGTGGAATTGTGTGACTCTAAAACACAGTATGGCGGAAAAGGAAACGAGGAGAGAACGAGAGGGCGAGCAGAGGGGTGGGGGCGGATGACAATCCTTCACTATGGGCCAGTAAGGTCATTAAATCGAGGTACTTTGTTATACATGGACTATACGCTCTCTGTGTATACTTCAAAAATCAGTCTAATGGTGAGCCATCACTGCCCATGGCTGTGCCCATGGCCATGGCTATGACTGTGCGAGCCGTGGTGGTGGTCGTCGTGATCTTGGTGTTCGTAATCAAAGACTGTGGAGGACGCTTGGCATGTCGTCGCGAGCTCCACGATGATGTCTTTGACCCGAGGCACGTCCTTCTGGATCGCGTCCTTGACTCGCTGCTTCCATTCGCAGGCTCGTTCGAAGGACACAGCGTCGTCTCCGTCCCGCATAACTAACGTCATGTCAACGTGGAGGCGGCGTCCGATCTTACGGCTTCGCAGTTGTCGCACACTCACAATCTCGCCCCCGCTCGCGTCCACGACGGACTGGGCAGCTCGATTCAGCTTGTTGACAGTCTTCAGAGGAAGCTGCGCGTCACAGAGATCCTTGATGGCGTCCCAGCCAATCTCTCCACCCATCTTGAGGATGATGCCGCCGACGAGCATTCCAGCAATGGGGTCGAACATCGGAAACCCAGCCAGACTCAGCCCGATCCCGCCCATTGCAACGACACTGGTGACAGCGTCACTTCGATGGTGCCATGCGTTCGCGATCAGCACGCTCGAGTTGATGCGGTTTCCCACGGCGATTGTCGCGCGGTACAACGCCTCTTTTGCCGCGACTGAGATAGCTGCAATGCCAAGAGCAGCTGGATGGAGCATCATCTCGTCGCTATGGTGATGGTGAGACGGTGAGTCGAGTTCTCCTCCGTGGGCGTGAGGAATCGCCGCTTTGATCGCCTCCGCGACCTCTGGGTCAATCGACAAAGACGCAAGCTTGGCGTCAAGCGCAGCGAGACTCGGCGCTGTCGAAGGTTCCACCAGCAGCATCAGCGTGTCGAACGAGTGGTTGATGATGCCGAGTGAACCGCCGACGAGCAGCAGCGACACGGAGAGCGCGCCAATCGTCTCGTATTTACCGTATCCGTACGGTTGAAATTGGTCCGGAGGCCGCGTGCAGTACTTGAGCGCGGCGAGCGTGATGGCGTCGCTCACGAGGTCGCTCATGGAGTGGACGGCATCGGCCAAGAGCCCCGCCGAGTGGAACGTCACGCCTGCGACGCCCTTGGCAGCGCTCAGCACCACATTAATGTACACGCCTATCCACGTAATACGGTCTGCGGCCTTGGCGCCTTCATGGGTCAGAGCCTCGTCGGTTTCTTCTTCTTCTAGCTCGCTCAATCCGCCGTGGGAGTGGCCGTGGCCTCCGCCATGCCACCGGATCTGGCCTAGACACCGGCCGTGCGACGCGAAAACCGCCTTGGAGCGGCCCTTTTCGCGCACAATCGACGGAACGTGGTGTGAAGCGTACGGTGGCAGCGCGCGGCGCGTGTGGAGCGACGCCTGCGGTGGAAACCCCCACGCAGAGCTCGCCGACGCGGCGCCCAAGAGACCGCGCGGGATCGCGTGGCGCGTCGCCTGTGAGCCGATTCCGACGCCGGCAGTCGCGACTCTGGAGAGAAGAAGCATCGAGCGACACGTTAGCGGCCGTTGGGAGCGAGCGGAGGCCGCGTGGCGCGCGCCGCGAGCACCGACTCACCTCCACATCGTGCGCTGGATTCTGCCGACTTCACTTTGGTGAGGTGGGACATCAACTTGGACGGGTCCCGCGATATGATTACGGAGGTTACCCTCCACGTGTCAGCTCCCGTGGGTCAGTAGTGGCCTATACTCAATCTGTAATCAAAGGATATCAATTGTTACAATCTCCAGAATGTTTGTTCTATAAAATCAATTACCAATTCGTAGATTGTATGCACTATCAAGTAATGATAGAAACCTCTGATTACCAGCACAACTTGTCAGGAGGCGCGTGCCACGGGCCGGTCTTGGAGTCGAGTTGCAATTTTCCTCTGGCTCGATTTTCCCTTCCAACCCGGGTCGGGTCACCCCATCCTCAAAACCCACCAACCCGTGCCAGTCCTCCACCCACCCGGCCCGTCCACGGGAGGGAGTGACCCCAATTGAGCTCTCCATCGACGTGGAGCGAGAGAGCGAGAGAGCGAGATCCTCGCGCGCCGCTCGCCGCCATGGTGCTCTCGGCCGTGTTCATCACGGACCTCAAGGGCAAGATCATCATCTCGCGCAACTACCGCGGCGACATCCCCATGGCCGCCGCGACCAAGTTCACGCACTATGTGCAGGAGAAAGACGACTCGGAGCAGCGCCCCGTGTTCACCGAGGACGGCTTCACGTTTGTCTACGTCAAGGTGCGTTTCGTGGGCTGCTGCTGCTGCTTGCATGGACATGGTGATGGAGAAGACGCTGACGTTGTGAGGGGGGGGTGTTATTGGAAATGATAATATCCAGCACAACAACTTGTACCTGATGACCGTGACCAAGGTCAACTCGAACGTCGCGCTCATGATCATGTACCTCAACCGTATTTGCCAGGTATGTGTGTGGAGAGAAGATTTTGTATGTGGAGGATCCGATTGGGAGCACGAGGAGCTCAGGGATGGGTTTGTAGGTCTTCCAAGATTACTTTGGCGAGCTCGAGGAAGAGAGCATCCGCGACAACTTTGTGATCATCTTTGAGCTGCTGGACGAGACCATGGACCACGGATACCCGCAGGCGACCGAGTCGCGCATCCTGCGCGAGTACATCACCCAGGAGGGCTACCGTCTCGAGTCGGCGCCGCGTCCGCCGACGGCGCTCACAAACGCCGTGTCGTGGCGAAGCGAAGGCATCAAGCACCGCAAGAACGAGATCTTCCTGGACGTCGTGGAGAAGCTCAACCTCCTCGTGTCGAGCAACGGAACGGTGCTGCATTCGGAGATTCTTGGCGCGATCAAGATGCGCTCGTTGCTCTCGGGCATGCCGGAGCTCAAGCTCGGTCTCAACGACAAGGCGCTTTTCGAGGCCACAGGCCGGACAGCCGCCAAGGGCAAGCAGCTCAAGAGTGTCGAAATGGAGGACATCAAGTTCCATCAGTGTGTGCGTCTCGCTCGCTTCGAGACCGACCGCACGATCTCGTTCATTCCTCCGGATGGAGAGTTCGATCTCATGACGTACCGTTTGGCGACTCACGTCAAGCCGCTTATCTGGGTCGAGGCCGTCGTTGAATCCCACTCCCGAAGCCGAATCGAGTACATGGTCAAGGCGAAGAGCCAGTACAAGAGCCGCTCGATGGCTAACAACGTCGAGATCGTGATCCCTGTGCCGCCAGACGTCGACACGCCGAGCTTCAAGGCCAGCATCGGCTCGGTTGCGTACGTGCCCGACCGCGATGCAATCGTCTGGTCCATCAAGCAGTTCTACGGCCAGCGTGAGTACCTCATGCGCGCGCACTTCGGCCTGCCGTCGGTCAACAACGAAGAGTCGGAAGACTGGAAGGCGCCGATACAGGTCAAGTTCGAGATCCCGTACTTCACGGTCTCGGGTATTCAGGTGCGCTACCTCAAGATCATGGAGAAGAGCGGCTACCAGGCCTTGCCGTGGGTGCGGTACATCACACAAAACGGAGACTACCAGTTGAGAATGTCGTAGAGCAATCCACGGTGACAGGCGTACCAACTAGAGTCCACGCACAAAAGAGAAACAATATGCCAGGAGAGGTAAAGAGAATATCGCTCCAAATGGAATACATGTATGTCCTTCCTGTAGTGCCAGATCGCGGCAAGTGGGAGCTACGCTAGGTAGAGAGAAAGAGATGCGACTTGCTTTAACGATGCGCGAGGTTGGTCGAGAGCGTCGACATCGCCTTGGCCTTGCCATCCGGCACCATGAAGAGCACGAGCGGCTTGTCCTTGGAGATGTACGGCTGGTCGACACGGAAGAAGCCACGACGCTCAAGCTGCACGACATCGTTGAGCTTGGCGTTGCGCAGCTCGTGGTCGCCAAGCGCGTGCATCTCGGCACGCGTCACGGGCGTGAGGTGGTCCACAAAGTTGTCTCCCTCCTCGAGCTTAGGCTTCGAGATCAAGTGGTCGAACTCAACAAGCACGCAGTCGACGAGGTCCGGCACGTCGGCGAGCCACGTGACCTTGAGCTTGGTCTTCTTGAAGTCACCCTCCGGGTGGTTCTCGGCCTCGACACTGACGATGGAACCGTCAGCGGCCTTGTTAATCTTGCGGATGATGATGTTGCCGTGGCGCATGAGCGTCACTTCCTCATCTACGTTGAAAAGGTTGACGTCGTCACGCTCGAGCAGCAGCTTGTTCGAGAAACGCATGACCTTGTTACCCAGCGACGGGTCCTTCGGGTGGCGTGCCACTGGGAGACCAACGACGTCAGCGGCCACGTTCGTCAGCAGCAGTGGCACCGTGTTCTCCTTGTTCAGTGCGTAGTAGCGGAACGCGACGGGGTCCACGACACGCTTGTTGAGCGTCCAGAACTTGTCCCACTCCATGTCCGTGATGCGGCGCGACGCACCCTGGCTCACAATGAACTCACGCAGCGCCGAGACTTGGACACCGCGGCGCAGCACGCCCTGGATGGTCGGGAAACGCGGGTCGTTCCAGCCGGTGACGTGGCCGTTGTCCACAAACCACTGGAGCTTACGCTTGGAGAGCACCGAGTGCACGAAGTTCATGCGTGCGAAGCCGTGGATGTGGACAACACGCAGGCCGAGCGCCTTCAGCACCCACTGGTACTGCTCGTCGCGGTCGTTGTACTCGGTCGTGCGCAGCGCGTGGGTCACGCCCTCGAGCGAGTCCACGATCGGGCAGGCGAGATCGTAGGTCGGGTAGGCCTTGTATTTGGTGCCCGTGCGGTGGTGCGGCGTCGGGTTGCTGCGGAAGAAGACCGGGTCGCGCAGGGTCTTGTTCTTGGCCTGCATGTCGATCTTGGCACGCATGCAGTAGCCCTCGGCAGCCGGGTCGTTGTTGAGCATCTTCTCGAAGAGGTCGAGGTTCGTCTCCACGTCCTGGTTGCGGCACTTGGACTCGATACCGTCCATGCGCTCAGCACGCATCTGCTCCTGGCCCGTGTTGTCCATGTACGCGTTACCCTCGCGGATCATCTTGCGCGCGAGCTCAATGATCTTCGGGAAGCTATCGGACGTGTAGGTCACCTGGTCCGGCACGATGTCGAGACGGCGCAGATCCGAGAGGATGCTCTGCTCGAACTCGTCCTTCTCCTTGGACGGGTTCGTGTCGTCGAAGCGCACGATGAGCTTGCCGTTGTAGTGGCGCGCGTAAAAGTCGTTCAAGAGACACGCCTTCAAGTGTCCAATGTGGAGGTATCCACTCGGCTCCGGCGGGAAGCGCGTGACGACCTGGCCGTCCACGGCGCCCTTGAGCGGCGGACAGCTGCCCATGCTCTTGCCCTTCTGGGACTCGGTGTTGGAGCCCTTGGCCGGCTTGTTCTCACCACCGCGGACCTTCTGCTTGGGCGCCTGGACGACCGTCGGCTTGATGGCCTTGAGCGCCGTCACGGCGCCGACGAAGACGTCCTGCGAGTTGAGGAACTTGTACCAACGCGTCACGTTCGCGTAGGTCTCGACATTGAGCTGCAGCGCCGCGAGACGTGACCAGACCGCAATGTCAGCGAGCGAGATCGCGTAGCCCACGAGGAATGTGCGCGTCTTGAGCACGACGTCGAGGAACGCGAGGCCCTTGGCGACGCTCGCGCTGTTCGCATCCGTGAGACGCGAGAGCGCAAAGTCGAGCCACGAGTCGATCTGCGCGGCCGTGACGGCGCTGTTGTCGGGGCCTAGAAGCCCGATCGACGGCGTCTTGTGGCGCGCGAGGAAGCGCGCAGCCGCAAAGTCGCCCGAGACCACGTCGCCGCTCGCGAACACGAGCGTCGGCTCGATCGTCTTTTCCTCGATTTGGTTCTGGAAGAGCTTGGTCTGCTTGGTCAGCGCCGCGACCACGTAGGCCGCGAGCGGCAGCGCCGGCGACGCGCTCGAGAACACGACGGTCGGGTCCTGCTCCGCGTCGGCGACCGAGAGAAGGCGTCCCACGGGGCCATCGACGGCCTTGACTGGCGCTGCGGTCGGCGCAGGCTTGGCGTCCTTGGTCTTCTTGGGCTCCTTGGGCGCGTCCTTCTTGGGCTCCTGCGGGGGCTCGTCGCCGGCCTTGATGGCGGCCTTGGCGGCCTTCTTGCGCTCCTTGTTGAGCTCCTTCTTGGACTTTTTGTTCGGGTCCTCGGGCTCGGCCTTGGGCGTCTCCTTAGGCTTCTTCTCGGCCTTGGGCTTGGGCGGCGGGCCGTAGTCGGCGCCCGTGAGCTCCTTGAACTGCGTCTTGAGCGCCAGCAGCTCGGCCACGGCGGCCGCCAGCGCGTCCTTGTTGCTCGCGTCCTTGGCCGCCTTGAGCTCGCGGATGGCGTCGCCCTTGGCCACGATCAGCGCCGTCAGCTCTTGCTCGGTCGCCATGGGGATTTGGGAAGTGAGCTCTTGGGATCGAATGGCAGAATGGAAGAGATCCAAAAAAAACAAAGGTTCCAAAAAAAAAGAGACCGAGTGAGCCCCAAAGAAAATAAATTCCCAACGCCGGACATAAATGACGGTGATTCGTGTGGTGCCGGGTTATTTATTTCCGGGAGCGTACGCCGCCGTACGCTCGCAGAGCAAAATCCTGTGATGGGGAGCGGTAATTTACGAGAAGCTTCACGCACCACACGAATCCGTCCCAATGTACTGTAATAAGGTTGAAATGGACCAAGCCAATTCAGGCTAATGTGGTGATTAGCCGACAGAACAGTAGATGCGAAAATCACCGAGTGAGCACTTGCCAGAAGGCAGGCAGCCGCCCCGACGTCTTTGCTGATCGTGCCACCGTTACGAGGGCTCCTTCATTCTCGTATTGTCAATCGTACTGTGTTTTTTTTCGTTTGGTTGTAATTGTACAACTTACTTGGTCGCTTTGAGAGCCTCGGCCATGGCCTTGCGGAGTCGATGAGCGACTTCAAGCGAAGTAGGTCGCTCAGTAGGTGCAAAGGCCATGCAGCGTTTGGCGATCGTCAGCACCGACTCAGGACACGACTTGGAAAATCTCGGAGTCCAGCCATCGGCCATGATGTGGTGCAGCAACACGTTCTCGTCCATTTCTTCGCCGTCGCGATTCACGGTTTGGCTGTGGAACGGGAGCTCGAACGTGTCGATCTCTGTGAGCACCACGCCGAAAGAGTAGACGTCGACGGCTGGCGAGATCTCACCACTACCAGTGAGCATCTCGGGCGGGATCCACCGCCCCGTACCTCGCACAGCGAGGTGCTTGTTCTCTAAAAGTGAGAGTGCCATCGGGCCACTACGATACACATCCGCATTGTCACCTCCGTCATGGTCGTGATCGTGTTCTTCGTCGGAATCAGACGCCACAAAACGAGCGATCCCGAAATCTGCAATCTTCACGCGCACGTTCACGTCCAGTAACAAATTACGTGATTTGAGATCGCAATGAACGAGCGCGCGATTGAGAGAGTGGAGGTACACGAGCCCTTCGATGATATCGACGGCAATCCGCCACTGACGGGGTGTCCAAAGCCCCACCCCGTCGCTGGTGGACCGTTTCTTTGCTTGCCGCTGGGTGCTCAAGTACGAAAGATAGGCGCGCAGGTCTCCGTACGGCATAAACTCCAGCAGCATCTGCACGTCGCTCTCCATGGTCCAGGCAACACCGAGAAACGACACGATTCGGTGGTGGTCAAGTTGGCTGAGGATGCGGATCTCGCGTGTAAAGTCCTTGATTCGCTGACGGTCGCGCTGAATGGTTTGTTTGAGGCATTTGACGGCGACGGTCTGCGTTCCGCGATACTGAGCTAGCCACACTTCACCAAAAGAACCACTAGAGAGCAGTCGCGTACGCTGCACCGAGTCGAAGTCCACACGGTGTGCCAACATTGCCTCGTCGTTCCAGATCGATGACGAGCTGTGGATGAGTTCAACAGACTGGGTCGACATGGTCAACATATCACCAGACGATGGCGGTTTCCACATTCTGCCCGTCTCAACCACCAGCGAATTCGCGTCGGCACCTCGTCCATTTCCGGAAGGAGCGCTTGGAGTCCTGTCCCTCGACACAGCGTCCACACCGTCCTCGAGCGTTGTCTCTCGTAGTACCAGCGCTTGACTCCAGCTCAGACCCCGAAGGGATGAGAAATCGCACGCTCTGGTGATGCGGATCTCACCTTCGCCATCAAACTCCAATCTCGGAACTGGGGGGCGATGCTCGCGTCGTCTATCTAGTGGGTCTTTCCGTATCTCGGAAAACACAAATTCTGGCTCGACAGCCTCTTCTCCTTCTTCTTCGTCTGATTCAAAGAGCGCTTCTTCGTCGATGAGATCCCAGCGATCCAAGGCTTCTAACTCGGCCAGCCGCATCAGCCGCTTCCGCCGCCGATGGTTTTTCATTTGATGGCGAAAGCAGTGGCTCCACACAGTCGTAGCCTTGACGCTTACTGCTCGAAGATGTTCTTGCCGCGGTTTATAGAATCGGAGCTCGTCGCCAGGATGGCGTAGCCCGCCGCCTCCCGAGGCCACGCGGCGCTTGGCGATGCGGTCCGATTCACTCCTCTCTATTTCCTTACTCTGCTCGTACCCCGTGACGACCAGGTCACCGATGTCGCGCTCGATGGTCATATCCACGCGCGTGAGCACGAGTCTCTGGAGCAGCTTTCCCGAGCGTTCGCTCGTGTCGTCATCGCGGTAGAGCCGCAGCTCGTCGGCGGCGGCGTCAAAGACGCCAAAGCGGCGCTTGAACTTCTTCGCGAGCAGTCCTTCGCGCCGCATGATCCAGCCCGAGAGCAAGACCGGGAAGAGGTAGCACCCGTGGCGGAAGCCCTGCTCTTCGTGGCGCTCCTCGAGGTACTCGTAGACGCCTTGGGCCGGGTCGCGGATGCTGCGCACGGAGATGGAGACGGCCGCGTCCTGAGCAGTGGGGCTCTCGCTCGCGCGCTCGCGCGTCATGGGCGCCGTCGCGGCGAAGGAACGGTCCGGGGCCCGCGAGTCTCGCGGCGTCGTCGAGTGTGATACATCACATGATGGTCAGTCCACCGAGCAGCTCTTTTCGAAAACAACGCGACTCAGACGGTTTTCTCAGGTTTACGATGAGACTAGTTCACCAATGAAAATGAGGTTGCATCAGACTCAGATTAACAGTCATAGTATTGCAAAACAAGGTAGGAGAGAGGAAGGAACGCGCTGGAAACGAGTGCCAAACTTGGGACCCGACCGAGAAATCGGCATGGCAAGCTCAAGAAGCAAGCGCGTGAACATTCCAGCGTCGGGAATTGCTAGAAGGTCGTTTGTCGGTGAAATGGAGCGAGGTTGCGGTCTCGCTGTTCTCGGCCACGCGTGCGAGTTTCGCATGGCAGTGGAATTCTATTGTCTTCAGTTTTTCTGTTCGTCTGCGTTTTGTGTCGCTGATGGAGGTTGATGGCAGTGTGATTCGCCGTCCGAAAGGGCCGAATGCATGGAAGCTCTCGGGCGTCTTTCTTGGTACGCGAAAGACTTGACAGACTCCCGAGTGCAGGCAGAGGTCGTCGGCGCGAGCAACACTGAGTTCATGCGCGAACTGCTAGGCACGCAGACCTCTGCCGTGGACAGAAAGCCTCGGCTCGAACTTTGCTCGATCCAGAAGGGATTTGTCGGAAGGCGCTCTGTTTCGCGGAGCTAATGTGCGATTCCCTATCGAAATGAATCTGAATGAGTGGAGCTTTTGACTTGGAGTGTTGCAAGCGAAGGTGAGCATCGAGACGAAGTACTCTTGGGGGTTTGAATGAGGTCTGGAGTGTTATATACGTTCACCGCACTGCCCAAATCCCGGGTTGAGGGTGATGATGATGACAGTTGGGAGTCTTTTGCTTTACATCAGTGTAAATGACTGTAGCTTGGACTATCCAGAGGTGAGGGGCAAATACTCGACATGTATGCGGGGACTTGCCATGCTTGAGATCCTACCACGCTTTGTGCCATGAGAAGGAAAGGCGAGAATGCGGATGGATAGAGGTTCACTGCCGCAGCTTGAGTGAAGGAGCTGTGGTGGCAAGGTGTTCGATCCGTCGAAGTAACTGGTGGTGGCAATCGAAATCTCTGGGGTAATGGGACTGGGTTGATTCGTTGATCCGTTGAGCATATCTGGTAATCCTTCCACTTCAGTGTAGAGACAACAGAACGTGGGCTTTCGTCGGGATAATACTCGTCCATTTGCAACAATCTCGTCGTTCAATGCGTGTACCTCTGCTTGATCGCTGTCGGCGCAAACTTGAATGATGACGGGGTAAGGCACTGGAAGAGGAGGCACTGAGGTTTTTGTCGAGGGACATCGAACGAATTACAATCACGATGAAAGTTGGAGTCTATTGGGTGAGTACCTTGCATGAGCTCGTTGGGAATGAATCATTGTACTCATGATGGACTTTTCAAACAATCCTCCAGTACTCATCACGATACAGAAATTTTGAAAATGCATTTGTGGGTACGTTGACCGGCATAAGGCTACTATGACGTTGGGAAATCATCCAGAGGAAAGTCTTCAGTTGACTCGACTTGGCTACGACCCAGTTTATTCGAGAACAGAAGAACATTGTGCTGTCCTGAAGAATGATGAAATGAATATCAAGTATATTCGGATGTGATGAGGAGTGGCGCACTCGTACAGCCGTGAAGACTTTCGGTTGCGCCTTCCCAGACGTTCAAGCGAGTGTACGGTCTGTTTTGTTCCTCCTGGATGGGGAGCATCTGGATCTCAACACTTTCGCTGTTCGTGAATGAAGCGTCAACGGGATCCGTCCAAATGTCCTCCATCACTCGTCAGCTGCGACAGCCTCATTCATCGAGTTGATCTGCCTTTGAAGTCTACTGAAGCTCAAAGGTTATACTTCTTGCAACCCCCAGGTGGACTTAATTCATGACAGTACAACCGAGATGGCAACCCTGGGCAGATGTGTCAAAACGTGTCCAGTTGTTGCTAGGTGGCTTCTCTGGTGATATTTGTGTTGAGTAACGACCGCCTTCCACACACAGCGAACGGTAATATACCTAACTTGAAAGTGTCGGGCTGGGTGTGCTGGTAATCCTCCACGGTTCATGCATCCACCTTATACACGACGAAGACTCAAGTATCCACTTTGGGGAAGGAATGAAACTGGCGGGGTGATTACAGAAGTATATACTCGCGGCTCTCAGCGTAGAAAACAAGGTTGTCAGACCCAGCTATAGGATTCGTACCAGTGCGATCCAATAGACCTCACCTTCAAAGTCAAGACGATTAATGAAATTGCAAACGGCGAGATCACGGGGCTCCCTAGAGGCACTCACCGGTGGCTAGATTTGAGACTCACTTAGCTCCCTGTAGGGAGGTGGTACATCCATCTCATTCCAGTCCAATAATGGTTAATAGCTCTCGATTCGTTGGTGCGTCGTGGATAAGCCAGCAAGAGCCCAGCACTTGATAGAATATATCGTGGATTCCAGGGGGGGGGGGGGGGGGGGGGGGGGGGGGGCGGAGGAGTTTGATGACGGGGCCTACAAGGTTTCACACTGGTGAGCAATCCAGCGCTTGATTCTATTGACTCTACCAGTGAGACTGTAGTACTCTCTTGACTAGACCAGAGTGTCTTTTGGCGGGACTTGTGAAGAATCGTCCGACTCGGAGAGGTTGGTGTCAGCCAGGAACGAGCTGATGCGGATGAGGAGGTCTTGCTTCATCAAGCTGCGAAATGATCAACAGAAAATAGGAGTTCTGCGTTCGGATCGAAGGACTCGGGGCTTGTGATCTGATGGTTTAAGTTAAGGCCCAAATCATAGATCACTGCGTTGTCGATGGTTCGAAAACGACACCTGTCGACCCATGATTCCGGCAAATTTGCGAGAAGAGTCGTCCGTGCCGTTCTTCTCCTTGAGGACCTCTTGTACTCAAAAGAGCGACGAGATTTGGCGCACTACAGGGCTGTGGATTTGTGGGACAGTACACTTGATGTTGGCAGAGGAGCGTGGAAGGATTGCTCACCGACTAACTATTCTCACTGGTGAGCCTCGTACCAAGAAACTCCGATTAGACCCTCATATATGACGATGATGAAAGTTGGAGTCTGTATACACCCTCATAGAATGTACTCACTCGAGTCGCGACTCATCATCTTGAACACGTGATCGCGCGTTATCGGCTGAGATGGTGGTGTAATGTTTTCATTCCACCACACATTTACGTATCAGTTTGTTCATGTTACTTCCACAGTAGCAATATCTTCTGTTGGTCCACAGTTCGGAGGTAGTTAGGGCATTGAAGTGTTCGGCCTATTCGTACGGACAGAGAAAGAAGTCGTGCTGGTAATGATATTGAGGAGTGAGATGGTCTGAATCGTGTTGTGTTGATGCGATAATGCCCAGCGAAGGACACCCGTCGACACGAAAATTCTTCGATAATCCGAGTGGTTTCCGTGCATATGTTGGAGCAGACAGCATCCGCGAATAGCATATTGGCAAGTCGTCAGCAAAACGCAAATGTTCGTTGAGTGAACGGGCAGACGTTGCTGACCCACCTCACGCAATAATTTCCTCGCCGGTGTGGATAAGATACCGCCATGCTTTCAACGCCATCTCGATTTGGCAGGATTAATCGATTAACCCTATAAAAAATTCCCCAATCAACGCTCTTTGCCCACATTGACTCCTCATTGTTCTCAAACCCTCCATCACAAGCTTGATCTTTGGATTTCGATAGTGATACTTGTACAAGTCAGTTGCTTCAAAACTGCTCAACATCAAGATAGTCCCGACTTCTGCTACGTGTATCCCCTCAATCTCGAGGTTTCAACGTTCCGTGGTTCAGAGTATCCACACCACTACTTGGCCACGCGCCTCCCACTAGAGTTAGGATAGCGATGACGAAAACCACACTGCTCTTTGACAGGCAGTGTAAATACGTGACAGCAGCCGGTCCGGACCATGAAAACGTGACAGAAGGGCATACGCAAACAATAAATGGCGATGGACGATGATCCAAGCAGATAATCGATCTAGACTTGCGGCTAAGACGACTTGACTCGGGTAGAATCAACTCCGAACATCGAGGCGATTATCTTTGGGTCACGATGAGAAGGGTTTAACTATCCCACTCACGTGAATGAACACTTTAGAAATCCTCTTCACGTAAGCCAAGATCATGAAGCATTTGCTTGATTCCAGGCAGCTCGTCGCGCGTAACTCAGCACGTTGCTGGTTCAAAGTACTGACAGGCGGAGGACTCATCCTTTCAATCTCTTCGCAGCTCGAACGTCTGGTCATATTACACCATACGCTATGGGATTAAAAACCCACAGCGTATGATGGTGTATGGTGTATTGCCGATCAAGTTGCGCGTGTTCGATACAGGTACGCTTCAAAAGCTAATGAGCTGGAGTCCCACAAATTGCCAAAATGATCAGGTCGACAGTGGTAGAATGAAGAGACGTTTGCACTTCGTACACAGATTGATGCCTGATCCTCCCCAATGACCAAATGATCACTTCGATGGACGATCCTGTCCAGATACATTCGAACATCGACACGAACACAGAATCGAGACAGGATGACGCGTCCTCATCGTTCGGCGAGTGTACGACACTGACATCACTTCGACATCGACATTTTGCGGATTTGTCACGGCGACCTCTAAAGAGAGCAATATCGTTTCACTCCAACAACAGACAATTGAGAGTCCATGATAGTGCTTGAGGTAGAGACCGCTGTTCTGATCATATGGCCATCGTGTCTACTCCTTCTGTGCACACACGCGATAAGGATCGGAACCGTGTCCAAATCTGAGACTGAACACCAGTACATATTTGCAACCGCTAAGTCGACCAAGCACTAGCCGGATTATCAGCTACAGCTAGAAGGAAGTAAAAGTCAAAGGTACCCACGATGGCTTTAAGTGATCGCAGTTTGAAGTTGCAGACATGATCGTTAAATCAGAATGCAGTCAATGTACGAGGTGTGGTACGTTGGAGGATATCGCGATAGGCATACTTGGATTGGTTTCCGAGAAACCAAAGCTCGACAAAAAAGATCACCGTAACTTATCTTTGTGCATTGCTGACACCATGCATCCAGTCACCTTCATTTCAATGCAGACAGTCAAGCACGCCTTACGGGCGGCTTTACGGTGAGTGGTCTTCTCTCCAAGAAAGCACGCATCATTATTTCTATCGACGTTAACTCGCACGAACTTGTTGGGCTACGCAAGGTGAAGATTGAACAGCTTTAAATCATCCCGGACGTGGAGTCCTTTTGGATCGTGACGTTATCCTTGGCGAAGCCAGCAGCGGGATCGACTCAAAGTCCTGGGTAATCGCCGGTCAAGATTAGCTGAAGTTCTCTCTGACCTTTAGGTCGTGATCTTCTTTCATGAATTCATTTGTGACTACGATCTTCTTGGTACCATGTGGTGGATAAACCTGCCTGAGCAAAGGAAAGGTTACGGGTCCGGAAACGCATCCTCAGCACCTCAGTCAGAAAATTGATCGATAGCAAGCTGAGTTGCATTTTGGTGTATCCGTGTCGCACCCCCACAGAGTGGCCATGTCACCGAAACAGGCCCTTACTCTTGATTGAAGTGGAGATGTTTGAGAATAAGGTGAAGATGAATGGTCACGTGTCAGCCAGTGATCAAAGGGCGATTCATATTTGAAGCGATCAGCTACTTGCAAGACGCACCATGCAAATAAATCCAAACGTTGAACACAAGTATCTCCAATATTCGAACAGCGAAGCAGACACAGAAAAACGATCTCCGGGGTGGCATAATCACATGCGGTGGGTACTGATGGGAGCCCATCCGTTGTGCTGGTGTGCGTGCGTAGATCTCTTGACCAAGATGATTCGCTTGGAAGAATACCTGCCATTTGAACCTACAATTTTCAATTTTTCTAGCGAGCCGAAAATTCGCCTAAGGCGTGGAGTTTTTCAAATTCTCAGTCGTCGAGATCGCTTCACCGGCTCAAAGCACGACTGTCGTCGTAGCTGAAACCATTTTTCAACACACCCGACAAGGCGCGCAGCGCATGCAGTCAATTTCAATCAGCAGAATGAGTCAGTCTACGATCCTCTAAGCCCTGGTGTCACTTTCCCCAAACGAGTTTGGTCGAATACCCTTCACCACGCATGATGAGGACAACTTGGATACACTCAAGCCGTAATTCCACTTCGAGGGCACACCGATCTACACGCCTTTACGCTCGGCACCTCCCGTGCTCACAAGCGTAATGTCAACTCTGAGATCCACGAAAGCAGCACCGAACAAAGGCATAGAGCACGTCACTTCGGCATCTGTCTCCCCTTTATAAAACCACACGTCGACGTCTCAAAACTCCACCAAAATTGACAAGCATCTTCGCGTCATCCGCCGTCTCTTGAGCTTCCGTCTCCGACGCGGTCGTCTTTGTTCATCGCTCCCTTCGCTGACGTAGGACGAGGTCGAGATGGGCGAAAGACACTCGACTTGGACACAAGGCGGACGAGCGTGACGACGGAAAACGAAGTCGCGTGAGGACGCGATCGGACGAGCACCGACTGGCGCCGCAGGCAGCCGCGATGGCGAAGAGAGCTCGGCCCGCTGTTACCAGGATGAGGTATGTGAGACCGCCACCAGACAAGGGCACTGTTGTGAGTTATCTGGAATGACAAAATCTCAAACTCGATCCCTCGCACTGATGATACGGCGTCACGCTGGACTCGGCCTCATTCGACCTCTTGAACTAAATGGATCGGATCGCCTTCTCACAGTTCAGTGGTGACCGTTTCACTTCTTGTTTCTGCTTCTTTTGACTTTTCCAGTCATAACCGAAATCCCACGTCCCCTACCCACACATCGAACTCTTACGAAAAACTGCGCAAGTTGCTCGATCGTCCCCGAAAACGAGCAAAGGCGCGGAAACCGTTTTCAAAATTTGCGATTCGAGCACTGGGCTCCGGGGCTGCATGTACTAGTATCATACCGGTAATCAAATACAAATATACAGATAACTAGCATTTCATGGTATCATCTTCCAATGGACCCTGGTTTGGACCGCACCTGGGTTTGTTATTTGGGGTTTTGTTGTTGGGGCCAAGATGGACAAGCTCACGACAGGGAAAGCATCTCTATTTCTAGTGGGGTCGTGCCCATTCCGATAGTGGAGACCAGGAGCAAAGAGCGCGCAGCTCTTGGGAAAGTCGAAGGCTTCACGTGAGAGAGCCGAGCAAAGCTCAGGGGTTTCGCGTTCTGCTTTGCTAAGACCCTCGCGCAGTCGGGAAAAACGGACTCGAATGGCCGCACTCTCGCCACTGCGCTTCTCCGCCCGCTCCCATTCTGCGCGCGACGAAAACACCGCAATGGATAGTCGAGTGTTCAAACAAGAAGAAAACGAGTCTTCCGTCCGGTGGGCTGATAACGAACCGCGCCACGCCGGACGCGACGACCGAGACTGGCGCCGCCTCGACACGGTGAGCTACAGTCACCGCGCCCCAGCGCCTCCCCATGGACTTCGGTACGGCAACGCCTTCCCCTATCGAGTGCTCGAAGAGGAGACTACCCACGAGGAAAGAGGGGGCAATCTCTACACGCACGACCGCCGCTACGAGCAAGCCCGTGAAGATCGAGGCCAATTAACGTCCCCCTCGTTCCTGCTTGGCGAGACACGCGGGCGAGCTTTGCCTCGCGAGGACGTGATCGAACGCAATGATGAGTACAGCGGGGAGAAAGCTATTCTGCGACAAGATTTGCAGCGAGGCTACCAGCGACATTACGATCGAGATATTGGACGACTTGACTTCCCACATCATCGCGAGGAACGACTTGACGCACGGTTGGACCAGTCTGCAAGATCCCAGGCAAGAGTTCATCATGAGTTGAGGTCGGAGCGTGAGGCGCCGAGCCGATTCCATGTATCATACTTCGCGAGGGACTCCGAGTTTGATTCGCAAGGAAGAGGGCCACTAGGGAGATATGTCCACGAGCAACATGCAGCACCGACAATGATTCGACGACTGCCATCTCTAGCAGAACGCAGTGATTCGGCGTCCCGGATGAATGGACCCACACCACCAGTACGCTCTATGCCCGATAGGCTCATGTCAATGGCAGCGCTGCATCGCACTTCGTCTGAGTCAGCGATTCCTGTGTCTCGATATGCTGTTGGAGATGACTACAGCGGTCATTTGCAGCGTCGGATCACAGACGACGGCCCATCAATCCATCGATTGACGCGCGACCACGCGCTTCCGCGTACTTCAACATGGTCTCCTACTAGCGCTGGTTCGCCAGAAATACGAACCCGGAAAGCCTCCGAGGATTCGATATCCGAGTCCAAAGAGACCGAGGAGTGCACTGAAGCACCGCAGCGGAAAAAGAAAAAGCGAAAAGTGCGCATCTGTACGACACCAGGCTGCAGCAAACTAGTCGTGGACCACGGTGTTTGTATTCGTCACGGGGTGAGTCCAAGGTTTCGGATGCGTAGAGGTGAATCTCTGAAGAAAGACTTATTTTTCTCTATTTGCTCCTGCAGGGAGGCAAGCGGTGCAATGTCGAAGACTGCGAGTGTCGCGCCCAGAACAAAGGACTCTGCTGGAAACACGGTAAATTCAGATGCGTGGATCTATGTTCCGTTCAGTTGATTTCAATGCTCAATGGGTTAGGTGGTTATACGATTTGCCAAGTCGATGGCTGTGCAAAGCGTGCCAAGTCGCGCGGCATGTGCTGGTCTCACGGCGGTGGAACGCAATGTAAGACCGATGGGTGCGAGAAGATTGCTGTATCTCGCGGCCGTTGCTGGGCTCACGGTGGAGGTAAGCATCCCGAAGTGGTTCACTTGAAGTACCAAGGATCTGAAGGGACTTTCATTTGATACAGGCAAGCGATGCAAGATTGCTGAATGTCAAAAGCCGGCAGCGCTACGATTGGATGATTTCTGCACTGAGCACTATGCAGCTTACCAAGCATCAGTGCGTGGCCGATCGGATGCCCGACAATCTGTAGCAAACGAGCGATACGCTTAGGTTTTAGGTCCTGTGCACGCGGTGAACTCACAAATTCTTAAGTGCTTCCGCACGTAGGTAAACATAATACGTTTCGCTTTAACGGCCATTACTCTCGAAAGAGCCTCAACCCGTACATACACAGCTTCTTAGCAACGCACGCAGGGACACAATCATCTATTAGCTCGGCTGGTGAGTACTTGTCAGTGACATAAGAGTGCATGGTTTGTGACTACTTCGCTTATCCACGATCCCGTATGGATGTCTTCACTCGTGGTGAACGAGATTTTGTTCTCGAGGACCACAGATTTTGAAGGAGTCGATCCGATCTCGTAGAAGATCTAAACAGCAAAGAATGCTAGCACCGTGGCGAAATTCTCACGAAGATCGGCACCCCATAAGGAGTCAGAGCAAAGCATCACGATACATAGGGATCGATGGATCTCTTGCAGAACTTCTCGCCAAAGTTCAGGTCATGGGGGACAGCCACTAATGCCAGCGGGATGACTCGGACGACTGCACAAAGTTGAGCTTATCGCATACAGCAGCTGCATGGTCTCCGATACAGAGGTAAGGACAGATCCGGCTGATGCCGACTCGGTCACGTCAATAAAACGTCGTTTGGATAAGTTTGGTTCAAAAGATCGTTTTTAAGTCCCTTCGCACAATGTCCACTTCGGGATCGTAAGCTTCTCGGCTAGAAGTCTGCGATAGCTTGACTCCCTACTCTCGTTGCGCCCACCAATCTGACTTGATTTCTCTTATGATCACAGCGATAAAGTAAGCAAGAAACTTATGACCTCGCTTCCCAGGAGTTCACATTGCTTTCTGCCTCAATTACAATCCTTGCTCGCAAAGCTTCTACTGCCAAGCATGGTCAGATGCTTCTCCACAAAACGAAGATTAGTGAGAGTGGCAAGTTCGAATCAAATGGAGGGCTCACTGAAAACCGCCCGCATGTTGACATCTCCGAAGACAACATTTGCAACCAAATCGGATACTGTGCCAACCAAACGCACCATCCTCTTATCGAAGCCCGTTGCTAATCCGTGCGCGATTTCTTCTTATAGAGTTGATGTAGACAGAGTCCCATGCCCGGTGCATTTATTATCGTCGAATGCGCTTCCTCGTCTCCGATGAAACACGCTACACACGTGTGGTATTGCCTAACTTCTGTGCAGCCTTCACTCGTGTGATTGACGAGACAGTACAGACACACCTCCATATCTTTCGTCATGACATCAAGCAGCTGGTCCTGATTCTATTTCATGAAGTTGAAAATGTCAGTGCATGCTGGGTAGAACTGTCAAAGCTCGTCATATTACACTTTCCATCTTTGCCCACAGTGCGAGAGCCAGGAAGCGAAAACTGCGGTGACTGATATTGCGTACCTCGGTGCCAAAGCTCATTTCATTTTCAATCCTTCACGCGAGCGATCTTATTCAGCAAGTCGATCCCACGTCCGCTTGCGGGATCAACCATTTCGCCACACGACTGCAGTCCACCAAGTTCGTTGAATGTAGTCACCACCGCCAGTTAGTTGGCTTGTGATACATCCAAGAAAAAATCGCAAGTCGCTCTGTGTTCAACACTGGCCATTCGGGGAACTGGACGGCCAACATGCGTGCCGCTGATTGTATTGCGCAGACTGATTGAAATGAGTGAGGTAAACCATGATGACTTTCACGAAATGCCATTTGACAACTGATCAATTATAATTGCCTGGGTTCTCATATGCGCTTTTCCTGGACGCAAAATGTTCTCCGTTCCTGACATTCTCACGTCCAACTTAAACTGTTTCGGTTGTTCAGCAGTCCTTACCTTTGGAAGAGATCCGCCCAAGACACGCTTATCCATGACCATGGTATTCTCATCGTGACTTCGAGATCCTCGACGAAGGTACAATGACGGCGATATGGGGGGATGAGCTACACTTTCAGTCCGTGCGAAGCAAGATACAGTAGCGATGCTGTAGCTAGAGAACTTCTCAACCGAAGGACATTGTCTTACTCTCCACGAATTCTTTGAACTGAACCCCTTCTTCAGCCCAAGATGGAGAGCAAACCTGGGTTAGTTTACGAGGATAATCGAGATGGAACTTCATCTCGTTAGAAGGAGCCCTCTGGCTTTTGTGATCGCATTCGAGATGAGGGTACACAACCCAAGATCACAAAATTGTCGCTTGGCTCGTATTCTGGGCGATTGGATAAGATCAGCGAGACAATAGCTCTCTATACCATTGATGGAAATTCAGTGCGCAATGCGAGAAAGAACGATCGCAACGCACAAGTCATGAAGTAGACCAATGATAGTATTTCCCACCTCCTGGAAACTTGCTTTCCATCGAGACATGCAAGCGCTGCTGTCCCTCCAAGACCCCACACAGCGTCGCCTTGAGCGCAAACTCAACCAACGCACTTTCTGAGCTCGCAGGATATAACTCGGATGTGCAGCGGTGAGCACAGGTCACGATCCTGCCCCCATGTGCGCAAAGTTAACCGAGACCGTGGCCGTTTTACCTCACCAAAAACACGGAACCCCTCCGTTCTTGTGAGAGCCCTCACTCCCTCGATCTTTCAGCTCTTCAATTAGTTTGTCAGGAACGCTGCGCCGTCGGGTCGGCGTACTGTCATCCGTCTCCTCGCGCTTGAGCTCGTTCAGTCGGAGTTCGAGACGAGCTGGCGCGGTTCGTCCTAATCTAGGATTCGTGAGGTGGTCCACACGCACCGTGATGGGACCGCCGTTTCTTCAAGCGCCACCTGTGTTGAGAGTTCGAGCAGTGGCCACTGCAGTTGATACCTCTAAGAATGTATACCCTCCCCTGGTTCGCTGCAACTGGGCTTGACCTTGGATGCCGTGTTAACTGATCGTCGGTGCTCGCAATTATAATGTACCTGATAAACTTAATGATCTTGATAACGTGGAACAATTCCAAGGAGATGGGCACCAGTTTTTTTTTCTGCTCGAAACGTCGGGGACGAGAAGCTGCATCGAGCGTTATCCGTCAAGAGACCAGTGAACTGGAGGCATTTTGCGCCAGGTCCCTTCCACTTGGGACCCTCGCTACGTCCCATCGCGAGACTGCGCGTCTCTGTTACCAATTTAGTTTTGTGCGGGCGCAGCTCGCGTCCCAGCCCCAGTCGATCGAAACTCCTGGGCGGCTAACTTGGCGGTTGGCTTCGATTATCCATTCTCTCAACCACCAGCAGGTCGTACCCTTGCCGTCAATATCACAACTTGTTTCATCGAGATCCTAACAGAGACGTTGTCAGACCCAAATGGACACGCGCTGGTGGTTCTCAAGGGTAGCCGCCGAATCGCAATCGGACACACACCTCTTGGCGCGGACGACCCGAACGATCAGCACAGAAAGCTTCAACCGAAGCGACTTTCGGCCTTGTGAGCGCCTCAGCAAGCCACGCTATAACGATCAACTTTCGCATGCACCGTTCACGCTACTAGGCAAAGTAAACGATCGAAGTGACTCTCAAAATTTTCAAAGCAGTCTCCGAAGTACAAGCAACGAATGGGGGTCGAAAAAAGGAGGAACCACTCAGACAAGAAATCGTATCACGAGGCTGAGATATTTGGGAGTGCCCCTGAGCATTCAAACCAGCGCGTGACCCGTGACGCAGTGAAGCGTGAACGCTCTGAGGCAGAGCAAGCACAAAGGGAAGATCTTCGTTGGTGCGATGAAGAAGGTCCGTCGACACAAACACAATTCCGATCTTCGACGACGTACTACCCTAGTCGACCCAATGGTCGCTTTGCACATCCCCTCCTACCGTTCCTGAATGAACATCACTCGTCCACGAGTTACACGAATGTGCCAACACTCGGCACGCAACATGCAATTAATTCTTTCAGAACCGCAGCACCCGCGGCTACTAGAGCGCATATTCCCACGTTTCCGTACGCTATTGAACACCAGCAAGCAGTTTTTGTAGATTCGTCTGCCGATTCCGGTCGTTTTGCGTCTGCCTCTGAACGTAAAGGAGCGTCTCGCCATCGCGATATGTCTCCGACGCCGCCAAGATATATTCACGCTACTGTTCTAGACCAATCGAACAAATCAAAGGGTGTCCAAGTGAGGAGAAAGCCGCGCTTGTGTTCGATTAGCGGCTGTGACAAGCTCATAGTCGATCATGGTGTCTGCATCCGCCACGGGGTGCGTTTTCTCTCCTCTCGTTTCACATCGTCACATTCTCATCCACGTGAGTCTGGGGGCGAAAGGGCGGCAGGCGTTGCAACGTCGAAGGGTGTGGATGTCGTGCCCAGAACAAAGGACTTTGTTGGAAACACGGTGCGTTGGCAGTCTTCTTCACAGAACTATCCCAAATTCTTTATGGCAATTGATTTCATTAGGTGGATACAAAATTTGCCAAGCTGAGGGGTGCGATAAACGAGCCAAGTCGAGAGGAATGTGTTGGACTCACGGCGGGGGTACACGGTGTAAATCAATCGGATGCGGCAAGATTGCAGTATCTCGTGGTCATTGTTGGGCCCACGGCGGAGGTAAGACGTAGATCAAGAACAGATTTCCTCTTCACTCCTTTATAATTGATGGGTTGGTGCAGGCAAACGCTGCAAGTTGCAAGGCTGTAAAAAACCTGCTTCACTACGCTTGGATGACTTCTGTGCGGAACACTATGCAGCCACTCGGCGCATAAACGGCAAAGTACGGATTCAGGCGAACGAGAGCTAACCATCCGCGTATCGAAACGATTCTGTGACTGCAACCACAGACATATCGTGATGTATGAGTCTACAGAGCAAACGACAGGGTACTGGTGCATGAGGAAAGGATCGACTGGGGTGAAAAAAGACTCGACGGTGTCTGGTGAGCAGACCTTGTTCCACTAAATAGCTGTCACAGACAAGGCAGCTAACGAATGTGGCAAATAGCAAGTAATTGTATTCGCTAGGCTGGCTCATACGGAATAAATATGAAGGATTCTTGTCGCAAATTTCGGGAGCAAGGAAGAGCGAATCGTTCTTTTTTTCCAGTTGCAGGTAATGTGTTTTGGAGTAGTCTTCTCGGACGATGGCCTAACTGCTGAAATTGAATGTCAAGTAGGTACGGTACGCGTGCCAAGGTACAAAGCATAAACAGGCAATTGCCTTTGCATCATGTCACCTATTATCCGCCTGGTGACCAGTAATTGCTTTCAAGATCAGGAAAAATCAATCAAACGGACAAACAAGCCGATCCACATTGCCTATTCTATTCATTCGCAACTTCGCGCGTCTTGTAACTTTGATTCAGACGTACCCTAAACTCAACTTCCAGCTATCAGGAATCACTAATGTCTACTCTACTTGCTCACACGACACTGCCTTAATCAGCCGCAATAGTCTGGTTACAACATTCGAGATGCAGGGCCCAGAGTCTGAGGTTGAGTGCAAGGTTCTCAAGATCTTATGTGTGAATCCAATCTTGGCACAAGGTCGCGATTTCACTATACACTGCAGAGTATTCGATGTTCCATATCGTGGCAATGGTTTCTTTTGCCGTCGTATGATGCCGAGATTGACTTCAACTTTTGCCAACGGAATGGCTGAACCTCGATTTACACTTCGGCTCACATTCGTTTTCTACTTGGGTAGCAGTCTGATCACCATCTTTCTTTCCGTCACTAAATCACGGGCTCCTAACAATCGGGATGCCCACTCGAACTGCAAGTCGCCGCTGATTCAGGAATCCTTCCTACGTATCAAAATTAACCAGCTTCTTCCTCGACGCCAGCTCACGAGAAGTATAGCTTCTTGATCGGTAGAATGAGCAGGACTTCAAAGATGCCTCTTCTACGTCTTGAGTATTGTGGATTTGGTGATCTCCTGCATATGTGTAAGAAAAGAAAACAAATTGCTCCTCGAATGAATGACCTGAAGCGACGAGCCTGTCAAGGATTGTGCTACGCATAAAAATACACGATTCAAAGCTGATACACACGACACTTTACCATGTTGGTTCTGCATGATTGGCCCGCCAATGGCATGCAATGGGGTCGCCAAGGCATTGTTTGAAGGACAAAGCACATAGTTGGGAGATTTCCTGAGGCATTTGGTGAGTTGACATCTTCGAACAGCAAGAGCAGGAAGACTTTCGGGTTTTCGCAGAAGTAGGGATATTAGGAGACATTCTGACAGAATCAGGTGCCTGGATGCGAGGTTGGGAAGTTGCATGTTCTTTGTGTCTTCGTGTCGTTCGGTGGGAGATTGAGCAATGTCCGAGCACATGTAAACCGGGCAAAATGCCGAACGCATAAAGGCGAATGTGCTCGCTTGAAGCCTAAATTTTCGCCTCCAACTTAAACAATGGTTGCGAACCCGTGTGCTCACAATTCGACATTCGCCAATCATTACCAGCGATTCACAGTAGAATCGCAGCACCTCAGCAGCTCCTGTAAGTACGACATCGTTTTCGCGGCGGTTTTGGAACATCCCGAACTCGGAAGAAACAACAAGAAAGCAAACCAAGCAGGTAAGCAACACTCTCACATATATCAACAGCCGCCGACACAACAACTCGTCACTCGGAAGTTGCAGACGATGACGATTAGAAAGATTAGAAAGGTGTCACGGAATGCGAATTTTTCTGTTGGTGGATAAAGCTACTCAACTCCCTCTACGTATCAAACACTTCAGCTGGTTCGGTGGACTTGCCTGACGTTCAAGAATGTCACGACCATGGAGAGCCGACTCAAAGTTGATTCCTCCCTCAAATGCGAATGCAATCAAACTGCGAGTCTACGCCAGCAGAAGTATGACCAGCCGTTGGATCCACAATCATAGCTGAAAAGTTTGGAGGCGCAAGATACGCTAATCGTGGTCTCGTGTATCGGTCTCACCAGTTGATGCGAAAGAAATAACCCCTCGTTCTGTCGCCTCACAACACAGGCTTCTGACGAAGACTGCCGGAGCGGTTCGCTCGTTCGGACGGTTGTTCCTGTTTTGGACTCGTTGACCAAGCCTCGACGACACTCCATCAATCTTTCATTCCCTACCAGCGGCGCAAATCAACCACTACTCCTCTTCGGAGCGCGACTACGATTGGGAAAGAACACTCATTCAGCAATCATCTCGTGCAGTCTAAGCCACGTTTACATGTGCTGGTCAACGAAATGAAGGCAATGAGTCTGCCCAATGATTTCACATCCACATTCAAGTGCAAGTAGTTCAGTTCAAGTGTTCGGGGCTCCAACTGCGAGCAGGTGATCTTTATCGATCGATGAGGCGCAAATCACATGTGCAGATGAGTATGTGCGGTTGGGTTTGTCAAAGAACTTGTGCGAACGGCGATACGAAGACCCAGAGCTATGCTGTGACATCTCGAAACGTTTTGAAACTGGAGAAGTATCCTGGGAGTCTTACTGGAAGTTCTAGGTATGTGCTTATGGAGTTCTGTCAGAATAAGGACGTTCAGCATCAGAAGCTTGGCTTTCTGCACAAGTACTCTGCGGGTTCGTTTACCAACGCGCGGATTTCTGGACTCGACACCAGTGCATTTGAGCCAAACTCATCTCGGGATTTGGCACGCTGGATATGGTGTATATTACTTTGCATTGAACCTCGCGAAACGTGTCGTAATTCTGGAGTCTGTGCATTTCGAAGTCACAACTAGATGAACTTCCACTACAGTAATGTTGTCCTCGATGAACGACACTGCGTCTCTAGCGTGCGGTAGGTGTGGAGCCCCTCTCCATCATGAGCTTCGCTGAGTGTTATTGAGGATCCTCAAAACGAGCAAGCACCTGTCTGGCCAGGGACCTAGCGGCATCAGTGGGCGCTGTTGGGTCATACGCGCAACTGTTGAACGTCAAGTTGGTCTGCTACTCTGCAGGTTTGCTTCAAAGGTGACATTGTCGTATCGAGGGGTGTGGTGAGTCCGATATAGATAGATATCCAGCGGCGATAGATGGATGAGTACGCTGTCCTCAATCTCAAACGTGACTTTCAACCCTAGGACATAGAGGAGAACACAACGCTTTGATGGAGCCAGCATACAGATATTCAATCTCTGGTGGTCGTGCCTGCCTTATCTACTAGACATAGAGGTAGGTAGATGGCATCTAATACACATTGTGAAACGAACAGGGCTGGGCACTTTCACGTAGATACAGATTACAGCTGATGGGGTGTTGATACAACGCCCCATCAGCTACAACACTGATGTACCAATGAGTTCGAACAACATCGATAGACGATACCTGGCATGCCAGTTGCGCAAGTTTGCAGCTTCAAGGATTCGCTTGCAGCTATACATTGCTCACCTGCGAATGGTTGGGTTCACACAGAACCCGGCAATCTTTTTATATGTACTCCACACAAATGAGACCACTGATCGTCTGGAGAGACTTTCAATCAGCCGGTCACATTTCTCGATTGTCTCGCCAAGACATTGGCAGCGATGGTCTTCTTCCGCCGTCTACGGCTCCGGTGGCGTACTCGTCGAATGCAGCAAAAGCTCGGCAGCTCAGAATCCATTCATCTAAAGCAAGTCGTGCCGACGCGGGGGTATGCGGAGCCCCTACCAACGCATGCAGCGTACGTGTCAGCTACAAAAACTGGTCGAAAGAGAAAGCATGGCACTGTAACCAGCACGCCCCTACCAGTCGCCACGGTCTCATTCATCGACGAGTTTAATCACCTTCAGGAACAGCGTTTCGATGACGACATGCGAGTACTGCGAGATCTCCAGCATTCCTTGCATCAGATGTCGTGTTGATCGAATTGTCGAATTGTTTCGACATATTCAAATTGCATCAGTTGAAAACGAACGTGAGCTGGACAAGTGGATTTGCAACCAGAAGAAGATCCAAGTTGAACTAAGAATTGTCTGCGATTGGGTCGCTAGTTGCGCCCGTCTCCACGGCCTCGAAGACAAACACGACCAAAAGCATCACGCGGTGGGGTATCCAGAATGCCCCCATTACGTGGCTGCATCGCTTTCATACCCGGAGGTCTGGCTCAAAGTGCTCATTATGATGTTCCTCGGTGGAGCTTTTGGCCTCGCGCTTTTTTCAGCTGCACTGGCGACGTACGACAGGGCCGCCAGCCCCTGAGAAAGGCACGCTATTCGTATCGAGCACCATCTACATGTGCTCTGCAATTTTTACGACGCGCGTCCACTACACATCAACACATTTGGACGTCTTATTGAACAAAATTGATCACAATAACAGCGGCGAGGGTGCCAGCCAGCGGTAGAGACGTCAGCAGCTTGGCGCCATTATTGGTCTTCGCCACCGTCTTGACAGGAGTCGGCGCCGGCGCAACCGTTTGGATGCTCGTGTCATCCTGTGAGGCGCTTGAGGCCTTGGGCTGCTCGATGACCGATGCAGACGAGCCGCTGCCACTGCCTGCGTCGTGATCCATGGAGCCCGAGCTGCTGCCGTGGCTCGAGCTCGCGCTGGACGACGATGACGATTTCTTCTTGCCAAACAAGCTCTTCCACACCGTTCCAAACACGCCGTCAAAGTTGTCGTCGTTGTTGTCGTCCTTTCCAAACAAAAGCGTGTGGACGCCGTCGCCGACCTTGGCGAGCCAGTCCTTGGCGTCTTGGGCCAGCGACTGCGTGTCCAGCTTGAGCTTGTGCAGGATATCGGCGAGCTTGCTGTCGGTCTTGGCGTCCTCGTTGAGCTGCTTGAGCTTGTCCTGGACTTGCTGCTCGGTCATGTTGGCCGCGTCATTGCCCAAGTACTTTTTCAACGCTTCCGCGGCGGCGGCCGTGTCGCCCGACGACGACGACTCGCTCGGCGCGAGTGCGCGCGTCACAGATTCTGCCGCGACGGCTCCGGACGGCGAGACGCTCAGCGCGGTCGCCGCGAGCAGAGAGAGCACGGGCAGCAGGCGCATGGCGGCGGGTTTCTCGTCAATGGATTTTCCGAATTTTTTAGGGCACGGAGAGTCAGCGAGAGCTCCTGACTGGACTCAAACGTTTCCACCACGCGGCCTTTCTCATACTAAACCAATACCTAGATCTGTTTTACACAGCAGCGGTGAGGGAAATGTACTTGTTTAGCATGGAAGTGCGCGAGGGCTGATGACAAGACGCACCCACCCGTATCACATCCCTCGCAAATCTAATCCTCGCCTGGTCCACCGGGTCACTCGTCGACGGTTTGCTGGCTTCCACAGTCTCCAATAATCCATACTATGAACACTTTCGTAATTACGCGAAAACGGTTGTGGCCGCGCTCCCCTTTCGAAATCTCTCGCCCAAGAATCCGCCTTGGGTTCATTCGCTCGCCCACGCTCTCTCGCTCGAGGCGTCCCTCCACTCGACGACTCGCCCACGCGCCAGACCTCCTTCCTCTCCTTCCTCTCCTCCTCGGTCGCCATGAACCTCCGCAAGTTCCTCCTGCTCGCGGCGCTCGCCTGCGTCGCCGTCGGCGCCTCGTCCGCGGCCGACGCGGCCGGCTCGGCCTCGAGCAACGCGACCGACGCCGGCGAGATCACGGTCACCAAGGAGCAGCTCGACGCGCTCATCGCCGAGCTCAAGGCCGAGCTCGTCAACGACCCGGACCTCGCGGCCGTCTTCGACTCGGTCGACCTCGACGCGCTGCTCAAGCTCACGCCGGAGGAGGCTCGCAAGGTGCTGAACGAAAAGATCTTCGAGGTCACGAACGCGCCCTCGACAAACAGCTCGTCCAGCGGAACGGGCAGCTCGCCGACGCCGAGCGACAGCGTCGGCTCGAACGGCCCGTCGCCGACCGTGCCGGCGCCGGCGCCGAACAGTGGCTCCAGCTCGCTATCTCTCGCCACGGCGTCGGCGGTCGCCGCCGTTGTCGTCACAGTCTACGCGGTGTAATCGCACTCTCTCTCGAGACAATCATGCAGTCGAACGTAACGTGGCTTTCTTCAATATATTAATCCGCCATAGTCGTCTATATTTTGGGTTTTGGATGAGATGGACACATCCAACCAAGGTTTTTGGCGGTCGTGGAAGTCTCACTTACCACCAATTGTGATGTGTTTCTGGCAAAGCCCATTGCTCGCCCGCCTCGCAGTCGGGTGAACTACGTAGTTTCGAAGCTAAGGAATGATTCATGCCGGTCTGCCTTTGACAAATAGTTTTTTGTTTAGAATCAAGGCCAAACATGCGCCAACGTAGCTGTTTGTCACTGAACACGACGCAATTGAGATCGATTGGTCGCAACAAGCGTGTCCTCATGACCAGGCACAACAACTCTATTACAAGAGTGCGACTGCGAGAAAGGTGGTTTGATGAGTAGGCGTGCATGAAAGAACGGGTGCGTGGTAGTAAATCGTGCATTCATCCATCAATTCTATGTCTTCGAGGCTTGAGACTAAATGAATGTTCCGCAAAAATTGGTTACGAAGACAATACGAGGGCTCCTTGTTTGTCCTCTGGCAGACTCCCCCGCGACGATTCTCATACGTTTGCGGCCGCGCAAGGACTTGACTTCAAGGTGATCAAGAAATGGACCTTATATAGCCAAGAAATACTTCCCTGTTTGCTAGTGTAAACGATTATGGAGCCGGCAGCTAGGTGCCTCCTCGAGCCATGTCTGGCGAGTTCAGCCGTGTGGGGGCCCAGAACGCTGGTAGGAGTGTCCATGGTGGTGTCGTCGATGCGTAGGTGATATTGCCACTCTGTGATCCAAAGCGTACCGCCTCAAGGAGGCGTAGAGTCGCAACGACTGGGCGTTCCGCGGTAGCCTGTAGCGCTGGAGCTGGCTGAGGATAAGCGCACTGTCTTCGACCACGTTTACGTACCAGCGATTGGTTTGAGTCGCTCGTAACCCTGCCAGTAGCCCGTGCGCGGTTGTACAGTGCAAGAAGAGATCTGGTTGCGCGACTGCCGATGATCTCACAGTCGACAGAGGATCAATGTGGTATCTCGAATAACATCAAGTGGGGCCAGCGGAAGTGATGTGGCGGCTTGCACTCCGATTTCGAGGCCTTGATAATCCAGGAGTCGTCGGGAGCGTTAGTGTGATCCTCGCGCGTCCGGCAAGCTCCAACTGGGACTTGGATTGGTGGACATCATATTGATTGGAAGGCCTCGGAAGGCTTGCACACGGGGCCAAGACAAGAGAATGGGGGCTATGGCTATGGATCTGACCAGTCTCGTCGTTGGTAGAGCCTGTCCCATGCCGAGATCCTCTTGCCCTTATTTTTGGCCAGTTGAAGATGTTGGCTGGAAGAGGAACCCGATGGAAGTTGCTTTAGGGCATCGTGGATGATTGGGTCTTTGACTCGCATGTGTGTGCCGCGAGCGCGTTTATCTTGAAAGATGCTTGACCGAGGCCTTCAGCAGTTGGTGTGTATCACGGATACCGCTCGACCCGAGCCAGGGATGGCTCAGCTCCGTTATACCGGGCGTTTCGATCTCGAGAACTGCTGGGTGGTTGGAGATGAGAACACACTCGGCGCTAGAATGAAATTGCCTACGCAGAGTATATTGCATGATGTTGCTCATGAGCCCTTGCTTGGACACACCAGAAGTGTTGAAGTCCAGCACTGTACGATTACTATCGAATCAAACCATATTTTGCTCGGGTTCTATTAACTCCAGATCTGTCCTGCACGATGTTGCACGTCAGCCTTGGTGCGACTCAAACTCGGCCGCACGGCGGTGTCCGAACGCATACTTTGTCAGTCTGTTCGTATTTCGTTCCCTCTCTTCGCTTGATCAACGAAGCATTCCTTCTCGTAGCTATCAAAGTAGTGATGTCGGCGGTCGCGGCCGTTGCCGTAACAGTCTACGCCGTGTAATTGCACTCTCAAGACAATGCAGCCGAACGTTGCGTGGCTTTCATCATCATCATCAAAGATGAAGAAACCCAACCTAATGGCAATGAGACGATAAAAGTCGAGGGCTTGACTCCGGCATTTTGCAACGTTTTAGGTCGAGAACGACGCGATGAATTGTCTATTTTTATGATTTTTCAAAGAGTTCTACTTCGATCTTCGAGATGATCACTTCTAATGCCTCCGATGACTCATGGTCCTCCGAAATACCAAAGAACTGTGCTCGATTCGACGGTGTCGATAAATCCAGCAAAATCACTTCATGAATAAACGGATAGCCCATAGTTGGCACCGACACCGACTTTTGCGTGTCAAACTGATCTGACAGCCTCTTGTTGTACTTCGTTGCGCACACCACCAGCACATTGAAGCGCTTCTGCTGCATATTTCGACACTCCTGAAACATGCGGTTAAAGACATCACATTCCTTCCTCAAGTGAGCTTCACAGAACTCGGTGGATGTAAAGATCTTCACTGCAAGACCAAGCGTCAGGATGACGTCGCCAACCTTTGTCATTAACAACGCATCGCTTGATGAAGACCTCGGAAGCGGCTTCCAGGAAACACTAGTCGCCATATCTCGATCTCTATCTGCTTCCATTTTCTCCAGCAACTCCGGCCACGCACTTGGATCGGCCGTGTGAATCAAGTCTCGGGTTTTGCTGTCCGTTCCTTGTTATCTTTGGAAGCTGTCGTGTTTCGTCAGCGAATGACACTTCGTTGCACATCCCAAAAGCTTGACTCGGACTGAAGTACTCGGGCAAAACATCTGTTGGCCTTCGAGCAGAACTAAACATCTCTTGGAATCGTTTGAGGCAAATCCACTCAAATACGGTAGGATAGTCGATCGAGAATGCGAAGCTTGCTATTGCGCGAAGGTATTTTTGGAATGGCAACGAGTATTGCAAGAGAAGCTGAAGCATGAATGGCGTTGCATAAAGCTTCGCCTGATCCACCGTCCCTTCCCACGCAATGCAACAGCTGTGGGCAACGATATCCAGCGAGATCAGACTTGTATCAACATCCTCTACTTGTTCCGTGAGATCTGCATATTCTCCACGCGTGATGGTACCCAGCAAAGTCGACACATGCTTTCTGTACTTTCTCAACTCGCCATAAAACAGCGTCCAATTCTCAACGTCGAGTGATCGGTTGTACTCCATGAGTTGTGAGAACGATCGACACTTTTTTAACGCCATCAGCAACGTATGTGGATGGCCACACGTCTGTTGGAAAAGATGCTGCACAACGTCATCAAGTTGAGAGCCATCCAACCCAAAGACTTCTTTGATCGTCCTGTTCTCCCCATACTCGACAAACGTCTTCTCCATAATAGTCTTGATTGCTTCTGGTCGAAGGAGCTGGATACTCAGTCGAGACAAGGTGAAACCGATTTGTATGAGTTGCGCGTGGGTGTGTCTCATCCCAACATAACTGAGAAACGATCCACGCCCGAGAAGAACGAAGAAAACATTTCTCATCGTTAGCCACTTTCCGACAAAGTTGCGGCAAAACTTCATGAACTGCTCGCGACTGTCCAAATGATCCAGATTTTTTGCTTCGAACGCAGCACCAATCTCATCCAGTACAATAAAGAGCGGCCCCACTTCGCGTGTCAACTGTTTCAAAAGCGCTTTCACGTCCTGTGGTGGATTTAAGAGAATAACAGGTGGCTCGTCAAACATCTCACGAAGTTGTTGACACAGCCGACGAACCAGTACCGCATCGAGAGACGGCTGCAGCAGATCACCTCTGACAAACATGAGACGAACGGTGTGGCATGCAAGAAGGGTCTTGTGGAAATCGCTTTTGTCATCAACATCATTCCATGCTTCGCGGCACTTGCGTATGTACTCATTCCCAAATGATGATTTGCCCAAACCACTGACGTTGTCGGCAATGGGAATAACCCCATCGAGCCCTGCGTTATTCAGTGCTCTGTTGTAATTCGCTTTGTGGATTTCTTGAAGCTGTAGTACTGCACGATCTCGATTAACGAAGTACATTTCGTCATTCGCGAGTGAGTAGACTGGTTCCACTTCAGTCTTCCAAGCCCATCCTAATTGTTGATATGCAGCAACACTATGCGCAACCTTGGCTTTCTTGGAAAGAGGTTCAATCTGATCGGGAATATTGATCCCGGCTGCATGCCAAGGAAATGACTGCTGCTGCATCACCACCGGTGCGGTTGGAACCACCACCAACACATTCACAGGACCATTTCCTGCCGCTTCCTCATCGTTATCCACCTCGTTCATGTCCTCCTCAGACAAACCAACGCACCGGAGCCTCGCTCGCGCAACATCCAAATGCTTGAGGCCACTGGTACTACGCACCTCTTTGACATCGTTTTCAGTCATCCACGCCTTGCCCTTCTTGGCGAGGAACAGCTCCACCTTGCTGTTAGGGTAGCCGAACTGTGGTTTCGCTCTGATCGCCGTCTTCAAGTCATCAACCGTGTCGCTCTCATCCACCAGCACAGAGAACGCGCTCCCTGCCACTCCAACCACCGCACATAAGAGCTTCACCATTCTGACCTTGGTTTTCTGTGGGAAGAAGTCCGCTGACACCTCACTTTCAGGGTTTTATTTGGAATGATATTTTCTCGAGTGAGTATTCACCTCCTTCCTTTCGCTATATCATGATGGGCCCACGTGCTTCAGGTGCAGTTTCTATGCCCTTCCAGAGCACATACACATTTTAACGGGCGTTTCAGCTTGATGGCCTGTTGTGTCATACAAAATATGAATTTGATTCCCTTCGATGATGTTTGTCGAACATCCCATCGACTTATCCACGTTCCTTCGGCACATTACCTCGGCAAAACTGAGCATAGTGCACTGAACAGAAATGATCGAACCGCGATGCTCCAGCCCTCTGGCAATCAGGCAAAAGACAGCGCTTGCCTGGATAGAGAGGTACAAAGATCAGCGGACAATCAGTCAAACGAATTAGATGGGTAAACTTTTACCACCGCCATGAGTCCAACAACGACCGCGAGAAATAGCGATTCTAATGCATCCATCTGTCTTGCACGGCGTTCCACCGCCATGTGACCAGCACAGCCCTCTGGACTTGGCGCGCTTTGTACATCCATCCGATTGGCAGATCACATATCCCCCTAACGAAGCAATCGTTGAGAGTAAGGAGTGGGTGTATGGGGTAGGTCCGAAAAAGCCTCACCATGTTTCCAACAAAGTCCTTTGTTTTGTACTCGGCAATTGCACCCGTCAACAGAGCACCGCTTTCCACCCTACAACAGAGATAGTCATGAATTGGAAATTGAACTCACGCCAAATCATACAAACCCCGTGGCGGACGCACAGTCCGTGGTCGACCAGCACATTAGAGCATCCTTGTACGGAGCATACACGGCTCGTTGACTTCAACTTGTTTCGGACCACTTCTGGCTCTTTTGTTGACTCTAAAGCATCCAACTGACCGTGATTTCCACGTGAGCATTTCTCGCGTTTGATGTTGAACATCACTTGGCCATGTTCTGTCTCGATTACGGTATTGTGGATATCCCGCATACGAACTTGTTGAGCGCCTCGAGGACTGGCAAGTATTGTAGACTCGACAATGTTCTTCATGCCGGCGCTATGATTTCTGGTAGTACAAACGTGGCTTGTGTCTTTGACGAACTCTGATCGTTGCGGAAATCCTGTGCTGTCCTCGGGGTAGAGCCGATGACTCTCCGACACATCACAATCTGAGAGCAATCGAGATGGTCGTAGCGGAAACGAGAAGCTCCCTCGCGGCGAACCACACGGTAGTTTGGTCGACGCTCTGGGATTGAATAGAGGCTCGATCTTGAGCAAGGTACTACACATACCGTTGGACGGCGGAAGACGACTATCAAAGCAGTCTACGTGTCGTACGTCGGGCCATCCACTTGTCCAAGACATATAGCGACCATGCTGTTCGGTTCCCCGAGACCTTAGCTCGTTATCAGATTTGATCAAGCTTACCCAGTAGTCAAAATCCTTCGAGTACTGGTCACTGCCACCCATGCACTTTGATTTTTGACCAACAATGGGCATCTCGATGCCTGACGCTGCGTTGAACGGTCGGACGAATCATATCGGTTCTGTCGGAGGGGTGGCAGGATGACCAACGCCACTCTCGAATTCACGATTGATCATTGAGCGCCAGAATGGTGGGCCTCGGAAGATATTGTTGAAGATGGTGCGCCTCGAACCCAGCGTCATCATTCCAGTTGAAGCTCGGCAGTTGAAGCTCGGCTGTAGAAGATTCTCCTGCAGAAGATTCTCCGTGGAAGATTCGACATGTGGAAGATTCGACATGTGGAAGATTCTCCGTCTGGTTCTGGTTTGAATCCAGTGCCACCCATCGACTTCGTTGAAGTATCCACGAAGTCAGTTTATGTTTGCATATGTTTACGATAGGTAGGACATACATTTGATTATGGTAGCGTAGGACACACACAGACGGCTTAGAGGTAGCAGTAGCGAACTAAGTCCCGATCAATTCACTTTGCATTTTGCATCCCACCAACCAAGCGACCTTCCAACAGGTTATGAGCCCAAGCCCAGCCGACTCTGCCTCCACCGACTTCGCCTCCCCAGCCTTCGCCATGGATTCGACCACCCCAGCCCGCATCAACAAGTTCGACGGAACCAACTTCCACACATGGAAGTTCAAGATGCAGATGGTGCTCGAAGAACGCGACGTCTGGGAAGTTGTCTGTGGAGAGGTCAAACTCGAGCAGTGCCAGACCGACGCGGACCGAGCCCTCTTCAAGAAGAAGTCTCGCAAGGCGCTCGCGATGATCTGTCTCGCGATGGAAGACTCGCAGCTCCCGCTGATTCGGTCGGCGAGTGGTGCGCAAGATGCATGGTCAAGACTGGAAGAACACTTCGAGAAGAAGAGCCTTGCCAACAAGCTCTTTCTTCGTCGTCGTTTCTTCACGACCATGATGGAAGAAGGTGACGATGTGCTCACGCACATCAACAAGCTCAAGACCCTGGCGGAGCAACTCGACGCAGTCGGCGCTCCGGTCAGCGAAGACGACTTGGTGATCACGCTTCTCGGCAGTCTCAGCGAGTCGTACCAGTTCCTCATCACGGCGTTGGAGTCGCGTGTCGACGCGCTCACGTGGGAACTCGTGACGTCTCGGCTGCTCCACGAAGACATGAAGCGCAAGGAGCAAGGTGGCGACGGAGCCACGCTTGGCCAAGCGTTCATGACAAGTGACGCGAAGCCCAAGGGCCGTGCAGTCAAGAAGACTGGCACGTGCAACTACTGCGGCAAGATCGGTCATTGGGCCGCGGAGTGCCACTCGCGTGTCAAGGACAACGGCAACGGCAACGGCAACGGCAACGGCAACTCCGGCGGCAACGGCAACGGAAACAGCAACCCTCGGCAACGGTTCCAGCGAGCCAACCTTGCGCGAGATGAAGACCCCGGCGAGTACCTGTTCTCGGTCGGGAAGACCCAAGGCAAGTCGAGTCAATCCACGGCGTGATTGGTCGACTCGGGTGCGATTCAGCACATGTCGCGAACCAAGCAGTTCATGATGAACTACAAGAAGATTGACCCAGTCGACGTGCATCTGGCCGATGATGGCACGGTCCAAGCGGTCGGCGTGGGAGACATTCTCATGTCGATGAAGACTCCAAGCGGTGTCAAGAAGGGTTTGCTCACCAACGTGTGGCATATCCCCAAGCTCAGCCGCAACCTGTTCTCGGTCGGAAGATTCACGGAGGACGTTGCTCCCGTGACGCTCGACAAGGACGGTTGCTTTGTCATGCTCAAGGGCGCCAAGCGGACCATCGGCACTCGAATCGGCAAGGGTCTGTTCAAGCTCAACATGTCTCCAGTGTCGACTGAAGCAGCCCACGCCGCCAGTGCAAGCCGAGGTCGCGCCATGTCCAAGTCGTACCTGTGGCACCTCCGACTCGGTCACATCGGCTTCAGCGGACTCGAAGCCATCGTCAAGAAGGACCTCGCCGACGGACTCGATATCGGGTCTGTGCAGGAGTGGGAGGTCTGTGAAGGCTGTGCACTCGGCAAGCTGACTCGCGTCAAGTTCCAGTCGGGCACGACCAAGCGGTCTGCGAATCTGCTTGACGTCGTGTACAGCGATGTGGCCGGCCCCATGAAGACTCCGACTTTCGGTGGCATGAAGTACTTCGCCACCTTCACCGACGACAAGTCTCGACTGTGCAAGTTGTACCTGATGCGGTCCAAGGACGAAGTCTACGACAAGTTCGTCGAGTTCGTCAACTGGGCCGAGAACCAAACCGGTCGTCGAGTCAAGGTGCTTCGAACCGACGGCGGCGGCGAGTACCAGTTGGCCAAGCTTGCCAAGTTCTGTCGCAAGCGTGGCATCGAGCACGATGTCACGCCGCCATACACGCCTCAGTTGAACGGTGTGGCGGAGCGCATGAACCGAACCATCGGTGAGTGTGGTCGTTGCAAGCTCCACCATGCCAACTTGTCCGACGAGTACTGGGGCGAAGCCGTCATGACTGCAGTCGAAGTTCGCAACCGACTTCCGACCCGCGCTCAAGACTTGTACAAGTCGCCGTACGAAGAATGGTACGGGAAGAAGCCCTTGCTCGCCAACTTCAAGGTGTTCGGCTGCCATGCGTACGTCCACGTGCCCAAGGAGAAGCGGTCGAAGTTCGACGCCCGAGCCATCTTGTGTCGGTTCCTCGGCTACTCGGACCACGAGAAAGCGTATCGGTTTGAAGAAATCGCAACCGGTCGGATCGTCATCAGTCGAGACGCACAGTTCATGGAAGACACGTTCGACGATGGCAAGCGCGAAGAACCCTGGAGCAAGTCCGTCGAGTTCCGCGACGATGAAGATGATGAAGATGAAGCAACCGACAACCAAGATGATGAAGACATGGGTGAGCAGCCAGCCTCACCAGCACCAAGTCAGCGCAGCTACGAGCGACCGGAGTGGCAACAGGGCCAGCGGTCGCAGCGTCCAGCAGCACCAGCATCGGCCCAGCAGCCGAATGTCGACTACGCACCAGGGTCCAAGCGCCACTCTCGCACGCACTCGCTCGAGAACCTGGCTGAACCGCCAGTTGAGAAGCGCTACGGGCGTGTTGGACGCACAAGTGGTGCGACTCCACCACCCACGCAAGGTCCAAGGACATCGCTCGAAGATCTGTCTGCACTGCTCACGTCGATCGAAGAGGAAGGCGTAGAAGATGAAGACGAAGAAGGCGAAGACGTGCAAGAACAAGGGGGAGAAGATCAAGATCAAGATCAAGATCACGAAGAGTTTGCTCTCGTCGTGAATTCAGGGGGAGAGTTGCCGACATCGTTCAAGTCGGCGATGGAATCCGACGACGCCAGCAACTGGAAGGAAGCCTGCGACTCCGAGCTCGAATCGCTCAAGAAGAACGAGACCTGGGACCTAGTCCCTTTGCCAGCCGGACGCAAGGCCATCACCAGCAAGTGGGTGTTCAAGGTCAAGGAAACCGCCGAAGGACTCGTCGAGCGGTACAAGGCTCGACTCGTTGCCAAGGGGTTCCTGCAGAAGTACGGCATCGACTTCGAAGAGACATTCGCACCCGTCGCCAAGTTCACGTCGATCCGCACCATCCTCAGCATCGCCGCTCGACACAAGCTCATGATCCATCAGATGGATGTCAAGACGGCGTTCCTGAACGGCAACCTCGACGAAGAAATCTACATGAAGCAGCCCGAAGGCTTCGTCGACCAGCGCCACCCCGACTACGTGTGCAAGCTCAAGCGCTCGCTCTACGGTCTCAAGCAGTCGCCACGCATGTGGAACCAGACCATCGACGCCTTCATGCGCAAGGTCGGCTTCACCAAGTGCGAGATGGACCACTGCGTGTACGTCAAGCGGAGCGGCTCAGCGATGATCTTCGTGGTGATCTACGTCGACGACCTCATCCTCGCCTGCAACAGCCTCGAGTTGCTCACGGCGACCAAGCGTGCACTCAGCGAACGCTTCGAGATGTCCGACCTCGGCGAACTCAAGCACTGCCTCGGCATGGAAGTTGACCAAGACCCCAAGTCCGGCGACGTGACCATGCGGCAGACCAAGTTCCTGCAGTCGATCCTGACCAAGTTCGGCATGCAAGACTGCAAACCAGTGAGGACTCCTCAAGACCCCGGACTCAAGCTGACCAAGGCCATGTGTGAAGGTGGTTGCAAGCACGAAGACACCATGAAGAACGTGCCGTACCGAAGTGCAGTCGGCGCACTCATGTACCTCATGGTCGGCACTCGACCAGACCTCGCAGCGGCAGTCGGCACACTCAGCCAGTTCGCCGCGGACCCGTGTCCAACACACTGGCAAGCTCTCAAGCGTGTGCTCCGGTATCTGCAAGCGACTCCGACGTACGGCCTGCAGTTCTCGGCATCGAACGACGGATGACTGGTCGGCTACTCCGACGCCGACTGGGCTGGCGACATCGAGTCACGTCGAAGCACCAGCGGCTACGTGTTCATGCTCAACGGCGGATGCATCAGCTGGCGCAGCAAGAAGCAGCGAACTGTCGCCCTCTCCTCGACCGAAGCAGAGTACATGGCTCTATCGGAAGCGATCCAAGAAGCCGTGTGGCTCAAGGCGTTCCTGTGCGAACTCGGCGAAGTTGCAAGCGACCAAGCGCTCACGGTGTACGAAGACAACCAAGGTGCGATCGCGTTGGCCAAGAACCCCGAGTTCCACAAATGCACCAAGCACATCGACATTCGCTACCACTTCGTTCGTGAGAAGGTCGAGGACGGTCAAGTGTGTCTGCAGTATTGCCCGACCCAAGACATGCTTGCCGACATCATGACCAAGCCGATCGCCACTGTCCAGTTCGACGTGCTCCGCACCAAGCTTGGTGTTCAAGACGCAGTCGAGTCGAGGGGGAGTGTTGAAGATGATGCGCCTCGAACCCAGCGTCATCATTCCAGTTGAAGCTCGGCAGTTGAAGCTCGGCTGTAGAAGATTCTCCTGCAGAAGATTCTCCGTGGAAGATTCGACATGTGGAAGATTCGACATGTGGAAGATTCTCCGTCTGGTTCTGGTTTGAATCCAGTGCCACCCATCGACTTCGTTGAAGTATCCACGAAGTCAGTTTATGTTTGCATATGTTTACGATAGGTAGGACATACATTTGATTATGGTAGCGTAGGACACACACAGACGGCTTAGAGGTAGCAGTAGCGAACTAAGTCCCGATCAATTCACTTTGCATTTTGCATCCCACCAACCAAGCGACCTTCCAACAGATTTGCGTTGGTCGAAACTCTTGATGCAACAACCTATCTGTGCGCTCGGTGTTGTAGGTCTGAAAATTTTGTGCTGTATTGTGCTCCCAGGTTGCATTGCAGCGAACTCTTGTACAGGTACTATGCCAAGCGTTCATACACCTCTCATCTCCTTGATTTCTCCCACGCAGATCTTTGACTGAGTCGTCTTCCTTTTGCTCAACTGCGTGGCCGAGCCGGGCGGGATCCACTCTCATGAACCACTGCATGTTCATGGTTGCGACTGGTTCACGTTACTCGAAAAGAAAGCACGGCTGCTCAATGGTGTCACCCGTCCAACAGTGCTGTATGGCGAGACTTGCATTGCGCGAAGGCCGTTCGTTACAATGTCTGGTCCGGATTTGCGACGATTCACACGTGGAAACCCTGGCATCTTTTTATAACGAATTCCTTGTCAAACCGGTTGCTGATGACTTATACTTGCACGCATGGTTTCTCTGGGAGGGATCACTTATACGTGTTAGCCTTCTCAAGTTGATTGGGCCTCACAGGTCCCACTGATTTCACAGCGGCACAACCATTGGAATGTTGACCAAGCGCAAAGGTCCGAAGCCAACATTCTGTCCCTCTGAATCCCAAGTTTAGACTCATCGCAACTGCCTGGATGTTGAGGTACAGCCACGCACGACAGTAAGGTACAAATCGAAAAATTGGAATCCTCTTCAAGTCGTGGAGTCATGGGATGCTTTCTTCTCCAGGGAAATGCCGGTTGGATAGTTGTGTCAGAACTGACAGTTAAATTGATCCATTTTACGGCTCTATTGAGCTGAGGAGCAGCGCCCCTTCGCATGCACTGTTGACGTACGTGAATGCTGGTATCAACGCCACAGACTTTGATAGGTTAGGGGATTCCAGGTAGGTGCAGATAGGTGAATCCATGCCTTGGATTGGCAAGTCAGCCCATCGCTTCAGATATCCTCGAATTATGTGCAGAGCGCAGTACCCAAGACAGTTCTCAGACAGAGTGATCTAGCGCATCTTCTTCGCATGAAAGATTCGCAACATGCATAAAACGCAGGCTGGAGGTGGAGAGCACGAGCGCTTTTTGAAGGATGGGGCTGATAGGGTTGAAACCCTCACTGAAAGGACTGGCGTCTGGGCACTTGCACAATCCCGTTTGCCAGTGGAGCAACTTCTGCGCAATGTTATTCTTTTTTTTTGCAGTGCTGATGCGATCTGGGTATTGCGCACTAATCAGATAGTTTGCTCGGGCGGCCTCCTGTCCAAGCGAACACACCCGCAGTTCTCCCGCAGAGTAGGTATTCCTCGCGAACGGCTTTGGTGGTTTAGAGTTCATGAACGTAGCCCAAATCGCCGATGCCACAGTCTGGTATCTACGACACCAGTTTGGTAGAGTCTATTGTCCCAACATAACGGAAGATGTTCGCCTTGTGCAGTTGAAAATCGTCGAGAAATGGTTTGATTGCTTTCTTCCCAAATTGTGCATGTCTTGACTGCGAGAGTCCCTCCAGCCTGCAGGGACAATGGCGGTAAAGACATGCATGGCTTGGGAGTTTCATGTTCCCCGAGCCCACGCACATGAAACTTCCAAGAAAAGTATGTACTGTACCGGATCAGAAACTCCCAACTTGCACACTCCACGCCACTTCGAAGGGCTTTGTCTGGTTTGAAGAATCCATATTGATGAAATTGGAGATCTTGCCAATTCACAAGTGTGTTCACCACGTTACGTACCAGGATCACATATCCTCTCGACGCTGCGAATGGTTCTCGATCAGCGAATTCCAAGGAAACTTATTCCAATGGTACCTCACCTGGAGCTTTTACGATATATCTTCAAGCTCAGCGGGCGTGCAACCTTGCCGACTGTCTCGGCATCCAATGTTGGATCCACCAACTACGCGCAGCAAAGTCGATGGCGACAACGCTGGGCAACCACGCGATAGATTTGCGAACCAGCACAAATGCCAATCACCCCATGTCTCTCGAAAGACTTTCTAACCTCCGAGAACTGCTTGTCGCTGACCTGCGTACGTGGTGGTCCAACGGGTTCGACCAAGTTGAGGCAGGACAAAGAACCAAGCCCACCGAGCTATTAGGATTCAAAGTGGGTGAACTCAACAGATCTAGTTGCTTCAACATATCTTCAACCTCAACTGTTCTTTTGACTTTGTGAATTACGTTTGACTGACCTGGTGATACTGCAAATAGTGAACTGAGCAAAAATCATTGAACCGCGATGCTCCAGACCTCTGGCAATCGGGCAATCGACAACGCTTGCCTAGACATGTTAGCGGTGTCAGTTTCATGGCACATTACTAAACCGAGCGAGTCGATTACCACCACCATGAGCCCAACAATGACCTTGAGAAATTGCGATTTTGATGCATCCGTCTGCCTTGCAGGGTGTTCCACCGCCGTGCGACCAACACAGTTTTCTGGACTTGGCACGTTTGCCGCACCCAACCGCTTGGCACGTCATATATCCGCCTAGCCAGGTGGTTATTACTGTAAAGAGTGCTCGCTTCACGAATTTCCAAACAGCCTCACCATGCTTCCAACAGAGTCCTTTGTTTTGAGCTCGACATGTGCATCCTTCAACGCTGCATCGCTTTCCACCCTACAATGCAGAGTTACGATTTGGGCTAGGATGATCGCTGCCGCTAGCACAGACCCCATGGCGGACGCAGAGTCCGTGATCGACCAATACGTTGCTGCATCCTCGTATGGAGCATCCACGCGATTTCGGCTTCATCTTGCACCGGTTGGCTGTGCTCGTAGTCTCTGCTTCTAATGATATTGTCGACCGTTCAATTGATGCATGGGGCATTGGCTCCCTCGTGAGCTCCTCTCCCCTTTTATCCTTGATCTTCTGCAGGCCACTTCCTTGCTCAACTTGCGTCTTCGCGAAGGAGTTGACCACATCCCGGCCACGTAGTTGAGTCTGTTGCCGAGTTTTTACCACCACAATGAGGTCGCATTTGTTTCTGTGGACTGCTTTCTTTTTGTTGAGGCTTGCGTTTCGCTCGACACAAGCATGATTTGTGCCTTGAATGATTTGTATCGATTTCGACCATCCTCTGTGGTCTTCTTGGCTGGTTTCTTTACTCTCCAGTAAGTCCCGACCTAATCTCACTGTCGCGGTATGGTGCAATGGCGCGTGTGTTTCGAGGGGGGTTCGAAAGAAATCTCGGAACGGTGGAAGTGGGCTATCCGTGCGGCCTTCGCTTTGTTCGTCGGACAATCTTCTCCCCCAAGACGTACACCGACCGCGTCGTTCAATCTCTGTATAAGGTCTCAGAACTCGCTGAATATCGTCATGCTCTTGAGTACGTTCGATCGGTCTTTCGCAGTTGGAGTATTCCCTAGAACAATGGTCGCTGCTGCTTGATAACCCCCCGTTCCGAAGTGTTTCGACGCACGATGGTGGACTGATCAGTCGAGCCCCTATCGGTTTTGTCAGAGGACCAACGCCGAGGTGACCAAAACCACTTATCGAGCCCTCATTCCACAGTGACCTCCAGAGACGTTGATCTCGAAACACTTGTATTAACCGGAAGTGTTGGTGGGCCGACCCGTTTTCGTACTCTGAATCCGGGGCTTGGAAGTCTTGTGCCGTGTTACGCTTCGCCTTTGCGTCACATTCAAGCCCTGGACTATGTTGAGACTTGAAAGAGCTCTCTTGTACTCGACGTTCTCCACGCAGATGCTTGGTTGATACATCTTCTCTGTTCTCGGTCGTGCGGCCTTGCTGAGCGGCCGCTACTCGCTTGAACTGCTGCATGCTTAGTTCTCTGTATGGAGCTCGTTTGTTTAAGGACGAGAACGACCGCTCAAAGGCGCCTCACCTCCGTTGTCCCAGCCCGGTGCATAGTTCGATGAGAATGCTCGAAGTCCGCTCGTTTCAACGTCTCGTGCGGATTTGCGACGATTGGGAAACCCTAGAGTCTTGTTATAACGAATTCCTTGTGAACTTCGCTGCGATCATCATCACCTCCTCACGTCACTGTGGTAGAAGTGATCTGTTTATACGTATAATCCTTCTAAAGTCGATCGTAACTGATCCGCGGCTCACTGGCCTCACGAATTTCACAGGGGCACAGCCAGTGGAATGTTGCCCAACTCTTGGGACTCGCTGCAACTGCATCATGGAACGACGGCCGACAAAAAGAGAAGCACGATGCGATTGGGACCACGCCTCGAATACTGTAACAGGAGGCTATCTTGCAGTTTGGTCTCTCAGTCACTCATTCCTCGAGATAGCCTCTTCACACAAATGATCAGTTGTCAGATTTAATTCAGGATCCATTTTAAGTGCTTGGTCGAGTCAATTCGATTCGACCGCGACGAGTTTTCACGATAACGCAAGGGTTTCCACACTGTTGATTGGCAGTATGTGGTGACTGACGATTCTGTGGTCGTGATTTTGCCCAAAAGCATATGAGATTTTCCCTCAACTCCTCGCCAATGATGCATCGGAAACGTACAATTCACCCAAAGCAGTGAATGATTTGCACATTCCTCCATTCAGTATTCTCGAGCACTGTCGGAGATGGGAAGCACCAGCCTGCTTTCGAAAAATGCAGTTGAAACGCCAAGCCTTCCGTGCAAGAAACTGACGTCGGATCAGTTGTACAGTAGGTTGAAGCCCAAATGATCGAATTTCTTGGGATGAGCCGTCAAGTTGGATCCCAAATCCTGCGCGTCTTTGCTGCCATTGCCGGGAGCATGAAAGCTTGCAACCAAAGAAAAGTTTTCTTTGGTTGCGTGGGTTTTCTTAGAAAACTCGAATGACCGCACAATTTGATATCTTGCACATGGAGTTCGTAGATTGTCTTGCAAACAGCATTACACCTGCTCGAAATCCGGAGAGAAGGTGGTTGGTCCGAGCTCTTCAAGCTGAGCTCAGATATCTGCACATCGAAACCTCACTGTGAGTCAAGCAGCAACAGCCCGGATTCTCGCATCATCGTGCGTGGGGGACCCACGAGTTTGTTCCCTTTATTTGTTGCAACGGGCTTCGAAGATTCATGCGAGATCTCATGCACAGTGCAATGCATTACGTAACCAGCGAGGTAAATTCTTTATTTAGATGGCGAACGAAGTGATCGCGGCAACAGCGACACTCACTATCACTGTGAGCACCGCGGAATGCGAGCTGGCACTACTCTTGGGCGTGGCGGTCGGAGCAATGGTTGTCACGACTGGAGCCGTCGTGGCAACAACTGTGGGGGCATCAGTTACATTTCCCGCCGTGGCAATTTCGCCTGTCGTACTTCCAGCCGGCGAGGCCGTTGGCTTCTCCGTTTTCTCGGCCGCCTTCTCTGTCGACGGTGAAGGCGACGGCGACGGCGACGCTGATGAGGAGTCGCCAGCAGTCAACTGTTCGTCCGTGATGGACTGCCCTGAGGCTGCCTGCTGTTGCAGCTTGAGCAGCTTCGCGCGGTACTTGTCGACCTCGGCATCGCCAATGGTCAGCAGCAGATCGCCGTATCCAGGCGCGATCGCCTCAGACTCTTCCGTAAACTTGTCGAAGGCCGCAACGAGCTTCGTGGCGTCTGGCGAGCCCCCGTGGAAGGTCGCTTCGAAGTCATCGTTGAGCTTCTCGAGGTTGGCCGCGATCTTATCGCTCTTGAGTTCCGTAGCTGCCTTCTTCGACGCGGCATACAAGAAGTCCCACGACGCCTCTGGGTATATGTTCGTGATGCTGTAGAACGCGATCGGGTTCTTCTTGCCATACTCCAAGATTGCATCCTGGAAGCCTGGCTTGGCCTTGTCGAGGGCGACGATAAGGTCGCCGATTTGCTTGGCGATCGCGTACAATCCAGTCTTGCCACTCGCGAGCTGCTCCTCAACCTGCTTCTTCACGGGGGTGACCTTTGATAGCAGCGTCGCATCGACATTCTTGACGAGCGTCTCGATCAGGAAAAGCTGATATTCGTTCGAGATGGTATGAATGGCGAACTGTGGGTCCATGTTGAAAGTCTTGGCTGAGGCTGAAGCCAGCGCGACGAGAGCGAGGACGAGGAAGCGGGCCGTGGAGGTGAGCATCTTGGACGGGATACTTGGAAGGAGTCGGTGAGTCTGCGTAGAGCCGAGTAGATTGGAGAGTGAGAGTTGTTGCGGACGGTCCCAACCTCAGGAGACCCTCTCCTTGAATGGTTGGTGGGTCGCTCGTTGGCTCCTGCGCGTAATTTGTCATCGAGAGATTCGTTAGTAATATCAGAAGTGTCACTGTTGGAGGTCCCATCGGAGCAAAAGAAAGGGCCTGGGTGGACCGCTCCAAGTATTGACTCCCATCCAGCGTTGACTTTTTACTCGATTGGGTGCCGACACAGCTGTGGTGCGGAGGCAGGCGTAAATCAAGGTCTGGCACACTGTCTTTAAAAATCCAGGAGGGACTTCCTCTCTACTAATGTCATCTGGCCCTTTTCTTAGCAGGACTCAGACGATGGATCTTCTTCGATGAGCCGATATCAAGTACGGTAGCACGGAAAACATTTGAACACGCAGGCAAGCGTGACAAAAAAGTCATCTTCGACGATTCTAAAATTCTACAAAATGTCTGTGTCTCCCTCACCCAACCCATAGTTTGGTACCACGGAAAACATTCGACCCAACCCATAGTGTGGTTTCAGTTGGTGGATGCAGTCACCCGTGGAGCGCCCCTGGATCTCCATGTGTCATCTGTGTCGTCTGACAACGTGAAAGATATCGATACCTCCGCATGGCAGTCATGGCAAAGTGTCCGAGCTCTCTTGCGCACCTTGGTGCGGCTAACCTGCGAGTCTACGCCAACTGAGTCGTTTATGACGACGACAATGCTAAGCCATTGAAAGCGTCGGCTTGAGTCCTTGGAGACAATTGAGATCGATCCAGCACGGTCCCAAGGGAGTCAGAGAGATCCACACCGATTATCTTTTGTTTTTTCTTGTTTTCTTCATGGTGGTCGTCGTCATGGGCACAGACTCGAAGATCACGGACTTGATGGAGCAAACAAGGGGTAGCTATATCAGGTGGCCCAAGCTACCAACTAACGTAGGACGCCTTAGCAAGCGGACATGTCTGTGATGAGAACGATCGTCGGTAGACTGAGCCATGGATGGCAATGCGAGGTCCTGTTGCTTTTTGTATGGAGCTGGCAAGCGTTTGTGAGGAATGGGAGAATCCAGACGTTGGATTTGTCAAGGTTCGTGTCGTAGACGGTGATGTGAACTGGATTTTCCAGCCGGAACGAAGCTATCGGAAGCGTCTTCTCACAGTCGTCGGAGCACGCGGCAGTACGTAGTGGGAAATAACAAAGCGGATGCTGAGGCGTCCGCCGACCGAATTGAAGTTGGCTCAAACGAAAACAAGAGAAATTGGTGTGGATCTCTCTGACTCCCTTGACACCATGCTGGATCGATCTCAATTGTCTCCAAGAACTCTCATCTAAAGATGGCGAGCCTGTGTCTAGGGCGAGTTGACGATAAACGCAAGCACACGTCACGGTCGACGCACCATCCACAAAAAACGTCTCGCATTCAGTACGGCCAAATATATACCGATATACACATCTTCCCTAGACTATTCCCAAAACTATACACAGTAGTAACGTATTCTCTCAAATAAAAGACCTCTATGGAATACAAGACCTCCTCGATATAGTGACTCAAGCAGAGACCAAGTGCAGAAATACAAGACCGCCTGAATACAAGACCGCTTGGAATATGTGACATGTGGGCAAAATGCTGGCAGAATTGAATCGAATTCGTACGTGGGCCGTTACGGCTGGCGAGTGGCAACCGCCAGCCACCCATGCTTATCTGGAAAGGGTGTGAGCCAACCATGACCCATGTGAATGGATGCATCGTGCTTCAGCAGAAACGTGCGTGGGTAGATCAGAGTGTGTGGATTGACCTCGCGCTACCGGCACTGTGGACGGGATCCAAGCATCTCGTGTGGGACTCAATGAGAGCCCACATTGGAAAAATGTGAAAGCGCACTGTGCAAAACGCCACATCGCTGCGTGTGTCATTCCTGGTGGAATGACGCCGTATTGGAATCTACAAGACCTTGTCCGATCGCTTCCACATGTCAATCAATGGGGACAACATTGGACCATTGATTGAAATGTGGAAGCGATCGGACAAGGTCCAATACACACGAGGAGGGAATCCAAAGCCTCCGTCAGTCGATGTCCTGCCATCATGGGTCAGGGATGCGTGGCGTGCGGTTCCTGATAGTGTTATTCAAACGTCGATCAAGCGAGCGGGGTTTGTAGACAACATAGACGAGTGGCACATCAGTCGACACGACGTCCATGGCCAAGCGTTTCGAAATGCGTGGAACTGTGTAAGTGATGGTGATCCTGTACAGCCACCAGATATTGGTGAAGGTGATGTCCTCTGTTTGGCCTTTGATGATATAACGTTGATTGACCCGTAGGAAATATAAGACCGCTTGAATATAAGACCGATGTCACTAAATTCCGGACACGGCGGCCTAAAATTCATTATCAGACTTTTATGGGATCAGACTGGCTGATCGGGTGGCTCTGTGGGACAGATGTCATCATTTTTTCCACTGATCGGTTTTGTTGATTGCTATTGTGTGGCTCGGCGTTCAGTGTTTTGAGCAATCAACAGGATTTTGTGTAACTCGCATCCCACAGACAAAGATGGAGACGTCTGAGGCACTAAGTGTACGGGAACGTGTCGCACTCATTCGCGCGAACACGATACCAGCAACTTCACGTCGCTCGTATCGCGCGACGTGGTCGGCTTTAGTCCAGTGGATGCTCCAGCACAAGCGCAACCTCATCCCGATACCATTTGTGGAGCAGCTTCACGACCCCAGTCGCACGCGCAAAGCTATCCTCGCTGCGATCCTGCGTTGACCACACCCGACCTCCGTTGGATTTCGAGCGGCTGCAAGCAGCAGACTTTGTGGAGTGGCTCCTGACCCTGCGCAAACGCGACGGAAAGCCCCCCGGCTTCTCAACGTTCAATAACCACCGGGCGGCGCTGTTCAATCTCTTTCGAGAGTATCGCTGTCTGATGAGCAATGAGCTCCAGACCGAGCTGACTACGTACTTTCGAGGCCTCAAGCGTAGTACCGCCGAGCAAGCAGCGAATGGCGACGTTGCCGTCAAGGTCGGGAAGGATCCACTCTCGCTGGAGATGTATGAGTTCATCTGCACGCAGATGTTGAAGTCCAGCTCCAAGGACATGGTGTTCGCACATGCCTTTCTTGTGATCTCGTGGAATCTCATGTGCAGGTCTGCAAACACAGTGGGCATCATGACAAGCCACATCGAGTGGCGGGACGATTCTTTCTGTGTGTTTTTTGCGCACATGAAGAACGATCAAATCGGTTCCAGACCAAGAGATCCTCGTCACATTTACGCGAACCCCCTACGACCAAGTATCTGTCCGCTCTTGGCGCTGGGGATCTATTGGGCTGTGTTTGCAGTGGACCAAGACCGCTTGTTCCCGGGATCGGCACAATACGACCGACTCCGCAAGCTACTGCACGCTTTCCTCGAAGAAGACGCAGTGAAGGCAGAGTTGTTCCGACGTGGCGTCGATTCAAACGACATCGGCACTCACTCAATCCGCAAAGGCTCGGCGACGTACTGCTCATCCGGTTCAACTGCTTGTCCATCCTCCACAGCGGTCCATCTTCGTGCTGGTTGGTCTCTCGGTGGTGTACAAAACACATATCTTCGCTATCAGGGCGCTGGCGACATGCATGTTGGTCGCACGGTGTCCGGTCTTCCACCAAACAGCAAGCTCTTTGCATCCCTCCCACCCCGTGTCGACTACAACGACGAACTCGTCAAGCTCGGCATCAAGACCGCGTTTGGTGATGTTCCGTTGAACCTTCGATTTGTCTGCGAGCACGCACTCGCGGCGCTTGCGTACCACTCCGACTATCTGATCGCAACACTACCCGCCGCTCACCCCTTGTTCCAAACCCCGATCTTCCAGACAGGCGATCGCCTCAAGCAACTTCGCGACCGCGTGCGTGTCGGCATCGCCTCCGATGATCCAACACAGATTGCTTCTGGTGTGCCTCCTCACTGTGCCATGCTCGGTCGTCTACGGTCTGTGGAGCAGGAACTACAGGCACTACGATCCACCGTTGTTGAACAAGTCGTGGAAGGTGTTGTAAGTGCCATCGACGGGCAATCGCACTCGTCAGCAGCAGCAGTCAAACGCGCCATCATCGCATCGTTCCAAGAGCTCGGTCTCGTGGGCCTGGTTGAACAAGTGCGAGTCGGCTGCCAGCCTGACACACAGTCCTCTCCAACGCCCGACGAATCGACGATCTTTTTGTATACGTGGGGAGGCAGGTACAGACGTCTCCCCGAGGACTATCAGCTCCACGACGGAACTCCTCGACAGATGTGGGTGTTGTGGACTTGCGGTGGCACAAAGCCAAGCGTCCCACCACTACGTCATGTCCAACCGAGCGACCTGAGCTCAGCCAACTCGAGGAAGCGACTTAGTGATCTGCGATTCCTGATGAGCCGTCTCGAGAGTGCTGCACGAGGACATCCTGCCTGGAGTGCACGCAACGTGGATGTTGAGACCGCTTGTCGTGTTTACGACGAAGTTTCTGAAACGATTGCACTCTCAGATTTGACAGGAAAGCAACGCAAACGTCGGCACTCCCAGCTCGGTTGGCGTACAGTCGTCAACGAGTTGCGAAAGCGTCAACGTCAGGTGCATGACAACCAGTAGGTAGTCAACAAAATACAAGTACCGGTGTAGGTTGAACAGTGTAACCATACATAACCGGTTACATTTACGGTGTTCCCACTCCGTCCCACAAAGTCCTTCCAACAGTCAATAATAGACCGGTCTTTTATCTGAGAGTTTACGTTAATACCAGTAGTAATACCGTGGCTCTCGGAATGGCACCCACGAGATCCTCTCGTCGACGGTCTCCGATGCGACTGCTGCTGCTGCTGCTGGCGCTGCTGCCGCTCGCCGCGCGCGCACTGGCGGTCGGCGTGACGCCCGTGCACCGTCTGCAGTCGCCCGTGTCGCCGCACGAGTCGCTCGAGCAGCGCTGGACGATCGCGCCGTCCGCGGCCGACGACGAGATCCAGGAGCTCCGCATCGACTCGCTCTGTCAGGTGTTGGTCTCCTACGCCGCGCAGGACGCCGACGACGCGCCGCAGCCGCTCGCCGCGACGGTGCGCGTCACGGGCAGCGACTTCAAGCTCATCACGACCGCGGACGTGGCTGTCGTCGCGCCCCAGACGCTCCAGATTCGGCTCCAGGACAGCCACCAGCTCGACCGGATCGACGGCCGCGTCGGCGTCCATGTGACGCTCCACCAACCGACTCGACTGCAGCGCCTGCGCGCCAGTGGCGACGGCGACGTGGTCGTGGCGGAGAAGGTTTTCGTGGACGCTGAGATCCGCGACGAGATCGTGATCGAATCCAGCGGCGCGGGGTCGGTGTATCTCCCCGATTCGCTCAGCCTCACCGCCTCGAGTGTCTCTATCTCCACTGCCGACTCTGGCAGCGTGTACCTGCCGACTGCGACAACTGTCACGGCTCCGTCTGTCGCGTTCTACCAGTCGGGAGGTGGGGACATTGTCGCAACGAGCGCGCGGCTGGACGCAGCGTCCAACGTCTCCGTCACTGCGAGTGGCTCGGGCGACATCTGCGTCGATGCGACGTTCCTCGAGACTGGCGTGATCGTCGTCCACGCCACGGGTTCAGGCGATGTGTATCTCGGCGGCCACGACGGCACGTACGAGTCGTCGCACCGCTTTTTCTGCAACGCAGCGCGCGTCTACGGGAGCGGCGCCGGCAGCGTCGACCTGGGCACCATCGAGTGCATCGACGTGGACGTGGAGCTCTACGGCGCCGGCGATGTCATCGTCGAGTCAGCGCGGTCGCTCTCTGGCCACGCCTTTGGCGCTGGCAAGATCTTTTTCGCCGGCCAGTCTCCGGAGGACGTGCTGCCCGTGGATCCGTGGACGTTCATCAAGCAGCCCATCGCGCACGCTGCAGCGCAGTACAAACCCCGAAGCTGCGAGGTCCCGGCCACTCCAACCCGACGACTCACTCACTTTGGCGAAGGGCTCTCTGTGATGCACCACATCTTCTCCCCGACCCACGTCGGCATCGTCGTGTTGCTCATGGCTTGCTTCGGCGCCGTGTACGCGTTCGAGAACCGTCGCCAGCGTCGCGAACGCCAGCGCGAACTGACTGAACGGACGCCACTACTTGCCCGAAGCGACGCATCGCGATGAGCCTCGTGGCCTGTTTGACAACGCGGAAGGACGCGCCGTGGCACCGTCTCAACGCTCCCATCAGCGACGAGCTGTCACAGCCGCCACCCGACACGGCGTCGCGATCCCACACCGCCTTGAAACGATTGGACTTCGCACCACCGGACTGCTCATAACCCATAACCTGTAACAACCTATTTCTTGATCACATCAACAGCTACCTTCACTGTCTCTTGTGTACTAATACCCTTCGAAAATTCATATATTCTCCCGGGTGCAGTCCAGACGCCGGATCGCATGCTCCTGGCGCCCGCCTCAGCCGAGCCCATCGAAAAGCTCCGTTCGACTCAGATGGGCTGAGCCCACTCGGCTCGTCTCGTGTGCTTTCGGCGTCACCCTACGCTTCAAGCCTCCGCAACGTGCGACTCGCGATCAGCTCCATGGGAACACGCTGCGTGCGACACGCTATTGGCGACTCAGCCGCTGGCTCAGTCCCGACCACTTGGCCATTCTTCGTTTCGCCATGGTCTCCGATAACACGCCGAGCGAGGCAACGGAGACCGTCGCGCCCAAACGCGAGCGCCGACTTTCGGTCGACGAGCTCTGGAAGCACTGGACCGACAGCTCGCCGAGCTCGCGACTGCGGCTGCTCGTGGTCGCAGTCGTCTCGCTCGGCTCGGCCTCGCTCCTGCTTCGTGGTGCGGCGCTGAGCAGCGGCGTGGAGCTCACGCACGTGGCCTGGGACGAAGTCTTTGTCCGCGCGCTCCCGTCGGCCGCGCCGTCTGTGATCGAAGCCGCGAGCGCCGTCGTCGTGCAGTGGCCTCCAGAGACGCCGCCGCCGGCCCCATCCCCCACGCCGGCACCGACTCTTCCCGTGTTCAAGAACTACCTGGACCGCCAGTGCTATTTCGAGCGAGATGTCGGTATCATCAGCGAGATTTTGGCAACTAAGCACGAGTTTTGCGAGCGAGCGATCGATGCGGAGGACTCCGCTGTACACCCAGCAGACCGCACGCATGTGACGTTCGTGGATCTGCAGTCGAGTGGAGATTTGCGCGCGATGATCTTCCACCACGACCTGGAGCTGGACTTCACGCACTCGATGATCAACCGACCGATCCAGTCGCTCGCACAGGACGGCGGCGACCACGACCCGCGATTCATCTGGGTGCCTTCGATGATCTCGTGCGGATGCCGCGAGTTCCAGAACTACGCCACTGATTTCTACATGAAGACCTTCAACCGAACGATCCTTCGACCCTGGGAGCCTGTCATCGCCGACACGCTCAGGTACATCGAACACCCGTCAACAGTGTGCGGGGCCCCCGATACGACCAGGACATTCCCACCAGAGATGGCGCTCGCCCCCGTTCGCGAGATCGAAGACAAGACCATAATAATCGCTCGACGAGACGACCACAACCCTTTCTTCCAAGTTTCGAACGCGCTCAACGCGTGGCTCATGATGCGCGCGCTTGGCTGGAAGCGAGACGAAGTACGTGTGATCCACATGGACGGCGGGTACCCGTCCCCCATCGACGAGCTCCACCACCGGTTGCTGTCGAATCCTGAAAAGTTCAATCTGCTACGCGGTGGTGAGCACCTACTCGGACAAAAGTTCAAGTTCACCAACCAGGTGATGATCGCACCTTACGAGACCACGGGTCCGATGATGCAGCATCTGAACGACTACGAGCCATGCCAGCGTTCGCAGCTTATCACCGAGTTCCGTGCCGACGCGCTGAAAGCCATGGGTGTTGATGAAGACAACTTCGACACGAGCGAGCAAATCACGATCACCGTCATCTCGCGACGCAACTATGGAGGGCGCAAGGTTCAGCGGCGATGGATCAACGAGGATACAGTCCTCGATGCCATGCGTGCCAAGTACAAAACGCACAATGGTGTACCCATTGTGATTCAGAGCATCGACTTCGTCAACATTACGCTCGCTGAACAGATGAAGATCTCCCTCAACAGCGATGTTATCATCGGCATGCATGGTGCAGGCATGGTCAACGTGCTGTGGACCAAGCCCGAGACACTGGTGATCGAAATCTTCCCAAGACGCCGATACCGTTGGGGGTACAGGAATCTCTGCCAATACTTGAGCTGCGACTGGAAACAGTATCGAGGAGGCCGGGACATTGGCAATGGGGACAACGCAAGCGATAAAGTCATTGCAGTCTCGACATGGATAGACTACTTTGATCCGCTCTTCAGCGAACAGCTCCGTCGGGTCGCTGGGTCGAAAGCTGCCGGTCCAGAGATGCCTTCCGAGCCCACGCTGACTACGGAACCACCTGTCGAGCCGACAGTGCAGGCGAGCCAACCTCTCCATCATCGCGAGTACTACCCGACGCCGTCTGCAAGTCGTCTACGATCCCAAGAAGTGGTGTGAGCTTTCGTAGGGAGAACACACCCAAGATAGGATAGTCAAACTAACGTTAATATTTTATTCAGCACTGACTCATAATTCACGCAACCGACGTTGAATCTGACGACCCAGTTCGAAGGCTGGCGAGTTTGAAGAGATGGTCGCCGAACAAAGGACCGAAGAAATTCAGCCATTCGTCCGCGGGAATCAGCTTGTCGCTCGCGTTATCGCCTTTTCCTGTGTCGTTGCCGCCACGGAACTCATGCCAATCGCAGCCCACGAACTGACACAGATTCCGGTACCCCCATCGCTTTCGAAACTTTGGGAATATCTCCACCACGAGCGTCTTTGGTCGCGTCCACAAAACGTTCACCATTCCCGCACCGTGCATCCCAATGATGACGTCGCTTGCGCCTGCGACAGTCATTTGCTCCTGCAACGTCATGTTTACGAAGTCGACGCTTTGCACGACGATCGGGATACCGTCATGGGAACGGTAGGCCGTCTGCATGGCCCCCAGCACTTCGTTTTCGTTAAGCCAGCGACGTTGGATGCGGCGCCCATTGTAGTCTCGTCGCGAGATAATTGTCACAGTTATTTGGCGCGGAATCGGGCTGGCCTCTCCAACTCCCATGATCGCACGCGCTTCGGCGCGGAACTCCTTCATGAGATGCGACGCACCACACGGTTCTTTGTCGTTCAAATGCTCCATCATGACTCCGGTGACTTCTCTCGGCGCGAGCAGCACGTGGTTCGAGAATTGGAGTCGTTTGCCCATCAGGTCCTGGCGACCTCGTAGGATCTCATACTTCTCAGGGGATGAAAGCAGGCGGTGGTGTAGAGCATCGATCGGTGATTCGTAGCCGCCGTCCATGTGGATCACGCGCGTCTCTTCTCGTTTCCACCCCATCGATCGCATGAGTAGCCACGAGTTCAGCGCATTGGAGACCTGGAAGAACGGGTTGTGGTCGTCTCGCCGTGCGATGAGGATCGTCTTCTCGTTAATCTCGATGACGTCGCTGCTGGCTTCAACAGATTGCGGGGACGCTCCACACACTGTCGAGGCATGATCTTGCTTCTCGGGTTCGCCAATGAGGTGGAGATCCCATAGACGAAGCGGTTTAGTCGCGTTCGATGCGTCGAAGGTCTCTTTCGCAAAGGCCTGGAGCTCGTCGCAACCACACGAAACGATGGATGGGTGCCACTTGAACCGCGGGTCATGGCTACCGCCGTCTCCAGCCATCGAAGCGATCGGCTGGTGGATCTTGACCTTGGTGAAGTCGAGCTCGAGCCCGCCGTTGAAGACCACGGCGCGCATGTTGAGCCCTTTCTCGGTGAGGTCGATGAGCGAAACCTCAGTGCGTCGTGTCGGCTGGGGCTTCGTCTCGCCTGGGCCCCGTGCACAGAAGACCTGTGTTTCTCGAGGGATCTCGGTGAGCAGACCAACGTCTCGCTTGTAGTAGCATTCGCGAATGTCGGGCGACGCGAACGGTGGTGGTGGTGGTGGCACGGGACGGAGAGGCTCGCTGCTTCGGTGCATAGCGAGAGAGAAACCGAACACCACGGCGTGGAGGATGACCAAGACGGTCGCGATGGAGATGAGGCCGTTCGCGAGCAGCGAGAGGCTGGGCCGCCGCTGGAGCCATTGCTTGTAGAGACCGCCCCAGCGGAGCGAGCCGCCGCGGACTCCATGCGTGGGGAGCGGCGGAGGCTTGATGTGGGGGACCATCGTCGAATCTCAGAATGAGGAACGACTGACTGGCGATGATTGTCTTCATGGCTGGTTGCTCGACAGGCCGTTGGATGAGTCGACTGGTATGATCATCGTGCCTTCCATTCAGACACCTTGGCCGGATTTGTCGGCCTTGACGTATCGCAGATGACGCTCGCTCGTCTTTTTCTCACCCCTTGAAGTTTCAAGCCGGACGCCAGAGTCGTACCTTCGTGCGCCTTCGTCTGGTTCAGCGCTCAACGAGCACACCGTTCGAGAGGGATACACATCAGATAGACAAGTGCAGTGCACTCGCAGACTCCAGACAACCCGGCGGGAAAGCGTAGTTAGTCGATGGCGTTGAGGGTAGTAGCACAAACTAAAGTATATTTTACACTGGTTGACTAGATTATTTTACTCGTACTTGCGAAGCCGTTGCTGTTGCACCTCCTTGGAGGTCTCGAGCTTGCGGAGGCGGTCTTGGAAGAGCGGCTCGAAGAACTTCTGCCATTCTTCCACGGGAATGGTCTTGTCGCTCGCGTTGTCGCCGCGACCCGTATCCTTGCCGCCACGGAACTGGTGCCAGTCGCAGCCCACAAACTGGCAGAGGTTGCGGTAGCCCCATCGGTACCTCCGCTTTGGGAAGATCTCCACGACCAGCGTCTCGGGCTTGGTCCAGAGCACGTTGACCATGCCGGCGCCATGCATACCGATGATCACATCGCTGTTGAGCACGTACTCCATCTGCTCTTCGAGCGAGAGGTCGACGAAGTCAATGCTCTGGATCACGATCGGCACACCGTTGTGGGTCTTGTAGACCTCACGCATGGCCGAGAGCACTTCATCTTCGTTGAGCCACCGCCGCTGAACGGTTCGTCCGCCGTAGTTGCGACGTGTGATGACGGTCACCGTGATCTGTCGGCTCGTGTCGAAGTTGTCAGCACTGACACCCATGGCCTGGAGTGACTTCTCACGGAAGTCCTTCATCAGAAACGAGTCGTGGCAGGGCTCCTGGTCATCGAGGTGCTGCATCATCGGGCCCGTGGTCTCGTGCGGCGCCAACAGCACTTCGTTCGTGAACTGGAACTTTCGGCCGATGAGATCGGCACGGCCGCGCAGGATCTCGTACTTGTCAGGGGATGAAAGCAGGCGGTGGTGCAGAGCGTCGATCGGCGACTCGTAGCCGCCGTCCATGTGGATCACGCGGGTCTCCTCAGGCTTCCAGCCCATAGACCGCATGAGCAGCCACGAGTTGAGAGCATTGGAGACCTGGAAGAACGGGTTGTGGTCGTCACGTCGAGCGATGAGGATCGTTTTCTCCTTGATCTGGATGACATTCTCCGTGCCAGATAGCTCACCCTGTGGAGACGCACACAAGGTCGCCTGGTTGTGCTTCTTCTTCTGCGAGTCGACGAACTGCGGGTCCCAGAGTCGTAGCGTCGACTTCCCGTCCGACGCTTCGCTGACCTGCTGAGCGAAAGACTGCAGTTCGTCGCAGCCGCAGGAGACCATCGACGCGTTGAAGATGAACCGAGGGTCGTGCAAGCCACCGTCCTCAGCCAGTGACTTGATCGGTTTGAAGATGTTGGCCGAGGAAAAGTCGAGCTGGAGGTCGTTCTTGAAGACCGTCGCGCGCAAGAAGAGTCCCTGCTCTTCGAGGTCGACGTGTGAGACCTCGGTGCGTCGGCTCGGCTCGGCGCTATTTCCATTTTCGTTTGCACAGAACACCTTCTTGCTGTTTCGGATCGTCTGGATCAGTCCGACGTCACGTGTGTAGTAGCACATTCTCGTGTCTGGCAGAGCAAAGTAGCCTGGCGGTGGCGGCGTCGCCGGGTCCTGTGGCTCTCCATCGGCATCCGGAAGGGTCTCTTCTACGCTGTGCAATGCGAACTGCACGAGCTCGACGCCTTGGTGGACGACGCTGTGGCTTGTGACGTTGGAGCTTTCGAGGAAAATCGTGACCGCACCCAACGCGAGAACCGCGACTCCAAGAATCTGGAGCCGCGATCGACTGTGGGAGCCCTGCTGCCACAGACTGAGCAACCACTCCTTGTTGACCGATTGGCGCCGCGTGCGGTGCGTCGCGGATGGAGAAGGATGCGTCGCCATCGTGGACAAAGATATTATGAGAGGAGCCCGCTCTCATGGGGAACCGGGACGAGTATGGGACATCGTCGAACGGTGGACACGCATGTTGACGAGAGTTTGTGGGGGGGGGGGGGGGGGGGGGGGGGGGGGGGGGGCCATGGATGGCTTGATCCGCAGAGGCAAAGTGGACACAGTTGACGCCGCCAGCACGCCAGTCGCGTGGGACTCTGTCGTTTGCGAGAAGCAGTACTTACGCGCACACACATCCACAGCCGAGAACTCGGAGAGCGCATGTCGCAGTCTGGGTGAGCCTGCGCCAAGGAATCAGTCTCGACCAAGCCAGGCGGCTTAGTCTGTCGCATTGCACTGGCTTGAGCGGCCGCAACGGGTGGCGTGGTGTGTGGGGGCAACTAATCAGTCTGGTGAAAGTCTCCGATACAAACGACAAGTTTGAAGTGAGAGAAGCCAGCACTTCGCCGCGCAGCTGGTTGCAACTCGACGAAACAGGATGATGATGATGAGGTGACTGGCAAAAGCGAGAAGCGAGACGGGAGCTGCTCACTCCGAGTCTTCAGTAGGTACCGCTCGAGTACAGTACAGTGTGCCGTGGGGTCCGCTGGTGGACCACCACCCGCCCTCTTCTTCCTCCTCCTCCTCATCCTCTTCACGTCTTCCTCTCCATTTTTGCGCTTTTCCAGGTGCGAGGCACCGGCACTCATTCAACGCCAGTACGAGTGTTATTACCGGTGTGAGAGGGTCTTCCGACCCAAATTATACCCCTAATACCACCCAAATGAATTTCTAATCGTATCCGCACTGGGCAGATTCCAATTGATCTTCCCAACCGACCAGTTGTATAACATCTTAAATAAGTATATGCTTCCAGTGTACTTGCTGTGGTGGTGCTTTGGGAACTACTATAAATTATAATTAGGAAATCCCAGCTTCCGTTTTGATAAAAGCTTTTCAAGATCCAATTGACGGGGTTGTTAATGAACTAGTACTACTACAACGCTCTGCAGGACTCGCTTAGCAGCCGTCGCCACCAGCGATGATGAGGCACGAGGTGCTGTCGAAGATGCCCATCAAGTTGGTCATGACGGACCACACGAACGCGAACAAGACGTAGAGGATCGTGATCGCACCGAGCAGCTTGCTCGAGCCACCGGTGCGCTTGAGCTCCTGCGTGGCCTCCTTCTGCTTGGGCAGGAAGACCAGGAACGCCCACGAGAGAACGCTGCTCGCGTACATGATGAGGATCGTGTACGTGAGATCCCAACGCATGGCGTTTGTGTCGTGCTTGATGCGCTCGTTCGAGAGATTCCAGTTGCGGTCGATGATCTTGGTCAGCGTGGCCGCGAACGGAGACGAGAGGTTCGAGACGGTCGTGAGCAGGCCGTACATCGCACCCTCCTGGCCCTCGCCAGCGAGCTCGACAATGACGAACGTACCAATGAGGAAGTTGACACCGTACGGGAGGTTGGCGGCGATCGGAAGGCCGAGCCAGAACCACTGCGATCGGAAGACATCCCAGACCGTCAGGAACGTCGTGATACCGTCCAACAGGATCACGAGCACGCCCGTGAACACGATCATGGAGCGCCAGTTCCAGTGGAGGCCGTACTTGCCCGTGACAGCGATACCGACCATGAATGCGAACGAGCCGATGATGCTCGAGATGGTGTTGTTGATCGGCGTGACATGGACCATAATGCTCTGCACGGGCGAGGACGCCGTGTACGTGATGCTGGAGAGCATGTTCGCGAAGAACTGGTAGAACATGACCTGGTACACGGCACGGGTCTGCACGACGCGCCAGAGCTCCGCCATGTACTCGCGAAAGTTGACTCCATCACGCTTCTCTTCCTTGATGAAGAACCACGTGACCGGGATGATCGGGATCATGACAATGCCGAGAATGAGCATGAGCGCCGGGAAGCTCAGCGAGAAGTCAAAGTCACCGCCGTACTGGTGGCCGTTGAACGCAAAGCCCGTAAGGAACGCGCCAACAATGTTGAAAAGCGTACGCGTGCCGTAGATGGCCGACTGCGTCGTGCCACGCACAGCAAGCGGCTCGCGCTGAGCAAGCTCCACGACCACACCATCCGCGCACACGTCCGACAGCAGGTAGCCGAAGGCACTGAGCATCATCAGAATCACGTACTTGCCGCCGCTCGTCGGAGCGTCGGCGTTGGCAGCCTTGACGGCCGCGGCGTAGAGGTCTGGCTCCTCATCCGGGTCGATGTTGGCATCGTCCGGGTTCGACCAGTACGGCTTGCCCATTGGGGTGAAGCCCATGATCAGAAGCATGGCGATACAGATCGTCCATCCGATAACCATGTACGGACGGCGACGGAAGCCGCGGATCGGCAGGCAGTCCGAGAGGACACCGTAGAAGAACTTGAACGACCACGGCAGCTGCACGAGCGTCGCGGCCGTCACAGCCGTGGCACCGTTACAGTTGAGATAGTTCTGGAGCACAGGGTAGATCGTGGCTGGCAGCACGGCGTCCACGAGGCCGACAGCCGCGTACTGAGCGATGACACCGAAGTAGTCCTTGCTGAGAAGGTTCGGGGCGCCTCCTTCGCGGAGGGCACCGCCCTCGACGTCGACCTCGGGCGTCTTGAGGTCGGCGTAGTCGCCGTCCTTGGCATGGGACGTGTTGCTCACGTACGAGGCGCGCGTGGCGATGTCCAGCTTCGTGTTGGGGGCAGTCGTGCCGACCATCTTGAACGCTCGGAGGATCTTCCGGGGACTTGGCGAGTTGGAAAGTGAGACCGACTTGGTGGAGTCTCGATTCACTCGAGGACAGAGGGAGTGAGAGGGAACCGGCCTGTCCGTTTGCATGCGTCGACGTGAGTGAGGCAGATGAGGATGGAGGTGTCGTGGAACTCCGAGCATCTGCTGAGACCGAGCCACTGACCATCTCCCCCTTCTAATATTATCCCCGCCCAGAGACGACGAATGCTAGGTGCGATGATTTGAGGAGAAATGCAACGGAGACTCACCTGTACGTTGTGATCTCGAGTCTTTCCGTTCCCTGGATTGACACCCGCCTGTCGCGTGCACAAGTCGGCTCGATCAGTCTCCCGAAAAGTCCAGATATCTGACCCCTTGGTTTAGTGTTGCTGTAGTCTTCGTCATTCTGTGAGTCTACTTCAACGTGGACTCCATTATGATCTTAAACCGAGTGTGGAAACGGTCTTCCATCCCCCCCCCGGCCCAGATGAAGTGTCAGAGAGGGCTCTGTGTGGGTCGCCTTGGCTCTTCCCCAATCGAGTTGTCGATTCGAAGTCGTGCCCTTCGTTAATCTCGGGCACATTCAAGAATTAGATGCCAATATTTCGCCCCAAGTCATGGCCCGTCACTTCGGTACAATGAGCGTCCACTGACGGTACCTTTGTTGGAAATCAGACATGAGCAGCAAGAGAGAAGGTCTCAGCGTGGAGACCCGAGTACACGCAGAGTGGTTCAAGACATAATTCCGTCCCTGGACGTCGCCCCTTCTCAGCTCTGAGAGGGGCATCTCCAGCTGCGCGCCACTCAGATTGGAGAAGGTTCCGAGCCGAGAGCTTCGGTTCAATCCTCAAGGCGACGTGACTGGACTCATCACGGCCAAAAATGCCCACGATCCACAATGATTGGGGCTTTGAAGGTGTAGGGCTGAACACGACAATGTACAGTACAGTAATGCTCGGAAGGTACATCAGATACACTCCCTTCAACGAAAACCAAGACGAGCGGTTGCGCGTTCATCGTGGAACGACGCGAGGTCTTGCTTGTCGTTGCGTGACGTCGCCTGCCTCGGTCTCGTTCGACGACTTGATTGGACACATCATCGCCTTTGAACTGCGACTTGCAGTTTGCACTCCAAGGATACTGTCCCAAGCACCGGGGCTTTCTTGTCACTGTATGTCTGCATCGAAGGTGTCGTACAGTACAGCATTGTGGATCATTCCCTCGATGCGACTCTGGATCATCCAAGATCCCTTTGTGGATCAATGCTCATTTGTGGATCATTATCGCGAATGATCCACAATATCGGGATGCCCTCAAACGGCTTTGTGGGTTGACCCACAATCTCACGATATTCGAAAGACGTTCATTGTGGATCATTCCGAAGCAACTGATAAGCATGATTGACACGTGGCCGCCAAATCAGATCGCTCACGCGTGCAAGGCGAACGGCGGAGCCGTGAAAGGCGTGTCTTGTGTGTGGAGACGAAGATCTGTCAGGTGGTGATGATCACCTGATCGCGAGCCTTGACAGTTTACAAAACCGACATGATCTTCTTTCAAGCTGTGACAAGGTGACTCGAATCGCAACAAATGGACACAACACCATCCGACATGTCAGTGACGGATTCTCAGCTCAGTACTGTCGGCATGGCTTATGGGATGTACTCATATATGATGAACCGTATTCAGTTGAGTGCATCCATAAATTCTGTTTTCCCAGAAGCAAGCTCTCAGAACGCGTCGAACAATGAAGCGAATCACATGAAAGCGCACTGAAAACTCAGGACTGAGATCGTATACGAACCAGTCGCCTCTTTGATCAGTCTCGTACTCATCGCCTGCGAGTTGAGTCTCTCACTCCAGGAAGAACAAACCCTGCTCCGCCTTCACTATCTCAGTACACTGCAAGATCGTTCATGAGATCTCGCTTCACAATGGTCTCGTTCTTGATCATGCTTGAGGCTTTAACCTTTAGTCGGCTGGTTTCTGATCTCGTGCGTTTCCTGTTAGAGCCGACAATACAGCCTATTTACAGCAAACATGTCTCTACGTGTCGCAGCTCTCGCTACGCTTTTCTTGGCTTTGTGTGGGGGGCGATAAGGAATTCCCGGACTTGGATTGGAGGCTATTCATGTGAGCAGTGCAATCTTCCGCCGATTAAGCACAATCCCAAGCCGCCTGTCTAAGAAAGGGGCGAGGCTCCTCTCAATCGCCGTGCTGTGATGTTGGAGATCGACTGCGAAAGACCTCAGTTTCAGATCTTCTCCACTAGCAATCAGAAGCCATGTCGTCGCGCAAGCCTCGACCTGTGCGTCAGCCAACAGGAACTCCAGCAGTTCGGCCACGTCATGCAGTCCCCACAACCATGGCGCGAGTCAAACTCGCCGCTGCTGCTTTGATCGTTCTCGGCTGCATTTCTTCTATGATGCGAAGTACAGGACTTGACGATCAAGTCGCCTCAGGCGGCGATGACAACATTGCCCACGACGACCTGCAGCTCGCACGTGGAGTCGTTCTGCGGGGAAATGTAGATGTCGAGGAAGACGCTATGTTCGCATCGCTAGGAGGCACGAACACTGCTGTCGTTGGTGACACTCAGCAGCCACACGTGACGACCGAGGCTCCGACCATCTCCACAACTGAACCCCCAGCAACAGTTCTATCGGAGACTACGCCCTTACCAGAAACGATAACGAAGTCTACTAGCACGAACGAACCTACCGCTGTAAATCTGCCCAGGTTGTCAACTCCAGCTCCCACCACGAGGCCGGCGGCTACCCAATCCACCGCGTCGCTTTCCAGCAATCTCAACGTAGATGAGCTACTTGAAACGCAGTGTTATAACAACCACGACTTCGGGCTCATCAAACGTGCTGCGAGACCATCTCACGTTTTCTGCGATAGCACTTCGGCCAGCAATTCGAATGCAACGCCGCAGACGCAAGTGACCGTGATCGACGCCCCTTCTGGAATTCGGGCTGTACTGTTCACAGACTTGGTGCTCGATCTCACGAGCGTGAAAACATCTCGGCCAATCAAGTCATTGGCACAAGATGGCGGTGATCATGACCCACGTTTCGTTTTCAACGATCGCATGATTTACTGTTCCTGCACCGAACTCCGGAGCTACGCAGACAAGATGCTCAATTCCCAACCATTTAATTTGTGGGACCCTGCACTGTCGTTTCGGACTAACCGAGACAACAGTGATGCGTCTCTGGTCTGCTCCGGAAGCAACACACTCCGACCTGTAGACATGTTCTCGGATCCGGAACAACTCCTAGAGTTTAGTGGTCGCGTCGTGCTGATTCCCCGTCGAGACGATCACAACCCGTTCTTTCAGGTCTCGAGTGCATTCAACACGTGGATTATGCTGCAAGCACTGAAATGGGATCGCAACGAGCTTACTGTGATCCACTTGGATGACGGATACCCTTCCCCAGTCGATGAGCTGCACGAGAAACTGCTGTCCCCTGCGCGGAAAATTGTGAACGGCACTCATCTCATGGGCAAGAAGCTCATATTGCCAGGGCAGGTCATGCTATCACCGTTCGAGGCAGTTGGCCCGATGATGCAGCACCTCGATGACTTTCAGCCGTGCTCTAACTCAGCACTGTACCAGGAATTCCGCAGCGAGTCGCTTCGCGTGATGAAAGCCAGTCCGTCGGCAGAACGCGATACCATTATCGTCACTTTCATCTCTCGGAAAGTGTACAATGGACGTCGCGTACAACGTCGGTGGTTGAACGAAGACGAAGTCGTTTCCCAGCTGCAGCAAAATTACCAAACATTCGGCGGAAAGAAGATCGTCTTCCAGAGCATTGATTTCGTGGCTCTTCCATTGGGACAGCAAATGCAACTGATGCTCGATAGCGACGTCGTTGTCAGTATGCACGGTGCTGGGCTCGTGAATGTGCTATGGACTCGTCCAGGAACGTTGGTAATCGAGATCTTTCCATTCAGCCGGAAGAGGTGGGGATATCGCAATATTTGCCAGTTTGTCGGATGCAAATGGCATGAGTTTCGCGGCGGCCGAGATATTCGCACGGGTTTCGACGCGAACGCAAATGACAAGATCATCGCGTACGAGGTTTGGCGTTCATTTTTCGACCCACTATTCCAGAGTCATTTGCTGGAGATCATTCCAAGCCCAACCGTGACGACAACAAATGATCTCAACTCCGCCACAATTCACAACAGCGGGGAGTCATTGGTGGCAGACAGCCCAGCATTCTCGTTACCGCCAGAGCGAGTCGAGGATCCAATCTCGCAATCAGTACCCTAATAGAACCTCGTAGCGGGGCAGATGAGAGCACATGAACATCTCCAGCTGGTCGCAATGAAAGATTTAACTCTAATTTATACGCCTCATAATCATGGTATTCTATGCTGTGGTTCGCCTTATCTGAAGTTGCCAGCGACTCGCGACTCCAGCGCGCTGACTGCATCTCGAATAATCGGGTCGAAGAACGCGAACCAGTCGGCATAAGAGACGAGCTTGTCGCTTGTGTTGTCCCCTTTCCCAGTATCCGTGCCTCCTCGAAACTGGAACCATTTGCAACCGACGAAGTGGCAAATATTCCGGTACCCCCACCTTTTGCGGCGGAGCGGAAAGATCTCTGCGATCACAGTCTCTGGTCGTGACCAAAGCAGATTGACCATCCCAGCGCCGTGCATGCCAATAATCACGTCACTCTCTACGACAACCCGCATTTGCTGCTCGATCGTCATGTCCACAAAATCGAGCGACTGGAACCGACACGTGCCATACTTGTAGAACTCTCGATCGTGTTCATAGTCTTCTTGCATTCGTTCAAGGATGGCGTCCTCGTTTAGCCACTTGCGTTGCACCATCCGCCCCCCGTACGGTCGTCTCGAAATGATCGTAATCGTGCAGCTCGCTGGGTCACGCTTGGTTGTCAGAACACCAAACTGGGACATGACGTGGTCGCGAAGGTCTTTTATCAGCGCATTCCGTCTACACGGCTCGTTGTTGTTGAGGTGACGCATCAGCGGGCCGCTGTACTCGAATGGCGCGACTAGCGCCTTGTCGAAATGGACCATCGATCCGATGAGCTCACGGCCGGTGATCGCCGGATGCACTGGCGCCAGTACGCGTCGCTGCAGGTCGTCGGTCGGCGACGGCAGTCCGTCATCAAAGTAGACGAGCTGCGTGGTCTCGGGCGACCAGCCGACCACTTTCATCATGAACCACGTGTTCAGAGTGAGCGAAATCTGGAAGAAAGGGTTATGGTCGTCTCGACGCCCCATAATGATCGCGTTGCGCTTGACGTATTGGACTTTGTAGAGCCTGCGCGCGGCGTCCGAAGGCGTCTCCTCAGCACTGAACGAGTCATTTGCAAGTACTTCAAGCTGCGGTTTGCTCGACGGCTCGAGAGCGACGCCCGAGCCGAGTTCATCAAGGTGGCGCTGGTCGCGGATCGGTTGGCAAAAGCGCCAGGGCCTGCGGTTTCCCGTCGGGTGGTCTCCGTGGATGTAGTCCCAGACTCGTACGCCTCCTCCTTCGAGAGTTTGATCCTGCGGCGCGTTGCAGACGCAAAAGGCGTCGACGCTCGCGTGGCGGAAGCGAGGATCGTGGGTGTGGCCGTCCATCGTGAGGTTCTGGATCTGCTTGAAGACCTCGGCGTTGCGCAGGTCGACCCAGAGGTTGGTCACGAGCGTGCTCTTGATGTCAGCGCGCCGCGAGTCGTAGTGCGTGTACGTCGAGAGCCTGTCGACCAACGCCGGGTCCACGCCCGAGCTGTTGGTGCAGTGCTGCGTCTCGGAGGCCTGCACAACGTCCACCATGCCATAGTCGCGCTCGTCGAAGCACTGCTTCTCGAGCTTCTCTCGCTGGACGCGACGCTTCTCTTCCGGCGACGGGCTCAAAGGATCGGTCAGAGGAAGTCGCGTCGGTTCTGTTGGCGTGACCGTTGGCGTCTCGACGTCTTGCAACAAATGCACGGGCGGCGAGTGGCGCAGCGCCGTGTGGGAAAGCTGCGGGCGCACGTGGAGCATCGTGACCGTGTAGACGACGAGCGCGGCGGCCGCGAGCGAGAGCAGCGAGAGCCGCAGCGACACGGAGGGGAGCCCCATGGGCATGGAGGCGAGGAAGACCGAGTGAGCAGCCACTCGGGTCGAGTCCAACGCCAACGTTGGCGTGATGGTGATGGGCTTAGGCAACTTTAGGCAATGATCGCGTAGCGCGTCGTTCCCCGTACACGGTAGGTGGTTGTAATAATTTCCATAAGAAGGTGAAAAGAGGAGAAGGGGAATACAAAAAAGAAGTAAAAGTACCTGGTTTTGTGAAGTTGGCGCGGTGAGTCAAGTCTTCTCCCATCTCCCGGCCGGTTACGATCAGCGACCAGGTGGGGTTCTTTCCACGCTTCGGCTCTTCTCGTTGAAGCCTCGCGGCCCCACGACACCCACAATGTGAATCCATCCACTGGGATCCTTTATTAATAAAACGCGACAAAGGAGTCAGAAACCCACGCGAAAGTGCGTCGCATACAATGGAACAGAGAGCGAGCGAGGCTGCGTTGGCAAACCAGGCGGAAAGCAGCCACCGCCGCAAAGTTGGCGTGGCCACCGCACCGCATGGCTACAGTGGGCTGCATGCGACACCCGGAAATAGAGCTATTAATTCAGTATACTCAACGTTTTCGTCAGTCTAGTCCACTGGGTTAAGATATCAAATGCTTTGTTTATGTGCATTTGGATAAAATCCTCTTCATACCAATCTGCAATATTGGTCTCAGTGGCTCGGTCTTGCCGAGATACGTCTGGAAGAGTCACGGCGCCTTTGTATGCGATGTGTGGATGAAGGGAGATGGGGGAACGAATGGAGAGGTGCGTCTATCTATCAAAAAATATCAAGTGTCTATGGATCTGTGTCCGAATCACCGCTCTGTGCTCTGGATCACGCGCGTCTCGAGCGCGGCCACGGCCTGGCGAATGATCGGATCGAAGTAGCTGAACCAGTCGGCGTACGAGACCAGCTTGTCGCTCGAGTTGTCGCCCGTGCCAGTGTCCTTGCCTCCGCGGAACTCGGACCACGTGCAACCGACGTAGTAGCAGATGTTGCGGTAGCCCCACCGCCGGCGGTGCTCGGGGAAGATCTCGGCGACGTGGGTTTCAGGTCGCGCCCAGAGCACGTTGACCATTCCCGCGCCGTGCATGCCGATGATGACATCGCTCTCGACGACAATGCGCATCTGCTCGCGCAGAGGAAGATCCACGAAATCGACCGACTGGAACTGACACGAGCCGTACTTGTAAATATCCTTGTAGTCGGACCGCATCTTCTCCAAGATGGTGTCTTCGTTCAGCCACTTGCGCTGCACCATGCGGCCTTGATACGGTCTTCGCGTAATGATCGTGACCGTGCACGAAGCAGGGTCGCGCTTGGTCAATCGCACGCTGAACTTGGACATGATCTCATTGCGGAAATCCTGGATCAGCGTGTTCTCTCGGCACGGCTCGTCGTCATCCAAGTGGCGCATCAACGGTCCCATGTACTCGAACGGCGCCACCATCGCCTTGTCAAAGTGCAGCACACTCCCCATGATATCGCGTCCACTGACTGACGGATAGTTCGGTGCAAGCACCAGACGCTGCAACTCGTCGGTGTTGGCAGGAAAACCGTCATCAAAGTACACAAGCTGCGTCGACTCCGGGCTCCATTCGAGCGCTTTCATCACGATCCAAGCGTTCAGTGCGACAGCGATCTGGAAAAACGGGTTGTGGTCGTCACGGCGAGCGATGATAATCGCGTTGCGCTTCACGTGATGCACCTTGTATGGCCATCCGGATGCGTGCGGGGGCTTCATGCTGGAGGCATCGCCTCCGGCGCTCTCGACCTCGGTCTTGTTCCACGGCTGCTGCGAGTATCCCGACTCCAGCGCTCGCACTTGCTGCGTGCTTTCCATCGCTTGGCAGTATTGCCAGTTCTCGTTGCCCTCCCACTTGTGGTCGCCGTAGACGTACCCCCAGACGCGCGAAGCGTTGCGGATGCTCTGATCTTGGTGGGCGTTGCAGACACAGTAGGACCTCGTCGAGTCGTGCTTGAAGCGAGGGTCGTGTCGCTGCCCATCCTCCGAGATGTTGCCGATCTGCTTGAAGACCTCGGCCGAGCGCAGGTCGACCCAGAGGTTCGAGACCACTGCCGCCTTGATGAACGTGCGCTCCGAGTCGTAGTACGTGTACGTTGAGAGCGGGCCGAGCGCCGCGTCCACGCCCGTCGCGTTGTCACAAAACGTCATGGCGTCGTCCCGGAGGACCGCCACCATGCCGTAATCGCGCTCGTCGAAGCACTGCGAGTCCTGGCGACGCGGCTCGTTGCCCTCGAGCAGCCGCGTGGACGTCTCGAGTGCCACGGGCGCGTCGCGTTTGCGCAGCGAGTCGCTCGGCAGCACGCGAGCGCCGAGCAGACCGAGCGCGAGCGTGTACGTGAGCACGACGACGACGCCGCCGGCCACGAGCGCCGAGCGCCGCGAGAGGCTCGAGGCCGCAGGGCTCGGAGCGAGGGGCTTGGCCATGGGCGTGTCGGTCGCGGAATCGGGAATGGACGCCCCCTCACAGACGCTGCTGTCCATGGGCGATGTGATCATGTGCTTACTCGATCCACGATAGTGACATCTGTACATGTAGAGTGATGTAGTGTGTCACTCTAGCGAGGGACCCGCGGCGCCTCCTCACGACGGGACTACCGAAGTGGCGGCTCTTTTGATCACCACATCGCGCAAAACCATTTCAAAACCAGATGCGGAGCATCTTGTACCTAACGAAACAAGGTATCTTCGTGCATATTAGTATCATTACAACCTACCTTGTTTTGTCACTGAACGCCAAATTTCCTTCGTCGGGCGAGATTCATCTGGCTATTTCTCGCCATGCGTCCAGACGCACGGCAGAGACTCGTCGATCGAAGGGCGTCGTCGGCGGTTGTTGGCGTGGACTAATTAGCCACCAGAGAGCGTCGCGGAAACCGCCGCGACTGCCATTCCTCCAAGGCTCGCGTTCCCGTGAAGTTCCGCCGACGACAGAAGGAGGATGCTCGCGACGCAACTTTTCCTCTTCGTCACGGCTCTCTGCGGAGCTCTCTGCGACATGCGCAGTGTCGTAATAGACAGTGGGACCGACTGACGTCCGGCCCGGGCTCTAGATCAGGAACCTCACACCAAAAAAGAATCTTGGGTTCCGATTTCTCAGGGTGGGTTCCTGGGTACATTAACTACTAGTACTAGACCGGTATTGTACGACCAAATGCCGAGGAGTACTCATCAGTAGTATAGTACCGGTATTCATGTACAAAATACCGACATAAACCGGTTGTATCGGTATCAAACCGGTGGGAATCTCTGACCAAAGGCACTGTACGTCAGTCGCTCCCCGACACCAAGCAGCCTCGTTGGTGCTGCCGCGCTGGCCCACGATGGAGTTCCCCGGCTCGCGCGCCAAGCTCATCAATGGTACGCAGGTGAATTCTCTTTCCGCTCGTGGCGGAACGGTCGAAATCCGCGATGAAATGGCGCTGACTCGCTCTGAAAACCGGCAGACCAGGTCCACGGCTACATCCGACTGAACGGCCTCTGCGTGCAGTTCATGGACACGCCGCAGTTCCAGCGGCTGCGCGACCTCAAACAGCTCGGCACGCTCTACTATGTCTTCCCAGGCGGCTCCCACAATCGCTTCGAGCACAGCCTCGGTGTCGGGTACTTGGCCGGCGAGACGGTCGAGCGGTTCCGCATGCAGCAGCCAGAGCTCGGACTCACCGAGCGCGAGACCCATCTCGTCAGCGCTGCTGGCTTACTGCACGATATTGGCCACGGACCGTTCTCTCATGTCTTTGATAACGAGTTTATGCCGCGAGTGAGCCCCGGCACGACGTACAACCACGAAGAGATGTCGCTCAAGATGGTCGACTTTCTCGTGGACGACAACAACATCGACATTGATCGTCAGGACGTGCGGTTCATCCAGCAGCTTATTGTTGGGGCAAAAGAGTGAGTATGAACACCACTTCTACCGGTGTCGCGAGGATAGAGGTCTCACAACGATGGTCTGATCGATAGAACACATCTCGGCGAGAAGCGGTTAAGCGACCACGGCTGTTTGTACGAGATTGTCGCCAACGGGCGCAACTGTATTGACGTTGACAAGTTCGATTACCTCGCGCGTGACATGCTCAACTTGTTCGGAGTCAAGAAAATGTTCAACTTCTCGCGCCTCTGGATGTTCAACCGCGTGATCGATGATCAGATCTGCTACCATTCCTCTGTGACTCTCGACATATACGACCTATTCCAGCAGCGCTACCAGATGCACAAGCAAATCTACAACCACCGAAAGGGCAAGGCTATCGAGTTCATGATCTGCGACGCCATGGTTGCAGCAGACAAGGAGCTCGGAATCTCAGCCTCGACCCAGTCGCCCGAAGACTTTCAGTTTGTCACCGATCACATCATCCACGTAAGTACGAGCACCATTTGCTCACGAGCTGGGACTTCGATCTCATGAAAGTTCTGCTATCAGAGTATCGAAGCCTCCAAATCTCCGGCGCTCGCCGACGCGCGGGAGATTATGAAACGTGTGCGCCGCCGCCAGTTGTACGAGTTTGTCGACGAGTACCTGTTACCAGCTGAAATCACGACCAAGATCCCCAAGGTAACAGCAGAGGAGATTGCAACCCATAATTCGATGTCTGGTGTCAACTTGCGAGCCGAGGACATAATCGTCGCGGACACGCGGCTCAACTACAACCTTCGGGACCGCAATCCTGTGGACCATGTTAAGTTTTACAGCTCAAACGACGCAAATACCAGCTTCCACATCCCGAAGGACCAAGTAAGCCTTCTCTTTCCCGAAAAGGTGTGAATTTCTTTTTTGCGCGGCCATTTGGGTATATGAGGTTAACCGCGATGGCATTGGCAGTTTGAGGAACGAGTTGTGCGGGTGTTCAGCCGCAGTCCAGAACCGCAAGTTCACGAGGCCATTTTGGTACGGACCATTGGATAGCTTTCCTTAGAGGCATTCTCTGGACTGAACTGTGTGCATTTCGTAAAGCGCGCTTTCCGGAAGTTCTTGCGGCAGTTTAGCTCGTCGATCCCACCGCCATCGCCATCGTCAAAGGTGGGTTTGTGTGGATTTGCTATAGTCCCTCCACTGTCGAGGGGTTGACACGTGTACGTGACACATATTCATTCACACGCAAACAATGTTTCTTCTGTATTGTAGGTTTTGCGTCGTACACAATCAGCACCGAGGCGGGCAGCGCAGCATTCTAACCTCTTATCCGTGTTCGATGATATCGATGGAGAAGATTTTCCTGCTAGGGTTGGCTCGGATCCGAACAAAACGAGCCGATCCAACGGGTGCCACAAGCACACCGTCGAGCTGCAGCCGGAGCTCAGCAGCAAGCGCCAGAAGAGTGACCAGCAGTAACATCAGAAGAAAATAGACAGCTATTTGCGACATCAGTGGGAATAGATCTCGAGAAAGGATACCAATGTTGGCTCGCCTTCGCATCTGACCTGACAAGTTGAGATCCCCTGGCCAACAGGTCGCAGGCTTTCACTTCCAATTTTCCATCTAGCAAGTCACCAACAAGAATGGGCCGCAAGCAGAACACCAAGCAAGCCGACACCCAGTCGCAGTCCCAGCAGCCCCAAAAGGGAGCTCCAGAGAAGACTTCAAAGCAGGAGGAATTCGGTCGTCCTACATCGGGCAAGGGTGCTCCGAAGGAGAAGAACAAGGGGGCCAACAAGAAAGGCAACCGCCTTTGATCGTTGTGGCCCAACTCTTGAACTCGGTTGAAGGCGGGTTTGATCACTTTTCAAATACACAATGATTTTGCATGGTTATTAGCGAGTTTATCGATCATCACCTGTGGCTTGCTCCAACACGTTGTCGAAGAGCGGGAGGAAGAAATCGGCCCATTCCTCCCAAGGGATCATCTTGTGACTGTTGTTGTCGCCCTTGCCTGTGTCCTTGCCACCGCGAAACTGGTGCCAGTCGCAGCCTAAGAATTGGCACAAGTTGCGGTACCCCCAACGAAATCGCCTCTTGGGGAAGATCTCGATGATCAACGTGCCTGGCTTCGTCCACAGTACGTTGACCATACCAGCGCCATGCATGCCGATCACCACGTCCGAACTTTGCATGATCCACATTTGCTCCTGCAGAGTAAGCCCCACGAACTCGACGCTGTTGAACACGATCGGGATGTCCTTGTAACTCGGATAGAGGTCACGCATCCTGTCCAGGATCTGGGCTTCATTGCGCCACGTGCGCTGGACACGGCGACCGCCGTAGTTTCGTCGGGTGATCACCGTGATGGTGATTTGCTTTCGCTTGGTGGGCAGTTCCGGCAATTCCATGACACGAAGAGCTTCTTCCTTGAAGTCCTGAAGCAGCTTTGAGTCGTAGCACGGCTCATAGTCGTTCAGATGTTGCATCATTGGCCCACTAACTTCGTACGGAACAAGGGCGACGTCGTTCAGAAACTCGAGGCGGTGGTTCTGAAGCTCCTCCGGGATGGCCTTCAAGACCGGATAGTTGGGTGAGAGCAGTTTGTAATGTAGTTCGTCGACAGGAGACGGGTATCCACCATCCAAGTGGATCACTCGCACTTCCTCCGGCTTCCACCCAAGCGCGTGCATGAGAATCCAGCCATTCAGCGCGTTCGAAATCTGGAAAAACGGGTTGTGGTCGTCCTTGCGCACGATGACTAGTGTCTTCTCCTCGATCTCGACGTGCGGACCGTCCATCGGGTACGACGCTGCACCGCCTGCAGCACACACAGTCGATGGTGGATCAGTGTGCCTCCTGATTTTCGCAAACATCGGGTTCCAGATCGACAGCGTCCGGTTGTTGGTCGTGAGCTCGTCCACGGCATATTGGTGGAGATCCTCACACTCGCACTGCACGATCTCCGAATGAAAAACGAACCGCGGATCATGCCGTCCCCCGTCTTCCGCCATCGACTTGATGGGCTTGTTCACCTTGGCGTACCGCAAGTCGAGTCCGAACTGGCGCTGGAAGAGCACGGCTCGGAATCCTCCTCGCGTCACATTAAAGTACGTCACTTTTGTCGCCGACTCCTTCGCGCTCGCGTCGTCGCAAAACACCTTGGCGCTCTCTTTGATCTTGTCCACAAGCCCCCAGTCGCGTTCATCATAGCACGCATCTGGCGAGTGAGGCTTGTCCGCTATCGTCTCGGACTCGTCACCAGCGAGCGCGCTGATCTGCGCGTGCGGGTCCTCGCGCTCTTGCTTCTGCTTGCGCAGCAGCGAGGCCGCGTGGACAGCCATCTCTTCGGCCTCTCGCCGCGCGACCTCGGACTGGATCGCCGCGGCGTTGGGCTGCTGCTTGCGCATGCCATAGCCCTGCAGCGCGATCGAGCAGAGCCCGAGCGCGACAATCGCGAGCACGAGCATGCGCAAGACGGACGCGCTCGACGACGCGCTTGCACCGGACGCGCCTGGGCTGGCCGCGCCGGGCGAGACTCTGGAGGGAAGACGCCGCGGAGACCGTCGCTCGTGCATCGCGGACGCTGCGCAGTCAGCGAGTGAAGGGAGAGAGGCCGTGCGCGCCGCTTCAGGTGAGACCTTCCAGAGACCTGGTCAGGAGCCCCCTGATTTCGTTTTGGTGCTCAACTCAGATCTGAGGAACATTTGGATGGACTCAGAAGATGACTCAATGTTCATCATACCAGCAAGATTACCGGTTTCTCTGCTTAGCATTCCTGAGTAGGCCTGTCAACGTTAAGACCCTTAACTCGCACAAACATCAACTAACGTCAACGTTACAGTTTCAGTAACTAACTACAACAACCACACAACGACAATGAAATATTTCGTCAAGATCAGTCGCAATCTTTCCCGCCTGCTTGATGATCAAATCCAAACACCCACAATTGGAGCCTACAATTTGCAGGTGTTCGCACTGCATCATCTGCAGCATGCAACCAAGCGGTTCCAGTGTCCCGCGGAGCGACGAATTCGCCCCGCGTATGTGCCACGCACGCCAGGGGATAGTCGGCCACTGTGGTGAACCGAGCGGCCAACTCTACTTGATTTCCCGGGTTCTTAGAGTTCGCGAAGATGACTTCCAACGCACGTCGATCTCCAAGCAAGGATGCGAAAGTCGACGTGACATCTCGCGCCGCTTGCTGGGAGCACCCCCGCATTCTACGAATTTCCCTCAAGACCACAAAAGCAACAACTCACATCCTCCACATCACACTCAGCGAACGTTGTCATGGCATCGGAACGAGTATGAGGTATCAGTTGCATCACTAGACTGTGGTATAGCGCCCCGACTCCGCGGGCATGAGTTTCTGCAAGCGCTAGGTGACCAGTCATGTGAAGGTGTCCACGACCAAGTCCCAAGGAAGTGATCAGTCTGGCGTACCCTTAGTACCCAAATCAAGACGAAGTGAACAGTCTGGCGCCCAAGTCAAGATTCCGTATTCCAGATTCGGCCGTGCAAGTTATCGTATTTCTCTTTATTTAGAAACCTCACATAAAAACAGTAGGAGTAGGAGCCTTATATTTGACAGATTTCAGTAGGTAGGAACGGGTGCTTGCCACCCAATAACCCACGGAAAGGGGGCGATTCTCCGCCGCTAATTCTGTGGGAGTCAGTCCACAATTTTTCCTCCTTCTCGCAGAAGCCCCCTGATTCTCCCCTCAACAGTAGCCCGTCAGTATCTCGAGGAAGTTACTAAGAGTTTCGAAGTGATCAGTCTGGTCGATCGACCGCCTATTTTGGGTACTGTCGCGATCCGAAGTGATCAGTCTGGCCGAGGGCCGGGTGGTTTTGCCTGCGCTTCCTGCCAAGTTCCCCGTAGGAGTTCTCCAAGAACTCCATCGTCTCCAAGCCGTTCCTTCTCGCTGCCTCTAGACTTGTGAGGGTCTAGTTGTAGTGTCGTGTCAGAGTTCCGGGTCTCCGCTTCAAAGAAGTTGTGATATCCGGGTCTGAAGCGAGTGTTCGAAGCACGCAAGATCCACCCCTTTCCTGAGAATATTGTTGCCGTCGGTGACTCAAGAGCGAGCCTACGTACGCCAGGTGCCCGTTTTTGATTCTGCCACACGACAACTGGTGCGTATGCCAGGAGCGGAGCCGTTAGCTGTTACGATACACGGTGAGAAGATGGAAGAGAAGGCAGAGATGCGGCAAGGCCAAGTCACAGACCCGAAGAATGTTTCGATCCGTCTCGTTGTTCAGAGCGCAGTCCATGACACAACTCGGGTGTACCGACTGTCAGAAGCGAACGAAATCGGTCTTCGGTATCAACGACAGGTGTTGAAGATGCCGTCCGACTCAGAATGCTGGTTTTCCCTGTATGAAATTACGAAAGTAGGGCCCACGACATTCTTTGCCGGTTCGCGATTGAAGGCGTCCACTTACGACTTCGCGACGATTGATGAAGCGATTGATTTTGTGGAGAAGATGTTGACGTCATGCGGTTACAATTTGTATCGGAGAAGCAATTACCAAGATGCAGTCTACCTGAATCCAGAACGGATGGCGCAGGACATGGGCTACATGATGTCAGTTCTGCTTGCCGAGTATGAGTGGGAAACCAGCGTAATCCAATATCGGGAGGAGGACACCACGTTCGAACCGAAGTACATGGTCGTTGCTGACGTAGCCCACACTCCGCAGACCAAGCCTGCGAAGCCGCGCTCGATGAAACGCTTTGATGAAGAATCCAGTTCAGATGAAGAAATTCAGCTCGAGAGCCCAATTAGGAAGAAGCTGGAGTTTGCCAGTGACGAAGGATCCTTCTCCTCCCCCACGGACAAGATCAAGCGAAAGAATAACCCGCTGGCGACGAAGCTGATGGCGCTGACGGCCGGAGGGATGTTGTCGATGGATGAGTTATCAGAAGTGATACAAGCGCTGAGCCCAGATACCGCGAAGCGAGTTACGGCCACGCGGGCCCCGGCGAAACAGACTCGAGGCGCTAAGAAAGGATTCGCGCGTCTAGAAGATTCCGAGTCTGACGATGGTGAACAGGACGAATCATCTGACGAAGAAGCACTCAAGCGCGTCAAGAAACCAGCCAAGAAGTCGAAGAAGCCAGTCAAGCGCAGCGCTCGCCATTCAGATATGGAAGATGAGCTCGGTCTCTCAATGTATGAAGATTCTGACTCGGATGTGTCTGGACCTCGACGACGTGATCGACACGTGACAACGGTCATCCAGAATGTCAATGTGAAGTCGTTCAGTGGTGCCAAGGTTTTCCCGGAAGAAGCCAAGGCGTGGCTCTCAAAGTTTCTTCACATCGCTGATCTGTCCAACTGGTCCAATCGTCAACGTCTCGGTTCGTTCGTAGATGCTCTCACGGGTCCGGCTAGGTATTGGTAGAAGCAGCTCCCTTCGTCAACAAGGAAGAAATGGAAGCATACGATGAAGGCCTTCTATCAAAAGTATTGCACTGAGAGCACGCCATCTACGCTCACGTACTATCGTCTAACTCAGAAGCCCGATGAATCTGCGCTGGATTACTTCTATCGCTTTAACGCAGCAGGTCTTCGCGCGCGCATCGATTTCCGTGTAGACGATGACGATGACGAAGATCGTATCCCGGCCGATTTGAAGGATCACATTCAGCAGTTCTTCGACACGCTACATGATAAAGCTGTTCAGTCCCAATTCCGTTACAGCAAGTACAAGTCGATTGACAAGCTCGAGGAGAAGCTCGAGATGTACGAGAACTCTCAAACGAAGCCCACGCCTAAGAAGCAGGCCAAGAAGCAACCGGAGGAGAGCAATGACCCACCTCCTGCAGTCAACAAGGTCAATGCAGGTCAGAGGCAGCAAGGCTCTAATGGTGGAGGTCAAGCTCATCAGACTAGCGGTAATGGCAATGAGGTCCGATGTGAACATTGTGGCAAGTCCGGACATACCAAGGAAAGCTGCTTTCAACTTCATGAGTGTGAGTTTTGTGGAGTGACTGGTCACACGATTCAAGTCTGCCGTGCTTTCACCGAGAAAATGAAGATGCTCAGCCCAAAGCTCAAGACCGGCGAGATTACTGTGGATGATCTCGTTCGGCAGTTAAACCGCTAGCCCCACAGCACTCTGCCAGTGCTGTACGTGACGGGGACGTCGCGGCGACTTTGCATGTGAAGAAGATCCGGCGCAAATCAAAGAAATACCAGAAACAAAAGGCGCCTTGCATTGATGAAGAAAGTGTTCACGAGGAAGATGGAGTGAAGAAACATGAAGAAACAAGTTATGAGGATGCTGTGCATGAAGAACTGAACGTGTGTGAAGATACAGTCAAGAATGTCGCGCTACCTGTGGTGTTTGAACCGGTAGTGTCGACTGTGGACGAGAAACAAGAAGAAACAAGCGATGGAAGCTGTGTATGTGAAGATGTGTATATGAGAGGAGCAGTTGGTGACGAAAATGAAGAGCTGCATGTGCTATTATGACCAATTGAGCCAATTGAGGAAGGTGACGAGGGCGCTTACGACGAAGATGCTGATGGAGAAGATGTGAAGATGCCAAATGGTGCTCGAGATATATCTCTGCAAAGAAAGGTAACTCACATTCGTCTCGTTGGTGATGAACGACGAGGGTGGTGGAAGAACCACGAATTGTCAACGAACGAGAAGATACAAGCCTTCATGCATGGTGCTGTTGAAGGACTCGAGATTCCGTTGATGCTGGATTCGGGAGCGAACATCAGTCTGTTACACACCAACTTGGCACGTAAGTTGGGGTTGAGAGTGCAGGCGTTCGAGGACTCGAGTGAATTCTTCGGCGTGAGTGCGGGACCGATGCAAGCACACGGAAAGGTCGTGGTGAAGATCCGGCTGGGAGAGTTCGTGGTGTACGAAGTCGAGATGTGGGTGGCTGAGTTTGAAGCTCACTCGTTGATTATTCTCGGCACCGACTTCATGATGTGCGCCGGGCTGAAGATCGACTTGGGCAAGAAGCGATGTGAGGTGCCTGACGAAGATGCGTTGCCGCTGCTGAGTTACGACGATCTGCGCTGTGAGGCGTATGCGACCTCGTATGACGCGGTGCGCTTGGCTGTGAGGATGCCACTCCTGCGTGGCAGCGACGTTGCTGTGCTGGTTGCTGAGGAGACCCGCCTCGAAGTGATCGGTCTGGAGTTGAGCAAGGGAGAGGCCACTAAAGAGGTGAGTACGGAGCCGAATAGAAGCGCGGTCACCGAAGTGATCAGTCTGGCGGAAAGTCTGAACCATGAAGAGGCCGAAGTGATCAGTCTGGTCCAGGGAAGAGCGGGAGAAACTGAAGTGAACAGTCTGGCGGATGAGCGAGCGTTTTCACAGGTTTGCATGCTGGACGGACCTCTCCCTGAAGATCTGGATCAGTCGAAGTTTGCAAGAGAAGTCTACGTTCATGAGGGGGTAGAGATGTCAGTTGAGAGCATGAAAGAGCAGCTTGCGTTACTACCTGAGTTTGACGAGGCCCCGCTGGTGGAAGTCGACATGAGCGAAGCTGACATCGGCGACGAGGAGACGACGGCCGAGGAGATTGAAATGATCAGAGAAACATTGGAAGCAAGGTCCGCTAGCTTTATCAGCTCCGGGAACGCTCTGCCGCCGCCAGCGAAAGGAGTCGTGTGTGACGTGGACGTCGGGGATGCGAAGCCGATCGCTCAAGCCGCGAGACGAGTGCCGCCGCACCTGCTGGGAAGATTGTATGAGTTACTGCGCGGCCTTCTCCGACAAGGTTTGATAAGATATTCGAACTCACCGTGGGCATCACCGATCGTCATTGTGCTGAAGAAGAACGGGAAAGACATCCGCCTTTGCATCGACTATCGTCTGGTGAATGGACTAACGAAGCTGATGGTGTACGCGATGCCGCTGATAGATGATCTGCTCGACAATTTTGAAGGGATCATGTGGTTTTGCTCCTTGGATAATGCGAGCGGATTCTGGGCTGTACCTTTAACGGTCCGCGCGCGACTTGTGACTGCTTTTATATGCCCGCTCGGACACTTCGAATGGACGAGGATGCCTCAAGGGTTGAAGAATGCCCCACAGATCTACCAGCGCATGATTGATAACGCGCTGTGGAGCATGGTGAGACGACTCAGCAACCGTGATGTGAGATTCAAGGCTGTCGGGTGGACGGAGGACGAGTTAGATGACATGGAGGCCCAACGAGAGAAGGAGCGCATCGACATTGACGTACCGCTGAAGCGAGACGTATTTCATCGAGGTGAGCCACAGGAGTCGGATGTACTGCCGGTGATCAAGCGCCGATCATACATTGATGATATCACCTTTGGGGCAACGACGTGGTCGTAGATGAACGTGATGCTGCAGTGTCTGCTCGACGCATTTCAATACTGGGGAGTGACGTGAGTTTGCGGAAGAGTTCGTTTGGAAAAAAGTCAGTTGAGTTCCTCAGTCACGTGGTCTCGCGAGAAGGGTTGATGAGCGCCCCAAGAAACCTCGAGTCGATCAGACAGATGCCGTTTCCGTCGACGCAGAAAGGGTTGCAGCGATTCATCGGCAGCCTGATTTATTACCACAAGTTTATCAGCAACTTTGCGACTTATGCGGCAGTCCTGTATGAGGTCACTGACCTGAGACTGAGAGATGGGAGCCAACTTGATCATGCAAAGAGAGCCTTCGAAGAACTGAAGATGAAGCTATGCGACGCGCCTCTTCTGCGCCATGTTGAACGCGGACGAGAGCTTGTTATAGTGCTGTACACGAACAAGTGGGCTTTCGGAGCATCAGTTTGCCAAGAGCACGACGGGATTCTACATCCGGTTCGATTTGTGAGTAAAGTTTTCAAGGATGCAGAGACACGGTATACGACTGCGGAACAAGAAGTGTTAGCTCTGCTGAAGACGCTCCACGTCGCGAGTCACTACTTGCTCGGCCAACCGATTGTAGTGTACGCGAGATATTCTACCATGAAATGGGTCTTCACGTCGAAGAGTTTGACCGGCCGTACCATCCAGTGGGCCGCCATGTTGTCTCCATGGAACTTGACAATTATACGAAGCGATGAGACCCCCGCCGGCTTGATGGCAGTGTTGGCAGCATCGATAACACCTGCAGAACAAATGGATGCAATACTCGAAGACATCGCGCCGATGGAGACCATTAAAGATGTATCGGTCATTCGACCCTTCCCTGATCTACGAAAAAATGCTGACGGACACGTGCTCACGTTCGATGGGGCAGTCAAGTTGAAGGATACCCGGTCTGGCACGTTTGGTATGATCCTATGGAAACTGCCTGAGTGGAAGGTGGTTGCCGCAGAATATGATGTGAAGGAAGGGCTTACCGTGAACGACAGTGAATATCACGGCCTGCTCGGCGCACTCGAATTGGCAACGACGCGGGGTATCAAGGAAGTGCTCGTGTGTGGCGACTCCCGCCTGGTGATCGGACAGATAAACGGTGACCTTCGGTGCAATCAAGCGTCGCTACAAGTCTGGCTGAATCGGGCGAAAGAACTACTCACCTTGTTCGACAGTGTGAGTTTCATTCACATCGCGCGCAAGTACAACCAGGCGGCAGACTTCCTCACCAGAGAGGCCATGCGGTCTCAGTCGAGAGGTTCGGTCACGGATGATGCGCGCTTGCACGACTTGGAGCTCTTGAACACTCTCCCGGAGTTGTTGTACCGCGTGGACGATGAACACGTGTGCGAAGGAAAGCTGGAGGCGGAACCAGTCTGGCCACAAGGCTGAGCCAAATTCAGATCAACTGATCAGTCTGGAGTCGACTACCACCCGTGCAGAGCCAAGCGAACAGTCTGGTGAAGAATCGCAGTCAGCGTTGGAAGAGAAGAGCGAATTCGCGCCAGTCAAAGTGGCGAGCGGGCGCCAGGTGGCGGGATTGTATGACGGTCCAAGCTACGAAGTGTTTGTTGTCGACACGAGAAAGCGGACGAGGTCGAAGAAGGAGAGCCACACGAAGAAGCAAAAAGAAGGGTCGAACGCAGCTGACATTGGGACATTCGAGGATGATGGATCGAAGCCGGCCAGAGAATGGACGCCATTGCATGTGAGTGGAGAGATGCTAAGTCAAGCTCAGGTGGAGAGGTTCAGACGAGTGGCGGCAGCGCAACGCCGAGATGAATGGTGCAAGCAGGTAATCGCGTATCTCGAGGGCAATGAGGAGGAGTTCTCTTCGTTGACCGCGCTCAAGCGGGTAGCGCGGATCGCTGTTCTATATGTGCTCGACTCAGCTGGGGTGTTGTACTACTCCCCTCAAGGAGGGAAATCGGAAGCTTTGAAGATGCGATTGGTAGTGCCGGACATTCTGCAGAAAGATTTATTATGCGCCTATCATGAAGAACTCGGGGCTGGTGCGCACCAAGGTGTGGGGCGTGTGTTCGAGCGAATGCGCCGTCTATACTACTGGAGAGGCATGTATGCGGATATAGAATGGTATGTTGCCTCGTGTGAAGACTGCGCCACCGCGAAGGGCAAGCCCCGGTACAAAGGTCGGTCCAGTGGCAATATTGTCGCGACCAGACCATTTCAGGTGCTCGCTATGGATTTCGCGATTCCCCTCCCCAAGACGTACAACGGAAATGAAGCCATGCTCTGTTGCATTTGCCTCTTCTCAGGTTTTGTGATACTCATTCCGATGGCCGATACGACAGCGCAATCCGTTGCAGAGGCGTATTTGAGTGGGGTATTCAAGCGATTTGGGGCCCAAGAAATGATTCGACACGACCGCGACCCGCGCTTCATGAGTTCTGTGTTTAAGCGATTCAACCGCATGATGAATCAGAAGCAGCGCCCGACACTTGCTTATCGACCGCAAGCGAATGGAAAACAGGAACGTTCTGTGCAGACTGTGGTGAGGGCGATCAAATGCTACATTGCTGATGCGGAGCAGAAGGACTGGGACGAATATGTTCAGCAGCTTGAGTTGGCCCACAACACGTCAGTGAGTCTACAGCACAAGCAGACTAGTTTTTATCTGGTGCATGGCTGGGATGCACGAACGCAACTAGAAGCAGCAATTCCCCCCAAGGATGGCACGCTCAAGGAACGAAATGCACTTGAATGGCGGCAGAAAATTGCAAAGCAGCATGAACAAGCTCAAGCGCACGCCGAATTCATTCAGCAGAAATTGATGGAAGAACGTGCGAGGAAGAACAACGAGAAGGCTGACGAGAATCTGCAGTCGACGGTGAGAACTGAGTGTCAGCCAGGTGAGCTTGTGTGGCTGTATCACGTTTTGGTCAAGGAAGGACTCGTGAGGAAGCTATCGCACCTGTGGCATGGTCCATATCAGATAGAAGAGCGTGTCAGTGAGTCGGTGTACAAGCTAAAGTTCGGTCGGAGCGAGAGTCAAGTCATGCCGATGATCCATATCTCCCGGCGCAAGCCATTCGTCTCAAGGATGCGGAGGCCACGTGAAAAGATTGAGAGCATTCAAGACCTCGAGTTGGACGAAGCTCTATTGCCTGAGGACTCGTGGTACGAAGAAGGTGTTGATGACGAATATGAGGTGGAGAAGGTGGTCGACTGCCGATATAAGAAGCGGACGAGGAACGGTAGACGAATGCGCGAGTACTTGATCAAATGGGTCGGTCACGAGGAGCCTACATGGGAGCCGGAAGAGAATCTACACTGCAACGCTCTGCTATACGAGTTCGACGCAAGACGGGCATGGGAGAACCGCAAGGAAGCCGCTCAAACTACTCATGAGGAGGAGGTTGATGAGAGTGATTCGAGTGACGAGTAGAGAGTGACCTGGTGAAGTGATCAGTCTGGTGTGAGAAGGTGCTCGGCGAGGAAACCAAGTGAACAGTCTGGTCGGAGCGAGGTCACAAGAGTGAGGGGACGAGTCTAAAGGTGGGCGGCGAGATGATGTGGAGCGCCGCGATTGAAGGAGAGACGCTGAGGAAGGAAAGACGGTGAGGAGAAGGAGAAGAAGAAAGAGCTGAATCGAAGTACAGCTCTATAGCGACCTGACGCGGATCGAATACGTGGTGAGGTCAAGTTCTGGGGTTGAAAGGTGGATCGAACCCACTGTACAGCCCTGCGATGGAATCCGGCGCCGGGGGCCCAAGTTGGCTGCGGAATGCTGAGGTGCGGACCCGAGTTGGTTGCACAAGAAATCGCGAAGTTGACATGTGATGAACACGTTTCAAGGAGCTACGTTTTGTGGTGATCGCATTCTGCCGTGGGTATGCGGCGAATGCACCGAAATTGAATATGGTAATGTCGACATGGAAGCTACAAGCCTTAGGCGGTGCCAGTGCACTGGGTTGACCGAAAGGGGCTACGTCTTGACACGGAGACTGTCCGGCGAGACGACAATTGAGGTGATGTGGCGGGCGAGGTGGCGAGTGAAGCGCATGTTCGGAATCTGGCTGTCTGATCAACTACCGGGCGAAGAACAGAAGCGAGAGCACGCACGTGTCAGCGAAAGTGGTGATCTGCTGTTGAGCCTGATCAGCGAAACAGTATGGGAAGCGCGGACGTTGACCACCCCTGTCGTAGAAGCCTTAGAAGGAAATGAGAGAGTTAGAAGGACTCGGAGCGGATCGAACCCGCCGAGAGAAACAAGCGAGTTGAGACGGTTTGACGCGGACTGAATCCGCCAAGAAGCCGCGGCGTTGTCGAACTGAAGGGCTCATTCGAGTGGATCAGCCTTGATGCGCCGGTTGAGAGGGATGAGGTGATGCAGCGGAGAGAAGCGAGAGGAAGCGTGTGTGTATGTGCGAAGAAAATGATGAAAATGAGGTGACTGATGACAAGCGAGATGTGATGGACGAAGGAGCCCGTGCGTCAGAGAGAATGAAGCGGTATGAATATCAGAGAGGAAAGGCGCACCTTTGCAGCGAGGCGCGGCCTGCGTTGATGACGTGAAGATGACTGGGGACGACTCGAGTCCGTAGGGCGACGCGCGGTGACGGCAGCTGGAGACCTGCCTGATTGCTTGTTGGCGCGACTTGATTTCGAATACTGGCCCCAAGGAAGGTGAAGTGATCAGTCTGGCCAGACTTGTCACGGATCGGTCTGGTCAGTTTTAGTGAAGTGATCAGTCTGGTCACCGTGGGGGAAGGATCAGTCGAGATCGGTGTCTATGACGGTGAACGCAAATGAAGGAGCAGAGACGGTCTGTGAACATGGCTATTCGTCTTATCCGAATGATGGCAGCGCCTATGAGTACGTGTCTGCTGCAGACGACAACGGCTTGACAGAGCGCGGGCGGAGCTGTCATGGAGGGTGAGAAAAAGGCGTTAGCAGGCGTCAACAAATCGATGTTCTTCGCCGATGATAATTACCTCGGACGACGTCGAGGGACGGTGTGAGCTCGGAGTAGCAAGCAGGAATAATCATGGAAGGAGATGGCAGTGCGGGCGGAGGTTGAGAACGAGCGGCAGGCTTGGCGCACCAAGGCGCGTCGAGAAGCTTCAGGCTCGATCAAGAAATGGGAGAGGCCGGCCTTCCAATCATCCCAGTCAGAGGAACAAGTACGCAACGGAGGCTTTACGCGAACCTAACGGTCCCAGGCGAAGTGATCAGTCTGGCGGACGAGGTGGAGGTCCCTAGAACGGAAGTGAACAGTCTGGTTGGTGAAGACCCAGCCCCGACGTCTAAGAACGTCTAAGAACGTGTAAGAAGGGGAGAGCTCAATTGGAGCGTCGGGAAACTTCCACTGCGAGCGAGAAAATCGCGTGAGCTGAACAGTCTGGCGGAGATACCCTATCTAGGCCGGCGCGAAGTGATCAGGTCCGGCGAACGGAACAATGGCAGCTGGCCTGAAGCGCAAGCGCGGGACTGACAAGGGCCAGGTGGAGGGCGCAGACGAAGAGCGGCAAGGCGCAATCGAGACGCCGCCCGGAATTGAAGGAGGAGCCACGCGGCAAGGTACGCACCAAGAAACGCCACTGCCCTCGACCCCCGCTCGACACACGACTCAAGATGAAGGAGATACTTCTGTCGACTCGTCAAGAAAGCTCGCTCGTGCCGGGAGCCAAGCTGAAGCCTCTGCTCGTTTGGCCTCGAAGAAGAGTGCTGGCTCACATTGGCCGGAAGGGCAGCTCAAGACGTTACGCGTCCTGTACGAGCTGAAGGACCGCAACAAGTGGACGTGGGACCGGTTCGCTGAGGAATTCAACAAGATCAACGAAGTTACCGGACACCCATTGCGTGATGCTAATGCCTGCCGAGCTCGCTGCCAACGAGATCCAGAGTTGAGGAAGAATACAGAGCCCAAGCTCACCAAGTGGACTCCAGAGCAGGAAGCGTTTCTGACTGCAGAGAAGAAGGCGAAGACCTCGAACCGAGACATATATGCGAAGTATCTTGATAAGGTTCAGGCTCACGGGTGGGCATCTCGGGAATACAAGACAGTGATGACCAAGCTTTCCAGCATCTCAGAGCGAGATTCGAGTCGCAAGAGCAACCGTTCAAGCGACCAGGGGACGGCCACTGACAGACAAATGCTGACTATGGCGCGCCGAGTATGGCATCCCGACGAAGACGCCGTATTGATGAAGGCTCTACACGCGCATAAGGACGAGGGTGCAGCTATATGTCACGAAGCGATACAGAGCGAGCTCTTGGCCCTCGGAGAACGAGACGGAGTACCCATCGGTGACCGCACCATTGTGGCCATCAATAAACGACTGAACACCTCACGTGATGGGAAGCCCGAAGCGACGAAGCTGCCCAGGCGGTGGACAGACAAGGACGATCAACAGATCCGTCAAGCTATGAAGCAAGAGAAACAGAAGCGCGGACAAGCAATTAAAGAACTCTCGGCAGCGTTGGAAGTCTCCGAGTTTGCTGTGCGCCGTCGTTGGAAAGAGCTGAACGTTATCGATGAGGAAGTCGGTGGTTCGACGGAAGAGAAGGAAGCCAGTCCAGGACAAGGAATTCTCATCGAGCCGTTTGTGTGTGAGTCCAACCAAGGTGGTGCCACTCAGCCAGGGAAGACCGTTGCCCACTCGGAATACACGATGCCAAGCGCCGTATTGGCGGAGACGCTGCTGGCCTTGCGATCTGACAGCGCGGAGGTCGAGAGCGTCGTCGAGAGTGGAGACGAGATCTTGTTCGAGGGCGTGAATGAAGAGTCAGATGATGACGCACCAACGAATGACCCAGCCAGACCTGATGAAGAAGACGCCGACCTTGCCGTGGCACAAGCTCTTGGGGAGGTGACGGCCATCGTAGAATATTGCAGCCAGCAAGCTAGTGAAGAGTCGAAACAGGACACGGACCAAGGGATGAGCGGCCAAGAAGAGAATCTGTCGACGGCCTTGGAGCAAGAAGACGGTGTCAGAGCGACGGATGCGGGCGAGAGCCTTGAGGACAGCGCTAGGGTGATCGCAGGAACTACTGGAGAAACTCCAGCGCCCAGAGAGACTGAGACCCACGAACTGCAGGCTCCCGGAGGAAGCGTGCGCGAAGGTGCCACGGACGAAACACCTTCAATTCCAGTGCATGAAGGCGTGCCAGCAGATACAGCCGACGTTCCGATTGCTCAAGCTTCGTCCAAGGCTGACGAAGTTTCCGACCACGCACCCGAAGTGATCAGTCTGGCTACCTCATTAGTGGACGGTGAAGACGAAGTGAACAGTCTGGAAGGTTTGCCAGAGGCCACACAAGCTGGAGTGAACAGTCTGGCGGAGGTAGCGAGGGCAACTAACTTGGTCGACCTTTTAGTGGACCCTCCATCTGAAGTGATCAGTCTGGCCAAGGAACCAGTCGCCAGTCGAAGTGTAGTGAACAGTCTGGTCCCTTCCGGGGGGCGCGCTCCCTCCAGCTTGGAAGACCATGCCGCAGAGAGCATCAAAGGCGGATCCCACGAGATCCAAGGGCCTCGAGACCCACCACACGCTGCGCCGATGATAGAAGAGGACGAAGTGGTGTGGCGAAATGCACACGATGGTGCACCACAGTACATCACCGTCCGAATTGCTCCAGACCAATCAAGGAAAGTTCTCTCAGCCGACACATGTGATCGTTTGAAAGCAAGTGACCTCGCACCAGACTCCAAGTTGAGGATGTTCTACAAGGACAGTGAGCAGCGCGTGCAAGATATGATTGAAGGCGGCCTAGACAAAATGCGTCTTCCCGACGGTCCGGCACCCCCCGTCGACAAGTGTTTGCTGAGGGAACTGATGCTGGCCGGGACAATCCTCTCGCGCGGCGAAGAATCGCGCGCAATATTCTTGAGGGAGATGTGGACAGACAAGTACGGAGAGTGCCGGGACAAAGACTGCTGCTTAGCGTACGACGTGAACCGCCCGCATTTCCAGTATGAAGGCGAGTGTAGACACTGGCGATATTTCAAGATGCGACGGGTCAACTTCGACTATTTCACGAGCGTGAAAGACTATCTGCTGGCGGGCGCGCTTGCGACGCATCTCGAGATGCTCTACGCCACTGAAGGCCCCGACTTGCCACCCATCAAGCGAGATGGGAAGTGTGTCCGGTTGAGACTCTCAGGGGGATCGATGACAAATCAGATGTCAGAAGAGTGGCCTGGCGGTGGAGGCGAAGGTGACGAACAAGAGAACGATGGTGCAAGATCGGTGACCCATCTTCAGCCGTTGCTGTGCTCGATGACCACCCTATACCTCTCTCTAGACATGACTACGGATCAGCAAGTCTGCGAAGCGCAGCTCTCGCCATGGGATTACGGTGCAGTGGTGGCAGGCGAGAGATACGTGCACGAGCGTCAGGTGCTGGGCCGCGGGGTGTTGATGAGATCTGGATCCCGGTGGTTTATAGTCACGAACGCGAGTATCACGTCAGCCCAGCCAAGCAGACTCGATTTAATGTGGGTCCCGAGGACAAGTTTATTGAACTACGTACGGCGTTTCCTAGCGATAGACCAAGCGGCACCACGACCTGCGCCGCTCATCACGGCACTTGCCATGCGAGACATGCACCAGAAGGAACGCCCGCGACCTCAACAGACTCGAGCGAAGAAAGTGCGGATGTGGACGAAGTCGCTGTTCTTGAGACCAAGTCAAATGAGAGTGGTCGAAGAGTTCGTCACGAAGACTGGCATCATGCTAGTGCGAGGCCCGTTTGGCTGCGGCAAGACGACGACACTGACGCGCGCGATATCCGTCCACCGTGAGGCGTACCCCAAGGAAGTGATTGCAGTCGTGTCAGAAACGAATGCCGCGATTGATGAGGATCTCCGGCGACTACGGCAGAAGAACCTAGTGCCCGAAGATGAAATATTGAGGCTTGGGAAGTGTGATGCTCACATGCAGGAGTTTGCAGGGATCTACATCGACGAACTCATGAAGAAGAGACGGGTGTTAATAGAGCGGATATACCCTGACCGGCCCGACATGGTGGCACCCGAAATGAAGAAGTACGAAGACCATTTGCTAGCCCGAGCGAAGGTTCTGGTCGCCACATTAGCGACGATGGGAAGTGCAAAATATCGGCACCTAGCGAATCACGTGGTGATTATCGACGAGGGCGCGCAGGTTGCAGAAGCCGCGGTGATCCAAGCTCTTCGCGAAGGTACGCACGCGCTGTTACTAGCAGAGGACCCCAACCAGCTGCGGGGGTATAGCTCGCTGCCGACAAACTTCGCTGAGAGGTTCCCTGGCGATGAGAGACGGCACAAGCTCAATTGGTCTGTGTTCCACACGTTCGAACATTGTTACGCGTCTTATGGCATGAAGTTCCCGGGGCTGACGACGGAAGACATATTTCGGTGTGGACCAGATTTGGTGACACTATTGCAACCCTTTTACGACTACCCTTTACGCTCCGCTATCAGCAACACTCCAGGCTATCTAGTTGGGATGCTGCTACCGCCTCTGCAGGATGACGCAAGTTGGTCTAGGGATGGAGTCGAGAACGGACCGCCCCTGCCTCGAGGACCGTCCGCAATATGGCTCGACTCGGGCAACGAAGGTTTTCACCCCGACGGGCGACGGAAAGCTGCGAGCGAGGAGAAGTTTGTGAACGTGATCAAACAAGCGCTGGTGATGGAACTGATCATGCGGATCAAGGCGCAACTCAAACTGCAATCCAAGATGACGCACAGGGTGTGGCGCAAGAGTGTCCTAGTTATCTCCCCCTACGCGGAACAGGTCAAGAGACTAAAGGAAGACGCTGTACAATGGAAAAATCTCTATGAGAATTTCCTAGATGTGGAAGTGAAGACTGTGGACTCGAGCCAGGGGTGCGAAGCTGACATTACGATCACCTCGATGGTGCGTCATGTGAAAATGGGATTCTTGAAGAATAACCCCTCGCGATTGCTGGTGTCCCTGAGCCGTGCCAAGGAGTACATGTTCGTTCTTGCGGATGACCAGACTCTCGCTCAAGACAGCACGTGGGCGAAGTTCCGCCAACAAGCGATCGACATGAGGATCACGTACGGGAGGTCGAGATGGACGCCAGAAGAAGCTGGCGCTGTGTTGAAAGACAAGGACCACATGAGGAAGCTGGCCAGCGCTAACGACTCGAGAGTCATTGGCGACGCCCAGGACGCAGTGTTGCTGTAAAGAAGGGTGATCCAAGTGTGCTCGGTCTTCTTCGCGGTGCTGGAGCTTCGCAGGGGACGGCTGTGGTATAGCGCCCCGACTCCGCGGGCATGAGTTTCTGCAAGCGCTAGGTGACCAGTCATGTGAAGGTGTCCACGACCAAGTCCCAAGGAAGTGATCAGTCTGGCGTACCCTTAGTACCCAAATCAAGACGAAGTGAACAGTCTGGCGCCCAAGTCAAGATTCCGTATTCCAGATTCGGCCGTGCAAGTTATCGTATTTCTCTTTATTTAGAAACCTCACATAAAAACAGTAGGAGTAGGAGCCTTATATTTGACAGATTTCAGTAGGTAGGAACGGGTGCTTGCCACCCAATAACCCACGGAAAGGGGGCGATTCTCCGCCGCTAATTCTGTGGGAGTCAGTCCACAATTTTTCCTCCTTCTCGCAGAAGCCCCCTGATTCTCCCCTCAACAGTAGCCCGTCAGTATCTCGAGGAAGTTACTAAGAGTTTCGAAGTGATCAGTCTGGTCGATCGACCGCCTATTTTGGGTACTGTCGCGATCCGAAGTGATCAGTCTGGCCGAGGGCCGGGTGGTTTTGCCTGCGCTTCCTGCCAAGTTCCCCGTAGGAGTTCTCCAAGAACTCCATCGTCTCCAAGCCGTTCCTTCTCGCTGCCTCTAGACTTGTGAGGGTCTAGTTGTAGTGTCGTGTCAGAGTTCCGGGTCTCCGCTTCAAAGAAGTTGTGATATCCGGGTCTGAAGCGAGTGTTCGAAGCACGCAAGATCCACCCCTTTCCTGAGAATATTGTTGCCGTCGGTGACTCAAGAGCGAGCCTACGTACGCCAGGTGCCCGTTTTTGATTCTGCCACACGACAAGACAGAGCTATCTTTGATCGTGTTCTGGGTGTCGCTGTAGAACCATACTGAAGTAGTGATTGCGGAGCCGCCACTACCGGAAGTCCCCGTGCCCTCGGTGCTTTTACAATCAGGCGCAAACGAAAGCCAGAGCATTGGGAGTTTATCAGCTTAGTTCCCAAGGTCGCGTTTGAACATTATCCCGTCGAGTCACTCACATCTGCCGAGGCAGCAGCCGCGTATTGCCATCGTTGCAAGGCTGTTATCGCATTCTCGAAGGGTCAAACGAGTTCGATCGTCAACCATCTGCGAGTGTATCATCCCGACCACCTAGCCGCGGCTGCTCAACGAAAAAAAGCCCATACACAGCTTGAACTTGTCAATGCATTTACCACGACGCCCACCACTCCGAGCGAAACATCGCCGTCGCAACTGTCAAGCGAGCAGAAGGCGCACTTCAAGACGCTACTTGCACGGTGGTGTGCGACAAGCAGCCGCCCATTGGAAATCATGAATGATCGCGGGCTGGGAGATGCATTTAACTTTATTGCTGGCATCGCGGGGATTTCGATTGAGATGCCATCCCGCAATGCCATCGCGAACGAAGTGAAGGTGCTTGCTGCACAGCTACGCGCCACGCTCAAGACAATGGTAAAGCAAGGTGCGAAGTATCACAGCGCGACAACTGATATTTGGACCGACCGAGCGATGCGGAGCTACATCTCCCTCACCATTCATTTCATCGACCAAAACTTCGTCATGAATGATTGGACGCTGGAAGTCGAGCCACTTCCAGGCATTCACACTGGCAAAGATATTGCGGACGCCCTTCGTCTCATTTACGCGCGTTGGGACCTCAGTCAAGTCGACTGCGTTCTTGGATGTAGCGGGACCGGTTCCCCGCGGACTTTCCCGGAATTCCCCGTCTCTGTGGGACCGGGAACTGTCAAGAACCACTGTGGTTCTTTAGGATAGGTCTAAAATTGTGTACTACACACTAGCTGGGTATTTATACCCAGTTTCCGGTTGTGCCACACTAATAGTACCGGGAAACACGGTACCTGACTCTACTGGCGAATATTACCAGCCAGTTAGAGATTTCAGGGAAGTGTCTGGTATATTTCCGGTTCTAGCGGAAAATTACCGTTAGTTTCGTGTGTGCCATTAGCCGTCCGTACTGGTCCGCGAACCCATTGGAATCTGATTCGCACCCGCCGGTACCTCCTCGATTCTGGTTTAGTAAACAGTTTCTCCCAGTTATAAGAGGGACGGGACAACCGGCCCACCCTCCGTAATAGACTTCCCCTTTTGCCTTGTCAGCTCCAAGTCTTCGGGCCTACAACAGCAGTTGTATCGGCGGCCACCTCGACATCCCGGTTCTCTAAGGTACTGGCTGTGTGTTGGAGTGCTCTGGCGGTGTGTACTGCGTGTGCGTGCGTTGCCTTGTGAGTCGTGGAGCCGGTCAAGTGACTGGGTGAAGCGGTTTCCTGGTTCGATAACCTAAGGGAAGTGGCTCAGGCCACGGACTGAGGGTTTTTATAGTGTGGTGGCGAGCTGTATTAACTGGGAAACCCGGTAATACATTCTATTGTATCTGTCTTTCTTGCGTTTGCTCCGGTCTGGGACCGGTTGCTTGGACTGGTTGATCGCTCCGTGCCGTCACAGTCCCCCCTTTTCCCTTGCATTTCCGTAGTATCCGAAGGTTCTGGCAACCGGTTTGCCTACCAAATCAGACAGCATCGGGTAGCGGGTCATTTCCTCTATTACCCAGCTTCTGAAGAACCGTCAAAGGGTACACAACGTGAGGTGCTAGCCGGGTGAGCATTCTATCTCGCTTGCGCTAGTCATCTTTGGATATCTGCGTGGAGAAAGCTTTGCCCACCTTCTGCGATCGCTTTTTGCCTGCTATTGCAACCGGGTTGGTCTGTCGTGACTGAACCGGAATCGCAGCAGCAGCAGAGCGTGAGCAGCTAAGTTTGGCAAGTGTTTCCCGGCTCCTAGCGCTACCCCTTCGCTAGTTGGAGCCGGGTGGATTGTCAAAAACGTACGACCGCTACATCACAACTGGTGCGTATGCCAGGAGCTGGTAAAGGTCACGTGAGTGCATCCGCCATGAGTACGTCTGATCCTAAGCCGGTGTCTGAAGCTGAAGATCTACGGAGCAAGGCAGGCGCCGAGGGCGCCGAACACCGGCGTGAAGCCGGCAACCGAGGTCGGTCCGCAACCGACCTCTTGAGTCGCTTGACCATGTTCAGCGACGACGAGGAAAAAGAAGAAGAAGAGAAGAAACCGGCACGCGATGATGAAGAAAGCTTCCATTCGGTTAGCGATGGCGAGCGTGTCAAGTCGAGCCAACGAGCCGGGAAGGGCGCGAGTGCTCGGTCTGAGAAGGCTGGCGACAGACCTCCCTTGAGGAAGTCGTCACCAAAGCCGGAGGCCGGTGGTGCTCGAGGTCGAGAACCGGGGCGAGACCGTGCAGGGACACCAGACACGGCGAGCGAGTCCGGCATGAAGTCCAAGGGGCGCAGCTCTAAGCGCGCGCCGAAGTCGCAACCCGGCACCAAGTCGTCGTCTAGAGCCGGTCGGAAGGATCTGGCGACTCGACCCAACGCACCCGCTGCAGCGTTAACCAACGCTGAGCGCTTCGAAGTGCGCAGTCTCGTTGACCACTGGGTCCAAGCCGGCCGTGGGCGCCAGTCTCCTAACCCGGTCGGCCGAGCTGTGAGCACGCCGCCGGAGCTGGTCCCGCTCGCTCAAGATGTGATGGAGAAGTGTCATGAACCGGTGTCATGGTTGACCGAATTCGGCGTGGCTCACGAAGGAACCCCCGCTGGTGTCCGTATGGACTTGTTCAAGTTGGTCGACCGACCTCTCGACATGGTTGAGAGGATTGCGGTGTTTCAGTCGGCTCTCTGGCAGACTGGTTATTCGTTCATGAACCTTGTGCCATCCGCTCAAGCCGGCTCATCGCTTCGTCTAGTCGGCCTGCTCGACGTTGAAGTTGAATCAGAAATCAGCTTCGCCATGGTACTTCTACACGTCGAGACGGAAGCGTGGATCGATCACCGGTTGCGCAGCGTGTCCAGCCAAGTGGCCCGATCCCAAGCAGAACCCGCTCTACGCGCGGTGCGTATCACCGCAGAGCCAGGATCTCCGTCCACGCAACTGGTAACCCGCTCCGAAGATGCCTCTGATGCATCCGGTCACTCGCCGAGCCTGCAGTCGACGCGACTGAGCTCGCCCGACCATCGCCGCGACTGGGCACGCCGTGCACAACCAGTCGAACAGGGGCGTCAAGTGGTCCCACCGCCGATCCCGGTCTCGCGGGTGGTGCACCAGCATCAACCGCCTTCGTGCTACGAGGATTCGATGTTGTCGGCAAGTGCAGCCGGGGTTCGTGAACAGGTTCAAGCCGGCAGAGTTCCGCCCGCAATGCCCCCAGTCGAGTTTGCTCAGGCTCCGCAACCGGGCGCGACGCGTCTGGAACAGCCTAGCAACCTCCACTACGCCGGTGGGAGTCAGCCGCATGCTCCGCTTGTGGTTCAGAACCGGCCATTCATCTCGCCTGACGCTGTCGAACCGTTCGACGGATCCGGCTCACCCAGCGAGCGTCGCAAGTGGTTGGAGCGCTTGGTCTATGTGTTCAGCTACTGCTCCGACGAAGAGAAGTGCAAGTAGTTCCGGATGTTCGTGAAGGGAGCCGGCGAACACTGGTTCGACCAGCTCGAACGACCGGTGCGTTACGACTGGGGCGAGCTGCTTGACGTGTTCCGAGCCGAGTTCTGCGAGTCGCGTGACCCACCGGCCGAGCGTTACTACAACGCTAAGCAGAAGCGTCATGAGTCGCCTCGCGACTATCTGTGGCGCTACAATGCTCTGGCCAAGAAGGCACGTGTCCGACTTGTGAGCCCAGACGACCTGCGACCACATGTGAACCGGTTCATCCGTACGCTCTCCGACTCCGATACTCGGCATGCGCTAGCCGGCAGGTCATTCAGTACGCTGAAGAAGCTCGACCAGACGTTGCTGGACCTCGAGGACCAGTCGGCCCAGCCGACGTATCCGGCATCTCGTCCGCGAGCCAGGTCTGAGGAGCGTAACCAAGCGTCGACCCGGCAGCCTGCTCGTGTGTACTACACGTACGACGACGATGAAGACCGCGAGTTGGCTTCACGAGCCAGGCAGCGTCCGATGGTTCGCTTCGAAGATCCACCGGATGACGAGTGCAGCGAGGAGTGGCATGACCGAGCTGAACCGGTCTTCCAAGCCGTTGTCGACCGGTCTCGCGACCGTGGTCGACCTTCTCAGTCTTCTTCCGACTGGCGTTCTAGCCGGTCATCCTCACCCAGGCCAGGTCCCCGTGACCCAAGTCCAGGCCGTGACGACTCCAAGTGCTACGAGTGCGGTGGTACCGGTCATTGGGAACGCGATTGCCCAAACCGTACCCCTTGCACGCTCTGCAAGCAACTGGGCCATTCGGCAGACAACTGCTGGAAGCGGTGCCCCGCTTGCCAGAAGGTGCACGCTCAAGGCCAGTGTGAAGTCACACGAGCTCTGGAAGGCCTCAAGTCCTGGTCGAAATCTGCTGAGAACCAGTCCGCAGTTGGCACCATGCCGGCGGCGGTTCTGCAGTATTTAAACTAGGCAGCTCGCTGGAGGTTCAAGCGCCTCCAGTACGCGCCGAGCTTAAAGCTCAAGAAAAACCCGGTCAAGTGTTGCAAGTTTGTGCATTCGTTGGAGTAGCCGATAACTCCGATAATACATTTCCAAGTTTGCATGAAGACAGTGATGCGCGTTCACTGCTTGCAGAACAAGATTTGAACCGGGAAGGCACCGAAGGTCGTCCATCATTCCAGTTGAAGCCAGGAGAACGTCGTGGCTGGTGGTCGAACCAGCTCGAGCCGCCTCGAGGAACCGGATTCGCGATGGTTCACGGTGCTATCTGTGATCACCGGGTGAAGATACTGCTTGACTCCGGAGCATCTACCAGCATGATCAGTCTCGACTTAGCCCGTCGACTTGGCCTCAGGCTCAACTTCACGAGCCGGCTAAAGGTCCAAGGGATTGGTGGCATCACTACCTATGTCACCGCCCGGACGACTGTGAAGATCACGCTCGGCGCCAGCGTCGTGTACTACATGGACATCTGGTGCGCCAACATCGGCGCCGACTTGGACGTCTTGCTCGGAATGGACTTCATGGTCCCGGCTGGAGTCCGACTTCTGACGGGTGAAGGTACCGTGCGTCTTCCCGATGAAGAGTGTGTGCCCCTCGTCTCAGCCGGATGTCGACCGCGGCGACCGACGAAGATACCGGTCCACTCGGCTGACGACCTCTATATCGCCCCGGGTATGTCCGCTGTGGTCTCCATTTACTATGGTCGACACCTTGCCGCGTCGCTAGATGCCTGGCTGTGTCGTGGACCCGGTTGGGTGACCAGTCTGTTGTCTACTGACGGTGTCCCAACCGGGGTGCGACTGGTGAATATCACCCAGAGACCGATCACCGTGTTGGCTCGCACCCCGGTGGCTCATCTGGTCGAGCGAGGACATTTGCCTGACGGTGAGCGCGGTGTCAGAGCCGGCTCCGTGAAGTATCAGGAGTGGCAGCTTCTCATCTATGAGAATGCGCACTCTAGGGAGTTCACTCGGCGTCGCCAGTATGAAGACATTCAGTTCAACGCATCGTTGCCTCCGGCTGTCGAGCGCCGTGAGTACAAGACCCCGGTGAAGATCCTTGCCCGACCTAGGGCGATGATTCGGCATCCAGCTTGCCTCGGCAAGCCCAAGTCATGACGGTGATCCAGGAAGTTCGAGCTCAAGGTGGTGGTGACCCAGTTGCTCAAGCCCAAGGTGTCCAAGGTCAGAGTGAACCGGTCAAGGTCGTCAGAGCCAAAGGCGAGCCGAGCAAGGCCGGGAAGACTGTACTCCCGGTCCCCAAGACCCAGCCCACTCCGCTGACTATGGTGGTCAAGATTGGCGAATCGGTCGAGCCAGCGCCTCCGACGTCTGCCGTCGACCAACTGAGCCGGGTGTTCATGGCGCTCGCGGTCTCTGAGCTGGTCGACGAGGAAGAAGCGCAAGTGTTCTTGCACGAAGGGTCTGACCAGATCGTGCTGGACGAACTCCGCGACCAGCTCGCGATGCTGCCCGAGCTCGACGTGAACCCGTCCGAGCCGGACATGAAGACAGCCGACGTCGGGGTACCGGACGACGAGCCAGAATCGGAACGCTCCCGACTGGTCGACATGCTCTCGGCTGTGCTGGCGCGTCACTCGACAGGTTTCCTCGCGTCAAGCAACGCGGTGCCCTCTCCGGCTCGCGGTGTCGTGTGCGACATCGAGGTCGAGCCGGGTACGGTACCGATAGCCGAGAAGCCGAGGCGCATCAAGGCCGAGTACCTGACCCAGGTGTACGAGCTGCTCAAGGTACTCCTGGAAGCCAAGGTCATCGAGTATTCGGACTCGCAGTGGGCCAGTCCCATTGTGATCGTCTTGAAGAAAGATGGGAAGACGATCCGGCTCTGCATCGACTACCGGCGAGTCAACCAGCTGATCAAGCTGATGCGGTACCCGCTGCCGCTGATCGACGAGCTGCTCGACAACTTCGACGCAGTGCGTTGGTTTTGCAGCCTCGACATGGCAAGCGGGTTCTGGGCCATCCTGCTGTCCCAGCGGGCTAAGCACATCAGTGCGTTTGTGTGCCCACTCGGTCATTTCCGGTGGGTCCGGATGCCCTTCGGCCTGAAGAATGCTCCCCTCATCTATCAGCGAGTGATAGACAACTGTCTATGGGGGTTCGTGCGTCTGCCACCAAGTGTTGAAGCTGAGATCGAGCCGGAAGTGATGGATGCACTTGGCCTCGAGCCAGTCTCACCAGACCAGGAGGCAGCCGACGACCAGTCTCAAACGGTCTTCGAGCTGGGTATTCCGTCTCCGAAGTGCATGGGACCCGTCCTCGGCCGGTCATCGTACATTGACGACATCGGTTTCGGCTCCAGCACTTGGCAAGAGATGTGTGACTTGCTGGACAAGCTGTTGTACCGGCTTCGCTACTGGGGTATATCCGTCAGCTTACCAAAGAGCTCGTTCGGTAAGGCCTATATCGACTACCTGTCCCACCAGGTGAACCGGGAAGGACTGACCGCGAAGCCGAAGATCGCGAAGGAGCTGGATTCGTTGCAGTTCCCTACCAGCCTACGCGGCGTGCAGTCCTTCCTCGGCAGCTTGAACTACTACGGGAAGTTCATCGAGGACTTTTCGGTCGTTGCTACCAGTCTATACGAGCTGTCGGACCAACAAGTGCGTGAAGGTCGTGATTTGGACCGGGCAAAGCTGGCTTTCGAGGTACTCAAGCAGAAGATCGCATCACCACCGGTTCTGCGCCATCCAGATCGGTCCAAGCCGTTCGTGGTAATTGTTCATGCTGTCCCCTGGGCGGTGAGTGCGGTGCTTGCACAGGAACACGACGGTCTGCTTCATCCGGTCCGGTTCACCGGCCGAACGCTACAAGATGCCGAGCTGCGCTACCACCCGGCTGAGAAGAAGTTCTTGCTCTACTCCGAGTCCTAACCACGTTCTACACACTGGTCGCAGGGCAGAGGATCGTCGTCTACACCCGGTCATCGACCTTGAACTGGCTGTTAACCAGCCGGTCTCTCGGTGGTCGGTGTATGCAGTGGGCGACGTTCCTCTCTCCATGGACGCTAGAGGTTCACCGGATTCGGAAGGACGAGGATGGACTCGCACAGTTGTTGTCTACCGGTATCACGCCACGAGAAAGACTCGACGAGCTGGCCGACCAACTGGTCCCGTACAAGGCGAGCCGAGCTGAAAGGCCCGCATCACTGGGAATTGAGTCGGTGAATGATGGCTTTACCGGTTTCGTGCTCACATTCGACGGTTCCGCCAAGCTGAAGACCCGGGCTGCGAGTGCTAGCTTCATAGTCTGGCGTATGCCTGGCTGGGAGCCGGTATATGCTCGAGGACTGCCTTGAGCGGAATATCCGTCAACGAGGCCGAGTACACCGGGATGCTAACCGGGCTCGAGCATCTGAGCACGATGGGAGCCAAGGAAGTGGTAGTTGTGGGCGACTCACGACTCGCGATCCAGCAGTGCGAGGGTACCATGAGGTGTCATGAGCCACGGCTCCAGCTACTTCTGGCCAGATACCAGTCTCTCGAACCGGCGTTCGACAGGGTCCGACTTGTGCACGTGCTACGTGATGGAAATGCACCGGCTGACTATCTGGCCTCGAAGGCGTTGCGACTGGGCGAGTCGTTCGAACTCACCAGGTTCGAAGAACTGGTCGAGTTGAAGACTCTTAACAAAGTCCTACCAGGCGCCGACCGAGCTCCAACGTCTGTCCCCGTCTCAGAGCCAGCGCTAGCCTCGGGCTCCGACGAAGCTGCAGCGTCAAGCGACCCGGCTGTCGAGCCAGTGCCGTCATCAGTCGCGACCTCTCTCACCGAAGAGTCAGCCGACGACGCGACTGCCCCGGCGTTCGTCGTTACGCGGAGTCAGCAGCGTCAGGAGTCGGTCGGCGTGGCGGAGGAGGGGGCGCGACTGACGGAGAGGCAGCTGCGCGCGTTGCGGCGTGCCCAGAGGATCGCCGACCAGGTCTCTCCCGCGGCTGACGTGGCTGCAGGACGTGTCGGTCAAGGACGTCCCACTCCCGTGACAGGTCCTGTCACCAACGGAGATATATCTCAGTTGCTGCGTCTCAGCACGTCTGTCTCAGGTGGTACCGTTCCACGCCGTGAGACGGGCACCCTGACAGATTCTGAACAGTCAGTCACCCGTGTCAGTGTGGCGGAGAGCAGCGAAGAAGGCGCCGCCGCCGCAGAGGCCCCACGCAGTGAAGAAAGGTACGGAGACCGACCGCGCGAAGGCGGCGCTGAAGCTCGTCCGGTTCGACGACGCGCGGGCGACCCTGCTCGCGCCGGCGCAGTGGCTGTTGAAGCCGTTGAGGAGCCGGTTGAAGCCGTTGGGGATCCCGTCGCCGAACGCTGGCGACGGATCAAGGCACACCAGGAGGACGACGAAGAGCTCGCCAGCATCAAGTGGTTCCTGCTCGGCGAACTGGGGCGTCTCAGTGAGCGAAAGGCGCGTGATGCGGCGAAGGTCGCCGACCAGTTCTGCGTCGACTCGTTTGATGTCCTCCGGTACGTAGGCCGACCGAACCACTCAGAAAGGCGTGATAGGGACCAGGCGCGACTGGTCGTCCCTCGCGACATGCGCAGAGACGTGCTCCACCTGTGCCACGACGACTTCCAAGCCGCTCACCAGGGTATCGTGCGAACGTTCGAGAGGGTTCGGTCAGAGTATTACTGGCGTGGGATGTACCGGGATGTGGAACGGTACATCCAGGAGTGCACTGATTGCGTCACTGCGAAAGGTCTACCACGTAATCCCGGTCCGAGTCCTGGTAACATCATGCCAGAACGTCCATTCCAAGTACTCTCGATGGATTTTGTCATGCCTCTGCCCCCGTCGAACCGGGGAAATACCGCGCTCCTACTCTTTCAAGACATGTTCACCGGTTATGTCATGAGCGAGGCGATGAGTGACACCTCGGCTCCTGCGGTGGCTGAAGTCTACGAGGGAGTGGTATTTCAGCGGTATGGAGCCAGTGCTGTAATTCGTCACGACCAGGATCCTCGTTTCATGAGCGACGTGTTTAACCAGTTCCGGAGGATGATCCAGAGCCGGCAACGAGCCACCTTGGCATATAGGCCACAGGCGAATGGGCAGCAAGAACGCTCGGTTCAGACAGTGGTGCGAAGTGTGCGCGCGTATGTCGAGCAGCCAGACCAGGGTGACTGGGAAGATGTCGTGAGCCGGCTCATGCTGGCTATCAACACCTCGTACGACACAGTCCGGAAGGACACCCTGTTTTTCCTGCTCCACGGATGGGATGCTCGGACGACAGTATCGGCTATGCTCGAAAGACCGCCGAGGGGACGAGACCAGTTGAACGCGTATCTGTGGCGCCTCCGGGTTCGCCGGACACACGAGTATGCAAAAGCATGGGCGCATGATCTCCAACAACAGGCCAAAGAGAACCGAGCCGAAGCAGCGACAGACGCCTGGAACCAGTTACCTGACAAGTTCAAAGCCGGTTTCGAGGTCGGCCAGCAGGTCTGGTTGTATATGGCTCGTGTTCGAGCAGGGTTGAGTCGAAAGCTGGCTCATGCTTGGCACGGACCGTTCCGGATCACCGAGAAGGACGAAGCATACCGAGTCCGACTGGATGTTGACAGCACGCCGTACCGGATCGCCCCATGGGTTCATGTCAGCAGGTTGAAGCCGAGGATCGTGTTCGAAGAGCGCCCCGGTTGGTCAGAACAGGTGAACGTGTCAGATGACGATGATCCGGACGCTGCTATACTCCCGGAAGACAGTTGGGAGCCGGATGAAGCTGCGGGTCAGTATCGGATCGAAGAGATCATCGACGTTCGCTGGACTGGTCCGAGGACAAGGAACGGCCGAGCGAAAGAGTACCTGGTCCGCTGGACCGGTTACGACGAGCCAGAGTGGGTGCCTGTCGAGCGTATGGATTCCGGCCGGCTACTGTACGAGTTTGAAGCCAGCCAACGAGCCCAGATGCGTTTCGCTGCTATGCAGACTGGTGACGACAGTGACGTCATGGCCGAGCCGGCCTAGGGGCGTCAACTCGGTGCCACGCAGGAACGGCTGGCCCTGCGAATAGCCAGCCAACTGGGCTCTTTGCCAATCAAGAGCCCCCTTGCATTGCATGGACGCGCACCGATCGGTCTGGGTGCGCGCACAGTCCGAGCTCTAGGACTGTGCAACTGTCAGCGATCTGACTAGTTGTCAAAAGAGAGCCAGATTCATGTCAACAAAAAGAAGTCAAGGTGAACGTGTATTAACGAGGAATGAACAAGCCAGTGGAATGAACAAGCCAGTTAACCTGATATGCAGAACTACGAAGTGTGCTACGCGAAGACCATGGGAGCCCCGTGATCAAATGTGAGATGCGCGGTTCCGCGACGGTCGGAACATGAAGTCGGGTCCAGGAGTGCCGGGTGTCGCTTGGTCCAACGGGAACGGGACGTAGCTTGGATCGTTCCACGGCGCCGGCAGCTCCCAGCATCGACCGCCGAGCCGGTCCATGATCTCGAGCTGACCTGGAAGGAGAGCTTCCACGAAGCGACCGGGCTGGCTCGCCCAGTAGCACCGGATCGGTTCTTCCTCGTCCAACCTGCGGAGTTGGTCAATCGCGGAGTTCCCCGGTCCGAACGGCTCCAGTGCCCACACGCAAGGCTTGGCGGGCTCGGTCCACAAGGCGGGCTCGCTCTGAAGGTATGCAGTGACGGTGTCGGCAGGAGCTTGCTGGCTGAGGGCTTGGGACTCGCGTCGGAGGACCCGCTTGAGCTCTTCCCGGTTCGCGTACAAGTCGACCCACGCCGGGTCGATGCGAGCAGACGGCTTCTTCGCTAGAAAGAGCCAGTGAGTCAGAAACCAGAGCGCCTGCCGGTTCTCGTACTGGAACTTCAACCGAGCGTCGAGATAACTGGCTTGCTCTTCAGAGTCTTCGGTCGGGTTGTGCAGGAAGTAGAACAAGACTCGCCGGAAGTACATGTCGTCCCACGGACGGGTAGCGAGAAGAGCGCGGACCTCCCGAAGACCCTCAGCGGTGCAATATTGGTCGAGTATCTGACTGCCCTTCAACTTGACCGGTTCGTAGTTCGGGAAGTACGGCGTCTGCCCGGGTATTCCCTGCGTGGGCTGCCCGGCGAACGTGGTCCGGTGTCTTTCAACGGGCCGATCATAGTGGAGAACCGAGCTAGTCGACCGGGTGGCGCTCAGCGGGAACGGGGGCGTTGCGAGCTCACGAAAAGAGCGCGAGGTCGCCTGATCCGGTGGGAACCGGATCGGCTCCTTGAACCACGAAGCCAACACCTTGTTCGGGAGACCTGTGTACGCGTCGACAGCGTCCGAAGCCGGCGTTGACCTGGTAGTGCTGGTCGCTGGCGCCGGTCTGCTGCTTGAAGTGCTCGTCCTCCCGGTAGTCGAGCCGGTCTGGGAGACCACAGCTGCACCGCTCGAATCGCCTTCATCTTCGTCAGAGATCGCTTGAGCCAGGAACTGAGTCAACTGCGCGTCGTACTTCGCGCTCAAGGCCATCTGCGCCGTCGCATCCTGTGACGCCTTCCGAGCCTTTCTGGAGCCGGTGCCTGCAAGTGACGCCTCCAACAACGCGTCCTCCAGCGACTCGTCCACCGACCGAGTTGATCGCGCGCGAGCAGCCGGAAAACCATCGAAAGCGTCTGGTATCTGGTTCAATGCGAGCACTGGCGTGGACGGAGCCGAGGATGAAGCAGCGGCGACCATGAACTGGGTCGGCTGGAGCGACCTCTGGTCGTTCAGTGCGCATGCCCTGACCAGTTCCCACCAGCGTCGGGGATCGCCGAGGGCCGCCGAGTTCGTCCAGCAAAACTCGTAGACGTGCTCGGCTTGGGCCCGCGTGAGACGGTTGTCCGGTACTTGAACTTGCTCGAGGGCGTCGACTCGCCTCTTCAACTCGGCTGCATGGCGCTCCAACTCTCTGTTTCGATCCTCGAGCTCCGCAACCCGGCTCCGTGCCCCCTTCAGCTCCTGTTCCTGGCTTGCAAATCGTTTTTGGGCATGTTGAAGCTCACTGTGGAGCTCGCCCACACGCACCGCCAAGCCCGTCTTGGTTGTCTCGAGGTTGATAGCGAAGCCCCTCAAGTCTTCAACCCGGTTCAGCAGCCGCTGACAATCGCGGCACCCGGATGACGGCCGGTTCTCGAGATGCCTCGCGCGTGCCTCCTGCGCTCGGAGCCTACCTTCGAGCATCATGATCGTGGTCGACCGGGGGTCGTCCCTCGCTAGCGAGCTGGTCTCACGCACGCTTGCGATGTCGGCTAGCGTCGAAGCCACGTGTGACAGCCACGCGTTCGACCGCGCCGTGCACACCACGCGCTCGAAGAGGCGCTCCTCACCGTACATCCCAGCGAGGTTCGCGTACAGCGCCGTCGCCTTCGTCACCACGTTCGCGATCCGCTCGGCGCTTGGGTGCTCAGGTGGCGGGCTCCGATCGTCGTGGCGAGAGAGCACGACGTTGTCGACGTCCTCCCCCTCTCGAAATAGTGAGCGCAGCACGTGGCCAACCGGAACCTCCCAGTTGTCACGATCGTCAAACGGGTGCGCCGAAGCCGGTAGCTGGATTGCCAGCAAGGCCTCGAGCCGGTCGAAGGACCCGGTCAAGTCGACGTCGACTTGATCCGGTCGCCGCAACCTCTCAGCAACCTGCCGCAAGAGGATACGGCTGAACGAACGGACGCCCTCGACCTCAGGAAACGGATGCGCCTACCCCGACTCATCGACTCGCAGCCGGCTCGCCGGCGACGTCCATGGCACGATCTCAGAGCCTGCGGAACCGGGATCAACACCTCCACGTCGGCCAAGTGTTCCGACGCAATACGTACCAGTCGTGTCCGCCATCTCCACCGCCTGCGCCGTACTCATGCCCGTTGCGGCAAGCGCGCTGTTGTGTGCTGCCCCCTCCGACATCAAGTATGGCGTCGGGGAACAACACAGGGGCGGTTTTGATATAGCGGGACCGGTTCCCCGCGGACTTTCCCGGAATTCCCCGTCTCTGTGGGACCGGGAACTGTCAAGAACCACTGTGGTTCTTTAGGATAGGTCTAAAATTGTGTACTACACACTAGCTGGGTATTTATACCCAGTTTCCGGTTGTGCCACACTAATAGTACCGGGAAACACGGTACCTGACTCTACTGGCGAATATTACCAGCCAGTTAGAGATTTCAGGGAAGTGTCTGGTATATTTCCGGTTCTAGCGGAAAATTACCGTTAGTTTCGTGTGTGCCATTAGCCGTCCGTACTGGTCCGCGAACCCATTGGAATCTGATTCGCACCCGCCGGTACCTCCTCGATTCTGGTTTAGTAAACAGTTTCTCCCAGTTATAAGAGGGACGGGACAACCGGCCCACCCTCCGTAATAGACTTCCCCTTTTGCCTTGTCAGCTCCAAGTCTTCGGGCCTACAACAGCAGTTGTATCGGCGGCCACCTCGACATCCCGGTTCTCTAAGGTACTGGCTGTGTGTTGGAGTGCTCTGGCGGTGTGTACTGCGTGTGCGTGCGTTGCCTTGTGAGTCGTGGAGCCGGTCAAGTGACTGGGTGAAGCGGTTTCCTGGTTCGATAACCTAAGGGAAGTGGCTCAGGCCACGGACTGAGGGTTTTTATAGTGTGGTGGCGAGCTGTATTAACTGGGAAACCCGGTAATACATTCTATTGTATCTGTCTTTCTTGCGTTTGCTCCGGTCTGGGACCGGTTGCTTGGACTGGTTGATCGCTCCGTGCCGTCACAGTCCCCCCTTTTCCCTTGCATTTCCGTAGTATCCGAAGGTTCTGGCAACCGGTTTGCCTACCAAATCAGACAGCATCGGGTAGCGGGTCATTTCCTCTATTACCCAGCTTCTGAAGAACCGTCAAAGGGTACACAACGTGAGGTGCTAGCCGGGTGAGCATTCTATCTCGCTTGCGCTAGTCATCTTTGGATATCTGCGTGGAGAAAGCTTTGCCCACCTTCTGCGATCGCTTTTTGCCTGCTATTGCAACCGGGTTGGTCTGTCGTGACTGAACCGGAATCGCAGCAGCAGCAGAGCGTGAGCAGCTAAGTTTGGCAAGTGTTTCCCGGCTCCTAGCGCTACCCCTTCGCTAGTTGGAGCCGGGTGGATTGTCAAAAACGTATGACCGCTACATCACAGTTCGACTTGTTCGAGATGGCGCAAGGAATGCAATGAGTGCAGCGCGTCAGTTCGGTGTTGAGAGTTTCTCTTGCATTGCCCATTGCATCCACTTGGTAGTCAGCAGTGCTTTGATCAAGTCGCGTGCATCTGACTTTGCATATGAAGACGAGGACACAACAACCACACAAAGCAGTTCTCCAGCAACCTCTAGTACCGCTGATCCTGATGATACCGACGATCTGCTTGTCTACCTTCAAGAACTTGCATGTCAGGAGGTTGCGCAGTACGTCCACCAGAATTTGACTGACCGCCAACTCAAGGAGTCGTTGACCTCAATGAGAGAGACAGTGCAAGTATTCCGTAGCCTGGCGGTCTACTTCAAGAATTCTGCTAAGGCAAAAAGTCGACTAGAAGTGATCCGTTCCAATGTCCAGAAGGAGACGAAAACAGCGATCGCTCTCGACTGCCCAACCCGGTGGAGCAGTACGTGGGAAATGCTTGCCCACTTTGTTGACCTCCAGCTTACGGTGACCACGTTCTTTGCGTACTTGGGCACACACGAAGGGAAGCGTGAGTTCCCAAACCAGAGGCTGGTGGCCCCATCGACTCAGCAGTGGTTTTCTGCACGCTGTTTACTACGTCTACTCGAGCCATTTGGACTTGCCATTGAGCAACTAAGTGGTAGCAAGTATCCAACAATAACGCTAACACTACCAGTACTCCGCTACATAAAGACTGAGCTCACGCAACCCACTATTTTCGACGAAGAAGTTGCACACGCGAACGACGCGAAGGTAACTGCTCCTGTAGTAGAACTGATGCGCAGCGTCCAGGCTGCGCTGCTCAAGCTGTTCCAAGATCGATTCAATGACGACGACCCACTGTTTCTGTGGGTGTCAATGCTCGACCCGCGACTCACTGACCTCGAGCACCTGAATGACACAGAAAAGCTATCAGCAAGGCGATTATTCGCTCGAGAACTCGTTTCGATGGTTGAGTCGAGTAACGAGTTTGCAGTTGGTGTGACCAACACAATGGCTCCTCGTGTAACCACTCCAGTTAAGGCAAAAGCAAAAGCGAAGATCAAGGCAGCCGTGTTTGGACCACGATCCAAGACGCGCCCAGCCCCGTTCCGAACGACACCTCCTCTCACAAATGAATTGCGTTGTCAGCAAGCCATTGCTGACTACACTCGAGCTGCTGCAACGGTCGATGCGGATGCAGATCCAATTGAATGGTGGCAAAAACATCGCCACGAGCACCCGCTAGTTGCCCAGCTTGCTCGAAAGTACCTTGCCTGCGTTGCCACGTCAGTCCCTTCGGAACGCGCCTTCTCGACTGGTGGAAACGTGGTCTCTATCAAGCGTTGCGCACTCTTACCCAGCATGATTCGGGACATGGTCTTCATCGCACAGAACACGAAGCCTGAGTAGTTGGCGTGACAGATTTCCTCTCAACACACTGAGATATACACCCCCAGGAGCAATGGCTAATTTTCATTTGTACACGTTAACTTCATGTCATCCAACAACTTCTCTTATTCCTCCAAGGAAGAACTCCACATCATTTTGTCGAGATCTCGTGCCATGTTTGATGACTGACGTTAGCGTGGGCATGAGTACAGGGCCACCGGCCTCAAAACGATCCACCGGCGGCTTTATCAGCACAATCATCTAGCCCTGGCGCAAGCTCGAGACCGTCAGCAGGGTTATGATCCACGCCATACTGGGCACAACCCGCCCAGGCTCAATGACGCTCGTACCGGCAAACTCTGGCGCAGCTCGGCGACAAGCTCAAGACCCATGGGCCGCGGTCTCTCAAGGGGACAGTGGCTGCAAGTCGACGAGAACGACATCTCCAAGCTCTAGATCAGTCGGGCAAGCTCCTGCCGATGCTCACGGTTCGCGTCGACCATGATAGGACCGTCGAAGAACCAGCCCGAGAAGCTAAGTGAGGTCACACTTCCACACCAACTTGTGCCTCCACAATCTGGGCCTCACCAAGTGTGATGTCACCGTCGTGGGCAACATCACGTGTGGTGCGAGCCCGGTGAGCGTCAGCGCGTGAAACGGAGCAAGATGCTTGTGGGTGGCCAGAGAGTCTAGCGAAGTGAACACGGGACTCGATCCGAAGCGACCTTGGACACGATGAAGTCGCTGCGCGTGTAGGCTGGGCAGCTTCGAGGCTCAGCTATCGTGGCGCTGCTGCAGCTGCCACCGGTGGTTGTCGACCTCTCCAACGTCGTCCTGATCATCACCGAAGGACGGCTTGTGTACCGTGGACTCGCCGAAGAAATGCTGCCGTACTTCCTCTCGATAGGGTTCGCTCGTCGCTGGCGGGCCTGCGCTACGCCGCGGCGCACACACCGCGATCAACATGCTCACGTACCAGCTGCTCGCGCCTTGGCATGTCCGTTCCGCCAACTCTCAACAAGGCGCTCGGCTGTGCCGTTCAAGAGAGAAGCTTTCATTGAGAGTCTTTGAGAGAATGAGGCTTTTCTAAAAAACCTCACGTTTTTGGCTGGACCATACTTTATTCAAGTCAAAAGTTAACCTGTCGCTGAGAGACATCAACGACAGCCCCTAACTTAACTGTAACGTTTACAGTTGGGGCCTAACGTTGACAGGCCTATTCCTGAGACCATCGGACGAGAAGACCGCCGTGCACGGTTTGTCTCTGTCTGCAGGCTCTCTGGCAGTTGACAGTGGACTGATGGATTGTCTGCCGAACTGGCGACCCTCGAACGAGTTTTCTTGCTTTCTTGGGTGTTGGGATGACTGATGCCTTGGCCAATCCGGTTATGGACTCACTGTCAAGTCGCACGCTCATGACCACGGCCCAGCCGTCTCATCAATCTCTTCTCTCTGCTCTGTGGTGGCCACAACCTCCGACTGCCACGCTGGCACTCTCGCGGCTAGTATCCGCAATCTTCTGCTGCAAGAACTGACAACCCCAACAGCAGAAACAGACACAGAGACAGTTAGTTTGCAATCCCGGATTGCAAACACGCACTGACATCCGGGCGAGCTTCTGTGAGATCAGGCTCTTCATCGCTGGATATTCTATTGCCGTACACAATGTAGCCGCCGTTGGGGTTATCTGATATGGCCAGGGGGCGTACCAGGGGGCGTACCACGCACTCTACCGAGCGAAATGTTCTGCTGGTGCTCCTTCTACTAGAATCGACGATGCATCGCTCTTCGCTCCATGATGAAGAGTCTTGTCGCACGAAGTGCCGAGCCAAGATCCCCAGCTGTACGGTTCTTCTTCGCTGCGCTCCTTTGCCCACTGGAGCGAGCTTCGCTCCAACTTGTCAGTGGACTGCAAACGCAACTGCGGAGTGTGGATGCTGCCTCGGAGTGTGGATGCTGCCTCAGCGTTCTTTCCTCATGAGACTCTCACTCGATTTCCCAGGCTGCGAAGAACCATTTGGCGAGGCTGTAGTGTGACGCGAGTCTCGTCGATGGCACAAGATCAAGCTGGTCCCCACAAGCTGTTCGAGGAATTTTCCAACCGAACCAACTGCAGGGCGAACCTTGCGTTTGGCGCGAATTGTCGATATCAGGACGTCGGTTTCAACGCCATGAGCTTGTGCTGACAGTTCTTGGACAGTTGAAGATTCAACATCGTGGCCGAGTTTTGAATTGTTGAGCTTCCCGTGATCTCCATCCACCACTCTGCACGACGTGATGAAACAAAACGTGGTTCAATGGATAGTTCTGAATCATAGTCGACCATGATCGAGCGGCTCTAGTCGCCTTTTTGCGTTGTCATCCACGCTGAGAAAGCTCGGGGTGGGAAATGAAGGATTAGTTGAATTGGGTGTTGGCGCAAGGATTGTCATCGATCTCAGCAATCACGTGATCGGAACAACTCGAATGAAGGGTGATCACGAGTACAAAGAAATTCGATTTTCGATCCCACTAGCCTCAGCTTTGTCCATGTGTACAGGCATCGCTATTCTGCTGGTATACATGGGCGTCATTATCAAATGGCCGCGCGACGCTGTTACGCTGAGTGATCAAACGAACCCTGCACAAAGTACGTCGACATCCTCACAGAAGAATATCCCGAGCGTGTGCACACAAGACAGCTTCGCTTCTTGGATGGGACAAAAGTCGCCATGGACGATTACGTGCCTCAGCGCATGATTTTGAGGAACGTCTACGACCTTAATCGGCCAATCGTAATGGAATAGCACGCTGCTGTTTTACGGGAGGAGTTGTTACACAAACAAAATCCATAGTGGCCTACACAAGGACGACGACTCTGTGGCGGGCCCCTTTCCCGTCATGTAGGCGGCATGGCAATAATTAGCCCTGGAAACTGACTGTCGTGTTCATCCAAGCGTGGCGATCACGTCGATCACGCAGACGACAGCCGACTATGGCCTACCGCTCAAGCGTCAGTGCTTTGAAGCTGCGTGCTAGCGCGTACTCCAGGTTCTTCGGACTCGCCTTGCTGCAGATGCCTCTAGGCCCAAGCGCCTCCTCGCGCTTCTGGATGAAATTTGGCTTCGCATCAGGACTGAGATTCGAGTCCCGCCGATCCTGGCGGTGAACCTCCTCCCGACTGAGCTGGAGACACACATCCTCCTCTTTGACGGTGGTGTCTTGTTTTCGTCCGCGTCACACCAACGTCAGGAGGAAAGCGATCAGCCTCGACCCCACTTTGACGACGCCTAATCAAGCTGCCTATCAGGGCCTCGTTGCAAGACTCCAGGTCGCCAGCTCCCTTCACCTCACCCAAGTTGAGGTAGGCGGCTCCAACGGCATCCCGGTTCGTCATCTTCGCTCGCGGCATCCCAACGACACAGCACTCGCTCGAGCTGACCAACTCGGCATCCTCCGCGGGGTACATCTGATCAGGGCAACAAACACGATGGCGGCCGCGCTGACCAGCCACGCGACGACCTCGCGAACCAGCTCGCATGCCTTGCATCCGTAGAATCCAGCTGTTAGGTGGCTTGTTGATGCTACACCGTAAACGTGGCAGAACATGAAAGCAGGGCTCCACAAAGAATTGTGATTGTCAGATGTCGATAAAGGCGAAGAACTTGGAGGTTGTGGAGTTCTTGAAGAAGGGCTAGGATCTCGTCTTCCAGCGGTTTTCGATGACATCACCCGGCCGACGACGAAGCCAACTGGGAAAGCGTTCCAGAATTGAGTCGCAAATCGGTCTGCTTGACTGAGAGCTTTTCTCCCGACACTACCGTTTAGACAGGCATTAGAGAGAAAATTAATTCTGGAAAACAGGATTGACCGGCGGACGAATTTCCCCAACGGTTGCTATTCAGTACGCAATCGCTTTCGAAGATTATATGGAGGAGGAGGCGGCAGTGGTTTGATAGGTATGTTGTTCATCGGACCATCAGCGGCAGTCGCATACGGAGCCTCGTCGTAGTAGCCCACAAACACTCGGCATGCCTTTCTCGCCGCTAAAACTTCGGATCCTGGCTTCAAGATCAACGATTCACACGATTTGAGATCTGGACAAACAGCGATATAGATTGATGGCTTGATATCTCCGGCATCCTTGACATCATCTGGAAAGAAGATGGCGTTCATTCTCTTCAGCTCCTTGCCATCGATTTCATGTTCTGCAGCGATAGTCATCTGAAGATACGCGATATTGCTCATCATGTCTGATGTGGGCTCGAGCTTCACAATGCTGTCAATGTTTGGAAAATCATGGCACGCAGGAAACCAGTAGGCGAGCTTTTCATCGTCTCTCCATTTCTCCAAGTGGCTTTCATGATCACTTGCCGTTCCGCAACAAATTGCACCGCCATTTTTCAAGTAAACCTGCTTCACTTCGAGATGTCGCGGTTCGTTTGGTTTTCTTCTTTCTGGCGGATCATATTCCGATATGTAGAGCCTTAACGTCTTGTCGGCAGCAAGGCGGTGTAGATAGATCTCGAAAACACTTCCAGCGAGTGATCCATGCCCAGCGCCTCGTGCCCACTGGTAGATACGAAACAGCGCATCTGACCGGAGCCTCACTGAAAGTGAAAGCACAGCATATTCCGAGTCGATAACTTGCTCCCAATACCGCCTGGCGGTAAACTGACTGGTGTCACCAGGGTTTTTGACGAATGTATGGCGCAATCGATCAACTTGCGACTTACCCGTCAATACACTCGAGTTGTTGGAGAGCAGGTTTGAGACATCATCCACACCACTAACCGCATCATCAATTGCATTCCGTATTTCTTCCGATGTAGCAAGTGTAAATTCACGCACGCTTCCACCAGAGTAGTAGAACCGTTCTTCCATATCCATAGCGGTATAGTTGTAAACACGGTTTCCCATCAACCACAGGTCCTTCTTTGCCCAACAAGGCAAAAGGCAGCAGTATGTATCAACTCGTTCTTGAGACGTCAGACTCACTTGCTGCGACGTTGCCAACAAATTGAATGTCTCCAGCTCTTGCGGAACATGCTCGTATTTCAACCCATCCAGCAGCAACCAAATATTCTCAATGCCCTGCTGCTTAGACAGCTCCCCATATATGCGACAAGCTTCGAGATCCGTACATGATGGAATCGCAAAATGCACAACTCGATTTCCCTGGTGTCCCAGATATAGGAGGCAATTGCTCTGGTTCAGCTTGGCCAATCGCCGATACACCAGCACATTCTTTTGGTGCTTGAACACGAGATAAAAGGCCATCAAGCACAACATCGTCGACTTGCCGATGCCCGGTGATCCCATGAGGATGCTCCTCTTGTTCGCGTGCGTATTGATCTTGTCAGGAGTAGACTCTCGAAACCATCCATCATCAAGTATCGACACAACCTGCTTGTCCTCCAATCGCCAAAAGATCTTCCCGTTGCTGGTGCATCCACCCAAGCTGCTCATGAACTTCCAGATGAATGGAATCTCGTGTACAGCGCCAACGCCCCATTCTCTCAGTGAAATACATTCCTCCGCGTACTTGTCCGACTCGTTTAGGACACTGGTTCTTGGAAGTGCACGTTTCTCGTCCCGTTGCTCCTGATCAACTGCTGGAACCACCACCAACACATTCACAGGCCCATTTCCTGCCGCTTCCTCGCCTTCATCCACCTCGTTCATATCGTCCTCGGACAAACCAACGCGCCGGAGCCTCGCTCGCGCAACATTCAAATGCTTGAGGCCACTGATACTACCCACCTCTTTGATCTCGTTTTCAGTCATCCACGCGTCGCCCTTCTTGGCCAAGTACAGCTGCAGCTCATCCGCATCGCACGTGATCTTGCGCGGCTTCTCTGCCTTGATCGCCTTCTTTAAGTCATCAACCGTGTCGCTCTCATCCACCCGCACAGAGAACGCGCTTCCTGCCGCTCCAACCAACGCACAGAAGAGCTTCACCATCTTTCCTTTTGTTTTGGGACTGAAGAAATTACACCTCACTTTCAGGGTTATATTTGCAATGATGGTGGCAAAATCAACCTCAACTGAGGTTGAAACCTCGGTTCGAAAACCGGTTTCAAGTTGGCTCCAAAACAGTATCGGTATCGATCGATAGTTCGGATCCGTTCATGTGACGCGGTAAAGCTAGTGGACTCGATGGAATACCCAATGACTGGTATCGGGAGCATGAAGATCAATTAGCCAGGCTATTCACCCAATGGTCTCGGGACGGTCACCTACCTGCAAGCTTCAAAGAGGCAGCGATTTTCTGCATCCCGAAAAGCCAAACACCGGCGAGTGGTCTCGACTATCGGCCTATTGCTCTATTAGATTCGGACTACAAGATTTTTTCGCGCTTACTCTTGAACAGACTCCAAGGAATTCTCCCGCGACTAGTCTCGTCCTCCCAGTTTGGGTTCGTTGGACATCGGCAAGTTCACGACGCCGTCGATGTTTGGGCGGCGGTTAAAGCGCGCGTCGACCGAGCTGAACTCCCGTCGTCAACAATAGCGGTGATGTTGGACTTTGCCAAGGCGTATGATACGCTCGACCGTGAGTTTCTACAGCGCGCGTTGGGATGGTACGGGTTCTCTAGTAGCTTTATCAGCATGGTCCACCAGATCCACCTCGCAACTACCGCGGCGTTTCTCGGCGAGGGAGACATCTCCGACCCTATTGACGTCCTCAACGGCATTCGACAAGACTGTCCACTTGCGCCCGTCCTCTTCGTGCTTGCGCTAGACTGCCTGTATGCAGCTGTCGAGGCATCCCCAGCCATCGCTGGTGTACCCTTGAGTGACACAGTAATAGTCACCCTGGCGGGCTACGCCGACGATACGACAGCTTACCTGGCCTCCCCAGACGAGCTTCCAGCCCTCCTCCGGTTAATTGACTCCTTTGGCGCGGCCTCCGGTCTACGTGTTAACCTGAGCAAGAGTAATGTGCTGGCAGTATCACGATCCGGGCCATCCCGGGAGCACCAGAACCTTGCCATTCCGGTTTGCGATCGTTTCGCCTTAACCCGCCACCTTGGAGCACTCGTCTCCAGCAATGCCCCACCAAGCGCTGTATGGGCCAGGGTTATTCAACAAATACAAGCCCGAATGCACCTCGCCGAGATAAAAACCACGGATCTCCTCCAACGGGCGGAACTTTGTCGGGCTGTCGTCGTCCCCAAGATCGCATTTGCAGCTCGACACTGTTGGCCTTCAACGTCCACCATCAAAGACCTGGAGCGACTCGTCAAGAACTTCGTCTTCCACGGGATGACCAGCGTCCGCACGCGCCTTGGGAGAGCGTGGCTTCCGAGAAGCGCCGCCGTGCTCAAAGTCCACGACGGAGGAGTCGGCCTCCCCGATATTCGAACCCTGTTGCAACGAGTCGCACTGCAAGCGGTCGAGCGGTGGACCCGTTCCGACAACCCGGTTACAGCTGCGGCTGGGAAGGTTCTTCTGCATCCTGCTGGGATCAACTACGGGGCATGGGCGGGCGCCTCGCGACTCCCAGCTGCTGTGCATAGCGTTGGTGCCTCACTCCCCTTGACAGGGTTGAGAGCACTGCGGGCTGCGACGACCCACCCACGCTCCGACGAAGAACTACGGCTTCTCTGTCCCCTACTCGTGGGCTGCGGAGCGAGGCCGCTGGCCCACCAGAGATGGAAAGGGACACAACTCATCTGTGACTTCTCCAGCAAACGCGGGCTCCTTGACGCACTTGCGACTTATCAGCGGGAAGCTTATGGCCATCTCTCGTTGTCCGCTCCTCTCGCCTCCCAAATCATTAACGCAGACGTCATCCGGATCACACCTCTGCGACAGATCAAGCGAGGTGATCTCCGTGCCCTCTTTGAACCGGTGCAACACTAGGTGACGCCGTTGAGATTCACAGAATGTCGGTCGACCAACTCGCCTTCACCTGTAAAACTCGGGCGTACCCTCTCGCTCCTCGCGCAGCACGGAATTTCCGTAAGCTATGTGATGCCATTGTCTGCAACTATCCAGATGTACGTCTACGAAGTGACCCACCTGACGTCCTCCCCCCGTACCCACAATCACAGGATGTCTGGCGACTCCGCGTCGTGGACGCCCAAGTGCGCCTCATCAGGGACTTCTCCAGTACCGTCAGTGAAGACCTCGGGAGCGTTTCTTCTGTCCGCGCAGCGGCAACGTTGGCGAAGCGGGCCGGCCACGGCATCATTCGTTTTGATCCGCATCCAACGCTTACACCCTGCGCGCAGCTTTGGACACGTCACGATCGGAACCAGAGTGCTGCTCCCCTCGCCACGCCTCCCGCAGCCCAAGTCGCTATACAGACCCGCATTCAAGCGGCAGCTTTGCGAGACGATATCGCCAGTATGGCACTCGATACAATTTCCTGGAAACGGATTGCCAGATTGCCTCACACGACCAGTCAACAGCGCCTCCTCGTCATGCGTATCAAGGGCCACAGACTCTCCGGCTGGGACCGATCAACGGACAGGTATGGATACCCACACTGCCCGACACTCGCTCGGGTAGGGGGGCACACATTCCACATCTTCTGGGCCTGCCCGAACACCCAGCACGTATGGGAGATCCTACGCTCCAAATGGGCGACGCTTGGCTCCTGGAGACACCGGACGCAGCGCGAGGATATAGAGTTCAAGTTCGCCGTCTTTTCATTGACACTCGACTCGACTCCTCCGGCTGCAAGCCGGCTCGCCTCCCCCGGCGGGGATTGTAAGGACTTCGCCACAGATGTCCATGACACATTCGCGCGCTTATGGAGCCTATAAGTATTGGCATGGTTCCAACTGATCTGGCGGTGGCGCCATCAACATCCACCTGGGACCACTCGCTGGCTCCCAGCAGCAGCTCGAGCAGCCACGGAGATCTCTCTGAACGCCTGCGTCTATCACGTCCAGCCACCAGACAACGTACGACTAGCCCTGTCAGTTCTTCGGCGAGTTTGGGACGCGTCGACGGCAGTGACAACCCAATCCCCCCAGGCCCCACCGCCTGCGCACCCGCAGTATCTTCTCTTCTTCGATGGCGGGTCGAGAGGCAACCCGGGACCTGGCGCCTCCGGCTCCGTACCAAGGACTCTCTACGGGGCTTCAGGCGGCGGAGCGTTACCGGTGGGTTCCTCTCACCGTCATCGGCGACAGTCAACTTATTCTCCGTCAAGTCTCTCAATACCGGCCCCCCACCAAGGAGCACCTCCGAGTGCTCTACTCCTCTACCAGGCTCGCAGCTGATCGTCTCAACGTACGCGAGTGGCGTCACCACCTCCGCGTACACAACAAGATGGCCGACTTTGCAGCCAATGTCGCGATGGATTCCAAGAGAAACCTCCAGACATTTGATACGTCCGATTGCCCCGAATGGCGAGGACTTCAACCCTCCTTCTAGGTGACTATCTTCAGTGGAAGGCCTCCACTGAAAGTAAGGTCCCGGTGCAGTAGCGCCCCCCCCCCCCCCCCCCCCCCTGCATATCAAGCTATCGTTGTTCACACTGATGTAACACAATAGACTCCAACTTTCATCAATCAATCGATAGTTCGCACTCGTCACCAGCGAGCGCGCTGATCTGCGTGTGCGGGTCCTCGCGCTCTTGCTTCTGCTTGCGCAGCAGCGAGGCCGCGTGGACAGTCATCTCTTCGGCCTCTCGCCGCGCGACCTCGGACTGGATCGCCGCGGCGTTGGGCTGCTGCTTGCGCATGCCATAGCCCTGCAGCGCGATCGAGCAGAGCCCGAGCGCGACAATCGCGAGCACGAGCATGCGCAAGACGGACGCGCTCGACGACGCGCTTGCACCGGACGCGCCTGGGCTGGCCGCGCCGGGCGAGACTCTGGAGGGACTCTGGAGGGAAGGCGTCGTGGAGAGCGTCGCTCGTGCATCGCGGACGCTGCGCAGTCAGCGAGTGAAGGGAGAGAGGCCGTGCGCGCCGCTTCAGGTGAGACCTTCGGTTTTTTTCAGAGACCTGATTTGATTTGATTTTGCGAGTTTTAGATTTACGGTTAACTTCTAACGTGTAGAGTCGAACCACAAATCAGACAGATGCTCCGTCCGAGGAGTTTGCACCCGTCTCTGACTACACATGAATCACGGCGGTCTCCAATCCATCCGGGACAGAAGCCATGGCTGGATATCGTCATGCAGTGAAGACTGGATGAAATCATGAGCGCTTGCGGCATACGTTTGTACACAGTGTTCATGAACACCTGGTGGGATGACTCGAACTGTTCGTTGACAATCCATGGCAAGGTTTGCCAACGTATCCGCCATCGTGTTGTTGACCCGGGATTGATGCATCCAACAATCAATCGGCAACGAGTCCGCAATGCGTCTTGCTTGACGATATAAACAGTTGAGACGGTGGCATTTTGGTCTTTTCCGTTCTCTGAGGAAGCTGAGCGTGAGCATACTGTTAGCGATGATTGAACACCTTTCAGGCACTAACTGCTTCATGCGTCTGAGGCCCATCGTGAGTGCCGTCAATTCCGCAAAGTTGTTAGTCGTTGTGACGTCAGCGATATAGGATGCCTGGGCCCAGATGATGTGTGGCGGTCTGGCAGGTGAAGTCTTGATGATCACCGCACCAGCACCCCCCGGGCCTGGGCTCCCTCTCGAGCCTCCATCAAAGAACAAAATAAAGTTTTTCAGAGACCTGGTCAGGAGCTCCGCCCCCTGATTTCGTTTTGATGCTCAACTCAGATCTGAGGAACATTTGGATGGACTCAGAAGATGACTCAATGTTCATCATACCAGTAAGATTACCGGTTTCTCTGTTCAGCATGGTTGAAGCTCTTGATGGAAGGACGACGGGCTCCAGTCAGTGTGCTGTTCCTGAGACCATCGGACGAGAAGACCGCACGGTTTGTCTCTGTCTGCAGGCTCTCTGGCAGTTGACAGTGGACTGATGGATTGTCTGCCGAACTGGCGACCGTCGAATGAGTTTTTTGCTTTTTTGGGTGTTGGGATGACTGATGCCTTGGCCAATCTGGCCTTGGAGTCAAGCCGCACACTCATGACGACGGCTCAGCCGTCTCATCAATCTCTTCTCTCTGCTCTGTGGTGGCCACAACCTCCGACTGCCACGCTGGCACTCTCGCGGCTGGTATTCGCTACCTTCTGCTGCAAGAACTGACAACCCCAACAGCAGAAACAGACACAGAGACAGTTAGTTTGCAATCCCGGATTGCAAACTCGCACTGACATCCGGGCGAGCTTCTGTGAGATCAGGCTCTTCATCGCTGGATATTCTATTGCCGTACACAATGTAGCCGCCGTTGGGGTTATCTGATATGGCCAGGGGGCGTACCAGGGGGCGTACCACGCACTCTACCGAGCGAAATGTTCTGCTGGTGCTCCTTCTACTAGAATCGACGATGCATCGCTCTTCGCTCCATGATGAAGAGTCTTGTCGCACGAAGTGCCGAGCCAAGATCCCCAGCTGTACGGTTCTTCTTCGCTGCGCTCCTTTGCCCACTGGAGCGAGCTTCGCTCCAACTTGTCAGTGGACTGCAAACGCAACTGCGGAGTGTGGATGCTGCCTCGGAGTGTGGATGCTGCCTCAGCGTTCTTTCCTCATGAGACTCTCACTCGATTTCCCAGGCTGCGAAGAACCATTTGGCGAGGCTGGCACAAGATCAAGCTGGTCCCCACAAGCTGTTCGAGGAATTTTCCAACCGAACCAACTGCAGGGCGAACCTTGCGTTTGGCGCGAATTGTCGATATCAGGACGTCGGTTTCAACGCCATGAGCTTGTGCTGACAGTTCTTGGACAGTTGAAGATTCAACATCGTGGCCGAGTTTTGAATTGTTGAGCTTCCCGTGATCTCCATCCACCACTCTGCACGACGTGATGAAACAAAACGTGGTTCAATGGATAGTTCTGAATCATAGTCGACCATGATCGAGCGGCTCTAGTCGCCTTTTTGCGTTGTCATCCACGCTGAGAAAGCTCGGGGTGGGAAATGAAGGATTAGTTGAATTGGGTGTTGGCGCAAGGATTGTCATCGATCTCAGCAATCACGTGATCGGAACAACTCGAATGAAGGGTGATCACGAGTACAAAGAAATTCGATTTTCGATCCCACTAGCCTCAGCTTTGTCCATGTGTACAGGCATCGCTATTCTGCTGGTATACATGGGCGTCATTATCAAATGGCCGCGCGACGCTGTTACGCTGAGTGATCAAACGAACCCTGCACAAAGTACGTCGACATCCTCACAGAAGAATATCCCGAGCGTGTGCACACAAGACAGCTTCGCTTCTTGGATGGGACAAAAGTCGCCATGGACGATTACGTGCCTCAGCGCATGATTTTGAGGAACGTCTACGACCTTAATCGGCCAATCGTAATGGAATAGCACGCTGCTGTTTTACGGGAGGAGTTGTTACACAAACAAAATCCATAGTGGCCTACACAAGGACGACGACTCTGTGGCGGGCCCCTTTCCCGTCATGTAGGCGGCATGGCAATAATTAGCCCTGGAAACTGACTGTCGTGTTCATCCAAGCGTGGCGATCACGTCGATCACGCAGACGACAGCCGACTATGGCCTACCGCTCAAGCGTCAGTGCTTTGAAGCTGCGTGCTAGCGCGTACTCCAGGTTCTTCGGACTCGCCTTGCTGCAGATGCCTCTAGGCCCAAGCGCCTCCTCGCGCTTCTGGATGAAATTTGGCTTCGCATCAGGACTGAGATTCGAGTCCCGCCGATCCTGGCGGTGAACCTCCTCCCGACTGAGCTGGAGACACACATCCTCCTCTTTGACGGTGGTGTCTTGTTTTCGTCCGCGTCACACCAACGTCAGGAGGAAAGCGATCAGCCTCGACCCCACTTTGACGACGCCTAATCAAGCTGCCTATCAGGGCCTCGTTGCAAGACTCCAGGTCGCCAGCTCCCTTCACCTCACCCAAGTTGAGGTAGGCGGCTCCAACGGCATCCCGGTTCGTCATCTTCGCTCGCGGCATCCCAACGACACAGCACTCGCTCGAGCTGACCAACTCGGCATCCTCCGCGGGGTACATCTGATCAGGGCAACAAACACGATGGCGGCCGCGCTGACCAGCCACGCGACGACCTCGCGAACCAGCTCGCATGCCTTGCATCCGTAGAATCCAGCTGTTAGGTGGCTTGTTGATGCTACACCGTAAACGTGGCAGAACATGAAAGCAGGGCTCCACAAAGAATTATGATTGTCAGATGTCGATAAAGGCGAAGAATTTGGAGGTTGTGGAGTTCTTGAAGAAGGGCTAGGATCTCGTCTTCCAGCGGTTTTCGATGACATCACCCGGCCGACGACGAAGCCAACTGGGAAAGCGTTCCAGAATTGAGTCGCAAATCGGTCTGCTTGACTGAGAGCTTTTCTCCCGACACTACCGTTTAGACAGGCATTAGAGAGAAAATTAATTCTGGAAAACAGGATTGACCGGCGGACGAATTTCCCCAACGGTTGCTATTCAGTACGCAATCGCTTTCGAAGATTATATGGAGGAGGAGGCGGCAGTGGTTTGATAGGTATGTTGTTCATCGGACCATCAGCGGCAGTCGCATACGGAGCCTCGTCGTAGTAGCCCACAAACACTCGGCATGCCTTTCTCGCCGCTAAAACTTCGGATCCTGGCTTCAAGATCAACGATTCACACGATTTGAGATCTGGACAAACAGCGATATAGATTGATGGCTTGATATCTCCGGCATCCTTGACATCATCTGGAAAGAAGATGGCGTTCATTCTCTTCAGCTCCTTGCCATCGATTTCATGTTCTGCAGCGATAGTCATCTGAAGATACGCGATATTGCTCATCATGTCTGATGTGGGCTCGAGCTTCACAATGCTGTCAATGTTTGGAAAATCATGGCACGCAGGAAACCAGTAGGCGAGCTTTTCATCGTCTCTCCATTTCTCCAAGTGGCTTTCATGATCACTTGCCGTTCCGCAACAAATTGCACCGCCATTTTTCAAGTAAACCTGCTTCACTTCGAGATGTCGCGGTTCGTTTGGTTTTCTTCTTTCTGGCGGATCATATTCCGATATGTAGAGCCTTAACGTCTTGTCGGCAGCAAGGCGGTGTAGATAGATCTCGAAAACACTTCCAGCGAGTGATCCATGCCCAGCGCCTCGTGCCCACTGGTAGATACGAAACAGCGCATCTGACCGGAGCCTCACTGAAAGTGAAAGCACAGCATATTCCGAGTCGATAACTTGCTCCCAATACCGCCTGGCGGTAAACTGACTGGTGTCACCAGGGTTTTTGACGAATGTATGGCGCAATCGATCAACTTGCGACTTACCCGTCAATACACTCGAGTTGTTGGAGAGCAGGTTTGAGACATCATCCACACCACTAACCGCATCATCAATTGCATTCCGTATTTCTTCCGATGTAGCAAGTGTAAATTCACGCACGCTTCCACCAGAGTAGTAGAACCGTTCTTCCATATCCATAGCGGTATAGTTGTAAACACGGTTTCCCATCAACCACAGGTCCTTCTTTGCCCAACAAGGCAAAAGGCAGCAGTATGTATCAACTCGTTCTTGAGACGTCAGACTCACTTGCTGCGACGTTGCCAACAAATTGAATGTCTCCAGCTCTTGCGGAACATGCTCGTATTTCAACCCATCCAGCAGCAACCAAATATTCTCAATGCCCTGCTGCTTAGACAGCTCCCCATATATGCGACAAGCTTCGAGATCCGTACATGATGGAATCGCAAAATGCACAACTCGATTTCCCTGGTGTCCCAGATATAGGAGGCAATTGCTCTGGTTCAGCTTGGCCAATCGCCGATACACCAGCACATTCTTTTGGTGCTTGAACACGAGATAAAAGGCCATCAAGCACAACATCGTCGACTTGCCGATGCCCGGTGATCCCATGAGGATGCTCCTCTTGTTCGCGTGCGTATTGATCTTGTCAGGAGTAGACTCTCGAAACCATCCATCATCAAGTATCGACACAACCTGCTTGTCCTCCAATCGCCAAAAGATCTTCCCGTTGCTGGTGCATCCACCCAAGCTGCTCATGAACTTCCAGATGAATGGAATCTCGTGTACAGCGCCAACGCCCCATTCTCTCAGTGAAATACATTCCTCCGCGTACTTGTCCGACTCGTTTAGGACACTGGTTCTTGGAAGTGCACGTTTCTCATCCCGTTGCTCCTGATCAACTGGTGGAACCACCACCAACACATTCACAAGGCCATTTCCTGCTGCCTCGTCATCTTCATCCACTTCGACCATTTTCTCTTCAGACAAACCAACGCGTCGGAGCTTCGCTTGTGGAACACCTAGATGTGGAAGCCCATTAACGTCGCTCACACTTCCGGTCTCGTTGTTTGTCATCCACGCGTCGCCCTTCTTGGCCAAGTACAGCTGCAGCTCATCCGCATCGCACGTGATCTTGCGCGGCTTCTCTGCCTTGATCGCCTTCTTTAAGTCATCAACCGTGTCGCTCTCATCCACCCGCACAGAGAACGCGCTTCCTGCCGCTCCAACCAACGCACAGAAGAGCTTCACCATCTTTCCTTTTGTTTTGGGACTGAAGAAATTACACCTCACTTTCAGGGTTATATTTGCAATGATGGTGGCAAAATCAACCTCAACTGAGGTTGAAACCTCGGTTCGAAAACCGGTTTCAAGTTGGCTCCAAAACAGTATCGGTATCGATCGATAGTTCGCACTCGTCACCAGCAAGCGCGCTGATCTGCGCGTGCGGGTCCTCGCGCTCTTGCTTCTGCTTGCGCAGCAGCGAGGCCGCGTGGACAGCCATCTCTTCGGCCTCTCGCCCCGCGACTTCGGACTGGATCGCCGCGGCGTTGGGCTGCTGCTTGCGCATTCCGTAGCCCTGCAGCGCGATCGAGCAGAGCCCCGAGCGCGGCGATCGCGAGCACGAGCATGCGCAAGACGGACGCGCTCGACGACGCGCTCGCACCGGACGCGCCTGGGCTGGCCGCGCCGGGCGAGACTCTGGAGGGACTCTGGAGGGAAGGCGTCGTGGAGAGCGTCGCTCGTGCATCGCGGACGCTGCGCAGTCAGCGAGTGAAGGGAGAGAGGCCGTGCGCGCCGCTTCAGGTGAGACCGTTATTTTGTTCGGGAGAGACCTGGTCAGGAGCTCCGACCCCGATGATTTTTTGGACTCAGATCTGATAAAATTGGATGGACTCAGAAGATGACTCCATGTGAAGGATACCGGTAGAATTACCGGTTTCTCTGTTCAGCATGGTTGAAGCTCTTGATGGAAGGACGACGGGCTCCAGTCAGTGTGCTGTTCCTGAGACCATCGGACGAGAAGACCGCACGGTTTGTCTCTGTCTGCAGGCTCTCTGGCAGTTGACAGTGGACTGATGGATTGTCTGCCGAACTGGCGACCGTCGAATGAGTTTTTTGCTTTTTTGGGTGTTGGGATGACTGATGCCTTGGCCAATCTGGCCTTGGAGTCAAGCCGCACACTCATGACGACGGCTCAGCCGTCTCATCAATCTCTTCTCTCTGGGTCTGTGGTGGCCACAACCTCCGACTGCCACGCTGGCACTCTCGCGGCTGGTATTCGCTACCTTCTGCTGCAAGAACTGACAACCCCAACAGCAGAAACAGACACAGAGACAGTTAGTTTGCAATCCCGGATTGCAAACACGCACTGACATCCGGGCGAGCTTCTGTGAGATCAGGCTCTTCATCGCTGGATATTCTATTGCCGTGCATAATGTAGCCGTCGTTGGGATTATCTGATATGGCCAGGGGGCGTACCAGGGGGCGTACCACGCACTCTACCGAGCGAAAGGTTCTGCTGGTGCTCCTTCTACTCCAATCGGCGATGCATTACTCGATCAAGATAAGTCTTGTCACACGAAGTGCCGAGCCAAGATCCTCGGCTGTTTGGTGCTTCTACGCTGCGCTCCTTTGCCCACTGGAGCGAGCTTCGCTCCAACTTGTCAGTGGACTGCAAACGCAACTGCGGAGTTTGGATGCTGCCTCAGCGTTCTTTCCTCATGAGACTCTCACTCGATTTCCCAGGCTGCGAAGAACCATTTGGCGAGGCTGTAGTGTGACGCGAGTCTCGTCGATGGCACAAGATCAAGCTGGTTCCCACAACCTGTTCGAGAAATTTTCCAACCGAACCAACTGCAGGACGAACCTTGCACTAAGGCGGTTTGGCGCGAATTGTCGATATCAGGACGTCGGTTTCAACGCCATGAGCTTGTGCTGACAGTTCTTGGACAGTTGAAGATTCAACGTCGTGGCCGAGTTTTGAATTGTTGAGCCTCCCGTGAGCTCCATCCACCACTCTGCACGACGTGATGAAACAATTGTGGTTCAATGAATAGTTCTGAATCATAGTCGACCATGATCAAGCGGCTCTAGTCGCCTTTTTGCGTTGTCATCCACGCTAAGAAAGCTCGGGGTGGGAAGTGAAGGATTAGTTGAATTGGGTGTTGGCGCAAGGATTGGTAGGAGCATCGCCACGTCTTCTGTCGGGAACGCATCGAACTGTTCTGATGTATCTTTTCGCGCGGGAGAGACGCGCTGGAGCAGCTGGAGCGATCCAATCCCAGGTTAAGCCACACACCCAGACGGAAGAACTTCGTCGACACCAGATTGCTGCTGTAAAAAGCAGGTTACTTCTCGTCACCGATGACTGCGTAGGGTCCACTCGTCGCGAAGAGAGCTATCGGGATTGTCCTTGTCCAGGCTTCGTCCACGATGCCCATGTCACATCCAGCGCTCGGATCGGGCGGGGACAGCGCCACGCAGCAAACTTGACCGGTCTCTCGCTTTCGACTTCGTTGGTCGGTCATGTCTCGCCAGAATTTTGTCCAGCACTGGCAGCGGATCTATGCCTCCACGACCGACGGCGGATTGCCATCCAGAGACCAGAGTGGGCCCAGCCTCTGGTCTATTTATCCTCCCAACGGAACCGACAGCCTCTACGGTAGAATCTCCGGGCGGTGTGGCGTTGACGCAGTCTTTGTTGGGAGAAATAGATCGACTTGAACAGCCGATTCCCGAGTCGGGAATGCCCGACACGTTCGCTCGTTGGCCAACTGGAAGGGGAGAATGTGGGGGCCAAGAACAAAAAATGCCAGAGTCTCGTGCGGATACCGTCCACGTGGCTGAGGCGTCGTGTCCTCAAGGGCTTGAAGGTGAGCCCCTCGCGATCCGCGGTGTGATATGGAGCCAGCGAGTGAGATTCAGAAACGTCGAGGGATCCAAATCAATTACTAAAGCAGGTGTAATCTACCACTACGCACTATTGCTATATTCACAATAGCAGGTGTAAAGGCATTATAAAATATGATGAGATCAACCTGCTTTTGCTAATGAGCTCCTCGTGGCGGCCTTTCTCGCAGCGATGACGTCAATCCAGTGGTTCCGTGATGACCAGATCCCGGCATCGGCAAACTGGTGACCGGGTGGAGCTCCATTGGGTCAAATCTCTTCGAGGACCCTCTGCCGGATTCCTGCTCTCGGGCCGTGGATGACGCCCACGGCCCATCTCTCACTCACCCACGGTGAGGAGACCCAGAGAACACGAGCAGAGCAGCTCACTTTGGGAACTTCTCGAAACCAAACCACCATCTGGCGATGCCTCACCAGCCACGCTCGGCGCCACCAGCCAAGTCTCGCTCGGCTTCCTCTGCGACATCACACAGCGGTTCTTCACCGACATCGTCTTATGGCCACAGAGGCACCCACCCACGAGCGATGTACGAGGACGAGGACTCGATCTCGTTGCCGGCACACAAGCGAGAAGAGTTTGTCGCCAAGATCAGCGCCACGGTCGACTATGTGCTCGAGTCCATGGTCGGCGACCGCCCTTCGAGTATCTATTGGAGGCCCAGAGGAGAGAAGAAGGGCGTCTCGTACTACGTCGACGACAATGTGAACCCGGACCAGTACCGCTTCTGTTGTGTGAGCGAAACGAGCGCGCGCACCGAGGACGTGATGAAGCTCTTCCTCATGACAGATACAGAGACGCTGCTCAAGAACTACCGCATCGTGTACAACAACGTGCTGGACGCACGCGTGCTCAGTGTGCTCGAACACCCGACCACGCAGAACCCATACAAGTCGGTCTACTTGCGGTATTCTTCCTTCGCGACGCCCAAGCTCATGGACAACCGCGACATGTGTCTCGTCGTCGCGACCGACATGTTCACACACGAAGACGGCTCGACGGTTGGCTATTGTCTATGGGACTCAATAGAGATCCCAGAGTGTCCGGATATGAGCAAGTCACACGGTGTGGTTCGAAGCCGCATGTTTCGCTCGGGGTTCTTCTGCCGAACAGACAACAGTGTTGACAGTCTCGAGTCTGCAATGAACGACGGCAAGAACACCAAGATCGTCTACCTCGTAGGACTTGAGCCTGGCGGCGTCGCTCCGAGACTAGCAGCCAAACTGGTCGTGGAGAAATTCGGCGCCAACCTCGCTCGCTTGTGCGAGTACTTTCGCCGCAAAAACTTGGATCCAGCGACGTTCCGGCCTCGCAGTGAGTGGCCATCGAGTCGGTGAGTTTCCCTTCGCTCCGTGATCTTGGCAGTTGGTTCCGGAGCGTGACTGACCATCTTGTCGTGTGGGTTTGTTTTTTTAGTGACGCAACTCATTGCCGATCTTGCACAAAACACTTCGGAGGGTTTTCCTTGCGTCAGCACTGCGCGGCCTGCGGGGAAGTCTTCTGCAGGGCCTGCTGTACGAAAGAGAAGACAGATCTGCCCGGCGTCGGAATCACGACGCTACGCTTTTGCCACAAGTGTCTAGGCAAGCGAGGTATCGACACGTACACGCCTCAGCGCGTCGACTCGCCGAAATCGTCCACGTCGACGAGCCTCTCCTCTGCAGCAGCGGCTCGCCGAACGAGTGGCCAGTTGCAGTCGGATCATCTCGTCGAGAACGGCACGTTCCTTCTCCGCTCCAGCTCCAACTTGGCCGCGTCGTCGGCCGTCACAACGCGAGCCGGTCCGTGACTCCAGCGAAATGACGCACACGGCCTGAATTATATTACAAGGACACCCGCCACAAACGCCAAGGCCACAATCCTGAGATCACGGCAAATGGGACACTTTCGCGTCTCTCGCGCGTCCACGTTTGCCATAAACTTTTGGCGACAGAGTCACTGCGACCACGAAGCTGTGCCCGCAAATTCGTGGGTGCCGAGGCGCCTCTTCTGAGCAGCAGACGACCGAACGAGATCCACGTAGCGAAGGACTGACCCCATTACTCACGTCTGTGTGGAGGCGTGGCGACAGAGCGGCAGCGCTCGCACAACGAGGTGCCCTGCGGTCTTTTTCAAATCTCAAACTAAGGTAAAGTGAGTATATAAATCGTTGTCAATGGGGAAAGTATCAGATACCGTGATTTGAAAGTATTCAGAGCCTGTCACATGGCAAGAGACCTGACAACGCTGCCATCTTGCCGAGGCGACAATGGCTTCGCCGGGCTCTCTGCCGTACAGTTGCGAGCCCTGCGAGCCATCGCGATTGCTAGTGCTTGAAGCTCGCGTGGTCGGAGGCAGAAAGTGCCCAATGATCTTTTTCTCCGTCTTCTTCACTTGGCACCGTTCATTCTGCGAAACACGCTCGACCCCCGAGGAACGAGGTGCAAAATGGACAAGGAGAAGGTGTACGCGTACCGCCGCTCGTCCACCGTGGCCTCCACGGCGCCGTCGGTCACGAGGGAGGAAGTTAACTCAATCTTCCTCAACCCTCAGCGCCAGGAGGCCGTCCTTGCCAAGATTAACGTGACGGTTGACTACGTGCTCGACACCATGGTGGGTGGCCGACCCTTGGACGTCCAGTGGCGACCCAAGACCACGAAGAAGGGCATCGCCTACTTCGTCGACGACAACGTCCCGGCGGGCCAGTATCGATTCTGTTGTGTGGGACAGGCCCCGGTCCCTACCGAGGAGGTCATGAAGCTCTTCCAGATCTCTGATACGGCTGCTCTTCAACGACATGGCCGCATCCTCTACGACAATGTGCTCGACATGCGAGTTCTCTGTGTACTCGAAGAGCCGACCGAGCTGAACCCTTTTAAGTCGACTTACATCCGCTACACGTCGCTCGCGTCGCCCAAGCCTCTGGACGACCGCGATATGTGTCTTGTCGTGGCTACCGACATGTTCACGCACGAAGACGGCTCCACGGTCGGCTACTGTCTCTGGGACTCGGTTGAGCTACCCGAGTGCCCCGATTACAGCCGCTCGCAAGGGCTCATCCGCAGCCGCATGTTCCGCTCGGGATACTTTTGCCGAACACCGCCCAACGGCACCGCCACGGAGATCGTCTACTTCGTGGGCGTCCAGGCTGGTGGCGTCGCGCCGCGGTTCGCAACCCGACTCCTCATGGAGCGCTTCGGCGCTAACCTCAAGCGGCTATGTAACCACTTCCGTCGGAAGAAGTTGGACTCCGCGACTTTTTGTCCACGAGATGAGTGGCTCTCCCGCAGGTGTGTGCTTAATCTTCCCTCTTTGTCAAAAGGATCTGCTCAGCGGTGCTAACATTTTGTTGATTGCTTTGCAGAGACGTGCCTCATTGCCGATCGTGCACCAAAAGATTCAACAGTTTCTCCAAGCGTCGCCACTGCGCGTGCTGTGGTGATGTCTTCTGCTCGTCGTGCTCCTCGGATGAAGAGGTGGATGTCCCAGGTGCTGGGATCACGACGTTGAAGATGTGCCGGCCGTGCCTCGCGAAGCGTGGCCTCGAGCCTTTGAAGGGCGTTCCGCCGTGCCCGATGACGCTTGGCCTTCTGCCCCGCGCCCAGAGCCGGCCTCGCCACTACAATAGCATCGAGAACCCGTTCTTCCGGCTCAAGTCGACGAATTATTCGGACGAGCCTCCGCTGTCCCCGCTAGCGTCTCCGACGCCAATGCTCGCGAGGACGATCGTGCTGCCGACGCGGTGATAGCCGATGAGACTCGCTCGTTAGACTAGATGATCGTAGAGAATAGACGCATCCTTCTTAGAGTGATAATAGATGATTCAACGCAGAAGACGTCTGCAGTTGCCGGGGCATGAAGACTACCATCTGTGCATAACGCGCCCTAACCTACGGGAGTCCCTGTAAAATAATACGCTTGGCGCTCTCCCCTAGTCTGGGAAGCCCAATGTTTTCCGGTCTCTCCATCCGCTCTGCCTTGCTTCTGTTGGCCCGTTTAGTCTTTTCACTCTCCCGGGAGAGGACACAATCTATTCAGCAAGACGCTGGGAACACTCAGAGACTTTCTTGTTGGATCGTCCAACCACGACAAAGTTGCGCGAGGACAAGAATCTAGTCGCGTCGTGTCGTGCGGGAATCGAGCCGATCCCCGCAACAAGATCGTCCTTCCCGGTGCCGATCGCAATTCGCTTCCCGGGAGGAGAAGCAGAAGCAAGCCATTCCGACCCCCACCATCTGCTCTGACGAGTACGATGACTGAGCACTAGACATATCGGCGTGTTTTGAGGCTTCTGGTCTCTCAACTCAGCCAGCTGAAAATGCCACCTGCTGGTCAACGGCCGGAGCGAGACACCACACATGAGCTCCGAATTGTCCGCTGCGCCTCTTCACGGATCGTCGACCAACGGGCAGAAACGCTGTCTGCTCTCTACAATCGAGCTGCGGTTCGTTGTCGCCACTTCCAACTACGTGGACGAGCTGGTTGTGTCCCATCAAAAGTCGAAACGAGCCAGCGCTCACTATCCACCAGCATCGTCACGCGGCACCAAACCGGACAAGGGAACCGGATTTTCCACGGGGCCCCTAAGGAATCAGCCGCCAAATGGCTGCGAACGCCGCGAAAGTCGGTCGCCCACTCCGTAGCCAGCAGGCCGGAGAATTCTTGGAGGAGCGAGCCGGTCGCCACACAGGATTTGATCTCCGTTCCAATCGAGGCGCCGATCCACGGTCTCATTAACCTCAACACGGTTGATCTTGATAGATACCGTTCCAAACAAGGTAGATCACTTACAAGTCAAGACTTGCTTTTCGTATGTCGATGCACCGTGGTTTGCATTGACCGCCTTTCTCACGGTGACGGTCTCAGCAGCCGGTTTTTCGAGCCTGTTCACCTAGATGAAACTCACCACGATGCAGCAACGCCTGCCGACACGCGCAAAGCTTGAGTCTTTGACTCGTGCCGTCGGGCTCGGACAAGTGTCTTTACAAATTCTTTTTTTCCTCCGTTGGGTCAACCGCCCTCGAGGGTCGGACCTTCGGATGCCTATAGTCGCGGACGTGACGAGCAACTCGTCGACCGCGGCCTCGTCCGCGCGAACGGGCGATGACGCAATGATCGACATCGATCCCGAGCAGCAGGAGGAGATCCTCGCGACCGTCAACATGACGGTCGACGACGTGCTCGACTCGATGGTCAGTGGACGTCCCATGGACGTCGAGTGGAGACATAAGGTCACCAAGAGAGGAGTCGCGTACTACGTCGACGACAACGTTGGCTCGGGCCAGTACCGCTTCTGCTGTGTGAGCCACACCTCGGCGACGACCGAGGAGATCATGAAGCTCTTCCTCATCACCGACACGGCGGCGCTGCAGCGCCACGCACGGATCCTCTACGACAACGTGCTCGACATGAAAGTGCTCAGCGTGCTCGAGGAGCCGAGCGAACTCAACCCGTACAAGTCCATGTTCATTCGATACACGTCGCTGGCCGCTCCAAAGCCACTGGGAAACCGGGATATGTGCTTGGCGGTCGCGACAGACATGTTCACTCACGAAGACGGATCGACGATCGGGTATTGTCTGTGGGACTCGGTCGATATTCCGCAGTGCCCCAAGGCCTACGGACTCATTCGAAGCCGCATGTTCCGCTCCGGGTATCTGTGCCGGACGACCTCGAACGGCTTCGCGAATGGCAACCAAACGGAGATTATTTATTTCGTCGGCGTCGAAGCCGGCGGTCTCGCGCCGCGACTAGCGACCAAGATGGTGATGGAGCGATTCGGCGCGAACTTGATGCGGCTGTGTAACCACTTCCGTCGGAAGAAGCTGGACCCCGCGACTTTTTGCCCCCGAGAAGAGTGGATGCCTACGAGGTTCGTACGATTTTTTTGTCACAGTTGCAAAAGGCTCGATTCTAACTGGGACTCTGCTGGATCTATAGAGAAGCCACCAACTGCCGATGTTGTGTCAAGAAGTTCAATCGATTCTCCAAGCGTCGGAACTGCGCGTCGTGTGGCGACGTCTTCTGCTCGCCGTGCTGCTCGAAAGAAGACGTCGATATCCCTGGCGTGGGCTTCACAACCATGCGGTTCTGTCTGCGGTGCCTTGGCAGTCGAGGCGTCGAATCCAAGGACGAGGACCCTCCGCGACTCGTGTCCTTTACTCACCGCGACCGCGCCAAGAGCATGCCCCGCCTCCAGCCAAACATAGAGAACCCGTTTTTCCGGATCGAGTTCAACTCGGACAGCAATCTGCCGTCGCCGACGCTTCCTCCGCTCTCGCCTATACTGGGCAGGACGATCGTGCTGCCGACGTGGACCTGATGGCTTCCAAGTGCTCAAAGTATCCGAGACGTATTTATTCGGCGAATGCAAAAAAAAACGCTTGGCATCACACTGGTACTTTACTCCCTCGCCTCGAACGTCCACGCGCTCGTAGAGGCCAGACACTGCTTGGGTGCGTCCTGCTTCCTGATCGCACGGTCTCTTTCAGAAGTCGCTGATGGCATTTTGGAGTGGTGAGTGGAAGAAACTCTCAGCAATCCGATTGGTACAGAATCGTTTGCTCTTCCGCTCGCGTTTCGCTGATCTGGTATCCCACAACTCTCGGCTGTTTTTCGTTGGTCATCTCGCCTTCGAGTGCGTCAATGTGGAAGTCTTTCGGAATGTGGTGCCGCTCCTCCCCCGTGACGGATGCGTGGGTTCCAATTCACGAGGTAACTGTGTCGTGAGGTGAGGGTTGGCCTCGGCAAAGGACGTGCGGGAAGTCTCGGGCATCTGTCCCTACAGAGGCTTCAACGTTTCTGCTTTCGGTGGGAGCATCACCGTCCAGTAAGACGGTGCCACCGAAAAAAGCATACGATTCCGACCAACCACCGCCGTGGGCCACGTGCCTCGCATGGCAGATGTGATGTTGGGGATCAAAATTGTATGGCGAGATTTGGCGAATGGATAGAGCCGCACGTTGTTCACTCGATTGTCGTATCGCAAAGCAATGGCGACAGCGTTAGTACGAGCGCGTGGCTATACTGTACGTAGTGTACGGCAGTCAGTTCCAGCCTCAGATCCTGCTCGCAACTCTGGTAAACATGGGAAACTGCCGCGACCTCTCCATGTCAAGTGGGCCTTGGTAAACGTTGAGCTCGCTGCACTGTCCGCACTTGTGGAACATCTCGATGAGAAGCCAGAGAGTGAGCGCCTCACTCACTCACCTCATGTGCCAGACGAGTGACTACGTCTTGGTGCCACTCAAAGGTGAGTTGGCTTGGTTTCGACGCGTGAGTAGCCGGTTGCCGCAATCAACATGGCCCTTTTCTTTTATCGAAGTCGGTCCGATCCACATCAACGCCATGCCCAAAGACGCCACGATCCGTCTCTTTGCACTAGAACAAGGTTCATTGAGCTTCAACTTCCTTAGACTCAATGTAAACGCTACTACCTCGTTCTAGAAATGTCTGTGTTTTCCGCGCACACGGTCTCCGATAAAGAGTCCTTGGACATGTCACCTAGGTGAGAAACTGCTGCTGGCCCGTGATCGGATTGATTTTCTGATCAGGGGGGACCGTGACTGGCGCACCTCTTCCCGGGCGTCTGGGGAGTGCCTCTTCCTCGTTTTCCTGCAGTTCCCACTTTGCAAGAAGCCCACGCACGCGACTTCGCGTATTGCTCGACTGGACCCGACAAGCATGCTGGCCTCTTCCCGTGGATCCTCCACGGCGTCTTCGTCCGCGAGGTCGCTCTCCTTAGGCGACGATTGCTTCGTCGACCTCCACCCGCAGAAACAGGAAGAGATCCTCGCGACGATCAACATGACGGTCGATTATGTTCTTGACTCGATGGCCGGCGAGCGTCCGATCGACGTGCAGTGGAGACACAAGACCACGAAGAAAGGTGTCGCCTACTACATCGACGACAACGTGCTCTCGGACCAGTACCGCTTCTGTTGCGTCAGCCACACGACCGCCACAGCCGAGGAGATCATGAAGCTCTTCCTCATCACCGACACGGCGGCGCTGCAACGCCACGCGCGGATCCTCTACGACAACGTGCTCGACATGAAAGTGCTCAGCGTGCTCGAGGAGCCGACCAAGTTCAATCCATACAAGTCGACGTACATCCGGTACACGTCGCTTGCGTCGCCCAAGCCGCTCGACGATCGCGACATGTGCGTGGCGGTCGCAACGGACATGTTCACCCACGAAGACGGGTCGACGATCGGGTACTGTCTGTGGGACTCGGTCGACATCCCCGAGTGCCCCGACTACAGCAAGACGCTCGGCCTTGTGCGCGGCCACATGTTCCGCTCGGGGTACTATTGTCGGACGACGAACAGAAATTCCGCGAGCGGCCCGACCACGCAGATCGTCTACTTCGTCGGCGCCGAGGCCGGTGGACTGGCTCCGCGGCTAGCGACCAAGATGGTCATGGAACGGTTTGGCGCAAACTTGATGCGGCTCTGTAACCACTTCCGTCGGAAGAAGCTGGACCCCGCGACATTCCGTCCTCGAGATCAGTGGCCATCCACCAGGTAAGACTGCCTTAGCCAGGAGCACGCTTTGGCTTATGATCAAAGTGTCTCACGTTCTCTGCTTCATGGTTGTTTAGGGAGGCTACCCACTGCCAAGCCTGTGTGAAGAAGTTCAACAGCTTCTCCACGCGCCGCCACTGCTCGGCGTGCGGAGACGTCTACTGTTCACCCTGTTGCGCCAAAGAAGAAGTGGATCTGCCCGGCGTCGGCATCAAGGCCCTTCGCTTCTGTCTGCTGTGTCTCGATAGCCGAGGCTTCGACACCAAGCCATTCGAGCGATCAAGAGAGTCATTCCAGTCCGAGTCGATGGCTTCGCTGCATCGTGCCAAGAGCCAATCAGGAGGAATTCAGCACCGCTCGGAGAACGCATTCCTGAGGCCACGACCTGGATCGCGAACCAATCTCTCCTCACACGCCTCCGTACCGTCTTCGGAGTTTGGTCAGACGATTGTACTACCGCCGCGTTGGTGAAAACCTCCACATGTCCATGCGTTCTCTCCGTCTGGTGATTCGAGTATAATTAGGTGTTGGTCAGTGTTGTCTAAGTTGAATGTGGAAAAGGCTCCGCTAGAAAGTTGATCCCAACGACTCCGTGAGCGATCGATCCATCTCCAGATTGAGATGGACCCCCAAAGGTTCGAGGGTGCGTCTCTGACACCACAGGAACTGGATTCACGTCTAGTTAACTCGACCCGAATTCATCCACGTCTGCTCTACGGGAACGCGGGGTGTCCTGATCTGTTATCCCGGTTGAACAGAGAGCGCCTGCGTCATCGACCACGAACGAACGGCAGTGTTGACGCAGCTCGAGTGGTCGTAACAAACGAAGGTGGACTCGCCGCGCGTGCTTCGCGGACCACAAGGCGATCGACTCGTCGTCTTTTGCGAAATCGTTGGCCGACTGGGTCTCCTCACGACACATAGAAGCTCGAGCTTCTCACTCAGTCATCTTCGGCTGACAAGAACAAGCCCGTCTACGCTAGAGCATCGCCACCGAGGATGACCTGTTCCACGGCTCGCCCCTGCTCTTTAACACTTTCATAGTTACCCACGACCGAGCAGATCCAAAAAAACACGAGTCGATGGTGTCTGTGATCAACGACGCCGCCGCCAGCGAGCTACTACAAGCGAGGCGGGAAGAGATTTGCTTGGGCATCCGAGAGACCGTGGACAGCGTGCTCGCCTCCATGGAGGGCTGCGGGCTCTCCGAGTCGCGGTGGAAGCACAAGGCCACGAAGAAAGGCATCTCCTACTATGTGGATGAGAAAGGCTCTGATCCCGGCCACTACCGCTTCTGTTGCATGGGCTCGACGCCGGCGACGGCGGATGAGGTCATTAGCTTGTTCGACGTCGGCGACAAAGAGAGTTTCCAACGCCGCGCTCGCATCATCTATGCCAACATGCTCGACATGCGAGTACTGACTGTGCTCGATCCACCGACTCAAGCCACGCCTTTCAAGTCGACCTACGTCCGCTACACGTCTCTCGCGGCACCGGTGCCACTCAACGATCGCGATTTGTGTGTGGCTGTGGCCACCGACGTCTTCACGCAGAACGATGATGGGGCCACAATCGGCTACTGCTTGTGGGACTCGATCGAGTATCCAGAGTGCCCTGGCTTCGTACGAGGCAAGATGTTCCGCTCCGGGTACTTGTGCCGCACGGCACACAACGCGAGCACGACGGAGATTATCTACTTTGTGAATGTGGATGCGGGAGGACCGATCCCGCGCCTCACGTCGTGGCTGATCATGGAGAAGTTCGGTGCGAATCTGCTGCGACTCTGCAACCATTTCCGTCGCAAGCGGCTCAATCCAGCGACGTTCTGTCCGCGGGAGCAGTGGCCAGCGAGCCGCAAGGTGACCCATTGCCGCAGCTGCGTCAAGAAGTTCACGGGGCTCTCCAAGCGCCCGCACTGCTCCGCGTGTGGGCTCGTGTTTTGCTCAGTGTGCTGCTCAAAAGAAGAGGTGGACTTGCCTGGGGTCGGCATTACATCGTTGCCATTCTGCCACATGTGCCTGGCCGCGCGCGGCCTCGTGTCGCGGAGAAAGCTTTCGGTCACCTCGGATCGTTTCCCTCGACGAGTTCAAAGTGAGCCGACGATGCGGAGTATCCTAGACGACTCGTTCTACCAACTCCAGCTCCACTCGAACAGCAGCGGCTCGAACACATCGTCGGCCTCTGAGGAGGTTGTGAGCAGCGAATGGTGTGATCACCATTCGTGAACCATGGGATCGCGTGTGCTCCAGGGCAATTTGAATTAAAGTTACAAATTAAATAATACGTGAGTTTCAGGATAGTTTGAACTGAAAAGTACGCAACTTTTTATCATCTTCCTCGACGATCCTACAGGATGAGCCTCATGAAGATGCAGACAAGCCTTGAGCGTTTTTAGTTGCGCACCGCGGAAACTCCTTTACTCTCCGTTGCGGGTTGTCCGGCTGCAAAAGCCCAGCGTCCAATATTATTATTTTTAACGCTGGACTGTCCGCCACTCGGCCTTTCTCCTCATGCCGTTCAACCGCATTTTTCAGCGGCAAGCGGCAAGACTACGTGACGCAAGAGGATCACTTTGTACCTTGCGAGATTACTCGAGAGCCGAGTCCGAGAAAGATACGAAACACGCACGCCACGTTCGGGCGGTCCAACCGCGCCTTCTGACCCAGTTGCGGTGGGTAAGAAACCAGTACAAGGAGACGCTCTTGTCAGAGTCGAGGGCCGACAACAATAGTTGCGCACATGTGGACGGCCGTCCGCCTGCATTGGTTGCGCCCACTTCGTTTTGGGCCTTCTCTCTCGTTCCAGCACAACAGCGGGGGAACGGACTTTGCGACGCGGGCCGTGCCATCAATAGTTGATGCCACGATCTGCATCACACACTTCGACAGCCTTGTTGATTCAACAAGGCTGTCGGCCACAACTTTTTCGCCTCAGCCGATTATGATAATCAACTTTTGCCGACTAAGCTGAAGTCAACAGCCATGTTTACGGACACGAAGGCCGTCAATAAGAGGTCTTCCTGAGTGCATGCAGTGTCTTGACGTCGAGACACCCATTGTGATCTCACTTCAACTTTTCGACGCTCGATACGGATTGAGATGGGAACCACAGCATGGGATATCACTCAAAGGAAGCAGCTGCTGCGCTTGTTCGCGAGTCAACAGCGTAGTGAACACTCCGAGAGATTACGGCACGTCGCTGGCGTCGCAATATCTGTCCAAGAATAGCCATTAAGGAATGGCGCAATCTGGTCGTTGGGGGCGTGTTGTGAGATCACAGATCGCGACTGTGGGCGCCGCTGTTAACTCTCCGTACCTCTTTGGGCTCATGACAAGACCCACAGCGTGCAACGAGCTGCGGGGAAAAAGACCATCTAATGTCGTCGGAGAGGGGAAACGTCTGTCGAGACGTGGCGTAAACTCATCGGTCTATGAACTCAGATAAACTCACACGCGAGGTCGCCAGTACATTCCCAGGACCTCGCCGCGCATCCCCAACTCTTCTGCTAGTATGACACCAATCGTGATTGCTCACATGGTGACGGCAACTAGTCATGATTGTGGGTGTGGTGCCAAGGCAGAAGGGTCGGTGGTCCGTGGCAACGATCGCGTGGTCTTCGTGCTGCTGCTAGATCGCCCATTCGTGTTTCTGCGACCCACATTTGCTCATGCGGTCGTCGCGAGCAAAGATCGATGGCTTCGTTGAAGAACTTGTGCGGATCAGGCAGCGAGAGATCCGTTCAGGCATCCAGGAGACGGTCAACAGCGTGCTGGCTTCAACCTACGAACGAGGGCTCTCGGACCCACGATGGCAATACCGAACCACGAAAGAAAGTGTCGCCTGCTACGTCGACAGCACCATCCTCTTACCGGGACGATCTCGCTACTGCTGCATCGGCAAGGCGCCGGCCTCGGCTGAAGACATCGTCTCGCTGTTTCTTGCAACAGACACGGCAGTGCTCGAGCGTCTCGCTCGCGTCCTCTCCATCAACGTCCACGAGATCCGCGTGCTCAGCATGCTGGATCCGCCGACCGAGGACAGCCCGTTCAAGTCGTCGTATGTCAGCTATGTCGCGCTTGACTCGCCAATGCCACTCAATGACCGAGATCTGTGCCTGATCGTGGCCACGGACGTGGTCCCTCACACCGATGGCTCGAAGATCGGGTACTGTCTCTGGGACTCGATCGAAGTGCCCGAGCACTCTCACTTCGTACGCAGCAAGATGTTCCGTTCTGGGTACGTGTGCTGGACGCCGCCTTACGCCAAGCACTCGGAGATCATCTTCCTCGTTGAATTGGCGATTGGTGGGTCTCAGCCAAGACTCACAACGTGGCTTGTCATGGAGAGGATCGGGTCTCAACTCGCGCGGCTGTGCGACCACTTTCGCCGGAAGCGACTTGACCCAGCGACGTTCCGTCCGCGAGAGCAATGGCCGTCGAAATGGCGGGCGAGGTACTGTCGAGGCTGCGTCAAGCGGTTCACGAGGCTCTTCTCCAAACGGTCCCACTGCGTCGCGTGCGGGATGGTCTTCTGTTCAGCCTGCTGTGAGAAAGAGCGAGTGGATCTTGGGGGCTTCACGTCCCTGAGGATCTGTCGCTCGTGCCTTCGAAGTCGAGGACTCGTGTGTGGCAAGCCTTTGCATCAATTCCATAGCGAGGTAGGGTTGCAGAAGATTCTCGACGAGACGTACCACAGACTGCAGCTCCACTCGAGCGAGCGGAGCTCGTGCTGGGCTCCGATTACTGCCAAGATCGTGGGCGTCGAGTGGTGAGTAGAGGAGAGAACTGTATTTTATAGAGAGCACAACTATTACTCCTTTGTCAATGGATGAAGTTCTTCGCCGCGCCTGTCCGGAAAGTAGTCAGTCCTTGTCCGTGGCCTTGCATCGGAATGACGTCACGCCGAAGCGTATGCCGCCGGAGACGCCCACGCCAGAGGCATCGATCATGATCTGCGTGTCAGCGAACGTTGCCGTAGGCTTGGACGCGGTAATGGCTGCATTGATGCGGAACGAGGCTGTCCCGCCGCACGCCGACCAGGCCACGGCGCCGACTTGAAATTGGTTCTGGATCTGGATCGGCGCGTCCGTGCCCGCGAGCCAGGTCTGGTTCACGTCGGCTCCTTTGACGCCTGCGAAAAAGTACTCGTTCTGGAAGTTCGCGAACGCTGTGGACGGTGGGCCAGGACGAGGCCCAAGCGGCACGACGGCCTTGCCGTGGTAGTCGACCTGCATCACGCCAACTGATCTGCCCTGGCGGACGAGGAGCGGCAGGATGAGGTTGCAGGTCTTGCGGTCGCGAGTGACCGCGCCAGAGGTCGCAGCCGAGAACTGCGTGAACTTCACGGAGATCGACTGGAGATCTGGCGCGACAATGGCCTGCACGGACGACGGACTCGCACAGCCCGAGCCGAAGAATTCGGGCTTGCCGAGGCGGAAGACTTTGTCATCTTGGTTATCTCCGTGGTGGTCAGCAGTTACGCGAGAGGAACCCACTAGCACTGCGATGGCGAGACTGATGGGCGAGGAGAGCTTCATCGGGGTAGTACAGTACGTAGGGTACGTAGCGGTAGATGCCGAGCCAAGTGGCCTCGGCAAATGCTTGAGTGAATGAAGTGAAGAAGCACTTGACTCCGTCTGAGGTTTCTTGACTTGACGGGGAGCTGTGGATCGTAGCCCGTTTCAGCGGGTGTTCGTTGGTGGTACGGCGGCCACGGGATGCAGCGAGCCGTGTGGTCAGTGGCGGGACTCTTTGAAGCGGCGGGCAGTGGTCTCTGCTCCACCGTGGAAGTTGCTGGGAACGATGGGTGGGGTTGTGCGGCTATACGCCGAGCACGATGATTGGTTTTAGGTCTGTCCCGTGACGAACATCGAGCCGCCCGCTCTATTCGTACGGTTGGCCTCGCGACGAGCCGCCCGCGATCGCACGCTGCTGCTTGAGCCGTGCTTCTTTCATCGCCAGCGCGAACGCCGACGCAGCGCTCGCAGCCGTCGGTTCGTTCTGCGACGTTGTGTCTCGGCGTGGCACATAGGGAGGCACAGGGGCAGCAGCCGAGGCAAGGTCTCTGCTTCCGGAGTTGTGTCGCTGTCGGTGACTGCTCGCGGGCTCGGCGTCCGGCTCGCTGGTTGCGATCCGAACCTCGTCTTTCATCTTCACGGACGAGCTTGGCGTGCGCTCCGGGTTTGGAATCTGGTGAGTCTGGTGCTGTCCGTGGCCGATGGGCGGCTCAGGCTTGGAGCGAGTTGCAGCTTTCGACGAGCCGTTGCGAGCCGCGCTGCCCATTCGACAGTTGGCAGTCACCGCGGGCGTCGAGTACCTCAGCGTGTCGCTCGTGCTTCGGTTCATGGAAGGCGTCAGTACAGCAGCAGGCGACGGCGACGGCGCCGGTGCGGGCGAGGCTGCGGCTGGCGGGATCTCGAGGCCGCCTCGACTACTACCGCACCCGCTCCCAAGCTCGTCCAGGATGCCCAGCGGATCGTGCTTCTCCATCAGCGAGCGCTCGATGACTTTCTCTTCGATTGTGTTCGCGCACGTTGACGTGCCCGGTGCGGCTTGCGGGTTCAACTTGAGTGCACGACCGAAGCAGAGCACGGCGGACGCGTCGATGACCCACTGGTCTGGTTCTCCGGCGGTCGGAGACGGCAAGATCTCGATGCGTGGGCCGCCGCCGTAGTACCTATGGAGAACGTCCCAGACCTCGACCGGGATCGTCTGGTAGTCGCCGCAGCCGGCAAAGTCCTGTGAGTCGCTCGCCACGAGCCCGTCGCGTGGATGGAGCACGCCCTTCTTCATGACAAGCAGCGACAGATTGTCGATGACACCGGGGGCGCGGTCGCCCGCCGAGGACGGCGAGCCGAACGCGGAGCCGACGCTCTCAGCTCGGTCTTTCGAGCCGAAGCGATGGCTGCCACGGAAGCCGCTGAGGTCGTCGCCGTCGCCGTCGTCGTGGTTCTTCGTGAAGGCGAGCCAGGCTCGCAGCCACTGGGCCTTGATGACGCACATGCGGCCCGTTCCGGAGCGCTTGGCCTTGGTGCCGGCTGCAGTGACGCGCTGGATCTCGACGAGTCGGTCGTGGTACCCGGACGCGGCCTTGTCTCGTCCGGGCGACTTTTTCGGCGGCGAGGCCTCGACCCAGTCGCGCGCGCCGGCCTCCTTCTCGATCATCATGCGCACGTGCGAGTCGCCGAGGTGCATCATGGCCTCGAGCAGTCCGAAGCAAGCGGTGCAGGACCGCTTGGGGCGCGTGAAGAGCCCATCGATGAGCACGAGGTCTGGCGAGCAGTCGTCGCAGATAATGTTGCCGCAGACGCGGCAGTGGTGTCGGCGGCGGGACCACTTGGTGAAGGCCAGGTGGCACACCTGGCAGTCGGTCACGTCGTCGTCTTTTCTCCACTCGACGTCGTACTTCCTGGCCTTGTACTCGGCGATGGAGCTGCGCGCCGAGCTGCGCGCCGAGGCGCTGAAGGAGAGGCGGCTCAGCGTGAGACTGAGCCGCGACGCGCCGTGGTCGTCGAGCTGCTGCTGGTGGAGCTGGCGCTGCGAGCGCCCGAGGCGGCTGCTGCTGCCTGTGGGCGGCGAGTGGTCTTCGTAGTTGTGCGCGCGCCTTGAGCCGGCGCCTCGCGTCGAGCCGGCGGTCGAGAGGTCGTCGCCGACCGAGACGTCGTCGTCGTCTTCTTCTTCGTCTTCGTTGGCGCCGTCGTAGGCCGAGGCCGGCGCGTGGCGCGTGCCGCGCGGCGGCGTGTAGCGGATGACGCGCAGCGGCTTGGCGGCCGCGGGCGCCTGCGCGTCGCGCGGTCGGTGCTGCTTCCAGAGCGCGTCGCGCAGCTGCTTGCCGTCGAGTCCGGCGTGTTGGTGTTGCGCGTCGCTCGCCGTGGTCGTGGCGGTCGTGGCGTCTCGCTTGGGCTTGCGCCACGAGCGGAAGAGCGAGGGCTTTTTGTCGCTCGCGGGCGTCGGCATGGCGTTCATGCTCGCCGACTTGGAGAGCCCGCGCGGGCGCTCCAGATGCGCCATGGTCCACCGAGTCGCGTTGCGGAAATGCCGACGAGAGGCACGAGGCAGGACGGACGACGGACGAGGAGGAGAGAGAGAGAGAGAGAGAGAGAGAGAGATGGGGCGTCGGCGCATGCGGCACGACGTGGCGCTGGTCAACGGCCGGCCGTTGGGCGGACGGCCCCGAGCGGACGGACCGCTCACGGGGGTCCCCGTCCGCTGGACTCCGACTCAGACGTCGGGCGTCGGATCAGATGGCCGCGCGACCACCACCTGGCCCGGATCAGTCATGGTGTGTACCCCTAATCGCTGTTGGCGTCAAATTCCAAAAAGGGCAAAGGCTTTTCTTTACCTCCCTGTGAAAGGGCATGGTTTCCCTCTGCTATAGCATATCCTTCGATTTCGGATGCCAATCTCATCGTCGCTTATGACATCTTCCACTACTGTACGATCGAATATTGGAGCTCCTCACTGGGGCTCTCGGCGCTCTTGTGTTTCCCAGGAAGGAAGAAGGAAGAACGGCGCGCGCACTCGCCATGGGCGACCACCCGACGGTCACGACGCCCGGCGGCACCGACATCTTCGCGGGACTCTCCTCCGCCGACTACGCGGCCTTCAGCGACGAGAGCATGGCCATGCTCGTCGACGAGAACCTCGCGGCGCCGCTGCCGGCCGCGACCCGCACGAACACGCCGGCGTTCAAGTCGAGCGTCACGCCGTCGACCACGGGCTCGTCGACCTCGTCGGCGGCGGCAGATCCGTACTTGATGACGCCGCGCACGGCCGACTTCATGGCCGAGCTCGCCGGCTCGACGACGCCCGCGGCCCCGAAGGCGGATCCGGCCGCCATGCTCTTTGACCACGATCTTGTCACGAATGGACTCGGCCAAGACGACGACGAAGACGAGCTGCGTCAGGATGACCTGCCCACGCCGCTCAACTTCACGTTCACGCCCACGGGCGGAGGCGCGACCGCCGGCTCGAGGTACCACATCGCCGCCGCGCACAAACACAAGCGCGTGCGCTCGAACCCGGACGTGCTCCAGAGCTTTAGCTACCAGCAGATGATGGGCGCCAACACGTCGCCGCTGCGGCCGAGCGTGGATGGTGCGAACGCACCGCACAGATCGGTGTCGCTGCCCACGACGCCCATGGACGCGAGCGGCGACGTCGGGCTCTCGACGAACGGCGCCAACTTTGAGCCCATGCCGGCGCCGCTGCCCATTTCGATTGGCACGGTCAATGTCGTCACGCCCGTGGGCTTCCACGTTGGCGACAACAACACGGATGCATCGCGAGACAGCTTCCCGTCGGACATGGACTCGTTCCTCAAAGAGATGCAGTGGTCCGAACTCGCCGAGAACAACAACTCGATGAACGTCGACACTCTCGGCAGCCTCCCTGGTGACGCCGGCTACCGCACGCAACGCATCCAGGCTGGCATGAACGAGCTCAAGATGAAGCGCAAGCGGCCGACACAGCACATGCGGCACCACTCGAACCCGGTCGACCTGCTCCATAACCTGGACCAGTTCCGCCTGCTCTCTCAACAGCAGCAAGGACAGCACCAAGTCACGCCGCCGCCGTCACCTCCACCTATGCAGTTCCCGTCGCCCACAAAGCTTGGTAACATGATGCCAATCCAGCATCCACAACAGATGCAGGGCGGCCTGCCGCCGCAGATGATGGCGCAACCCAACCAGTTTGTCCCGCACGGTATGATGATGCAGGATATGCAGTTCCAGGTGCCAACAGACATCGCGAACGGCTCTGCTCGGTCGCTCCACTCGCGGAGATCGTCGATGCCCAACTCGGCCTTCGCGCGCGGCCGCAACCATCGCCGCGCTGCCTCGCGAGGGTCCACGGGGCTGTCCATGGATATGTCGCAGCTGAATCTCGAGTTCCTCACGTTGCCCGAAGATGAGTTCCAGCAGCAACTGCAGCACCAGCGACAGCAGCAGGCCTTCCAGCATGCAATGAGTGGCCAGTTCCCGTCGCCGCCGTCGTCACCGCCGCTCCAGGACTTTCAGCAGCAGCTGCAGAACTCGCCTCCGAAGCCAGGTGGATTCATGGGCGAGCTGGAGATGGAGAAAAATCGCAAGTCGTACAAGTGTGGTCGCTGCGGGAAGCCGAAAGTTGGCCATGTGTGTACAATGCCAGACCTTCGCAATAACTGGTCCCAGGTTGACATTGAGGTCACCAAGGGCATCAAGGTCGTCCGTGTCAACTGCCACATCGTGGCCACGAAGAACAAGTGGATCCCGCAGCACGAAGATAATCTTTAGAGGGGATCTCCACGATCCGTCCTCGCCCCGGATCGTACGCATCACCACGTTCTCGCGACGGCAACTCCTTCGAACTACCATGTGTGCATTTTGGAATCAATGTGGAAAAGGGATAATGATGGGAGTTTGGCTGTTGACCTTTCTTGGCATTCGGAGTCCAGCTTGTCGAGTCATGGCAAGATTGCCCATCGGTCTCTTCTGATCCCTTCCGTCTTGTCATGTGTGTATGCGACTGGTCTAATTGACTAAGCAGACACAGCTGCTGAAGAAAGCGACGTAAGATGTCAGGGGAGCATGTTGCACTCGTGCACAGTTCACAGTGAGAAAGCTCGGCTCATGAATGGATCTCGCGTGCAATCTTCCACTCATGTTCAGAGAGGTAGTCACTGGACAGATTACCACGATTGTGAAGTGAGGTCGTGAGGAACTATGACGCCTCCGCTGCTCAATGAGTTCGATGTAGCGTTGATCAGAGAGTATAATGCCCGGCCCTTTAATCAGAGAAACGAAGTTCCACAAGATTGTATAAGTCTGGGATGCATCTCGACCATAAGTATTCGGCGATCATTTGACTGGGAATGGCTTGAGTTTGCTCATCTGCTCAATCGAGTTCTCGTCTGAGTTCTCCCAGTGACCGTGTTGGACCATTTCGTCGAGAGCGGCAACCAAACGTGGGTAGTTTGTCATCAGGCTCGCCTCGGTCAGCTTTTTCTCAAGCTGTGTGACCATGACAGCGTTTACCAGCGACATCATCTCAGCCACTTTGTGCAAGTCCACACTCGGATCAGACATCAGAGCCACTCAACCTCCATCAAAAAAAAGTTACTTACTCACAAGCTCATCGTACTCGTGGCTCCCTGAGAGAATCACGCGCAGCTCACCAATCGCGCGAAGCACGACAAATTGGTTATCGCACACGAGAAACTGTTCCGCGGGAGCTGTCTTGGACCAGAGTTGCGGGAGTTGCTGCGAGCAGATCCGCGCCAAGTGTGACTCGTAGCGCTTCCGACCATCGAGCGAGATTGCTGGGTCGAAATAACGCGCGAGGAGAACGTAGTTCTCGTCGTTCAGAATCAGTAAGCTGTGGAGCATAACGATAAACGGAGTGGAAAGTATCTTGTGCAATCCCCAGAAGAAAAATGGCAAAAGCCCCATTGTGGATTTTGAAGGGGTTTGAACCAATCCTACGGAATGTGGTCTCCAAGGGACACATCCGTGATATCAGACGAGATACAAATCATCACCTCCACCCTTTTATGACGACTCTTCCACGGTGGCGAGATGGATCGCGATACGCTTAAGCGTGTCCTTCAGATCCTCCTAAGATGGTGATAGAACGAGAGTTAGCTAGATGGCCCTGTACATCTGAGAAGAAACGAATACACAAACCTCATCGTTCTCGGCCTCATAAACTTCAACTGCAGCCTCAATAATTGAGTCCCTGCGGGCGATAGATTTCTTCAGTGCCGCAAGCTCTTTTGGCTTGACGCCATCCAACTCTGACGCAAAGTGAAGCAACTGTTTCTCCATCACCAGCGTGCGAGAGACCGAAGATGAGCGCCGGCGAGACCGATGCCCGAGAATGCGCTTCAGCGTGTCCACGAAGTCCGCGTCCTCTAGCGTTTCACGATACACGTCAAATGCTGCGAGCGTCGCAGGATCTTGAACCACTACGAAGTGCTCAATTTCCGCCAATTCCTCCCTCGTAAGGCCCAACTCTTTGCGGTTGTTCACTAGGCGGGCCAAAATCACTCGAAACTCCTGTTTCTCTTCATCATGCGCAGGCTCTTGGGTCTTGGATGGGCTGGTAGCTTCGGCTCCACTTTTCAGACCTTCCAACCGAGCGAGTCGCACGAGGGTATCAGCAAACTCGTCACTATTGTTGTCGCCGAGGAAAACGACGAACGCTGCGATAAGTCGATCATCGCGCGCGTGCATCAACTTCTCCAGCACGCCACGAGGACTCACGCGGCCCTCCTTTTCGAGGGGACGGATCCATTGAGCCATAATCTTGCTCTTGTTCTGATCCCATGCAGTAAGGTCACACAGACGCCATAACGTGTCCACGAGCTCGCGAGCATCGCGCATCTCGTTGTAAACGTCGATAATGGCGAATACCCGGTCATCGCCCTTCGCCAGCAGTCCCAGGAGCAACTCAATCTGCCACTTCGCCAATCGTCCTTTGGTGCCTAAAATTTCAATCAGCCTCGCGGCGAAGTACGCCTCGGAGTCGGCATCAAACTGGGCGGAAGAGGTGATCTGCAGACCGTTTGTTTCCGATGGAGGAATTGGCGACGATGGAGGTGTCGTTGGGGCCGCTCCCTTCTTCGGAGGAGGCGAGGAGCAGCGCGGAGCGTCTCCAAAGTTTGCGTGTTTGACAATGAGTAGCAAAGTCTCGACGAGTTCCTTGACGTCACTGTCCGACTCGAAAGCTTCGTTCGCAGCGATCATCGCCTCGTTCTTCTCCTCGTACAACCGGATGAGCCCATCGGCTTCGTGGGACTGAATCAGTTCTCGGTTCATCATCTCTCCGACAACTTCCACGAGTCGTAACTTCGTGTCCTGGCGCGTCGTGAACCGAGCAATGCGTAGCAGTGTGTCGCCAAAGTCCTCGACGTTCTGCTCCACCTCAAACACTTCCCAAGCAGCACGCGCCAATTCATTCTTGCGCGCGAACAACTGCTTGACGAGCAACTTCTCGTTCATTCTCAGCACGTCGCAGTGCTGGTCAACCACCTGGTTAAACGAAGAGATTAACAACCCTTCGTTGGCCTGAACCTGGAGCTTGGCAATGCGTTGCAATGTGTCCAGCAGCTCGTTCTCGTCGCTGTCGGACACGTACACCTCGAAAGCGCTCTGCAGCAGGTTGTGGCTTTCCTCAATCAAGCCGCGCAGCACTTGCACATGGTCAGCCGTGAGCCGGCGCTGGCCGAACCACTGCTGGACGAGCTGGATCAGGCTCTCCTGCCAGTTGTCAATGGCGATGCTTTGGTCCATCTTTTCATCATCGCCCAGCTCGATCGTGATCTCCTCGACAATGGCCACGAGCTGGTTGCGAAGTGCTTGCAGCTCCCGCGTCTTCTCGAACTCCTCGACGGCCGCGAGCACTTGCATGTCACTCTGCTTCAAGAGCGCACGCAAAAGATCGTGTTCGAGCGTCGTGATCATGCTCTTCTGGTACAGCGCTTTGAGAATTTCGTGGGCGCGAATGTGGAGAGCGTGGCGGTGCGAAGGCGTCCCATTCTCGCCCTTGCGTCGAGGACTTGTGCCTCGCTTCGCGCTCGAGTACGGCGATGCCTTTCGACGCTTTGGCGACGCGTTGGCTGGGATGTCGGCGACCGTCGGAGCCGATTGCGCAGCGCCGCCGAGCGCAGCCATGCGTTTGATCGTGTTCTCGAGCTCGCTGAGGTTGTAGTCGAGCTTGTAGGACTGGAGCGCACTCAGCAGCAAGCGGTTCTCGCTCAGGATCAGGCGGATGAGTTTGATGCTCTGCTCTTCCTGGAGCGCGTGCTTATTGAGGAGCTTCTCGACCACGCCGAGCAGCTCCATGATGCTGCTCAGGCTCGCGTCCGACGTGGATGCCCGGCGGCCGAGCTTGCGCTGCTTCTCCCGGTAGAGAGAGGCTTCGCTCATCATCGCGGACTGCACGTGCGGCGAGAAGACCGTGTGCGCGATCGACACGACCTTTTTGCAGATGAGATCGATCTGCGCCGAGCTGCCTGGCGCGTCGGCGGCCACGGCGGGCGCGCGAGTGCTCTCCGCGGCCGCCGCATTCCCGCGCACGAGCGAGAGCAAGAACTGCTTCTTGCTCGCGACCGACGCGCGCTCGTTCTGCACGACGCGCAGCACGTGGTCCACGCGCTGCTCGCAGATCTCGGCGAGCACGGCGGCCTCGAAGGCCGAGATGGAGCGGTCTTCGTCGCGCAGCGCCGCCACGAGCCGCTGGAGCCGCTGGGTCGCTTCGGCCGACGACAGCGCGCGGCCCGGCGCGTGTTCCTGGGGCGCGCCGTCGTTCAGCAACACGCGCACGTACCCGCCGGTGGGCTACATTCACAAGCGCACGACGCTCAGCTCGTCATCCCTTTAGCAGCACAACTGGTGTACGTGGTTGACCTACCGATTGGAGCAGCTCGGGCGAGAGACAGGCCACCGTCATGGGCACGATGCGCTGCTTGGCGCCGTGCGCGACCACGAAGCCGGCGCACGCGGCCGTCGGCTGCAGCGCGAGCGCGGCGCGCAGCACTTTGTGGAGCTCGGCGGGCGTGAGGCCGGCGTAGAGCGCGACGGTGGCAACGCGCGCGACGCTGAGCCCCACGCGCACGAGCGCGACGCCGTCGTCGCGGCGCTTGGGCATGTCGGAGGAAGAGGATGAGAAAGGAGGAGTAGGGGGGGGGGGGGGGGGGGGGGGATGAGAGATGTAGAATTGGGAGAAACGGCTCGCGAGGGAAGATGGAGGTTTGGGGAAATTACGAGTCTGGACAGAGCGTAACCAGAGGGGTACACTGTGTGGACTCAGCGGGGACTCAGACTCAGATGGAGAGGAGTTTGGGGTATTACAGATATAGTCAGGTTAAGAGTGAAAAATGACGGAAGACGGTGTGGGTCCATTTTTGTGATATTGCGTTTCGTTCGTGTTAACTCCGGGGGGGGAGTTTTCTATTTTCTCTATAGTCTGATACTGATATTTCATCAAGTGTAATAACGAAGAGCTCTCTCCTCCTCGAGAGAAAAAAAACTGGCCAGTTTCAAGAGACGCCGAAGAAGAGCGCTCCTTTCCTCCGCGGCCTTCTCGCTCCGAGAAAAGAGAGTGGGCCCGCGCGTTAATTTCGTGGTGGAGACGGCGTCGCGCCGCTCGTCACATGCCGATCGATCTCTTTTTCCCACGCGCGCGTCATCGAGCGCATGAGTCGCGCGGCGCTCGCTGCGACATGCTCGCGAGTTAGCACCCTCAGGCTTGAAGATCGTGAGTCAAGGTGTCAGCTCAACCACCGAACCGACGAGTTAGGCCCGTGAGGGTGCACACGCCTTGGTCTCGTCCGAAAACAGAACCCACAACGAGATGGCGTCAGGAATCTCGGCAGATTCCTCCCCCGCGACGCAGTGGCTGCGGCAGAGACAGGAAGAAAGGGCGTCCGCTTGGAGCTTCCCGTTTTCTCGGCGCTTCCCACGCCCATCGAGCGAGAAGCCGCGCGAAGAAGCCTCCCCACCACGCGACCCAACGCAAGCCGGCTGCCAGCAGCTCGGTCTATCTCGACAATCCGATTCGAGCCGAGCAGCCAGTCGCTGATTACTTCGACTGAGACACTCAATCAGCTCCATCATCATCTCGACATCGTGACTGATGATGCCTGGCGCTCCACTGGCGCTTTTTTCGCATACTTAACTCAGTCCAACGCGGCCAGAAACGGGCCAACAACCCCAAAACAAGTGCGCTGGTCGCGCTTGTGGACCGTATTCCTTCTATTTTGGGTATCTGTAACATCTTTCGATTGGGATAGTTGGACTCGGCGAATGTCTCCAGGACGCGAGGATGAGCGACCTTGGACATTCGGCTGCTCGACGCATCCCACGCGCCCGAGAACACGAGCCGCAAGCCGCGCGTTTAGTAGCGCGCGCCATCGCCAGAATCGAATCGAATCGGCCTCGAGCATGGCGACGGGACTGCCGCCGCACCGCCGCCAGGCCAGCGAGGCCAGCAGCACGAGCAGCACGGTGCCGCCCACGCCGCTCGCGCTGCCGCACTGCGGCTCGCTCGCCACCATGGACGTGCCCTGGTCGCCCGCGAGCGCCGTGCGCGACGCCGCGCCCGAGGACGACGACTTTGACGTCGACGAGGACCCCGTCGACGCCGACGACGACGACTTGGACGGCGACGACGACGACGAGCTCGGCGAGTTCGTCAGCTACGGCGACCGCCTCTGCCTGCTCTGCGACGGCCAGCTCCTGGCGCTCACGCGCAAGTTCAACCTCTCGTACCAGCAAATGGCGCTGCTCGCGACCGCGACGCTGCTCAGCGGCGGGCTCATGGGCGTCGCGAGCTTCTTCATCTGGCGCAAGGGGCTCTTCCGCAAGCGCTACGCCGCGCTGCTCTCGGATCTCATCTACCGCGACGGCGGCGTCGAGCCGCACCGCGCGAACGAGGCCGACGACGAGCTCCACCGCTTCAAGCTCGAACAGCTCTTGGCCTCCCACGACGACAACGACGAGCCGGCGCTGCTCGCGCGCGAGTCCTCCTCGTCCAAGACGCTCAAGAAGACCGCCGAGGCCGTGGCCTTCCGCATCTTCGAGTACGACCCCGCGACGCGCTCGATCAACTACGCGAGCCTCGGACAGCCCGTGCGCTTCGACGCGCCCGTGGTCGTGGCCCACGCCGCGTCGCGCCGCGTGATCCGGTACATGCCCCACCACGGCGCCGTGACCATTAGCCGCCCGCCGCGCAACCCGCACTTCCGCAAGGACGTCAAGGAGAACGTGGCGCAGATCGACGCGCTCATGAAGCAGCACCAGATGCACCGCAAAGACAGCGTCGCGGCCCACAAGCAGCAGTCCAGGCCTCGCCCTCGGTCGCTCACGAGCATCCTGCAGAACGTGCTCGGCGGAGGCGACCGCACGCGCCACTCGACCGACGCCACGAGGCTCTCGTCCATGCGCAGCCGCTCGGCGAGGGACTTCGAGCTCGCGAGCCTCCGCAGGACCGTGCCTGCCGCACCGACGTCGCTGGGTCTCTTGCGCTCCACAACGTGGTCCGACCCGACGACGAACAATGAGGCGCCACGCCGTCGTGCCTCGCAGCCGCCGCACTTCCGTCCATTTGGCTCGACCCAGCAGCAGCAGCCGCCGTCGTCGCAGTCCAAGAAGAGCGTGGCACGCTCCATCTCCGAGTCGTACGTGTCGCTTGTGCGCAACGTCAACGATGCTGTCCAGGAACAGAAGGAACGTCGCGCACTCAAGAAGCGACGCAAGTTGCTGCTCAAGGACCTGCCCAACATGGCCTTCCCTGAGCAGGACGGCCAGTACTTCGTCGCACGTCTGCAACCACCACTCGCGCCACTGTTCCGCAGCGAGAGCAGCGGCAAGCCCAAGGTGCCGCCGCAGTTCCTGCGCTGGGGCGCGCCCATGCAGATCGTGGCCGACTACAACGGCAGTCCGTGCGGGTTCCTCTCGCGCGAGTACTACCGCGACGCGCAGCAATACATGACTTCGGAGAGCACGAGCTGCTCGCCGGCGACCATCATCCCGATCCCGGAGAGCGGCAACCTGCAAGCCATCGCCAAGGAGTCGATGCGCCTCGTGGCCAACATCGAGAAGCGGCAGGTGAAGCTGCGCATCGGCACCTACAACGTCTGGATGATGCCGCGCAAGATCTCCATGTTTGCGAGCGTCTCACCCAAGAAGAACACGCGCGCCAAGCTCATCGCCGACGTGCTGCCGCCCTGTGACGTCTGGGTCTTCACTGAGTGCTTCGACCACCGCGCACGCAGCGTGCTGCTCGACAAGCTCAAGCGTGCAGGCGGCTACTACTTCAACTCGCCCACGGTCGGCCACAAGCGTCGCGGTCCTGATGGCCGCTACCTCGACAAGATGATCAACGGCGGCGTCGTGCTTGCCAGCAAGTACCCGATCCTCGCTGTCCGCATCAAGCTTTTCCGCGAGGTCAGCGCCGGCTCGGACCGCTTCGCCGACAAGGGCGTGCTCTACTGCAAGATCCTCAAGGACGGTCTGCTTGTACACATCTTCTCAACCCACCTCCAGGCCTGGAACGACGATCTCTCGCGCACGGCTCGCCGCCAGCAGCTCGAGATCATTGCCGAGTTCATGGAGTCAATGGGCATCGACGAGCGCGTCGACTGCGTCGTCTACGTTGGGGACCTCAATGTCAACATGTGGCTCAACAACGAGAATGGTGAGTACGACGAGATGCTCGAGATCCTGGACGCACACGATTCGTCACAGCGACAACTCCACGCGCCGGAGGAGTCGGCCGTGCTTGCCGCGCCCCTGAACCTCAAGCAGAACCTCCAGTACTCGTTCGACGGCCGTCTGAACCCGCTCGCGAGCGACGGTCCAAGCTCGGACGGCAGCCTCGAGCTGCTCGACTACGTGCTCTACTCCAAGTCTCATCGCCAGCCATCTCGTGCGACGAGCTACGTGCAGCCTCTCTTCGCGACCACGCCGTGGATCTGGAAGAAGCAGCCGCAATACCACCTCTCCGACCACTTTCCTGTCATCAGCGAGCTCACCTTTGATATGTGGCGCGAGTGAGACGCCACCGAGCAACGCCGACGACGCCTTTATGTACAACAGTCCGATCGTCAGAGAGAGACGTGTTTATTATGATAGAATGTCAAAAATGAGAGTACACTACCATGCCGATCTGTCTGTGCTCGCTTTCTTCTCCCCCACAAGTCTGCAACTACCGACTCGGCGGGTTTTATCTTGGAATTCAAACCTCAGCACTTTCTGGTTTCGATGTAGAACCGCATGCCGTCCTGCACCGAGATGTCGGTCGTGTCGATCGAGATCTGGACCTGCGCCTTGCGGTCGGCGACAGGCTTGTAGGCCGTGACGGCTGCATTCACACGGAACATCGTGGCCGCCGTGCCGCAGGGCGTCCAGACGACAGCACTGACGCCGACTTTGTTGGTGATCTCGACGGGCTCGTCGGCCCCGGGCGCCCACGAGCGTGAGAAGGAAGGGCCCTGAGTGCCAGCAAAAAAGTAGCTCACTTGGAAGTCGGCGAAGGCGTTCGAGATGCTCGGCACGTAGCTGTAGCCGCGGTAGTCGACCTTGTAGACGCCGATGGAGATACCAGGCTTGATGGTCACGGGCACAGCGAGGTTGCAGGCCGCTCGCACGCGGTTGGCACTCGGCGTGGTCTCGGCCATGAAGGATGAGAAGAGAATGGAGACCGTCTGGCTGTCGGCCGACGGCACGATCTGCAGCGAGTCTTTGGGGCAGCCCGAGCCGAAGAACGTGGGCGAGCTGAGGTTGAAGACGGGTTCTGGAGGAGGAGGAGGCTGCGTGGTCGACGGAGCAGCGTCAGCCGCCGACAGGAACAGAGCGGAGAGACCAAGCAACGCAGACGAGAAGAGCTTCATGGTCGTGGAGAAGCACGGAGAGGTCCAGGTACGAGAGTCGAGAGGCTCTTGTGGGCGATGGCGACGAAGACCAAGTGACCATTGTAGTTGATGGTGGCCTTGGAGCTCTGGAAAGATACATTCGGAACGAGGAGAACGTGCTTGCCGCGTTCCAAATCAGGCGGCTGGAGCTGTTCGTGGTGATTCGCAAGGCGCCTACCGCGCACAATCGCGCATGTGGAGCACCAACCAGCTCAACGCAGGTTCCAGCAACTCGCCTCGGGGGCGTTCGCCGAAACGGCGCGACCAGTAGCGTCAAGAAGAGCAAGTCGACCAACACTGCAGTTGGCACAACGTGTTTTGAATGAGATAGAGAGAGTCACGTGCACAGAGAGAGTGGATCAGTGGAAAGGAAAGATAGACTCGTACTGTCGAGCGCAGGGGCTCGCTCACTTGGCCTTACGAAGGATCCGCTGGCGGTAGAAGTTGTCCACGACGGCTCTCTCCTTGATGGTCAGGTCGGCTCGCTTGCGCAGGAACTCCTGGTGGAGCTTGATGGTCTTGACCAGGTACACCTGCGCGGCCTCGCAAATCTTGGCCAGCTCTTCGTGGTCGAGCTCGGCCGCCACGACTTCTTCCTCGCGGATGATGCGTTGCGCGCGGCGGAAGCGGCCTTCGCGCATGGCGTTGTACGCGAGGTTCACGCGGCACTTGCTCTTGAGCACGGGGTCGCCCAGCGCGTCCGAGATGGCGATCTGGATGCGCGCCATGAGTTTGGCCTGGTGGAGGTGCATGCAGAGAAAGTGGCCGCCGCCCAGCGTCGAGATGTACGCGTTCGCCGTCACGAGCGCGATCACTCCATGCACGAACTTGACTGCGCGGCGCGCCGAGCCCATGTTCAGCGGCAGTAGCGGCTGCGGGCGGAACGAGATCAGCGCGAGCGTGGGACTCGCAAGATCATCCGAGTCGTTGGCAATCACGTCAAAGACGCCGACGGTTCTGCTCGTCCATCCAGCCTCCGAGGCTCGAAGCCGCGCGCTTTCGCTGGCCGAGCGCCCCGCGAGCGCCTGTATCGTCTCTGTGAGCTGCTGCCACTCGCGCGGCAGCGACACGCGGCCCTGCGCGCTCACGAGGAAGCGCAGAAACTCAAAGAGCTCGCCGTCGCGGACGCTGACGCTCACGTACGCAGCGCGCGGAGCCCGCGATTGCGCTTGCGATTGCGCGAGCAGCTTGCGGATGCGCGTGGCGTGGCGTGACTCGCGGCCTGGCGCCTCGAACGCCGGCACGTGGCGCGCAATCGCGAGCGCGAGCGACGTCCCGGCGGCCATGGGAGCTGCTCGATGGGAATGTGAGTCGGACATGGAGGGGAAGGAGAGGCACTGTGGATATTGTGTTGGGTGATATCGGATAGTACAGGGAATGAAGAGGGTACAGTTGAAGCGGTGTACCCCGTACCCCGGAGAAATGTAGCCATGTTCCAGAAATGGCTACAGTTTGCCCGGCCAGGGCAGTCGTGTTTGGGATGCAGTCGCTGTCTTCGGGCCATGGGGCGTCACCGGCGCCTCGCAACGCAGCGACGCAGCGGAAAAGCGTCTCTGGCGGCGCCACGCGAGCGGCGGCGGCGAGCTCTTTGCTCCCGCGACTCGCGCAGCCGTCGCCGGGCGCAGCGAAGCGCCGCAGCTCCGTGCATCTCAGCGACGTCGTCGCCACCAACCAGCACCAGGGCGCTCCGCCTGCCTCGTACACTCCTTCTTCTTCCTCGCCGTGGATCCAAAAGTACAAGCAGGAGGCGCGGAGCGAGTTTGTGGACCAGGACCTGGGTGAGCTGCTCAAACGCTTTGAAGATCTGAGCCCGGCTCGAGTGCGCAAGCCGCTCCACGCGACGCTGCTGGCCAAGCACGCGACGACTTCCCACTTTGCTGGCCTCACAGATGACCCACTGGACCCGACTGCAGTCTCTATGGACGCTGGTAGTGACGTGCTTGGGACTGGAAGCACGGCGAGTCTGCTTGACACGGACGGCCACGACGAGTACCTCAAGCGAGGCGACGGCGTGGTGGCGATCCCGGGCATCAGCGCCGCGCGACTGCGGCGACAGGCCACCAAGCTCATCATCCAGCGGCGCGCACTGTCGCAGACCGCGGCGGAGCAGCTCAAGAGGCAGCAATTCGCGGCCAAGATCGTGCCGACGCGGTTTCTCTACGACTCGACGCGCTGGCCGCGCGCCGCTCGCTGTGACTACTGCCAGCGCGCTGGCGGCGACCTCGAGTGTGCGACATGCAATCTCATCGCACATGCACAGTGCTACCTGAGTGCGTACGAGACGACGGACCGCAAGACCAAAGGCGCGTTCATCGTGCCCACGCGATTCTCGTGGCTCTGCCAACACTGCCAGCAGTCGCTGCAGAGCGAGTACGACGATCGCGCCAAGCGTGCGCGGAGCGACTACATCGCCAACCAGAAGAACGTCTTCGGCAAGGTCGTCAAGGCCTACGTGCGCATGACGCGCGACGCGCTCACGTTCAAGAAGAAGAAAGACGCCATCATCAAGATCCAGGCCATCCTGCGTGGGCGACTCGCGCGCGTGCGCTTCGACAAGCTGCAGCGCATGCGGCTCAAGCCCTACGCGATCGACGGGATGCGTCTCCATGGCTTCCGTCGTGACACGCTGCTCTCGACAACGACGGCACTCGACGGACCGGACGAGCTGCGACTCGCGAACGGCTTCACGTGCAACCCGTACGTGTACGTGACGGTCGTCGACGGCGATGACGACGACTCGCAGCTCTTCTGCTTTGAAACGAGCATCGTCCGCAAAGGCGTCTCCGCTTCGAGTCCCGAGAACGAGATCTCGTGGCGCCACGATCGGCTCTTCGTGCCTGGTGTCAACGGCAACGTCACGTTCTGCTTCACCGTGCTCAGCAAGAACGGACCCAACAACTTTGTGCTCGGCCAGGGCGTGCTGAGACTGCGCGACTCGGACACGCTCTGGCGCACTGGCGAGTGCGTCGAGCTGCCGCTCGTGCAGGACATCGAGATCTTCCCTCGCACGGCCCAGAAGCAGGCACTGCGACTCGCCGACGCAACGCCGAGCACCGCGACCTCCTCTAGTCCTCGTCGCCTCGCGCAAACTCTCCACGACCCCGTGTTTGCGAACGGCTCGAGCGCGAGCCTGACGCTGAGCGTCCACGTCAAGCCCTTCAGTGAAGTCCACTCACACTGTGGGTACATGCTCACCAAGAACATGCTCGACAGCTTCCAGACGAGCCAGCGGTGGTGCGTGCTGGCCGATGGCTTGCTGCGGATCTATCGCCACTACGGCGTGACGCTCGCGACCGAGACGGTTGACATGGCGCTCACCATCGAAACGAAGCTCGTCGAGACCAAGAACGTCCACCGACAGGAGCAGTGGATCGCCATGGAGCACATGACGCGGCTGTACATCTTCCAGAGCGAGCGCAGCGTGGCTGCGACCAAGCAGTGGCTCAAGAAGTTACAGGCGGCCGTGCGCTTTGGCGCGTCGACCTCACAGGCGACCGCCACAACTAATTCCAACGAGTCTTCGTAGACAGATAGAGAGAAAGAGAGACACACACAAACGTCGACCAGTTTCAAGAGTAAGCATTTTGTTAGACATATATACACACCAAACTGCATCCTCAGCTTTTCGTTTCAATCTCGAGCGTCGCTTATATCGGAGCAAAATGGAGCGAGTTGCTGCCCAATTCGGTCGCGAGCTTCTCGAACATCGCGTCATCGTACACGGCTTCTTCTTCCGGCACCCCATAGTGCCCATGGCCCACAGGATCGTGGTGCACGCCCTAATGGAAGCCACGACTCGTTAGAAAACTGCTCAGGACGCTTTACTCATTAAGGACTCCATACCTGAGAGTTCAGTGGGATCGGCTCGGGCAGCATGCCAGGGTGCTTGGGGTAGTTGTCCCAGAACGTGGCGGGCGGTGGGTTCTCTCCTAGCCGCGCGAACCCGTCGTCGCCGAGGTCCCAGGCTTCACCGGATTCGCGAGGGTCGTCGTGCCGGTGGTGGCCGTTCGGCGAGTCGGTCTGTTGGTGATGGTGGTGGTGGTAGTCGCCTCCTGTCGCGTAGCCGTACGATGACGACGACGACGTTGTCTGAATATTAAAGTCATACGGTGACTGGTCCAAACCAGCCGTTGCAGCCGTCAGCTGCGCCGTGAACGATGTGCCCGAGCCCGAGCCGTATCCGCCGGCGGGCGAGTACAAGTGCGAGCTGGCCATCGACATACCGAGGCCCGAGACTGGCGACGGTGCCGTCAGCGACGGATCGGGCTTCATAACCGACAGATCCACGTTGCCGTTGCTTCCGAGCAGCGCCTGCCGCTGCATTTGCTGCTGCTGCATGAGACGCTCCTGGAGACGGAGCTGCAGCTGCTGCTGCTGCAGTTGCTGGTGGTGCTCGAGCTGGGCGGCCTCCGAGTGCTGGAGGTGCTGCTGCTGCTGCATCATCTGCAGCTGACGCTGGCGCAGCAAGGCCGGGTTCTGCTGGTACGCGAGCGCGGCCGCCGAGTGCTGGTGGTGCTGTTGCTGCTGCTGCTGTTGCTGGGCCTTCTTCTGCTGCGCGTGGGACGCCGCCGCCTTCGCTGGGTTCTGCTTGAGCGACTTCCAGCGAATCTTGACCGAGTCTTCCGTGCGGCCCTGCAAGAGCTGGGCGATCTGAGACCACTTGTTGCCGAGCTTGGCCTGCGCGTCGAGAATGATCTTGTCTTCTTCTTCCGTGTACGGGCCCTTGTTAATCGCAGGGTCCAAGTGGTTCTTCCATCGTTCTCGGCACTGCTTCGGTGTTCGCCCCGGAATACGCTCGGCGATCTGGCCCCAGTTGTTGCAGCCTTGCGTCACGAGGTACTCGAGGATCTGGTCCTCCTCAAAGCTCCAGTGGCCCTTGACGAGGCCGGGCTTGAGCACTTTTCGCCAGCGCTGGAGACACTGCGCGTGGTTGCGGCCCGGCACGAGCTCGGCAATCGCCTTCCAGTTCTTCTCGCCGTGGATGCGCACGCTCTCGCGGAGCGCATTGTCCTGGAGCTTGGTCCAGCGCTTGGTGGACGGCGCCTCCGGGTCCTCGCCTTCCTGGGTCTCTCCGTCGGGCGACTCGTTCTCGTCGTAGTCGTCCTCGTTGTCCTGCGATTGCTGGCGGTCCGAGGCGTCCGGGTCTTCCGACCGCGTGCGCTGCAGCGGCTTCTCGTCGTGCTTGATGAGGTCGCGGATGCTGTCGGGGCGGTCGCGCTTGCCGGCGTCGCCCATCTCGACGCTTTCCTCGCTGCTCACCGACTTGAGCGACATAAACGCCTTCTTGTTGACCTCGAGCTCGCGCAGGTTGAGCTCCGACTCGGTGATGTGCGAGTTGCTCAGCATGCGTCCGACCTGCTTGATGTCTTCTTTCGTGACCTGCAGCGCCGACGACGAGTACGAGCGGCTCACGCCGCTGTCGGGCGCGCTGTTGCCCGTCTCATTGTCCTCGTCTCGCGGGATCACGACCGTGTTGGTAGTCGCGACATTCTCCTTGCTGCCGAGAATCCACTGCTCATTAGCAAAGGGCCAGAGAATCCACCCATCAGAACCATCACGACGTACACAGAGACGATGCCGCCGGCACCGCGCGCGGCGTCAAACGAGTGGAACTTGGCGGCCGGGTTCATGGCCTTGACGCGCTCCTTGGCTGCGTGGACAAGCAGGATCGCGGGTGAGTCCTTTCTGTCGGCGAGCCCTCCCCGTTCCCTGTGATTCTTTTTGGATCTCGTACCGTTGAGCGCTTCCTTGCGCTTGACGTGGGCCTCGATGTCTTTTTCGTTCTCTCGCTGGAGCACCTGCTGCTTGGCCTGGCGCTCCTCGATCTTCTTGGCGAGCGCCTGCAGAAAGCGGCGCTTGCCGTCGACCGTGGCCTCGGACATGGCGTGGATCACGCGGTACTGCTTCTCGGGCTTGAGCTTGGAGACGTGGTCGCAAAAGTCGTGGCTCTCGCTCGGACTGAGCCCGCTCAGCGAGCGCAGGAAGAGCGCCGCGGCCTCGGACGGCAGCGTGCGCAGCAGCTCCGAGAGCAAATCGCCGAACGAGTTGCTCTCGTCGCCGCTCGTGTCGACGCCGGCGGCGGCGGCCGCGGCCTTGGCGGCCTCGGCGGTCATCGGCGGGCGCGGCGCAGTCGAGTTCTCCATGGCGGCGGACTCGCGAAATGACCTGCAGAAGGCGGCGCGGGCGGAGCTTCTCGCTCGGCCGAGAGGACTCGGACTCTCGAGCTCACTTACAGACAGGGGGCCCCGCCTCGCGTTGTGGGCACATAAATTACTTCGGATGAAAGTAATGTATTTTCGTGAAGCCGCGTGCCTATTGTGTTGACAGGGGATTTCTCTGTGCGGCGGTAAGTTACGGAGCGAAAGGTTTCCATGGAATTTTTCGGCAACGCGAGCGGCGCAGCTGCGGGGGGAGGCCGTGCAAAACAAGACTTGCTCTTCCGCAGGACCTGCGATACCAGATAGTGGGACGGCGAGAAGATCAGATGGTCGCAAGGCGGGAGTGTCGTCAGTACCTGTGAGAACGAATATAGAGTGGAGAAGCCCCGCCCCGCGAACACGCAACGCCCGTGAAGCCATCGCCCGCGGGGGGCAACGGATACAGATCAGGCCGCTCGCGGCGCCCAGCAGAGGCCGTCCCATCTGAGCAACGCGTGGGCGCAGCACGCAGCGCGCCGATGCGGCGACGGGACGTTTGCCGGAACGCGACGGCGACCCCACGACCCCGATCTCAGCAGCACCGTGACAACTGAAGCCCGCAGCAGCCGGTGCCGTCAACTGGGTGAGGAAAGAGAAAGGGAACTCTCCGCCGCCCCTACCGTTTCTCTGGCTGCGTTCTCCGCCCCGCAAACTGGGCTTGCCGGTACCCGACGATCGGACGACCGCGGAACTCGGTCTCACCTTTTCTTGGAAAGGCAGTACTCCGTATCACCTACTTTTGGTAAAACGCACGAAAATCTCCGTTTTTTATCGGTCAGGAATCTGCGGAAGCTCGCCCCGCCCAAAACGTCCAGAAGAGGTCACGTCCCAGCTGGAGCTGGGTCGAATGCTCCACTGCTATGGAGACTGCGTTTGTGTTCGCAGCCCGTCGCTCGATGCGTCAGTCGCGTCCAGCGTGGCGCGTGCGCGAGTCCATTAGCAACGGCAGCCACTATCTTACAGTATGAGTGAAATCTTTCACTCACGAGAGGCGCGTGGAGGAGCCATGGGTGGACAATGATCTGCAACGGAAGCTCGAGTAAGAGATGGCAAGACGAGGTGGGGGGGCGGAACATCAGTCGAGACTTTACGGTTCAGGCAGTTGCAGGCAAACCAACTGCTGTTTACAAACGGCGTTGCCACCTGGTGCAGCGAAACGTGCGACTGTCAACCTAGTGGAACGAGACGACGCGCGGCGGAGACGCTGGGCGTTTGCTGGACGGTGGCGCTTCTCCCGGCATCGGTGCATTGCTGTTGAACGCGTAAACGTGAGTTCTCAGCAGGCAAGGTGATTGCTTTTTTTTTTTCTGTTTTCTTCTTTGATTTCAATGGGTACTCACCGGATGGATGGAGTGACGGGACGCTCGCGGCCTTTCTCGCCGGGAACATAGTCGTACACATCGATGATGCGGATCGCTGCATCGGCTCCGGCCACGACCATCTTGTCCCCCTGCGGAGCGAAGTCGAGCGTGAACACGCCTCTGCTGAGCCCCGCGATGGTGCCGACGAGCCGGTTGTTGGCTTCGCGGTTAAAGACTTTGGCCTCGTTGGTGCCACTGCCGCCGCCCGCGATGAGCTGACCATTGCCGTCGGGGCCTTTCATGAACTGAGCGGCGTAGAGGAAGCACGGCTCCGAGCGGATCGAGCTCTGGTTCCAGGGCACAACGCCCAATCGCTTGCCCGAGCCAAAGTCCCAGATCTGCAAAGACAGCTCAGTTCGAGATCTTGCAATCTTCCCCCACGGTTGAACACACGCACCTCGAGTGGGTTCTCTGGTCGCCACGAACCCGTCAAGATTTCCTGCTTGTTGTTGATGTCGATGGCGTCACCGGCAATGTGCGGACCGTAGATCCCTCGTACCGAGTGCCCGACGCGAACATCCCAGATCTGAAGTGTGTTGTCCCAGCCCCCCGAGACGATCGTGTTCTCGTCGTCCGGGAAAAACTTGATCGAGAACACACGATTCGAGTGACCTGCTGTCAGCGTCCCGTGCCTGAAGACAAGCAATCTGTAAGCGGCTGCTTTGGTGATCAAAATCCAGAGGACATCGTACCCTCCGCGCATACACGCGACTTCGCTCTTTGTGGCTTCATCGTACACACGCACGGCCTGGTCCTTGCCTGCAGTCGCGAACATGGCGCCATCTGGACGGTAGTCAAGCGCGTAGAGCTGGTTCTGGTCGTCTGAGATCGCGTGGAGACACTTGCCCGATGTTATGTGCCAGTGTTCCACCGAGCCATTTGAATCTACGAAACCATCCCCATCTCAGCACACTGGCCAGCAAAAGCAAACTTGGCGCGCAACGTACTGACGGCGAGCAGGACGTTCTTGGTTTTCGAGCTGCTCGTGAGTGGGCGGAAGCGGATGCCCGTGCACGGCATCCCAAAGCCGTAGCTATTTTGTGGCTGCATGAGCGTGTACGAGAGCTTTCCATCGTGGACGTTAAAGACGCGGATCGCGCCATCGCCACAACCCGCCGCCAGCAGCTTTCCATCCGGCGAGAAGCGCGTGCAGAAGACTTCGGACGGACAGTCGCTGATGGTCACGCTCGGCGCCAATCGCTTCACACGCTCGCCTGACGATCCATAGCCTCAGTGCCACGTCCCGAAAACAAGCGATGAGCTTGCGTACCTTCCATGGTCGTTCAGACACTTGAGTAGCTGTGGTGTCGGGACTCTTTTGCCAAGTCTCTCGTGGCGTGACCTTCCAAGATCGCAGAAGGAATAAAGATCAGTCGCAAGGTATCCGTGATTGGTTCAAAAGTCAACTTCAAGTGTAGCCATGTTATGGAGGAGATGAGACCGGCAGCAAGACATGGGTTTGGTGGGGAAAAGAGACCGATCGTCTCAACGTCGCGAGCTCTTTCGGCAAGAGTCGCGCTTTGATCCGAACGCGCGAGCGGCGAATCTCCTGGTGGCCGCCCTGGAGCTGCTCGACGACACAGACAATCTCCCAGATGGGGACGTTGTCGTCTACGTTCAGATCGAGCGCCGAGAACAGCAAGTTGACGTCTCGTGCGTGTAGTGCAAACGGCTCCAACGCGATGTGGAACTGCTCTCGAGTCACGAAGAGCGCTTTTCGCATTGCCTGAACTGTGCTGCTGTTGTTCCCATCGGCAGGATCCGGTCGAATGGCCTTGCGCTTGCGGAAAACAGAGCTCGCTGGTCCGTCGAATGGAAGCTGCCGCAACTCGACCTCATCGCGAAGGGCCTGGATGGCCGGATCCTCAGCTTCAGTGGCTGGCACCATCTCAGGACCAGGGAACTGGTCTTTGTCATCATCTCCGTCTTCTTCATCACTACCTCGAAGATTCGCGTGAACTTCTTCGTAGCGAGGACGCGAGGCTTCTGCCAGAACAGCCATTCCACAGATGGACATGTACTCTTCCAGAGAGAGCTTTTCGTAGCGAGCGTATTCGACTCGTTTCGTGAGGTTTTTCAGGGCTTCCCGCCGAAGTCGTGCGAAGATCTGTGGTACGGGAATGCTGCGCAGGATTCCCCTTCGCGCGAGATCGAAGATGCGTTCTTGCTGGAACTCGTGGCGCCGCGCACGCTCTTCCATGATGGCTCCGTGAAAGCTTACGCCGTACTTCTTCTGTTGTTGGATTACTTCCACGGCGTTCGCTGCGTAAGGAGGTGGAGTGAAGTCATCGGTATGGTTACTCGCGAGTCCATCTGAAAGACAGTCTTGTGGGTGAGTTGGCGCGGTTGCTGAGTTGTTCATGCAGTATATCGTCGAATTGCTGAGGTACGCGAGTGTTGCGGAGTGTGGACGTCGCTTGGCTCCGGCTACTTTGCCCACCGAGTCAGTTCGAGTAAGCAGAGATGCAGAGCTGGACGACTTGGCGAGCAGAGAAGATCCCTGAGTCATCGCAGTCTCCATCCGCAGTGTCACAGCTGACTTTGGACGAAACAGTACAGGCGGTTTACTCGATTTGGCTGTCTTCCTCTTCGCTTTGCCGATGGTCGGTGGGGACTCGACTGGACATTCCGAGTCAGCCATTTCCGGACCAGGTTCAAGTGAGTCTGGAGTTGAAGGCACAGGGTCCAGACCGAGTCGGTACGAGCGCTCAAACTTTGGGTTCTCAATCGGCAAAGCGTATCGCGCAGTAGGATCTTTCCGCCGCGAGTCCCGACGTTGAATTTCGGCGTATCGTTCGTTCGTTTTGTTCGCCTGGGCCAAATGCTTCCGGAGCAGTCGAGGATCTGTTCGAAGCGGCGTTTTCTCCAAGGGACTCGCAGACTCGCGGATGGGGTAGTGCTGCGTGATCTTCATCGCTTCGGCGGCTTTCTTGGTTCTCTTCTTTGGCTCCCGAACTTCGCGGGTTGCGCTCGACGCTGGAGTCCAGTGCCGTTTGGCAGGGGATGTCGCGCTCTGGCTCCCGACTCGCAGCTTTGCATCCATATCCTTGCGGACTTTCTCTTGATCATACGGCTCGAGATCTTTCACAACTTGCTCGTGTGTCTTGCACGGAGGCTGGTAGGCCGTCGCTATAGAGCTCTCCCGATAGCTCGCTGTCGTCTCCACGAGCCGCTCTCGTGCGACGTCACTGGGCTCAAACACTCCACGCAACGCAGCACCATGAAAGTCGCTCTGTGGTTCATTTTTATAGCCGAGTCGCCATTCTCGACTACGTGCAGCTGTGGACTCGGGCTTTTCGTCGTCGCCCACGTCGACGCGCCTGGGCACCGTCGTGAAGAGATCTCGAAGGGGATGGCTCTGGTCGAGCGCCGGACGGATGCCCAGGTGCTCGTGGTGCTTTCGCCGTTCTAGTTCCTCTTCAACGACAGAAAGGCCATGGAGCGTCGCGGTCTCTGGCTGTGGCGTCATCATCAGAAGCTGGAGCTCCTTCCGAGTGCGCGCGTCCTGCGGCTGCGTGCGGACTTTGGGCAGCCGCTTCTTGGCCGCGATCCCATAAAGCTGCGCGCGACGCACATCGTCCGCTCGCTGGCGCCGACGGAGCTCCTCGCACTCGTCGTCGTCTTCCACGGTCACTGAGGAGCGCATGGGCACGTCCTTCGCCGACCTCAGGACACGCCTCCGACCGAATGTAGCCATGTCTATCTTGGCATCGGTTTCCTTTAATTACCAAACTACACTCCATGATGAGATTAGATTGAGAAAATAGACTGGATTCATTACAAACATTCCAACAATAGCACCACCATTCCGCAAATTCAGAGTGTTGGTGGCGGAATATAGCTCTTCGTTTCGAATGGAAGTCACCACATCCACCGAGCCTCGCATTTGCCGATTCATGGCGTGCTTCCCGCGGCTCCTCCCACGCATGCAGCGCGCGTCCACTGTCGGCGTTGCGTGGGCGCTCGTTGCGCTCGTCGCGTCGTCGTCGTGTGACGCGTTTTCGGTCACGAACGGCCCCATCGCGCCGCTGAATCCGGCGGCCGACCACCGCTTCCTCGAGCAAACCTACTCGGTCGGCCAAGGCCTCGTCGGTGACTTGCTCAACCACGAATCCCTGCAGACGCTCAAGCTCTCGATCCCAGGACGCGTCTTTGTGAGCTACAACTATGACTTGCGCAGCAATCCGTCGGAGCCCTCGGCATGGCCGCTCGCCGCCGCGACGATCCGGTTCTCCGGGAACTCGGAAGACATCTTCCAGTACTTTGAGGTCGTCAGCACGGCACCTCATGTCGTTGAAGTGCGGCACCGTTCCAATGTGCGTGGCTACATCAGCGACGCTTATTTGTTGACAGAGATCTCAGTCTCGCAGAGCCATGCGATCAGCGAGATCGTCACCTCGGGCTCGGCGGACGTCATCATCGAAGACCAAGTTCTCGTGTCTGGCGGTGAAAATGCACTCAAGCTGAAGCTAGCTGGCAGTGGTAGTGTCTACATCGACTCCAAGTCCTCGTCGCTTTTGGGTAAGACATCCATTGAGTCATCGGGCAGCGGGAGTGTCCATTGGTCGACTGGTTCTCTCCAGACTGAGTCGCTCGAGCTCTCGCTCCAAGGATCTGGTGATTTCACGCTCATCGGCCAGAGTCTTGTGACGACGTCCATCGAAGTTGCCATCGCTGGCTCGGGTGATGTCTGTGTGGACGCAACTTCCATCCAAACAAACTCGCTCACCACTGCGACCATTGGATCCGGCGAGATCTCGTTCTCAGCTGCCTCTGCACATTGCAACCACGAGGACATCTCAATTCTCGGTTCCGGAGATGTATACGTCGGTGCGATCCAGTGCAACGACGCCAAGGTCACGCTCGCTGGAAGCGGCGACGTCTACGTCCAAGCAGTACAATCCATTCACGGATCTGCGTACGGAAGCGGTGACGTCAAGTACGTCGGTGCCACGCCTCAGCGTATCTCTGATCGGTACGACTCGAGTCGGTTCTCGTCTGAGAACAACAAAAAGTACCACCCGATCGCCAAGCCCAAGGCGACCAACACGGCGACGACCTGCAGACCTGGATCCATTCCACCGCGAGCTGCCATCCATGTGAGCGTGTCTGTCTGGAGAGTGGACGGATCCTCGATCCTCGGTCCTCTGGTCTTTTTTGCAATCATCTCGCTCTGCTATCTGAGGTGCCAGAGGAAGCGTCCGCGCCGCAACCGCCGGCGCGTGCCTCAGTTCGGAGCGTACCCCCCACAAATGGCGTCCGAGCTGCAACCGCTGCAGGCGGCCCCGCCTCAGCAGCCGCAGTCACAAGTTTACATCTAATTCGAGGCATAATCGAGAACGACGTCGACCCATTTGGATGGTCGTGGGGCGATCCGACTCGTCCAAGATCCTTCGCATGCGCCTCGGACCACGCTGCGCAACCATTCATCCAGCGAAGTCAATCATTCGAGAAACTGATTTGCCCGGCTGACTGGCTCCTCCCACATTCCACGCTCCTCGTTACCAGATCAGGGTGATCTCCTCACTTTTTCCTCAAAACACGCTATGTCACACATCCTCTTTGATTTAAACTTTGTATCTACTATACCGTAAAGTGGCATTTTGCGATGAAGAGCTCTTCAGTTCTGGAGCTCACCAGAGTGATGGTCTGTGCGTGTTCCCTTGTCACAGACGCGAAGGCCGGGAAAAGTGCGGTGACGCCGGCGCCTCCTTTCTTCCCGAGCGGCAGTCAATCCAATCCCTTCATTTCTCCACTGAGCTCACTGACGAAGAATCCGCTGCCGCCATGAAGCTCGTGGGCTCGCTCTTGGCGCTCGCGGCCGTCGCCGACGCCTTCCGCATTGAAGTCTCGGACGTCGCGCCACCTGCCGACATCCTCGGCGAGCACCAGGAGCTCGAGCGCACGTTCACCATCTACAGCGAGGAACCGCTCGAGAAGCTCGCCGTGGCGATCGCCAGTCCGGTCTTTGTCGCGTATGACGAGTCGCTGCTGCACCCGGTCGTGGTGACGCCGGAGCCGACGACGCCGGAGCCGACGGAGACCCCGACGGTTGTGCCCACGGAGGCGCCGACTGAGAAGCCGACGGAGGCTCCGACTGAGGCACCGACGGAAGTGCCGACTGAGGCCCCGACGGAGAAGCCAACCGAGGAGTCAACGGAGGAGCCGACAGAGGCCCCCATTGTTCCTGTGGTCGTGAACGTCACCGAGGATGGATCGTTCGAAGGCTCGAGCTCGGGCTCGGGATCGGCGTCCGATGACGAGATCGTCTTCCCTGTTGGAACTGTCGCCCTCCACGCCGCGAGCCACAAGGAGAAGCTCGTCGCGACGGTGAAGATCAGCGGTAACTCGTCGGACCTGCTCAAGCTCGTGGACGTTGTCTCGTTCAAGAAGAACGCTAACAACGGTATTCGTCTTGTCTACAAGAACAAGGATGCTGTCGCCGAAGGCTACATTCTGACCCAGATCCAGCTCGCTGAGCAGCGCGAGCTGCTCTTCTTGTCGAGCTCACTCGCCTCGATCGTTGAGGTCGCGAGTGGCGTCTTCTCAAACGACACCAAGAAGTCGATCGAGGTCTCGTCCGAAGCTGGCAGCAACGTCTTCATCTCGGAGAAGAGCGAGATCGTGGCCAAGAACGTCGACCTCGACCTTGCTGGTCGTGGCTCCATCCAGTTCGTTGCCACGTCGCTCAACCTTGACGGTGAGCTCAGCGTTAGCTTGGCTGGCACCGGCACGCTCGCCCTCCACGCTGACAGCATTAGCGCCAAGGATTTCAAGACCAGTGCCTCGGGCTCTGGCAGCCTCTTTGTGATTGCTAAGACGATCAAGGCTGAGGACTTTTCTAGCTCGATCTACGGCTCGGCCTTCGCCAGCATCATTGCTACCGAGTCTGGCAGTGTGGAGGACGAGCAACTCACGGTCGCCGGTTCGGGTGTTGTGTACGCGGGCTCGCTTGTCGCCAACAAGTCGAGCGTCGACGTGTGGGGCTCTGGTCAGGCCTACGTGCAGGTGACGGAGAAGCTCAAGACCTCGGTGTCGTACTCTGGCGAGGTCTACTACGTTGGTACCAAGCCTGCTGTCGTGAAGAACAGCGGCTGGTACTTCTGGCGATCGCAAGTCGTGCAGGCGAAGGAGGACAAGTCGATCAACCACGCGGTCGTCGAGTCGCCGCCGGCGTACCCGGAGTACATCTCGCTCGAGCTCATCGAGTCCCACCACGACGCGGAGCCTCGCGTCAAGGTCGTCGACGCGGCTCCGCCGGTCTTGTTGGTTAAGGTCGCGGCCCACTTGGCCAAGGTCGCCCACGGCCCGAACGGCGTGTTGATCTTCGGCAGTGTCGCCGTGGGTCTCGTCGCGGTCGCCATGGTCGCCCACACGTACCAGCAGCACCGCGTGCGTCGCCACTACACGCCGCTCGTGTAATTGAGCGCGGACCCGACGTCACTCTCTAGTCAATTTTGTGTGGTCCAGGCAATTGCTAAATTGAAAAAAAGTCCCATTTTGGAGTCATGAGCCGCCCGCCCTTCCACGCTTGTCAGAGAGCCGTGGCCATGGCGAGCGCGTTCGCCATGTCGCGGTCTCTGGCTCAGCACGATTGTCACCTGGCGATGCACTGGCATGCCCCGGATCATGTTGCCGTGGCCACAAAGGGGGGTTTTGACCTGAGACTGATCTGATACAGGGGTATATACTTTTGTGGATGGACCTGCTCGTCAGCTCGGACATTTGCTGTAGAAACTGAAGTTCCACAAAAGTGATTGTGCACCTGCCCGGCTCGCGATTGGACGGAGCCGACAGCTACGCACCCATGTTGCCTGGGCGCCAGCTGGTGGCCTGGAACACTTGGAAACTCTATGGAAAGACAGTCTTAGGGGAAGGGTCCACCCGACTCTTCCCCTAATCCCTTTTCCACGGACAACCCAACAATACACGTACGCTCTATCAAAAGAAGTCAGCAACAACATTCGCCGCCATGTACAGTACAAAGGGGTAGGGGTCGATCCCCCTTTCTGCCTGGCCATTGGCCACTTTCTATCACTGGTCTCGGTGTGTGATTGGTTCACCAATCACCAAGTACGCGCGTCTCCCCTACCCCTACCCCCTGTTGATCCCCTCGGTCGTGGTCCGTCCTCGGGAGAATGCCGATGCACTGGCTCGGCTGGAAGCGACGCAGAAAAAGAAGGGCAGCCCCTCGCCCATCGACCACCGCCGCGCGCTCGACACAGACGCCGCCGCCGCCGCCGCGCCCCGCAGATAGGCGCCGTCGCCATCGCCATCGTCGGCTTCCTCGGCTCCCTCGGGCCCCTCTGTCTCGCGCGTCTAACCCCGCCGTTTAGACGCCGCTGCGGTCGTTGGCGTCCGCACATCTGATTCCGTCCGCGTCCGCAGTCCGCAGGTGCCCCCAACTACCTCATGACGAGCTCTCGGCGGCGACGGATGCGCATGGCCACGGCCGTCGCGCTCGTCGCGGCCTTGCTGCTCGCCGACGCGCGCGCCGGCGCGTTCGTGCGGCGCGGCGGTGACGACGACTTCGACGCGCGCGCGGCGCCCGAAAGTCCGGCGCTCCACGGCGTCGAGGGGCCGCCGCGCGAGCTGCAAACGACCACGACGTCGTCGACCTCGGCCGGCTCGGGCTCGGCGGGTGCGGCGCCGACGCCCTCGCGCACCAAGAAGCCGCTCATCACGATCGCCTACGACCCGAGCGAAGGCACGTACCAGAACGTCGGCACGGTCGCGCCCGAGGTCGAGCAGACGTTCTTCGGGCTCTTCAAGACCAAGAACGTCTACCGGTACGCCGGCATGGGCATCCCCGTGGCCTTTTTGCTCTACAAGCTGCTCATGGCCTGCTGGTTCTGCACGGCGGGGCGCCGCAAGTTTGCGCGCGAAGACCGCGAGCACGAGCAGAAAATGCTCATCGAGCGGGAAGAAATGGAGCGCGCGACAGCCGTCGCAGCCGCGCAGGCCCAGGCGCTCGCTGCCAAGGAAGCCGAGCTCGCCGCTATGCCCCCGGTCGCCAAGGGCGGCAACCCCGGCGGCGCGCGCGGCTCGCTCTCCAAGGACAGCCGAGCCTTCGCCAAGGCCAACATGACGTCCAACTTCTGGGTCGAAGAAGAACTCCAGGCCTGGCGCCTCGACTTCCAGCAGCTCAAGCTCAACAAATGCCTCACGACGACGCCCCACCAGAATCGCCATCCAGGTGGACGTCGCAGCACCGGCCCGGCGGCGGGCGAGGTCTGGCTCGCCACGTACTACGCCAACGACGCCGAGAACAACCAACGCATGGTCGCGCTCAAGTGGATCTCGCCCAAGCTCGCCAACACGGAGGTCCAGCAGGAGAAGCTCAAGGAGGAGATCAAGCGCCAGGCCAAGCTCAGCCACCCGAACGTCGCGACTTTCATCGGTATCGCCTGGTCGCCTGACACCAACCTCGTGGCCGTGACCGAGTACATGCCCCGTGGCGATCTGCGCCAGTGGCTCCACCGCACGGCCTCGAAGGAGGCCGGTCGCTGGACGCCTGCCAAGGTCAAGATGCTTTTGGACGTGACGAACGCGCTCGTGTACTTGCACTCTTTCCAGCCGCAGCTCATCCACGGCAACTGCAATTCCCGAAACGTGCTGCTGAACGAACGCATGGAGGCCAAGCTGAGCGACTTTGGCGCGCCCAAGGACTACCTGAGCGAGCGCGAGATCAACGCGTACAAGGAAGTCGGCTCGGGCCGCTGGATCTCGCCCGAAGCTCTCATCGGCCGGGAAGGCGCCGAGCACGTGAGCGACGCCATGGACGTGTACTCGCTCGGTATCCTCATGGTCGAGATGGACACGCACCAGCTTCCGTTCGCAGACCTGATGCAGGCCGACCGCTCGCAGCTGCCCGAGATCGACGTGCTGCAACTCATCTCGAACGGCGCGCTGACTCCGACGCTTTCAAACACGTGCCATCCAAAGATCCAGAACCTCGTGCTCGCATGTACAGCCTACGACCCACAGAAGCGTCCATCCAGCCGAGAGATCTCGCGTGTGCTGCAAGACGTGCACATGGAGATTAGCGGACGATCGTAAGCTTCTCAAATGCCCGCGGAAGACACCGTAGTGTTGAGTGATTTTTCCCCCATCTTCCGAGACCGGATACAGCCCCTACAACCACACAGCGTAGCGTAGAACGTAAGCAATTATTTTCTTTTTACCCCCGTGCTCTTGGACTGGGCGTTCTCCGTGTCCGGATTGTGGAGCATGAGCAGACAATACGCGTCGAGTGCAGCATACTCGATCTGCGACTTGGTCAGAGGCCGTTGCTCCCAGTCGCTGCACTGTTGGGTCTTGTCGAGAGGCAAGCCCAGCTCGGCCTCGACTAAGGCACTCAGCCCTGTTTGGCCCGTCGCGAGATCCACCACGTTCGTCATCTCGTCGGCATCGAAGCACGTCGAATCGGGATAGGAGAGTCGGAGGCGCTGGAGATCTCCGTCGATGCGGAAGCCGAGCTTGAGGATTGATTCGTTTTCGAACAAAAAACTGAAGAGTTCCTCGAGGTCATCGATATCGAGCGCGAGCAAGTCGAGGAGAAACACGTGAGAGTCACAGGCGATCTGGAGAAGCGCACAGGGAGTGAATAATGCACCATCTTCTTTGTTTTTGTCGGAAGCACGTCCGGTGGGCCGCCACTCGGCGTCCAAAGCGACCCGTGTGACTTGATCATCGTAGACGAGAACCTCGTACGCAAACTGGAGCGAGTCCTCGTCGTCCACGACAATGACTCGGTCCAACGAAATTGGCAGCGTGAGGTACAGCTTATCGCTGCCACTGCCAGAGTCGTTGAACTCTACTTCGTGCCTGTCATCATTCGTCAAGCGCATAGAGTGGGCCATCAGCAGCGGAAGGAACTCGGCTTCGTGTTCGAGTTTCAGTTCAACAATCGCCCGACGTGAAAGTCGCACGTGCCCCTGAGCTTGGTTGTCGTGTCCCAAGCAAACGACTGCACGCAAAAATTCCCGCCTCGAGTCGATCGACTGGGCTTGAACGGCCGAATCTCGACTCGGCTTGAAATATTTCAGCACGAAAGCGTCTTGCTCGTGAACGTACAGTTGGGCGAAAGTCGGCGTTAGGAAAGTGCAGCTCTCCGCTGAACATAGCGCAGGTTGGCCCAGCAAGAACGCGACGATTTTCTCCGTGTTGTTGCCACGATCCAGCAGTGCACCACCACAGAAGCTCAAAAGTCGGCTCAGTCCTCCGGGGCGATGCACAAGGCCGAGAGCATCGTCGAGTTCCTTGACAACGTGGATATTCAACACGTCAAGACTGGCCAGAGCCTCAGAAACGTGGTGGGTCTGGACATCAAATGATGCTGATCCCACGAACCCAAAAAGTTGTTTGGCAAGCTTCCCTTGGGCGCGGAACGGCATGCTGAGTTTGGGCAACGCGGCAACTGCTCGGATCACAAACAACAGCGGGTCAGCACTCGATCGGATCGCTCGCTCAATCGTCTTGGACACAGCAGCACGCTGAGCTTTGTCGATAACCGTGGATGTAACCTCGATCACGTGCTGTACAAACATCATCGGGGCATGAGGAGATGCATGGTTCGCCCAACACTGGATTGCAGCCTCGTTCGACTCGTGGATAAGCTCATTCTTCAGCAGATTGTCGCCTGAAAACTCTGCTTGAAGGGCAGCAACACTTTCGACAAACCCCTTTCGGAGATGAAGCATCTTGAGTGCAGGTCGACGTGACTCATTCGAGGAAACACCACCTTCTGATCGGGGAGTTTTGTTGCGCGTGCATTTAAAAAAAATCTCCCGCAGCAACGATGCATAAACAGGTGTATCAAGGAGCAAGTTTTTGACCTGGAAATCGCGGAGTAAGTCTAACGCAGCTTGAACGTCCGGGCAATGCAGGCAGCTCTCTAGCACAGCGAGATCCATCACAGCTGTACGATCAAAGCCTTGGCGAACTCCAGCCTCAATTGTTGCCATGACACCTGCTGAATTCTGGCAGGCAGCACATGATGAGGCAAGCTCATCGAGAAGGACTCGCTTCTGGTCTGCAGAGATGAGCGGTATCTGGTTCAAGACGACGTCAATGCCTTGCTCGTGGTCGCGACCGTGCATCTTTGCAAGATCAGACTGCATACGAGCCGTAAACACAATTACATCTTCTCGCGCGTAACCCAGCAACTCCACAATGTGGGCGGCTTTCTTCAACAAGCAGCAGCCTCGAATATACTTTCTATACAGCAGCTGGTCGCGCACAAAATCCTTGGTGGTTGCATCCAGAAACACCTCCCACGCATTTTCCTCGTCGTCGCATGCAAGGAAGGTCTCGACGACCGCGGCATACGTTGCGCTGTTTGGAGCGAACTGGGGAAGCGGTTCAACGACCACAACAGAGCTCTCAGCTTCATCCACTGCATTCTCACCAACGATTGTCGTCAAGGTCCATCCATTTGTGGAGATTTCGCGCATTGCATTGAGGATAACAGCCACGTCGTCTTTGCGCTTGCGCTTGCGGCATTGGTGGATTAGTGTTTCGAACTCGCTCCTGTAGATGACCATAGATAATGACATCATCTCGTTAGTCCCTGGCACAAAGAAGACCAAGTTGATTTGTGGCTATCGTACGTGGTGATTCTTGCGCCTTGGAGATATCGCTCAATGATGCGGTCGATTGCGTGGTGCATTACCGCGTGCCGCGCCGACTCGGAGACGTGTCGAGCGCAGCCCAGGGCGCTCGTACCCCTTGTATACAATGCCATCATCATACTTGTCGCGAGGCGGATGGACTCGACGTCTTCTTCCGTTATAAATCCCTCCGTCTGCCAGTTCAGAAGCACCTCGTCGGAGTTGTCTATTCGCTGGAGCACACGCTGCAGCGCTCGCAAGATTGGCTGCTGGTGCTTCCAGTCCACTCCAGCCTCGCTCATTCGTCGAAGGATTCGAGTGGCGACCTCTCCATTACGCCGCTTGGCGCACAGCTCAATGGTTCGGACGTAGAGCGAGTCGTCGAATACACCATCGCGTCGAGCGTCGTCCATCAACTCGAGACATCTCTCCACGGGAATCTCTTCCGAGAACCCGATCGCTCGGATCACAGTGAGAAACACCACGAGATTGGGTCGCGAGGTGGCGCTGGACGCCCGCATCTCTTCATATCGCTGCACGAGCCAGCAAACCAGCCATTAGGCCAAGTCTGTCGCAGTTCCACCGCAACAATCGCCCTACCTGAAATGCGCCAGCCACATCTCGGCTTCGAGCCACGACGTCGATCAACGCCGTGTAGGCAAACACATCTGGCGTGTACCCGAAAGACTTGAGCATCTCAATCGCACGCTCCGCCTCCGCTCTGGAACTGGCGCGCTGTGCCGATGTGACGATCGTGTTGAGCGCGTAGGTCGCATCGAGCTGCGGCTGCGACGCGATCCCCAACGCACTGTCCCCACTCCGCTTGAGCTGCTCCATCCACGCGACGAATGCAAACGCCTTCTCGATCGCAACGTCGTTGCGCTGTCCGCTCTTGCGCACGCCCGTCTTCATCCATCTACGCGCACGACAGCAAACTCGATCTAAGTCACGCCACCACAATGTACCCATCTCGTGAGGAGCTCACTTGAAAATGGGCTTGACAAACGCGCGCGTCTCGACAGCCGCGCCGCGCTGCAGCTCCGCGACCAATTCTCTCGTGATTTCTTCCTTTCGCCAGTCGAATTCCATCGCGTTTGGCGTCGCGACAGCGCCACACGACGCGGTAGTCGGCTGCTGGTCAATGCTCATGGAGCTCTTGGGATTGAGATCCGCAATCAGTTCGATGGACAGCTTAGTGTCATGTCCTTCTACTGAGGTAATACAGAATGAAGGTCGTTGGGCCGCTTTCCGCGAATGTTCCAAACGGATTCAGTTAAGAACTCTTTGGTTTGTTAAGAACATATTTGGAGGTTGAAGTGAGGAGTGACGGTCTAGTGGTGGGAAGCCCCCATCGATCTCTTTAGCCCTACGACGGACGATCGAATATGCCGCGCTCGTCGCGCGACGATTTCCCGGTCAACGCGTTCGCGTTGCTGCCAGCGAGCGTTCTGAGCGATAGCGGCGTCTCGGACGAGCAGAATGAGCCCTCGTCGGGCTCGAAAGACCCGCGGGAAGACGAGCTACGAGCCGTTGAAGTCACCGCGACAACCTCGAGCGAGAACCCGATGACGCTGCTCAAGCTGAATCTCTCGCACACAGAGCTGCGAAACACGGTTGAGTTGCTCTACCGAGCGATCCACTCGCTCGAGAGCGAGAACGGAGCGCTTATGCGCGAGAACGCGAGGCTCAGCGAGGCTGAGAAACGCGCAAAGACGCAAGTCAAGACGACGGAGGAGAAAGCTCGCGAGAAACTCCAAGCGTACGAGCACGAGAACTTACAACTGGGGCAAAGAGTCAGAGAAGTAGAGAAGAACGAGGTGGGTGAATGCCTGTTTTTTGTTGTCTTGCTGTCAGGGCTTTATGTGTGTTGAACGAAGGAACAATATCGGTCCGAGATGGCTGAGCTGGAAGTCAAGCTGAGTGAGCGCGACACGGTTATCGCCACTCTGCAGAAAAGAATACAAGATCTAGAAGAAGAACAGCATAGGGCTAACGACGTTGTCCGTCAAGAAATGGAAGTGCGCCAGCTCGTGGAGTTATGGTCGTCGAAGGAGCGATCAGTTGCCGAGAACACGGTCTGACATCTGTGCCAATGTTTCCTTCTGTCACTGACTGACCAAATCCTTGCGTGTACACGTGTAGAGCCACTTACGTGAAGCAACGTCTGCTGTTCAGCGCCTCAGCGAGCACCTGCAAAGTCAACTTCAAGAAGGTAGTGGCGTTGAAACTTCTGTGCCCTTTGGCCTAACTGAGGTTGGTTCGTATTGTCTGTTTAGTAAAGACCACTCTGATCAGCACTGAAGAGGTACGATGGTGGGATCGGTTCAATGGAGCCCATGGCTGACGTGCAAACTTGAGCAATCAGGAATACGACAACTTCCGGACCTATCTTGCTGAGCACGAGTGCAACAAGAACCCACGTTTCTTCCCCGCTAACCACGGCCAACTTCCGACAGAGGACATCCTCAAACTGCAAAATCAAGCTCGTGAAGGTGAACAGAGGCAGCTCGAGCAATCGACAGAAATACACACCCTTCAGACAAGATGCCGCGAATACGAGAAGAGCATTAAAGTCTTGAGATCCCAGTTAGGTCGTGAGCGAGAGAAGAATGAACTGAACAAGTCGCTCATCGCAAAGTACGAGGCTTCCGCTTCTGACGGTACCCAAACGATCGCAGAGCTTCAAGAATCTCTCATGAAGTTGTGCAATCAACTGGCACAAGAAAGGAAGGAGTTTGGGGCCCAGCTGAGCGAGCTAATCCGCACTTCGGCGAGTGAGAAGGGTTCAATGGAGCTGACTATCATTGATCTCGGCAATCAGCTGCGGAAAAAAAGTCAGGATGTGGAAGATGCAAAGATCTCTGCTTCTTCTAGGCCATGCGAGTTGTGCAACGATCGGATGGCGGCAGAGATGGCGCAACAATCTAAAAAAGTGCCGGAAGAAGTTAGCCCTGCTTCTATTACGTGCTCTCCGGTACCAACACCCCGGCAAGGAGGGCAAACATCTCGGGAAGACCATGGTAAATCTGGGCTGAATCTGCCCATGCGAACTGAGATTGAGGACGTCATCGAAAACTCTGATTCTGACCTGGACACAAAATCTAAGAAGCTTATCGGTCGATCAACGTCACATAATCGAGTAGCAGGAAAAACTCCAGGTTCGTGCCGGCTGTGTAACGAAGAACCATTCGGGTTCATGGTACGGTGCCAGAAGTGCAAGGATGCTTTCCACGCGGGTTGTGCAAAGAATAGCATACCAGGAACGAAGAAACGCCTTGGTCACATCTTCAAGTGCAATAACTGCGTCCCACAGCGACCAGCAAAAGTGCAGCGAAGTGGAGCAGATCGAGATATTTCCAAAAATGCAGAAGAGAGTGCACCGCAACCAAGGAATCAACCCTCCGCGTTGGTGGTCACACCCAGTCGCTCGGTGGTTGTAGCTAGACCAACAACCAGCGAAACTGATTGATTCATCCAGGTTGCTGCCATTATTGGTATCGCTTGAAGCAGATATTGCTGCCGTGTTCCTCGTACTCCTTTTTTGACACACTTCTTGACGTCGCATTGTCGCTTGACGCGAAGAGAGCGCAGCCTTCGACTGCTGATAGTACAGGGCTACACCGATGCAGATTCAGTTCAAGTGAGATTGTAACATGATACGATATATCATCAGTTGCGGCACTTACTCGCTCGGTGTGTGAATCCGAATTTCGTACTCTTGTGGAACGAGAGGCCTAAGATCACTTTCGAGCCGCTCACGGAAGTGACGGAACTTCGTGTTCCCACCAACGAGAAGGATATTCTCCAGTAGCGTCCCACGGACATCAACTGGGCACGCATTGACCGACTGCATCACTGTCTCTGCAAGGCCAGCTTGATCGATACCGATATCAGACGGATGGAACAACACTTCTGGGACCGATACCATTTCCACGCCCATTTCCAGAGCCTGCTCATCATCATCATCCCCACGTTGCCCCGGAGTTTCTGGTCGCAATCGTCCATTAAACGTTCGAACAAAATCTGGCAGTATCCAGTGTTTCCTTGACGCGCGATCTGAGTTGTATCGAGTCATGTCCCCGTGGAAATCGAGTGAGCAATAGCACAGATTCTCCTTGAGCTCGTTGATGACCATCGATTCGTCCATCACATTCCACTGTCGGAACGAAACGATCTCCTTTAAGTAGTTGGTCAACAGCTTCCCACCAACATTGATCCGCTTGACGGCTGACTGCACCACCTTCCCGTCGATGAGAGGAACGACGTGTGTGAATGAGAAGCCCGAGTCGATAACGAGCTGGCAGGAGGATCTGTGGAACGACCTCCAATCATCTCCCTCCTCGACCGCTGGGTCTACATGTGATAAATCGCTGTCGTGCCGTGTGCGCTTGGGCGATGGCTGGGCTTGAGCATCGCTCGAGGCCTTCTGTCGAGTGTACTCGGCGTATGTGAGCACGGCCATCTCGGCGGCGCTGACTCGTGTGTGCGCAGCGAACCCAAACTCTTCAAACACGACCTGGTCCATCGTCTCGCTCAGCGCTGTGGGTGCAAAGAGTGGTGCAGTCGCCACGAGCGCATGCTCGTGCGGATCGACGTGGAGCATCTTGCTCGAGAACAAATGGGACCAGAGATCCGTCTCGATGTTCCAGTTGACACAATAGCCCCTGCGTGCAGCAGGCGTCAGTCTCCATTGCAGCCAATACGCCCAATACAGCGCACGACGCACCTCTCCACAGGACGCATGTAGTGCAGTTTGGCTCGCTGCCGCTCTTTCTCGAGCAGCTCTTTGCCCATGAGCGGCGAGGCGTTGTTCGTCGCGCCGACCGTCGCGACCTGGTTCGCCAGCGTGACGACCGACGCGCCGGCCGTTTCGCCAGTCGATAGCGCGTGCTTCCCGGGCTTGTGGCTCGCGCCGGCGACGCGCGTGGCCTTGAGCGTCGCGCCGCCGACGTCCAGCGCGATGACCGGAAGAGGCGCCATTTCCCGTCGAGTGGATCAGGGATATATCGGCCTCAATACAGGTCCATTTTACACTTTTCTTGCAATTTTTTTGTCTATATATGTTATATTGAATGTGTAGATGCACCAATTTTGTAAATGTGGGCAAGAAGCTTGAAGCCCAGGAGCATTCCTGTTGGGCGACGAGGTGTCCATCAAGGGAAACTCGCTGCCCGACTTGCTCGCTGCGCGTCGCCCGAGCGCGTGCACATCGTCGGATCGCGTGCGGAGAAGAATGGCGCTGCCGAGCGGCGTCGATGGAGTGTCTGGCGGCGCCGTGGCGCTCGAGGAAGCCTTCGAACCGGCCGCGAAGAAGCTGTAGGTTTCCCTTTGCACGTACTACTACTTACTCGTCTCGTGGAGAACGAACTCACACTGTGGCGGTATGCGATAGAACGGATCTGTGGATGGAGATCTCGGATGTGCAGTGCGCGCTCAGTCGCGCGGCGCAGACGGGCGAGTCGGTGCTGGCCGACGTGAAGCGCCTGGACGATCTCATCTTCAGCAGCGTCGAGACCATGGACGAGCTCTTCACGACTGTGCGCGAGGACCTGAAGAGACGCAAGGCCAGCGCGAATGCACCGCCGGCGTGTCTCCCTGTGAACGCACTTGACGCGTATCTCGCAGGCGCGGCCGAGTTGCCGCCGGCGACTGCCAGTCGCGGAGTCCAGACCGAGCCACTCGCTCCGCCTGTCGTTCCCACACCAGTCGTGACCAAAGTCTCGCTGTCATCGATCGAAACCTTCGATCTGTTACGGGGCCTAACGTCGAAAGCCAAGCCGAAGCTGGAGGTCAAGACCGAGGCGCCTGTTCCGTCGCAGTCCAAGAAGCGGACGCGATCTCCCGCGTCCTCGGATTCAGGCGAGACGAAGAAGAAGGACTCCAAAAAGTCTGGTGCGATGGGCACCACGGGTCCGCGTCCTATTGCTGTTCGCGGTGATCGAATGCGGCTGTCCCAGCGCGAGTACCAAGTCGAGTTTGAAGGCCTCGATTCGTTGGTTTGGGTCGTGTGTCGACGGGCGACTCCAGACGTGAAGGCACTGATCCATAAGTACAACGATACAAGGAAAGCTGAGCGGCGGCGACAGCAGCGCCAAGCTGCTCTTCAGGGCGACGTCACCGACGAAGACGGCGAGAACGTGGATGATGGTATTTATATCGTCGAAAAGATTGTTGACCATCGCATCCGCTTCGGCAAGAAACAATATCTTGTGAAGTGGGATGGTTACGACACTGACGAAAACACATGGGAGCCAGCAACGAAGCTCCGTTCCGAGGTTCGCCATATCGTGGACGAGTATGAACGTGAGCGTGCCAAGGCAGCGAGTCTTCAAAGCAAAGGTGACAGCAACACTCAGTCATCCGTGAACATCTCGTCTTCCTCGTCGCATACATCCTCGGTAATTGTTGGAAGGCAAACGACGGTCAAGAAGGGATATGGAAGGCCGTCTGATCCAAGTGTGTTGAGAAAGAGCGTTTTGAAGAAGACTGCACCACCGGCAGGCGTCACGAATATGCTCAAGGCTTCTGGTAAGATCCCAAAGATCCAGTTCGCGTCAAGTTTCAATATCGACGATGACGAAGAGGACAGTGACATTGCGAGGCTCGCCGCCAGCGAGGAGGACGATGACAGTCTCGATGAGTACTTTGATGTCCCCGAGAAACCTTCTGGAAAAGCTGTCTGTTTCCAAGAGCTGTCTCCCCAAGTGGAGTAGGATACGGTAATTAGTTGGAGTGGAGTCGTTGGAACAAGCGAGGGTCTATTGCTGCATGCTGAACACGGACGATCATTTCCTCATGGAAGAGCTCTTGCATTTTGTATCCTAGCGTCCCGTACGGTCAATTGCTTCACAAAAGAAGTATAGCGTGCCACTAATCACTGAAACAAGTTAACCGTCGTTGTCGAAGGGAAAGCGTTGTGCCGATGAACGTTTTGTGACGGGCCCAATTTGCTGACACCCAAGATACGGAACACATTTCGTCTGTAATTTACTTCGTAAGTTACGGCAATTTTTCATATTTTCCTCCCTCACTTGATTGAGGGGACCCTCGTAAAACACGACTTGTTTTGAGTGTCAACGCAAAATGCGACTTCTCTCCAACGAGAGGTTTCGCTCTGTTGGCTTCTCGTATCGCTGGTTTCAATGCTTCTGCAATGCGTGGTTTGTCCAACACGCTCAATCGATCCTGTAAACGTTAAAGTGTCCGTGGCAATTGTGGAGACTTTTTCTAATCGAGGCTTCGAGATTAACTGAGCGAATCAACATTTTTTTCATTCGCTGACGACAGATACGATTGCTCTCACTTAAAGGAAGTGGCTCCACAGTACCCGCCCGCATTCTTAAAGCTTGTGGTACTGGTGGCGACGGCGACGGGTGTAGTACTTGAATACGACAAATCCAAACACCATCCCCGCCTCAACGATGAAGGCTGCTCCGCTCAAGAAGCTTGTAGCGTCCCCTCCCATTTGCACATGATGGGTAAGGAACTGGGCGACGGTAGCGTGGTCGAATGTGTCGAGTTCAAGCGCGTAGAGAACTGTTGGGCCACTGCTCTGCGTGGACGCCGACGTCTTCACCACAATGTAGACAGGTTGGTTCGCAGGAACGTCGTGGATCTCGTACTCCTTGAAATTATTCTTCTTGGTCGCCTTGGCCACCTCCTTGCCTTGCTTGTGGCTCGCGCCGTAGTCGAAAAGACTGGATGCAGTGATGTTGCGAGGCGTAGCTCCGTAGTAGCGGATGTCACCACGGAAGAACGAAGCGACTGTGAGGTTATCAGTGGTCTGAACGAGGATATCTCCACTTCCCACGAGGTTCACGAAAGTGTTGACACAAACGATCGACGCGGTCGAGACGTCACCCGAGCCCACAACGACCACATTCTGCTCCTGGCACTTCCCGGCGTGCGAGTATGTGATATCGCCCGAGCCAGCAATGACCGACGACAGATTGAAGGTCGTGAGGTTCCCACTCTGCACAAACACGTCGCCTGAGCCTGCAATCAGAGACGCCAGCGTCCCATCAACGTTCGTCTCGTCGGCGACCACAGCAACGTCACCACTGCCAGCGAGCGCGATCTCGACTGAATCCTGGACTGAAATGCTCTTGGCCAACAGCTGAATATCTCCTGATCCAGTCAGCGTGACACCGAGCGACCCAATGACAAAATCTGAGCTCGCCGAGCCTGCAAAAAAATCCCCAGATCCCACGAGATCCAAACCGAGCACAGCAGCTGTATCGTTCTGAACGAGCACGTCGTCGCCGACGATAATGTCCGAGCTCCAGGCCATGCTCACGTTCTGGATCGCCTGCTTGGCTGCGACGTACACGTGCGTGAGCAGATACCCGCGGCCTTCGAACGCTTCGTTCTTGAAGCGAATCTGGATGGCGCTGGTGTCTTTCTCCTGATCTGAGACTTCGATGGCGTTCAGCAGCGCACTGTCGTCACCACTGACGACGACTTTGGCGACGACGTCGCTCCCATTCGCCGCGAGCGATGCGTCGTGCTGCACAAACACGCGGCCCATCGACCGCACCGACAGGCTGTCGAGAGGACTCGCACCGGCGATCGTCCAGGTCTTGGTGACTTCTTCATGCGGTCCACGCGGTTGCGCGACGGCCTCCGCGGGCGTCGACGAGATCGTCCAGGCGCGTGCAGAGCCGAGCGCGGCGGCGAGCAGAGGCAGCAGCTTCATGGCGTGGGGCTTCTGGGTTCTGGATTTTTGTGGCGGAGCTCCTCGTATCAGAGTGACGGTACTGACTAGCAAGAGTGATGGTTCAAATCTGTGACGTGTGAACAAGAGCTCCTCACGAGCAAGATCTTCATAGCGTCTATGGTTGCCTTTCGCTTTGGAGAGCGTGGAGCACACTCGCGTACAGAGCCGACTCGGTCTCGATCGAGTCGATGACGCTCTGCCGGAAGAGCAGCTCACAGCCTCGCATGTGCCTTTCCACGGCGTCTTTGAACTGCTCAAGAGGCTCGGGCGACCCCCCATCGCACAACTCAAAGCGCCGCGTGAAGAGGCCTCGACATACAGCTCGCTCCACACCGTCGTCGCACATCTCGCGGCGAATAATGCACCTAATAACATAGCAGTTTTGTGAGTGTGCGCTACCGTGCATCACAGTAACTCCACGTACGATCCAACGGCCTTCCTCGTGATATCAGCCGAGGCCTGAAACGGATGGAGCTCGTCGTCGTCCACAAAATCCCACAAGACGATCGCGGATTCGTCGGTCTCCTTTGAAACTGTGACAGTGCGGGAATCGCCGACGACCATGTCGGTTTCCTGTGGGTTCTTATACTGAATACCCTCGATTCGATATTGGATGCTCACTGGGAGCGCCGTCGTCGTGTCTGGGTCTACGATGTGGCTGTCTCGACTCGTGGACTTGTAGGCGCAGCACTTGATCGAGCTGTCGCGGAACGCGACCCAGATGCCGCGCGCAGCAGCTCCGAGGTCTCGCGTCGGCACGGCGTAGACAAACGTCGCCGTGACGTTGAAACCCGATCGGTCGCTCGTGAGCTCGTTGAGGATGTACGGGTCCACCAGCGATGGCACGAGAGGTTCATCATCAGCAAGCGTCAACGACTCGGTTTCTCGACATAGCAGTTCGACCACGCGGTGGAGTCGGGACTCGTCGGCGAGTGTCGTGTACTCCTGTCTTCGCATCATCCTGTCACGGGGCAGTCTCGTGGGCTTGTGCAGCAGGCGATAGCCATTGAGCCCCCTCGCGAGCGACGGCGGCGCCGAGAATACGCTCCGGAGGCCGCGAATGAAGCGCGTCTGCGCTGCCACGGCGTCGCGCAGCCGCTCGCACTCGTCCTCGGCTCGCCGACGCTTCCATCTCGCCTCTTGCGCGGCCTCCTGCGCCGGTGAGCGCCGTCGGGACACGCCGTCGCGCAGCTTCTCAAGCTGCCCACTGAGTTCTGCGATCTCGTGCTGGAGATTCGCGACGAGACGCTGCAGTCAGGACCGAGGTATATTAGTTGGGGGGAGACTCTGCGAACAGATCGTGCTTCTACGGACCTTGTGAGGATTCAAATGGGAGCGAAGTGGCTTGCTCGGCTTTAAGAGAGGCGCCGGGTCTTCATGGAGCGGCTCTGCGTCCTCTGCGTCGCCCAGAAGCAGCAGCAGCTCGTCCAGCAACGCGGCGTCGCTGTCCTTGTCGCCTCCTAACACCATGTTCGGTTCGATGAGGAAATGTACTGTAGTAAAAGAGGTCACCATCTCCAAAAGTAGTAATACTTGGAGAGCTCCACGATGAGCTCTCTCTCTCTCTCTCTCTCTCTCCCTCTCTCTCTCTCTGCTCTATACGTGAAGGCCTTCACGTGATTCGAGGCCTCAGAGCCTCCATGGCCTTGGCGTAGGCGGCCTCTTCGATCGCGATGGACTCGAGGATCGACGAGCGGAAGAGGAACTCGCAGTCGCGCATGGCGTTGCTCGTGATGGTCTCGAAGCGCCGCAGAGGCTCTCGTGGCGCGTCCTGCCGGAAATGGTACCACCGCGTGATCAGCGCACGACACACGGCTCGCTCGACACCGTCGGCACACAGCTCACGCCGGATCAAGCAGCTATTGATCACGAGAACTCGATGATCACTCCTCAATCCACTTCACCGCATGAGACTCAAAATCGTACCTGCCTGTGGCCTTTCGGTTGATGTCGGTGGTCTCCTGGATCGGATGCAGCTCGTCCTCGTCGACAAAGTCCCACAGCAGCACGGCGAGGTCCTCGGTCACTTTGGAGAGCGCGACGCCGCGTCCTTCGCCCTCGACGACGTCGCGATCCGTAGCTGCTCGTCGAAAGTGGATGCCTTCGACTCGGTAGTGGATGTGCATGGGCAACGACGTGGTCGCGTCCGGGTCCACGATGCGGCCATCGACGCTCGTGGACGTGTACCCACGGCACTTGATGGCGCTGTCGCGGAACGCCACGCTGACGCCGCGAGCCGCAGCGCCGAGATCTCGCGTCGGCACGGCATACACGAGCGTCGATGCGACCTGGAACCCCTCGCGGTCGCTCGTGGACTCGGTCGTGATGTACGGCTCGTCCACCGACGGCACGATGGGCGAGTCGCCGTCGATCGTCAGTGCCTCGGTCTCTCGACAGAGCATCTCCATGGCGCGCTGGAGCCGGGACTCGTCGGCGAGCACCGAGTACTCCATCGACCGGAGCGTTCGGTCGCGAGGCAACTTGACATGCTTGTGGAGAAACTGGAGCACGTCGAGCCCCGTGGCGAGCGTCGGCGGCACCGAGAAGACGGTGCGCAGGCCTCGCAGGAAGCGCGAGTGCGCTGCGACAGCATCACGCAGCTGCGCGCACTCGGTCTCGGCGCGCTGGCGCTTACGGCGCTCGTCGAACGCCTCGTCTCGCGCCGAGAGGCGTCGCTGCGCGCGCAGCCGCGCGAGCTCGTCGGTGAGATCGAGCACTTCGTCGCGGAGGCTGGCGATCAGCCGCTGGCAGACACCGACGCTCGTTAGTTTGCATCCGAGAGCGAGCTCGGACAAAAAATGCAAAGCGAGGAACCCACTTTTGCCGAGCGTCTCCTGCCGGCAGGACGCCACGGATCGGCGCCAGAGTTGGTCGAGCAGAAAGCGACTTCGTCGGTCTTTTGCGTGAGGAAAAGCGCGGCCGGCGCGTCGTCCAGCAGCAGCAGCAACTCGTCCAGCAAGCCAGGGTCCTCTTCTGCATCCAGTGACATTGTGAACATGGACGTGTACTAAAATGACGACGAAATGTACTGTATTCAGCACTGGAGTAGACACAAATCAGTCCTACTTTAGGACGCTGTAGTGGGATAAGGAGCTCAGACAAGAGCCTGGTACTCGTGACGCTCTCGACGCTGCATGTACTTGGCGACGCCGCCCACGACGACGAACGCGAGCCCGACGACAGCGTAGAGACCGATTCCTTGCATCTGGCGGGCTGCGTGGGCCGCGAGAGTCTGTGTCTGCACGTGGAGAGCCTGGTACCCTGGCTTGTCCTGGCGCTCGAGGAACTCGGTCACGACCTGCTCGTCGTACTCGTCCAGCTCGAGCTCGTAGCGAAGCGTCGGGTCGTCCGAGAAGAACGACGGCTTGACCTTGGCCACGACGTAGAGCGGCGTGCGGTCGGGCACGTCCTTGACGTCAAACTCGTTGTAGTTGTTGATCTTGGTCGCACGCACGGCCTTGTTCGTGTCCTTGTGGGTACCACGGAAGCTGAAGAGCCCCGCGATGTTGATGGCGCTGGGCTTGCTGCCGAAGTAGCGGACATCACCGCCGGAGAGCGCCGAGACCGAGAGGTTGCCCGTCGTCTGCACGAGCGCGTCGCCCGTGCCCACGAGCTTGATGTCTGTGTTGACGCACACGATCGAGCCGGCCGCGAGGTCGCCCGAGCCAGCGATCGTGACGCGTTGCTGCTCGCAAGAGCCCTTCTCCGAGTAGGTCACAGCACCCGAGCCAGCAATGTCGGTCGTGAGGTTGTGCACCGTGAGCTCGCCGCTCTGCACCGTGATGTCGCCCGAGCCACCGAGTACCGACGACAGCTCGCTGGCCACGGCCTTGTCCGTCACCACGGCGACATCTCCACTCCCTGCGAGGTCGATCGAGATCGAGTCTTTCACGTCCAGCGACTTGGCAAGCATTTGGATGTCGCCCGAGCCGGCGAGCGCGAGCTTCAGTGAGCCAATCGACCATGCAGAGCTCTCCGACCCGACGTAGATGTCGCTCGAGTCTTCCACCGAGAGCTCGATCGCCGCCGACGCGTTGCCCTGCGCGAGCACATCTTCACCGATAATCGCGTCCGCGCTCCACGCCGAGCTGATCGTGCTGAGCGCCTGCTTGGAGCCGACGGAGATTTGCGTGAGCAGATAGCCCTGGCCTTGGAAGTCGTAGTTCTGGAAGCGGACTTTGATGGCGCCGTCTTTCTTGTTCACATCCACGACCTCGAACGTGTCGAGCAGCTTGGTGTTATTGCCGCTAAACACGACCTTGGCCGCCACGCCGTCGGCCGCGAGCGACTCGTCGTAGTCGACGAAGACGTGGCCGATGGTCTGCAGCTGGAGCTCGGTCAGGAGCTTGTCCGCGGCCCAGACCGTCCAGGTCTTGGTGGTGGGCTCGTTGGCGCCGGGCACGATCGTGGGCGTGACGGCATCGGACGACGTGATGTTCCAGGCGTCGGCGAGCTGGTGGAGCGCGGCGAGCTGGTGGAGCGCGGCGAGCGAGAGCAGCGCCGAGGAAACGCACTTCATCGCGTGTCGAGAGGGCAAAACGTTCTGGAATGAGCCGTTGCAAAGAGGAACGAGGGACCGAAAGAGAGAGTGGGATGGGCTCCGACAGACGGGCAACCAATGAGCGGCGGAGACATGAGGAGCTCACTTGAACCAGTCACAGAAGCCATCACTCTCGAAGGAGTGATGGAGCAACGGCAAGTGAGCCGGAGATCTGGCGAGTCGCTGGTGATGAGAGTAGGATCAATAGGACTGGATTGATTAAAACGACACTCGTCCTTTGACATGGGCTGCCACTGCTCGTGCTGGTACTGTAATGAGCTCGGTGCTCGCTGACTTCCAAATTGAAAGCATTGAGTGCAAGACTTCGAAAAGGACACAACGTTTGTTGGAACAACTACATGTGAATATTTGATCAAGAACGCAGTGCCTTACTCGCACCAATGCGCGAGGTACGGACTTTAAACGAGGGGTTGGTATTCCTTGCGCTCGCGACGCGCCTGGAACTTCTTGGCCGCAACGCCGACAACAACCAGTGCGCCACCAACGACGGCAAGAGTTGCGAAGCCCGGGGCGTGGCGTGCTGTGTTAGCAGCAAAGTCTTGCACATGGAGGTTGAAGCCATTCTGGTGCTCCTGGTTGGTGATGAAGTTCTTCACGAGCGCTTCGTTATAGTAATCGCTCTCGTACTCGTAGCGAATTCGCGGTTCATCGGAGAAGTAGGATGACTCGGTCTTCAGCGCGATGTACCTAGCGGAAGGCTCAGGCAGCGACTTGGGGCGGTATTCGTGGTAGCTGTTTCGCGTGGCGTGCTTGACCGACTCGTGCTTCTTGTGGCGGAAACGCGAGTAGTCGTCGGTCTCAATATGGCTTGGAGTTGCGCCGTAGTATTTGACGTCACCGCTGGTTGGGGCAGACACGACCAAATTACCGGTCGTTTGGACCAATACGTCGCCACTGCCGTATACGTCTACCTTCGTGTCCACACACACAATAGAGCCGGCTGAGACGTCACCCGAACCGTAAACCGAGATCTCCTGCTTCTGGCACGAGCCTTTGTTCGAGTAGGTCACATCTCCGGAGCCTGAGACCGAGGTTGTGAGGTGGTTCACCTCCAAGTTGCTGCTCTGCACGTGGACGTCGCCCGAGCCTGGCACATTCGTGCGGAGCTGGTTGCTGATGCGCGCTTCGTCGGCGAAAACGCCGATGTCGCCGCTGCCCGCCACGGTCAGAAGAAGCGAGTCCTTCACATCGAGCGAGTTGGCATGCAGCTGGATGTCGCCGGATCCGGTAACCGACGCGTCAATCTTGCCTACCGACCAGGAATCACCGCCAGAACCCGCGTACAAGTCGCCTGAGCCCGTGACCGAGAGCTTGACCGAGTCCGAGTGTTGCGCGACGACGCCATCGCTCACGTAGACGTCGTTGCTGCCCACGAGATCCACGCTATGAATCGATTCCTTCTTGGCGACGTACACACGTGTGATCAAGTAGCCTTTGCCTTCGTAATCCTCGTTCTTGACATGGATCTGAATGCCCTGGCCTTTACCGTTCGACACCTCGAGGACGTCGAGCAGTGAGGCATCGCTACCACTGAACACGACCTTGGCGGCATTGCCACTGCCCACGAACGACTCGTCATGGCTCACAAATACGCGGCCAAATCCGCGCAGCTGGAGACTGGTGAGCGCTTCGCTGCCTGAGACCGTCCAGGTCTTGGACACGGCCTCGTGGCCGCCTACCGGAGAGGACTCGGCTTGCGACGACTTGATGGTCCACGCGTCAGCGAGTTGGTGGAGAGCGGCGAGCGAGAGGAGCGCGGCGGTGAAGAGCTTCATGGCGATGGGCGCGGCGAGGCGAATTGCAAAGTGAGGCAGTTGGGTCGTGTGAATGAGGAGCACGAGGGAGGGCGGGAAGGGGGGAAGGCTCCCACGTGCGATCTTCCTTCAGTTGTGGCCGAGCCAGTCAGAAAGATGGTTTGCGTACCAACATTCCCGATCTGAGCTGCTTAGAAAGTGCAGCATTTACTGAAATAGGGCGCTATCACGTGACGATTATTACAGCGCAGAAATCAGTCGGAGCTTGGACAACCGACAGGACAAGCTGCAATCAATGCGAGGCGACGACAAGAGAGCGCAGTTCATTGCGTTCACTCAAACGACCGGAAGACCACCGAGAGAATGATGGGTGCGGACGTTTGAAGAACCCTCGGACCTAAACTGCTTCCACCGCTATTCCACTGAAATGATCTGCACTGTTGCCCCGAGTCCTCAGCAATACCCGCATTGTGAACAGGAGAAACGACACAGCCACGACTTCTTACGATAGAGGTTTTCCTAGACAACTACGTAATGTGCACTTGGACGTGTTATCGAGATACTATGGGGGTCACCCGTGGCGTTCAGACAAGAGGGTCGTACTTCTCGCGCTGCCGAAGCGTCTGGTACTTCTTCGCCGCAACGCCAACAGCGACGAATGCACCGCCCACGACCGCAAACAGCAGAAGTCCTGACACATGGTGAGCGGAGTGCACCGCGAGGCTTTGCACTTGAAGGTTGACACAGCTGTGTCCCTTTTGATGATGAGCGAGGAACTTTTCAACAACTTCCTTGTCGTACTCGTCCGTCTCTAGTTCGTAGCGAACACGGGGCTGGTTCGAGAAGTACGTTGAGTCTGTCTTGAGCACGATGTACATTGGGGCAGGCTTGGGTACAGGAGAGATCTCGTACTCGTCAAAATAGTTCTCCCGGGCCTGCTTGACGGGCTTCTTCGTCTTCTTGCGCCCAAAGAAGCTCGAGTCCGCCACGTTGATGTGGCTCGGGGTCGCACCGTAGTAGCTGACAACTCCGCCAAGAAGAGATGAAACGGTCAGGTTGCCAGTGGTCTGGACGAGCGCATCTCCGCTGCCGAGGATATCCACTTTCGTGTTGACGCAGACAATGGATCCGGCCGAGACATCTCCGGAGCCAACGAGTGAGATTCGCTGCTCCTGACACGAACCTTTGTTGGCGTAAGTGACGTCCCCAGTACCCGCGACGGAGGTAGTGAGGTTTTGGACTTGCAGGTCGTTGGTTTGGACGTGAATATCCCCGGACCCGGCGATCGAAGAAACCAGGCTCTTGGTAATCTTGGTGTTGTTGGCAACGACCCCGATGTCTCCGCTTCCGGCCACCGAAAGAACGAGCTGCTCGACTTGGAGGGATTGGGCGAGCACCTGAAGATCACCCGATCCGGCAATAGAACCAGCGAAGCTCTTCACAGACCAGTCGAGGTTTTCAGCCCCAACGTACAGGTCACCTGACCCCGCGATGTTAAGACTCACTACCCCAGCCGGATCGGTATTGGGCAGGGCATCTTCGGCAACGACCACGTCGTTGGAGCCGAGAACCGTCACACCAAGGATCGACTGCTTCTTCGCGACGTACACTCGCGTGAGCAAGTAGCCCTGACCTTCATATTCCTCATTCTTCAGGCGAAGTTGAATGCCATCCCCATCGCCAGTGACCTCAAATGTCTCGAGCAGTGACGCTTCGCTGCCGCTGAGGACAACCTTGGCAAAGGCATTTTCTCCCACCAGCGACTCGTCATGGCTCACGAATACGCGGCCGAGACCGCGAAGCTGAAGATCTCCATGCGGTGCGTCTCCCGAGATGGTCCACGTCTTGGTGACGGCTTCGTTACCGCCAGCAGACGAAGTCGCGACGTCCGAGGGCGTGATCGTCCACGCGTCGGCGAGTTGATGGAGAGCGGCGAGCGAGAAAAGCGCCGTCGTGAAGAGCTTCATGGTGGACCAAGGTCTTGGCGACGAGGAGGATTGGCGAATAACGAAATATCTTGGAAAGGATCCTGGAGTCGGACTTGGAAAGGATACGGGAGCTGGGCAGATGGCGGGCAAAGAATGAGTGTGGTCACCAACATTTTGGAGATTGGGAAGGAATGACGGTGAAAGGCAAGTGCGTAGGACGACTTCACGACCAGTCTGAGCGAACCCAAGGCGCCGGTGCTCTTCACCATGCGCTTCGTCTCGTGAAATCCTCGTGAGCAATCAGTCTACAGCATTGGTTCGACTCTCCGACTTCTGGTTCAAAGGATCGCGAGAACTCGCAGAGGATCGAAGCGAAGACTCATTCTGCACTCGATAAGCCGAGGCTTCGAAGATCGTTCCACTGGATGAGTCCTCGTCCCGGCAAAGACAGGTCGCTTCGAGATCTCTGAGCAGAGTTCTGTGACGGCCGGCTCGGTCTCTGCGGAGGGAGATGGGGGGCTCATGTTGCAAGCATTCCTCCGACAGAATGTCGGTCCAGATCTAGTAACAGATACAGACCTCAGACGTTCCACGGTCGACGGATAGTGGCTTCCGTCGCCAGTGAACGAGCTCACTTTCCAATTTGCTACATCGTCCGAAAGTCCTTCGACCACGTTCCAAAAATGAAGCTCACACTCGTCAGCCTCGCCGTGGCGTTGGCTCTCGTGCCAAGCTCGGTTGAAGCGTGGACCATCACGGAGACCAATGCCACGAAGCCCGAGGAAGTCCAGGTCAAGCACCTCGACTTCGTCAAGACCTGGATCGTCACGGGATCCACGCCACTCAAGACCGTCAACTTTGCGGCCGCCGGTCCAGTCTTCGTCGACTATGACTCGACCTTGAACGGCGCTTCTCCCACGGCGGCGCCCTACACGGAGGCCCCTAGCACGGAGACCCCAACAGAAGCTCCTGTTACTGACGCACCAGTGACCGAGGCGCCAACTGAGCCTCCGGTGGTCGAAGTGACGGGCTCGGGCAGCGGCGGCGTCGCTGCTGTTGGCGTCGTGTCGCTCGCTGCTCAGGAGGACGATGACAAAGTTCTCGCCAAGATCACCTTCAGCGGCAACTGCACGCATCTGCTCGACGCGCTCGAAGTCACGGAGCGCAAAGGCGTGCTCAAAGTCCACTTCAAGAACCAGAACTTCCGCGGCTACGGGTACCTCCTCACGCAGGTGGTCGTCGGAGAAGAAGGCGCGCTCTCGAGCATTTCGTCGAGTGGCTCGTCTAGCGTCTACATCAGCGAGGGCGTCGTCGCCTCCACGGTCAACTCGACGCAGCTCACAGTGAGCGGGGACGGCGACATCTTTGTCTCGGCACCCAAGACCAACTTCACGCTCAAGTCGCTGGACATCAAGGCCTCGGGCTCGGGCGACGTCCAGTTCCAGGCCGCGAGCCTGCAGCTCGGGAACTCGCTCTCGACCAAGATCTCTGGCGAGGCGACGCTCGCGGTCGTGGCTGACACCGTCGAGGTGGACAACGCCATCGAGAGCAAGATCACTGGCGAAGGCGCCGTGTACATCCAGGCAGAGAACGTCACGACGTTTAAGATCGACACCAAGATCGGCGGCGAGGGAGCCGTTACTATCTCGAAGAACGGGTCCTGTGTGTCGCAGGACATTTCGATCTCCGGAGAGGGCAAAGTCGAGACCGGATCCATCGCGTGTGTCGACACCAAGCTCAAGATGTCGGGCGAAGGCACGGTGCTCGTGCAGACCTCGAACCGGTTCCTCGTGCCGCACGAGATCAACGGCCACGTCCAGTACGTCGGTGCGGCGCCCAAGCAGATCACCGACGGTCGCAAGCCGCGTCGCCCGCGCCAACCCAAGCGACCGAAGCACCACGGCTGGTTCTGGTGGATCAGTGACGACGACGACAGCGACGACAGTGAGGACGGTCTCCGTTATTTGCCCAAGAGCGTGACGGCGGCGCCCGTGAACCAGTTCACGACGTACGAGCTCAAGCCCGTGCCCGCTCGCGAGCCGGCGTTCTTGGTTCTCACGCTACGTCGCAACAGCTGGAGCAACGACCCGGCCGAGAACATCGTGATCTCGATCTTTGGCTGGGACATCAACGTCGGCAACGGGTCGATTGTCTCGTCGACGCAAAACTTCGCCGCGAGCGTGCAGAAGCAGCACGGCCCGCTGGGCGCCGCGGCGTTGGGCGTCGTGGCAGTCGCTGGCGTCGTGGCTGTGGGCGTCGCCGTCCACAAGCTCGTGCTGCAGCGACGTCGCCGCAGCGAGTACCAGCCGCTGCTCCAGGTCGTGTGAAAATAATGTGTCGATGGCTACAGAAAAAAAAGGACCTGTCGGGGACTATTTTAGTCCTCATATCGGGGAGTAAAATACGATTACGCAATAACAGATTGCGATCTGTTGTCGTATTCTCGTCTTGTCATATTTTTTTTGTGTCCGCTATCTACGAAAACTTTTCAGCCAATCGATGGCGAGTGTTGGTTCGCCAACGCCTTGGCGCGCCAAGAACCAACAGAATCGCGCGACGACGACACCATGGGAGCTGCTCGCAAGGGCGGCGGCAAGAAAGGCGGCGGCCGCAAGGGCAGCAAGAGCGCGGCGAAGAAGCGCAAGCAGTGGGACGACTACGACGAGAAGGCGGCCAAGAGCGAGAGCGCGCGGCCGGCGAAGAAGCACCAGGCGTCCCTGTTCGCGCAGTGGAAGGAGAAGAAAGTCTCGCAGCGCAAGAAAGAGCGCCAGTTCCGGAGCAAGGCCGACGCCAAGAAGGCCCAGCAGCGCGCGCTCTTGCTCGAGCACAAGCGCCGACTCGCCGACACGCCGTACGCTGGCGGACGCGGCGGCGCGAGCGACGTCGGACGCCAGAAGGAGAGCCACGAGCCGCAGCACGACAGCGAGGAAGAAGAGGATGACGACAGCGAAGGAGATGAAGAAGAAGACGAGATGGACTCGAGAAAGGGACGAAAGCGCAAGTCGGTCTTTGATGAGTTTGTGCAGGCGTTCCAGCCCACGAACTTTGGCGCGGTGGACGAGGAAGAAGAGGAGGAGGAGGAGGAGGACGGAGATGAGTATGAAGAGATTGAGGTCGACGAGGATGACAACCCTATCGAGCAGGACGAGGAAGAGGGAGAAGGCGACGAAGAGACCGAGGGGCACGCCGACGAGGACGCCGATGAGGAGCCCGATCAAGTCGCTGACGAGGAAGACAATGACCTCCCAGAGCAGCTCGAAGACCAGGACGACCTAGAGGCCGAGTCGAATGCGTTTGATCCGTACCGCCAACGCTACTTGCTAACCGAGTTCGATGAGAGCGACGCGAAAAAGATGGACAATGCGACTCGCAAATTTGTTCCTCTCTCTGCCACGAATGTCGACCATGAGGTTGTCCCAGCGTCGGTGCTGGAAGAGTTCAACGTTTCATTCCGAAGAGGAAAGCAGGAAGAGAGCGAGAAAGATGCACTTCAGGCGTTGCTTGCGCCGAGCCTCAATATCCGTAACCGCCTGCTGCAGAGCTGGAAGTCCATCGACTCCGACCCTGAATCGTGGCGGGAGTCGTCCCCGCTCGAGTTCACGTTGTTCAAGCAGCTTTCATCGTACGCTGACGTGTTCTTCGCTGGTCAGACGCAGGCGCTAACACGCCCACTCCGTCGGCTCTCGGCCATGCACACGCTCAACCACGTGTTCAAGTCCCGTGATACAGTCGCTCGTAACAACGAGCGTCTCCGGAAGCGCGAGAGTAAGGAGAAAGATGATAGCGATGCTTCTGAAGACGCGCGAGAGGCGCTTACTGCAGATGACGAGAAGGAATATCGTGATCAGGGCTTCTGCCGTGCGACTGTGCTAGTCTTGATGCCGCTGCGCAGTGCAGCTTCTCAGTTTGTCACGGAGCTTCTCGAGCTTTTGCCGCCAACCGTGAACCTGTTCCACAACAAAGACCGTTTCTTCGCTGAGTACGGCACAGTCGCATCGAGTGACGACAATGAAGAGGATGGAGATGAGAGCGGTGACGATGCTGGGCCACCAGGCACCAAAAACGAAGACCTGAAGGAGTGGCAGCGAGTGTTTGCAGAGGGCAATAACGATGACTCATTCCAGATTGGTATTTCCATCTCGCGTCGTGCTGTCCGATTCTACAGCGACTACCGCCAGGCTGATATCATCATCGCCTCGCCACTTGGCCTTCGCCAGCAACTTGGTGACGAGGTCGTGGATATTTCGGAGACTCAGACGATTTCGAGCGAGTTCTTGTCATCGATTGAAGTTTGTGTTTTGGACTCGGCGAGTTTGCTCCTCATGCAAAACGTTGAACATGTGCGATACGTGCTGCAGGCACTCAACGTGAAACCAAAAGAGGCTCCCAATGCTGATTTCTCACGTCTCCGTGAGTGGAACCTCTCGTTCTTGGGTGCATACTTCCGCCAGACGATTGTTTTTGCCCACGGCATCGAACCGATTCTCCAAAACCTCGTGAACAAGTGCTGCAAGAATCAACACGGTGTGATCAAATACGTTCGCAACTACGATAGTAACATTGGCGAGTCATCGGCTTCTATCACACGCGTCGTGCCGCAGATCAAGCAGATTTTCCAGCGCATGGATCTCAGCTCCGGCCGTGCACTATCGTTGACGCCGGCAGAGGAAGTGGAACTGCGGTTCGAATACTTCCAGAAGCATATTTTCACTCCACTCCTAGACAACCCGCGGCGACACGTGCTTATTTTCGTTCCTTCCTACTTTGACTATGTGCGAATTCGAAACCTGTTCCACGACACGATGAACGAGAAGCTCATCCGCACGGTACAATGCTGTGAGTACACCACTCCCAAGCAGATTTCGCGTGCGAGAACGAGCTTTTTCCACGGTCGTTGCCACGTCATGCTGTTCACCGAGCGATTCCACTTTTACCATCAGTACCAATTGCGCGGCATCCACCAGATTATCTGGTACGGCCTCCCAGTGATGGGTGACTTTTACCCTGAGATGCTCAACATGTTTGAAGACCCTAAGGCTGCGAGTGACAGCGTGAGTGACGAAGGGAAGAGCAGTATTGCTCTCTTCACTCGCCACGATCTGTTCCGACTGCAGCGAATCGTCGGGCCCAAGCGTGCAGAACGCATGTGCCAGTCAAATGCGAAGAAGGCTACATTTTTGTTTTGCTAATAGACTCATTCAACAAATGCGTTGCATTGGTTCCTTTCATCGTTCAACGCGACGGACGCCAGGTAAGATAGTGTGTGACGTCATCGGCCGAGCTTCTCCCTGATGCAGAAGCGCCTTTTCCAGCACACTGAACGCTTCTTGTTGAATCAACTGGGTGCCTTGCAGCCTCTGAATCAACTCACGTTCCTGGCGCTCCATCTCCTCGACTCGCCGCTGGTGATCTTTGATACGTCGTTCCTCTTCGATTACTTTCTTCATGTATCGTAGAGCCACGTTCTGTTCGTGCTGTTGTCGTTCCATCTCTTTCTTGTGCTTGAGCAGTTCCTCTTGGCGACGAATAGCTTCTCGCTTCTCTCGCGCGCGTTCAACTTCGATGAGCTGCTGCTTTTCCTTCTCAGCCTTGAGCCGCTTGCTCTCACTTTTGACGATCTCCACATCCTGGTATTTCTTCGAAATAATCTGGATCGCTGCATGTTTCTTCTTGATCACCGACTCTTTCTTCAGCGAGTGTTGCTTCTTCTGAATACTTCGTGTTTCCTTTTCTTTTTCTAAAGCGTATTGTGATTTCTCCTCGTACTTCTTGATGTTCGCCTCACGAATGCCAAGAACTTCGTGTGCACGATCCTTCGTCTGCACGATTTTTTTCCATGCGCGTGATTCTTCTTGCTATCGCGTTCGTTAGTCAGTGGTTGAATCCTAATCAAAGTAACTCCGTCCGTACCTGCAGGAGAGAAATTCTATTCTGAAGTAGTTTAAGGTCGCATTCGGCCTGCTTCCGTTTAGACTACGAGAACTAAAATGTTCAGTTCGGCAATATCCTGATGAGAGTAATTTGTCTATCGTACCTCAAGTAGTCTGCTTCGGATAATGGGGATATTGCCAGCACTCTTGACCCGCTTGGCGAGTTTCGGGTGGAGAATCTTGTACCAGATGCTCATGATCGCGTCTTTCGGCGCGTACTCTTCTCTCAGATTCCCGAGAAGCTCGATCAGCATAGACGTCTTGCGGCCTGGCGGTAGTCCTGCTAGTTGTTCGAGCACTTCTGCGACTGACACTCTACCAAAGAGCCATCTATGAGCGCTCGCACACTTTTGACCCCAGCATTCTCAGATGAAGAACGCACTCGTCGTTATGGTTCGGCCGAATCTCCTCCAGAATTGCCTCGACTGAATTGCGATCTTGATGGAAAAGCGGCAGCAGCTGCTGGGAGATCTGCTCCTTGAGCCGACTCTCGTTCTCGTCCTCGCTGTGCGGATCCACGCATTGAAACTCGGCGTCTCCCGCCAACGTCCGTTCGCTGAAACTACGAGTCGACAGCTCGCGCGAAGAGGCCGACGCGTTTTGCTCCCGCAGTTCTTCTTCCTCCTCCTCTTGTTGCTGCTCCGCGTCGTCTTCGTCGCTCATGAACAGCGCGAGATCCCTCGCGTCGGCCGCCGCCAGCGCCATCGTAGCTCCTGGAGAGGGCCCGTGTAGCCATCTCTCTTTGTCCATAGAAAAGCCAGCTAAGAATAGTTCTTCCGATTGATTGGCTACAATTACACCATTAACACCCAATCATCGTTTCAATCATTTCAATGACATGTCACTAAACTGCCTTGGCCCACCGGATGAGTGGAAGTGCGTCACCTCGGGCCCATCCACCGACTCGCGGGAGATGATGCGCGTCTTCGCGCGCCTGCCACGCGGCGCCTGGCGGCGCTGCGCCGCCGCAGACGCGTCAGCAGCTTCGTCTCGTCTCAGCCGATCCAACGCGCCGCTCGCGGCCCGCGGAGACGCCGTATCGGCCGAGCAATGGCAGCGGATCCACCGGCGCTTGGCCCACTCGCTGGGCGCCGCGACAGCGCAATCGCTCGCCGCACGCGGCGGACCAGCGCCGCTGCAAGCGACCAGGCACCGCGGCGCGCTCTCCGTGCAAACGCGCGCGTTCTCCACGTCGAATGACGGCGGTACGTGCCGCCGACCCAGCGCTGAGACCACGTGAACGGTGGTATCTGAAGGAATCTCTTGATGTCTCGATGCTCGCAGATGCCCCAGCAGAGATCAAGTGGACGCCCGACGGACTGCGAGTGCTCAACAAGCGACTCAAGTTCTTCCCGCGAGACTACGACGTGCGCGAGATCGCGATCGAGGCCGGACTGAACGCTGAAGAGTGGGGCGTCGCGGCCGCCGGCTTTCGCCAGTCGTTCGTCAAGCACCCCGAGCTCTACTTCCAGGACCAGGACGAGCTGCTCCACTTCTTGCAGGACTTCAACCATGGCCAGAAGAAGAAGAACGCCTTTGTGTTCTATCCGCACTTTTTGGTCTTCGCCAAGGAGAAGAACTACATCCCGGACCACGGCGAAGGATCGTTCACGCTGCAGCAGATCACCGACTTACGGCTGCCCCATGAGCTGTACCCGCTTGCAAACGCCATGAAGCGCCGCATCATCTACCACGAAGGCCCGACCAACTCCGGAAAAACGTATCAGGCGCTCGAGAGGCTCAAGAAAGCAGGTGAAGACGGAGGACTTTACTGCGGGCCGCTACGCTTGCTCGCACTCGAAATCTACGAGCGCATGAACATGGACGGTGTGTACACATCGTTGGTGACGGGGCAAGAAAAGAAGCTCATGCCCCACGCCACGCATGTGTCGTGCACTGTTGAGATGGCCAACATTAACCGCAAATGGGACGTTGCTGTGATCGACGAAATCCAGTTGATCGGTGACCCTCAGCGTGGATGGGCTTGGACGCGCGCTCTTTTCGGTCTACAGGCCAATGAAATCCATGTCTGTGGCTCGGGCGAGGCCGTGGAACTTGTCGAGAAGTTTGCTGCTGCTACGGGCGACTCGTTTGAAATCCGTCGCTACGAGCGTCGCTCCCCGTTGGAGATCGACGAAAAGCACTTGCACACATACCGCAACGTTCAACCAGGTGACTGTGTCGTTGCGTTTTCACGTCGTGAAATCTTCCAGATCAAGCGAGATATCGAGGTCAAGTCGGGTCAAAAGTGCTGCATTATTTATGGTCAACTTCCACCGGAGACGAGATCTCAGCAAGCGAGACTGTTCAATGCTCAAGACAATGACTACAACGTTCTTGTCGCGTCCGACGCTGTGGGAATGGGGCTCAACCTAAACATTGGACGAGTCGTCTTCTCGACGGTCAAGAAGTTCAACGGTGGAGGCGGTGGTATGACAGATATTTCGCCCTCCCTCGCCAAGCAAATTGCAGGGCGCGCTGGACGATCTGGAAGTGCTTTCGACATGGGTGGTGTGGCGACGACTCTGGCGGTTGATGATCTCAAGTACCTTCGTGATGCGTACAATGCACCGATCACCCCGCTGAAATCAGCTGGTCTCTTCCCATCGACAGAGCAAATGGAGGAGTTTGCCAAACAGTTACCTGGAGTGAACGACTTGGCCGACTTGCTCGACAAGTACGTAACTTTGGCGCGACTTGATGGCGACTACTTCATGTGTAACCACGTCGACATGAAAGACGCCGCTAACCTTCTCGCCGACCTTGACATGAAGCTGTCCGACCGGTTCACTTTCTGTCAAGCCCCCGTAAATCTGCGGAATCCACTCGCACGACGTGTGTTTTGCGACTACGCGCGTGCCCACTCGAAGGATGAAGCGGTGAAGCTCGATATTTACTTGCCACGATACCCCCCACAAACTGCTGAAACTCTACGTGACGTCGAAATCAAAGCTCAGATTATCGATCTGTACCTATGGCTGTCGTTCCGATTCGAGACGACGTTCGTGGAGAACGAGCTAGCACTGGAGATGAAGGCCAAGGCGTTGGAGCTAGTTGAGATCGGCCTCGTGAACACTACTTACCACACCAAGAAAGCCAAGAAGCAGCAGCGACAGTCTCATCAGCACCAGCATCATCGACCACGTCCTGATCATTCGCGCCTTATTCGCCACAATGACGACTCCGATCCGTTGCGAGGATGGAGGAGTGCGGACGATGACGAGGGAAACGACATCAGTGGCTTCCGCAAACGAGTGCAAAGTCGTATGTCGCGAGGGCTCAAGGGACAGTCTATTGAAGATGATGAGGACGAGGATGAAGACCTTGTGGAGGCCTCGGCACGTCGATAGACTAAGAAAGTGAGCATGAGCACAAACGAAACTTTCTTGTAGACGTGGTTCCTACATGACTCGCTTCTGTGCGTTGGTGTCATGATTGACCCATCTTAGCTCAACAAACGTCTCGACTGGTCAACAAAAACACGAAGACCTTGCAGACGTATCACTCGGATTTGTGGATTTGCGTCGTTGATTCCATTAATCCTTCGGGTGTGTCCAGGCCCATCCAATTGGAGTGATAGCGGGGAGCTAAGACAGTCTGCTTTGACAAGAGGTAATGAGGTGGTAAGACAGACGTACACTGAATACCGACGCGCATGTATAGAGTATTCGCGACGACACATCATAGACTGAAGTCTGGTTCAGTGAGTGACCAACCATGCAACACATTGATCCACTCGGCGGTCGAAAGCGGCGCTAGTAGGATAACCTGGTCCCGTTGAGAGAGAACATCTCTTGTCGACGCCATTGATGTTCTGCTGGAAACCGTCGCCGGTCCAATGGACAAGACAAACGCCGCCTATGAAGTCAACAATGATTCACTACACGGAGTGTTCAGTTGGCGTCCAGTGTTGCCATGCTCATCCAGGACTTCGGCATGACGACAGCAGCTCCATCCCGCACAGCGTGCTGAACTTCATTGTAGCAACGCAAACGATCGGGGCGTGGCTGGAGCAATGCTCGCGCGAGTGTGTCGAGATCAGGACCCTTCTGCCCAGTTTTTGCTCTGTTCCTCTTGGACTCCTCTCACTTGAATTGTCTGGTCTGGTTGCGGACAAAGACCACATGCGATTTGCCAGTTTGCACCCCCTCTCCCTCGAACCCACAAGAATTCTGTTGTCCGCGAAAACACAACACGATGGTCGACAGGATGACGGTACGACCGCAGCGTATGTGAGTAATAGAGAAGACAAAGAGCATATCGCAACTCTGCATGAGCTGCGTTGAATGTGGGAGAGAACATGATTTGCCCAACACAGAGCGGGCTGGTTTTCCCTTTCTGGGAACTGTTTACTGTAGTACAAAACTGTTGGCTCGTGGAGAGTCCTACGTGTTGGCACGTCTCGTGATTTGTCGTCTGGACGAATCTCGCAGGTTGTGGAGAATCTATCACTTCCTGATAAATTTCTCGTTATCCATCGTACGTACGCAGAACACGGCATTGTCGAGATCTTTGCAGCTGTTGCGAATCGACAGTCCACTCGAGCCTGCCTCTTGGAGAAATAATCCGGGTGAGACCAGACTGGATGGCAGGGAAGGTTGCCACGAGATTGAGGACCACAGGAGGATGTTTACGCCAGGCTTTCGCAGCGTGTTGCGATTGTAGTGGGTGCTGGGGAGTCCATGGCGCCAGTCCTCCTCGTTTTCGTGCCGTCTTATCTTCCGGAACGGCGTTCTTTCTTCACTATCGTGCGCAAAGAGCCCTGGGAATCGGCATGATACAGGTGATCGTGGGGATCACTGTGAGACAACCATTGGTTACAAGGGAGCGAAGTAATTTTGCGTGTTGAGACACTGTCGAAAATCTATTGATTTCTGCAGTCGCCTGCGAAGCAACAATCTCGGAAAAATTCTCTTGCGTATTGTATACTTGTATCGCGAGCCACTTTCTCCATCGTCTCCCCACCAAAGAACGCAATGATAAGTGGAGAAGTCCCCTCCTACACCCGAAAAGCTGTGAGGTAGAACAACTGGATTTCACACGCGAGTTGTCTGACAAAACCAGCGTCTCGTTTAGGGCTGGGGAACTGGCTGGTAACTTTCCTTCCACGATTTTGCCGCACGAGCCGTTTCAGTTGCGTGAGGTGGCATCATTGAACAGTCCCACTCCCAGGCACAGACTGGAAGCTTGCAGATCACCGGCGTTTGTCTTGCACACGATCGTCTGTACGGCTGGTACAGTATCTACATACGTACAATATTGCACTGGTCTGGAAAGAACACCAATCCTGTTGGGAAGGGTGGGGGTTGGTCTGCAGCCCCTACGGCTCCTGACAACCCTAACGCACTAGCCCTCTCCTCCCCCCCCCCCCCGCAGTTTAACGTCCTAGTCAGTCTCGATCTTGCGCTACGAGGGCCACGTTGAATCGATGGAGCGACCGTGTCACAACACGACAAAAGACGACTTCGGCCAACGTCACTGGGCCACTCTCGGCGAAGATCGCCAAGCACCACGATGGCACGAGCCATCTCACCATCGCCCAGCGCATGATTCCGCCGACTACGGTCTCACCAGTGTGGCTATTCGGGCGGCCTCACCGTCGAGACCACATGGGGAGATCTACCAGCCGCAAAGGCGGCTCCAATCTCCATGGGGGGATCGTGCGTGGGGAGAACACGACCTTCCCAGGTACCACACAAGCCAGGCTTCCTTTACTCGAGACGCGGTGCCTTCATCTAGTCCCTTTGAGCGGTGGGCTCGCGTCTATAGCGAGCCTCGCGACCTTTCGCACCTGAAGGAATCGCCGATCGCAGGCGTCGAAGTAAAGCGTAGCTCCTCGGACGTGACCTCAAGTCACAGCATGATTGACGCCTCGTCAGTCCCGGTCTCCAACACTCACCTCGACAGCAAGTCTCCTCCGGAAGCCGCAGAAGCCATAAAAGCGGAGCCTGATCAAACAGTGAAGCGCGTCAAAGAATCTCGATATCTGCGCGAGCTGGACCGACGCGAGATCCTCGCGCGGCTTGCTAAGGGTGAGAAGCAGTCAGTGCTCGCGAAAGAATATCAGGTGAGTCGCTCCACGATCTGCAACCTGCTCAAGCAGCGCGACGTTGTGCTCGCGAGAAAGAACGAAAATCCTCTGTCTCGCCACCCGAAGAAGACCCGGTTGCACTCCTCACGCCAGAGTGGTCAAGCGACAGGTGCTGCGCCCTCCATAAAAAAGGAAGTTGAAGAAACTTTGACGACCCCAACGACATCCCCGCGTGGAAGCGACGACGACCTTGACCCAGCGAGAAGCTGGTCTCAGTATTCGGCTCCTTTCAAGCCAATGTTGATTCGTGTCGAGTCGCGCGCCATCTCGCTACTCCAGACGTATCTGTACAATCGGGACACCTCGTCGGCAGACTTTCGGCGCTACTGTGCGCGGCTTCTTCGACTCTTGCTGGAAGAAATCCTCGCTGCTGTGGCTGAGAGTAGCCAGATCAGTGCCTCGCTCACTGCTTACATCCACGGGAGCTTGCCATTCTCGAAGAGACCACTCTGCGCGATCTCCATGGAGCAAAGAAGCACTCCCATGCTAGACTCGTTCAGTCTACTGGAACCACATTCTCGCTGCGGTGCAGTGCGCTACGATGGCATGGGGCTGGTTCTCCGGGGACCGAATCTGCCAGAGGACTTTCGGGGCTACGAAATTTTCCTTCTCGACATTGTATCGGATTCAGTCCGCAGCATCGCCTCAGCAGTTTCCACACTTCTCGAACGAGGGGCACAAGAAGCGTCGCTCACGGTAGTAACGTTAGCCATTTCCTCGGAAGCTATGGAAGCGCTACACAACTCGTTTCCTCGTGTGCGAATCGCGACAGCAGGCGTGAACCCGTCCCCAACTGATGATCGATACGGTCGAGCGCCTCCTCCTGTCAACTTTTTCCACCAACGAGTCCTCGCTGCGTACAGTTGAAAGGATTCCAGAGCAGCAATACATTCACATAGACTCAAATACCAGCCATGAAATGTATTGTATAGTAAAGTTCATGAAGTGAAGTTTGCGAGAGCGAAACGACTCGACTCTTCGAGCGAATAATAGGCATGAAGTGAAGTTTGCGAGAGCGAAACGACTCGACTCTTCGAGCGAATAATAGGGTTGAACCTTCAGCATGAAACCCCTTTGTCAACAAGACCCTTGTGCTTTTCTTCTGATCTGCATATTTTCTACAGAATACAACAAAATGATGTGCATATACTAAGTTGCCTCTCCTCGCACGTGCTATCAAGCGTCATCGCGAGAGAGCGATACGTTGCATTTCCATTGACGGTGGGACGCTCAAGCAGTGTTCTTACGGCTAGACGAAGCCCGGTACCTAGCAACCCTGGCGTTGCTGCATCCCCTTGCTTGATAAATCAATAAAATCCACACGCATCAAAGGATTATCTCGGAAGTTGGTGTCTGTTCAGCGATTGCGTAACGCCGAAAGCAAAAGGCCTGCGAATGACACTTCCGACGGCACGCCGAGGTGCGCGAAGGGGCGCGCAAAGGGCTTTGGGTCACTCCGACAGAGTTGTTTGGCTTGATCTCTCGTGCAGTCGATCGGGCACCACACGGCCAACAGCACTGTCAAATCGGAGTCAACGGCAGCCACGTGAAACAAACCGTAACAAGGTCTTGAGGCAGACCAATCGAGCTGCCTTCAAACAAAATGACACACAAAACAATGTTCCATTGGTACTCTTACCAGCTGCTAAAGAATCACCGATGGGTGGTTGTGGGTCCACTGATCTCCATGCCGCCCCATCATCGGAGCAGTGATGAGTGAGTGATCAGTCAGGCCATTTGTTGCTTCGTTCTCCACAGTCAGTCGGGATTGTCCACTTACGCCTCATCATCAAAGACTGGGCATAATACCAGTCCTCGAAGACAATTGCCGGAGCGGCTCAACAGCATCCAGGGCCAATCCTCAGCCCGGAGAAATCACATGATTGCGTTCTTCCTCCACTATACTGTACAATACGTAAAGCCTTCTACAATCGACTGACGATTGGTCAGTCAGTCGAGTCAGGGTTCAGTGACCAGGAGTGACACAGGTTTCCAAAGAAGCGCGGCAGTGTCCATCGGAGGTGTGGTTTCTGTACACCTGCAAAAGAGATCTTCGACGCAACTGCTCATCAGTCATATGCAGCGGTCCAGCTGCAGCGTCTCGTCAAAGTGATTGTGCTCCTCAATTCTTCTGGAACGTTTACACTGAGCGTCCCGCCACGTGGCCCGTACTGCACCTGCAGTTTCGTCCACTGGACACAAAATTTGGGCTTTGTGGACGAATCGGCAGGTGCGTTTGTGAGTCAAAGCGCCCCAACTCCTCCAACCAAGACGCGGGTATGGAGACCACCGCGACACATCTCTCCCCGTCTTCATTCTCCTTGGGTCGAGGCGTGGGTCTCACCGAACGTCCCGCTCGCTGAGTGGTCGAGATTCCAAGTCTCCAGTTGCCCTCAGGCGGAACGAGTGGACGGCTGCAAATCTTCGGAAGTGGGATGGAACTTTTCCAGCGGCAGGCCACTTTCAGTAATTTATGTTTACCCCCCGCCACGCACGGTCTCAACAAATTTTTGGCGAAATTTCGGGAAACGCGAGTCGTTTTCTTTCCTTCCGATCCTTCGAACTTTTTTTTCTTTTTCTTTCGTGTCGACAATGAGACCAGTTGTCCGGCAGCACTTCAAGAAAAAAAAAAAAGTTGGCGAAGAAAACAAAAAAAAAAACGCCAACAAACGAAATGAGGTTTTACTAGCGTTATTTATTTTGCAGGGGCTGCACCGCGAGAAGGCTTGCACTAATCCTTTGTAGACTGGGCGCTTGGAAGTGAACGGAGATGGGCCCCTTGAATCCACGCACGAGACCCGAGGGCCCCCTCGGATCCTGCGATCTCGCTTTCGCCCCCCACCCCCTCCCCTGTACTTACGAGAGCATTTCTTTCGGCGCCTGACGAGCGGCTCGCCACACCCCAGGAGCTCCTCACCAGTTGGTAATAAGAGTAGCGTCTTGACCTCCAGCGAGCGTGGGTTTCGGTGTCGGACGGCCGAGTCGGTCTCCATGCAATCGGGACTCGGCGGCCACCAAGAGAGCGAGCCCCAGCGCCACCCCCAGCTCCCGTCGCTTCGAGGTCAGTGGGGTGAGAGGGGGGATGGGGCCCTCGCGGATCGAGCGGAGACTTCGTTTCGCCAGGAGCGGCGTTGGCCCGAAGAGCCCTACCGGTCGCCGCTGCTGGCGCCGCGAGTGGCCGAACTGCGCAATCGCTACTCGCCGTACCACCAACTCTACAACCACCAGCGCAGCCAACTTGGGTCTCCACGCCGTAGTTCGTCATTGACCAACTCGCCCGTCCAGTTCGCCCAGCAACCTTTTCCAAATTTCCCCAGTGAAAATGACATGACTCGCCGAGAGCTGCGACGCCACGAATCTTGGCCAACGAACTTGAGATTACCGGAACGACGGCCAACAAACGATCTTTCCATCGAACATGAGCTGGACGATCCGGACGGACGGCTGCGATCCAGTTCCACGGAAATTGGGGGCGCCTTCAGCCAATATTATGAGGCCTCCTCGTCTGCATTTGCTTTTCGCGACGATACTCACAGCCCTGACGAGGAGCACTCGGACGGAGTGGCGGTTCCGTGGATTGCTGGCGTCGGACGGATTTCGATGAACGACAACAGCCCCGCTGTATCGCCGCGAGGTGATAATGCCGAAGCAAAGCAAACCGGGACGACGCCACCGATTCCTACGACCAACAAACCCTCGCGTTACCTGCGTGAAATGGACCGTCGCATCATCCTGTCTCGTCTCGCTAAAGGCGAAAAGCAAGCGGCGCTTGCCAAAGAGTACCAGGTCAGCCGCTCGACAATTTGCAACTTGTTCAAGCAACGGGACATTGTTCTGGCCCGCAAAGATGAGAACCCGCTCTCTCGCCACCCGAAAAAGAACAGATACTTGCTTGCGAACACCGAAGTTCCTCGCGTGGGGTTCTCGGCAGTCTCGGTATCTTCGACGGTGCCCGTCGCGGCAAACCAAGCAGACGATCTGGAAGAAAAGCGGGCCGAACCGACGGATTTTTTCTCGTTCAGTGATGAAGTCGTGATCGAAGTCGACTCGCGCGCCATATCACTGCTCAAGACGAGGATACACAGCCGCGACACGACAGATGACGAGTTCAAGCGGTGCTGTGCTCGTCTGACGCGGCTGCTGATCGAAGAGAGCCTGGCTGTCGTGGCCTCTCGATCGCCGCATCGCGACGAAGACGCTTCCGGGTCGAGCCGGAGTCTTTGTGCCATTTCGATGGAATTGTCTGGACGTTCAATGCTCGACGCCTTCCGTGCTATCGAACCGGATCGACTCACTGGATCAATCCGTCGAACGGATCTAGATACTGCATTGTTGGCGCTCCATGACGCCCACCACTCGCACGACTTGACAAACTTCGAAGTACTATTGCTTGACGTTGTCATCGCCTCTGGTGACGCCGTTTGTGCAGCCATTGACTCGCTGCGCGCGCACGGCGTCAAGCCGGAGCAGGTTGCTGTGGTCGCGCTCTTTGTCGCACCAGAGGTTGTCGCGCTTGTACAGTACGCCCACCCACAAGTTCGCATTCTTTCCGCGGGGATCGACCATCAACTCCACACCCGTGTGAACAAATCAGACGCCGCTTCTGCGTCGTCTTCACGAGTTTTCTTAGAACGCTATCGCCGAGTCGTTGGCTTATGAACACAAAGGAATTGTTCAAACCACACAGATAGATATTTCTCCACCTCTGGAGACAATTACGTAAATACACCAACCATAATAACGCTTACACGGCAGTAGATCCGTTTGGGTGCCCACTTCCTGGGCCCCGGATGGAGTCTTGACCTGCAGCCATCGACAGAGGAGCGAACGCGCCAGCGCCCATCAATGCTGGGTCACTGTCGAAAAAGAACTGGTGAGTCTGTGCATCCTGTGGGAGAGTCATCTGGTGTAAGTGGGGATTGACAGCGACTACGCTGAGCGGGGCGGGGTCTCCTTGTCCAGTTGGTGCGATTGGTGTCGGCTGGAACCCCAAACTGCTAATTGCTCGAGTCGACTTTGGGTCAGGCGCTAGCTGGTTGTACAGCGCCATGGGGTGGATCTGGTATGATGCGTTAATCATGTTGTGTCTTGCAGTTTGGACGGGTATCTGGGCTGTCGCTTGAGACATGGGCACAGGGGGAGCACTTCCAAGCATTTGATCCTGTTGCATGGGCATTGACACTTGCGTGGGCATCATAATCCCACTGTGGAATTGTTGAGTCCCCATCAACTGTTGCTGGCTCGCAGCGTCGACAGATGGAGGCAAGTGGTGCGAGTTTGAATTCGAAACGTAACGAAGGGCTGAACCAGTGCTTGGCATAACTTGCAAAGTCTGATAAGTCGCAGCATCCGTTGACACGTCGCTCAAGTGGCCACTCTCGCCACCATCGTCGGTGCTCTGTGCCGAGGATGACTGTTTGCTTGCCTTCTTGGCCTCGTACCTCTTCCGGCATCGCTCTCGTTCCTTCAGCTTTTGTTCTTCGGTCGCGTTTTGCCGCCGCATACGGCTTCGCAATGCCTCGCGCTGGCGCTGCTCTTCGGTGGCATTGCGCCGTCGCTCGCGACTGCGAAGAACTTCTTTCTCGCGCATGGCTTGGCTCGCGTCCTCCCGACGTTTCTTGCTTCGGACAGACTCCTCGACTCGTTTCTTTTTGCGTTTTCGCCGCTCATAGTCGGCTTGTCGCTGCACTGGCGTGAGATTTTCCCGCCGCTTCTTGCTTCGCAGAGCTTCTGTTTTTCGCTCTTCAGTTGTTGCGCGGAGTCGACGAAGTCGTGATCGCTCGGCCTCTGCCATCCTCTGCTGAATCGTGCGACTGGAGACAGGTAGCGGAGCTCTGTGGGCGCCTGTAGCAGTCGTGGGTGGCTCGACGACCTCACCGTCTCGTAAGCTCATAAGAGCCGCGTTCTGTACATCTGGAAGCGACCGCAGAAAGGCTTCGTAGGCAGCTTCGTGGAATTGCCGCAGGTGAAGAAACGCCTGTCCACGACCGAGCTCATTCAGCTCGAATACATGCGTCAAGTCTGCCTTGCCGTCGTTGCAGCTACAGTGATTCGAGGGGCACAAGTTGTCAAGGTCTGTGAGTACACGAGAGAAAGCTCTCTAAAAAGAAGAGACTGCGCAACTCACAGGCGGCAGGACCAGCACTCGTTCTCCGTGATCTCGCTCCACTTGTTGTCCTGCATGGAAATCTACCCGACTGTCTTCAGCAAACCAGCACCGAACAGCTCACACGAAAACCTCAACACGTTACCATGCGCTTCTCCGTGGACTTGAGCTGGCCGAACCACGCGTTTGCGTCCCGCTTGCGCCTCGGTCCGAACCGCGTCTTGCTGTTCTCTTCCTCCGAGTACCCATTGAATCGATAGAGCAGGTTCTTCAAGTGGCACGCCTTAAAGTGCGTCACAAAGTACCTACACGACCACTCTCAGAAACCTCGTCTCCCGGGGGAAAATGCAGCAGCGAGACCCACCGCGGGTGGCGCAGGAAGTCGAAGAAGAAGTTCTCGTTGCATTCCTCGCAGCGGATGAAATTCGCCTTGATGAGGTCGAAATGCTCCTCCATCCGCAGGAACCGCCACGGCATTTTTCCTCAGAAATTTGGGCCCCGGAGAAGCCGCAGAGCTGAGGTTCTAGAGGGAGATGGAGCGCGAGAGGCAGCGCGTTCGACGGCGGAGGATCTGCGCTACGAAGAGGCCTGTCGTCGGGCGCGGTCAGGCGCGCGCAGAGAGGAGCAGGCTCGCGCGAAGAGAGGCGTCGCGACGACTCCTCCCGTCGGGATGCTGGAGGCTGTTTTAGTCTGTGGGACCAGTCCCTGCCAGTATAGAGGGATGGTAAATGCTCCACAAGAGAGGGCCGTGTGAATTGATGCAAATTTTAAAAATAATATCCATTGATCATGAAGTATTGCAGTTTCTACGTGGCCAATCACCACTCCGTGGAATGAGTCGGCGAGGTCGAAACCACTTGAAACGGATCCCTGCCAAAGACGATAGCAGCAATAAATATTTATCATAGTAAATGTATTTGTGACGTACTGAAAAGTGTTGACCTTGTGAAAAAGATCAAACTAGGTTCGTGCTCAACGCATGAAATACTCTATATTAGTTTCGGTTGGGCGACCATGCGTCGATGTTGCTTTGCGTTGATCGCGAGGCCAATTGTCCGGTCGCACTCGATAAATTGCGAGAACTCGCGACAATCGTGGCCCGAAGCGCTATGACGATTTCAAGATCATTCAAATATTCAAAACTACTATTCAAGTAGCCTGCACTGAACAATCGCTCCATCATATCAAGCATAAAAAGTCCACCCACGAACGATCTCAAACAGTCCTTAGTCCTTTATATCCAATCTCAACACAGAAGAGGCGTAGGGGAACTTGGAGATCACACCAGTCCCACGAAGCCACCGTTAACCACGCCACCCGATTGGATAACAACACAACTTGCAAACGCTACGACTGACAGGGGACTACCACTCGCACAGACGAGGCACTTTGAGACGCGCACACGCGCACACCGCTCGCTTAAATCTTCGTGAGGTGAATGTCGCTCGTGGCGTAGTTGCAGAGCGGCGGCAAGGGCCCATCACCAAGCATGACTGGCTCCGAGCCATCCGTCTTGCCCTGCGACCACGTGCACACCTTGACGCTCGACTTGCTCGACTTGATGTAGATGTTCGAGAAGGTGGCCTGGTCGCCGAAGTTCTTGTTGACGGTAGCGATGCCGGCGGTCGGGTTGACCGCGAGCACGTTGGAGATGGTGACCTTGCGCGCGACCTGGGTCTTGCAGTTGCCGCACGAGCGGTAGACCTTGCCGAAGTTCTGCGCGTAGAAGCCGTCAATGATGACGTGTCCGGCGCCGTTGTGCTGGATGAGCTTGTCATTGCCGCTGCGCGCGCCGCCGCCTGTGATAGTGGCGACGCTGGAGGCCGACCCGCCCTTGATGGTCAGCGCGTCCTCGCACACGTCGTCCCACCAGACGTTCTCGAGCTTGCATCCGTGGTTCTCGCAGTGGACGCCCTCGGCCTGGTTCTTGCCGATGACGACGTTCTTGAGCGTGGCGCCGGGCTCAACAAGGAAGACAGCATTCTCGGGACCAGTCTCGTTATCCCCGGTGCACGTGATGTCGGATCGCTCGTAGACCTGCATCTTGCCGTCGAAGACGGTGCCGGCCTTGACGGTGATGGGTTTGTTGTTTCGCACGGGCGTGCCTTGATACGCTGGCCACGATCCTGAGGGGACTGGGGCAGCCGAGGTCGAGGCAAGAGCAATGATAGCGAGGATGGCGGTCTTGGTCGTGGCGATCATGGTTTCTTGGTCTGCACGGAGGACTTGAATGGGTTGGGAAGCTTGGGAGCTAGCTGGTTGCTTGGTCGGATGGAAATTGGAAAGTGAGAAGACGAGCAGCGCGGTTCGTGAAGCCCCCCCCCCCTGAGAGTGCTGGAGTCTAGCTCGGTTCGTGGTAAGGCGTTGACGCGAGACACAATCGCAGTCGAACTCGCAGTCACAGTTGCAGTTCCATCCACAATCGTAGCCGCGCAATCGTCGTCGCAATTGCCATGGTCTGCGATCACGGCGCCGATCTCAGCCTCGAGCTAGGTGCGTCGTGGCGACATGCGAGACTGATTACACTTCATTGATCTGCTGTCCCCAGAGCTTTGCTGATGGCTGATCCAACACGCTTGCTCGATGGATTGTGGACTTTACGGTATGCGGTCCTTCCATTCTGGTGCGTGCACCGTGAGTCGCCGCAAATCATTTTTGCTTTGCAGGGACCCAACGCTTCCGTGTAAAGATTTTGACGAGGATGGGTAGGGTATTCACCGAGTGGGTTGTTGAAGTTGTCCTGAGAGATTGGCTACGAACATCTTGACGAAAGATGCTCCTATTTTACTTGTACCGAGTTGATTGTCGAGATGGGCCCTTCCCAACTGAGTCAAATTCGTGCAGTATTGGCCCATCTCATGAACTTGGTGAGATAGGCCAATCAGACCAAACATTCGTCTGGATTATGTGACGAGTCGATCGAAACGAAAATTTGCCGGTGCTGAAGTGCTTTGAGCATGATCTGGAATTCCCACACCTTCAAAGCTACTTTGCTGTACTGACAACAGCCGATCGTAGTCTTGGTACCACCTGAGCGCTTCGATGGTGAGAAGAGTCGAGGATGGTGAATGCGTGGCACACTCAAGGAGCAATGAGTGCGTGGAGGACCGAGAACCGAGTTGGTGAGAGCAGAAGACTGAACTGGTGACGGAATTGCAGATATGGCAGCCCAGTCAAAATGCTAGAACACTCTAAGCGAACCTAGGGGTTGGATCAACACCGCTCAAGGGGCATGAGGAAGCCGCCAGATTCCTGAACGATCGCCAACTTCCCTTAGACCGATTGATATCAACAAGCTGGGTCGAGCAGACTAAGCGGTTGGTTGGTGCGGTATGGGACGAGCCGGTCCGATCGAGGATTGCCGGCTGAGCTTAGAGAATGATCTGTGCAAGCAGCCACCCTCTTTCTCGTACTGCTGAGTCGAGGAAAGGACGGAGTGCCCATCGAAGTTGATGGTCAGCCAGCATTCCATCTTGCATTGCAGTGCGTCATTCTCGTTTATTTGAGGCAGACCACGGTCGACAAGATTTCTGTGCTGGATAACCTAGTCAAAACAACCGTAATTTGCTTTCCGCTAATTAGGTCGAGTAACCGAGACTAATTAAGAGGTGCGACCGAGCTCGGAAGCGAAAGTTCCGTATGGTTTGGAGTCCTTTGAAGCTAAAAAACAGGGTCGCTAGACCCGGCTATAGGATTCATAATTAGTGCGATCCAATAGACCTCACCTTCAAAGTCAAAGTCCTTTGAAGCTAAATGGTGGTCTTGTTCAACTCGGCTCGTGCCCCTACGGTAGGACAGGTAAACAGTGGCACTGGGGGGGGGGGGGGGGGGGGGGGGGGTCTACGTGAGCTCGTGCGCTTAGGAAGAGCACCTCTCTCGATCAACCAGAACCGCCGGTTGCAGCTGCATCAGTAGCATCGAACACGACCGATCAAATGAGAGCCATTAGTGTGCGTGCTAACGGTGACGAATAGGCTATCGATGCTATCGTCTACATTGAAGTCTGGATGCCGAAGAGCTGGACCGACCAGAATCTCGCCTCGATCGGACTCGATTTCGTCGAGATATTCCTGCAAGTTTGTGAAGATCGGCAAAAGATGGGACGATGCTTTGGGTTGAATGCTGTCGTCACGGATAAGACCACCTTCTCGCACCGTAGGGCGCAAGGACCAAACGATTGATTGAAGATGTATCGCACTGCTTAACACTGTGCACAGGATTCATCTGGCAATTGCCAGATCAACATCATAATCTATTGACTGGAAGTGCGGCGTGGCTGGTGATGATGATGATGGCAGCGGTCTCTGTTGTATCGATTTCAATCCGACGAGGATCATTGTGATGAGGTGGAATGAATCAAACAAAGACACGAGATCATAGGATTGTAACCAACTCTATGCATCCCTCCGTTTCATACTATGTGATTTGTTTTACCCCCTTCACATTCAGTCTACATCAACAAAGACGTGTGGCTTGGGCTGGCTCTATCAGTACTTCAATGGTCCAATTGTTCGTCACCTGACACAAATACCTGTCGGAATCGCAGCCAATGCATTTGTGATTGGCGAACAATGGGCGATATCAGCTTTTGAGCCCAAAATTTGTAGAGTAGATGTCCAATTAGCGATCGGTTGTCAGGGCAGAAATTATGGCTCGTTCACAAACAGAGGCGACAGTGACCAAGCACAAACTCAGACAGTTTTACTATTGGCGTCAGATCATGCAAATGAAGTCTATTGGGTTCAACTAGTGAATCTTAATTATTAACGTCAGTTGCTCTCCGAGGAGGAGGCAAGCTATTCGTCGTGTGTGATTGCTTCAACATCGCTCTAGTCCTATGGCGCAACATAGCAGGAGAGAGTTTGGATCACCAGCAGGCACCCAAGTCCGGAAGTCACATTGTTTCATTCACAGATTCAGTACGACTACCGGTAAGGATCCCAAATATTCTGGTTGTCCTGTCTGCTCGAAAACTGGTTTTGTGGGGATGGCAGCAACATGACTAAATGGCTGAAAAGCTGAATGAAGAAGTTGTGGCCAAAACGATTGGGTCGCAAGAACCCCCGAAAGGGAAGATGAGAAATGCACATATCTTTGCCCACACAGACAGCACGCGGAGCGTTTAGATACTGTGTCAAGAGACTACGATCGAAGATCGTGTATGTCAGGCTCGGATGAGGATTGCCCTCACTTGCAGACTGAGAGTCGCTTGGGTATTGTATGTCACTCGTACCGAAATTTGTAAAACGAAGTTTTACCGCACGAGTACTTTAGGTGTTTTGAGAGGTTATCTCACCTCGAACGAGCACTACACAACGAAATGATTACTGACAATCCACTTTGATGGGATCTGTTCCAATGCGAACTAAACTTGGATGGTTGAGGATGATAGACAAGGTGGATCACAACAAAACCATATCGTGTAGAACGTGAAGATCAATTCCGTCCGCCGAGACATCCAGAACCGATCTTTCAGGACAACTTCAACAACCCACTCGGTGAATACCCTACCCATCCTCGTCAAAATCTTTACACGGAAGCGTTGGGTCCCTGCAAAGCAAAAATGATTTGCGGCGACTCACGGTGCACGCACCAGAATGGAAGGACCGCATACCGTAAAGTCCACAATCCATCGAGCAAGCGTGTTGGATCAGCCATCAGCAAAGCTCTGGGGACAGCAGATCAATGAAGTGTAATCAGTCTCGCATGTCGCCACGACGCACCTAGCTCGAGGCTGAGATCGGCGCCGTGATCGCAGACCATGGCAATTGCGACGACGATTGCGCGGCTACGATTGTGGATGGAACTGCAACTGTGACTGCGAGTTCGACTGCGATTGTGTCTCGCGTCAACGCCTTACCACGAACCGAGCTAGACTCCAGCACTCTCAGGGGGGGGGGGGGCTTCACGAACCGCGCTGCTCGTCTTCTCACTTTCCAATTTCCATCCGACCAAGCAACCAGCTAGCTCCCAAGCCTCCCAACCCATTCAAGTCCTCCGTGCAGACCAAGAAACCATGATCGCCACGACCAAGACCGCCATCCTCGCTATCATTGCTCTTGCCTCGACCTCGGCTGCCCCAGTCCCCTCAGGATCGTGGCCAGCGTATCAAGGCACGCCCGTGCGAAACAACAAACCCATCACCGTCAAGGCCGGCACCGTCTTCGACGGCAAGATGCAGGTCTACGAGCGATCCGACATCACGTGCACCGGGGATAACGAGACTGGTCCCGAGAATGCTGTCTTCCTTGTTGAGCCCGGCGCCACGCTCAAGAACGTCGTCATCGGCAAGAACCAGGCCGAGGGCGTCCACTGCGAGAACCACGGATGCAAGCTCGAGAACGTCTGGTGGGACGACGTGTGCGAGGACGCGCTGACCATCAAGGGCGGGTCGGCCTCCAGCGTCGCCACTATCACAGGCGGCGGCGCGCGCAGCGGCAATGACAAGCTCATCCAGCACAACGGCGCCGGACACGTCATCATTGACGGCTTCTACGCGCAGAACTTCGGCAAGGTCTACCGCTCGTGCGGCAACTGCAAGACCCAGGTCGCGCGCAAGGTCACCATCTCCAACGTGCTCGCGGTCAACCCGACCGCCGGCATCGCTACCGTCAACAAGAACTTCGGCGACCAGGCCACCTTCTCGAACATCTACATCAAGTCGAGCAAGTCGAGCGTCAAGGTGTGCACGTGGTCGCAGGGCAAGACGGATGGCTCGGAGCCAGTCATGCTTGGTGATGGGCCCTTGCCGCCGCTCTGCAACTACGCCACGAGCGACATTCACCTCACGAAGATTTAAGCGAGCGGTGTGCGCGTGTGCGCGTCTCAAAGTGCCTCGTCTGTGCGAGTGGTAGTCCCCTGTCAGTCGTAGCGTTTGCAAGTTGTGTTGTTATCCAATCGGGTGGCGTGGTTAACGGTGGCTTCGTGGGACTGGTGTGATCTCCAAGTTCCCCTACGCCTCTTCTGTGTTGAGATTGGATATAAAGGACTAAGGACTGTTTGAGATCGTTCGTGGGTGGACTTTTTATGCTTGATATGATGGAGCGATTGTTCAGTGCAGGCTACTTGAATAGTAGTTTTGAATATTTGAATGATCTTGAAATCGTCATAGCGCTTCGGGCCACGATTGTCGCGAGTTCTCGCAATTTATCGAGTGCGACCGGACAATTGGCCTCGCGATCAACGCAAAGCAACATCGACGCATGGTCGCCCAACCGAAACGCTGCGAGCGTCTTAGAGCAGTGCAGAGACGCAGTCTCCATTCCCACGGTGACTGATCGTGGACGAAAGTGACAGCGGGTGCAGCTAATGTGGCTTACAGTGGCGACTGAACTGCGCAAAGTCGCGCGGCAGTCCGCCACGGCACTCACATGATGGCCATCATCGAACACTCTGCGAAATCTAATGCTATCCTCTATCAAATCCGATCGTCCAGTGTGTTCTGGGCAGCTGTCCAGTAGATTCCGTCTACGAGTAAATTGGGTGAAATCCACAATACATTGCCACTGACATTAGTTAGCACCACATTCTCATGCAACAGAATTGAAACTGACCGTGACGTGGACGCTAGCGTTAGCTGGCAAGCTTTCTCGACGATAGCTCTCTTCGAAGCTCGCCCCGGCTCATCTTCATCTATTCAGGGGATACGCCATCGACACCGAAGTCACACTCAAGAACGATGTATATTCTACTATTTTTCTTGTTTTTTGGGCCGGGGATTCTTCTCGAAGATTTGGATGAATACACACACACATGGTGCGGATCCCAACTGATACTGCAGGCAGTAAAGCCGCACGAGTGAATGGACGAGTCTACATTCTGCGCCTCACACCACGCTAGTTCTTGGTGAGGTGGATCTCGCTCTCGGCGTAGTTGCAGAGCGGCGGCAAGGGCCCATCACCAAGCATCTCCGGCTCCGAGCTGTCCGTCTTGCCCTGCGACCACGTGCACACCTTGACCTTGGACTTGCTCGACTTGATGTAGATGTTCGAGAAGGTGGCCTGGTCGCCGAAGTTCTTGTTGACGGTAGCGATGCCGGCGGTCGGGTTGACCGCGAGCACGTTGGAGATGGTGACCTTGCGCGCGACCTGGGTCTTGCAGTTGCCGCACGAGCGGTAGACCTTGCCGAAGTTCTGCGCGTAGAAGCCGTCAATGATGACGTGTCCGGCGCCGTTGTGCTGGATGAGCTTGTCGTTGCCGTTGCGCGCGCCACCGCCCGTGACGGTGGTGACGCTCGAGGCCGACCCGCCCTTGATGGTCAGCGCGTCCTCGCACACGTCGTCCCACCAGACGTTCTCGAGCTTGCATCCGTGGTTCTCGCAGTGGACGCCCTCGGCCTGGTTCTTGCCGATGATGACGTTCTTGAGCGTGGCGCCGGGCTCGACGAGGAAGACAGCATTCTCGGGACCAGTCTCGTTATCCCCGGTGCACGTGATGTCGGATCGCTCGTAGACCTGCATCTTGCCGTCGAAGACGGTGCCGGCCTTGACGGTGATGGGTTTGTTGTTGCGGACGGGGGTTCCCTTGGCGGTGGGCCACGAGCCGGTGGGCAGCGGCGCGGCGTCGGCGTCGGTGGCGAAGTGTGCGAGCGCGAGCAGCGCGGTGGCGACGGCGATCTTGGTGAGCATGGTTGGGCTGGTTTGGGTTTGGGTTTGAGTTTGGTGTGGTTTGACTTGGTCTGCTGGGGTGTGGTGTTGTTTGCTTGGTTCGACTGGAGTGGTCGGGGGCAAGTTGGGAAGTGAGTGAGGGAGTGAGTGAGAGAGCGAGCGAGTGAGTGAGAGGATGAGAGGGTGTGACGGTGTGACGGTGTGAGGGTGGATGAAAGCGTGGGGCGGCGGCGGTGTGGATGTGGCTGTGGCGGTGTGGGTGGGTGATTGCGTCGTGCCTCTTGGGCACGGATCTCCTCGTGGCAGTTAATGACACGGATGGGAGATGCATGGCAGCCCGGTGGCCGAGTGGCCCGTTGGCCAGGTGGCTGGCTCCCCGGTCCGCCTCGACGCATGCATGCGTTTTGCCGGATTGCGGCCTTGCGTAGTTGCGTAGTTGCGTGGTTGCGTGATTGCCACGTCAATGATTCGTTCGCGTGGGTTGGAGCGTCGGCAGCATAGTCGTGGTCATGGCCGATGGGCGTACTATACGAATCCACAGAGACCTCGGTCTCTAGACGTGTGGATGACGTGCGTCCTGTCTCTACCGACCGGCCTTCGCGTACTATATAGTTTACGGCCAGGATGCGGGCAATCTGTCCGCAGGATGTGCAACTCGCTCTGTTGGTGTGACAGTCTGCACTACGCGACCGACCGCGTGGATGGCACTTCGATTCCGGTTCGAGGACGGATGTGAGTGATATGTGGTGACCGGCTATTAGTAGCTGCTCGGCGAGCCAGCAAAGGATGACTATCGACACGCTTCTTGCTATTCGATACTGCTACCGGCAACCCGCAACCCGCAACCTGCAACCTGCAACCTGCAACCCGGCACTTGGTGCCTGTGACCCGGTCTTGCGTCTCTCGTCTCGCTTCAGCGTCTCAGTGTTGGGTAGGTAGTATCCCAGCCGCGGCTTTGTTGACCAGGACGTCCTACTCTCCTCCACGCGGTCCCATGGAATGATACCTGATCCTGTTCATGTGGGTGAGATGCGTGTGGTGTATCCGGGTATGGATGGGCATGGACAATTTCGTACGTGTGGGCTGGCTCTGCAGCTGGTATGTTGATCACGCGCACGCGGTCGCATGATTGAGGTCATTAATCGGCCGTTGCTCAGGATGGGACAGCATGCAGGATGGACGAGGATTGATTGGGTAAGATAAGCTACGATAGCATAGGTTTGGATACGTTTGGATAGGATAAGATCGGAGATCGGAGCCGAACTGAGAAAGCTGAGCAGACCCGCGCCCCATCACGAATAGGATATGCGACAGTGCTGGATGTATAAAACATGCTCCAGTGCCGTCACTGAGTTCGAGTGTTCGTCGTCGGTTAGTCGGATTGGTGGGAGACTGCGTGCGTAGTGTCATAATGTACAGGGATATGTACTATTCGTCCGAGTGCGTAGAAGGTCCGGATGTTATGCATTTCCTTGTGAGTCTCAACTCGCCTCGTTTCGCCTCAGCTCGTCTCGTCAATATGGACCACCGAGGTTGGTGGAGGAGTATGGCTGTCTTTGCCTGATTGATACATTGGCGTAGGAAATGCGGATCACCGGTCTGGGGAGAATCCGTTTGGGCCAGGGACCTCCCCGCATCTGTGCTTGCGGCGCGGTGGATGGTGAGTCCACTGACGAAACGAGGAGACTTCTGCAGAGCATGATGCACCGACTGCATCGAAGACCGTCGGCGCAACAGAAGAAAGGCTGTGGTGGCCTGAACTCACACTCTTTCGACACGGTTAGAACATAGCGGAGAACGAAAGGTCACTGTCGAGAACATAATCGGTCCATCAAGCTGGACAGCCATTGCTGTATGTCAGGGAGCCATGGCTCCTGACAACACATGGTTTTGTCATCTCTTTCGTGTTCACTTTCACCTTCGCGCAGAGGCAGACCGCAGACGGAGTCATCTGAAGCAGCGGACGGTTTTGTCGCGGTTAATCAGCGGTAGCAGCAGCAATCGAGTCCGGAGTCTCGATTCCAGAGCCTGGAGCCTGGAGCCTGGAGCCTGGAGCCTGGAGCCTGGAGCCTGGAGCCTGGAGCCTGGAGCCTGGAGCCTGGAGCCTAGAGTCTGGAGCCTGAAGCCCGGAGCCTGAAGCCTGGAACCCGGAGCCTAAAGTCCGGATTGCGCAGTCCAGAGTACGGATGTGGCCACTGACCACACCACGCCCACTGACCATCGAAGCGCGTCTTGTCCCTACGGATGGGAACGCAAGGGATCACGCACAAACGCGCGCCGCGAGCGTTCGATCAGCTGACGATTGTTTGTGTCGTTTATGGACCCATCGACTCGCTATGTCGATGGAACGTAAAAATACAAGCTCTTATCTGTCGCTTTCTCATAAGCCACACCAGGCGTCCAATTCTGTGCACTTGACTCTGTGTGTTTTATTGCACAAGCTCTCCCATTCACGAGTGCATGTCTCATGCGAAGCCGTACTCATCCAGCTTCGTGTTTTGACGAAGACCCCACGATCAAGTGGTTTCAAGGATCAGGGAGCAGTGCTCATCCTCAGCGTCTCAGGTCCAGCTGGATGGCAAACAACTTCACTGCGCAGCCTCTCGACCTCTCGACCTCTCGACCTCGGTGCTCGACGTTCACGACGGGCTCTACTGTATATTATATTATCCTATGCTATCCAACCGTGTCCAATCTATGCTCGTCCGTCCTGCATCCTGTCCCATCCTGAGCAACGACCGATTAATGACCTCAAACATGCGACCGCGTGCGCGTGATCAACATACCAGCTGCAGAGCCAGCCCACACGTACGAAATTGTCCATGCCCATCCATACCCGGATACACCACACGCATCTCACCCACATGAACAGGATCAGGTATCATTCCATGGGACCGCGTGGAGGAGAGTAGGACGTCCTGGTCAACAAAGCCGCGGCTGGGATACTACCTACCCAACACTGAGACGCTGAAGCGAGACGAGAGACGCAAGACCGGGTCACAGGCACCAAGTGCCGGGTTGCAGGTTGCAGGTTGCAGGTTGCGGGTTGCGGGTTGCCGGTAGCAGTATCGAATAGCAAGAAGCGTGTCGATAGTCATCCTTTGCTGGCTCGCCGAGCAGCTACTAATAGCCGGTCACCACATATCACTCACATCCGTCCTCGAACCGGAATCGAAGTGCCATCCACGCGGTCGGTCGCGTAGTGCAGACTGTCACACCAACAGAGCGAGTTGCACATCCTGCGGACAGATTGCCCGCATCCTGGCCGTAAACTATATAGTACGCGAAGGCCGGTCGGTAGAGACAGGACGCACGTCATCCACACGTCTAGAGACCGAGGTCTCTGTGGATTCGTATAGTACGCCCATCGGCCATGACCACGACTATGCTGCCGACGCTCCAACCCACGCGAACGAATCATTGACGTGGCAATCACGCAACCACGCAACTACGCAACTACGCAACGCCGCAATCCGGCAAGACGCATGCATGCGTCGAGGCGTACCGGGGAGCCAGCCACCTGGCCAACGGGCCACTCGGCCACCGGGCTGCCATGCATCTCCCATCCGTGTCATTAACTGCCACGAGGAGATCCGTGCCCAAGAGGCACGACGCAATCACCCACCCACACCGCCACAGCCACATCCACACCGCCGCCGCCCCACGCTTTCATCCACCCTCACACCGTCACACCGTCACACCCTCTCATCCTCTCACTCACTCGCTCGCTCTCTCACTCACTCCCTCACTCACTTCCCAACTTGCCCCCGACCACTCCAGTCGAACCAAGCAAACAACACCACACCCCAGCAGACCAAGTCAAACCACACCAAACCTACAACTCAAACTCAAACCCAAACCCAAACCAGCCCAACCATGCTCACCAAGATCGCCGTCGCCACCGCGCTGCTCGCGCTCGCACACTTCGCCACCGACGCCGACGCCGCGCCGCTGCCCACCGGCTCGTGGCCCACCGCCAAGGGAACCCCCGTCCGCAACAACAAACCCATCACCGTCAAGGCCGGCACCGTCTTCGACGGCAAGATGCAGGTCTACGAGCGATCCGACATCACGTGCACCGGCAACAAAGAAAGCGGCGCCGCCACCGCCGTCTTCCTCGTCGAGCCCGGCGCCACGCTCAAGAACGTCATCATCGGCAAGAACCAGGCCGAGGGCGTCCACTGCGAGAACCACGGATGCAAGCTCGAGAACGTCTGGTGGGACGACGTGTGCGAGGACGCGCTGACCATCAAGGGCGGGTCGGCCTCGAGCGTCACCACCGTCACGGGCGGTGGCGCGCGCAACGGCAACGACAAGCTCATCCAGCACAACGGCGCCGGACACGTCATCATCGACGGCTTCTACGCCGAGAACTTCGGCAAGGTCTACCGCTCGTGCGGCAACTGCAAGACCCAGGTCGCGCGCAAGGTCACCATCTCCAACGTGCTCGCGGTCAACCCGACCGCCGGCATCGCCACTGCCAACAAGAACTTCGGCGACCAGGCCACCTTCAAGAACGTGCACATCAAGTCGAGCAAGTCCAAGGTCAAGGTGTGCACGTGGTCGCAGGGCAAGACGGACAGCTCGGAGCCGGAGATGCTTGGTGATGGGCCCTTGCCGCCGCTCTGCAACTACGCTGAGAGCGAGATCCACCTCACCAAGAACTAGCGTGGTGTGAGGCGCAGAATGTAGACTCGACCACTCACTCGTGCGGCTTTACTGCCTGCAGTATCAGTTGGGATCCGCACCATGTGTGTGTGTATTCATCCAAATCTTCGAGAAGAATCCCCGGCCCAAAAAACAAGAAAAATAGTAGAATATACATCGTTCTTGAGTGTGACTACGGTGTCGAAGGCGTATCCCCTGAATAGATGAAGATGCGCCGGGGCGAGCTTCGAAGAGAGCTATCGTCGAATGATCTCGGCAGTTCATGCTGGCGTCCACGTCACTGTCACTGTTGTAGTGTTTCAACGCTGTTACGTGAGAGTGTAGTGTCAATGTCAATGTCAATGTCAATGTCAATGCCAATGTCAATGTCAATGTCAATGTCAATGTCAATGTCAATGTCAATGTCAATGTCAATGTCAATGTCAATGTATCAACATCAATGTATCAACATCAATGTAGCCATCCAGCTTGAATTGAGAAGGGATCAACCGCAGACTTGTCTTCTTCGGGTTGAATCTGGTGATGCGAGGTTAAATCCCAAGCTTTATGTGCTGTGTGAGGCAGGCGAATGCTGAAAATGGCTTGGAAAAAAATTCCGAGTCGTTCCCACCAGCTACGGAGGACCTGGCGAGGGTCTTTCTTCGGAAGGTCAAACACCGTGAAAAGGCTGAACTATGGGTCACGAACCTGGTCATTTGTTGAACTTGGTTGTCCAGCACTCGGAGCGAAGCTCTGAGAGCGGCACGTGGCAGAAGGTAGCTTTGCCACATCGAAGCCACAACCGATCTACAGAGCAAGGTTGCCGATGAACTGCGTCCGTGGTGGCCGCTCGAGCGGAGCGGCGGCTGTATTCGTTCTTTCTTTACTTGCTGGTAACACCGCTCACACTCAGGCCGGCTGTGCCTCGGCCCTGAAAAGTAGGATCCAATTGGAACGTCTAGCGCCTTCAACTGAGCTGCTGCTAGAATTCTCACTAAACAACGACTCTCGGCGAGAAAGACGCTATGGAAAACTGGCGAGACTTTTCGACGGTAGCTCTTTTCAAAGATCGCCCCCGGCGCATCTTCTTCTATTCAGGGGATACGCCTTCGACACCGTAGTCACACTCAAGAACGATGTATATTCTACTATTTTTCTTGTTTTTTGGGCCGGGGATTCTTCTCGAAGATTTGGATGAATACACACACACATGGTGCGGATCCCAACTGATACTGCAGGCAGTAAAGCCGCACGAGTGAATGGACGAGTCTACATTCTGCGCCTCACACCACGCTAGTTCTTGGTGAGGTGGATCTCGCTCTCGGCGTAGTTGCAGAGCGGCGGCAAGGGCCCATCACCAAGCATCTCCGGCTCCGAGCTGTCCGTCTTGCCCTGCGACCACGTGCACACCTTGACCTTGGACTTGCTCGACTTGATGTGCACGTTCTTGAAGGTGGCCTGGTCGCCGAAGTTCTTGTTGACGGTAGCGATGCCGGCGGTCGGGTTGACCGCGAGCACGTTGGAGATGGTGACCTTGCGCGCGACCTGGGTCTTGCAGTTGCCGCACGAGCGGTAGACCTTGCCGAAGTTCTGCGCGTAGAAGCCGTCAATGATGACGTGTCCGGCGCCGTTGTGCTGGATGAGCTTGTCATTGCCGCTGCGCGCGCCGCCGCCTGTGATAGTGGCGACGCTGGAGGCCGACCCGCCCTTGATGGTCAGCGCGTCCTCGCACACGTCGTCCCACCAGACGTTCTCGAGCTTGCATCCGTGGTTCTCGCAGTGGACGCCCTCGGCCTGGTTCTTGCCGATGACGACGTTCTTGAGCGTGGCGCCGGGCTCGACGAGGAAGACGGCGGTGGCGGCGCCGCTTTCTTTGTTGCCGGTGCACGTGATGTCGGATCGCTCGTAGACCTGCATCTTGCCGTCGAAGACGGTGCCGGCCTTGACGGTGATGGGTTTGTTGTTGCGGACGGGGGTTCCCTTGGCGGTGGGCCACGAGCCGGTGGGCAGCGGCGCGGCGTCGGCGTCGGTGGCGAAGTGTGCGAGCGCGAGCAGCGCGGTGGCGACGGCGATCTTGGTGAGCATGGTTGGGCTGGTTTGGGTTTGGGTTTGAGTTTGAGTTGTAGGTTTGGTGTGGTTTGACTTGGTCTGCTGGGGTGTGGTGTTGTTTGCTTGGTTCGACTGGAGTGGTCGGGGGCAAGTTGGGAAGTGAGTGAGGGAGTGAGTGAGAGAGCGAGCGAGTGAGTGAGAGGATGAGAGGGTGTGACGGTGTGACGGTGTGAGGGTGGATGAAAGCGTGGGGCGGCGGCGGTGTGGATGTGGCTGTGGCGGTGTGGGTGGGTGATTGCGTCGTGCCTCTTGGGCACGGATCTCCTCGTGGCAGTTAATGACACGGATGGGAGATGCATGGCAGCCCGGTGGCCGAGTGGCCCGTTGGCCAGGTGGCTGGCTCCCCGGTACGCCTCGACGCATGCATGCGTTTTGCCGGATTGCGGCCTTGCGTAGTTGCGTAGTTGCGTGGTTGCGTGATTGCCACGTCAATGATTCGTTCGTGTGGGTTGGAGCGTCGGCGGCATAGTCGTGGTCACGGCTGACGGGCGTACTATACGAATCCACAGAGACCTCGGTCTCTAGACGTGTGGATGACGTGCGTCCTGTCTCTACCGACCGGCCTTCGCGTACTATATAGTTTACGGCCAGGATGCGGGCAATCTGTCCGCAGGATGTGCAACTCGCTCTGTCGGTGTGACAGTCTGCACTACGCGACCGACCGCGTGGATGGCGCCAGCCGCGGCTTTGTTGACCAGGACGTCCTACCCACGCCCACGCGGTCCCATGGAATGATACCTGATCCTGCTCATGTGGGTGAGATGCGTGTGGTGTATCCGGGTATGGATGGGCATGGACAATTTCGTACGTGTGGGCTGGCTCTGCAGCTGGTATGTTGATCACGCGCACGCGGTCGCATGATTGAGGTCATTAATCGGCCGTTGCTCAGGATGGGACAGCATGCAGGATGGACGAGGATTGATTGGGTAAGATAAGCTACGATAGCATAGGTTTGGATACGTTTGGATAGGATAAGATCGGAGATCGGAGCCGAACTGAGAAAGCTGAGCAGACCCGCGCCCCATCACGAATAGGATATGCGACAGTGCTGGATGTATAAAACATGCTCCAGTGCCGTCACTGAGTTCGAGTGTTCGTCGTCGGTTAGTCGGATTGGTGGGAGACTGCGTGCGTAGTGTCATAATGTACAGGGATATGTACTATTCGTCCGAGTGCGTAGAAGGTCCGGATGTTATGCATTTCCTTGTGAGTCTCAACTCGCCTCGTTTCGCCTCAGCTCGTCTCGTCAATATGGACCACCGAGGTTGGTGGAGGAGTATGGCTGTCTTTGCCTGATTGATACATTGGCGTAGGAAATGCGGATCACCGGTCTGGGGAGAATCCGTTTGGGCCAGGGACCTCCCCGCATCTGTGCTTGCGGCGCGGTGGATGGTGAGTCCACTGACGAAACGAGGAGACTTCTGCAGAGCATGATGCACCGACTGCATCGAAGACCGTCGGCGCAACAGAAGAAAGGCTGTGGTGGCCTGAACTCACACTCTTTCGACACGGTTAGAACATAGCGGAGAACGAAAGGTCACTGTCGAGAACATAATCGGTCCATCAAGCTGGACAGCCATTGCTGTATGTCAGGGAGCCATGGCTCCTGACAACACATGGTTTTGTCATCTCTTTCGTGTTCACTTTCACCTTCGCGCAGAGGCAGACCGCAGACGGAGTCATCTGAAGCAGCGGACGGTTTTGTCGCGGTTAATCAGCGGTAGCAGCAGCAATCGAGTCCGGAGTCTCGATTCCAGAGCCTGGAGCCTGGAGCCTGGAGCCTGGAGCCTGGAGCCTGGAGCCTGGAGCCTGGAGCCTGGAGCCTGGAGCCTGGAGCCTAGAGTCTGGAGCCTGAAGCCCGGAGCCTGAAGCCTGGAACCCGGAGCCTAAAGTCCGGATTGCGCAGTCCAGAGTACGGATGTGGCCACTGACCACACCACGCCCACTGACCATCGAAGCGCGTCTTGTCCCTACGGATGGGAACGCAAGGGATCACGCACAAACGCGCGCCGCGAGCGTTCGATCAGCTGACGATTGTTTGTGTCGTTTATGGACCCATCGACTCGCTATGTCGATGGAACGTAAAAATACAAGCTCTTATCTGTCGCTTTCTCATAAGCCACACCAGGCGTCCAATTCTGTGCACTTGACTCTGTGTGTTTTATTGCACAAGCTCTCCCATTCACGAGTGCATGTCTCATGCGAAGCCGTACTCATCCAGCTTCGTGTTTTGACGAAGACCCCACGATCAAGTGGTTTCAAGGATCAGGGAGCAGTGCTCATCCTCAGCGTCTCAGGTCCAGCTGGATGGCAAACAACTTCACTGCGCAGCCTCTCGACCTCTCGACCTCTCGACCTCGGTGCTCGACGTTCACGACGGGCTCTACTGTATATTATATTATCCTATGCTATCCAACCGTGTCCAATCTATGCTCGTCCGTCCTGCATCCTGTCTTCCCCCCAGCTTCAAGAAGGCCACAATCGCTTGCATTCCAAAAACGGTCAAGCCCCGGACAGGGTTGGACTTTCGACCAGTTGCTCTCCTCGACACGGACTACAAAATCTACTCCAGGCTTCTTTTGAACCGCGTCAGGCCGCATCTTGCGGAACTTGTCTCGCCAACCCAATTCGGTTTCGTCCCTGAACGGCAGGTACATGATGCACTAGACACTTTTCATGCTCTGCAGGCAGTGGCCAACACGGATGGGCAGCTTGCGGATGCCGTCGCTGTGTTGCTGGACTTCGAGAAAGCGTACGATTCTCTGGACCGAACCTTTCTCACTCGTGCCCTCTCCAGGTTAGGTTTTCCCCCGCGCTTCGTTGCCGCAGCGCGCCAGATGCATCTCGCGACGACCGCGGAGTTTGTGGCGAACGCAGAAGTCTCCTCTGAACACCAAATACTCAACGGCATTAGACAAGGCTGCCCGCTGGCGCCGACACTGTTCGTACTTGCGGTGGACCTATTGTACAAGGTCATCGAGCACGATACGGAGTTGCGCGGAATCACGCTCCCGACAGGAGAAGACGTCAGAGCAGCGGGTTACGCAGACGACACCACCGTCTACCTACAACATCCTCGGCATCTTGAGAGACTCTCCACGACAGCGCCTCTGGGTTGAAAGTCAATCTCACCAAAAGCGTCGTTGTGTTCTTCAACAAAGGTGCGGATCGCGGAACAGCAGAAGGGGCAGGCTTCACCATCGCTGCTGAGCGGGATTTGACCCGTCTTCTCGGAGGACAAGTGGCCAGCTCGCCCTCATTGGTCACAATCTGGGACATGACAATGCAGAAGACTCGTGCGCGTCTCTTCCTGGCGGAACTCAAGACCACTAACGTGCGCCAACGCGCCAAACTGCTCCGAGCGATTCTCCTTCCGCAGTTCCTGTACACTGCACGCCATCATTGGCCGAGCTCGACTATCGTGGACCGATGGCAAAAATTGATCGACTCGTTCACTTGGACCGGCTCCCTCGCGGTGGAGGGCACACGTAAGACCCGAGCGTGGATGGCGAAACACGTTGCCCTCCAACCGGTGCAAGATGGGGGCCTTAACACTCTCAACCTCAGGCACGAACTACAACACCTCAGTGTAGCTACGGTCGAACGATGGGCCACGCGCTGCGTCGGTCTCCGCGGGAGCATAGGGAAGATCCTTCTGGACACACACGGGGCAGGGAACATCGACTCTGGACCGGACCGGAAGACTCCAAAACCGCCAACAATCCAGAAAAGTCTCGGGGCTACCGGAGTGCAGTTACGACGGGCTCTCCTGGTGCAGGAACGAGATGAGGACGAGGTCAACTTGCACATGCAGACGCGCTCTGCCCTGCGTGCCTCCGCGCCGCCGAGGCACGAGTGGGACCACGGCTGGTTGCTTGTCGATTACTCCGGCGTAGCGCAAGCACTGGCCCCTCTGCGGAGATACCAAGCGGAAAGACTCGGGCGACTTGACGTACACACGCTCCTCGGCACTTACCCGACGGCAGGAGAAATTCTCCTAAGCGCGACAGGCCGGCCAGTCACCAACGAGGAACTCCACAATTTTCCCACGGCAGGGTTGCGCTTTCGTGATTTACTAGATGTCGAATGGTTGGACGACCTCCGCCTGCGGTTCAGACCGCGCACAGCCGACTTCCCCCTTCCAGATAAGCTGGCCCGGGGTTTCCGGAAACTCTGTGACGAATTAGTCTTATCCCGGCAGGCTGGAGCTCCCAGCACAGCCAGAGGACATCGTTCTACGGCCAGCCAGTCTCGACGTCTGGACCCTCGCTCCCGCTAGAGGAAGATATATGCTCCACTGGAGCCCCGTCGCAGACGTCCAAGTGGCAGTTGGAGTGGTCTGTTCGACGGCCGAGGCGACGCGACTGGCTCAAGACTTCCTTCAGGACGCCCTGGTCCGGTTCGACAGACATCCTTGGCTCGACATTCCCCACCAGATATGGGAGTCGGGAGCAACTATGACGAAAAAAGACGCGAAGAGGATGTTGCTCCGGCGGACAAGGGAACAAACCATGGCGGAGAATCAAGGACGGTTGATGAAATGGCAAACACAAGATCGCGACATAGCTGACGCTCTCGAGTGCCTCAAGTGGAAGGAGATCGCACACCTACCTGGCATCATCGACACCCAGCGCGTACTCATTTTTCGCATCAAAGGAAATCGCCTCAGCAGATGGGATCGGGTGCACCAGCGACCAGGCTGCCCCCACTGCCCAGCACTCGGTTCAGCCGGCGGCGAAAGCGCACATATCTTCTGGGCTTGCCCCAAGGCGCAACTGCTCTGGCAACAAATGCGTCTCCGATGGAGACCCCTATGGACAGACGAGAACGTGCCGACGCCCCAGGAGGACAAGGCAGCCTTCTTCTCCCTGCGCCTCCCTGCAGCACCTGATTTGCTTTGGTCGCACCCGCGCATGACGAGACTCCCAGAACCCACGGAGGAGGCTACCATCGCCACACATGCGGCGATGAATGCTGCCTGGAGGCAGCATTCACTTGTCGTTTTACACACCCTCTGGAGATGGCGCACAGCGCCGGATCGGGTGGAGGAAATTTGGAAGCCAGATCAAGCAAGCGCGATTCTTCACAATGCTCTGCGGTCCTCATTACGAGACTTGAGGTGGACGCGCACAGCAGCGAGCGCAGCAACTCCGCATACCGCAACTGCCATCCAGCTGATCCGCGACGGCGCACCCGGGCAAGACCAGCCCCTCTCCGGCAGTACTCGCCAGGGAGAGCAGTATCTCCTCTTTTTCGACGGAGGTTCCCGTGGCAACCCGGGGCCAGGAGGAGCGGGGGCGGTGGTTGTCCGAATCGCCTCTGACGGGACGGGCGCTGAAGTCATCTTCTCTGCAGCCAGAGCTTTTGCTGATCCCTCCACCACGAACAATCAAGCCGAGTACGAAGGTCTCCTCGCCGGCCTCTCAGCAGCGGCAGAGCACCACTGGACGCCACTCTCCGTCGTCGGGGACAGCATGCTTGTTATCAGACAGATGAGGACATACACATCCCCCCTCAACCGCATCCTCCAGGGAAAGTACGCGAAAGCGCGCCGAATCGCCGACACACTCGGCGTCAAAGCCTGGGATCACCACCCACGGGCAGCTAACCGGATGGCAGACGCGGCAGCAATTCTAGCCATGGACAGTAAGGCCAGCAGTCAGGTGCACCACCCGACTGATCATGTGCTGCACCAAGTCATCGCGGATCTCCTTCCTGGGGACATCGCGCACTGGAGAGAGGGTCATCCTCAGTAAATGTGGTCTAGCGCCGGCTATAGGTTTCTAGATCAGTAAACCAATAGACCTCAATTGAATTCAATTCAGTCCTGCATCCTGTCCCATCCTGAGCAACGACCGATTAATGACCTCAATCATGCGACCGCGTGCGCGTGATCAACATACCAGCTGCAGAGCCAGCCCACACGTACGAAATTGTCCATGCCCATCCATACCCGGATGCACCACACGCATCTCACCCACATGAACAGGATCAGGTATCATTCCATGGGACCGCGTGGAGGAGAGTAGGACGTCCTGGTCAGAGTTTGCAAAGTTGCGCCCGGATAGCTACCCGGGCCGTGAGACGTGATACGGGATGCCAGGCACCAAGCGGCGCGTTGCACGTTGCACGTTGCACGTTGCGCGTTGCGGGTAGCGGGTAGCGGGTAGCGGGTAGCGGGTAGCGGGTAGCGGGTAGCGGGTAACCAAAGACGGGTACATGATATGGAGGACCACGTAGCCAGCAACGTGGATGGGTAGCGTGTAGCGTGTAGCTGGTCGTCCTTCGCTAGCCAAGCAACTGGCCGAGTCGAAGATTCTCTCGCTGGCCGCTGGCCGAGGCAGCTAGCCGAGTCATCTGGTAATCACACCCATGCTCGAAACGCAATCACCACACTCGAACCGCAGTCGCCGCAGTCGAAGCGCCATCAACGCGGTCGGACGGCGTGTACAGATTGTCACAGCGACAGAGCTCGTTGCACATCCCGCGGACAATATGAGCACATCGTGACGAAACAGTACGCAGAGCTCGCCCGGTACAGACACAGGGTACACTGTCACGAGGAGATCCGTGCCCAAGAGGCACGACGCACTCACCCACCCCACAGCCACAGCCGCATCCACACCGCCGCCGCCCCTACGCTTTCATCCACCCTCACACCGTCACACCGTCACACCCTCTCATCCTCTCACTCACTCGCTCGCTCTCTCACTCACTCCCTCACTCACTTCCCAACTTGCCCTCGACCCCTCCAGTCGAACCAAGCAAACAACACCACACCCCAGCAGACCAAGTCAAACCACACCAAACCTACAACTCAAACTCAAACCCAAACCCAAACCAGCCCAACCATGCTCACCAAGATCGCCGTCGCCACCGCGCTGCTCGCGCTCGCACACTTCGCCACCGACGCCGACGCCGCGCCGCTGCCCACCGGCTCGTGGCCCACCGCCAAGGGAACCCCCGTCCGCAACAACAAACCCATCACCGTCAAGGCCGGCACCGTCTTCGACGGCAAGATGCAGGTCTACGAGCGATCCGACATCACGTGCACCGGCAACAAAGAAAGCGGCGCCGCCACCGCCGTCTTCCTCGTCGAGCCCGGCGCCACGCTCAAGAACGTCATCATCGGCAAGAACCAGGCCGAGGGCGTCCACTGCGAGAACCACGGATGCAAGCTCGAGAACGTCTGGTGGGACGACGTGTGCGAGGACGCGCTGACCATCAAGGGCGGGTCGGCCTCGAGCGTCACCACCGTCACGGGCGGTGGCGCGCGCAACGGCAACGACAAGCTCATCCAGCACAACGGCGCCGGACACGTCATCATCGACGGCTTCTACGCCGAGAACTTCGGCAAGGTCTACCGCTCGTGCGGCAACTGCAAGACCCAGGTCGCGCGCAAGGTCACCATCTCCAACGTGCTCGCGGTCAACCCGACCGCCGGCATCGCCACTGTCAACAAGAACTTCGGCGACCAGGCCACCTTCAAGAACGTGCACATCAAGTCGAGCAAGTCCAAGGTCAAGGTGTGCACGTGGTCGCAGGGCAAGACGGACAGCTCGGAGCCGGAGATGCTTGGTGATGGGCCCTTGCCGCCGCTCTGCAACTACGCTGAGAGCGAGATCCACCTCACCAAGAACTAGCGTGGTGTGAGGCGCAGAATGTAGACTCGACCACTCACTCGTGCGGCTTTACTGCCTGCAGTATCAGTTGGGATCCGCACCATGTGTGTGTGTATTCATCCAAATCTTCGAGAAGAATCCCCGGCCCAAAAAACAAGAAAAATAGTAGAATATACATCGTTCTTGAGTGTGACTACGGTGTCGAAGGCGTATCCCCTGAATAGATGAAGATGCGCCGGGGCGAGCTTCGAAGAGAGCTATCGTCGAATGATCTCGGCAGTTCATGCTGGCGTCCACGTCACTGTCACTGTTGTAGTGTTTCAACGCTGTTACGTGAGAGTGTAGTGTCAATGTCAATGTCAATGTCAATGTCAATGCCAATGTCAATGTCAATGTCAATGTCAATGTCAATGTCAATGTCAATGTCAATGTCAATGTCAATGTCAATGTCAATGTATCAACATCAATGTATCAACATCAATGTAGCCATCCAGCTTGAATTGAGAAGGGATCAACCGCAGACTTGTCTTCTTCGGGTTGAATCTGGTGATGCGAGGTTAAATCCCAAGCTTTATGTGCTGTGTGAGGCAGGCGAATGCTGAAAATGGCTTGGAAAAAAATTCCGAGTCGTTCCCACCAGCTACGGAGGACCTGGCGAGGGTCTTTCTTCGGAAGGTCAAACACCGTGAAAAGGCTGAACTATGGGTCACGAACCTGGTCATTTGTTGAACTTGGTTGTCCAGCACTCGGAGCGAAGCTCTGAGAGCGGCACGTGGCAGAAGGTAGCTTTGCCACATCGAAGCCACAACCGATCTACAGAGCAAGGTTGCCGATGAACTGCGTCCGTGGTGGCCGCTCGAGCGGAGCGGCGGCTGTATTCGTTCTTTCTTTACTTGCTGGTAACACCGCTCACACTCAGGCCGGCTGTGCCTCGGCCCTGAAAAGTAGGATCCAATTGGAACGTCTAGCGCCTTCAACTGAGCTGCTGCTAGAATTCTCACTAAACAACGACTCTCGGCGAGAAAGACGCTATGGAAAACTGGCGAGACTTTTCGACGGTAGCTCTTTTCAAAGATCGCCCCCGGCGCATCTTCTTCTATTCAGGGGATACGCCTTCGACACCGTAGTCACACTCAAGAACGATGTATATTCTACTATTTTCTTGTTTTTGGGGCCGGGGATTCTTCTCGAAGAATGGATGGATGGACACACACATGGTGCAGATCCCAACTGATACTGCAGGCGGTAAAGCCGCACGAGTGAGTGGTCGAGTCTACATTCTGCGCCTCACACCACGCTAGTTCTTGGTGAGGTGGATCTCGCTCTCAGCGTAGTTGCAGAGCGGCGGCAAGGGCCCATCACCAAGCATCTCCGGCTCCGAGCTGTCCGTCTTGCCCTGCGACCACGTGCACACCTTGACCTTGGACTTGCTCGACTTGATGTGCACGTTCTTGAAGGTGGCCTGGTCGCCGAAGTTCTTGTTGACAGTGGCGATGCCGGCGGTCGGGTTGACCGCGAGCACGTTGGAGATGGTGACCTTGCGCGCGACCTGGGTCTTGCAGTTGCCGCACGAGCGGTAGACCTTGCCGAAGTTCTCGGCGTAGAAGCCGTCGATGATGACGTGTCCGGCGCCGTTGTGCTGGATGAGCTTGTCGTTGCCGTTGCGCGCGCCACCGCCCGTGACGGTGGTGACGCTCGAGGCCGACCCGCCCTTGATGGTCAGCGCGTCCTCGCACACGTCGTCCCACCAGACGTTCTCGAGCTTGCATCCGTGGTTCTCGCAGTGGACGCCCTCGGCCTGGTTCTTGCCGATGATGACGTTCTTGAGCGTGGCGCCGGGCTCGACGAGGAAGACGGCGGTGGCGGCGCCGCTTTCTTTGTTGCCGGTGCACGTGATGTCGGATCGCTCGTAGACCTGCATCTTGCCGTCGAAGACGGTGCCGGCCTTGACGGTGATGGGTTTGTTGTTGCGGACGGGGGTTCCCTTGGCGGTGGGCCACGAGCCGGTGGGCAGCGGCGCGGCGTCGGCGTCGGTGGCGAAGTGTGCGAGCGCGAGCAGCGCGGTGGCGACGGCGATCTTGGTGAGCATGGTTGGGTTGGTCTTGCGGGGCTACTTGAGTACTTAGTGGCGAATTTGGGAATGATCTGACAAGTCTCATAGGTGAACGAAGTAGTTTGATCGTCGCAGCGAGTGAGAGCGATGTGGTAAGGGAAGGTTTCTGCGTCATCAGATCCGAAAAGATGTGGTCTCGGCAGCTTCAAGCAGCTTACTCTGCCTTCACGAGTCCATGCTTCCCATCATCAAGGAAATCAAGCTATGCGTAGCTCCTTTGCGTCGAGCGGCTAATATTGTACATCTCTTCTTCGTCGCTGAGTCGTCCGGATGTTTGGAACTCGCGTAAATCCAGCTGGCACCATCTCGTAACACCACGACCACTCAACGATGTTGAAGTGATGCTCAAAGAATCCGAGGTGGACCCCACGACCAAGTCGGCCCCATCTCCAGATGGTCCCACTTACCAAATCGTTTGTTGACAACACGGATTGCTGATCTGAGACCAAAAGATCCTACACATTATCGACGATAATTGCATGCGCGTGGAGACGAAATCAAATGCGATCGACATGTTAGTAGTGAGGTGTGAAAGTTGAGTGGGGGTCTTGGGTATGGCGGCAAAGTCGATATTCAGGACCCCACTGAGTGATCTCCAAAGCGCGTACACGATCGATCAAATGCGAGTCAAGAATTCGTTGCGTCGGTCATTGTAGCGCACCGTCGACTGGAACTCGAACAATGCTGTAGAGAAGGTGGTATGGTCGCCTGCGCTTGGTCACAGAACGCCAACGCAAAACTCAAATTTGACAGAGCAAAACAAGAAATCGCAAGTAACGTCACGTCAACATGATGCGTACACTGATGACGCCACTGTAGAAACATCCTGTTCCCCCGAAACCAGGCGGGCTGTTCGATTGTTGAAGATTAACGGTGGACGACTACATCGGAGATCTTGATAGGACTCGCCGATGCGAAAGTCGTCTTCACCCAACAAACAATGCTCCACGACGTGGTTTTATCAGAGTGACCTCTCCTCAACTTCTACATTGCTCGCTTGGAAATTATCGGAGACAAATTGTCATGGGTGCGACCTTTCTTGGAGAAGATAAAGTCCTGACAAAACGAAATGCACAACCGATCGTTTCATTATGTGATTGAAGGCACGAATCAGTTCAGATACTCCCACACAAGCGGAATCATAGACTAGCAAATTGTTAGGATGTATTGGCAATGAAAAGTCGCGAGCTTTTGCCACTAAAAGGTCGCCAGCTATCTTGGATAGCCAGTCTATTAAAGTTGAGTGGATTCCCGATTTCTATAGTGAGTTCAAGTTCATCGAAACATCGCACCGTTGATTTCGCCCATTTTGGATGTACCCCTTATCAAACTCCACTTGAAAACCCACTGGCAATATCAAAGTTGGGGTGTATGTAAATGTCCCCTTTGACACTGTGAAGGTGGGGAGGGTCGCAAGTCAAAGAACCTTTTAGCCGGGTATAACTACCCCGTTTGCTCCACCTGGTGGAGATGAAGCCAGTCGCGAAAGTTATAGGGAGGAAGTTCTTCGAGCCTCCACGCGATGGATTCGCGTATCCGCATACACCCCAGTCACGTAACGTCCCTAAAGGATTATTTCGACCTCCGAGAATTTCTTGCCGCTGACTTGCTTCCGAGTTAGTCTTGGGAATAGTTGGGTCTGACCGAGGTGTATCACAAAGCACTTGAAGGACTTGTTGGTAGAGGGCGTCGGGGAGTACCATGGCTTGTCCTGTCGACCAGATCTTGTCGTCATCATAGCCTCGGGTACGCCATGTCTGGATGGAGACCAGGGACTCCAGCACACACTGCTGCCACACGGCTTGGAAATTTTGGAAGGGATCCGCCGCAGAGTAGTCTTCTTCGGGTTGACTCTGGTAAAGCAAGGTGAGATCCCGAGCTTTCGGCGACGTGTGAGGTAGGCGAACGATGAAGGCAAAGTCTATTTAGCGCAATAAATATACACTAGCTGGAGCTCGATGCGACCCGGAGTTACGGTGGGTCAACCTGGCTGGCAAGCTAGGGGATGTAGGCGGATGCTTCTTCGACACGGGCTCGTGTGGAAACCTAGGGCCTGGAGGTGCTCGATCAGTCTTCATTAGGCTAACCTGTGACACCGTCCATGCCGAAGTCATCGTCAGGTTGAGTCCGGTGATTTCGTGTCAATGTCAATGCCAATGTATTTTTAGTCACGGTCAGTTTCAATTCTGTTGCAGTCTCATGCAACAGAATTGAAACTGACCGTGACGTGGACGCTAGCGTAAGATGGCAAGCTTTCTCGACGACAGCCCTCCTCGGAGCTCGCCCCGGAGCATCTTCTTCTATTCAGGGAATATGCCATCGACACCGTAGTCACACTCAAGAACGATGTATATTCTACTATTTTCTTGTTTTTTGGGCCGGGGATTCTTCTCGAAGATTTGGATGAATACACACACACATGGTGCAGATCCCAACTGATACTGCAGGCGGTAAAGCCGCACGAGTGAGTGGTCGAGTCTACATTCTGCGCCTCACACCACGCTAGTTCTTGGTGAGGTGGATCTCGCTCTCGGCGTAATTGCAGAGCGGCGGCAAGGGCCCATCACCAAGCATCTCCGGCTCCGAGCTGTCCGTCTTGCCCTGCGACCACGTGCACACCTTGACCTTGGACTTGCTCGACTTGATGTGCACGTTCTTGAAGGTGGCCTGGTCGCCGAAGTTCTTGTTGACAGTGGCGATGCCGGCGGTCGGGTTGACCGCGAGCACGTTGGAGATGGTGACCTTGCGCGCGACCTGGGTCTTGCAGTTGCCGCACGAGCGGTAGACCTTGCCGAAGTTCTCGGCGTAGAAGCCGTCGATGATGACGTGTCCGGCGCCGTTGTGCTGGATGAGCTTGTCGTTGCCGTTGCGCGCGCCACCGCCCGTGACGGTGGTGACGCTCGAGGCCGACCCGCCCTTGATGGTCAGCGCGTCCTCGCACACGTCGTCCCACCAGACGTTCTCGAGCTTGCATCCGTGGTTCTCGCAGTGGACGCCCTCGGCCTGGTTCTTGCCGATGATGACGTTCTTGAGCGTGGCGCCGGGCTCGACGAGGAAGACGGCGGTGGCGGCGCCGCTTTCTTTGTTGCCGGTGCACGTGATGTCGGATCGCTCGTAGACCTGCATCTTGCCGTCGAAGACGGTGCCGGCCTTGACGGTGATGGGTTTGTTGTTGCGGACGGGGGTTCCCTTGGCGGTGGGCCACGAGCCGGTGGGCAGCGGCGCGGCGTCGGCGTCGGTGGCGAAGTGTGCGAGCGCGAGCAGCGCGGTGGCGACGGCGATCTTGGTGAGCATGGTTGGGCTGGTTTGGGTTTGGGTTTGAGTTTGAGTTGTAGGTTTGGTGTGGTTTGACTTGGTCTGCTGGGGTGTGGTGTTGTTTGCTTGGTTCGACTGGAGTGGTCGGGGGCAAGTTGGGAAGTGAGTGAGGGAGTGAGTGAGAGAGCGAGCGAGTGAGTGAGAGGATGAGAGGGTGTGACGGTGTGACGGTGTGAGGGTGGATGAAAGCGTGGGGCGGCGGCGGTGTGGATGTGGCTGTGGCGGTGTGGGTGGGTGATTGCGTCGTGCCTCTTGGGCACGGATCTCCTCGTGGCAGTTAATGACACGGATGGGAGATGCATGGCAGCCCGGTGGCCGAGTGGCCCGTTGGCCAGGTGGCTGGCTCCCCGGTCCGCCTCGACGCATGCATGCGTTTTGCCGGATTGCGGCGTTGCGTAGTTGCGTAGTTGCGTAGTTGCGTGGTTGCGTGATTGCCACGTCAATGATTCGTTCGTGTGGGTTGGAGCGTCGGCGGCATAGTCGTGGTCACGGCTGACGGGCGTACTATACGAATCCACAGAGACCTCGGTCTCTAGACGTGTGGATGACGTGCGTCCTGTCTCTACCGACCGGCCTTCGCGTACTATATAGTTTACGGCCAGGATGCGGGCAATCTGTCCGCAGGATGTGCAACTCGCTCTGTCGGTGTGACAGTCTGCACTACGCGACCGACCGCGTGGATGGCGCCAGCCGCGGCTTTGTTGACCAGGACGTCCTACCCACGCCCACGCGGTCCCATGGAATGATACCTGATCCTGCTCATGTGGGTGAGATGCGTGTGGTGTATCCGGGTATGGATGGGCATGGACAATTTCGTACGTGTGGGCTGGCTCTGCAGCTGGTATGTTGATCACGCGCACGCGGTCGCATGATTGAGGTCATTAATCGGCCGTTGCTCAGGATGGGACAGCATGCAGGATGGACGAGGATTGATTGGGTAAGATAAGCTACGATAGCATAGGTTTGGATACGTTTGGATAGGATAAGATCGGAGATCGGAGCCGAACTGAGAAAGCTGAGCAGACCCGCGCCCCATCACGAATAGGATATGCGACAGTGCTGGATGTATAAAACATGCTCCAGTGCCGTCACTGAGTTCGAGTGTTCGTCGTCGGTTAGTCGGATTGGTGGGAGACTGCGTGCGTAGTGTCATAATGTACAGGGATATGTACTATTCGTCCGAGTGCGTAGAAGGTCCGGATGTTATGCATTTCCTTGTGAGTCTCAACTCGCCTCGTTTCGCCTCAGCTCGTCTCGTCAATATGGACCACCGAGGTTGGTGGAGGAGTATGGCTGTCTTTGCCTGATTGATACATTGGCGTAGGAAATGCGGATCACCGGTCTGGGGAGAATCCGTTTGGGCCAGGGACCTCCCCGCATCTGTGCTTGCGGCGCGGTGGATGGTGAGTCCACTGACGAAACGAGGAGACTTCTGCAGAGCATGATGCACCGACTGCATCGAAGACCGTCGGCGCAACAGAAGAAAGGCTGTGGTGGCCTGAACTCACACTCTTTCGACACGGTTAGAACATAGCGGAGAACGAAAGGTCACTGTCGAGAACATAATCGGTCCATCAAGCTGGACAGCCATTGCTGTATGTCAGGGAGCCATGGCTCCTGACAACACATGGTTTTGTCATCTCTTTCGTGTTCACTTTCACCTTCGCGCAGAGGCAGACCGCAGACGGAGTCATCTGAAGCAGCGGACGGTTTTGTCGCGGTTAATCAGCGGTAGCAGCAGCAATCGAGTCCGGAGTCTCGATTCCAGAGCCTGGAGCCTGGAGCCTAGAGTCTGGAGCCTGAAGCCCGGAGCCTGAAGCCTGGAACCCGGAGCCTAAAGTCCGGATTGCGCAGTCCAGAGTACGGATGTGGCCACTGACCACACCACGCCCACTGACCATCGAAGCGCGTCTTGTCCCTACGGATGGGAACGCAAGGGATCACGCACAAACGCGCGCCGCGAGCGTTCGATCAGCTGACGATTGTTTGTGTCGTTTATGGACCCATCGACTCGCTATGTCGATGGAACGTAAAAATACAAGCTCTTATCTGTCGCTTTCTCATAAGCCACACCAGGCGTCCAATTCTGTGCACTTGACTCTGTGTGTTTTATTGCACAAGCTCTCCCATTCACGAGTGCATGTCTCATGCGAAGCCGTACTCATCCAGCTTCGTGTTTTGACGAAGACCCCACGATCAAGTGGTTTCAAGGATCAGGGAGCAGTGCTCATCCTCAGCGTCTCAGGTCCAGCTGGATGGCAAACAACTTCACTGCGCAGCCTCTCGACCTCTCGACCTCTCGACCTCGGTGCTCGACGTTCACGACGGGCTCTACTGTATATTATATTATCCTATGCTATCCAACCGTGTCCAATCTATGCTCGTCCGTCCTGCATCCTGTCTTCCCCCCAGCTTCAAGAAGGCCACAATCGCTTGCATTCCAAAAACGGTCAAGCCCCGGACAGGGTTGGACTTTCGACCAGTTGCTCTCCTCGACACGGACTACAAAATCTACTCCAGGCTTCTTTTGAACCGCGTCAGGCCGCATCTTGCGGAACTTGTCTCGCCAACCCAATTCGGTTTCGTCCCTGAACGGCAGGTACATGATGCACTAGACACTTTTCATGCTCTGCAGGCAGTGGCCAACACGGATGGGCAGCTTGCGGATGCCGTCGCTGTGTTGCTGGACTTCGAGAAAGCGTACGATTCTCTGGACCGAACCTTTCTCACTCGTGCCCTCTCCAGGTTAGGTTTTCCCCCGCGCTTCGTTGCCGCAGCGCGCCAGATGCATCTCGCGACGACCGCGGAGTTTGTGGCGAACGCAGAAGTCTCCTCTGAACACCAAATACTCAACGGCATTAGACAAGGCTGCCCGCTGGCGCCGACACTGTTCGTACTTGCGGTGGACCTATTGTACAAGGTCATCGAGCACGATACGGAGTTGCGCGGAATCACGCTCCCGACAGGAGAAGACGTCAGAGCAGCGGGTTACGCAGACGACACCACCGTCTACCTACAACATCCTCGGCATCTTGAGAGACTCTCCACGACAGCGCCTCTGGGTTGAAAGTCAATCTCACCAAAAGCGTCGTTGTGTTCTTCAACAAAGGTGCGGATCGCGGAACAGCAGAAGGGGCAGGCTTCACCATCGCTGCTGAGCGGGATTTGACCCGTCTTCTCGGAGGACAAGTGGCCAGCTCGCCCTCATTGGTCACAATCTGGGACATGACAATGCAGAAGACTCGTGCGCGTCTCTTCCTGGCGGAACTCAAGACCACTAACGTGCGCCAACGCGCCAAACTGCTCCGAGCGATTCTCCTTCCGCAGTTCCTGTACACTGCACGCCATCATTGGCCGAGCTCGACTATCGTGGACCGATGGCAAAAATTGATCGACTCGTTCACTTGGACCGGCTCCCTCGCGGTGGAGGGCACACGTAAGACCCGAGCGTGGATGGCGAAACACGTTGCCCTCCAACCGGTGCAAGATGGGGGCCTTAACACTCTCAACCTCAGGCACGAACTACAACACCTCAGTGTAGCTACGGTCGAACGATGGGCCACGCGCTGCGTCGGTCTCCGCGGGAGCATAGGGAAGATCCTTCTGGACACACACGGGGCAGGGAACATCGACTCTGGACCGGACCGGAAGACTCCAAAACCGCCAACAATCCAGAAAAGTCTCGGGGCTACCGGAGTGCAGTTACGACGGGCTCTCCTGGTGCAGGAACGAGATGAGGACGAGGTCAACTTGCACATGCAGACGCGCTCTGCCCTGCGTGCCTCCGCGCCGCCGAGGCACGAGTGGGACCACGGCTGGTTGCTTGTCGATTACTCCGGCGTAGCGCAAGCACTGGCCCCTCTGCGGAGATACCAAGCGGAAAGACTCGGGCGACTTGACGTACACACGCTCCTCGGCACTTACCCGACGGCAGGAGAAATTATCCTAAGCGCGACAGGCCGGCCAGTCACCAACGAGGAACTCCACAATTTTCCCACGGCAGGGTTGCGCTTTCGTGATTTACTAGATGTCGAATGGTTGGACGACCTCCGCCTGCGGTTCAGACCGCGCACAGCCGACTTCCCCCTTCCAGATAAGCTGGCCCGGGGTTTCCGGAAACTCTGTGACGAATTAGTCTTATCCCGGCAGGCTGGAGCTCCCAGCACAGCCAGAGGACATCGTTCTACGGCCAGCCAGTCTCGACGTCTGGACCCTCGCTCCCGCTAGAGGAAGATATATGCTCCACTGGAGCCCCGTCGCAGACGTCCAAGTGGCAGTTGGAGTGGTCTGTTCGACGGCCGAGGCGACGCGACTGGCTCAAGACTTCCTTCAGGACGCCCTGGTCCGGTTCGACAGACATCCTTGGCTCGACATTCCCCACCAGATATGGGAGTCGGGAGCAACTATGACGAAAAAAGACGCGAAGAGGATGTTGCTCCGGCGGACAAGGGAACAAACCATGGCGGAGAATCAAGGACGGTTGATGAAATGGCAAACACAAGATCGCGACATAGCTGACGCTCTCGAGTGCCTCAAGTGGAAGGAGATCGCACACCTACCTGGCATCATCGACACCCAGCGCGTACTCATTTTTCGCATCAAAGGAAATCGCCTCAGCAGATGGGATCGGGTGCACCAGCGACCAGGCTGCCCCCACTGCCCAGCACTCGGTTCAGCCGGCGGCGAAAGCGCACATATCTTCTGGGCTTGCCCCAAGGCGCAACTGCTCTGGCAACAAATGCGTCTCCGATGGAGACCCCTATGGACAGACGAGAACGTGCCGACGCCCCAGGAGGACAAGGCAGCCTTCTTCTCCCTGCGCCTCCCTGCAGCACCTGATTTGCTTTGGTCGCACCCGCGCATGACGAGACTCCCAGAACCCACGGAGGAGGCTACCATCGCCACACATGCGGCGATGAATGCTGCCTGGAGGCAGCATTCACTTGTCGTTTTACACACCCTCTGGAGATGGCGCACAGCGCCGGATCGGGTGGAGGAAATTTGGAAGCCAGATCAAGCAAGCGCGATTCTTCACAATGCTCTGCGGTCCTCATTACGAGACTTGAGGTGGACGCGCACAGCAGCGAGCGCAGCAACTCCGCATACCGCAACTGCCATCCAGCTGATCCGCGACGGCGCACCCGGGCAAGACCAGCCCCTCTCCGGCAGTACTCGCCAGGGAGAGCAGTATCTCCTCTTTTTCGACGGAGGTTCCCGTGGCAACCCGGGGCCAGGAGGAGCGGGGGCGGTGGTTGTCCGAATCGCCTCTGACGGGACGGGCGCTGAAGTCATCTTCTCTGCAGCCAGAGCTTTTGCTGATCCCTCCACCACGAACAATCAAGCCGAGTACGAAGGTCTCCTCGCCGGCCTCTCAGCAGCGGCAGAGCACCACTGGACGCCACTCTCCGTCGTCGGGGACAGCATGCTTGTTATCAGACAGATGAGGACATACACATCCCCCCTCAACCGCATCCTCCAGGGAAAGTACGCGAAAGCGCGCCGAATCGCCGACACACTCGGCGTCAAAGCCTGGGATCACCACCCACGGGCAGCTAACCGGATGGCAGACGCGGCAGCAATTCTAGCCATGGACAGTAAGGCCAGCAGTCAGGTGCACCACCCGACTGATCATGTGCTGCACCAAGTCATCGCGGATCTCCTTCCTGGGGACATCGCGCACTGGAGAGAGGGTCATCCTCAGTAAATGTGGTCTAGCGCCGGCTATAGGTTTCTAGATCAGTAAACCAATAGACCTCAATTGAATTCAATTCAGTCCTGCATCCTGTCCCATCCTGAGCAACGACCGATTAATGACCTCAATCATGCGACCGCGTGCGCGTGATCAACATACCAGCTGCAGAGCCAGCCCACACGTACGAAATTGTCCATGCCCATCCATACCCGGATGCACCACACGCATCTCACCCACATGAACAGGATCAGGTATCATTCCATGGGACCGCGTGGAGGAGAGTAGGACGTCCTGGTCAGAGTTTGCAAAGTTGCGCCCGGATAGCTACCCGGGCCGTGAGACGTGATACGGGATGCCAGGCACCAAGCGGCGCGTTGCACGTTGCACGTTGCACGTTGCGCGTTGCGGGTAGCGGGTAGCGGGTAGCGGGTAGCGGGTAGCGGGTAGCGGGTAGCGGGTAGCGGGTAGCGGGTAGCGGGTAGCGGGTAGCGGGTAGCGGGTAGCGGGTAGCGGGTAACCAAAGACGGGTACATGATATGGAGGACCACGTAGCCAGCAACGTGGATGGGTAGCGTGTAGCGTGTAGCTGGTCGTCCTTCGCTAGCCAAGCAACTGGCCGAGTCGAAGATTCTCTCGCTGGCCGCTGGCCGAGGCAGCTAGCCGAGTCATCTGGTAATCACACCCATGCTCGAAACGCAATCACCACACTCGAACCGCAGTCGCCGCAGTCGAAGCGCCATCAACGCGGTCGGACGGCGTGTACAGATTGTCACAGCGACAGAGCTCGTTGCACATCCCGCGGACAATATGAGCACATCGTGACGAAACAGTACGCAGAGCTCGCCCGGTACAGACACAGGGTACACTGTCACGAGGAGATCCGTGCCCAAGAGGCACGACGCACTCACCCACCCCACAGCCACAGCCGCATCCACACCGCCGCCGCCCCTACGCTTTCATCCACCCTCACACCGTCACACCGTCACACCCTCTCATCCTCTCACTCACTCGCTCGCTCTCTCACTCACTCCCTCACTCACTTCCCAACTTGCCCTCGACCCCTCCAGTCGAACCAAGCAAACAACACCACACCCCAGCAGACCAAGTCAAACCACACCAAACCTACAACTCAAACTCAAACCCAAACCCAAACCAGCCCAACCATGCTCACCAAGATCGCCGTCGCCACCGCGCTGCTCGCGCTCGCACACTTCGCCACCGACGCCGACGCCGCGCCGCTGCCCACCGGCTCGTGGCCCACCGCCAAGGGAACCCCCGTCCGCAACAACAAACCCATCACCGTCAAGGCCGGCACCGTCTTCGACGGCAAGATGCAGGTCTACGAGCGATCCGACATCACGTGCACCGGCAACAAAGAAAGCGGCGCCGCCACCGCCGTCTTCCTCGTCGAGCCCGGCGCCACGCTCAAGAACGTCATCATCGGCAAGAACCAGGCCGAGGGCGTCCACTGCGAGAACCACGGATGCAAGCTCGAGAACGTCTGGTGGGACGACGTGTGCGAGGACGCGCTGACCATCAAGGGCGGGTCGGCCTCGAGCGTCACCACCGTCACGGGCGGTGGCGCGCGCAACGGCAACGACAAGCTCATCCAGCACAACGGCGCCGGACACGTCATCATCGACGGCTTCTACGCCGAGAACTTCGGCAAGGTCTACCGCTCGTGCGGCAACTGCAAGACCCAGGTCGCGCGCAAGGTCACCATCTCCAACGTGCTCGCGGTCAACCCGACCGCCGGCATCGCCACTGTCAACAAGAACTTCGGCGACCAGGCCACCTTCAAGAACGTGCACATCAAGTCGAGCAAGTCCAAGGTCAAGGTGTGCACGTGGTCGCAGGGCAAGACGGACAGCTCGGAGCCGGAGATGCTTGGTGATGGGCCCTTGCCGCCGCTCTGCAATTACGCCGAGAGCGAGATCCACCTCACCAAGAACTAGCGTGGTGTGAGGCGCAGAATGTAGACTCGTCCATTCACTCGTGCGGCTTTACTGCCTGCAGTATCAGTTGGGATCTGCACCATGTGTGTGTGTATTCATCCAAATCTTCGAGAAGAATCCCCGGCCCAAAAAACAAGAAAAATAGTAGAATATACATCGTTCTTGAGTGTGACTTCGGTGTCGATGGCGTATCCCCTGAATAGATGAAGATGCGCCGGGGCGAGCTTCGAAGAGAGCTATCGTCGAATGATCTCGGCAGTTCATGCTGGCGTCCACGTCACTGTCACTGTTGTAGTGTTTCAACGCTGTTACGTGAGAGTGTAGTGTCAATGTCAATGTCAATGTCAATGTCAATGTCAATGTCAATGCCAATGTCAATGTCAATGTCAATGTCAATGTCAATGTCAATGTCAATGTCAATGTCAATGTCAATGTCAATGTCAATGTATCAACATCAATGTATCAACATCAATGTAGCCATCCAGCTTGAATTGAGAAGGGATCAACCGCAGACTTGTCTTCTTCGGGTTGAATCTGGTGATGCGAGGTTAAATCCCAAGCTTTATGTGCTGTGTGAGGCAGGCGAATGCTGAAAATGGCTTGGAAAAAAATTCCGAGTCGTTCCCACCAGCTACGGAGGACCTGGCGAGGGTCTTTCTTCGGAAGGTCAAACACCGTGAAAAGGCTGAACTATGGGTCACGAACCTGGTCATTTGTTGAACTTGGTTGTCCAGCACTCGGAGCGAAGCTCTGAGAGCGGCACGTGGCAGAAGGTAGCTTTGCCACATCGAAGCCACAACCGATCTACAGAGCAAGGTTGCCGATGAACTGCGTCCGTGGTGGCCGCTCGAGCGGAGCGGCGGCTGTATTCGTTCTTTCTTTACTTGCTGGTAACACCGCTCACACTCAGGCCGGCTGTGCCTCGGCCCTGAAAAGTAGGATCCAATTGGAACGTCTAGCGCCTTCAACTGAGCTGCTGCTAGAATTCTCACTAAACAACGACTCTCAGCGAGAAAGACGCTATGGAAAACTGGCGAGACTTTTCGACGGTAGCTCTTTTCAAAGATCGCCCCGGCGCATCTTCATCTATTCAGGGGATACGCCATCGACACCGAAGTCACACTCAAGAACGATGTATATTCTACTATTTTTCTTGTTTTTTGGGCCGGGGATTCTTCTCGAAGATTTGGATGAATACACACACACATGGTGCAGATCCCAACTGATACTGCAGGCGGTAAAGCCGCACGAGTGAGTGGTCGAGTCTACATTCTGCGCCTCACACCACGCTAGTTCTTGGTGAGGTGGATCTCGCTCTCAGCGTAGTTGCAGAGCGGCGGCAAGGGCCCATCACCAAGCATCTCCGGCTCCGAGCTGTCCGTCTTGCCCTGCGACCACGTGCACACCTTGACCTTGGACTTGCTCGACTTGATGTGCACGTTCTTGAAGGTGGCCTGGTCGCCGAAGTTCTTGTTGACAGTGGCGATGCCGGCGGTCGGGTTGACCGCGAGCACGTTGGAGATGGTGACCTTGCGCGCGACCTGGGTCTTGCAGTTGCCGCACGAGCGGTAGACCTTGCCGAAGTTCTCGGCGTAGAAGCCGTCGATGATGACGTGTCCGGCGCCGTTGTGCTGGATGAACTTGTCGTTGCCGTTGCGCGCGCCACCGCCCGTGACGGTGGTGACGCTCGAGGCCGACCCGCCCTTGATGGTCAGCGCGTCCTCGCACACGTCGTCCCACCAGACGTTCTCGAGCTTGCATCCGTGGTTCTCGCAGTGGACGCCCTCGGCCTGGTTCTTGCCGATGATGACGTTCTTGAGCGTGGCGCCGGGCTCGACGAGGAAGACGGCGGTGGCGGCGCCGCTTTCTTTGTTGCCGGTGCACGTGATGTCGGATCGCTCGTAGACCTGCATCTTGCCGTCGAAGACGGTGCCGGCCTTGACGGTGATGGGTTTGTTGTTGCGGACGGGGGTTCCCTTGGCGGTGGGCCACGAGCCGGTGGGCAGCGGCGCGGCGTCGGCGTCGGTGGCGAAGTGTGCGAGCGCGAGCAGCGCGGTGGCGACGGCGATCTTGGTGAGCATGGTTGGGTTGGTCTTGCGGGGCTACTTGAGTACTTAGTGGCGAATTTGGGAATGATCTGACAAGTCTCATAGGTGAACGAAGTAGTTTGATCGTCGCAGCGAGTGAGAGCGATGTGGTAAGGGAAGGTTTCTGCGTCATCAGATCTGAAAAGATGTGGTCTCGGCAGCTTCAAGCAGCTTACTCTGCCTTCACGAGTCCATGCTTCCCATCATCAAGGAAATCAAGCTATGCGTAGCTCCTTTGCGTCGAGCGGCTAATATTGTACATCTCTTCTTCGTCGCTGAGTCGTCCGGATGTTTGGAACTCGCGTAAATCCAGCTGGCACCATCTCGTAACACCACGACCACTCAACGATGTTGAAGTGATGCTCAAAGAATCCGAGGTGGACCCCACGACCAAGTCGGCCCCATCTCCAGATGGTCCCACTTACCAAATCGTTTGTTGACAACACGGATTGCTGATCTGAGACCAAAAGATCCTACACATTATCGACGATAATTGCATGCGCGTGGAGACGAAATCAAATGCGATCGACATGTTAGTAGTGAGGTGTGAAAGTTGAGTGGGGGTCTTGGGTATGGCGGCAAAGTCGATATTCAGGACCCCACTGAGTGATCTCCAAAGCGCGTACACGATCGATCAAATGCGAGTCAAGAATTCGTTGCGTCGGTCATTGTAGCGCACCGTCGACTGGAACTCGAACAATGCTGTAGAGAAGGTGGTATGGTCGCCTGCGCTTGGTCACAGAACGCCAACGCAAAACTCAAATTTGACAGAGCAAAACAAGAAATCGCAAGTAACGTCACGTCAACATGATGCGTACACTGATGACGCCACTGTAGAAACATCCTGTTCCCCCGAAACCAGGCGGGCTGTTCGATTGTTGAAGATTAACGGTGGACGACTACATCGGAGATCTTGATAGGACTCGCCGATGCGAAAGTCGTCTTCACCCAACAAACAATGCTCCACGACGTGGTTTTATCAGAGTGACCTCTCCTCAACTTCTACATTGCTCGCTTGGAAATTATCGGAGACAAATTGTCATGGGTGCGACCTTTCTTGGAGAAGATAAAGTCCTGACAAAACGAAATGCACAACCGATCGTTTCATTATGTGATTGAAGGCACGAATCAGTTCAGATACTCCCACACAAGCGGAATCATAGACTAGCAAATTGTTAGGATGTATTGGCAATGAAAAGTCGCGAGCTTTTGCCACTAAAAGGTCGCCAGCTATCTTGGATAGCCAGTCTATTAAAGTTGAGTGGATTCCCGATTTCTATAGTGAGTTCAAGTTCATCGAAACATCGCACCGTTGATTTCGCCCATTTTGGATGTACCCCTTATCAAACTCCACTTGAAAACCCACTGGCAATATCAAAGTTGGGGTGTATGTAAATGTCCCCTTTGACACTGTGAAGGTGGGGAGGGTCGCAAGTCAAAGAACCTTTTAGCCGGGTATAACTACCCCGTTTGCTCCACCTGGTGGAGATGAAGCCAGTCGCGAAAGTTATAGGGAGGAAGTTCTTCGAGCCTCCACGCGATGGATTCGCGTATCCGCATACACCCCAGTCACGTAACGTCCCTAAAGGATTATTTCGACCTCCGAGAATTTCTTGCCGCTGACTTGCTTCCGAGTTAGTCTTGGGAATAGTTGGGTCTGACCGAGGTGTATCACAAAGCACTTGAAGGACTTGTTGGTAGAGGGCGTCGGGGAGTACCATGGCTTGTCCTGTCGACCAGATCTTGTCGTCATCATAGCCTCGGGTACGCCATGTCTGGATGGAGACCAGGGACTCCAGCACACACTGCTGCCACACGGCTTGGAAATTTTGGAAGGGATCCGCCGCAGAGTAGTCTTCTTCGGGTTGACTCTGGTAAAGCAAGGTGAGATCCCGAGCTTTCGGCGACGTGTGAGGTAGGCGAACGATGAAGGCAAAGTCTATTTAGCGCAATAAATATACACTAGCTGGAGCTCGATGCGACCCGGAGTTACGGTGGGTCAACCTGGCTGGCAAGCTAGGGGATGTAGGCGGATGCTTCTTCGACACGGGCTCGTGTGGAAACCTAGGGCCTGGAGGTGCTCGATCAGTCTTCATTAGGCTAACCTGTGACACCGTCCATGCCGAAGTCATCGTCAGGTTGAGTCCGGTGATTTCGTGTCAATGTCAATGCCAATGTATTTTTAGTCACGGTCAGTTTCAATTCTGTTGCAGTCTCATGCAACAGAATTGAAACTGACCGTGACGTGGACGCTAGCGTAAGATGGCAAGCTTTCTCGACGACAGCCCTCCTCGGAGCTCGCCCCGGAGCATCTTCTTCTATTCAGGGAATATGCCATCGACACCGTAGTCACACTCAAGAACGATGTATATTCTACTATTTTCTTGTTTTCGGGGCCGGGGATTCTTCTCGAAGATTTGGATGGATGGACACACACATGGTGCAGATCCCAACTGATACTGCAGGCGGTAAAGCCGCACGAGTGAGTGGTCGAGTCTACATTCTGCGCCTCACACCACGCTAGTTCTTGGTGAGGTGGATCTCGCTCTCGGCGTAATTGCAGAGCGGCGGCAAGGGCCCATCACCAAGCATCTCCGGCTCCGAGCTGTCCGTCTTGCCCTGCGACCACGTGCACACCTTGACCTTGGACTTGCTCGACTTGATGTGCACGTTCTTGAAGGTGGCCTGGTCGCCGAAGTTCTTGTTGACAGTGGCGATGCCGGCGGTCGGGTTGACCGCGAGCACGTTGGAGATGGTGACCTTGCGCGCGACCTGGGTCTTGCAGTTGCCGCACGAGCGGTAGACCTTGCCGAAGTTCTCGGCGTAGAAGCCGTCGATGATGACGTGTCCGGCGCCGTTGTGCTGGATGAGCTTGTCGTTGCCGTTGCGCGCGCCACCGCCCGTGACGGTGGTGACGCTCGAGGCCGACCCGCCCTTGATGGTCAGCGCGTCCTCGCACACGTCGTCCCACCAGACGTTCTCGAGCTTGCATCCGTGGTTCTCGCAGTGGACGCCCTCGGCCTGGTTCTTGCCGATGATGACGTTCTTGAGCGTGGCGCCGGGCTCGACGAGGAAGACGGCGGTGGCGGCGCCGCTTTCTTTGTTGCCGGTGCACGTGATGTCGGATCGCTCGTAGACCTGCATCTTGCCGTCGAAGACGGTGCCGGCCTTGACGGTGATGGGTTTGTTGTTGCGGACGGGGGTTCCCTTGGCGGTGGGCCACGAGCCGGTGGGCAGCGGCGCGGCGTCGGCGTCGGTGGCGAAGTGTGCGAGCGCGAGCAGCGCGGTGGCGACGGCGATCTTGGTGAGCATGGTTGGGCTGGTTTGGGTTTGGGTTTGAGTTTGAGTTGTAGGTTTGGTGTGGTTTGACTTGGTCTGCTGGGGTGTGGTGTTGTTTGCTTGGTTCGACTGGAGTGGTCGGGGGCAAGTTGGGAAGTGAGTGAGGGAGTGAGTGAGAGAGCGAGCGAGTGAGTGAGAGGATGAGAGGGTGTGACGGTGTGACGGTGTGAGGGTGGATGAAAGCGTGGGGCGGCGGCGGTGTGGATGTGGCTGTGGCGGTGTGGGTGGGTGATTGCGTCGTGCCTCTTGGGCACGGATCTCCTCGTGGCAGTTAATGACACGGATGGGAGATGCATGGCAGCCCGGTGGCCGAGTGGCCCGTTGGCCAGGTGGCTGGCTCCCCGGTCCGCCTCGACGCATGCATGCGTTTTGCCGGATTGCGGCGTTGCGTAGTTGCGTAGTTGCGTAGTTGCGTGGTTGCGTGATTGCCACGTCAATGATTCGTTCGTGTGGGTTGGAGCGTCGGCGGCATAGTCGTGGTCACGGCTGACGGGCGTACTATACGAATCCACAGAGACCTCGGTCTCTAGACGTGTGGATGACGTGCGTCCTGTCTCTACCGACCGGCCTTCGCGTACTATATAGTTTACGGCCAGGATGCGGGCAATCTGTCCGCAGGATGTGCAACTCGCTCTGTCGGTGTGACAGTCTGCACTACGCGACCGACCGCGTGGATGGCGCCAGCCGCGGCTTTGTTGACCAGGACGTCCTACCCACGCCCACGCGGTCCCATGGAATGATACCTGATCCTGCTCATGTGGGTGAGATGCGTGTGGTGTATCCGGGTATGGATGGGCATGGACAATTTCGTACGTGTGGGCTGGCTCTGCAGCTGGTATGTTGATCACGCGCACGCGGTCGCATGATTGAGGTCATTAATCGGCCGTTGCTCAGGATGGGACAGCATGCAGGATGGACGAGGATTGATTGGGTAAGATAAGCTACGATAGCATAGGTTTGGATACGTTTGGATAGGATAAGATCGGAGATCGGAGCCGAACTGAGAAAGCTGAGCAGACCCGCGCCCCATCACGAATAGGATATGCGACAGTGCTGGATGTATAAAACATGCTCCAGTGCCGTCACTGAGTTCGAGTGTTCGTCGTCGGTTAGTCGGATTGGTGGGAGACTGCGTGCGTAGTGTCATAATGTACAGGGATATGTACTATTCGTCCGAGTGCGTAGAAGGTCCGGATGTTATGCATTTCCTTGTGAGTCTCAACTCGCCTCGTTTCGCCTCAGCTCGTCTCGTCAATATGGACCACCGAGGTTGGTGGAGGAGTATGGCTGTCTTTGCCTGATTGATACATTGGCGTAGGAAATGCGGATCACCGGTCTGGGGAGAATCCGTTTGGGCCAGGGACCTCCCCGCATCTGTGCTTGCGGCGCGGTGGATGGTGAGTCCACTGACGAAACGAGGAGACTTCTGCAGAGCATGATGCACCGACTGCATCGAAGACCGTCGGCGCAACAGAAGAAAGGCTGTGGTGGCCTGAACTCACACTCTTTCGACACGGTTAGAACATAGCGGAGAACGAAAGGTCACTGTCGAGAACATAATCGGTCCATCAAGCTGGACAGCCATTGCTGTATGTCAGGGAGCCATGGCTCCTGACAACACATGGTTTTGTCATCTCTTTCGTGTTCACTTTCACCTTCGCGCAGAGGCAGACCGCAGACGGAGTCATCTGAAGCAGCGGACGGTTTTGTCGCGGTTAATCAGCGGTAGCAGCAGCAATCGAGTCCGGAGTCTCGATTCCAGAGCCTGGAGCCTGGAGCCTGGAGCCTGGAGCCTGGAGCCTGGAGCCTGGAGCCTGGAGCCTGGAGCCTGGAGCCTGGAGCCTAGAGTCTGGAGCCTGAAGCCCGGAGCCTGAAGCCTGGAACCCGGAGCCTAAAGTCCGGATTGCGCAGTCCAGAGTACGGATGTGGCCACTGACCACACCACGCCCACTGACCATCGAAGCGCGTCTTGTCCCTACGGATGGGAACGCAAGGGATCACGCACAAACGCGCGCCGCGAGCGTTCGATCAGCTGACGATTGTTTGTGTCGTTTATGGACCCATCGACTCGCTATGTCGATGGAACGTAAAAATACAAGCTCTTATCTGTCGCTTTCTCATAAGCCACACCAGGCGTCCAATTCTGTGCACTTGACTCTGTGTGTTTTATTGCACAAGCTCTCCCATTCACGAGTGCATGTCTCATGCGAAGCCGTACTCATCCAGCTTCGTGTTTTGACGAAGACCCCACGATCAAGTGGTTTCAAGGATCAGGGAGCAGTGCTCATCCTCAGCGTCTCAGGTCCAGCTGGATGCCAGCTCGACGTTAACGAGGGCTTTACTGTATATTATATTATCCTATGCTATCCAACCGTGTCCAATCGATGCTCGTCCGTTCTGCATCCTGTCTTCCCCCCAGCTTCAAGAAGGCCACAATCGCTTGCATTCCAAAAACGGTCAAGCCCCGGACAGGGTTGGACTTTCGACCAGTTGCTCTCCTCGACACGGACTACAAAATCTACTCCAGGCTTCTTTTGAACCGCGTCAGGCCGCATCTTGCGGAACTTGTCTCGCCAACCCAATTCGGTTTCGTCCCTGAACGGCAGGTACATGATGCACTAGACACTTTTCATGCTCTGCAGGCAGTGGCCAACACGGATGGGCAGCTTGCGGATGCCGTCGCTGTGTTGCTGGACTTCGAGAAAGCGTACGATTCTCTGGACCGAACCTTTCTCACTCGTGCCCTCTCCAGGTTAGGTTTTCCCCCGCGCTTCGTTGCCGCAGCGCGCCAGATGCATCTCGCGACGACCGCGGAGTTTGTGGCGAACGCAGAAGTCTCCTCTGAACACCAAATACTCAACGGCATTAGACAAGGCTGCCCGCTGGCGCCGACACTGTTCGTACTTGCGGTGGACCTATTGTACAAGGTCATCGAGCACGATACGGAGTTGCGCGGAATCACGCTCCCGACAGGAGAAGACGTCAGAGCAGCGGGTTACGCAGACGACACCACCGTCTACCTACAACATCCTCGGCATCTTGAGAGACTCTCCACGACAGCGCCTCTGGGTTGAAAGTCAATCTCACCAAAAGCGTCGTTGTGTTCTTCAACAAAGGTGCGGATCGCGGAACAGCAGAAGGGGCAGGCTTCACCATCGCTGCTGAGCGGGATTTGACCCGTCTTCTCGGAGGACAAGTGGCCAGCTCGCCCTCATTGGTCACAATCTGGGACATGACAATGCAGAAGACTCGTGCGCGTCTCTTCCTGGCGGAACTCAAGACCACTAACGTGCGCCAACGCGCCAAACTGCTCCGAGCGATTCTCCTTCCGCAGTTCCTGTACACTGCACGCCATCATTGGCCGAGCTCGACTATCGTGGACCGATGGCAAAAATTGATCGACTCGTTCACTTGGACCGGCTCCCTCGCGGTGGAGGGCACACGTAAGACCCGAGCGTGGATGGCGAAACACGTTGCCCTCCAACCGGTGCAAGATGGGGGCCTTAACACTCTCAACCTCAGGCACGAACTACAACACCTCAGTGTAGCTACGGTCGAACGATGGGCCACGCGCTGCGTCGGTCTCCGCGGGAGCATAGGGAAGATCCTTCTGGACACACACGGGGCAGGGAACATCGACTCTGGACCGGACCGGAAGACTCCAAAACCGCCAACAATCCAGAAAAGTCTCGGGGCTACCGGAGTGCAGTTACGACGGGCTCTCCTGGTGCAGGAACGAGATGAGGACGAGGTCAACTTGCACATGCAGACGCGCTCTGCCCTGCGTGCCTCCGCGCCGCCGAGGCACGAGTGGGACCACGGCTGGTTGCTTGTCGATTACTCCGGCGTAGCGCAAGCACTGGCCCCTCTGCGGAGATACCAAGCGGAAAGACTCGGGCGACTTGACGTACACACGCTCCTCGGCACTTACCCGACGGCAGGAGAAATTCTCCTAAGCGCGACAGGCCGGCCAGTCACCAACGAGGAACTCCACAATTTTCCCACGGCAGGGTTGCGCTTTCGTGATTTACTAGATGTCGAATGGTTGGACGACCTCCGCCTGCGGTTCAGACCGCGCACAGCCGACTTCCCCCTTCCAGATAAGCTGGCCCGGGGTTTCCGGAAACTCTGTGACGAATTAGTCTTATCCCGGCAGGCTGGAGCTCCCAGCACAGCCAGAGGACATCGTTCTACGGCCAGCCAGTCTCGACGTCTGGACCCTCGCTCCCGCTAGAGGAAGATATATGCTCCACTGGAGCCCCGTCGCAGACGTCCAAGTGGCAGTTGGAGTGGTCTGTTCGACGGCCGAGGCGACGCGACTGGCTCAAGACTTCCTTCAGGACGCCCTGGTCCGGTTCGACAGACATCCTTGGCTCGACATTCCCCACCAGATATGGGAGTCGGGAGCAACTATGACGAAAAAAGACGCGAAGAGGATGTTGCTCCGGCGGACAAGGGAACAAACCATGGCGGAGAATCAAGGACGGTTGATGAAATGGCAAACACAAGATCGCGACATAGCTGACGCTCTCGAGTGCCTCAAGTGGAAGGAGATCGCACACCTACCTGGCATCATCGACACCCAGCGCGTACTCATTTTTCGCATCAAAGGAAATCGCCTCAGCAGATGGGATCGGGTGCACCAGCGACCAGGCTGCCCCCACTGCCCAGCACTCGGTTCAGCCGGCGGCGAAAGCGCACATATCTTCTGGGCTTGCCCCAAGGCGCAACTGCTCTGGCAACAAATGCGTCTCCGATGGAGACCCCTATGGACAGACGAGAACGTGCCGACGCCCCAGGAGGACAAGGCAGCCTTCTTCTCCCTGCGCCTCCCTGCAGCACCTGATTTGCTTTGGTCGCACCCGCGCATGACGAGACTCCCAGAACCCACGGAGGAGGCTACCATCGCCACACATGCGGCGATGAATGCTGCCTGGAGGCAGCATTCACTTGTCGTTTTACACACCCTCTGGAGATGGCGCACAGCGCCGGATCGGGTGGAGGAAATTTGGAAGCCAGATCAAGCAAGCGCGATTCTTCACAATGCTCTGCGGTCCTCATTACGAGACTTGAGGTGGACGCGCACAGCAGCGAGCGCAGCAACTCCGCATACCGCAACTGCCATCCAGCTGATCCGCGACGGCGCACCCGGGCAAGACCAGCCCCTCTCCGGCAGTACTCGCCAGGGAGAGCAGTATCTCCTCTTTTTCGACGGAGGTTCCCGTGGCAACCCGGGGCCAGGAGGAGCGGGGGCGGTGGTTGTCCGAATCGCCTCTGACGGGACGGGCGCTGAAGTCATCTTCTCTGCAGCCAGAGCTTTTGCTGATCCCTCCACCACGAACAATCAAGCCGAGTACGAAGGTCTCCTCGCCGGCCTCTCAGCAGCGGCAGAGCACCACTGGACGCCACTCTCCGTCGTCGGGGACAGCATGCTTGTTATCAGACAGATGAGGACATACACATCCCCCCTCAACCGCATCCTCCAGGGAAAGTACGCGAAAGCGCGCCGAATCGCCGACACACTCGGCGTCAAAGCCTGGGATCACCACCCACGGGCAGCTAACCGGATGGCAGACGCGGCAGCAATTCTAGCCATGGACAGTAAGGCCAGCAGTCAGGTGCACCACCCGACTGATCATGTGCTGCACCAAGTCATCGCGGATCTCCTTCCTGGGGACATCGCGCACTGGAGAGAGGGTCATCCTCAGTAAATGTGGTCTAGCGCCGGCTATAGGTTTCTAGATCAGTAAACCAATAGACCTCAATTGAATTCAATTCAGTCCTGCATCCTGTCCCATCCTGAGCAACGACCGATTAATGACCTCAATCATGCGACCGCGTGCGCGTGATCAACATACCAGCTGCAGAGCCAGCCCACACGTACGAAATTGTCCATGCCCATCCATACCCGGATGCACCACACGCATCTCACCCACATGAACAGGATCAGGTATCATTCCATGGGACCGCGTGGAGGAGAGTAGGACGTCCTGGTCAGAGTTTGCAAAGTTGCGCCCGGATAGCTACCCGGGCCGTGAGACGTGATACGGGATGCCAGGCACCAAGCGGCGCGTTGCACGTTGCACGTTGCACGTTGCGCGTTGCGGGTAGCGGGTAGCGGGTAGCGGGTAGCGGGTAGCGGGTAGCGGGTAGCGGGTAGCGGGTAGCGGGTAGCGGGTAGCGGGTAGCGGGTAGCGGGTAGCGGGTAGCGGGTAGCGGGTAGCGGGTAGCGGGTAGCGGGTAGCGGGTAGCGGGTAGCGGGTAGCGGGTAGCGGGTAGCGGGTAGCGGGTAGCGGGTAGCGGGTAGCGGGTAGCGGGTAGCGGGTAGCGGGTAGCGGGTAGCGGGTAGCGGGTAGCGGGTAGCGGGTAGCGGGTAGCGGGTAGCGGGTAGCGGGTAGCGGGTAGCGGGTAGCGGGTAGCGGGTAGCGGGTAGCGGGTAGCGGGTAGCGGGTAGCGGGTAGCGGGTAGCGGGTAGCGGGTAGCGGGTAGCGGGTAGCGGGTAGCGGGTAGCGGGTAGCGGGTAGCGGGTAGCGGGTAGCGGGTAGCGGGTAGCGGGTAGCGGGTAGCGGGTAGCGGGTAGCGGGTAGCGGGTAGCGGGTAGCGGGTAGCGGGTAGCGGGTAGCGGGTAGCGGGTAGCGGGTAGCGGGTAGCGGGTAGCGGGTAGCGGGTAGCGGGTAGCGGGTAGCGGGTAGCGGGTAGCGGGTAGCGGGTAACCAAAGACGGGTACATGATATGGAGGACCACGTAGCCAGCAACGTGGATGGGTAGCGTGTAGCGTGTAGCTGGTCGTCCTTCGCTAGCCAAGCAACTGGCCGAGTCGAAGATTCTCTCGCTGGCCGCTGGCCGAGGCAGCTAGCCGAGTCATCTGGTAATCACACCCATGCTCGAAACGCAATCACCACACTCGAACCGCAGTCGCCGCAGTCGAAGCGCCATCAACGCGGTCGGACGGCGTGTACAGATTGTCACAGCGACAGAGCTCGTTGCACATCCCGCGGACAATATGAGCACATCGTGACGAAACAGTACGCAGAGCTCGCCCGGTACAGACACAGGGTACACTGTCACGAGGAGATCCGTGCCCAAGAGGCACGACGCACTCACCCACCCCACAGCCACAGCCGCATCCACACCGCCGCCGCCCCTACGCTTTCATCCACCCTCACACCGTCACACCGTCACACCCTCTCATCCTCTCACTCACTCGCTCGCTCTCTCACTCACTCCCTCACTCACTTCCCAACTTGCCCTCGACCCCTCCAGTCGAACCAAGCAAACAACACCACACCCCAGCAGACCAAGTCAAACCACACCAAACCTACAACTCAAACTCAAACCCAAACCCAAACCAGCCCAACCATGCTCACCAAGATCGCCGTCGCCACCGCGCTGCTCGCGCTCGCACACTTCGCCACCGACGCCGACGCCGCGCCGCTGCCCACCGGCTCGTGGCCCACCGCCAAGGGAACCCCCGTCCGCAACAACAAACCCATCACCGTCAAGGCCGGCACCGTCTTCGACGGCAAGATGCAGGTCTACGAGCGATCCGACATCACGTGCACCGGCAACAAAGAAAGCGGCGCCGCCACCGCCGTCTTCCTCGTCGAGCCCGGCGCCACGCTCAAGAACGTCATCATCGGCAAGAACCAGGCCGAGGGCGTCCACTGCGAGAACCACGGATGCAAGCTCGAGAACGTCTGGTGGGACGACGTGTGCGAGGACGCGCTGACCATCAAGGGCGGGTCGGCCTCGAGCGTCACCACCGTCACGGGCGGTGGCGCGCGCAACGGCAACGACAAGCTCATCCAGCACAACGGCGCCGGACACGTCATCATCGACGGCTTCTACGCCGAGAACTTCGGCAAGGTCTACCGCTCGTGCGGCAACTGCAAGACCCAGGTCGCGCGCAAGGTCACCATCTCCAACGTGCTCGCGGTCAACCCGACCGCCGGCATCGCCACTGTCAACAAGAACTTCGGCGACCAGGCCACCTTCAAGAACGTGCACATCAAGTCGAGCAAGTCCAAGGTCAAGGTGTGCACGTGGTCGCAGGGCAAGACGGACAGCTCGGAGCCGGAGATGCTTGGTGATGGGCCCTTGCCGCCGCTCTGCAATTACGCCGAGAGCGAGATCCACCTCACCAAGAACTAGCGTGGTGTGAGGCGCAGAATGTAGACTCGTCCATTCACTCGTGCGGCTTTACTGCCTGCAGTATCAGTTGGGATCTGCACCATGTGTGTGTGTATTCATCCAAATCTTCGAGAAGAATCCCCGGCCCAAAAAACAAGAAAAATAGTAGAATATACATCGTTCTTGAGTGTGACTTCGGTGTCGATGGCGTATCCCCTGAATAGATGAAGATGCGCCGGGGCGAGCTTCGAAGAGAGCTATCGTCGAATGATCTCGGCAGTTCATGCTGGCGTCCACGTCACTGTCACTGTTGTAGTGTTTCAACGCTGTTACGTGAGAGTGTAGTGTCAATGTCAATGTCAATGTCAATGTCAATGTCAATGTCAATGCCAATGTCAATGTCAATGTCAATGTCAATGTCAATGTCAATGTCAATGTCAATGTCAATGTCAATGTCAATGTCAATGTATCAACATCAATGTATCAACATCAATGTAGCCATCCAGCTTGAATTGAGAAGGGATCAACCGCAGACTTGTCTTCTTCGGGTTGAATCTGGTGATGCGAGGTTAAATCCCAAGCTTTATGTGCTGTGTGAGGCAGGCGAATGCTGAAAATGGCTTGGAAAAAAATTCCGAGTCGTTCCCACCAGCTACGGAGGACCTGGCGAGGGTCTTTCTTCGGAAGGTCAAACACCGTGAAAAGGCTGAACTATGGGTCACGAACCTGGTCATTTGTTGAACTTGGTTGTCCAGCACTCGGAGCGAAGCTCTGAGAGCGGCACGTGGCAGAAGGTAGCTTTGCCACATCGAAGCCACAACCGATCTACAGAGCAAGGTTGCCGATGAACTGCGTCCGTGGTGGCCGCTCGAGCGGAGCGGCGGCTGTATTCGTTCTTTCTTTACTTGCTGGTAACACCGCTCACACTCAGGCCGGCTGTGCCTCGGCCCTGAAAAGTAGGATCCAATTGGAACGTCTAGCGCCTTCAACTGAGCTGCTGCTAGAATTCTCACTAAACAACGACTCTCAGCGAGAAAGACGCTATGGAAAACTGGCGAGACTTTTCGACGGTAGCTCTTTTCAAAGATCGCCCCGGCGCATCTTCATCTATTCAGGGGATACGCCATCGACACCGAAGTCACACTCAAGAACGATGTATATTCTACTATTTTTCTTGTTTTTTGGGCCGGGGATTCTTCTCGAAGATTTGGATGAATACACACACACATGGTGCAGATCCCAACTGATACTGCAGGCGGTAAAGCCGCACGAGTGAGTGGTCGAGTCTACATTCTGCGCCTCACACCACGCTAGTTCTTGGTGAGGTGGATCTCGCTCTCAGCGTAGTTGCAGAGCGGCGGCAAGGGCCCATCACCAAGCATCTCCGGCTCCGAGCTGTCCGTCTTGCCCTGCGACCACGTGCACACCTTGACCTTGGACTTGCTCGACTTGATGTGCACGTTCTTGAAGGTGGCCTGGTCGCCGAAGTTCTTGTTGACAGTGGCGATGCCGGCGGTCGGGTTGACCGCGAGCACGTTGGAGATGGTGACCTTGCGCGCGACCTGGGTCTTGCAGTTGCCGCACGAGCGGTAGACCTTGCCGAAGTTCTCGGCGTAGAAGCCGTCGATGATGACGTGTCCGGCGCCGTTGTGCTGGATGAGCTTGTCGTTGCCGTTGCGCGCGCCACCGCCCGTGACGGTGGTGACGCTCGAGGCCGACCCGCCCTTGATGGTCAGCGCGTCCTCGCACACGTCGTCCCACCAGACGTTCTCGAGCTTGCATCCGTGGTTCTCGCAGTGGACGCCCTCGGCCTGGTTCTTGCCGATGATGACGTTCTTGAGCGTGGCGCCGGGCTCGACGAGGAAGACGGCGGTGGCGGCGCCGCTTTCTTTGTTGCCGGTGCACGTGATGTCGGATCGCTCGTAGACCTGCATCTTGCCGTCGAAGACGGTGCCGGCCTTGACGGTGATGGGTTTGTTGTTGCGGACGGGGGTTCCCTTGGCGGTGGGCCACGAGCCGGTGGGCAGCGGCGCGGCGTCGGCGTCGGTGGCGAAGTGTGCGAGCGCGAGCAGCGCGGTGGCGACGGCGATCTTGGTGAGCATGGTTGGGTTGGTCTTGCGGGGCTACTTGAGTACTTAGTGGCGAATTTGGGAATGATCTGACAAGTCTCATAGGTGAACGAAGTAGTTTGATCGTCGCAGCGAGTGAGAGCGATGTGGTAAGGGAAGGTTTCTGCGTCATCAGATCTGAAAAGATGTGGTCTCGGCAGCTTCAAGCAGCTTACTCTGCCTTCACGAGTCCATGCTTCCCATCATCAAGGAAATCAAGCTATGCGTAGCTCCTTTGCGTCGAGCGGCTAATATTGTACATCTCTTCTTCGTCGCTGAGTCGTCCGGATGTTTGGAACTCGCGTAAATCCAGCTGGCACCATCTCGTAACACCACGACCACTCAACGATGTTGAAGTGATGCTCAAAGAATCCGAGGTGGACCCCACGACCAAGTCGGCCCCATCTCCAGATGGTCCCACTTACCAAATCGTTTGTTGACAACACGGATTGCTGATCTGAGACCAAAAGATCCTACACATTATCGACGATAATTGCATGCGCGTGGAGACGAAATCAAATGCGATCGACATGTTAGTAGTGAGGTGTGAAAGTTGAGTGGGGGTCTTGGGTATGGCGGCAAAGTCGATATTCAGGACCCCACTGAGTGATCTCCAAAGCGCGTACACGATCGATCAAATGCGAGTCAAGAATTCGTTGCGTCGGTCATTGTAGCGCACCGTCGACTGGAACTCGAACAATGCTGTAGAGAAGGTGGTATGGTCGCCTGCGCTTGGTCACAGAACGCCAACGCAAAACTCAAATTTGACAGAGCAAAACAAGAAATCGCAAGTAACGTCACGTCAACATGATGCGTACACTGATGACGCCACTGTAGAAACATCCTGTTCCCCCGAAACCAGGCGGGCTGTTCGATTGTTGAAGATTAACGGTGGACGACTACATCGGAGATCTTGATAGGACTCGCCGATGCGAAAGTCGTCTTCACCCAACAAACAATGCTCCACGACGTGGTTTTATCAGAGTGACCTCTCCTCAACTTCTACATTGCTCGCTTGGAAATTATCGGAGACAAATTGTCATGGGTGCGACCTTTCTTGGAGAAGATAAAGTCCTGACAAAACGAAATGCACAACCGATCGTTTCATTATGTGATTGAAGGCACGAATCAGTTCAGATACTCCCACACAAGCGGAATCATAGACTAGCAAATTGTTAGGATGTATTGGCAATGAAAAGTCGCGAGCTTTTGCCACTAAAAGGTCGCCAGCTATCTTGGATAGCCAGTCTATTAAAGTTGAGTGGATTCCCGATTTCTATAGTGAGTTCAAGTTCATCGAAACATCGCACCGTTGATTTCGCCCATTTTGGATGTACCCCTTATCAAACTCCACTTGAAAACCCACTGGCAATATCAAAGTTGGGGTGTATGTAAATGTCCCCTTTGACACTGTGAAGGTGGGGAGGGTCGCAAGTCAAAGAACCTTTTAGCCGGGTATAACTACCCCGTTTGCTCCACCTGGTGGAGATGAAGCCAGTCGCGAAAGTTATAGGGAGGAAGTTCTTCGAGCCTCCACGCGATGGATTCGCGTATCCGCATACACCCCAGTCACGTAACGTCCCTAAAGGATTATTTCGACCTCCGAGAATTTCTTGCCGCTGACTTGCTTCCGAGTTAGTCTTGGGAATAGTTGGGTCTGACCGAGGTGTATCACAAAGCACTTGAAGGACTTGTTGGTAGAGGGCGTCGGGGAGTACCATGGCTTGTCCTGTCGACCAGATCTTGTCGTCATCATAGCCTCGGGTACGCCATGTCTGGATGGAGACCAGGGACTCCAGCACACACTGCTGCCACACGGCTTGGAAATTTTGGAAGGGATCCGCCGCAGAGTAGTCTTCTTCGGGTTGACTCTGGTAAAGCAAGGTGAGATCCCGAGCTTTCGGCGACGTGTGAGGTAGGCGAACGATGAAGGCAAAGTCTATTTAGCGCAATAAATATACACTAGCTGGAGCTCGATGCGACCCGGAGTTACGGTGGGTCAACCTGGCTGGCAAGCTAGGGGATGTAGGCGGATGCTTCTTCGACACGGGCTCGTGTGGAAACCTAGGGCCTGGAGGTGCTCGATCAGTCTTCATTAGGCTAACCTGTGACACCGTCCATGCCGAAGTCATCGTCAGGTTGAGTCCGGTGATTTCGTGTCAATGTCAATGCCAATGTATTTTTAGTCACGGTCAGTTTCAATTCTGTTGCAGTCTCATGCAACAGAATTGAAACTGACCGTGACGTGGACGCTAGCGTAAGATGGCAAGCTTTCTCGACGACAGCCCTCCTCGGAGCTCGCCCCGGAGCATCTTCTTCTATTCAGGGAATATGCCATCGACACCGTAGTCACACTCAAGAACGATGTATATTCTACTATTTTTCTTGTTTTTTGGGCCGGGGATTCTTCTCGAAGATTTGGATGAATACACACACACATGGTGCAGATCCCAACTGATACTGCAGGCGGTAAAGCCGCACGAGTGAGTGGTCGAGTCTACATTCTGCGCCTCACACCACGCTAGTTCTTGGTGAGGTGGATCTCGCTCTCGGCGTAATTGCAGAGCGGCGGCAAGGGCCCATCACCAAGCATCTCCGGCTCCGAGCTGTCCGTCTTGCCCTGCGACCACGTGCACACCTTGACCTTGGACTTGCTCGACTTGATGTGCACGTTCTTGAAGGTGGCCTGGTCGCCGAAGTTCTTGTTGACAGTGGCGATGCCGGCGGTCGGGTTGACCGCGAGCACGTTGGAGATGGTGACCTTGCGCGCGACCTGGGTCTTGCAGTTGCCGCACGAGCGGTAGACCTTGCCGAAGTTCTCGGCGTAGAAGCCGTCGATGATGACGTGTCCGGCGCCGTTGTGCTGGATGAGCTTGTCGTTGCCGTTGCGCGCGCCACCGCCCGTGACGGTGGTGACGCTCGAGGCCGACCCGCCCTTGATGGTCAGCGCGTCCTCGCACACGTCGTCCCACCAGACGTTCTCGAGCTTGCATCCGTGGTTCTCGCAGTGGACGCCCTCGGCCTGGTTCTTGCCGATGATGACGTTCTTGAGCGTGGCGCCGGGCTCGACGAGGAAGACGGCGGTGGCGGCGCCGCTTTCTTTGTTGCCGGTGCACGTGATGTCGGATCGCTCGTAGACCTGCATCTTGCCGTCGAAGACGGTGCCGGCCTTGACGGTGATGGGTTTGTTGTTGCGGACGGGGGTTCCCTTGGCGGTGGGCCACGAGCCGGTGGGCAGCGGCGCGGCGTCGGCGTCGGTGGCGAAGTGTGCGAGCGCGAGCAGCGCGGTGGCGACGGCGATCTTGGTGAGCATGGTTGGGCTGGTTTGGGTTTGGGTTTGAGTTTGAGTTGTAGGTTTGGTGTGGTTTGACTTGGTCTGCTGGGGTGTGGTGTTGTTTGCTTGGTTCGACTGGAGTGGTCGGGGGCAAGTTGGGAAGTGAGTGAGGGAGTGAGTGAGAGAGCGAGCGAGTGAGTGAGAGGATGAGAGGGTGTGACGGTGTGACGGTGTGAGGGTGGATGAAAGCGTGGGGCGGCGGCGGTGTGGATGTGGCTGTGGCGGTGTGGGTGGGTGATTGCGTCGTGCCTCTTGGGCACGGATCTCCTCGTGGCAGTTAATGACACGGATGGGAGATGCATGGCAGCCCGGTGGCCGAGTGGCCCGTTGGCCAGGTGGCTGGCTCCCCGGTACGCCTCGACGCATGCATGCGTCTTGCCGGATTGCGGCGTTGCGTAGTTGCGTAGTTGCGTGGTTGCGTGATTGCCACGTCAATGATTCGTTCGTGTGGGTTGGAGCGTCGGCGGCATAGTCGTGGTCACGGCTGACGGGCGTACTATACGAATCCACAGAGACCTCGGTCTCTAGACGTGTGGATGACGTGCGTCCTGTCTCTACCGACCGGCCTTCGCGTACTATATAGTTTACGGCCAGGATGCGGGCAATCTGTCCGCAGGATGTGCAACTCGCTCTGTCGGTGTGACAGTCTGCACTACGCGACCGACCGCGTGGATGGCGCCAGCCGCGGCTTTGTTGACCAGGACGTCCTACCCACGCCCACGCGGTCCCATGGAATGATACCTGATCCTGCTCATGTGGGTGAGATGCGTGTGGTGTATCCGGGTATGGATGGGCATGGACAATTTCGTACGTGTGGGCTGGCTCTGCAGCTGGTATGTTGATCACGCGCACGCGGTCGCATGATTGAGGTCATTAATCGGCCGTTGCTCAGGATGGGACAGCATGCAGGATGGACGAGGATTGATTGGGTAAGATAAGCTACGATAGCATAGGTTTGGATACGTTTGGATAGGATAAGATCGGAGATCGGAGCCGAACTGAGAAAGCTGAGCAGACCCGCGCCCCATCACGAATAGGATATGCGACAGTGCTGGATGTATAAAACATGCTCCAGTGCCGTCACTGAGTTCGAGTGTTCGTCGTCGGTTAGTCGGATTGGTGGGAGACTGCGTGCGTAGTGTCATAATGTACAGGGATATGTACTATTCGTCCGAGTGCGTAGAAGGTCCGGATGTTATGCATTTCCTTGTGAGTCTCAACTCGCCTCGTTTCGCCTCAGCTCGTCTCGTCAATATGGACCACCGAGGTTGGTGGAGGAGTATGGCTGTCTTTGCCTGATTGATACATTGGCGTAGGAAATGCGGATCACCGGTCTGGGGAGAATCCGTTTGGGCCAGGGACCTCCCCGCATCTGTGCTTGCGGCGCGGTGGATGGTGAGTCCACTGACGAAACGAGGAGACTTCTGCAGAGCATGATGCACCGACTGCATCGAAGACCGTCGGCGCAACAGAAGAAAGGCTGTGGTGGCCTGAACTCACACTCTTTCGACACGGTTAGAACATAGCGGAGAACGAAAGGTCACTGTCGAGAACATAATCGGTCCATCAAGCTGGACAGCCATTGCTGTATGTCAGGGAGCCATGGCTCCTGACAACACATGGTTTTGTCATCTCTTTCGTGTTCACTTTCACCTTCGCGCAGAGGCAGACCGCAGACGGAGTCATCTGAAGCAGCGGACGGTTTTGTCGCGGTTAATCAGCGGTAGCAGCAGCAATCGAGTCCGGAGTCTCGATTCCAGAGCCTGGAGCCTGGAGCCTGGAGCCTGGAGCCTGGAGCCTGGAGCCTGGAGCCTGGAGCCTGGAGCCTGGAGCCTGGAGCCTGGAGCCTGGAGCCTGGAGCCTGGAGCCTGGAGCCTAGAGTCTGGAGCCTGAAGCCCGGAGCCTGAAGCCTGGAACCCGGAGCCTAAAGTCCGGATTGCGCAGTCCAGAGTACGGATGTGGCCACTGACCACACCACGCCCACTGACCATCGAAGCGCGTCTTGTCCCTACGGATGGGAACGCAAGGGATCACGCACAAACGCGCGCCGCGAGCGTTCGATCAGCTGACGATTGTTTGTGTCGTTTATGGACCCATCGACTCGCTATGTCGATGGAACGTAAAAATACAAGCTCTTATCTGTCGCTTTCTCATAAGCCACACCAGGCGTCCAATTCTGTGCACTTGACTCTGTGTGTTTTATTGCACAAGCTCTCCCATTCACGAGTGCATGTCTCATGCGAAGCCGTACTCATCCAGCTTCGTGTTTTGACGAAGACCCCACGATCAAGTGGTTTCAAGGATCAGGGAGCAGTGCTCATCCTCAGCGTCTCAGGTCCAGCTGGATGCCAGCTCGACGTTAACGAGGGCTTTACTGTATATTATATTATCCTATGCTATCCAACCGTGTCCAATCGATGCTCGTCCGTTCTGCATCCTGTCCCATCCTGAGCAACGACCGATTAATGACCTCAATCATGCGACCGCGCGCGCGTGATCAACATACCAGCTGCAGAGCCAGCCCACACGTACGAAATTGTCTATGCCCATCCATATTAATACCCGGATACATCACACGCAACTCACCCACATGAGCAGGATCAGGTATCATTCCATGGGACCGCGTGGAGGAGAGTAGGACGTCCTGGTCAACAAAGCCGCGGCTGGGATACTACCTACCCAACACTGAGACGCTGAAGCGAGACGAGAGACGCAAGACCGGGTCACAGGCACCCAGTGCCGGGTTGCAGGTTGCAGGTTGCAGGTTGCAGGTTGCAGGTTGCAGGTTGCAGGTTGCAGGTTGCGGGTTGCGGGTTGCCGGTAGCAGTATCGAATAGCAAGAAGCGTGTCGATAGTCATCCTTTGCTGGCTCGCCGAGCAGCTACTAATAGCCGGTCACCACATATCACTCACATCCGTCCTCGAACCGGAATCGAAGTGCCATCCACGCGGTCGGTCGCGTAGTGCAGACTGTCACACCAACAGAGCGAGTTGCACATCCTGCGGACAGATTGCCCGCATCCTGGCCGTAAACTATATAGTACGCGAAGGCCGGTCGGTAGAGACAGGACGCACGTCATCCACACGTCTAGAGACCGAGGTCTCTGTGGATTCGTATAGTACGCCCATCGGCCATGACCACGACTATGCTGCCGACGCTCCAACCCACGCGAACGAATCATTGACGTGGCAATCACGCAACCACGCAACTACGCAACTACGCAACGCCGCAATCCGGCAAGACGCATGCATGCGTCGAGGCGTACCGGGGAGCCAGCCACCTGGCCAACGGGCCACTCGGCCACCGGGCTGCCATGCATCTCCCATCCGTGTCATTAACTGCCACGAGGAGATCCGTGCCCAAGAGGCACGACGCAATCACCCACCCACACCGCCACAGCCACATCCACACCGCCGCCGCCCCTACGCTTTCATCCACCCTCACACCGTCACACCGTCACACCCTCTCATCCTCTCACTCACTCGCTCGCTCGCTCACTCACTCCCTCACTCACTTCCCAACTTGCCCCCGACCACTCCAGTCGAACCAAGCAAACAACACCACACCCCAGCAGACCAAGTCAAACCACACCAAACCCACAACCCAAACTCAAACCCAAACCCAAACCAGCCCAACCATGCTCACCAAGATCGCCGTCGCCACCGCGCTGCTCGCGCTCGCACACTTCGCCACCGACGCCGACGCCGCGCCGCTGCCCACCGGCTCGTGGCCCACCGCCAAGGGAACCCCCGTCCGCAACAACAAACCCATCACCGTCAAGGCCGGCACCGTCTTCGACGGCAAGATGCAGGTCTACGAGCGATCCGACATCACGTGCACCGGCAACAAAGAAAGCGGCGCCGCCACCGCCGTCTTCCTCGTCGAGCCCGGCGCCACGCTCAAGAACGTCATCATCGGCAAGAACCAGGCCGAGGGCGTCCACTGCGAGAACCACGGATGCAAGCTCGAGAACGTCTGGTGGGACGACGTGTGCGAGGACGCGCTGACCATCAAGGGCGGGTCGGCCTCGAGCGTCACCACCGTCACGGGCGGTGGCGCGCGCAACGGCAACGACAAGCTCATCCAGCACAACGGCGCCGGACACGTCATCATCGACGGCTTCTACGCCGAGAACTTCGGCAAGGTCTACCGCTCGTGCGGCAACTGCAAGACCCAGGTCGCGCGCAAGGTCACCATCTCCAACGTGCTCGCGGTCAACCCGACCGCCGGCATCGCCACTGTCAACAAGAACTTCGGCGACCAGGCCACCTTCAAGAACGTGCACATCAAGTCGAGCAAGTCCAAGGTCAAGGTGTGCACGTGGTCGCAGGGCAAGACGGACAGCTCGGAGCCGGAGATGCTTGGTGATGGGCCCTTGCCGCCGCTCTGCAACTACGCCGAGAGCGAGATCCACCTCACCAAGAACTAGCGTGGTGTGAGGCGCAGAATGTAGACTCGTTCAATCGTGTGGGAAATGAGTGTGATAGTTTTCTCTTTAAGTCTCCAGAGCAGCAAGAAACCTTCCTAGTACGTGATTTGCCTTCCTTCGGATCAGTGGTTCCAGTTGAAAAAGAGTAGGTATCGACGTTATGGACACTGTGTTTGTTGTGTGGTCAGCGATTGTGATCAATATCTGTCGATGAAATTGAAAGACCTCATTGGTGGTGATCATCATTTCATTCAGTTGAAGTTTGATGGGACGATCGGTTGACTGATTTCTTGCTCGAGACAGAGCACATCAACATCTTGACGTATCTTGAGACGCGTCAATGATTTCTCAGCATGCAGAAGGGAAGATGACCATTGCAGAGCACATAGTGACGTTCCTCAGATACCTCATTTACGGCTCTCTCCTTCGATCCTGACCTTTCCTACGGACTACTCGTTGCAAGGTCGGCAGAACTCGATGGGCAAACTCGCGGACATTAGACTTGCAGCGGCGTCAAGTCCATGCGCGCGTGGAATCCACCGAAAGAGTTCGCCATGATCATCATCCCGACGCTTGACATTGTCTTGCATGCCAAAGGATAGCATCCTCTACCAGCAAAAAAAATACGTTTACTTCTTGATGGGCGATGAACCTCCGCTTGACTCACTCGACGTTCCAGCTGAGATCGCTGCCACATCTTCGACGTGCTGTTTCAACAGTTTTTGGATGCCCTCTTCGTCGTCGTCCTTCACGACGACACTCCCACTAAATGTGTGGCCCTCGTCTGTGCCATTTTTCTTCTCTGGACGGACAAGCATGAAGCTTTCTGACTCGTTCTCTACGTACGCTGGTATACGGGCGCGCAGCGTAGCGTCGATGAGGCGATTGTTATCACGAATCCGCACAGACACGTACTGGCGCGTGACACTGGCTACTTGATGTGTGATCGTACTCACATATTGCTGAAGCAGTTCCTCCGCTGAGCCCGTGTCTCGCACGAGCTTCTCCACAAGTTGCTTCATGCCCTTCACGCTCTTTCCGAGATCTCTCGTCTCCTGACGCGAAGTCTTCACCCAAGTGTCCATGAGAACAAGGTTCTCTCTCAGCTCCGAGGTCTCCGTTTTGTACTCGCTATGGAATTGCTTATACTGCGTCTGTAGTTGATGAACGCTGCGAGTGAGTGTCTCGACGGATGTGGTCGTCGTTGTAGTCACGCTCATGGCAGTCGTCTGACTCGTTTGAGACTGGCTGATAGTGCTGAGTTGAATATCTGAGGCAAGCTTACTCCATTTCACTTGTTCCGCCTTCCATTTCTCGTCCATCTCGTTGATCTTGTTTTGGATTACACGCAGCTGGGAAGCGACTGTTGACGATCTGTCGTGCCACGATCCGAACTCACCCTCAAGCTGCTGGAGCCATTCTTCGTGTTCGCCAAAGCGGCTCTGGATTCGACTTTCAAGCCCGACGCGCTGTTTACTCTCTTGCCCGAGCCGCTCTTCAAAGTAGGCGCTAAGCTTGCCGAGAGAAGCCTCGTGCTCCTCGGCAAGCGCTCCAAACACAGCGTCGTATGGTAACTGCGAGTGGGGCGACGCAGCGCTCGAGTCCTTCAGTCGTTCGTCCACGGTAGCTGTAACGGCCTGGTCCACTTGCTGGGTCAGTGCTGCAATACACCTAGTCTCGACCTCTTTCGTCGCGGCCATGAGCTTGGCGTCAATCTCCTCGCGCAACGTCTGCACGAGGTTCTTGATCTGGCTGTTTTTTCCGTGCTTGCCGATGGGAACGCCCAGTACTTTCGAAATCTGTGCCAACTGCGACTGGAACGCGCTTTGTCGCCCTTCGAGCGTGGACACACGATCCGTGATTCCACTTGCGGCCGACGACGGCGAGTCCACAGAGGGCGGATACCCGCCGCCAGGTGGAGGCGTCGGAGGCAGCGGAGGGTGTGCCATCATGCCCATGGCCGGCTGCGGCGGCGCGACGATGCCAGGCGGCCCATTCGCGAGGTTCGCGCCGTTCGCAGGCGTGACAAGCGCACTGATCTGCTGCTGGAGCGCGAGCACTTTCTGTTCGAGATCCGAGACGCGGAGCTTGAGAGGCTCGCAGTTGCACGGTCCGCCTGCGGAGGCGTTGCTGGTCGTGCGCACGCGCTGCTGCTGGTGGTGGTGGAGGCTCTGCGCCTCGACCTGCTGGCGCACAAACTCTTGCAGCGCGAGCGCGAGTTCCTTGCCCTTGGCTTCGACGTGGCCGCTGTACGCGGGCGCCGCCGCGGCCGGCGAGAAGGCGCCCGCGGCCGGCGAGAGCGCGCCGAAGGCCGACGACGGCACGAAGTGGCTCGAGGTCGCCGAGAGCGAGGACGTGGCGGCGAGCGCGTCGTCGCCCCAGACGCCGAGCGCGAGCGGCGGCGCCGCGCCGGGTATCCGCTCGCTGGCGGCGGCGGCGCCGCGGAAGGCCGGCTGGAGGTACGTGAGGTAGGAGGGCAGCGCCTCTTCCTCGCGCTCTTCTTCCTCGGGCGCCGAGCGGTTCCAGAGCAGTCGCGACTTGCCGTAGCCGATGGCCGAGGCGTTGGCGTTCACGGGCGTTGGCGTGGGCGTGGGCGCGGAGGCCGAGGCGGCGTCGAAGGGCCCGGCGTCGAAGCCCCAGACGCGGCGGCCGTTGGAGGAGGCCGCCGCGGGCGCCGTCGACGCGGACGCAGACTCGCCGGACGCCCACATGCCGAGGACTGGCGAGGAGGAGAGGATGCCACCAGCGACGGTGACCGAGACGAAGAGAGGGGAAGAGGAGGAGGAGGGGAGGGGGGACTATTGGGCGGAGAGCGGTACGGTGGAAGAAACACGAATTATTTTGGAAGACTTGGGAGTGGGGCGATGGAGCGGGATGAATTATAATTCGGATTTTGGATTTGAAACGAAGATGGAGGTGAGGGGGGGGGGGGGGGGGGTACTGTGGGAGAGGGAGATTGTCTGGGTTGATTGGCAGCGTTATCCGGACGTCGTCCGGATACTTCAGATCGTCTTTTTATGGACAAGTGGATGCCCCGCCTGGTTGATAAATAGCGCGGCACCTCGTTGAAACGGCTTCGCCTCGCTTCTCGTTCTCCATGCCCGTTCCTGCGGCTGCCCACTCGCGAAGGCTTCAGGAAATCCTCACAGTCTCTCGTATAGACCCAGAGTTGTGGCCATGGCTTTCGACACAGCCGATCTCAAGCCGTTCATTCGTCTGCTCAGTGCTGTCACGGGTCTCGCGCTCCTAGCTCTCTCGTGTGCCGGGTTTAACCATCTGAGTAAGACGAGTGGCGCGCTGGAAGGCCAGGCAAGCTTCGGATGCATGTGCTTCCTCGGTGTCGTCTTCGGCGCGCTGCTGTTCTTTGGCGAGAGCAAATCAGAGCTTTTCTTCTTCTTTTTCGGCTTCATGAGGTACCGCGTTGGTCGCGCAATCGTCTTTGCTGTCGCCGGCATTATGACTGCGATCATCGGCAAGAACATGAACGACGCGTGCCGATGCAAGACGTACATCTTGCTGATCATTGAGGGCGTCGCGTGCCTCGGGTGTGCGGTGTTGCAGATCGTTGGGCTGGTCGCGTTTGGTAACAACACCAGCTCGGTATCGTCCAAGACGGCTCGTCAACAGTCGCCACCACAGCAGTCAGCTCCATCAACGGAAGCGTCAGGAGCGGAGAATACCTATGTGCCGCCAACACCAAGCAAGACTCCAGCAAAAAAGTCGAGTCGTAACGACCCAGTTGTGGACTCTGCTGCTGGTTCTACCGCTGCGAGCGACACTGAGCACAGCAGTCTCCCTGCGTGGATGAGGGTCTGACTGCTGATAGCTGGATGAACGACAGAGTAGTCAAGCACTTCAGTCAAATCCTACAGTCTCTATTGAATAAATATTGATGCACGGAACGGAATTCGCCTACCAACGGGCGATTCTCGTTCCCCGAAGATTCCTAAAATCCTCCTCATCGCTCATTTCAGGCGTGATTCCAACGAAAGTGCCGTTCCCACGAGAGTTGGGCACTCCATACATGGTTGTGCTTCTGCTCGTTGACTTGTAAGCGGTAGACGCCCGGGAAGTGCGGAACGTGTCGTCCATTCCTCGCACGCAGAACGCGCAGATCCGCATGCTCTTTACTCCGACTCCCGGCAAATCGACTTCCTCTTTCTGGCAGCAAGTCCGACACATCACTTCTCCGCAAGCAGTACAGTTGTATCGACGCGAGAGCAGAGAGAACATGTGATGGCAGCTACAGCAGTAGCGGGCCTGGGAGAGCGATGACCAGTCTGAACGTTTGGCGAACTGATGAACATCCAGTGGCTTGCGTCGAAAGTGCCCACATATGCGCTCCAGATTTCCTCCGATCTGATCGAGCGCGTGGAACAATGTCGACGGAGTAAGCTGTTGGGCAACACTCAGGCGGCGCAGACGACTCTGTGCTGCAGCAGAATCAGCCTTCAACTCGGTTTCAGTGTCGAGGCCGCAGAAATAGATGATCTTCGAGCTTGCGTTTGGCTGGCCACTGTTGCGAATGATATATCCTGACCGTACCATGCGTGTGCGTTGGACGCCTTGACTCAAGGTGAGGTCAGGACACTCGTCAAGCTCCACAGAATCCCACAAACAGTACCCCATCGCGGAGCCATCGGCCATTTCGACGTAGTCGGTGGCCACGACCGCGACCATATCACGGTCTCGGTGCCACATGCCGGAACTGACGCGCGTGTACTTCACAAAAGTCGATGCATAGGGATTCTCGGCTGTCGGGCCCTTGATCGTCGAAATGAGCCGGGTGTCAACAACTTTGCTGTGCAAGATGCGAGCGTTCTTTTTCAAGGTCTCGTTGTCTGGAGCGATCAAAATCGACATGATGTCCTCAACGCTTGCAATACTCTGCGCAACACTGCAGTAGCGAGGTTGCGTCGTCTCGGACTGCTTGGTCTGCTGTAGTGTGTGGTCTTCGTAGAAGGACATGCCATTGCGACGAGCCTTAACCTTCCAGTTGGTCACCACTGTCGCGGTCGGGCCGATGCAGTCGAGCACAAACTCAACCGTGTCTTCAATTTTGTCGAGCAGCAAGCACTCGGTCGAGGCGGACAATTCGATGGGTTCCTTCGGCGGCGACCAGTATCTGGCATCCGTCGAGGACGGCGCACCAGTCTTTAGATGGCGCTCGGCTGCTTTCTTCAGCGCCGCGGCGGACGAGACAGGTTCCAAGCCCATTGTCTGTGTGCCGTCAAGCGAAGTGTGTCTCCCTAAGAGATTAGAGTCGTGACGGTAAATCCAAAGTGTCAACGCCTTCACGATCCTTCTCGCTTGCGTGCGTCCCAATTCCCGCCCGAACGAGCCGCAATAAAGCTACGCGATGCCACGACGTCGTCCAAAGCAATTCTGCAGAACGGCGATATGCACACGGCACGGCCGATTGTCGCTTTGTCCTGAGCGCGTACAAAAGAGCCACCGAGTCGCAGCAAGCAAGTTGGATTATCAACGGCGACTCACTTCGCGAAGCCACAACTCTTCCCGCGAGTCTCGACGCGTGCGACCTCCTCGCTAGATCGCGTGCTTGTAATGGGCTCGCAGTGGGGTGGCATGACCACGGACCCACTCGTTTCTCAAAAGCCGGCGCATCACGCCTCTGGACCTTCCAGTCGCATAGACCACAACTTCGCGATCTGCACCTTGATCTCATTTCGCGGAAGCTCTGACTCTCTCGCTTGCCAAAATGTTTAAAACAGTTTGCGTTAAAAATATTCATATTGGATTTTGTATACTGACGTTTTAAACAGGTCGTGGAATCTGGATGATATCGTCCGGTCGTGTTTGACTCGACAACCGTACTTGAGCTGCTCGCGACAATCGGACACTTTCATTTGGCACCAGGTTCCTGGAGAAAAATTGGGGAAATCGTGCGCCCGATCGCGTCACTGCAGATCGAGATGGTCGTTGTGGAGACTCACTGATCTCATCTCCATCGAGATGGGCTGCTTCCGTCGACGACTCGTTCGCCACGGCTTTTGGACGTGCCGCTCTGCGTCGCTCGTGGTCTGCGGATTCCCACTTCGTCTGTCAATTCGCATCTTGATTGGGACATTTGTTTAGGGAGTGACATTGTGAGGCTGTCCATGACTGCATCCACAAAACTTCGCCATAGTGTTGAAGGCTCACTGATCGCATGTGCTGCTGCTTGACGAGCAATTGCTTCCATCTCGATGAGTGGTTTTGCTGTTCAGTGTAATGGCGAGTGGAGAACAGAAGAGCACAGCAAACATCCGCGCTTCTCCGGTTGCAAGTGAACAGTACGTGAACAGTTGCGTGGAATTCTGTCAATGTGCGCTTTACTCCAACACTGATAAGATACCCATGCTGGGAGAGTAATGGCGAGCTGAGAACAGAAGAGCAAGATACTTCCGTGCTTCTCCGGTTCGTTCGTAAAAAGCTCGTGAACAGATGCGTGGATGCTGTAAACGTAAGATCCACGTTGCGAGTGTAATGGCGTGCGCAGAACAAAAGAGTAAGGTGAACTTCCGTGCTTCTCCGGTTACTACGTAAAAAGCATGTGAACAGTTGCGTCGAACTCTGTCTACATACACTTTACTCCAGCACGGAAAAGAGATAGACCCACTACTTACAACCATATACAAAATACTCGGCGGATGCGCGCATCCGCGTCTAGTTCGTGTGAGCCTTGCCAGGCGTGTACTTGTTCCCACGCTGGAGCGCATCGAAACCGTACTCATCCGCCTCGTTACCGGCGACGGGGAGGTCGTCTTCGCAGTCTGGCTCCGGGAGGTCCTGGTCGCAGTCCTCATCGTTGGTGTTGTTGCCGCCACTGTTGTTGTTGCTGTTACCGCCGCCGTTGTTCTTGTTGTTGTTGTTGCTACCGCCGGACGGCTCGGGAAGGTCCTGGTCGCAGTCATCATCGTCGCCGCCGACATTGTCGGCCGGTTCGGGGAGGTTTTCGTCGCAGTCATCGTCGTTTCCGCTGTTGTTGTTTCCAGCGTTGCTATTTCCTCCATTAGCAGGCGCAGGAGCAGGTGCCGGCGCCGGCGCCGGCGCTGGCGACTTCGGGGTGTTGTTGGCAGGAGCAGGAGTCACGGCCGGGGTGTTCCCTCCGCTGTTACCACCGTTGTTACCGCCACTGTTACCGCCACTGTTGCCACCTGAAGATCCGCCACTCTGGCCACTTCCCTTCAACGGCGCGCAGTTGATGTAGATCTGCCAGTCCTGCGAGTGCAGAGCCAGCCACACAAACTTCAGCTGCTTCGCGTTCGCGCAGCCTGCCTTGTCGATTGGAAGCTTGGCTGGCTGCTGAGTGTACTTGCCCGCGCAGTTGTCCTCCTGGAACACACGCGTGTTGTCGCACCAGACTTCGCATGGGCCGACGTGTGACTCGGCAAACGACGACCACTGGACCTCGTTCGGCACATCCTGTGGATCACCTCCAGCGGGAGTAAGACCACACAACGGTGTCGACGGAGACTTCTGCTCAATGAATTCCTTCAGCGACTTGAAAGAGCTCGCCTTGAAAGCCTTCGTGAACGATTCGACGTTGATTTGCGGTGTGCTGGAGAACGATCCGCCCTCGGGAATCGGCAGGATGGTCGATCCACGCACTTCGGTGACGTAACGAGTGGGGTCACCGGATGCGAGAAGGGCCTTGGGCACCATCATGTACCCGTGGCCGGCGACGAGGGGCGCAGCCGCGGCGACACAAGCGAGGACAACAGCAGTCTTCATGTCTGATGTGGGCGCTTTTGGCAGAATCGAAGAATGGCGATGGCCCAACGAGGAGGCAACTGGAAGGTCTTCGTTCTGAACAGATAGGTGAGAATGTCTCTGTATCCAGAAGACCACGTGAGACCATGAGAGTCGGTGTAGATGACGTGACTGGTCGGCTGGATGGACGCTCCAACCCCGAAAACATATCAGAAATCAAAGGTTGGACCCACATACTCTACTCATTCTGCTTAAACGCTTAATACGATGGATTGGTTTGACCATACTATCAGGTACTAGAGGCTTGCTTTGCGGAATGTGGGAGACGCCATCTGCCTTGCAGCCCGACTGATCCGGGAGGACCAGCTCTTTCGTCGATTGTCTTCCTTGAGTTTTCATTTGAGTTGAGTATGGGGTTAACTGGAGACGATTTGGATTCGTTCAGTGGTGGGTCGTGCGGGTGAGAGGGGCATTGTGCTGGGATTCCATACGGTTGTCGGGAGAGAGCAGACTTTATGGTCTCTACTAACTAATCTGGCGTCGACGCGAAGTCGCCCGTTCCGTCCGGTGGTGCGACTTCTTCTCTCTGTGTGCATGGCAGGGACCCGCGTAGATTCCAGCCACCTCATTGACGTGCTGTACCGCCCTCGGTACCTTGAGCTGACCGCAGGACCTGCGGTCACAACGCCCAAATTAGTACTACCTGCTATGGATGATTGCGTGGAGTAATCTTCGATAGCCGATCATTCGGTGTGACATTACTGAAATGCAAGATTTGGGTCACCCCGCGCGACAATTCGATCGATGTGAGTTTGTTGGGGTACAGTACTTCTCGGCTCCGATCGGACAGCGCATCTTACCCAATGCGTTTGCTCAATGATGAGGGTTCTCATGAGCTCAAGAACATGGACCCCAATAATTGCGGAGAGAGAGAACAGATATCGCGTAATCGAGCGTGGCTGGCTGGCAAATCGCGGACGGAGGTCATTTGGGAGCATGATAGCGAGGTCAGCGTGGCCACGTCTGGTAGTCGGATGGAAGGCGGAGTTAATGCCACGGTAATACACTAGGTGTCCTTTGCAAGATCGCCCAACACGTCTCCCATCTTGTTGTGTGCATGGAGACGGTGGTACCAATCCTTGATTGATAGTTCGTCCACAAGCCTACGTGGAGTCGCGTAAAGCCGCAGCAGGTCAGGTGGCGTGGCGGTTGTTTGGCCTCGAGCTACCCCAGGATGAGTACGCTGTCCCCGACAACTGTACCTTCAGCGTTTGCAGGGCGATGGGTTCACCGTTCAAGATGGACGATAGCCGCTTGGCGATGAATGACACCTTCACCACGCGATCGACAACCCAGTGGACAGACACAGACTCGACTCTCCAGGATCTACTCATCAATGACCTCGCGCACCAACTGACCGACAGCACCCCGCAACCGCAGATGCAGCTGGACCTCATCCGCCTACTTAAGATTCCACACCCAACGAGCAGCCAATCAGGCTCATGGACAGACACAACCGGTAGGACACCACCAAGGTGAGCGGACATTAGGCCACTGATGTAAGCTTCCTCAATACAAAAAAAAAAAAAAAGATGGACGATAGCCGACGGTGTAGGCACGGTTATTTGTGGTGTTTGGCTAAAGCGGGTAATGCGTTAAGCTTGTACTCTAAAGAAGCCTGGTATGACATTACCTGCAACAAGAAGGTATGTAAGACATTTCCAGCGATATGGATATTACGCACGTCGAAACAGGCATTCAAAATCCAGTAGGAAATGCAGACGCTCACCATAGCAGTGCTTGACCATAGAACGGATGAGTTACGTGGGTGAACGTCTGTGCTTCTCCGGTTACTACGTAAAAAGCATGTGAACAGTTGCGTCGAACTCTGTCTACATACACTTTACTCCAGCACGGAAAAGAGATAGACCCACTACTTACAACCATATACAAAATACTCGGCGGATGCGCGCATCCGCGTCTAGTTCGTGTGAGCCTTGCCAGGCGTGTACTTGTTCCCACGCTGGAGCGCATCGAAACCGTACTCATCCGCCTCGTTACCGGCGACGGGGAGGTCGTCTTCGCAGTCTGGCTCCGGGAGGTCCTGGTCGCAGTCCTCATCGTTGGTGTTGTTGCCGCCACTGTTGTTGTTGCTGTTACCGCCGCCGTTGTTCTTGTTGTTGTTGTTGCTACCGCCGGACGGCTCGGGAAGGTCCTGGTCGCAGTCATCATCTGTCTTTCCACCGCCACTACTGCTGTTGTTCTTGTTGCCATTACTTGCAGGTGCTGGAGCTGGTGATGGAGGTTTGGGGGTCGTGTTGGCCGGTGTAGGGGTCACTGAGGGCGTGTTGCTACCAGAGTTCCCGCCATTGTTGCCTCCAGATGAGCCGCCAGTCTGGCCAGTTCCCTTCAATGGCGCGCAGCTGATATAAATCTGCCAGTCCTGCGAATGTAGTGCGAGCCAAATGAACTTCAGCTGCTTCGCGTTCGCGCAACCAGCCTTGTTGATAGGTAGATTCACTGGCTTAGTCGTGTACTTGCCTGCGCAGTTGTCCTCCTGGAACACACGCGTATTGTCGCACCAAACCTCACAAGGCCCCACGTGAGAATCCGGAAACGACGAATACTGCACCTGGTCAGGCACATCCTGCGGTTCACCTCCAGCGGGTGTGAGACCACATGACGGCGTGGAGGGAGACTTTTTCTCAATAAACTCCTTGAGTGACTTGTACGAGCTCGCTTTGAATGCCTTCGTGAAGGAATCGACGTTGATTTGCGGCGAGTTAGAGAACGAGCCTCCCTCCGGTACAGGAAGGATAGTGGAGCCGCGTACTTCCGTCACATAGCGTGTCGGGTCGCCTGACGTAGGGAGCTGAGCCTTCGGGATGATCATGTATCCATGGCCAGCAACAAGGGATGGCAAAGCAGCAGCAAGACAAGCGCTCACGATGGTGGTCTTCATGTCTAGTCTTCACACCTCTAGTAAATTGGGTAATGGTGCTGATCAAACGAGAGGCAGCGGTGTCGTATTTGATGGAGAGGGGACAGGACAGTTCCCAGAGGTCTGCGCTGAACATTGCGGGAGACTCGTAGAGACGGTGACGCTGTCGAGATGAGCTGACGGTCTGCAGGGCTCACTTTGTAATCTCGTGTACAATTGGTACATAAGGTTTCGAGCCTCATTCTCTTGAGATGAGTATCCTGAGCATAAAATCATGCCAACGCTTGTGAATATAACAAATTCTGTAGGTATGCAGTGCAGGGTGAGCAAAGAAGCAGCTGGTTCATGGCTTCGACTCGTCCGTCAAGACCAGCTCGACGGTTTGTGTCTTTCTATGGAACATTTGTCTGGGTGCATTCAGAGGGAGACAGTGGAGATGACGGATATTCTGTCTGATTGAACTGTTGGGAGACGGAATGGATCAATATGCCATACGGTTTTTTAAGACTCAAATCGACGGTCAGCGCGAGTCTCCCAGAACCGTATGGATTATCTGTCCTTGGACAAGTATGGTCCAACCCGGGATACTCACTCCTGACAAATGTTGGCCCGTAATCGAGTCGAACATGTGTCTGGGAGCAAATAGCTCTACCTCTTTGTGTTCGGCATTCCCTCCACACGTATTTGATATACAGAACCAGGCTCCAACAAATATGGGTGAACAATCATGCAGTCGTAGTGGTCATGAGGCTTCCTAGCTGGCCACTGAGGAAGCGAATGGTGATTATAGCTATTTTGCGAGTGAGCGAAGTCGGACTCAGGCCAACCTGTTCTTGTGCTCATGAGTTCACGTATTCAGAAATGTTCTTGTTTTATCCATCGCGGCAAAGAATGGCCCGTCCGATCCTGTCGTGACATGATGTCTGCGAGTGCAAATTCTATGCATTCATCATTCGCACGAATTGGGTACCATCGCCCAGCTTCACGCAATTGCGCCGAGTGAGCCAGGTAACTAACTCCTGTAAACAAAACCAGGTCGCGATGGCTGAGTAGGTCGCGAAGCCGGAATGCTTTGATACTTTCTCCACTTTTGGTTGTGATGAAACACATGGAATCAACGCAATGTGTTTCACAGACCCCACAACAACGATCCATCGACAAGAAGTGCGGCTGTTCAATACGATCATCGCTATGGATCTTGCTTCAGCGCCTTGTTCATCAAGAAAAGGGCTGTGTCTACAGTAAAGACCCCTGGACATGGGTGATCCTCGTTTGGTTTGATATCAAACCGAACGAGGAACGGAACAAGTTGGAATTCAGAGGACTGTTTGGTCCGCTGAGTAATCTGTTCTATTCTCTCGAGAGAATCGGTCGCTGATTGTTTGATTTCCCTTTAACTGATTTTCAAATTGACAGGATACTACGTAGTAGAATTCACTGTCAATCGAGATTACCCTCCCGTCAGTGCGGACTAACGCTCCCTATCCTAAAACAGCAAAAGCTCCATGACACGAATGAGCATTTTCTTCTAGAATGATGCAAGTAAAGAAACAAACCGCTACGTATGAATTTTAGTTGCATCGTTCCCCACCTAGTACCAAAATGGCACATTTCAACTGTCCATATCGCAGAAATTTATTGATGTTCACAGCACAAACACGCTTCACGGCAACAGACGACCGACCAGATTTTAGTTCGTGTCCACGTCGTCGAAGTCGTAGCTACGACCACGGAAGGTGTTGCCGTTGTTGTTGCTGCGGTTGCCATTGTTGTTGGTGCGGCCGTTCTGGCCGTTGGTCCGGCCGTTCTGGTTGTTGCGACCGTTTTGGTTGCCGTTGTTGTTGCCGTTGTTGCCGTTGTTACCGTTGTTACCGTTGTTACCGTTGTTGCCATTGTTACCGTTGTTGCCATTGTTGCCGTTGTTGCCGTTGTTGCCGTTGTTGCCAGTGCTACCGCTGCTACCACTTCCCTTAAGTGGTGCGCAGTTGATGTAGATCTGCCAGTCCTGCGAGTGCAGAGCCAGCCACACGATCTTCAGCTGCTTCGCATTTGCGCAACCCGCCTTGTTGATCGGAAGCTTGGCTGGTTGCTGAGGGTATTTGCCCGCGCAGTTGTCTTCCTGGAACACACGCGTGTTGTCGCACCAGACTTCGCAAGGGCCGACGTGCGAGTCCGCGAAGGCAGACCATTGGACCTGATCGGGCACGTCCTGGGGAGTTCCGCCAGCCGGAGTGAGACCACACGACGGAGTAGACGGAGACTTCTGCTCAATGAATTCCTTGAGCGACTTGAACGAACTCGCCTTGAAAGCCTTCGTGAACGACTCGAGGTTGACTTGTGGCGTGCTGGAGAACGATCCACCGGCGGGAATCGGCAGGATAGTCGATCCACGCACTTCGGTGACGTAACGCGTGGGGTCACCGGAGGCGAGCTGGGCCTTGGGCACCATCATGTATCCGTGGCCAGCGACGAGAGACGGCGTGGCCGCGGCGATACAGGCGAGGGCGATGGCGGTCTTCATGGTTTGAAACGAATCACTGCAAATTCGAGAGTGAGACCGAGGACAATTGGACCCACTGGGAGCACTCCACCGAGGAAGGGTCTGAAATCTGCCGAGTCGTGACCGGTGCAGGATGATTGCCACAACGAAGGGACCAGATAGAAGTGCCAGCGCTGTCTCCAACATTGAGGCCACAGCAACTGGATATGGAGCAGCACCTTGCCTCTACCCTAAATAAAATTTATGTAGCAAAGTATCCAAATATGTCATAGATAGAGGTTTCTCTCAGGTGAAAACTTGGACGATTAGAACTTCATGGGTACTCTGTATTCATTTAAAAGGGTCAACGGATGTAAAGGATGTCGTTTCGCACGTAACATCCGTCTTCCTGCAGTATGGGTGATGCTCCGCTCACCGGGTGGACAGGCTCCCGGGAAGAAGACAGTTGTACTGTACCTCAGGAGAATTTCAAAGTCACGACGCTTTCCTACTCCTTTAGTCATCTCTGCCAGCGTTTCTTTCGGTCCCACGTAATGCGCCCTACCTAGAGATCTGTCGGTGCAACGGACACACCAGGCGACTTTTTCCTCCTTGGAAAAACAAACAACTACTGTACGTGTTCGCGTCAGATTTGGGAGCTATCCAATATACAAGCACCAGAGGGTTTACTGTACTCCCAAAACCAGAAGTCCTATCCACAGTACAAACCGAGAAAACAGTGCCCCCAGGCCAGCCTCTGGTATGCACTGTACTGCAGTGTACATCAAGCTTAAGGGCTCATTTGGTAGTACCATAGATAAGCTGTTGGTTCTGTACTGGATCTCACCTTCTGGGGATCTGGCTCTGTCGTACCGTAGTGACCATCATTTGCTTTTCTGACTTGATTGTCTGCGTTGGTCGAGCTCCCACTTTTGCGAACTTCAATGCACGTAATCCACGCGATCGTTCCGGAAAACAGGCTGTTTGTGTAGTCATTATGGATCGATAACGTCCGTGGGCACACTCATCCATCTACATGGCTAAAATTGAGCATTCAATCAGGCGACAGACTTCGTGACGACTCGTTCTGAAGAAAGTTTGAACGGATAATTCATAATGAAAGATCACACCGTCGTGGATAATCTCAGACTACCACAACTGGATCATCTACACTCTCGACGCATAAGCTATGACGGTTCGAAGCACCATACACTGTACTTCTAGCGCAAGCCAACAATCCGAATGAAGTGGCGCCTCGGGCAAACGGTACATTTTACGTCTTGCTCCTCTTTCGTGAGGCCACTTCTCCTGTCCTAAAAATGTAAGTTGTCGTGCGCTTTCTTTCCCTGTTCAGACTTCATAACGAGGTATGTGGAGCCGAAAACTATCGAGAGTGAGATTGAAGACATAGACCACCTAGTTGCTGGGCACCTCGCGGAACCCGTGTCTTCCATACGCTTTGTTCCTCTCTTTCAACACCTCATCGGATGAATCGAACAGTGGACTGTTCACCTTCACGATCGCGACATCTGGTCTACAGTGCGGTCAAGATCGATTGTACGACACCAGCTGTCCCAGTCGTCCTGGCTGCTGCTCCACCACCACAAGTCTCTTGAGCGCCAGGCGCCTCATTATGGTGTAGAAGCACATTCCACGATCGTGCCGTGAAACGCGAGAGAGGATGGCAATTGGCAATTGCCATCCTCTCTCCAGTGCAATTGCCAATTGCACTGGTAGACTTCTCATAAATGAGTTCATTCAGGGCTTTGTGCTCGGTTTGTGTCGCAGTGCCATGTACGAGAGTTTATTGAATGTATCGGCACATACATGCATCATACGAAGAATGCAAATGGAGGAGCTTAAGCACGGTCCACGTCGTTAAAGTCGTAGCTACGGCCGCGGAAGCTTCCGTTGTTGCCATTGCTGGAAGCGCGGTTCTTGCTCTTCTTCTTCTTGTTTCCACCATTGTTGTTGCCACCGTTGTTGTTGCTTGAACCGTTGTTGTTGATCCCGCCGTTGTTTTGTTTGATTCCACCGTTGTTGTTGGCTCCGTTGTTGTTGCTTGAACCGTTGTTGTTGAACCCGCCGTCATTTTGGTTGATTCCACCGTTGTTGTTGGCTCCGTTGTTGTTGCTTGAACCGTTGTTGTTGAACCCGCCGTCATTTTGGTTGATTCCACCGTTGTTGTTGCTCGCACCGCTGTTGTTGCCGCCTTCGTCGTTGTATCCGTCGCTGTTGTTATTTCCACCACTGTTGTTGGTATTTCCACCATTGTTCGCGTTCCCACCACCGTTCTTGTTATTGTTTCCACCATTGTTGTTGTTCCCGCCGGTAGCAGAATTGTTGCTGCCACCGCTGTTACCACCGTTGTTACCGCCACTGTTACCACCCGACGATCCACCACTCTGGCCGCTTCCCTTCAACGGAGCGCAGTTGATATAGATCTGCCAGTCCTGCGAGTGCAGAGCCAGCCACACAAACTTCAGCTGCTTCGCATTCGCGCAGCCAGCCCTGTTGATCGGAAGCTTTGCCGGCTGCTGAGTGTACTTGCCCGCGCAGTTGTCCTCCTGGAACACACGCGTGTTGTCGCACCAGACTTCGCATGGGCCGACGTGTGACTCGGCAAACGACGACCACTGGACCTCGTTCGGCACATCCTGTGGATCACCTCCAGCGGGAGTAAGACCACACAACGGTGTCGACGGAGACTTCTGCTCAATGAATTCCTTCAGCGACTTGAAAGAGCTCGCCTTGAAAGCCTTCGTGAACGATTCGACGTTGATTTGCGGTGTGCTGGAGAACGATCCGCCCTCGGGAATCGGCAGGATGGTCGATCCCCGCACTTCGGTGACGTAGCGCGTGGGGTCACCGGAGGCGAGCTGAGCCTTGGGCACCATCATGTATCCGTGACCGGCGACGAGAGACGGCGCGGCGGCGGCGATACAAGCGAGGACGATGGAGATCTTCATGGCTTGGAGCGAGTTGGCGCAAATTGGAGAATGAGCGCGGAGAGCATCATAGTCCGCCGGAGGTCGACTGGATTTAGGGTCGTTACCAGTTCATATTGGTCTCTTCTACATTCAAACTGTACTGCTTGACTCTGGGAGACTCAACATTAGTCATTATTGTGGACCATCGAGCTGATGGGGGTCAACAAAATGAGGGCTCGACGAAGAGAAGTGGGGTACTCGAAGTTGTCATGGAACCAACTGGAAAACGAGCGCGAGCGGCCAGGCCTCGGAGCGAATGTTTGATAGACTGAGTTTTGCATTTTATCACGTTAGTCGGGTGTCTGATGCGGACTTTGTGAAGTCTGTCGTTCTGTTGGACGCAACATATTCGCTTATAGAGTGTTGATGTGTAAAGGTCGCTCCGAGCGTGCGTGTGGATGACTACAGGGAACGCCGCCACCTAACATTCGAGTCCGAGGATAACACTTCTAAAGACATGAAAGCATTTGATTCAGATAAGGCACTCAGGACAGTCTTGCCCTGTGCAGTGTGTGTAGGTTCCACTACTGAAGACTTGTGGGTCATACATAGCACAACTTGAAATGAACATGGATGGCCAATTGACGACACGACCGTTTTCAGTTCTGCTTTCCATCCATGTCCTCGAAGTCGTAGCTGCGCGAGCGAAGCTTGTTGTTGCTGCTGCTACTGCTGCTGCCCTTGAGCGGGGCGCAGTTGATATAGATCTGCCAGTCCTGCGAGTGCAGAGCCAGCCACACGAACTTGAGCTGTTTGGCGTTCGCGCACGCAGCTTTGTTGATGGGCAGCTTTGCCGGCTGCTGAGTGTACTTGCCCGCGCAGTTGTTCTCCTGGAAAACGCGAGTGTTATCGCACCAAACCTCACACGGGCCGACGTGGGACTCGGCAAACGACGACCACTCGACATGATCGGGCACCGGCTGGGCTGCACCGCCAGAAGGCGTGATACCGCACGACGGTGTGCTCGGCGATGCTTTCTCGATGAGGGCCTTGAGCGAGCTGTAGCCGCTCGACTTGAACGCCTTGGTGAACGAGTCAATATTGACCTGAATCGTGCTGGAGAACGAGCCACCTGCAGGAACCTTCAGCACGTTCTGGCCGCGGATGGTCGCAGCGTATCTCGTCGGGTCTCCAGAAGCGAGCTGAGCCTTTGGCAAGATCATGTATCCGTGGGCGTCGACGACGGTCGGGGAGGACACAGCGGCGACGGCGACGGCGCAGGCGAGAACGATGGAGGACTTCATGGGTCTTGAACGTGAAACGAAATTGGGAAATGGTCTTAAGGGTCCGTGCCTACTGAAGAGGTCCGAGTCGGACTCTCGGGGGCGCGTCGCGGGGTCGAGAGAAACCCTTGCACGATTTTAGGTGTTTTGCATTATCAGACTTTTATGGGATCAGACTGGCTGATCGGGTGGCTCTGTGGGACAGATGTCATCATTTTTTCCACTGATCGGTTTTGTTGATTGCTATTGTGTGGCTCGGCGTTCAGTGTTTTGAGCAATCAACAGGATTTTGTGTACCTCGCATCCCACAGACAAAGATGGAGACGTCTGAGGCACTAAGTGTACGGGAACGTGTCGCACTCATTCGCGCGAACACGATACCAGCAACTTCACGTCGCTCGTATCGCGCGACGTGGTCGGCTTTAGTCCAGTGGATGCTCCAGCACAAGCGCAACCTCATCCCGATACCATTTGTGGGGCAGCTTCACGACCCCAGTCGCACGCGCAAAGCTATCCTCGCTGCGATCGACGCTGACGTTGACCACACCCGACCTCCGTTGGATTTCGAGCGGCTGCAAGCAGCAGACTTTGTGGAGTGGCTCCTGACCCTGCGCAAACGCGACGGAAAGCCCCCCGGCTTCTCAACGTTCAATAACCACCGGGCGGCGCTGTTCAATCTCTTTCGAGAGTATCGCTGTCTGATGAGCAATGAGCTCCAGACCGAGCTGACTACGTACTTTCGAGGCCTCAAGCGTAGTACCGCCGAGCAAGCAGCGAATGGCGACGTTGCCGTCAAGGTCGGGAAGGATCCACTCTCGCTGGAGATGTATGAGTTCATCTGCACGCAGATGTTGAAGTCCAGCTCCAAGGACATGGTGTTCGCACATGCCTTTCTTGTGATCTCGTGGAATCTCATGTGCAGGTCTGCAAACACAGTGGGCATCATGACAAGCCACATCGAGTGGCGGGACGATTCTTTCTGTGTGTTTTTTGCGCACATGAAGAACGATCAAACCGGTTCCAGACCAAGCGATCCTCGTCACATTTACGCGAACCCCCTACGACCAAGTATCTGTCCGCTCTTGGCGCTGGGGATCTATTGGGCTGTGTTTGCAGTGGACCAAGACCGCTTGTTCCCGGGATCGGCACAATACGACCGATTCCGCAAGCTACTGCACGCTTTCCTCGAAGAAGACGCAGTGAAGGCAGAGTTGTTCCGACGTGGCGTCGATTCAAACGACATCAGCACTCACTCAATCCGCAAAGGCTCGGCGACGTACTACTCATCCGGTTCAACTGCTTGTCCATCCTCCACAGCGGTCCATCTTCGTGCTGGTTGGTCTCTCGGTGGTGTACGAAACACATATCTTCGCTATCAGGGCGCTGGCGACATGCATGTTGGTCGCACGGTGTCCGGTCTTCCACCAAACAGCGAGCTCTTTGCATCCCTCCCACCCCGTTTCGACTACAACGACGAACTCGTCAAGCTCGGCATCAAGACCGCGTTTGGTGATGTTCCGTTGAACCTTCGATTTGTCTGCGAGCACGCACTCGCGGCGCTTGCGTACCACTCTGACTATCTGATCGCAACACTACCCGCCGCTCACCCCTTGTTCCAAACCCCGATCTTCCAGACAGGCGATCGCCTCAAGCAACTTCGCGACCGCGTGCGTGTCGGCATCGCCTCCGATGATCCAACACAGATTGCTTCTGGTGTGCCTCCTCACTGTGCCATGCTCGGTCGTCTACGGTCTGTGGAGCAGGAACTACAGGCACTACGATCCACCGTTGTTGAACAAGTCGTGGAAGGTGTTGTAAGTGCCATCGACGGGCAATCGCACTCGTCAGCAGCAGTAGTCAAACGCGCCATCATCGCATCGTTCCAAGAGCTCGGTCTCGTGGGCCTGGTTGAACAAGTGCGAGTCGGCTGCCAGCCTGACACACAGTCCTCTCCAACGCCCGACGAATCGACGATCTTTTTGTATACGTGGGGAGGCAGGTACAGACGTCTCCCCGAGGACTATCAGCTCCACGACGGAACTCCTCGACAGATGTGGGTGTTGTGGACTTGCGGTGGCACAAAGCCAAGCGTCCCACCACTACGTCATGTCCAACCGAGCGACCTGAGCTCAGCCAACTCGAGGAAGCGACTTAGTGATCTGCGATTCCTGATGAGCCGTCTCGAGAGTGCTGCACGAGGACATCCTGCCTGGAGTGCACGCAACGTGGATGTTGAGACCGCTTGTCGTGTTTACGACGAAGTTTCTGAAACGATTGCACTCTCAGATTTGACAGGAAAGCAACGCAAACGTCGGCACTCCCAGCTCGGTTGGCGTACAGTCGTCAACGAGTTGCGAAAGCGTCAACGTCAGGTGCATGACAACCAGTAGGTAGTCAACAAAATACAAGTACCGGTGTAGGTTGAACAGTGTAACCATACATAACCGGTTACATTTATGGTGTTCCCACTCCGTCCCACAAAGTCCTTCCAACAGTCATCAACATGTGGCCGACTGATAACCAAAAAATGTGATGCTGTTTAGAGAGGTATATTTCATTATACAGGAATTGGTACTACATACTTTTGAAACCGTTATTTAAAAGATAAAACGTATTGAATAGTAAAGGTTAAACTGGAGCTACAGCGCTTCAACATGCGAGCATATGGCGTTACGACAACCGTATCTCGCGCGGGATGGAGAATTCGCCAAGATGTGAGTAAATCCAGAAACGTTCGCCAAGAAGTGAATACGCTTGCTAACGAGTGAGTAGCGAACCTACCAAAAAAAAACAGATGACGAACCTACCTTAAAGTATGCAAGGTGTAAATATAGTATGCGCTGCCAGGCGTGATGTTGGTATGAGTCTCAGAGTCCGCGAGGACAGTGATGTTTGTATGAGTTTAAGAGTCCGCGAGCACAGTCGTCGCTTTTTACGAGGTCAGTGACATATCCCCCGAGCCTGTATAGCTGTTTTTCGTACACAGCATTTGCCCCTGGGGTCATCAGGCGACCCTCCTCGGTCCACTTAGCCGCATTGTCGCTTTTTTTTTGTCTTCCCGCATAAAATCCACGAAGCTTTTCATGAATGCGAAGAACAGTTTGTACCGGATTCCATTCTGTTTGGTTGTGCTGTGCTCACTCTCGACAAAATTCGTCGTGCGACGTTCACTGTCAGTTTTGCAATTGGCATGGTCAGGTAGGTGCTTATGCCTGGCAGTGTCCTATATTTACACCTTGTGTATTTGCACCCCCGGATGTATAATTAAACAGTAAGTTTGTCATCTGTTTTTTGGTAGGTTCGTTACTCACTCGTTTTGACTTCTTGGCGAACGTTTCTGGATTTGCTCACATCTTGGTGAATTCTCCCACAGGCACCCTCGTCTACATGGCCAAAATTGAGCATTTAATCAGGCGACGGACTTCGTGACGACTCGTTCTGAAGAAAGTTTGAACGGATAATACATAATGATAGACCACGCCGTCGTGGATAATCTCAGACTACCACAACTGGATCATCTACACTCTCGTTGCAATCGTCGACGCATCAGCTATGACGGTTCGAAGCACCATACACTGTACTTCTAGCGCAAGCCAACAATTCGAATTGAAGTGGCGCCCCGGGCAAACGGTACAGCATCCTGCGTGCTCTATCGTCCACCGTGGTCTTTGAGTTGCTTTTGGAGAAGCAAGAACCCTCGATGTATCGACTCATCCGTTCACACATATATGTCTTGCTGCATTTTTCTTCGGCCATCTCTCCTGCCCTGAGATGTAAGCGGTCGCCAAGGCAATGTGAGTTTCCTCTTGGGAGCTATGTGGAGCTGTTGTCTTCCACCACTTGGACTTCCCGACTTGGTGGTTGAACTTTTTTTTATTGATCTTGGTTATTGTTGGTGAAAAGGAGAGTGAGTCTACGGTAGCTATCCTACGACATGCGGTGCTCAACCACCCCCGGGCCCTTTGTGCCCCCTAGGGACTCCCTCTTATTGCTTGTTCTCGTTGGCCGCCCTCACGGCGTCCCTGTTGGTCCGTCGGGCACTCCTTGGAGAGAGTGCCTGACTGGTTGCAGTTGAAGCCCCAGCTTCAACCGCGGCTGCCGAGTCCTTGGCAGCCATCATTGCCGCGTCGTCACTGGATTGTTGGCGGCGGCAGCCATCATCCGTGTCGTCGCTCCTGGGTTCGCGGCTGCGCTCATGCTCGACGCATCGCCACGTGCAGCTGAATGAACGGCACGGCGACGCGGTCGCCGCAACTTCAATCGTGCCTTGCGGGTGCGTGTCGCGTGCCGTGTTGGTGGGCGCGGCGTTGCCGTTTCAGCGTCCTGAGTCGGGCGGCGATTATCAGACGCCGTCTGGCTCGGGACTGTTCCAGACAGTGGGACTGGAACAACACTTCCCCCTTGCGTGGAGGACGTCTTTGTCCGTCGACGTTTTCGCTGCACGATCCCGAGGGCCGCGGCCATGGCTTGGACGGCAGGATCACTCAACTGCGCGTCAAAAAAGGCATACACCGCGGCCTTGACGTCGGTGTAGATGGTCAATGCAGGCTCCCACCTGTCCTCAGCTTCTGCGAGCCCGCGCCAGCGGATGTGCAGTTCATGTTGCTTGCGGAACGCGCTATATCGTGCTTCGAGAATGCGGTCGACAACGTGTCCTTCACTGTTGTGAGCGACGTGCTCCAGAAGCTCGCCGGCGACGTCGAGCGCCGAGTCCGCGTAAAACTTGAGCCGACTCGCGTGGACCTCGCGTTCTTCGAGTGTGATGAGGTTTTTGATGCGGAAAATCCAATTCGACGTAGTGCCAGTGACACATGCTGGCCTACACCATTTCATAGAGAGTTTGTTTTCCGCGCGCGCCCAGACGTTGGCGTAAAGCACATAGTCACCTGTGGTAAAGCGGCCGAGAATTTTAGGGCACTAGACCGAGGTGATAGGCAGAGACTCTGGGTAGTACCGTAGGAGGCTCCAGACTAACCCATACTATTACTATACTCGGTATCAGCCGCCGGTATTACCGGCGGAACCGATACTGAGACGATTGTGCCATCCCATAGCCGATTGGCTAAAATGGGGGTCGATTGCGTAGCCGAAAGCCGCAGTCATCACCTGAATACAAGGGGGATGATCGGCAGGATACTGGCTGAATCGGCAGAAAAAGGGCATGTATTCAGCAGTAGTAATGGGTGTAGAGCCGGTAGCGAACTTAGGGCAGCCGAACTTAGCGTAGGGGTAGTTAGATCAGCTGATGAGACCAAGGTAATAGACTTCCACTTTCACCGCCAAGCCCGCAAGCAAGCCGCGTCGTCTTGGCAAGGAACGTCGCATCAAGGCTCGCCGTCACCAACAGGAGGTGACGTTAAAGAAGACCCCGGTGGAACCTGGCTATTGCTGTCAGGGGAAGCCGACGACCCTCAAGCGGCCGACTTGAAGCGCTGGGGCAAGACCGCCAGCGGCGTCGGCTGCATCAAGGACAAGGACACTCATGTGCGCCGGTGGGATCGTCCCCCCGCCACGACAAGGCAAGGTTACGGTCTCTAGTGCTGGGCACTAGCAGATCTTACGCCCCAAGGAAGCCGCAGCCGTCTCATCGGCTGCGCACAAGTACTCCGAGCCCCTGCGTGTTGAGCAGGCGTGTTTCTCGGCCCGGTACGACCCCCGGCCCGACTCTGCGAGACGGTCTCCTCGCGGAGCTCAGCTGGCCGACCCCAGAGGCTTCACGACCCTCTGGCTTCCCCTCCCCCGACTTCGGTTCCAGAGCGCCCACGGTTCACCCCCACAGCGACTTTCGTGGGGTGCAACGTCTGTTGGTAGCTCACTAGCACCAAGAATCTGAAGGCCTGTTGGCGAGTGGTCAGCTGTCACAAGCAGTCGCTGTGCAGTGATTTCGCTGACCCACTCTACCACAGTGGTGCGTATGCCAGGAGCTAGTGGCTACATGGCATCGAAGTCGAAGAGACCGCCAAGGTCGAAGTCACCTGTCCAAGCGGCCGCAGGTGACTTAGACTTGAAACGAGCTAGGCCGCAACCGAGTTCTGCTGGAGGGCCCCCAGCTGAACACGGTGACCAAGGACATGTCGATCTCGAAGGGCCCCCACGCGTGAGCGTGGTCGAAGGACGGTCGACATCGGGTGACTCGATCACCCGCAACCTCCTTCCAGACCTCGACGAAGAAGCCAAGGACGCCGCCAGCGACGCTGGCTCGGAAGACGTCGACCTGAGTGCCGACATCGCGGAGCTGAACGTCGGCGACGACGCGACGGCTCCGGCGACCCCGATCACCCGTGCTGTCAATTCGGTGCCGGTGAAGATGGATCCCACCAGGCCGACAGCCGTGCCGGCACGGATGATCGAGGTGATCATGTCGAAGCACGATGGTCTCAAGCACCTCCAGGTGACCCGAGTCAGCGCCGCTGCCGATGTCCGCGACCCTGGCTTCGCGTCGATGAAGACTCAGCAGCAGGTGCTGCACGGCATCATCGGTGTCTTCAACACCGCCGGGTACAGCGTGACCATCTTGGACAACGCCAAGATCCTCGCGACACGGCGCGACAAGCTGATCGCGGGCGCTCAGGCGATCTTCGAGCTGTTCCTCCGCCACCAGTCTCAGCGCAAGCTCGAGCAAGCCATCGGTGCGAACCGTGGTGGGCTCATGGATGCTGAATCGCTGCAGAAGATCGCGGAGCAGGTCATCGGACGCTCCAGGGAAGAAGTCAAGCAGATGGAAGAAGAGATCATGCTAAAGGACAAGATGCTCAAGGATCTCGAGAACTACCTGCAAGACTTCGCCGACAGAGTCGCATCAGGCGAGCTGACCGCAGCTCAACTTGCGTCGGTGTGGACCGCGGCCGCGCCGAGCGTTGCCAGTGCCGAGGTGAAGCCGACGGTTAAGCCAGAGCCGAAGGTCAAGGCCGAGAAGCCGACACCAGTCGCTAAGTCGCCGGCAGCCTGGTCCTCGACCGACTACCTGGCCGACATCTACGACGAGTGCGTCGCGCCAGGCGTTAGCGCCATGACTCGCCTGCGGCAGTCGGCCTGTGCCGATCTGAAGTCGTTCGACGGCAAGTCTCGCGACGAATATCGCGGCAAGGCCTTCATCAGTTCGGTCCGTTCGGCGTTCCGCCAAGACGAGAGGACTGACGGGCAATGCTGCTTGAAGTTCCCCGAGCTGCTCACCGGCGCGTCGAAGATCTGGTACAAGCAGCTGAAGAAGTCGACTCGTGCCAACTGGTCGCTCCTTCAAACCGAGTTCGAGCGTGAGTACTGCGGTGCGACGGTCACGGCTCACCAGCGCTACTACGAGCTGCGCCGGAAGCCGAACGAAGAGCACCTCGACTACCTGTACCGACTCAACGTCCAAGCCATCGAAGCCGGCATCGACTATGAGGGCGCTGCGGCATCATTCCACGTGACTCACTTCCTCGACACGTGTGAAGACGCCGAGCTCGCACGCCAGTTCGGTCTTGCCAAGCCGACAACGGAGGAGCAGCTTCGTCAAGCGTTGAAGGAGCTGCTGCGCCAGAACCAGCGGTCGAGGCGCGATGAGTCAGCCAAGTTGCGTGCGAACAAGCGCGACAGCAAGCCGAAGCCGTTCATCGCCGGTTCCAAGCAGCGGCCGATCGCCGTCAACGCGTTGGCGAAGCTGCTCGGATCCTCGAGTCGAGCTGCCGAAGTCGACCTGTCAAGCGTGTCTGAGTCAAGCTCGGATGGCAGCGAGTCGGAAGACAGCGGAGCTGAAGATGGCGAAGGTGACGAAGGCGAAGATGCAGCGGAAGCTGCCGGCTTGGCGACGATGCTGGCGCCCGAGTCCGTGCAGGCGCTGACCAAGCTCGTCGCCGCCCTCCAAGGTCGTGACAGGGTGGGCAAGCCGAAGGGTGAGGTGTCAAAGCCTCAACACCCATGCTCGCATTGCGGCTCGAAGCGCCATCAAGACCGCGATTGTTGGAGTCGTATCACTTGCACGGTGTGCGGTCGGCTCGGTCATCCGGCCGACTATTGCTACCACCGTTGCAAGGGGTGCGGCAATGTCCACGATCGTGGTGCTTGCCCGCTGGAGGAGCTCGCAAACCACCTGAAGGCGTGGTTCGACCCGACGAAGCACGCTGGCGTCCTGCCGGCGGCCGTCGAAAAGTGGTTAAACTAAACCGCCCGCCAGTTTGGGGACTGGTACGCGCCGGGCGGCAACCCGAGGTCGCAGTGTATGCGTTCGTAGCCGGTAGACAGCTACAACGTAACAAACAAATACACTCGATTCTTGATCAACCACGTGAGTTCGAACGCCATGCTTTTATTCAACGGCTTACTCTACACCCTGGTGAGCGGCGCGGGTACTGGCGGTTCTACAACCAGAAGTCCCATCGCCAAACCATCGTAAGGGCGCAGATCGACGACCATAACGCGCAGGTCCTCCTGGACTCGGGCGCTGAGGTCTCGATCCTCGACTCCGACTTTGCGCGTAAGATCGGAGCCGAGGTAGACACCAGTGTGTCTCTGCGCTGCGAAGGTGTTGGAGGATCCGGCTATCCCACCGAGGGCCGGGCCTGGATAAAGGTGGTGCAGGCCGGCGAGCTGGCGTACCAGGCCGAGGTCTGGGTCGGTCGCCTTGGCAACGTTCAAGCGATTCTCGGTACCGACTTCATGACCCCGGCCGGCATCCGCCTCGACTTGGCCGAAGGCGTCGCCCTCATGCCGGACGAAGTTCGCGTCCAGTTTGAGGGCCGCCGAGCCGTCTACAGTGACAAGGCAGAGCAAGTCAGGGTCAAGCGAGAGGTGACGATCCAGCCAGGCGAGTCACACTACCTGCGGATCAAGCCGAACGCCTCCAAGAAGCTGTGGGTCCGCCGCGACGAACGCTGGGTCACGACTGCCGAGTGCAACGAGCGTGGCCTGCCGACGCGGGTCAAGGTGACCACCATCTTCACGGTGCCGGTCACCTTGCCCACGCAGACGATCGTTGTCCTCTGGCTGAGCTCGGGCGCCGCACCTCGACGCTCCGGATACGTCTCTCTGGGCTCGAGGCGGTACGACGAGTGGTGCACCCTCGTGTACGAGGCCGAGCCCGAACCGGAGCTTGAGGCACGGCGCCAAGCTGAAGCCGACGCGATCCGGGCTGCGCAGCCACCGGCGGTCGAACGACGCCCGTATGTGGTGCCGCGCGCGATCTTGAAGCGTGCCGACGCCGCGGTGGCGACGCCGCCGAGGGCGGGTGACTCAAGGAGTGAGCTCAAGGTCTCCGTCGAAGACACGCTTGAAGGTGCGACATCCGGCGACGAAGACCAAGGCGACGTCACGACGAAGCCGAGAGCCGGACGGCGTGTCGTCATGACGAAGATGACGACGTCCGACTGGGCCAAGGTGGCGATACTCTTCGTCGCAGCCAAGTCCCCGGCCGAAGTCGTCGATGGTCAAGCCGAGCTGAGCGAAGCAGTCTACGTGCATGAAGGAGGCGATGTCAGTGCTGAAGACATCGACGGCCAGATGGCCATGATCCCAGAAGTCCCGGCTGGGGACGACGAGATCACGCCTGCCGACATCAAGATCGCGGCTGGCGAAGATGTCAGTGCTGAAGACGTCGAGCGTGTCCGCGAGATGGTGTGGAGGCGACGCCCGTACCTCATGGGTAAGGGCAATGCTCGGCCGTTGCCGGCCAAAGGCGTCGCCTGCGACATAGACGTCGGCGACGCCAAGCCCATCGCTCAATCGTGCCGCAAGGTGCCGCCACAGTACGTGGAGAAGCTCTACGAGCTCCTTAAGGGACTCCTCCAGGCGGGCTTCATCGCGCCATCGACATCGGCTTGGGCGTCTCCCATTGTGATCGTCGTCAAGAAGAACGGTGTTGATATTCGCCTCTGTATCGATTACAGAATGGTGAACGCCCTCACTAGGCTGATGGTCTACGCTATGCCTGTCGTTCATGACCTGTTGGAAAATCTCGGCTCGCTACGATGGCTTTGTTCACTAGATATGGCGTCAGGGTTCTGGGTCGTGCGAATGACTGCACGGGCTCGGGGGCGATTTCGGCTTTCGTGACACCCTTCGGGTTGTTTGAGTGGCTAAGGATGCCGTTCGGGTTGAAAAACGCTCCCCAGATATATTAACGGCTTCTTGATAACGCGCTCTATGGCTACCTGAAGCTGACGCCCAAGCACCTGCAGGACACGGAAGCTGATGTGTTCGAAGATGGCAAGCCGGCCGGAGCCGAGACGCGACCAGCGATAGGTCGAAGATCGTATATTGACGACATCTTGTTCGGCGGCGAGACTTGGGATCAGATGTGTGAGCGGCTGGAGAGATTGCTGCAGGCCTGCGAGGAGTGGGGGCTTTCGATCAGCCTCCCGAAGAGCGAGTTCGGCATGAGCCGTGTTGACTACCTAGGGCACGTGGTTTCTGCGGAAGGCATCAGAGCGAAGCCGAAGAACCTCTCTGAGTTGCTGCAACTCGAGTTTCCTAAGACTCTGAAGGGGATTCAGTCGTATTTGGGCTCTCTGAACTAATATCACCAGTTTATCGAGCACTTTGCGGTTTACGCGGCCGCACTCTACGAGGTTACCCAGGCAGACTTGGCCAAGGATGCGCTAGAACCCGGTCATCTCGCGTCTGCTCGACGTGCCTTCGCAGCGCTCCAGCAGAAGTTGGCGAACGCGCCGATCCTGAGGCACTTCGACGCCGAGAAGCAGCCGGTGGTCATCATTTACTCGAATCCGTGGGCTGTCGCTGCCACACTGGCGCAGGAACACGATGGGAAGCTGATGCCGGTGAAGTTCTTCAGCAGGGTGCTGAAAGTCCACGAAGCCAAGTTCTCGCCAGCCGAGAAGGAGATTCTTGCTCTGCTCCACGTGCTGTCTGGGGCCGCGAATATGCTGAGTGGCCGTGCTATCCAGGTGCTGACGCGATTCTCCACGTTCGGTTGGCTGTTCAAGGCGAGAGGTCTTCAAGGTCGTTTGGAGCGGTGGGCTACTGTGCTGAGTTCATGGACGCTCGAGATCGTGAAGGTCAAGAAAGACGAAGACGGCTTGAGCGGATTGGTCGCAGCCGCCACGGGCCCTGCAGACAAGATGGACGAGATGCTTGGCGATATTCAGCCGAGGAAACGCGTCGTGGGTGAACGACATCGACTGCCCGTGCCGTCATTAGCGAAGAACGAGGCCGCGTGGGTCGTGTCTTTGGATGGATCGGGAAGCCGAAGCGGAATGGGGCAAGTTGCGGCGCCATCCTGTGGGCGTTGCCGACGTGGAAGATTGTCGCCGCCGAGACGTGTTTCTTCGCCGACGGAACGGTTAATGAAGCCGAGTACAGAGGTGCTATAGCTGCCATGGATCTGGCTACACGACACGGCGTCCAGGATGTGATCGTCTGCGGCGACTCCCGCATCGTGATTCAGCAGCTGAGAGGTGACATCGAGTGCCGTACAGCAGGGCTCCAGGTTCTACGCGCCGAGGCGCTGGCGAAGCTGAGCGTGTTCAAGTCGGCTTACCTCGTACACGTCGCTCGAGACTTCAATGCGGCCGCCGACCTCATCACGGGCAAGGCGCTGCAGCGCTGTGCCGGCGGAGTCGTCGACCCGGCCGAGCATGCCGGTATGAGAATGCTGAACCGCCTCCCTGAAGTCCTCAGGCCGAGTGAAGACGAGCCGGCTGCGGCTGTCCACGTGGTGACGCGCGGTGGTGCTGCCACGGGCGCCGATCATGGCCAAGACGCGACTCGACAGCACGAGGAGGCTGAAGGGCAAGCGGGGAGCGGTGATCGAGCTCACGGGCGTCGCCGGCGACGCACAGGCGAAACTAGCGGAGTCGAGGGAGCTGTGGCATCGCCACAGTCGACAGAGATCAACGAAGACGTTGACGGAGCGACGGGGCGCACGGGCGCACGTACGGCGAATAGCCGGGACGTTCCAACGCGCCAGCACCGTGAAGAGTGGCGTGGGAATAGGAGCGACGGGGCGTCCACAAGCGACCCGAGCCGGCGAGTCGCGTTCGATCTTCCAGCAGTCGGCAGTGAAGCTCCAGACGATTCCGTCGATCGTCCAGCAGTGCGCGAGCGTCCAGCTATCAACGAACGTCTGCCTGCTGACGCGATGGCTACAACTGAGAAGGGCACCGATGGACGCGTCGCCGAGGCTCGAGAGTCAGTCGAAGATTCAGCGATGTACCCAACGGACATAGCCTGGCGCGGTGCGCATCATCAAGGAGCGACACGGCCAGATGAGGACGAATCCAGTATCGCAATCAATGATGACGCGAACATAGCCAGGGCGGACGGTGCGCACTTCGGCGCGCAAGCCCGTGGGACACTTCGCGGGACCCGACAGTTGAGTCCGGCACGGCGTGGGTCGAGCGACTGCGCGCGGAGCGCATCTCGACGGCGCAAGACAAAGAACGATGGAGCGCCAACGTCAAGCGCTTCCTCGCGGGCGACGTCGCCGCGCTCAGCGACCAAGAGCGCACGGCGTGCGAGAAGCTTGCAACGTCGTATGAAGTCGTCGATGGCTTTCTGTACTACGTCGGCTACCAGAAGGCGAAGGATCGAGAGCGACGCGAGCTGCGCCTCCGTCTCGTCGTGCCGTCTACTCTACACCGTGAAGTCCTGCATCACTACCATGTCAGCTTGGCCGGCGGCCACCAAGGGGTGAGTCGCGTGTACGAGAAGGCCCGGCGTTATCTATTCTGGAGGAATATGTACGCTGACGTTCGCGACTACGTGGCTGCGTGCCCAGATTGCCAGTCCGGCAAGGGTCAGCCGCGGATTCAAGTCCCGTCGCCGGGGAATATCGTCGCGACTCGGCCATTCGAGGCGGTCGGCATGGACCACGTACCGTCGTTGCCTAAATCGCATCGCGGGAACACCGAGCTCTTAATTTGGGTGGATCAGCATACGGGCTTCGTCATCGTATCGGCAAACCGGTCTCGAGAGGCTCAAGAAGTGACGGAGTCCTACGAGCGTTGCGTGTACAGGCGCTTCGGTGCGAGCCGAGTCATTCGACACGACCGCGAGTCGGCATTTATGTCGGCCGTCTTCCGCGCGTTCAATCGATTGATCGGCCAGAGGAGCCGTGCTACGCTCGCCTATCGGCCCCAGTCTAACGGCATGACGGAGCGAATGGTACAGACGGTCGTCCACGCCGTCAAGCTCTATGTGTCCGATCCTCAGCAAAGAGACTGGGACGATTACGCAGAACGTCTCGTGTTTGCGCTCAACTCGGCTCACGATCGCGTCCGCGGCGACTCGCCATTCTACCTGCTACACGGGTGGGAGCCTCGAACGACTCTCGAGTCTGTGCTGCCGACGGCAGACCAAGACGGCCACGCCGATGCGAGACGATGGCGATCGGCCGTCCAGATCCAGTACCAGAAGGCACGGCAAGACGTGGTTCGGCTACTTCGTCAAGCGATGGAAGAGCGTCGAGAGGCGAGCGAGTCAGCAGCCCGCGGCGACACGTCCGCGATAGTCCCGGGCGCTAAGGTGTGGGTCTACATTGACCAAGTCAAGCCAGGTTTCGCACGTAAACTCGCACATCTATGGCACGGCCCATTCAGAGTGCTAGAGCGACCGGCCACGCACTTGGTCAAGCTGGAGATCGAGGGCTCGACTTACCGTATCTTCCCCACCGTTCACGTCTCGCGCTTGAAGCTGTGGCGCAGCTTCGAAGATCGCCCCATCACAGAGCTGGAAGTTCCAGCTGACGCTCGACTCGACTTCGACGAGGCGCTGCTTCCCGAATACTCGCTCGAGCCGGACAACGACGAAGGGCATTACGAGGTCGAGGCGATTATCGGCCACCGCGACGTACGCTCTGCTCGCCAAGGGCGGCCTATTCGCGAGTACCACGTGAAGTGGGTCGGCTGGGACTCGACAGACTGGATCGCCGAAGACGACATGAACGCGCCGAGCCTCATCGAAGAGTACGAGCGACAGCTGCGCGCCGAAGGACGCTTTGCCGCGATGGCGACCGAGGTCGAAGAGGAGGAATAGTACTCGGCCAGCTGCGCAGTGATCAACGCCGTCCAGGAGGCGGCGTCCGATGCTGTGCGGCTCCGAGTTGGCGTAACTAACGCCCGGGTTAGTCAGGTCGTTGCCCTGGCTAGCTGACTGCGGCGAGGTTGTGGCCGGTGGGAGGCACCGGCATGTCATTTGGTGGACATGCATATTGTATAACGTGACGTGAAAAGATGAAGGTGACAAGTTCGACTGCCTATGGATCAAGTGAAGAAGAGGGAAACGGAGTGATCATTACGATTATCTGCGAAGACGATTTCCTATGGTGTTCAACTGCTACCAAGCTAACAGCGCTAGATCTGTGCAGGAGCGGCCTTCCCTGGGCTGGTACTCGAAGCGTCAGCAGTCGACCCGGCACGGGGCGCATCAGCGGTAGCGGGAGGCAGTAGGCTCGAGGGAGCCGCTGACGGCTTGGCAGACGCGGGCGTGGTCGGTCCTTGAGGCGCCAAGCTGCTTGAAGGCGAAGGTGTGCGACCGCCAGCAGCGGTCGGCGCGTCGGCTCCTGTGCGACCCGACGGCTTCGTAGTATCGGCAGGTTGAGATTTGGTCGTGGCCCCGCTGGACGTCTTCGGCTTGCCGCTGCTCATGGGCGACGAAGGAGCGCTCTTCGTGCGCCGTGGCTGCTCATCTGTCGTCAAATCGTCGTCGCTCTCCTCCACGCCGTCTTTCTCCTCCTCAACGGAGGAGACCTCGAGGCGCTTCCGCTTCCCTGACGCACGGCTCGACGCCGACGGAGACGATGGGGCACTCTTGGACGGCGAATCGCGCCAGAACTTGTGGTAGATACGGCTGCGCACCGAGTGGGAAGGGTGAGCCTCCGGCTTGAGCAAGAAGAAAGCACGCTCTGGTTCGGCTTGATCGACACGATCAGCAGCTGCAAGCACAGTCTCGTTGGGCATCGGCAGCAGGTACACAGTGCCAATCGGCGGAGCAATGAGGAAGAAGGGGTCCAATAGTAGATCGGCGTCGATGTCGGGATTGTCGTCAAGAAACTTCGACAGACGCCGACAATGGGCCTTGACTTGAGACTTCGTAGTCGAGTGCCGTTGCTTGCGCTCCTCGCGCCACTGACGATCGACCGACGACGGCACGACCAGGTAGTGCGTCCGCTCGTAGAAGGTGCGAATCACCAGCCTGTAAAAGGCCATGGTCTCAGTGTAGAGCCCCACGAAACGATCGTCGGCATAGTTGAAGGTGATCGGCTTGGGGATCATCTTCAGGAACTTCTTCCACCGAGCCGCGGCATTCCAAAGGGTGATCTCAGCAGCGTCGACGTTGAGGCGAGCATTGGCCTCTGTGAGGAATTTCGTATCTTGGTTGTAGTTCGGGGCCACGGCTTCGCAAGGGAACAAGCCCAACCGCCACGCGAGTCGCTCGATCTGATCAGCCGACAACGTCGAAGGCGGTCCACTTTCCGGCCATCCAGCTGCCCAGATCGGATAAGACTCGCGCATCGAGTTCAAGGTCGACTGAGAGACGTAGTTGGCGCCTCGCTCGGCCGACGGGCCCACGGTAGTGGCTGAAGACTTGCGGCCCTGATTCTTCGGCACCGGTGATCCACGCGAGTCGGTGAGATCCACGACGTCCTGGGGAGTCGGATCCGGTGAAGGTTGGCTCTGCGGCTGCGCCGCGACAGCAGCCCCCTCTCGGTTCTTCTTCGCCTTCTTCTTCATAGGTGCCTTCGTGCCCGCCGGCGCAACACGACCAGAGACAGCGGCGTCCGGGCTCGGGCTGCGGGCGGAGTTGCCGCCTCGCGCCTGCGACGACGGAGCCGCGCTGGCCGAAGAGTCGCCCGATGAGCCTAGCTGTCCGGCGATAGTGCCGCCGAAGCCGCCACCAAAGAGGGAGTCCTGCTCGAACAGCGACTCGAGCTCGCCGCCGCCAAGATCTTTCAAGAACTGCTCGATGTCGTCGTCTGGCCGAAGATTCTCAATCTTCTCCATAAGACGAGTGCAATCGTTGACGATCTTCTGCCGTATCATGAACGTGTCGGTGGGCACGGAGGGGTCGGCCTTCGATATCTCGGCAGCCATCGTGGTCAAGGCATCCGATCCGTTGATCCGAAAGCCGTCCGGTGTGAGGCGTGATACCAGTTGATCAAAGACAGGCGTCAAGAACCCCAGGTTGACACGAGGAGCCGAAGGGTTCGCTTCGCCGCGAAGCCTGTTGAGGACACCGAGAGCCGTCGACGTTGCGCCTGCCTCGCGAAAACCAGTGAGCAAGACAGGGCCGATCAGCTTTTCATACTTGAGCAAGGCGGCTCGCGCTTGGGCCAAGATCGCCTGTAGGAACGCGATGGTCACGGCATCGGCCGTCATCCGCCGACGAATTGCTCCTACCGTGCCGAAGCCGCGGTAGTTCGCAATCTCCTGGTTCACCTCACGGAGCGAGCCCAGACTGCCGAGGCGCCTGTAGGCCTTGTACTTCTGCTCGAGATCCGCTTGCTCCGCCGTCGCAGCTGCGGCCACTTTCTCAGCCGCGTCGAGCCGGTCGCGCAGTGAATCGCGCTCCTGGGTTACAGTCTTCAGCGTCAAGGCGTCACGCTCGCGCTCATCGCGATAAAGCTCGAGTCGACGGCGAAGGTCAGCCACCTCGTCAGGAGCAGAGGTCGACGAAGGAGCATTCGCAGGTGGAGGACTAGCAAGTTGTCGACTGGCCTCAGCCTGGGCACCGGAGTCAGCCTGGGCACCGGAGTCAGCTAGAGAACGGAGGCGGGCGGCACGACGGACGGCAGCGATGTGTAGACGCACCTTTGACCGTTCAAGTTCTTCGAGGCGCTGAGCCTTGGCCCGCAGGTCGACGAGCTCGACGTCCGCACTCTTCACTCGCGCCTTCAACGAGGCGAGCTCGGCAGCGAGCGTGCTGCTCACAGACTCGAGGAAGCTTGAGCAGGCGTCGGAAGACTGAAGAGCGGTCGAGGCGCGTTCCAACAGCGTAGTCAACCCGCGTAGTTGCTCGACGGACAGCGGGACTGTCAGGTCAGAAATCGCCTCGAACAGATCACCCGCGACGCCTGCCAGCTTAGAGCGCGCGAGTTTGACCAAGCGCGCCTCACTCATCTGCAGAACGGTGTGAGCAAGCGAACACCTCCATGATGACCGGAGAAGGAGCGATGCGTACCGTCAAGGGGAGACCGGAGGAGAAGACGAAGTGGAGGGGCCGAAAGCTGTGCGGCTGCTCCAACGGCGTGATCGGCTGATGTGTGGTGACTCGGCCGAGAGGAGTTCTCCCATCACCCAAGGTCTGCGACCAGGCCGATGGGAGACGGGCGCTGTGGTAAAGCGGCCGAGAATTTTAGGGCACTAGACCGAGGTGATAGGCAGAGACTCTGGGTAGTACCGTAGGAGGCTCCAGACTAACCCATACTATTACTATACTCGGTATCAGCCGCCGGTATTACCGGCGGAACCGATACTGAGACGATTGTGCCATCCCATAGCCGATTGGCTAAAATGGGGGTCGATTGCGTAGCCGAAAGCCGCAGTCATCACCTGAATACAAGGGGGATGATCGGCAGGATACTGGCTGAATCGGCAGAAAAAGGGCATGTATTCAGCAGTAGTAATGGGTGTAGAGCCGGTAGCGAACTTAGGGCAGCCGAACTTAGCGTAGGGGTAGTTAGATCAGCTGATGAGACCAAGGTAATAGACTTCCACTTTCACCGCCAAGCCCGCAAGCAAGCCGCGTCGTCTTGGCAAGGAACGTCGCATCAAGGCTCGCCGTCACCAACAGGAGGTGACGTTAAAGAAGACCCCGGTGGAACCTGGCTATTGCTGTCAGGGGAAGCCGACGACCCTCAAGCGGCCGACTTGAAGCGCTGGGGCAAGACCGCCAGCGGCGTCGGCTGCATCAAGGACAAGGACACTCATGTGCGCCGGTGGGATCGTCCCCCCGCCACGACAAGGCAAGGTTACGGTCTCTAGTGCTGGGCACTAGCAGATCTTACGCCCCAAGGAAGCCGCAGCCGTCTCATCGGCTGCGCACAAGTACTCCGAGCCCCTGCGTGTTGAGCAGGCGTGTTTCTCGGCCCGGTACGACCCCCGGCCCGACTCTGCGAGACGGTCTCCTCGCGGAGCTCAGCTGGCCGACCCCAGAGGCTTCACGACCCTCTGGCTTCCCCTCCCCCGACTTCGGTTCCAGAGCGCCCACGGTTCACCCCCACAGCGACTTTCGTGGGGTGCAACGTCTGTTGGTAGCTCACTAGCACCAAGAATCTGAAGGCCTGTTGGCGAGTGGTCAGCTGTCACAAGCAGTCGCTGTGCAGTGATTTTGCTGACCCACTCTACCACACACCGATATCAAACGGGGCCATTTGCGTCTTGCGATTTGCCGACCGCCGGCCTTGCGACTGCTTTCGGGTTCGATCTTCCGACACCGCCTTATGCATAGAACCGAGCTCCTCGCGGAGAGTGTTGATCTCGGTGACGACTTTCGCTCGGATCTCCGACAAGGGCAGCACCGTAAGGGGTTCGACGGGCGCGACAACATGCTCGATAGCCGACTTGGGCCCAAGATCGGTCATTGCTGTGAGCGGCATGACTTTGCCCAAGGTTGGTGCCGGCGTCTGGTTGAGCGCAATCTGAATATTCGGTAGGACCCGAGGCCACGCGTTCGTTTGCAACCTCCATTCCGAAAGGAGCTTGCGGGCGCACTGTACTAGCTCGCGATTGACCACTTCCACCGTGCCATTGGCCCAGGGACACCGAGCAGTAGTAAAATGGTGGTGAACACCGAGTGCGTGCTGCAATGCCTCAATAACTTCGTTCTTGAAGTGGGTCCCTTGATCGCTGACCCAGGAGTAGCATACCCCAAAAGTCGAAAACCAGTCGAGCAGACACGTGAACGTGGTGTCGGCGTCGGCCGCCATGCACGGCTTGAACCACACATACTGGGAGGCGTCATCCTTGATGACCAGCACGTACTTGTCACCAGTGTCGGTTTACTGATGTGGAGATAGTCCCAATGAATCAGATCGTTCGGCTTTGTCGCGTGCATCGTTTCACCGAGTGGACGGGGGACAATGCCACCCGTGGCGCTTACAGCACTTCACGAACTGCAGATCATCGAGCCAGACGAGCAAGTCTTGATACAGCACGTCCTTGAACATTTCTTGTACAGTGCTTTGGCAGTACGCCACACTATCCGAGCTGCCCATCAAGACCCGCGTCGGCGTAAAAACGCCTTCGTCGGTCAGAAACGAGAACAGCTCTTGGCTCGCCTCGGCAAGAAGGAATTGCCAGTACCCTTTAAAAAAGTCGAGCGAGAAAAACACACGCGCCCCGAGAAGATGGCTCATCACGACTTCGAGCACCGGCATGAGCCATACCATCCGTTCCGTCTGCGCGTTCACCGCTCGTACGTCCACCGTCATCCGGAACGCTCCAGCTTCTTGCTTCTTCACGATCAAAGGCGGACTACACCAAGCGCTCTTGGGGTTACGATATACCATTCCCGCCGCTCGTAACTCCTCCACATGCTGCTTCATAAAAGACCGGTGCTCAGCGGGGTACCGGCGACTCTTGCAGCGGACTGGCTCCGCACCTGGCTTCAGGCGGACTTCGAGTGGCGGCATGTCCACCGGCGGGTCGTTACCCAGCTTCAGTCGGCCACGTCGGCGAATTTACTGAGCGATTCGGATAGTTGAATCGAGCCTTCATTGGAGAGACCGTTCTTCACCGCATCACGAACTTTTTGCTGTAGCACCTCGAACACTTCAGCGGCTTGCTGGTCGGCGCCGTTCGAGCTCGGGGAAACAAACAAGGTCTTCGTCCTCGACCCAGCGCGCTTCTTCAGGCGCCGGAGTCCATGTGCTGGCGGCGGCAGGCTTGTCCTGCGCGAGCGCTCCGACGGTTTCATCGACGTCTGGGCTATTTTCTGCCTGGCCGTGGTTACCTCCATTTGGCCTGTGGCCGTGTCCCACCGCTGCGACAGGAGTTTCCTCGCGGTTAAGCGGTATATACCAGTAACCGCCGCGAAGGTTCTGGATTCGGAACATGCTCTGATAGTCGTGTTCATCTTCCGCACAGTAAAAACGGGCGACTCGTGTCATGCCTGCTCGATAAGGCGCTGAGGACTGTACCCAAGACGCTGCATAATCCCGCGACTGAGCAAAATGTCACCGAGACTGCTTGGAAGTGGGTTCGCTGCGATCCAGCAGCACACATTCTGGAGCACGAGCGGGCCGCCTGACGTCTGGAATTTCAAATCGACACACACCTCGCGGTCAATTCGGAAACGGTCGCCGACAAAAGTGGTAAGTTGCACTGGCTTCTCATACTCACGGATCTTGAGACTGGGGTCCTTCTGCTGTAGCCGGGCGACGAGCACCGGCGACATTACCGAACCGGCGGCGCCGTAGTCGGTCATCACCCGTCCCTGCACTCCGTCGTTCACGACCGCGTCCAGTAGCACTCGGTCCTCGTATCCGTCGTTGGCTACGGCGCCGATGGCGTGCTGTTGACGGCGTTGTCGCTTGTGCGCGTCCCACAGAGCCTTGGCTTCTTCGCGACTGGCATCGGGGCAGCTGTATACTCCGTGGTCAGCCGAGCTGCACTTGAAGCACCCCGACGCCGACGGCGTCAGTAGTAATATCTAGAACATTACGTGTACGTTTTTTTTTCAACGTTTCTCACACAACCCTACAGACCTTTCCATACCCTCTCAGATCAACAAACCTATTCCACACCTCCTTTCCACAAAACACAACAAAACCGACTTTCCTATGTCCTCATTACAAACAAGCACTTTTGAATCATATTCCAACACCAAAAATTCGCGAAGGTTCGGGGCATAGCTGAGAGACATAGAAAATCCGACTTCACAATAATTATTTCTCTATTCTGACATAAAATTAGTAAGTAGTATATAGGGATACACCATACACTACACATAAAAATGTCCGTTATTTTAGAGTTCGGAAAATACAAGGGAAAGGCTCTTGAGGAAGTATATGATCAAGATGCGTCATACTGTCGATGGTTATACAATCAACAATCCGAAGAATCGGATATCAAACGCTTTTTACAAGGGAAGTTCCAAGATGGAGACGATAGTTATATCATGCGGTGGGGCAAACATAAGAACAAATCAGTAAAGTGGATTGTTGAAAACGATACCCAATATTTCAATTGGATGTGTAAAAATGAATATATCAAGAATAAATGCCCATCATTGAAAGAAAACCTGAACGAATTTACAGCACAGAATTAAAAAACAATCAATTTTTTTGTCTTAACCTCCATCATCTGAAACTGGAACCTTTTTTTTAGCTGTAACTTCTGTCGAGTTTGCGGATCTCGTGCAGATGGCGCGCTTGCGCTTCTTTTGCCCATAGAAACAGATCGTGCTTCACTTCTGTCCAGTCCTTGTCGCGGTTCTGCAGGTTATCAGATCATAGAGGTGATCAGAACCAACGAACTTTGGGGAATGCATACATTGTTCAAGAAGTAGCTTAGGCTAGGAGGCAAATCGCTACCATTTCGACACTATCGGTTTAGACAGGCTATCAGAGAGAATCATTTCTGTCTTATCAGCACTATCGAGCACAATCAGCAGCAGCCGCAACAATAGTGTCTCGAGGACACAGTGCAAGGACATAGGAACAACTTTGTTTCCTCTATATCCTCTCTAGCTTGTATTACCCCTTTAAATGTTCCCAACAAACACGTCTAATGCAACAACATACTGCTTCACACTCGCCAACGTTCCTGGTCTCTGGTGAACTTCATTAGTCTTGGTTCTGATCGTTTGCTTCCGATAGTGTGGCGCTAAGTTGCTTGGAACCACGAAACCAAAGTAGAACTGATACGTGGGGATACCAATACCGTTCAGCCAGAGCAAAAAGCTACTCAATGGTGCAGCTTTGATTCCATGATCCAGGTTGAGGGTCATCTGCAAACCATAGCATCTGGTGTTCTTGCCATCCAAGATGAATGCATCCAACGCACCGAATGTTCTTGACGTCGGCTGGTAGTACGTCAGGCGTCGAGGAACTGCACGGATCTCATCGAGAGTGGAGAACCGTACCATTGGCATATTTTCCGGAACGATCAACTCTATGCGCTCCTTCGAGCACAACGAACGGAGCTGTAGGTGTCCTTGTTTGTGTAGATTGAACCATCTGTGGCAGAGCATCTCGTATATCTTGCCTCGAACGACGGATGTACTTCCTGAGTCATCATTGGCGTGTGCAATTGCGAATTCCGATACTCTTTGCAGACTGTCTTCGTCCACTTTAGCAACGATCTTCTCGGCAATGTACTTGGACAAAAAATCAAGATGGAATTTTGCTCGAAAATCCACTCTGCTCGGGACCATCTCGAGAACGCGGTGGCTGTAATTTCCGTCTCGCACAGCATGATTGCTTTTGGTATATGAAATGATATCCAACGCACTGAATGTAGCGATAGCCTTCTGAAGTTCTTCGTCATTCTCAAGCTCCGTCGCAGTGAAGATGAATCTTGGAATTCCACCAAATTTGTCGTATCGCGAGATCAAAACGTCTTCCGATAGTTTGAAATCATCATCAAGCAGTGAGTTGTAATCTTGAAGCTCTTCCAGACTCCACACTGGCAAGATGTACGTGAACGAGTCAACTTTTGCGTAATCGTTCATGCCATCCAGCCCCGGGGAAGCAAATAGAATTGATACTCCTTTCCAGCCGGTAAGTTCCGATGATTTTCCCTCGATGAGCCGAAGCACACGGTGCTGATCTTGAATCGAAAGAGCATCCGCTTCGTTCAACTTGATGAACTCCCTGCTTTCAGCATGGAACTTGTGGTATTTGTTTCCGAAATTCAGCACCAAATCAAAAGAAGCAAGCTCTTTGACTTCCGCTTGATGCCCCAATAGAAGTTGAAAGATGCAATAGAGGTAAAAGCGACTCTTCCCTGTGCCTGGATTTCCCGTCACGACCATGTTAGCGCCTGATTTGGCTTCGAAGCACAACTTCACCTTGCGCATTAGCTCTGCAAAAATCACAGCATATGCATCTCGTTCCACAATCTTCGTGTACTTCTCCATCGGATGTGCCAACGGTGGAAACCCAGCCATCTTGAAATACCTTGTGAATTGGTCAGTTTCGTCCTCATCCAGTTTTCGTTTCTTCTTTTGGACAGAAAATGCTTCGTCGACGAACCATTCATCTACTCGAACACGCTTTCCACCGACGTCATGCGACGGAATCACCACCAAAACGTGGATTTGATCGGTGGACGGCTCAGGCATATCCTTCAACACCTTCTGAAGGCCAGACTCTCCCTGCAGTTCATTGTCTTCGTGTGTCAGCGCTTCGATTAGAGCAGTCTTTTCCCCTTTCTTGAGCTTCTTCACATCATCTGTGCTTGATTCGAGCCATGTGTTGTCGCCCTTCTTGGCGAGGAACAGCTCGAGCTCATCTGCATCACACTTGATTTTGTTCTCCTTCTTCGCCTTGATCGCGTCCTTCACGTGGTCCACCAACCTGCTCGCATCGATGTCGATGGAGAACGCGGATCCCTTCACACCGACGAGCGCGCACACCAGCGTCACCATGTTTCCGATTGCTTTCTGCGAGTGAGGGACGTTCTCTCTAATCGTATTTCAGCCAATCAAACGGTGCAACCCAACGTTGGGTTTTTGACAGTACCCATTTGGGTGATTGAACAACTGGAGATACAAAATATATTTATCTATATAGACACAAAAGCATGGATATTACGTATCTATCCGATACCGATGATACTGGTTATGTTGATGATGTCCAGCTCAATGAACCGGTAGATACCGAAATACTGAGTGATTTATATGAGTACCCCAAAATAGAAAAGCATTCAGCATCTGAAATAATACAGCTCTGTAAGGAAATTGATTTAGTTAGTGCAGCTATCAAGAAGTGTCAGAATATCAACGAAAAGCACACTACTGCGGGAGAACACGTATTTTGTCGTATCCATCATAATATTTGAAAACAACTCCATCAACTTTATCGTTTCGGATGTTCTCAATGATTGCTTTACGCAACATACGGTTATGTCCAGTATGAATGCACCATTGTTTGTATCTGACATTCAGTATCGTTAATGGGATTTCGAGATAATCTCCTTTGCTAACAAATCCAACTTTGAGTAGAGCTTCTCTATCTTTTGTAAATATCTCTTCATTGAAGTATTTTGAAATGGATGTTTCAACCTTTTTTTGAGCTAATTCAGAGCGAAGAAACTCCAATTCTTTCATTATTGCATCGATTCTATGATCATGTTTTGGAGCAACTTCATTAACTCCAGTATCTCTATAACGTCTGATTCTATTCATAATTATTAGAACGAAGTTCGAAAAGTCACAGGGCTTTTCGAACAAGTTCTCTAAGCCCCGCTCTATATTAACGAAGTGAAATTTTGTATTGAAGTCGTAAAAATTTCTGAATAAGTCAGGTTGATTGTGTTGTTTGCTATAAAGATACAAATTGTTGCTAAACCTGTAAAGAAAATCAATTACCTCGATTGCTACGCACAGTATTTCAAATCAAAAGCAGGCACTGGCCAACAGAACTCTCAGCAAAACGCTCCGTTTAGCTTTCAATTATCTTCAATATCAAATACATTGCTCTGGTTCCATTCAGTGAAACCAACAGTGGTCATTTCGTAAGCGCAACGAATATTGAACAATTCCAATCCCCGTTTGACAGTGCTCCATGGACTTGTCAGCCAGGCGCAAGCATTCGCAATTTCCAAGTAATGGTTGGCAATGAAAATGTATTCAACAAAACGCATGATTACTCATTTGAATCGTTCCAAGACGAAGTCAAGAAGCTCGGAGCTATTAATGGAGCTCTATCGCATGAGATTAGCAATGGATTATTTGATTCCTACAAATGGGATGTTGGTCAGCGTGTTCTAATTGCAGACTGCTCTCGATTAATTAATCCAGATGTGCCTCAATCTATTCTTGTCTCCGGCACTAATACTTGCAGTCAAGGAATGAATTGCCTAATACTCGTCGTATACGGTCGTTCTATGAGTATCGATCGATTAACAGGGGAAGTAGTCGAATATGAGTAGATTGGCGAGGACAGAAGATACTCTGGACCCCTCTGGGTGTCCGCCTGCCGACAAAAAAACGTTTTTTTTGCCAATGCTTACTTGTTTTGATTGCTATGCTGTAGCTCCATCTCAAGTTGCTTCACACGTTTGAGTAATTTTTTTATCATACAGAAGTTTATCGCTGTAATTTTGCTGTAATCAATGTTCATCTGATATCCTTCTATGTCATCTTCATCCACTTTCTTCAAGTTTTCATTCGGTGTCATTGATAGTAAATTTATGTATCCAGCTGCATACAAATCTTGGCTAATGAAGCCAATCTTTGGAATTATTTCATCTGACCCTTTGTGTTTGTATTCATAAACATTTAGATCATAGAATTTTTCGCAATAATCAGTGTCTAATTGGTCGATAATGTCCTTACATCTCCGATCCGATGTACAATAAATCGATGAACACTGAATCGGACCACCAAACATAGCAGCAACGCTAACCGTAACTGGACCCAATTGACTTGTTGTATAAGCTGTGGATGTTCCAGTAGCATAAAGCTGGCCACCAACATTAAATGTATTCGAAACAGTTCCACTAACATGCAACGTAGTGCTTGGTGTTGTTGTTCCAATACCCAGTCGTCCATTTGTATCCAGAATCATCTTCGTTGAGTTATTTACCCCGAATCGCAAATCATTGTTAGTCAAATTTCCCATCCAAGTAGCATTTGTACTTGTTGCGTTTGTTCCGGAGTTAATTTCAATACAAAAATCTATTGGAGACACATTGTTTGATTACAAATCTAATACTTTCTGGTATGAACCATCAACATAGTTTGCGGAACCAAAGCAAGTAATTCCAGCGTTGGCTGTAGCAGTAACAGCAATAGCTCCAGTTGATAAACAACGAAAAGTCTCTGATAAATTATTGGTCGCTGATTGAGTCAGAAACACCAGATCGCCAGCCGCAGCTGCTGTTCTTTGACATAAAATTACTCCATGAGGCATGCCATCGCTAAGAGCGTTTCTAAAAGCTATTCCTGCAGCGTTATATTGACCATTTGCATTAGTTGTAGCCAGTATATTCAATCCAAAAGCACTTGCATTAGTAGTTCCGGTAGTCGTTGTTGCATCAGAGCTCGTTAAATTTATTTTTGAAATATTCGTGATGCTTCTGTTTGAATCAACCACAAGAGCTTTACTTGCACTTGCCGTCCCAGCGGTCGCTCCAGATAAAAGTTTAATTCAGTAGCCGACGATGTAATTAATGTTCCACCAAGCTTTAATCCAATAGTAGATGCGTTATGATTTAAAATATCTACATTACCAGAAGTATCACATTGTAATCGTCTTGTCTTGTTTGAATTTAAAAAGAAGCTATGGCTTGTAAAAGAGCCAATATCTTGAGCACCACCGCTATTTTGAATGGTTAAGCGAAAGGTACTCGTTGATGTTGTATTACTGATTGATAGTGGAGTAGTACCATTTGTAATTGTCAACGACGTAGGTAGCGTTAAATCTCCTGTAGATGTTATATTAGGTTGAGCTGCTGTTTGTAAAGTTCCTGTAATAGAAGTAGCGCTTAATGATGAGATACCAGATACAGCGCCCGTTGAGCTAATTGTCATTCTTCCTGTATTACTTGTCTGAAAGACTAAATTGTTTGCTGTAGATGTTCCAAAATAAACATCCCCATTGTTAAAATGAAACAGAGCACATGTTGAAGTACCATTTATCGATCTAAACGATTGCCCATTAGCAGTTAAAGTAGCGGTTATTAATCCTGTCGTATTCAATGATGTTACAGTTCCAACTGAGGTAATATTTGGTTGAGCAGCTGTTTGAAGTGTTCCAGTAATTGATGTAGCCGTAAGAGTCGCTAAAGTTCCAATCGATGTAATATTAGGCTGAGCAGCTGTTTGAAGTGTTCCATATAAAGTTGAAGCGGATATATTCGAAGCTGTCAATGTGTTATTAACAGCTACATTTCCATTCGTTAATATTGACATTTGCACTGAAGCATTATTCGTGGCAAAAGTTAGCGGATGATTGCTGAATGTTTGAAGACAACACTGAGTCCCATCGAACCACTGCTGATATACAACTGTCCCATCACTAATCTGGTACAACGCATTTGTCAAAGCTGTTGATCCAATGATATCTAATTGCTTAGCAGGCGCAGTATTATTAATGCCTACTAAACCTGTCGATCCTATCGTTATTTTTCTATTTCCATTTGTTCTTAAATGAAACTTATTCGCTGTGGTACTGCCAAATGTCTGATCTCCAGATACAGAATCAACAGATAACGAGCACGTGCTACTCGATAGGGAGTTATTACAAGATAATGGAGTAGATCCACTGATATTGAGTGTTGATGAAATTGTTCCCAATGATGTAATGTTAGGCTGTGCAGCTGTTTGAAGCGTTCCTGTTAATTGCGATGCTGATAGATTATTAATGTTCGCGATATCTCTGTTAGAGTCAACCGCAATCAATTTCCCAGCGGAAGCTGTTCCTGGTGTAATACCCGACAGCACACTCAAATCAATCATTGTTCCATTTTGATAGATATTTCCAGTGATGTACAAATCCGAAGTGTAATTCACCCCATTTCTTTTGTTATATCGCAAATCGCCAATACTAATAGTCAAGTAATCCAATGAGCCGATATAGTCTGATGGATTGTATAAGGATGGAATATAATTAGGTGGTAGCATTTTGTAAAACGATCCTTTATATAATATAACAGATAGATTTGTCATACAAGATCAGTAATCGGAGATTACTAAGCAGCACCTCCGGTTCGATATGAGTTCAATTCCTGATTTTGGTGGAATGCTCCCAAAGGAGTTTAAGAAGAAATCGTTTGGAGAAAATGAAAAGCTTGGTATTCAAAAGCTTTTTCGTTTAATAGTATTAGGTCCCAGCTTCTCTGGTAAATCAAATCTAGCTTTTCATATACTTAAAGAGTCTCCACACGTCTATAGCCATTTACATATTATAGCTCGCAACCCTGATCAAGAGTTATACGATTACATCAGAGAGAAATTACAAGGTTTTGTAACGTTTTATGATCCTGATGCTCCTCCAAGTGTTGATGCCATCAAAGAAATTCCAAATGCTTTACAGCTTGTTATTATTGATGATTATTCCAACGATAATAAGCTGCAGAGAGATTTATTCAGTCATTTCTTTACTCGAGGAAGACACAAAGGACTTTCAACAATCTTCATAGCTCATAGCTATTTTGCTACTGACAAGATGATTAGATTGAATTCTGAATACATTGCTATTCTAAAAGCAAATTCAAAACGCGATCTACAGATAATTTTGAAAGATTTCAATCTACCTGGAGTAAGTGAAGATGATATCTACAGGTATTACAAACTAGCAACATCTGAAAAGGGACAGATGTTGTTTATAGACTCTGTAAAGCAACGAATTCGGAAGAATTTCAAAGGTGAAGTTTTTAATTAATATCTCTCGTGAAATATATAGCAGGCTTTCTACACGACAAACTAAATATGACGAGCACTATCATTTTTAACCGGAATAACATTGTTTCCAATGGCTTGAACAATACATTCAGATTCAATTTTACTGGATCAAGCGTGAATTTTAAAAATCAAGAAATTGCTCTGTCGAGCCTGCAGATTTACAACTCTCAATTCAACATTAATGGAAGTTTATACAGCAACAACACGTTCAGTGTTTTAGTTCCAACCGCAGCTACTTATCAAACTGTTTCGATCACGCTTCCGAATGGGTACTATTCGTATGCAGATATATCAAACTACATTCAGTCTCAGTTAGTTAGCATTGGTGCATACTTGATTGATTCTCAAGGTAATAACGTTGTGTATATCGCTATGAGAGAAAACGCAACGTACTATTCATGCGAAATTACTTGCTTAGCAACACCAACTTCTGTTCCAAGTGGATATTCACGTCCCTCGACTGGTTTATACTCATTAACCGGAACTGGATTACCGACCGCTACTAATACTCCTCGAATCACTGTTTCAAACAACGGATTTTCAAATGTGATTGGATTCAGTCCAGCAACGTACCCATCAAGTATTCAAACAACAAATCAAGTATTTTTGAGCAATATCTCTCCACAAGTTAATCCCGTCAGCAGTTATTTAATTCGTTCTAATCTTATTAACAATCGGGTTAGCACACCACCTGATATTCTGACTTCGTTTAGTCCTCAAGGGATATCAATTGGTCAGTTGATCTCAATTCAGCCACCTGAATATCAGTGGCTCTCGATTAACGATGGAGCATACAGCAATATTACTCTGAGCATCGTCGATCAAGACTTTAATAATGTTAAATTTGAAGACTCCAATTCATTGATAATGCTATTAATTCGTGATAGGAAACAATAATTGTAATATTATATAGACTCGATAATGTTTCCAAGTTTTAAATCTCTCCGCGATCGAAAAAATAAATTGAAGCAACTCGCTGAAGAGAACAGTGAGGAGCTTCAATTAGCACGCATTAAGAATGATCGATACAAACTAACGCAATGGGCTACCGATCTGGATAAAACTATAGATACTTCGACACTTCAACAATTGGTAAAGAAAGTAGCTCCAACAATGGCTTCAGCAGGTGTACAAGCAGCTCCATCAATGACAACAATGGGGATGCAAGCAGCTCCAACAATGACAACGATTGGAACACAAGCAACTCCTTCGATGACGACAATGGGTATGCAGGCAGTACCGGAAATGACAACAATGGACAGTCAATACGATTTAGAGGACATTGGAGATGAGGAAGATTCATTAAGTGATATTGATGATTCGCGAAGTACATATGAGTTTGGAACTCAAGTTGAATCAACCGATTTCAACTTTCAAAAGAATGCCCGAGAAAAAATAATTGATCAATACACCATCAATCCAACTATTATCAAAAGAAAGGTCAATCCAATTCTAAATTCTGGAACTCCAGATAAAAACGTCTATATTGGAACAGATGGCAAACTTTTCAATGTAAATAACGGTAAGTTAGCAAACAAACCACTAAATAACTATGATTGGGTTGCAACGTATGATTACATACTGAATCTTATTGACATTGAGACAGAAGATACCGCCGTTGGTTCGTCGCATCCGTTTGGATTCAACATTGAGTCTGGAGCATACGAAGTGCTTCGTGATATTTTGATGAACAATACCTTTCCTGAGGGAACGAGATTACCAATCCCATATAAGAAGGGAAGAAACCAACACGGTGGGTATATTCCAGTAAATGGAGGTTTTCGAGTAAAACTATTTGATGGTGAATTAAAAGTTTTTGATGGCGATCGAGCAAAATCCAACAGCCAAGTCTCATGGGAATCGACACTTGATATGTATATCAAATTTTTGAAGCAAAATAACATCTCATTCAAACAATCACCGATGTTCAAAAATCCTGAATCAAATACGTTCGCAAACAGTAATACCAATATTCAACCAGTGGATCCAAATGACAAGGTTATTTCAGATGGTAACAATCAAGTGAAAGATATTCTTATCAGATTATACAATGACAACCCTTGGTTAGCAGATGAGAAGGTATTTCTTGAAGGGCCAAAGATTGGGAAGAAAACATATTACCTTGGTGAATATGCAGCCATCATGAGTAAGAAACAGAAGGAAATTAGTCCGTCTATAAAGAGTCGTGTTGATAAAAATGCTAATTGGCTTGGAGCTCTAAACCACATTGTTGATAAATATGGTGACCGTCTTGTATCGGAGGACATTACACTAAAGTCAGTCAATCCAAAACGATTTCAAAGAGCCCTCTCGATTGACTCCATGAGTGGTTTTGGTGTCGCAGGCGTTAATAGCCTGACGGCTAGAGAGCTTGCTCTCAAGCCTAGGGCTCTCGAGCTTCGCTCTAAAGGACGTCGAAGCATTCTAAAACATGAATTTGATAAACTTCAAGGTGCTCGTGGTTTAGGAAATGATAATCGTCGTTTGGAAAGAGAATTAAAATTGATTCGACGAGCTTTTTGATTCTGTTTAATATAAGATGAATTCGAAAATTATAAAAGTGCGATATCCTAATCTTAGAGGTAAATCTATTAAATCAGCTGCTCATATTAATCAAGAAAGGTTATTGAAAACTCTAAGCAACCTTGTACTTCACGAGAAAAAAGCTGTAGGATCAGGTGTTCAACAACGAGCTATAATAGAAGCCCAGAGAGCAACCTTGGGCACCACGAAAAATAAAAAACCAAAGACATTTGCGTTGTAGCCTTTTACATTTATTTTAGTTTTTTTTAATAGGCTTTATTTACTGGAATATATAGCATTTGCAAGAATTTAAAATATGAACTCTTACGTTTCGGTCAGTTGTGATGAGCTCACGGATGCTCAAAAAAAAGAAGTTTCTAAAGACGTTGAAAGTATCTTTCACTGCTTCTCAAGTGAAAGGCTCCTCAAAGAAGTTAGCACTTCATCCAGAAAACGCAAAAAAATGGAAAAAGGCTGCTCAAGCTGGTAAAGGAGTATCAATTGTATTTTCACCAGGCGAAATCGCTGCTTCGTTAAATATGGACGGAGACGCTCTTACTGGATCTGGATTGAGTGGTGGGTCGCTATGGAGCTGGATCAAGGAAAAAGCATGGCCTTGGTTGAAAGAGAATGTTTGGCCTGTAGTTAAACCACTGGTATCTGGTGTTGTTGATCAAGGCGCTCAAGCTCTTGGAGCGTATACAGGACAGCCAGGATTAGTCAATGCTGTTCGAGGTGAAGTAAAAAATCTTACTGGTGTTGGCGTCTGTAAAAAGGGATCGCCTGAAATGAAAGCAAAGATGGCTAAGCTACGGTCTATGCGCAAGAGTGGAGGAAGTTTCAGACTTTGAATAATCACCAGTATCTACTAGTGTAGGGGTGACACAAGTCATTTCTTTCATATAGAAGTTTTGGATATTTTTTTTCGATCTGATCAAACGGAACATTGAATACTTCTTCCAAGCGAGATTGGTATCGTCTATCAACAATTAGATACTTAAACTTCATATAAGGATTAATCTGAATCAATTGCTGTTTGATGAGGTCAAATTCGTTTATCGTGTTAATCTGATGTTTATATTTTTGCAGTTCCTTATTCTCCTCAGACAGTATTCTGTTTTTCTTATGGATTATAGATAGTTCCTTCTTATACATTTTTATTTGGATGATGTTATGGTGCTGAGTGCAGTAATCACCCTTTTTTGCTTCTCTGGTGCATTGCGTGTCTTTTTTGGTAATAAATTTACAAGTCATCTTTATATTATTGATGTTATTTTTTGGATTTGAAGTATAATTTCTCTAAATTTGACATCCTGTTCTTGTTAATCAATCTGAGATTGTCTTGTGGCTCCCAGGTGTGTTCACTGTCTGCGTATCCTTTCCTTTTCAGATACTTAGTTTTACCATTTGCGTCCTTCTTGTGGTCCAAAAACTTTTCTACTTCCCAGATTTGATTCTTTTCAACAGGTGCTTGGGTTTGTTCTGCTTGGACAACTTTTAAATCGCTTGCTGGTTTGTAAAGTGTATGATTGTTCTTTGATTTGATTTCTACCCGATATCCATCTATACCAATTACTTTATATACTGTTTTGCTCCATTTAGATGATTCCTTTCCAAATGTCTTCGGTTTAAGTCGATATCGAACGCTATCGTCTATTTCGAATTCACTCGATACCTGCTCCAATACTTGCTGGTTTTGGTTTGGATCATTTTGGATAATCTCACCTTTCATTTCATTTGGAGTTGCGTGGATTGCACTGTGCTCGGTTAAATTATAGTTTTCAATTACATCCATAAGCAACTTCTGAGTCAATTTCTTTGGATTTATTTTGATGAGTCTCTGTTTTATTGTGCGATTGAATCGTTCAATTTTACCAAGGGTATTATGATCTCCTGGTTCATTGTTGAAGTGCTCAATGTTTTGTGATTTGAAAAAGTCCAAGACTTGTTTATTAAGAAACTCTTTTCCATTGTCAGACGTGATAATATTCACGTTGTGTGTCTTCACGAATTGTTTTAGTGCATGAAGAACCGATGATGCCTGCTTGTTTGGTAATACCTTGGCAAAACCAATACGAGAATTGATATTGATAATGGTTAAGTATGTAGTGTTCTTATAGAAAGCCAAGTCCATTTGCCAGCTATTTGGATTGTGTGAAACAATCTTGAATGATTCATCCTTCTTACGTTTTTCTTGATGTTCTTGTATATTAGATTGTTTTGCATACCATTCCTTTATCTGTTTCAGTGTAATACTTGGATCGATAGCTTTTGCTTTGTGATATAGCTTGCTTGCTGATATGAAACCAGTCTTTGGGTTGTTGTAGAGCTTGGCGAGTAGTAAGTCAGACATCTTTATATTAGGGGTTAGATTTCTAATGGAATCGTTGTAATACCATCTTCCAAAACCTTCCTCTTATCGTAGTAGTAATTTAATCCTACCTTCTCCTGTGAGTATGTAATGATATTCTGCGTTTGTTTATCAATGCGGAAGCCTTTGTTTGTCGCAGACAATGTAATTCGTTTTTCAACGATGCTTTTGAATGCATTCGGGTTTAGAATGTCAGAATTTTTACCATTGGATTGTTGAACACCCTTCGCAGACACCTTTTGCTTATGACCATTATCACCATCATAGCAAATATAGTTCTTGCTTGCGAGTGATACAATAGCATTACCTCTCCATTCTTCCTTGAACAAACCTGGAACACGTCTATCGAATGCAGCATTTTCCTCAGTATCCTCTCTAGGAAACCAATCATATTGATGCAGTTTATAGTGCTTACGAAGTTCTGGTTTGATAAGGTTTTCAAATGGGTGTTCATCAGTAAATGCAATGTAGGCTGAATCGGTATCCATTTCCTGATACTGAAAGTCAGAGCGGTCGAAGTAATAGTCAATACAATCATAGTAAAATTGTAGCATACGGAGTTTGGCAAGTTGATAGATTGCAATTGAGATATGAATTGGATTATTCATTTGGATTCGTCGCTTGTTGTTCGTAATCTCGTGAATCTCTCCACTGATTGGTTCCAAGTGATGGAAATTAAAATGCTCAATTGCAGTAGAAATTTTATTTTCATCTGATTGATACGTAACTTCCTTATGCTTTGTTTTATCCATGCCAGATCGTCCAAATGGACCACTATTTCCAACAAGCTTCATCGTTTCAGCTAATACTTTACTATCAGGATTTTTATCACCTTTTCGGCGAGCATCGGATACAGCATTCATAAACTTCTCAAATGGTCGAGACTCATATGCTTTGATGAATGAATAAGTCTTGGTGATTTCCATTCCGTGTTGAATGTACCATTTTAGTAGTGGTGTATAGACCAAAATCTTTTCACCAAAATAGCTACCAATAAGCTTTCTAGATGCTGTACGCTTGCGATCTTTTTGAGTCTTGTTGTATTCATACATGTGGCTACCAATGACTGATTCATCACATGGATCAATTTCAATGTTCTTGAAAATTGGTGTCATCTCACTGAAATACTCTTTCAAATGCGCTGGAGTTTCAATATCACATTCCAGGAATCCAAATATTTTATCATTCATGATGTCATCCATAATACCATCATATGCTTCAATAGTAGTTAAGCGACCACAAGGCATCGAGTTTCCTGCAGCCCACAAGTATAGAGCATTGGCATCATAACCAATGATCTTCTTCACAAGCTTCGATTTGTTATGTCTGATGAATGTTTCGTTTGCTTCAGCATAACGATTGAAAATGATCGATGGACCTCCTGCAATATTTGCTTTCATTTTGTAGAAAATGTCTTTATGTTCCTCATCAATAGACCAGATAAGTTTATTCCTATTAGCTTCCGTTAGTTTGTAGTCTTTGAATCGAATGATTGACATATCTTTACGAGCTACATTGCAACTGATACAACTAATATTGATATTGCCATTGATATGGCCTTTGTTGTTATTGACACGGTCAGCAGATACGTTCGACTCATTCAATTGACAATTACAATACGAACACATATATTTTCGCTTGGCTAATAGATGGTTGAGATGATCAATTGTCAAGTCAAATTCGCGATTGGATTCAGCATCTTGCTTCTTGTATCCTTCATAGCGACGGCTAGGAAACTGGAATGCTGTACCCGGTGTTTGGTTAGGTAGCTTTAAATCTTTGTAAAGTGTTTGGTATGAAATCTTTTCAGCGAGACCCGGAAGAGAGACGCCATCCGTGAAAATGTCTAATCCATAGCCTCGATAGAATTCACGCTGAATCTTGATTGCTTTTACAAATGGAGCTACATCAAGGTTGTTATACCAAATAAGTAAGTCGCTAATGGTTTTCATATTATAATGGTTCCAAACAAACTTCATACGTTCATAATCATCATCACTGATCTTCGTGTTTCTCAGCTTCGAGTCGAATGCTTCTCTTGGAGGTAATCTAGTTTCGTTTAGCTTATCAAATGTTGTGATATATTCGTAAGGGAAATTGCCTTTTGACAACTCACAAGTGCATCGAATCTTATCTTCACATTTGCATTTGCCTAAGTATGTCTTTAGGTATGTATCATAGCTTGTTCCTGCAGTAATATAATTGCTAATGTCAAGCATTTTCAGCTTGTCAGTAGCGATACACATATATCCAGGATTCTTGATTACCATTCGTAGGTTATCGCAGCCGATTACATCAAAAATCTCTTTTTTGATTAAGTTGATATCATATTTTCCTGAATTGAAACCAAGTAGAGGAACTTGACTGACAGATTCGTCGATTGCTGTACGCTCTTTGGTAAGTGTCTTCTTATCTAGTTTCTCTGAGCGTTTGTTCAACTTCTCGTTTAGAGGATTTGGAACTTGTTCTTGTTGTAATCAATAATCTTATCAGCGATCGAATTGATGTACTCAAACATTGCCGATACTAGCTGATGTGGATCTTCATTGATAAAACATCTAACTTCCCCAGTCAAGCTATTGGAGATTGATACACTCACAGCTTGATGTTCATTTGTTAGAATTGTTTTGTTTTCGATTACAACCATTGGCCTTTTTTTGTGTTCAAGACAACGGGTTGGTGATTTTGCGTTACCAGTTCCATAAATTGCCGTTTTTGAGCAATCTTCGATTTTACAGATCTTGTTTCCATCGAGTGGCTTAAGGATTGCTTCAAAATCATATACGATAAAATGGTCAAGGTAAAAGTCTTGAGTCTTTAAACCATATTTGGCATATAACGATTTGATTTTGTTGTCTGCTGGTCGGTATAGTGTTGGTTTAGGGGGAAAAGCTTCTAATGTTTTGGATTCGCACTTATTTTTCTTATGATTCTTTAGTTTAGTAGCACATCCAAAAACCATTTCACATTTTGGGCAAACATATTTGGCCATAGCTTTATCAATATCAGTAATATACATTGCGTGTCCGTTGTAATCCATAATGTTAATAGTTGTCTCGAATTTTTTGTCTGAAGCTCTTATTTTAGACACTTCTGACGTTTCTATATCCATTTCAAACACATCAATATTAACTTTGAAACACTCCTCAAGGTCATCGAACTGATAGATATCAATTGGCTTAAATGCTTTATATGTATCTACAGAATAGTTAATTTTCTTAAATTCACAATAATATTTGAATCGATGTTTTACTGCGGCTGTGATACGTCGATAGTCTTTCTTAGGCTCGTCTTGTAAATGGTATGCAATACAATAAACATGCATTTGTTTTCTGTTTTAGGAAAGTTTAAAATGTGTCGATTATCCGTTATTGCTTTCGGAACAACTACTTCACTATCACCAAGAGAATGATTTCTGTAGTAGATCATGATCTTAAAAGCGTTAATCTCCTGAAGTTTAACTCCGCTTCTCGGAGTAGAGATTTTAGTAGTGAAATCTTTTGATTTAATATGATCAATAACCTTCGATCTAATATCTTTCCTAGAGTTAATTGCGATCGGTTGATCGAATATGGATGTATTGGATTGGGGTCGATACTCGTAATCAAATGGTTCTTCAAATCGTTCATCGATTAGCTTGTATCCTAATTGAATATTAACTTTAAATGCCTTGTCTTGATGAGCCAAAACATTTTCAAGTTTGGTAAAGAATGACCGTTGAGAGATATTTCCATAAAGATGAGATTCAACGAACTTGGTCTTTGATGTTTTATAAGTTGGTTTACTAATGCGTGTGTTTGACAAGTTGGTTTTGATCTTATCTTCATTGATATTATAGTATCTCGAAATCAATTTGATGTTAGATGGCTTGAGAATATTATTGATGTACACAACGCGCCCATTTTTATTACGGATCTTAACTCGATAAGAGTCTCCCCAAGCTTTTAATGGAATCTTTAGTTTCAGAAGTTGATTGAATGCATCCGAAGACTTCGCCATTTTTTTCTTATATATTGGTTGAGAAATTTGAAATGATAAAATTAAAAAATCGTACGTATATATCTATAAAAGAAATATCAAGATAGAAATTTTTTTGTACGTATATAAACAAAATGGAAAAAAATAAATACTCTAATCCAGATATTTCTGTGTCTCTCAGCTGTGCCCCAAACCTTCGCGAATTTTTGGTGTTGGAAATTGCTTTAAAATGCTTGTTTTAAATAAGGACTTTGGAAAGTCGGTTTGGTTGTGGTTTTGTGCAAAGGAGGTGTGAAATAGGTTTGTCGATCTGAGAGTGTATAGAACGGCCTGTAGGGTTGTGTGAGAAACTTTGAAAAAAAACGTACACGTAATGTTCTATATATTACTACTGGCGTCGGTCGACCCGCACCTGGCTTCGACGCTGGCGACGCACCACCACCACGACCGTGTGGAGTCGACTGCTTGGGCTTCGGACGATCGTTCTTGCGTTCCGCAAAACCAGATGGTTTTCCAGCACCTCGGCGCTGTGGCGGATCCTTCGCGTCCCTCGTCGTGGTGACTCTGCTCATCTCCACTTCGAACAAAAGGAATGCTTGTAACTTGGGCTTGATCCAGTCAAGAAACGCTGTCACATTCTTCCTGAAAGGCGCATTGCTCTCCATGTCGAGCTCAGAACGAACCCAATTGCGAAACACACGAGCCTCGAATGCGTTGAGCAGCATTCGTACTGTAGCGGGGTACACAAGTTATACTTGCAGTTACATAGGTAGTGTGGTTACATAATTAGGGTGGTCCACTTAGGGGAAAAGTTACCCTAAGTAGTGACTCAGGTTTATCAGATTTCAGTAGGTAATATCCCCGGTTTATTTACCAGGGATATAGGGCTCTAGGGTTAATCCTCAGAGAGGATTAATATATGGCAGTTCGCCTTTTGCCAAGTCTTTGGCGCTCGTCGACAGGGGTCGACTCGGAGCGGCTGCTCTCGCTTCCTCCAAGCGAAGTGCTGTGTAGTGGTCACGGGGACCGCTACACTTGGTAGCACTTGTCGTCAATCCGACACCGACATCGCCATGTCCGAAGCTTCCGACTTCGCGATGGCGTCAAGCCATCCGACGCTGTCGCGTCAAGACCATCAGTATCTGGATGACGCCCAGTGGGCCTATCTCCAGAAGATGGAGGCCATCAATGGCCGAGCAAGCATCAACGAGCTGCTTCAATGCGGCTCTGGCGAAGTCCTCGCTCACATCGCGCGATTCCGCGACTATGAGATTGCTCTGGAGCAACTCGTGCTCGACGTTGTTACGTCTCGCGTCGCCGCAGCTCAAGCGACTCAGGCTGCGTCGGTGGCTCCCACCATCAGCTATGTGCCCTCTCCGGCACCTCCGGAAGGTCCGAAGCCCGTTCGAGTCACGGTCTCCCAGTACTCTGGGGCTGAAGGCGAGAACCTCGTCTTTTGGCAGCGCGAGGTCGAGCTCGCAATGGCGGCAGGTCGTATCCGCGACGAACGTCAGAAGGTGACCTTCGCGATATCCAACATGAAGGATCGCGCCAAGGTCTGGGCCTTGACTTGTGAGACTTCACAGCCCGGATTCTTCCGCGATTGGCTATCACTCGCCAATGCCATGAAGCTGATGTTTCAGCCGCCGAACGTGGCGCACCGCCAGCGCGCGGTATTCCTTGCCTGTCGCCAAGGCAATCGCGACCTGCGCTCCTTTGTAGAGGAGTTGCGACAACTCCGTGCCAACATGGCCGCGAATACTCTCGCCGAGGACGTGATGCTCACGACCTTCATGGAAGGGATGAATCCCGGCCCCGAAAAGGCCGCGGTTTTCCGCGAAGAACCGGCGTTCTTGGAAGACGTGTTCGTCGTCGCGCTGCGAGAAGACTACATCCAGCGCCTCGCACGGGTCTACCCGCGAATCCGGCAGCGCCGTCTCCGGTTCCTCCGGTCCAACCTCCGGTTTCGGAGCCGATGGATCTGAGTGTCATTGACCTCAGCAGAGTCGATCTGAGCACGTTCGACTTAAGTGCGATCGACGTGAAGGCACTTCACATCAAGTGTTTCACTTGTGGGAAGTTTGGCCACTTCCAGCGCGATTGCCCGCGCAATAGGGGCAGTGCACGCGCCCGTCGTGGAAGACCACGTCGCTCGGTAGGCCGAGGCGGACCCGCCTCCGCGTCTCAGGGAAACGACAATTCCCAGTAGACGCGGGGCAGTCTGCTGGGGCGATCACTCCTCGCTCCGCGAGGTCGAACACGACATCATCGCGGGGCGGGCCGCCCCCTAGAGAAGATCTCTTCTCGGCAGCTGACAAACAACGTGTCAGTGGCGAACTCATCGTCGTCACTGCTCAAGTGAAAGGATTCTCACGTTCCTTTAAGGTCTTAATAGACTCTGGTGCGACGCGCAATTACGGTCGCAAGCAAAGTATTGCTGAGAATCCTTCTCTGTTTGCTCAAGCTTGTGAGCGAGATCTCGGAAGAGTCTCTGTGCGTCTTGCGACGGGAATCGTCGCAGAGACGAGGAAGATCGAGGTCGATCTACGCATTGCGTTTGTCGATTTCGACTCAGTCGAGCGCTTTACAGTGCTCGACATGGATGAGAGGTTTGACCTCATCCTCGGAATGCCGTGGCGGGAGCGCCACGAGCCGTGGATCGACTGGAGAACCAAGTCGATTGGGAGCACGTCTCCCGGCAAGAACGGCTGATGAGCCCCATCAAGGATGATGAAAATGCCTACTTCATTGGCGTAGTGAACGCCATGGACACCTCGGGTGTTCCGGAGACGGTCGTGCCGTCTGCCGTGGAGTACGGCGTAGAGGGCGTCGAGTCGTCTCCGCCCCCTCCGAGTACCAGCATGGAAGATGCTTCGGGGATGTGTCCCCCTGTCGCGTGCCCGCGTGCGGTTGAGCCGTCTTCACGCCCTTCGGAAACGTCCGAGCCCATGGCTGAACAACTCCCGCTCTCGGGCGCATCGTATGATGTACACATCGTTGATGTGATGACGGGGTCGTCGATCGATCCGTCTACGGTCGATATGGCACCATTGCCAGAGTTCTCCGAGCTTACTAGCTTGGAGGAACTTCCTATGGACGATTTCGTCCGCGAGCTCAAGGCTGGTGAGATCGCTGAGGTCGTGGTCCTCCGATCTGAGCGAGACCTCGCTCATCTCAACACCTCGACGGTGATTGACGAGGATGTCCTCGTTGAGGTTCGTCAGAAGTTTGACGCTCGCCGTGGTTCGGCCATTCTCAAGAACCCGAAGGATCGGTTCTACCCGCTGGCCAAGCGGTTTGCGGAGACTTGCCTCAGCAAGAATCCGCCGGCGGGGCTGCCCCCTGACCGTGACGTCCGCCACGAGATCAAGCTCAAGCCTGGATCGAGCTATGCGACGGTTCGCCAGTGGGCTCTGCCGGCCGAACAATCGGACTTCATTGATGAGTTCTTTGCTAAGAAAGCCAAGGCTGGCCTGGTGCGCGAGAGCGTCTCACCGCACAGCGCACCAACGTTCTGTGTGCGTAAGCCAAATGGCAAGTGGAGGATCGTCCACGCGTACAACAAGTTGAACGCGCAGACGATCCCTGCGTCCACTCCGATCCCTCGGAAGGATGTTATCATCCACCGGATGTCCGGCGCCAAGAAGTTCAGTTCTCTCGACTTGGTCGACGGTTATTACCAAGTGCTCATGGAGCGTGGGGATATCCCCAAGACAGCCGTCAGTACGCCGAGCGGCATGCTCTGGGAATGGCTCGTGATGCCACAGGGGCTGTCGAACGCCCCAGCGACGTTTAATCGCCTGGTGACACATTTGTTCCGTCCCCGGCGAGCGTTCGCGCAGACGTACTTTGACGACATCTACGTCCACACGAGGCCGGAGCCCGGTCGTGATTTGGATGCGCTCCATGAGGATCACCTCCGTCAAGTTCTCGAATGCCTCGAGGAGCATAAGCTTAATGCCAACTTGGATAAGTGTATCTTCGGTGCCGAAGAGATCCCAGTGCTTGGGTGTTTCGTCGGAGTCGACGGTGTTCGGGCAGATCCCGAGAACGTGAAGGCAATCGCCGAGTGGCCATCGCCACGGTCCGTGAAGGGCCTACGCAAGTGGTTGGGTCTCGCCACTACTTGCACAGGTTCACGAAGAACTATGCCGAAATGGCTCGGCCGCTGACTCAGCTGCTCAAGAACGACGTTGAGTGGTCGTGGTCCCACGACACGGAAGCGGCCTTCCAAAGGATCAAGGAGAGTCTCCTCCAAGCGCCGGTCCTGGCGTTGCCGGATGACTCCGCTCCGTGTAGCGTCGTCTGCGACGCCTCCGATTATGCGATCGGCTGTGCACTGCTGCAGAAGGACCAAGAGGGTCATGAGAGGGTTGTTTCTTACCAGTCTCGGCAGCTCCAAGCGGCCGAGAAGAACTATCCAGTTCACGACAAGGAGTTGTTGGCGATGAAGTACGCCCTGGTGAAATTCCGCGTTCACCTTCTCGGCGCGTCGCCGTTCGTGGTCTATACGGACCATGCGTCTCTATGCACAGCGACACAGTCTCCACACTTGTCGCCGCGAATGGCTCGCTGGTTGTCATTCTTCTCAGAATACAACTTCTCAGTTGAGTACAAGCCGGGTCGGCTTAACGTGCTCGCTGACGCACTCTCTCGGCGTCCCGACTACGAGATGAATCATCTCACATCAGTGGTGTCTGATGTCTACGAACTGATTCGTGATACCTGTGAGGGCGATGCACAGTGTGCAGCGATCATTCGCGCGCTTCAGGACCCGTACGCTGCGGAGTCTCTTGCTCCCCGCGTTCGGGCTCGAGTACATCGTTACTCTTTCCGCGACGGCCTCCTGAGGTATCAGACGTCGCCTGGCGAAGAAGATCGCATCGTAGTACCCTCCGATGAGGATTTACGATATGTGATTGCTCACGGCGTTCACGATGCTCCCGGAGCTGGCCATCTCGGCCGTGAGAAGACGTACTCGCTTCTCAGCCAAAGGTTTTGGTGGCCCAAGATGTGCAAGTGGGTATCGCGGTATGTCCGCACATGTGACGTGTGTCAGCGAGTGAAGCCAAGTGCACACTCCCAGGCGCCGCTCCAAAGCTTGCCTGTCCCCAGCGATTGCTGGCGCTCTGTGAGCATGGACTTCTTCTTCGGCATGCCGAGAACGTCCCGTGGGCACAACGGTGTGCTGGTCTTTGTTGACCGTCTCAGCAAGATGGTCCATCTCGCCCCGGTGTCTGACACCTGCACAGGTCTCGACTGTGCACGACTGTTCGTTGACGTCGTATTCCGTCATCACGGTTTGCCCGATTCGACCGTTTCCGATCGGGATCCCAGGTTCACGAGCGACTTCTGGGAAGGACTCTTCCAAATCCTGGGATCCAGGCTCGACATGTCGACCGCGGATCATCCGGAGACCGACGGTCAGACCGAGCGCGCCAATCGCGTTGTCGAGGATATCCTCCGCTCATATTGCGCGAGCGATCCGCTCTCGTGGTGCGATCACCTCCCCATGGTGGAGTTCGCCATGAACAATTCTGTTCATGCCTCGACAGGCTTGTCTCCATTCTATGTGAATGGTCTCCGCCATCCGGCGCTCCCTCTTTGCCTCATGGGTGAGTTCGAGGCTGGCTCAAGTGGAGCTCGGCAACTCCTTGCTGCCCAACTCAATGGAATACCCAAGATCGCGGAACCCGCAAGTTGGATGACTTCCTGACGACACGTGTTAACGTTGTCTCACGCGTACGAGACGCCGTGGCTGCTGCCGAAGATCTGCAAAAAGAATAAGCAGACAAGCGAGGTCGCAAGAACACAATGGTGTTTAAAGAAGGGGACTTTGTATTAGTCAATACGAAGAACTTCTCTCAGAACGCGGTCTCGCGTCTCAACAGCACGAAGCTGCTGCCGAGGTTCATCGGTCCCTTCAAAGTGGTGAAAAGGAGTGGCAACTCCTATCGTCTGCATCTGCCAAGCTGGATCCAGACGCATCCGACGTTTTACGTGTGCTTCGTTACCTTCGTCCCGTGGAGACGGAGGAGGAGTCGGGTGCGGCCCCGAGCGGCGACTTCCCTGATGGCTTGCCGCCGACCACGAGCGTACCGACGCAGGCGATCGAGATCGCGAACGGGGACGCCGTCCCTGCTGGAAGCCAAGCTGTTGGCGGAGGTCGAAACACTCCCGCTCGAGATGCTCGATGCGACGATGAAGCGTCCACAGGGCCTCTTCCTGTCTTGCGACGATCGGCGCGAGTCGCTGGAGCTCGTCGAAGTTCGACCGGATCCACCGATCCGCCTCCCTCGACCTATCGTCGAGATCGACCAAATCGCGTCGGAGCTGATACTGGGCGTCAGCAGCGGGATATAAACCCGCAGGGGCTGCGTAGCCATACCAAGCGGAAGGCGCGGCGGCCGATCCGCGAGCCGCTTCCGGTGATCGACCGTACTGGGACTCCCCACTTCCACGTTGAATCGCTTGGTCGCGTGCGTACGCGTCGCGGGAATCGCGAGATCTTGGTGAAGTGGCTGGGATATCCCAAGTCCCAGAGTTCGTGGGTTGAGGAGCAGGTGCTTCGCGAGGACTGCCTCGACTTGCTCCACGAGCACGAGCGGAACCACCCCGAGTGGTTCCAATAGCGGCATCTGCCGTGCGGTGAGAAGAGTCTCGAGAAGGTTGACCTTGAGCAGTCCCCACAGGGTGGGTCAGAAGCGCAGCTTCAATGTCAGCAGTGACTCTGTTGTCGACGTACAACTTGGCGAAACAAATTCGCATATCACGGAGCTTCTTCACTTCCCCGACGTACGTCGGGCTGCGCATCCGCGCCACGTCGACACGCTTGGTGAGCTCGACCCACCTCCAGAACTGAGTGTTGAACTCGTCCGGCGAGCGGCCGGGCTCGACGATAATCGGCACGCCGAAGATCGGCCCACGCTGGTGGTAGCGCCACTGGTTGAATGTCGCTCGCGACATGTGTCGCTCGGCGAGGGCTTCGCCAATCGTACAGGGAGCACCCAGGCCGAAGTCGCCTTCCTCGACGTCTTCGAGCGCGCGGTCGCGCGGGCGTGGCGGTGACTCCGCCGGAGGTGGTGAGTTCATCGGTTGGTCTTCGTCGTCGTTGGGGCCGGGGTCGGCAGCGGCCGCTGCGGCTCTTGGGGTGGACATGCGTCCCTTGTCGCAGCTTGTGTTGTGCTGCTCACGGCGCTCCGCGCTACCGTGCCGACTGCGGACGGCCTTCGGAAATCTCCGTGCGCGGGCGGCGCGCTCTCGTCTTGGTGCTTCTCTCGGTTTTTCCTTCTTCGCCCTCTCTCACTCAGGTTTATCAGATTTCAGTAGGTAATATCCCCGGTTTATTTACCAGGGATATAGGGCTCTAGGGTTAATCCTCAGAGAGGATTAATATATGGCAGTTCGCCTTTTGCCAAGTCTTTGGCGCTCGTCGACAGGGGTCGACTCGGAGCGGCTGCTCTCGCTTCCTCCAAGCGAAGTGCTGTGTAGTGGTCACGGGGACCGCTACACGAACAGAGGCTTTGGGCTCTCTTTCCGAGAAATCTTCCAAGTCAAGACCATCCAAAATAGCCTCACAATCTGCGACGAGCTCCACAATGCGCGACGTCGAGTCGGCGTGGCTCGTGCTCATCTTGAGACCCTTCATGGCTGCCCACACGAGCTTCATGTCGATGCGCTCGACTCCGCGAGCAGAGAGAAAATAAGCTCGCCAGTCGTCCTCCGTGACCTCGTGCTCGGCCCTCTTGAGCTCGTATTTGCAAATTCGGACGAGAGTGTTGTGGTCAATGCACGCACGTACTGGCATAAGGTAGACTTGCGTGCCGGTGCTTTGGTTGAGAATCCGTACTTTGCGTTCGTAGATGATGTAGGGATCCATGAACGCACGCATGTCCCGAAGAGTCTTGCCCTTGTAGAGAGGCGGTTGGGGCATGTTGGCACTCGCTGCGACCATCAGCCTCGCCGCCGCCGCACTCGTGCCGGTCGATGCGATGCCTTCGACATCGACGTCGTCGGAGCCACCGGCGTCACGACCAAAGTAGCCCCATCGTTGTTCGCTGCGACCACGTCGCTGCTCTTTCAGGGAGCTCTGCATACTGTCAAGTCGCTCTTCCTGACGCGCAGACGCCCCAAGCGTCTGCATAATGGCAGCCTTGTGCTCTTCGAGTTGACTGCTGATGATACTTTCGAGGTGGGCCTGCTGCGCCCCGAGCTGCAGCTGGGCGTGGTGCTGACTTGCCAGCGCCTCGCACGTCTGCGCGAGCCTCTCCTGAAGGTCGCGAACTTGTTCCCACGTCATTGCTTGCGTGACAGCGCCCTGCTGCACGGCGGTCTCCATCAAGGCCTGTCGCTCGGCCGTCTCGGCGAGCTCGTGGACGATCACAGGGCCCACGGCCGGTCCACGCACAATCTGCTCGACCAACTGCACACGCTGGGTGATCGAGGTGCCCTCCGCGTCGTGCCTTGGGCTTGGTGGTAGCGGCGTCTCGTACGCCGACATCTTGAGCCTCAAGTGGTCCTGACCACTAAACAATTCTTTGTTGTCTTCCACCACTTGGACTTCCCGACTTGGTGGTTGAACTTTTTTTTTTATTGATCTTGGTTGTTGTTGGTGAAAAGGAAAGTGAGTCTACGGTAGCTATCCTACGACATGCGGTGCTCAACCACCCCCGGGCCCTTCGTGCCCCCTAGGGACTCCCCCTTATTGCTTGTTCTCGTTGGCCGCCCTCACGGCGTCCCTGTTGGTCCGTCGGGCACTCCTTGGAGAGAGTGCCTGACAGGTTGCAGTTAAAGCCCCAGCTTCAACCGCGGCTGCCGAGTCCTTGGCAGCCATCATTGCCGCGTCGTCACTGGATTGTTGGCGGCGGCAGCCATCATCCGTGTCGTCGCTCCTGGGTTCGCGGCTGCGCTCATGCTCGACGCATCGCCACGTGCAGCTGAATGAACGGCACGGCGACGCGGTCGCCGCAACTTCAATCGTGCCTTGCGGGTGCGTGTCGCGTGCCGTGTTGGTGGGCGCGGCGTTGCCGTTTCAGCGTCCTGAGTCGGGCGGCGATTATCAGACGCCGTCTGGCTCGGGACTGTTCCAGACAGTGGGACTGGAACAACAGGAGCCGAAAACTATCGAGAGTAAGATTAATGACATAGATCACCTAGTTGCGGGGCGCTTTGCGGAACTTCCATACTTTGATCCTCTCGTTCAAGCAGCCAACCAGGCTCATGGACAGACACAACCGGTAGGACACACCACCAAGGTGAGCGGACATTAGGTCTCTGATGTAAGCTTCCTCAATACTCAATGCAAAAAAAAAAAAAAAAAAAAAAAAAAAAAAAAAAAAATCTCGTTCAACACCTCAGCGGATGAATCGACCAGTGGACCGTTCGCGTTCATGACTGCGACATGTGTGGCCAAGATCGATAGCACATCCCATGATCGCGCCATGAAAGGCGCGAGAAAGTAGCAATTACACTGGTAGACTTCTCATAAAAGAGTTCATTCCGGGCTTAGCGCTCGGTTTGTGTCGCAGTGCCATGTACGAGAGTTTATTGAATGTTCGGCACATAAATGCATCCTACGAAGAAAGCAAATGGAGGAGCTTAAGCACGGTCCACGTCGTTAAAGTCGTAGCTACGGCCGCGGAAGCTTCCGTTGTTGCCATTGCTACTGCCGCGGCTCTTGCTCTTCTTCTTTTTGCTTCCACTGTTGTTGTTACCACCATTGTTGTTGAACCCGCCATTAAATCCGCCATTGTTAACGTTGCCCCAGTTGTTGTTGTTCTGTGGAGTGTCGACCTTCACTCAGCATGTTCAAGCCGATCACTCGGCCAGCAATCACTATCGTAGCAACCATTCCCAACAGCATGAACAGCAACAACCAACAGCATCAACAACCAATAGCATGAACACTACAACAGCATGAACAGCATTATCAGGATCAGCATCATCAGGAACAGCATCATCATGATCAGCACCATCATGATCAGCACCATCATGATCAGCACCATCATGATCAGCACCATCATGAACGGCATCATTTTGCCCGCAGCACGAGTGCGCCTGGCAGCAGCAGCATCATCACGGCGCGACTCATCAACTCGCCACAGAGGACGCCCCATGGTCCCCATGAGGGCGCCCTCTTCCATGTACCCCAGCGGCAGTAGGAACTAGGACCAAACTTGTGGCGACAAAATATACTCACTTGCAAACTTGCATCGCAACCAGCACCTGGACATACCATAAAGAATTCTTTGGCTTACGCCAGTTAGCAACAAATCCAGCAAGCAAAACTAATCTCGCAAGTGGAAGCAACCCTCGCCCGCGCGATGCCGCCTGGCCGTGTCGACAAGGACGGCGACGTCGAAATGAATGCGCCGCCTGTGTTCGAGTTCATCAAGGCCCCTCGCTTGACCTCGTGGGACCAACCAAGTCTGGTGCAGTGGCACCGTGATCGCCTACAGTATGAGCGCCGGATCGTGGAGCGATGCGCCGTCACTAACGAGGCCGTCGAGGCCGTGATGGCGAGCGTGCGCTCGTCAATCGAGACTCGCCTTCTCGACCAGCTCTTCAAGTATATCCTCCGAGTGGATGAGGAGCTAGCGACGGATGAGGAAATCATGAATAAGATCAAGCAGCGATGTAACGAGCTGCAGAACCGCCACGTACCGGACATCGACGACCTGTTCCGTCGCCATCTGAAGATGAACATGTCCATGGCTGACGTTGAAGCACGGTTGGTTAACTACTTCGGTGACTTCGATCGCATTATCGAGGAGAAGGGTCTCAAGGACCTACTAGGTACTACGAGCTCGACTGCTGATGACTACAAGAACAAGATGAAGGACCGCTGCCGCATCTTGACGGCCAACCTAGAGCCGCCTGCCTTGAGAACCGAGGTCCAACGCCTGGTCGCATTCCAGCACCGCGCTGCGAAGACGAGCGACCTTGCGCTGTTCGACCTGGTGCTCGAGCGAGCCAGGGAGCAGCAGAACTACCACGTTATGAGCGCCGAGGCGAATGGGAGGCGCCAAGTCGAGTCGAGGCGAAGTGCGCCGCGTGCTGCGGCTCCCGCTGGCGCTGCTACTCTGCCGACACCACAACCGCCGCGCACCGTCCCTTTTCTCACAGAAGCTTCTCGTGCGCCGCGCACTGGGTGTTGGCACTGTAAAGGTGACCACTGGCTTCGTGATTGCCCGACCGCGTCCGAAGAAGACAAGAAGGCAGCGACTGCTGCTATGAGAAAGGTCAAGGCTGCCCGCCACGTCCAGGTCAAGACCCTGCGAGTGGCCGGCAGTGAGCCGGGCCGCAGCATGGTCATTATTAATGACGTGTTCGAACTTCCCTTTGTCGCTGACACCGGCGCCGAGTGCAACTTGATTCCCCGGCAGGCAGTGAACGAGATGCGCGATTTAGATATCCTGCCAACTTACAAGAAGCTTGATGAGCCTGTGACCATAGAGACAGCGGGGGGGAAGCGAGACCTGTGCACACATAAGTGTGAGGTGGATCTGAAGATCGGGACCCCGGCAGGCAACGTAAACTTCCGCCGCGTCTCCTGCCTTGTGCTCGAGGGCAACGATGACTCCTTCTTAATGGGCAGGCCGACCCTGGAAAGCCTTGGCATCGATGTGGATGGCATGTTCGAGCAATTGGCCCGTCGCCAAGCTGACGATGGCGACGACATCCCTGATGGCGTCATCATTGGTGAGGACCGCGAAGGCGAGATCGAAGCCCTGATGCACGGTATGTTGAGTGACGCCATCAACAACGGATTTCCGCCGCGGCTCCTACCGCGACTGAAGACTCTCCTGTGGTCGTTTAGTGACATCTTCCGAGTTCGCTTGGGCCCTGACGCTGCGGCTGACGTTGATCCACTCCGTGTGACGTTCAAGGAGGACGCCCCACCGCATAGGTGCCGCCAGAGGCGCTATCCTGAGGCGCAGAGCGAATTCATGCGGAAATATGTTGAGGACCTAGAGCGGTTTGGCATGATCAAGAAGAATAATCACAGCAAGTGGGCGTCAGCAACTATATTGGTGAAGAAGAGCGGATCAGAGAACGACTTCAGGATCGTCAACGACTATCGACCGGTGAATGCTATGACCGTACCGATAGCTGGCACCATGCCTGACCTTGCGAAAGCGAAGGACCGTGTTCGGGGAGCCAAGGCGCTGGGAAAGTTCGATCTCTTCAAAGGCTTTTGGCAGTTCCCTTTGGACCCTAGCTGCCAGGAGCAATTCAGTTTTATGACCGATGACGGCGTCTACACTCCATTAAGAGTGCCGCAAGGCGCGATGGACTCACCGCTCCATTTCCAGAGCCAGATGCAGACAGTGTTCGCGGACGAACTCTATCACAGCGTGATCATCTGGATTGATGACGTCGTAGTATACGGATCGAGTGATGAGGATTACCTTGACAACCTACGCGCATTCTTTTGAAACTCCGTCGATACAACCTGAGGTTGAGCGCACCGAAGAGCACGGTTTATGCGAAGAGTGTGACCTGGTGCGGACGTGTGATTAGTGGCGATGGCATGCAGCAAGACCCCGACCGCGTCAAGGCACTGACCAGTCTGCCACTGCCGGCGAACGCTGGTGAATTGCAGTACTTCCTGTGTGCTGCTGGGTGGATGCGTGAGTCTGTCGTCGACTACGCTCGCATCTTCGAGCCACTCCAGCACAAGCTTGACCTGTCGCTCAAGAACCACAGTAAGAAGGCACGGGAGGCTAAGAAGGTGACACTATCCTGGTCCGATGAAGAGATTGATTCCTATGAGAACGCTAAACGCGTGCTGGCGAGCCCGAACGAGCTAGTGTTTCCCCATGCAGACGCGGAGGTCTGTCTTTTCACAGACGCCTCGGATCTAGGATGGGCTGCCATAGTGACTCAAGTCCGTCAGTGGGACGCGAGTGAGCCCGTTGTGCAACAAAAGCACGAGCTGTTAATCTGCAAAGGCGGATGTTTCCGTGGCGCGCAAGTGAACTGGTCTGTTATCGAGAAAGAGGCCTACCCAATAGTGCGCGCATGCGGTGATCTCGAATATTTGCTCCAACGACCGAACGGTTTTCGCATGTTCTGCGACCACGCTAATTTGATCAAAGTATTTGACAACGACACAGAGATGAAGCAACACGTACGAGGAAAGCTACAGAGGTGGTCGTTCAAACTGGTGGGCCTCAAGTATGAGATCGAGCACATTCGGGGTAGTGACAACGTATGGGCGGACATGGTGTCCAGGTGGGGACCCCGTGCCGAACGCGAGCACGAGCACGAGCGTGAGGTAGCGGTGCGGGTGGTTCGTACCCGGGCGCAGGGCCACGTCTCCGAGCTCAGACCGCTCCAGGACGACACGTTTGAGTGGCCAACCGTGGCCGCCGTGACCGCCGCACAGCAACTACACCTCAGGGACCTGGATGGTACCGATTATGCACGAGAGGGCGAAATGATTCTAGTTGACGGCAAGTTGTGGATCCCTACGACAGACAACGAGCTACTCCATCGCATTCTGATCGTCGCACACTGCGGTGTCCAAGGCCACCGCGGCGAGGACATCATGTTGAACCAGCTGAATCAACACTACTCTATAGACCGTGCAACTCAGCACGTGCGTCGGTTCCACCAGAAGTGCTTGCTGTGCAAGCACATTAAAGGCGGGAAGCTCGTGCAGCGCCATTGGGGCGACCACAACGCAGCAACTGAGCGCAACGAGGTGCTCCACATGGACTATCTGTTCATGGGGCCATCATACGGCACCGAAAAATATCTCCTTGCCCTCAAGGACGAACTTACCCACTTTTGTGAACTGGTGCCCTGTGACTCACCAACAAGTGACACCGCTGCAGAAGCCATCCTTGACTGGTACAAGCGTTACGGGGCAGCCAAGAAATGGCAATCCGACCAAGGCAGCCATTTTAAAAACGCCCTCATGGCTACGTTGAGTGAGCGGCTAAAGGGGGTCCAGGCGTTCACTCCAGTCTACTCCCCATGGTTGAATGGTAAGGTTGAGCGTCTCAACCGCGATATACTACAGGTGATCCGCGCACTGCTTCTAGAGGCGCAACTGGACACGAAGAGCTGGCGCTACATCCTTCCTATAGTGCAAGCGAATTTGAATCATGCTCCCGTCGCAAGCCTGGCCGGCAGAGCTCCGGTCGAGCTCTTCACGGGTCTGTCCGCAGCGACTGCGCTCGACACGATCCTCCGCCCGACTGTGGCGAGCGATGAGCTCAGCGTACGCGCGATCGACGTCGTGGTGGCGGCTCCCGCGCTGGATAAACTGCGAGCTAGCCTCGCAGGGTGGCACCGGGACCGGTGGACGCCAAGGAGAAGCGCCGCCTCCAACAGATGGCCAGCAAGAAGCACGGGACCACTAGCAACTTCCATGTCGGAGACTATGTACTCTGGTCACGCGTTGACAGCCGTCTGGACGGCAACAAGCTCATGGTCCGCTGGGTGGGCCCTTTCCGCGTCGCTGAGACGCTCCCTTACTCTTACGTGATCCAACACATATTGACCAACGAGCGCTACGAGGTCCACGCGACGCGTCTCAAGTTCTACCACGATGCGAGTCTCAACGAGACAGAAGAGATCCGCCGCCATGTCGCCCACCAGGGGCTCACCATGGCCGTCCGCGAGATCCGCGATCATCGCCGCAACAACACCACACGCCAGTGGGAGCTTTTGGTGGCGTGGCGTGGCCTTGAAGCCGACGAAGACTCGTGGGAGCCACTCCAGGACATGTACTCGGATGTGCCTGTGCTCGTGCGCGCCTACATCACGGCTCGGGATGTACCCGTACTTGAAAATGCCATTGCCCACTTGTAACACCATGGTTACAAATCAGCTGTGACGAACATGGATACATTTCGGTGATTTTGAGTGATCGACTTTGGGGGATGTTGTGGAGTGTCGACCTTCACTCAGCATGTTCAAGCCGATCACTCGGCCAGCAATCACTATCGTAGCAACCATTCCCAACAGCATGAACAGCAACAACCAACAGCATCAACAACCAATAGCATGAACACTACAACAGCATGAACAGCATTACCAGGATCAGCATCATCAGGAACAGCATCATCATGATCAGCACCATCATGATCAGCACCATCATGAACGGCATCATTTTGCCCGCAGCACGAGTGCGCCTGGCAGCAGCAGCATCATCACGGCGCGACTCATCAACTCGCCACAGAGGACGCCCCATGGTCCCCATGAGGGCGCCCTCTTCCATGTACCCCAGCGGCAGTAGGAACTAGGACCAAACTTGTGGCGACAAAATATACTCACTTGCAAACTTGCATCGCAACCAGCACCTGGACATACCATATGTTCACTCCGTTGTTGCCGCCATTGTTTCCCCCGTTGTTGCTATTGCCGTTGTTTACACCATTGCTGTTGTTGGCGCCCTCATCGGTGTTTCCACTATCGTTGTTGTTCCCGCCCTCGTCGTTGTTTCCGCCATTGCTGTTGTTGTTTCCACCACTGTTTGCGTTCCCACCACCATTGCTACTGTTGTTGTTGCCCGCGTTGCCGTTGTTTCCACCGTTGTTGCTGTTCCCGCCAGCGGCAGCATTGCTGTTGCCACCAGCGTTACCACCGTTGTTGTTTCCTCCGCTGCTACCACCGTTGTTACCGCCACTGTTACCACCCGATGATCCACCACTCTGGCCACTTCCCTTCAACGGTGCGCAGTTGATGTAGATCTGCCAGTCCTGCGAGTGCAGAGCCAGCCACACAAACTTGAGCTGCTTCGCATTCGCACAACCCGCCTTGTTGATCGGAAGCTTGGCTGGTTGCTGAGGGTACTTGCCCGCGCAGTTATCCTCCTGGAACACACGCGTGTTGTCGCACCAAACCTCGCACGGACCAACGTGCGAGTCCGCGAAGGCAGACCATTGAACCTGATCAGGCACGTCCTGGGGAGTTCCGCCAGCCGGAGTGAGACCACACGACGGGGTCGACGGAGACTTCTGCTCAATGAATTCCTTGAGCGACTTGAACGAACTCGCCTTGAAAGCCTTCGTGAACGACTCGACGTTGACTTGCGGTGTGCTGGAGAACGATCCACCCGCGGGGATCGGTAGGATGGTCGATCCACGCACTTCCGTGACGTAACGTGTAGGGTCACCGGAGGCGAGCTGGGCCTTGGGCACCATCATGTATCCGTGGCCGGCGACCAGAGACGGCGTGGCCGCGGCGATACAAGCGAGGGCGATAGCGGTCTTCATGGCTTGGAGCGAGTTGCTGCAAATTGGAGAATGAGCGCGGAGAGCATTATAGTCCGCCGGAGGTCGACTGGATTCAGGGTCGTTACCAGTCCATATTGGTCTCTTCTACACGGAAACTGTACAGATCGACTCCGAGCAGACTCAACATTAGTCGTCATAGTGGTCCATCGACCGGATGGAGGTCAACAAAATGAGGGCTCGACGAAGAGAAGTGGGGCACAGTCGAAGTTGTCACGTAACCAACTGGAAAACAAGCACGAGCGACCAGTTCTTGGAGCGCATGTTTGATAGACAGAGCTTTTGCATTTTATCACGTTAGTCGGGTGTCTGATGCGGACTTTGTGAAGTCTTTCGTTCTGTTGGACGCAACATATTCGTTTATAGAGTGTTGATGTGTAAAGGTCGCTCCGAGCGTGCGTGTGGATGACTACAGGGAACGCCGCCACCTAACATTCGAGTCCGAGGATAACACTTCTAAAGACATGAAAGCATTTGATTCAGATAAGGCACTCAGGACAGTCTTGCCCTGTGCAGTGTGTGTAGGTTCCACTACTGAAGACTTGTGGGTCATACATAGCACAACTTGAAATGAACATGGATGGCCAATTGACGACACGACCGTTTTCAGTTCTGCTTTCCATCCATGTCCTCGAAGTCGTAGCTGCGCGAGCGAAGCTTGTTGTTGCTGCTGCTACTGCTGCTGCCCTTGAGCGGGGCGCAGTTGATATAGATCTGCCAGTCCTGCGAGTGCAGAGCCAGCCACACGAACTTGAGCTGTTTGGCGTTCGCGCACGCAGCTTTGTTGATGGGCAGCTTTGCCGGCTGCTGAGTGTACTTGCCCGCGCAGTTGTTCTCCTGGAAAACGCGAGTGTTATCGCACCAAACCTCACACGGGCCGACGTGGGACTCGGCAAACGACGACCACTCGACATGATCGGGCACCGGCTGGGCTGCACCGCCAGAAGGCGTGATACCGCACGACGGTGTGCTCGGCGATGCTTTCTCGATGAGGGCCTTGAGCGAGCTGTAGCCGCTCGACTTGAACGCCTTGGTGAACGAGTCAATATTGACCTGAATCGTGCTGGAGAACGAGCCACCTGCAGGAACCTTCAGCACGTTCTGGCCGCGGATGGTCGCAGCGTATCTCGTCGGGTCTCCAGAAGCGAGCTGAGCCTTTGGCAAGATCATGTATCCGTGGGCGTCGACGACGGTCGGGGAGGACACAGCGGCGACGGCGACGGCGCAGGCGAGAACGATGGAGGACTTCATGGGTCTTGAACGTGAAACGAAATTGGGAAATGGTCTTAAGGGTCCGTGCCTACTGAAGAGGTCCGAGTCGGACTCTCGGGGGCGCGTCGCGGGGTCGAGAGAAACCCTTGCACGATTTTAGGTGTTTTGCATCAACATGTGGTCGACTGATAACCAAAAATGTAATGCTGTTTAAAGAGGTATATTTTATTATGGAGACATTTAGAGTGCATACTTTCGAAAAGATTATTTGAAAGATAAAACGTATTGAATAGTAAAGGTTTAAATGGAGCTTCAGAGCTTTTCCGTGCGAGCATATGGCGTTACGACTATCTCCCGCAGGATGTGCAGCGCCGGCCAACAACATGAAGCGTCTCATAGATGCAGTAGAGTTCCAGTTCACACTGTCTGCTATTTCACGGCGCATGAAGCAAACAAACATTGGACCAACCACCAGACTCGTGGTCGCATTGTGAACTGGCGAGTTGCCCGCGATTATCATTCAAAGAAGACAACAATTCGACGCCAATCCATAGGCTGCCGAGGCATGTTATCAAGTTGTGGGTTTCCGACTCCGACTCGATGATGGATTAGTACTCCTCAATTTTTACTATACTATGTTGAACATCGGGCTCCCTTATTCGTCGTCATCATCCTCATCATCATCCTCATCACTCTCTCCGGACGAAGAAGAGTTGGAGTCGTGGCTGTTGTCGTCGTCCGAGTCAGCATCTATGAGCAACCGATGACTGCTCTGGCGCTTTTTCAAATGTGAGTGGTTCCGTCTGTGTCCGCACGGAAAGTACACCGCACTGTCGCTATCGAGTGGATACGTAGATGCCCCGCAAGTCAAACATTCACGCTGTAGCTCAGCGAGATCGTTAACCAACTTCTCGATGCCACACGGTGCCGGCTCGTCACCAAGGAGGGCATTGTTCAATGCGTCCGCCACTTCTTCTCGAAACTGCCACAAGAGGTATCGCCGTCCCGGTGAATTCAACGGAACGGCATCGACAGACGGATACAGTAACACACTCATGAATGCTCGAATCTCGCTGAGACTCTCGTCCTTCTCGTCTGGTTTTGACAGGTAATCATACAGCACGTTTTGTGCCGTGCTCACTGCCTCTGCGTCAGTTCCTCTCCGCTTCGCCTTCTTGCCTTCGTAAAGCACGTCTATGACACAAAGAAGACGACAATGCAGCAGTACTGTCGGATCTCGCTTGGCGACTTGCCTCTCACTTGATCCGAGTTCACAAATAGCCTCCTTGGTTTTGAAAGAGTAGATTAATTGACGTAATGTGTGCCTCAGGCCAACGGATGCTTCGCTTCGTGATCGTTTGCCCCGAGACGTACCTCGATGAAGGTCTTGTAGCGCAGATAATGCATTACCATAGCCGAAGTGAACAAAATAGTCTTCCACGAGCTGGTGCATGGTATCTTCTTCATCTCCATGCAGGGGTTGAGTTTTTGATAGTGCCTTCGAGCTCGCATACGATGCCAATGAAGCCTGACGCTCTTTGAGCTGCTGCTGTTTAAAGGAATTGAGGTCGAACCGGAATCGCTCCTTGTCTGTACAGTCGAATAGTGCCCTGACGCACTCGCCGTGCTCATGCAGACTTACTGCTGGAAGTAGCTGATCGGCCCACACCGTAAACCAGTCTCGATTGCTGTCATCACTCACAGCGTGATCTTCGTACTCGTCCAAGTGATGCACATCATTCACAGCAATTGTTGCGACGAGACGTCCATTAATCGTCCAAAAGACTGTCCTTGAATCCAAGATGACTCCACATCCGACGGTGTCCCCGTGCCCGAATCTTTCCTCTGTTTGCAAAAACGTCTGGCCATTGGACTGGATTGCTCCTGTTCTTCCAACAAAAGCGATGCTGCATGCTTGCCGCCCAAGTTCATCGTGACACAGATCGCGCTTATAGTCGTATCCGTCTTTGCAGAACATAAATCCGACACAGACACGATGGCTGGAGCGCTTTCGGCGCACGGTTTCACGGCGTTGGCGAGCTTGAATTGTAGAGATCGCCGATGACAAGGGAACAGTTCCTGACGAGCTCGACGAAGAAAATCTGCGTCGATGTGAGTGCGTTTGCTGTTGTTGGCGTTCCAAGCGAAGTCGGATCTGCTGAATAGTGCTGGAACTAAGCGGAAACGACAACAGCATTTGTTGATGGGCTGATTGCGCGGGTGGTGGGGGAGGAGGCGACAGCGCCGTGAATGTCGATCTTACCACACGTCCATTGCCATTTGAAGAGCCTAGCTCACTCGTACTTGATGATCGGTCAAGATCCGCAGAATCGGACGAAAGCGGACCATCCTCTGTTGCCGAGACCCCTGCATTCCCGTTCCCATTGGGGCCATTTCCGTTTGCTCTCGTCGATGGTCGGGTGGTTGTTGCCACGACATCGGGCGCCAATGCACGTAGGTGGTCGTGGATGAGTCGGCGAGCTCGTCCTCGCCACGGTGCAAATGCCTCATCCATTCCAGAGCGTTCCGTGAGGTCGATCTCCATTGCTACCTCATCGCTCTCATCGCCCTCATCCACCTCGCCCCCATCTTCTTCCTGCACCTCGCTGCTGCCGTCTCCGCCATCTTCCTCCTCTTGGTCAGCCGCGTCACTACCATTCTGGCTCCACTGCGACGGCTCGCATCCCTGGAAATGGCGCGTTGCCAGCACTTGTACCTCAAAATAATACACGGGCAATTGCAGCAGGCTCGCCTCGTCCTCTTGCTCTCGCTTCTCGCTGACGCGGCGCTTCTTGCGGCTCGTGACGGCCTTGGCGTCGCCGCTGCGATGCTTGTTTTTCTTCGATTCGCTCGCTTTCTTCGCGCTTTCCGCGAGCGCCGGCGCCGCTGGAGCTGCATCCGAGTCCTCGACGCTCTCGTTGCACTGCACGGCCTCCTGCGCGGCCACCGCGGCGTCCAGAGGGCTCTCGAGACACGGCGCGAGTCGCAATCGCGCGGCTTCGTCGGCGCGTGCGCGCTCCGAGACGCAGTCGCCGACGGAGACGGCGCCCACGAAGCTCACGGCGTCGGCGCTGTGGTTGCCGCGACCCGTGTACTCGACCGTGCGCTTGTCCGCGTGGACCTTGCCCTCGGACCCATGCCACTGGGTCGCCCACTCCATGTCGGGGAGACCCCTCGTTCACTTGCGTTCAGTATGGATGTTGAACCAAAGCAATCCAACAAAGAAAGAAGCGCCCACCTCGGTATATACCGGTTATTATACTGGTCAAACAGAATACCGGTACAAAAACCAGTAGTCATTGCGGAATGCAGGTCATATCGTGAGTGTTGGTTGATGTACCCAAAGTGAAGCTGGCGAGCAGCTCCAACGTCTCCATTCTCGATTCTCCAAACGAGCACACGATCGATGGTGCGCGTGGCGGTCGTGGGCTGCGCGCATGGACGCTTCGACGACATTTACGCGCACGTGGACCACCTCAATCGAGCTGCGGAGCGTGATGGCCAGGCGCCAGTGGAGTTGCTGTTCTGCTGCGGCGACGTGCAGTGTCTGCGCAACACGACCGACCTCGAGTGCGAGGCGTGCCCGAGAAAGTACCGACACATGACCTCGTTCCACGAGTACTACAGCGGCAAGAAGCGCGCGACCGTGTTGACGATCGTGATTGGAGGCAACCACGAGGCCTCGAATTATCTGCAAGAGCTCCATTACGGCGGCTGGATCGCACCGAACATGTTCTATCTCGGTGCGGCGGGGGTTGTGAACGTGCTCGGGCTTCGGATCGCGGGACTCTCGGGGATTTACGATCCGAAACATTATCGCCTTGGCCACTTTGAGCGAGCGCCATACACGAAGGCGGCTCTGTATTCGGTGTTCCACATTCGAGAATCGGAGGTGTTTCAACTCTCGCACTTAACGGGGCCGATCGATATCATGATGTCTCACGATTGGCCAAGGAAGATCGAAGACTATGGCGACAAGGAATCACTCTTCCGATCGAGACCAAGCTTCCGAGAAAGCGCAGCTGCTGATGCATTTGGGAGTGTGGGTGGCGAAACACTGCTTCACGTGCTGAAACCGAAGCACTGGTTCGCCGGCCACATGCACATTCGATTTGAGGCAACAGTTCCCCACACGGGTTCATCGGCCTTTACGAGTTTCCTGGCCCTTGACAAATGTTCGCCATCTCGCGCGTGGTGTGAAGTGGTTGAGGTTGAGCCGTCAACCGGTCCTACCTCTCTCGCAGAGAGTAATCGAGGCGAACTCCGCGTCTTGTTGGACGTTGAGTGGCTTGCCATATTACGCGCAACGTGTCATCTCATGTCCTCGCGTGCCCAAGAGGCACGGCTACCCACATCATTGCTCAAGATTTCCGATGAAGACCTGGAATGGGTGCGTCGACGTCTCGACGCGAAGACGGGTGATCAAGCCTACGGTGAGTGGCCCATGAGCTTCCAGGTTACGGCTCCGAGTTACAACGAAGAAGGAGAAGAAGATTGGACGGATGCGGCACTCGGTAACCCCCAGACAGACAAGTTCCTCGGGCTTCTCGAGTTGCCACATGTTGTCACTGTACCGTTCAGTCGGGACGACCACGAAGATGAATGGGATCAATCGGAAGACGGGAGCGACGACAACTGGGACCAGAATTTGAGCAGACAAAGCAGCAGCAACGACGCCTTTCTCGAGTCTCTCGAATCCTTATCCATAGGAAACTTCACCTTTTAAAGTTGGTCACTTGGGAGTTTGCTGGAGTGTGGTGATCCTCCATTGGCACTGTCGAAAATATGTAGTTGCCAACTGGAGGGAGACCAGAGAAAATTTACATATGTACGCACAAAAAGATGCCTGCGTCTACTTATCTGGACTCATCTTGAAGATCTTCTGAGTCGTCACTGGCGATGGGGAGTGACACATGGCTCTTCTGGAACGAACGAAAGCACGTCATGTCTGATCGCAAATCTAGAAGAGAAGCCCAACCGAGAAACCGCTCGCTCGTGGGCTTAGATGGAACGGGTCGTCGCTAGCGAATATAACAAAGTAGGTATGGCGCAGTGCGCCTCTCCGTCCCACGGGCGGGCTCGGGGTCTCCGTTAATGTTTTCTCACCCGATCAACTTGAGCCGGATTCACTTGGCGCGCGCGTGGTTAGGGCGACCAAGCGCAATCTTGTCGCGTGTGATGGTCTGTCCGGTCGCCTCTCACCAGAAACGACGCCTGCGAAACGGACACGAGTAAATAACCCTCTTGTTCCGAAATCTTTATCGAGTCGAACCTAGCATCAGTTCACACGACAGCTGACGAGAAGCTATGGTAAATCCCACGCTGGTCTGTTATCCACCCCTGTCCAACCACTTCACCGCCTTGGTTCCACTCGTCGTGATCCCAAAGCTGCTCCCCAGCAATAATAAAAAAAACGGTATCTTTCCTTCAGAGGACACCACTCCGCTCGCGTCGTTCCCGAGGCAGAGGAGGGAATCGCTTTTGTGTTCACAGGTGAATTGCTGAAATAGGAATCTCTCAAAAGTGAGCGCTCTCCTGATCAGACCACATCCCGGGTTCGGGTCGGGAGGTGATCGCACCGTCATTTATTTTCAGGTCGAAGCTTTCTGTTTTCTTCGCTGTAGGATCGCATCCTCGGATTTCGTGTGGGGACGCGGTCTCTTCCTGCGTAGCTATTCTCTCCGCGGGGGTCACTCGTCGTTTCCTCGCCACTTGCTTCCAGAGACCACAAAGCTCGTCTCGCTCTCACGATTCCTCGCCGCCGGCGATTCTCCTGCCACTCGGCCATTCGTTCTCCCCCTACGCGGCGTTTCCTGACGGAGACCGCTTGACGTCATCTCGCGTTAACTCAAGCTCGACGCGATCTTCACCAAACAAACGGATGTACCCCATCAAGCGACGACGACTCGACTCACCGCGGTCCTCTGGACTTCGCGGGGCCTTCCCTCGCAGCGTTGGCCGAGGAAACTACGATCTCTATCCTCCGGAAGATTCCAACGTTAGTGTGCGCGGCCCAGCGCTTGCGCCGACGCGCCTTCAGCCTCGCCTTGACCGATACGCGATGTCATCCCATCGCCCGCGCAGTCTCTACCACGAGCACGATCGCCAAGAGAGTCTAGACCGTGTTGTCAAGGCCGAGTTAGAATACTCGAGGCATTTTCACCAGGACGATACGCGCAGAAGGCATTTAGGACCACCTTCAGTGTCGTCGTCGCCCCCGTCACCGTCGTCTGAACTGCCAGGACTGGCCACGCTGCTCCGTCCGCGCAATAGCACGCCGGATAGCCGACTTGAGGTGGGTCGCGATCCTTACCGCACGAGCCCTTTCTGTCATCGACTCCACAATTACCCCGAAGACGCCAGTCCTATTGAAAGGCGGTCCGTTGTCACGTTGAGGAGCCTCGCTAGCCCAGCTCCGGATACGTTGTCGGGATCGACGCCGTCGTGCGAACCCGCATCTTATCGGGATTCCGTCGGGTCAGCTACGTCAGATGCTGTGCCCATCCATCCGATTGACCACGAAGACGAAGACTTCCGGCGGACGCGAACCGAGTCGACCAGCTCGACCGAGTCGAGACCACCGATCAGCGGTGAGTCTGCCTCTACTCCTTCTTCATTTCCTTTCGCGAGAACTTTGGCCAAGAGTTCGCGGTATCTGCGTGAAATCGACAGGAGGAATATTCTGCAACGCATCGAAAACGGCGAGAAGCAGGCGACGCTCGCCAAGGAGTACCAGGTCAGCCGAGCGGCGATTTGCAATCTCAACAAACACCGCGAGGTAGTCCTATCACGCAAGGACGAGAACCCACTCGCCAAGCACCCGAAAAAGCCCCGGCCGAAGGGGCTACCTGCCAAAGTCAAGGTCACTTCAATGGCTACGGACCTCAGCAACAACACAGCAGTCGCTTACGAGATCAAAACGCGGTCGGTCGCACTTTTACTGACACTGCTGCGTAGCCACCAGACGACAATACCGGATTTCTGTCGGTATGCAGACCGAGCAATGCGGCTGATCGTTGAGGAAGCCCTGGCACTTGTTCCGCTGAGGACTGTCCATGTCAACTTGAACGATAAAGCTAAGGTTGAAGGAGTTGAAGTTGAGCGACCAAACTGCGCCATTGCCCTCGAGGTCACGGGCGGGCTTCACTTCTTGCGCGTGTTTCGAGCGCTGGAACCGCACCAGTTGACGGGTTCCATCCGGCTACGAGGGTCCGAGCGAGAGGTCCACTTGCCCCGCGACCTTCGCAACCACAACCTCTTCCTCTTTGATCTCTTCACGTACTCAACTGAAACAGTTTGCACCGCGATATCAATGGTACTGGATAGAGGAGGTAGCGAGAGTCGAATCTGGATCGTATCATTGTGTGCTTCGTACGAAGTCGCGGAGTACGTCCACTCGAGATTTCCGCTCGTGAAGATGGTTACCGCGCAAATGGATCGCGGGAGCATGTCGGCAACAAATAGCACGGACACGAGCGTATCTTCATCACCACCAGCGATCGCAAAGCCAGACGCGCTCACAAAGATCTTGGTGAAGCGATTCTTGGAAGCGTATGAGCCAAGACGATCCGCTGCGCAAATGTCCGAACCGACGAGGCCAAAGACGGATCAGAATATGATGATCACGAACTCAACGCTACCTTAGACAAACAGAGAGACGCGTACGTCGCTACCATTTCTCTCGACACTTCTCAGGAGAGAGCTTACTTCCATTGCGCTTGGTCGGATGGCGGGATCTTCGCTGAGACAGCGCAACGCAATATTGTGGATTGCAGGAGGACACCCCCGCGAGAATCTTGGGCGGAGCTCACCAGTAGCGATCTGATGCAAGATGCGGAGTTGTTTAGCCTCTTCTTCGATATTTGAGTTTGCCGTGGTCCTAGACTTCAGCGACGCTAGCATAGTCGTGACCGAACCCTGGTATCCGTATGGCACTTCGTGCGTGTCCAGTTCAGAAAGAATCACACCAAATGAAAATATATCTGCCTTCTCGTCATAGGACCTTGTGCCGGTGATAATTTCTGGAGCCATCCATAACGGTGAGCCAAGACTGCGATAGTCGGTATCTCCACGAACGGGAGGGACGCCAAAGTCCGCCAACTTTGCTCGCCCGTTGGCGTCCAGTAGCACATTTCGAGACTTAAGATCACGATGTAATATCGCCGGCGATAGTGAATGAGCGAACGAGAGTGCCCCAATTGCATCCAATGCGACCTGCAGCTTGTTCTCACCCCAATCACCACTCCGGAACCAAGTAGACGCTGGCGAGCAAGACGAAGCAGAGGAAAAGTGGAGCGTCGCGCATAAGTCACCTCTTGGCATGAACTCCATCAGTGCGCACAAATCATTTGGAGAAGTCCATGCGACGCCGACGACTGTGACAATGCGAGGGTGTGAAAGAGCAGACTGTAGTTTGACCTGAGCAACGAATCGCTGGAACGCTTGGTTATCGCGTATTGCCTCTTGCGACAGCGTCTTGATTGCAACGTGGCGGCTTTCAGTAGAGGACGTGCGACACGTGCCGCGCCAAACCTGGCCGAACGAACCGGACCCAACAACTTTAAAGAACCGAACCGACCTCATTTCCACTCGAAGATGAGCCAATCTTTCGTCGTTGCGCAGAGTTATGGTCCGGCTGGACAGTTTTGTTCCCCTGGTGGGGTTGAATCTCGTGGAATTCTTCGGATCGTCTTCGACGGTATCGTTGTCGGTGACTTCATGGCGGTGGATCTCATCTAATGCATTTTGTTGCAATAGTTGTCTCTTCTTACGCGCGCGGGAGCAAGCTGTAAAGCCGAAAACGATTCCAGCGATGATCAGAACAGCTGAGGTTATCAGACCAGCAGTCCTCGAGTTGTTATGCGACGACGTGACCTTTGTCACACTTGTTCTATCTCCATTGCCGTCGACACTTGATTGAACTGTGCACACAGAGTAGCCATGCAGAGTACTCATGGATGTCGCAAGGCACCCTACTGTCGAGAACGTTGCCTCGTCGACTTTAAGCTCACGAAGATTCTTAAGCATCTCGACTTGATCCAGGGTGACATTAATCGGCGCCATGTTGATATTGCCTTGGAGACGAAGGACGTTAAGTTTGGTCGCGTTCCAGACAACTGCGGGGAAGGCGGTGAGCTTGTTCCAGCTCAGATCGAGGCTCTCTAGATTCGGGAGGTCGGTGACGTCGAAATACGTGAGCGCGTTCGTCGATGCATTGCTGGCAAATGGCAGGGAAATGAGTCTTGTCGACATCAATCAGTGGCCTTTCTTTGGATACTCACAGCGTGGTAATAGTTACCGGGAGTCTGGCCGGTAGTGAACGAAGGGCGTTTCTGCTCACATCAAGAACCTTCAGTCTCACGAACGATCCCGAGAAATTAAAAAGGGCGTTGGATGCTAGAAACCTGCAGCAAAGAGAATTCAGTTAGTTCGATGTTCTAAACAGATCGACAAAAGTGGGCTTACAATTCCTCGAGTGATTGCTCTGGAAGATCCTGAGAAGCAATCGACTCGATACTATTCTCAGAGAGATCCAAACGGGAGAGGTTTGCAAATGTCGAAGCAAACGCAGCTGGCAACGTGCCTTGGAATCCACAACGTGATAAACTCAGCACTTGGACTGCAGACAATGGGCGAGTCTTGCCTAGTTGTGCGGCGACCTGTGTAGCGTTCAGCGGGTTTCCATCCAACCTGAGCTCTTTCAACACCTGCAGCTTGGCAATGGACGATGGAAATGATCTCAACTGATTGTCTTGGAGGTCAAGAGATATGAGAGATGAGAATGAGGCATCGAACGTGGTCAGTTGGTTCTTCGCAAGCTGTAGAGTTAGCAACCCCGAAGATGAGTAGAGAGGCTGCTTGTTATTGTCCACTTCGATCTTCGTGATGATGTTATCCGAGAGTGACAAGTTGCGGACCTGCGGCATGCTTGCAATCACTTGCAATACAGGGAAATTGACTAGCGTACAGCTGTTCAGGATCCTGCGATAAGAATGCTATCAACATAAAACCCTCAGCAGACCTCGGCCACTTTACCACGAGCCTTACAACGTATTAATCGTCTTGAAGCGGACAACAGACGCGGGTATGTCAGACACACCGAGTTGAAGTCGGCTGAATAAACAACACGAATGTCAAGTCGTGAATTCGACGGCAATCACGAGCTATAGAACGGCTCACAGTGTTGCAATTGGGAGATCGTAGACTGCTGCTGGAAGAGAATTGGGTGCAAGATTGCGTAGCCCCCTACAAAGCGCATCCGACGATCGAATGAATCTCTTGCTTGATCAAGGCAGGTGGTCGCACTGTTCTCACAGGAAGTGGAGGTTCGAGCCATTCGCAACAATGTTGTGTCCCGGAAAGCCAAATGCTTCAGCACCCACCGATTCGACCGTTAGGTCTCTAGCGACCATCAAAACACCGTCAACGCACGCTAGTCATTTGTTAACGAACAAGTAAGTGAAACTCACAGGCCGGTGGTGTTTGCTGGCAGCGTGAGCGCTGCAATATCTTCAACCCGCCCGTTCGGGGTATCACTGTAAGGAACGCGAACGCTGAATACCTTGGAGTTCTCGTCAATGGACGACCCGAGACAGCGGAAAACACAGCCGCTTGCGTCTCGCTTCAAGTCCGAAGTCATCGTTGCGTTCGCCGCAAAGTCTCGACTGTACTTGATGCAAACAACGGACTCGGGGCATTGCGAACTGCAGTCGGTCGTGAGCACGGTTCGGTTGGGACACTCTGCTGTCGCCGACGCGATGGCCGCGACGGCTGCAAGTACGCGCTGAGATAGTCGCTTCATGGGGCACAAGCCCGTGCCATGGGGAAGTGGGAACTAGATCGCCATCAGTTCAGCACGCAGAACGGAGGCCTCGTCCTGACCTTCCCGCACGGCCAGCGGCGACGTGACGCTGGCATTGAAGAAGCTCGCGCTGGAGGCGATCTCCTCTCACTGGTGTGTGGGCCACACACCCTTCGTGCTGTCATGACCAGGCAAGGGAGATGAGACCCATGAACCTGAGACCGTCTTCTCGAACAACTGGAGAATACCGGTTGCCCCACTTGCGTCGCAGAAACGAGACTGGCATCAGCTCCCCCGTTGCAATGACATGGCTACATAACGGCAAGTACATGTATGCCAAACACGAAACGAGCTTGTACTATTACTACTCAACAGAGAAGGGGCCTACACTTGTTAGTACTGGCGCGTGAAGACCTTGGATTCGACCTTGCCGCCGTTCTTGTCGAAGATGTTGTAAGTCACCGTCATGGTGCGCGCGGCAATGTCGACTTCGTACACGGCGTAGCCGTAGTTGCGCTGGTAGTAGTTGATCGTGGCCTTCGTGCCCGGGGACTTCTGGCCAAAGTCGATGCCACGGCCGCCACCGCCGATGAGGAAGTAGTCCAAGTTGCCCGAGCGGAGGAACTGCATGTCGTGGTCGTGGCCGCAGATGTAGGCCTTGGCCTTGCTGTTGCCCTGGAGGAGCGTGTTGAGACGAGTGACTGACGAATCGGTCTGATCTCCGCGGCCGCCCGCCGAGTAGATGTGGTAGTGTCCCATCACGAGCGCGAAGTCAGCTGTCGCGTCAGCGAGCTGGTTCGTGACCCAGGTGTAGTCAGAGTCCTTGATGGTCTCCGTGTCCGTGTTGATGAGCTTGATCTTCTTGCCGTTGGCGTCCGTGATGTCGACTGTGTAGAACTCGCCAGGCATGATCCAGTACTTGGATCCGGGCTTGGTGTCCTTGGAGTACTCGATCTGAGCGTTGCTGTTGCCCAAGTGGTCGTGGTTGCCTAGAATCGAGAACCAAGGCACCGTAAGCTTGGTGCCGATCGAGTAGCGGTTGAGCCACGTGTTCGTCCACTGGGAGTCGGTCGTCGAGCTCACGCCGAATGTGTAGAAGTTGTCGCCGGCGTTCAGGATGAAATCAATGTTGTTCGCCTCCGAGAGGATGCCATCGCGCACAGCCGTGAGACCAGCGTTTGTGGACTTCTCGCCCCAATCACCGATGCCAATGAAGCGGATCTTGTTGCCAGTGCAGTTCAAGTTGAGCTTCTTGGTATCCGCCGCGTTGGCCGTCAGGGTGCAGCGGCTCGCGAGCGTTGAGGCCCGGGTCTCGGGGGTGTTGAGAGCAGCAGCGATGATACGGCGGTCGTTTGCAGCCGCGTCCGTGGCCATCTTGACCTGCTCGTGGGCAGCCTTGGAGTCTTCCACAGAGAGTCCGTACTTGAGTGCAAGCTCGGTCACCTCGGCTTCAAACTGCTCCATCTTAGAGAGGTTGTCGATGGCAGCGTCGAGGGCCGGGTTGGCACCGCGGAGCGAGGCCTCTTGGGCCGAGCTGAGCGCGGCCGTCGCGACGAGCAGCAGCGAGCAAAAGGTCTTCGCGCCAAACATTGTGATTCGAAAGGAGGAGTGAGCTCTTCACAGGGAGACCACCAAATGGAAAGTGAGACTATCGCTGCCGCTGTCAATGTTGGGCTGATTGCGGTGGTCCAGCGAAGGCGATTCCTCCAGCATTCCATGGTACGTCAACCGTTGGGGCCAATTGCATCGCACAATCAATGAGGCAACGGAGATTCGCCCTCGAGCAAAGAAGATCGGCCAAGAGTGGGAGTAGTACAACCACTAAACGGCGGCAGATGGCGTATTTACTCAGATGCAGTTGAAGAAAGAACTCGACCTCTCCGGTTCTCCTCTACGATTCTTTTGCGCAGGAGTTGATGCCTAATGCGGGAGACAATCTCGAGTGCTTCTGAAGAGTATCCAAATTTTTGAGACGATGATGCAAAAGCCCGTCAAATGGACGCCTCCAGGCTCGTGCAGCCTGTAGGCTTAATTAAGCGGGAGAGCCCGGTCTCGGTCTTGCGTTCCGATGTTGGAGCATCGTGGGTGTCCATAGCGACAATGCGTGTGCGAGTACTAACGCGCATTGTGAGGAACCATGTCGAGTGCTTACAGTTATAACTGTAAGCACTCGACATGGTTCCTCCGGTTCGAATCGAACCAAAACGCTCGACTCGTCAGTAATCGGAACAGATTCCGCGAGTGCATCACCTGAGAACGGGCCGTGCATGCGATGTGGATGATGCAAGCTCTGCTGGAAACTTGTAAACCATCTCCACAGCGGGGATGTTCCCAGCACAGTAGAGACAGATTACTGAGGCTCCGTCGCGGCAGCGATCCGAGCGTGAGGAGACCATGATCAAGCTGTGACTGACGGGGGTCCTCAGTTGTGTCTCTTCCTGTCACAGAGATGAATCTCGCGTTTCCCAGCACTCGCGTACAGTATCATGCCGAGATTCGCCTGCAGAGCGAATCTCGAAGCTTCCTGTCCTGTCAGACTTGACCGCTTGGACCTCGTTCGTCCTTGGCCACTCGTTGCTCGACCGTTGACAACCATGGAATCCATGAGGGAGACCTTCAACCTGATTCCCGTTGAATAGCTTGAGCTGGGCTAGTACTGCAATCTTCTCTAACCTACGATACACATCGTATTCCATCGAGAACTGACCAATACCGGTATTGCACCCGCCCGAGCGCCTCTACGGTAGTAATACTCGTGCTTCGCCCTTCCATTCGTGGACTCGATGGCCGCGACGCCCACAGGCCAAGCACTCAGGGGGGTGCCACCCTCACCCACGCGCTCGCCGATCACCGACTTTCGCGGCACCGAACCAAACGAAGACAGTTGCGCTCCGCCTTCCACTCAGAGAACACGCGTTTTACTGCTTTATGTTAACTCCTGCTCCGACTTTCTTTCGAGGTGCGATCGGCTTCAGCGCTCCCGGCATCCCCATCTGCCTGCGCGGAACCAGCTGGCGTCTGAACTCCTGGCCGGGTGGCCGAATGGTGGCCAAAACGCCTGTAAAACTCCGGATGTCCGCGCGTCCAGAGACCCACCACATCGCTTTTGCATCCAGCAGGCGCGCCGCAGCTGTGGGGCGCGCGGCCAGGTAGAGTCGGGCCAGCCGCGCCCGTGAGAACAGGACGGGGCCGAGGGTGCCTTTATTTCTTTGCGTGCTTTTATTTCGTTCTCTCTGGCCGTTGGGAATCCCCAGATCTGGTTGGCGCGCTCTCTCCCAAGGCGACATCCACCGAGACCCTCGAGCATGCGATCTCGCGGGCGCTCGCTCGGCGTCGCGGCGCTCGTGCTCGCGGCTCTGGCGCGAGCCCAGGACGCGCCGGACGAGGGCGACTGGGAGTGGCGACCGCTCGACGCGCTCGAGAGCGAGCGAGAGGCCGCCGAGCCGCCCTCTTCCGCTTCGGAGCTGCGCGAGAACTCGCTCACGTTCACGCTCGTGACGCCGTCGCCGCCGCCGCCGCTGCTCATCCGCGACGCGACACGCGTCGTGCTGACACCCACGACCGCCCGACCGACGGTGCGACCGGCGACAGAAGCGCCACCACCACCGCCGGCATCGCCACCGACGACGCCGACTCCGACGCCCACGACCGAAGAGCCGACGCCCACGACGCCGGCGCCCGAACCCACCGCCCCCGCCGTGATCCCCGCGACGGCCATGGCGGCCGAGACCACGCCCGCGACCGTCAAGCCCGCCGACAGCAGCGCCGCGAGCGCGAGCGCGACGGCGACGCCCAAGGCCACGACCAGCACGAGTGCGAGTGCGAGTGCCAGCTCGACGACGACAACGACCAAGACCACGACGAATAGCACGAGCAGCGGGTCCTGCCCGACGTACAACGAGATCACGAGCGACTGCAACGGCGCGTGCCCGAACAACGTGCTCTGCGTCAAGTACCGATCGGACGGCCAGTGCTCGAGCTCGGACGACTCGACGTGCATCCACCCGGCGGGCGACCCGTGCGCGTACGAGTGCATCGACGGCACGTCGCGGGACTTTGACCAGTGGACGTTCAGTCCTTACGCCGTGCCCGGATGGGCGACGTCGCTCCACAATAACAAACAGGTTGAGGCCATCCGCGCACTCGATGTGCCCCGCAACATCACGCAGCTGTACGTGTTTGGCCGTGGTACAGGTCACGACCTTCGAGAAAGAACTGACGTGTCTGATGGTGGAAACTAGGTCGATCAACTTCGTGTTCAATGAGCTCAACCTCACGACCATCAAGGGCAAGGTCGCGTCGATCGAGTTCCCGGACAAACGCTTCGTGACGGTAGACTCACAAGTTAGCAGCATTGCTCTGCTTAACCTAGACTACCGCAAGATCCCCGTGGGCACCTACTCGTCCAATCTCCAGTATCTCCTTCTTCATAACTGCCTTCTCAGCGAAGTCCCCGAGCCGGTTTTCGAGCTCCAGCAGCTGAATCTTCTCGACCTTGCGTCCAATAACATCAGCAAGTTGCCCTCAGACATCAGCAAGTTGCCTCTCGCAGCCATCTACATGGATGACAACGAATTCACCCAGTTTCCTGACTTTTTAACGAAGATGAACTCCCTCAAGGTTGCCGGGTTCGCGACCAACAAAATCCCCAAGTTCACGATAGTTGATCGATCATCCGCCCTGAACGAACTCGACCTCAACTACAACCGACTCAAAGACTTTGCCGGCGTGATTCCGAGTCTGGAGAAACTTTATTTGCGTGGTAACCAGCTCACAACGTTTCCTTCCACGATGTCGACCTTGACAAACCTCAAGATACTGGATGTGACAGAAAACACGCTTTCATCCCAGGCTATCGCCCAGACAGCGACAAATCTCACGCACGCGTTTTTGTCGGAGCTTATGATGGGATCGAACGGGCTTCACACGCTCCCCGACCTCGGAAACGTTTTTCCTAATTTGGAGACGCTGTGGGTGCGAAACAACAGCATCGAGAAGGTTGAAGGTACCTATAACGGAAAGGTAAAGGTGCTTAGGGCCTATGCGAACAAGATCAAGCAGTTCACAGCCTCATTCTCACGTCTGGTTACGCTTGATCTGAGCGACAACAAGCTTGAAGATGTGCCTGACGTCGCGTCAATTTCTCCGGCCCTTCAAACCTTGAATGTCTCGAAAAATCAGTTCGAGAAGCTGAAGAATGACAAGCCTATGACAACATTGACTGTCTTCAACGCCTCTCGCAATAGCCTCTCCAGCTTCAGTCTTCAGTTGCCTAATCTACGTGTCTTGGATCTCTCGTACAACAAGTTCAAGGAGATTCCTGCCGCCGTCTGGACGTACAGTGTTCTCGACGAACTTCACATCGAGGGAAACGATCAGCTGAAGAATGTGCAGTTCACGCAAGATCAGTACTCGTTCATCAAGCGTCTGTCGAAGTTAACGATGGACACATCCGCAGTACGGAGCGACTGCCCGAATGCGTGGAAGACCGATTTCAAGGGTATTTCTATTTGCGTTCAGAACGGCTCTGGAGACACTTCGGTACAGAGCGCTGCTGGTGTAACTCATACCTGGACGTGGATATCCATCATGCTTGGCTCTATGGCAGCCATCGCGCTTGCTGCGTTCATTTTTGTCGTGTATCGACGTCGTAGCCGCTACAACGCGGGAGGGTATGATCTTAAGGGCATGACAACGGGAACTTTAAAGCCAGAAGATCGTACTGCAGGTTTGACCCAAACCTTCGGCTCGCTTGCTCGCAGCTACCCAAACGGCGGAATTTGGGACGACGAAGAGCTACAAGAACGCCGTGTCGACTACGACAGCATCAAGTTTGAGAGCAAATTGGCTGCTGGTGCTTACGGTGAGGTGTGGATCGGTACTTACCGCATGGAGTGCGTGGCCGTGAAGAAGTTGAGCGATGCAGGCATGCGTGACAAGAATGCACTGGCCTACTTTGTAAGCGAGATCAAGTTGCTTGCACAACTGGATCACCCCCGTATTATCCGATTTTACGGTGTGGCGTGGACAAGTCTGACGGACTTGTGCGCTGTGATCGAGTACATGCCAGGAGGTGATCTTCACTCAATGCTTCGTACGCCGCTTCTACCACAAGGCCGATGGAACGCCGCAAAGCTCCAAATCGCATTGGACACTGTGGAGGCACTGACATACGTCCACACCCTGGATGATGTGTTGATCCATCGTGATCTGAAGTCTCGAAACGTTCTGCTTGACGATGACTGGCGAGCGAAGGTGACCGACTTCGGAATTTCCCGGTTCCAGCGTGATGGTGATGCGACTATGACTAGTGGCATCGGTACTGGCCGATGGATGGCGCCAGAAGTGGTTATGGGCCGGTCGGACTACACTGAAAAGGTTGATGTCTACTCGTTTGGTGTCATCTTGTCCGAGCTTGACACACACCAGATGCCATATTCACAAACCGGAAACGGCCAGTTGCCGCTCACAGAAATGGGTATCTTGCAGCAAGTGTCCACGGGTGAACTGCGACCTAGCTTCTCGCCAACATGTCCTCCGCAGATTTTGGACATTGCAAACAAGTGTCTTTCTTTCCAACCCGACGATCGACCAAGTTCGCTCGAAGTCGCATACATGCTGCGGCAGCTCATCCCGCTGTTCCCTCGTGAGGACGCGCCTCGACCGTCGTCTATGTTTGCGCGAAGCACATTCTCGATGTCGGGAACTTTCCGTAAGAGCTCTGGAGCGAACAACTGGCGAGCAGGGTCCGAGCGCATCTCTCGGAAGAACAACCAAATGGGCGAGTTCAGTTTCTAGACGAGTTAGGCTTTCGGTGTGGTTTTGATGTTTGTGCGTGACGTCACGAGTGGTCTCTCCGACCTTGCGGGGAGATTGTAATTCATATGAATTACGACGCGATCTTGAAATCTTCGGCCTCTAGAAGCTCTGTAGATCTATGGGATGCAACGAATCGTGTGGTGAAAATGACGGGGATTCTATAGCTAATATTGAGTCTTGTGGGGGTTCTCGGTTATTTTCGCTGAGCATTTTTGCCATGCGACGGCGTTGGCTCAGAACGTCTATGAGATTCAATTCTATCATCGGACAAGATGGGCACATCAGCAACTAGGTTCTGCTGAGGCAGGGGCGGTATGCAGCAGTCATGTGCTAGCGTGGTCTTATGGACGGACAGTTTTGGAAAAGGAGATATCTAGGATTCAATCGCACACATGCGGATTCATGAATTGTCTGAGCGAATCCTTCTGCGTTCAATCACACTTGTTGATGACCTTCAGCTCACGCACTCAATACCGATGGCAAATCTTGGGGAATTCCGTGTAGCGTAAAACCATACGATTGATACTGCTCGTTCTTCGCTGAGCCATCAAACCCACCACCGATGTATCCAACTGGGATCCCCCGCTTGGTGCACACAATCGCACTTCCAGAGAGACCTGGAGCTGACAACGTTGAGAGTGTCATTTGATTCCAGTGCCAGCCAGTGATTTCAGCTGGAATAATGGCGTATGGGTGTCCAAACTGAGCATCCTTGAGAATGCCAGGAAAGCCAAACACATGGGCATGCATCGTTGGATACACCTCGGTCGACATCTCACATCGATCCAGCTGGGTGTCTTGTGGTACAGCAACTTCGAAGATTGCGAAATCGAAGTCGGCTGAACTGCGCCAACAGATGTCACTCGCAAGGCTGAACTTGTGAACTTCTACCAGTTGCTTGCCATCCGGAAAGAGCTGCTCTATCACAACTTGGGGCTTGAGTGGTTGAGCTGATGCTTTCTTTCGAGACCTGCGAGGTGGTGGCTCTGAAACATCATCAGCCCCTAGCTTTCGCTTCCCGCTCGCTTTCTTTGCTCGATGAGACTTGGAATATCGGATGATTTCTTGCTTGAACTCATCGCTCAAATCATCATCAAACAACTCGTCGCTCCACAGGTGCAAGTTGGTAAGCAGATACAATTGCGACGGCGTCCGATCTACAACCAGCGCCGTTGCTGAACACACCACTTCTGACGAAATGCTGACGGTGATTCGGACAACTGACTTCCACAGATTCAATTGAACCTGAGGATCCACGGTTGACAGTTCCTCCGCGCTCCAGGTGATCTTCTTCGCTGCAGACTCTTCCGGAACAACCACATACATCTTCGCATCACTTGCACCGTATTGCCCAATACCATCTTCGGGTTGCAAATTGGTGGGAACATCCGCGGTATTCGCATCGAACGCTGTCTTGTCGGCGTAGACGAGGAGGTCGGACGCGTCACAATGCGATAGCTTCCTGGGGTTCTTCGCTATCACAGCATCTCTGAACTGGTCAATCACGTAGTTGGAGGGGATAGACACAGAACTCGCAGTTGTCCCCTTGTACGCCGCCCCCTTCTGATCGACAAGAAGAAACCAAACCAGTCTTTCCACCATCTTGCTTGTTGAAGAATGACCGCCTTACCTTCTCGAGGCGCAATTCGTGTGCAATTCATCCTACAATTCACTTTGCAATTCATTAGTTGATTCCAGACTGAAATCCCGCTTTTATGACATGTGGAGTGACCATGTGGCTAATGATTTAGTATAGCTGAGCTGCTCGCGGACGTCCGCGAGCAGGTTGATCTCAAATTTCGTTCTAATTCTACAATTTAGGATAGTCTATCTCTCCATAGTTATAACATAATAATTAGAAAAAGAAGTTCTCTGCCTGGATATCCGCCGCTTTTGATTCTGGAACTAAAAAGAACCTTTTACGGAACTTTTTTGTGTTATATATTTAACTTATACGCTGTATGCATCTATTAGATATCTCTATTTTTCAAAGTTCCAAAGTTCCAACTAATTTCTAAAACTTTTGTAGGCAAAAAAGGAAGGTTAGGTTGGTATCTAGATGAACATACTAGATCGAGATAAACCTAACCTACCTGTTTTTTTCAAATAAAAGTTTTATACTTTTTTCAAGATTCTGGAACCACCACTCACTTTCCTTTACTATTATTATGTTATAGAGTGTCTAGATCTTTTCTGTGCACAGATTCACGGTTCCAGAATCGTTCCAGGCAGTTCCCAGAATTAAAAAAAAGAAAGTATGAAGGACGTGTCCCTCGACGCCGTCTCTTGTATGTACATATACATTGTTGTATTCCCAGAATAAAAAAAAGAATGATGATGATTTAGATAGTGTATTACTCGGTATGATTGGTTTCAAAGAATCCTTCGAACGGAAACTCAAATCCCCACACTTGTTCATCATTTAACTTCATTTTCTTATACAATATGGTGCTATCATAATGAATCAACTTATCCTTGAATTTCAGAAATGTCAAAGGCTTCTCGTTATTTCTAGAGCACCATTGAGAGTAGTGATCGAATAGCATGCTCTTGCTGATGTGGTAATGCTTATCGCACTTATTAGTAAAATGAACATCATCGAACGATTCCTTTAGATCTGACAAATACTGAACAATAGACTCGCTCGCGTTACTCAACATACTCTCATACTCTTTTGTCTTATGAATAGGCAACTTTGATACATCAATCTGGAGACTATCAATTTTAGTTTCCAAAGCAGTTATTTGAGTTTTAAGTTGCTCAATTTGGGTTTCATAACTTTTACCAAGTTCTGAGATTTTAGAAGACAGTATTTCAGTCTGCTTCTCATGATGTTTTTGATTAAGATAATTACTAAACTGTTGTTGGAGAAAACTGATTCTGCTCAGTACTAGCTTCAATCCATCATCATTTAGTACTTTGACATCAACTTGTTCTACGGGTACAATGATTTCATTTTCTTTTTGAATATCTACTTGTTGTCTTCGGTTTCTATACAACATTGTAGACCTATATTAGTATGAAAAAATTACATTTTATCATTATTATAAACCAATACTCATATTGTAAGGAGTCTTATGTACGATCTTTATGTAGGTATTAGCATCCTGAGAGTACAGCTTTTTGTATTTAGAGAACCCAGTAGCACACATAAATACATCTTCATCTTCATAATTGCCATATGGACTTGTGACAACTATATACGATTTACCATTATAATAACATTCAGTATGATCAAAATAGTTCCAAAAAATTCCATTCTTTAATTCGATGATACGTTCCCAAATCTTTTTTGGTCCAAACTCTTTTTTTATTCCAAAATCTTTAATGAATTCATTTCTATTGTTAATGACTTCTTCGTCACACTTGCCATCAAATCTTCCCCAGTAAGTATTTGCATAGATTCTTGGATACTTGGTTAATTCGCAGTACTTCATCATTACCTATATACTAGATAAGACATATCTCTAAATGAACACAGTCTTAAAAATATATATATACAACTACAACTTTCAACCATTGTAACTTAATCATAGTCTACTACCTCTCCTGTGAGACGATCCATGCTTAGGCTTCTCTGATAGATAATCAAGCATAGGTAGTTCGTGCCTTGAGTACAATTATTCACCCCGCTGATTAAGACAGATTGTGGTACTTCAGGGTTAGTTACTCGCGAACAGTCAGCCAGTAAGACACGTTGTACATTAGACCATTTAGTAAAATCTACTAAACCATTCGAAATTTCATGCGAGAGATTACCATTGATCGCAGCAATCTTACTGAATTCATCAAAGAAGCTTTCATAATCGTAATCAATAGTCTTGTTGAAGATGTTTTCATTACCAATTTGAATCTGGAAGTTACGAACACTAGCACCAGGCTGGCATGTCCAAGGGGCAGAATCGAACGGCGAAGCGAACTGTTGAGTTAAGTTAGCACTAGCATTACTGAAATGGCCGCTGCTCGTTTCAGCAAAAGGAATGAGCGCAACGTATTTGATGTTCTTGAGGGATGCCGAGAGCTGGAACGAAAATGCTACGTTCTGCTGCGTCGTGCTTACACCAACACCAGCTTTTTGAGTAAAGTACTGAGCATAGCAGTCAAGGTAGTTAACTTTCTTAATTGGTTTTTGAACAATCTGCGAAGGATTCGCAATGTCATAGAAAGGAATATAGAGACGACTTGTAGTGAATGGGAAAATTTGACCAGATGTTGATAGAGTAGTTAGAGAGTTCTGTAAAGGTCCAAAAGCAACACGAAGCGAGCCTGAAGTAGCATTAGGAACACCATTCATTGGGTTACCAGCAGCTGCAGAAGCAATCATAACAGGAACCGTAGTGCCAGATGTTAAAGTAGTGCTTGCGAGCGACATAGCATTCGACGCACCAGTGGTAACATCAACGTAACCTTGGTTAACACGGAGTTTAATCTTGATCTGCGGGTTGGCAATTAGATCTAATTCCTTGAAAATTGGATGTAAATCAATAAGACGAATGTTGAGCATATGGTACCATGTACCCGCAATACCACCAGCAGCAGCGGCAGAAGAGGTGTTCACGAAGCCACCCTTCGCATTCTGTTGAACCATAGAGAGAAGACCCCCAGATCGAGTTGTCATCCATCCGTATGGGTTCGTAGCAGTTAAAGTAGTACCATCAGTGCTTGTAGCAACTTGGTCAGGATTGTTGTATAAACGACTAATGAAACCGGTATTGTAAGGAGGTGAGGTACCAGTAGATTCAGGAACAAGGCCAGTAGCAACTGTGGACGCGACATTGGTCGTGTTGTTTAGATAACCATCACCCCAAGCGGTAGCAGCAGCATTGCCACCAGATTGAGCAAAGAGGACTGAAGTTGAATCATCTGCAGCTAAGAACGAATCAGCGCCACGTTTGACAACATCGGTAGAGCTCCATTCCGTCATCGCACGAAGATTGTTCCAGTACAGTTTGTAATCGTTATCAGTAATGATCGATTTACCATTGAGTTCTACCGAGAGCGAGTCAATAACATTCCAGATACCACATTTAAGGCCAACTGCATATTTAGGGACTACGGCACCAAGTGCAGATGCTCCAGTGTTCTTCATGGTTACAACATAAGGAAGAGTAAGATAAGCATCACGAAGACTACCAAAGCCCGTAGAACCATTTAATTGACTCGTGGCATCAATGGTAATAACACCTGACTGGTATGAGCCATTTGAGTTATCAACACAGTGAATAACACGCTTATCCTTGGAGATCGAGACTACAGGATCAGGAGATACACTGCAGTCATGAAGAAATTGATCGGCTAGTTGAGTTGAATCTGTCATTGTTTATTCTGTTTCAAATTAATTTGAAACTACTGTTATATATCTTTTGTTTTATATTTTCTTTATTCTTAAAAATATAAAACGACTAACGAACGTAGTATATATACTACGTTGAAGATATCATGCTGGAAAATAAATTAATTAAACATATCACTACTGACACAGATCTAGTAGAGTTAGCACGTTTGCTTAATGTTCAACTGAATGGTATAATAGATATTAGAGATGCCAACAATCTACCGCATGAAGGATCTTATATTATCCTTCTCCGAAAAGATGATAGCACTGGCCATTGGGTAGCCATTTACAATGATGAGTATTTTGATAGTATGGGATGCCCCGCTCCTCCAAAGCTAAAGTTACAGAAGTACAATAAGATACAATACCAAGGTAGCAAAAATGACTACTGTGGCATCTATTCCCTTCTCTGGCTCTACTCAAAACAAAAAAATGAACCTGATGTACTAAAAGGTTTTATAGATTTAGATACAGATATTTCATAGCTTGGATCAATTTGCTACCACAGAAATTTTAGAGCTAGCTCGCCTGCAATTCCAGTATCTTTGGCATGTCGTTTTCTATAACTATCTCTCCGTTTCTTATCATAATGATTTAAGTGCTTCCAAAGCTGTAAAGGTGTTCTATCTACATACTGCTGATATTTGGAGTCTCCAAAATTTACGATTTTAGTGGCCCCCGTGGATGGAATCAGTACTCGTGCAGCATATTTTTTTCCTTTTTGAGTAGGTGGGAGTATTTCTAACAACTTGAATGACACCATTTGTATATTAGTACGATTATTGTTTCGAATGAAATGCACCTGGAAGGGCATTTCAGATAAGCTATAGATTATATTGTAGCTTATGGAGTGTCTTCTAGTTCAGTTACTCTATTAGTCAGCATATCAATACTACTCAAGGCCGTCTTTAAGCTTGAATGAAGAAGAGCAATGATTTGACTTCTTGAGAGTGTATAGGTTTTACCGGCCTCGCTAACAAAACCATCTTCATCAACATATTCTTGAGCGTTAGAATCTACTTCGACCATTATAAGCTCACCAAAATCATTTTTAATTAAGTCTTGAGCAATATATCCAAACTGTCTACCATTTGGATCCGTTTTGTAATTGAACTTCTTTGGCTTAATAGTTCTTACAAATCTGTCAGCATATTGTTCATCCAATAATTCAATATTTTCCTTTTTACGATAGTCCGAAATAACATCTATTTCAGTATTCACTAGAAGTCGTCCATTACTGCGAATAGAAATGCTGGAAGGAGTTGTCGTAATAGAACCATTACTGCTCCCGGGCCCTAAATAATAGTAGTAATTCATTGAACCTTCTTGTCCTCCTCGGCTTGAGGCAACGTGCAACGGATACAGAGGCTGTGCTGTGCCGATTCCAACCATTCCAATAGAATTTATAGTCATCCGTTCAGTCCCGTCTGTTTGAAAAGTCATATCATCTGTTGTAGAAGGGCCAATAAAACATCTTCTGCCAAATGCACCTGCTGTATTCATCCAAACATCTAAAGCACATGTTCCATCAGTAAATCTCCCTATTGTATTGCTTCCAACTGCATGCATAGCTCCCACAGGAGAAGATGTGTTAATTCCAAGACGCCCACCTGATGTGAGTACCATTCGATAAGAACCATTATACCAGTATAGACCATTAGGAACTGTATGACCTGAATTGCCAGCACCAATCTGCCATGTGGCCCCAGATGCAGCCATAATGATTTCTGTTCTATCCGTAGTAGAATTGTTAAGATTTTGCATATATAGCATTGTATTAGTTCCATTCATACGGATACCATTATAGGATGATGAACCATTCATTGTAAATTGAAAACCAGATTGAGGAGTAGTCGTATTCAGACATAGCTGACCTTGATTTGTTAGAAGAAGATTAGCTCCAGATGTAAAAGATGATGTTGAAGAACTGTTGCAGCAAATATTCAAAGCCTCAAGAGAGGTATAGAACTGTGTGCAGTAGGCAAAGCCAGAAGATTTCCATGGTGGAGTTCCCAGCAAATAGCCATGAAACCATCCAGATTGATAATTATCACTAAAACCTACAAGTTTGTGATTTGAACGGATAACTTCTTTGTATTCCGCTGAACTCGTCCCCGTTACTCCTGTTTGGTCGTATCCAGAATATAACTGTAACATTGGACTACATTTTTGAATTGTTTGAGCTTTAGTAGCAATTGTTAATCCAGCGTCATCAGAATCTCTAAAAACACATACAATTTCTTTAAATGAGGTACCCCCATAAAATCTTAAAGAGTTCGTAGTTGCGTTTCCTAAACCCATTAATCCTACTCCTGAAGAACTTAAAGTCATTGCTTTAGATGCAGCAAATGTGCCAAGAGTCAGAGATGTCAATGTTGAAACATCTGTGCTAACCCCATTTAGTTTATAACTACCGAAATCACATGCTGTTCCACTAACCAACGAAGTCCCATTGATCATGGATCCTGAAACTAACCCGAGACCGGTAATATCTTTTGATGAGCTGAGAACAACCGCTTGAGATGCTACAGCGTTACCTTCTGTAATGTTAATATAGTAGTTCTGGTTGAATGTAGTTCCATTAAACTTGAGAGCTGGAATGTTTAAACCTGGGCCAGCCATATCCATTGTCAATCCATATATGTTAGTTGCAGATCTATTAGAATCTAAAACTAAAGCTTTAGATCCAAGTGCAGTCCCAGCAGTTACTCCAGAGATATAGCTTAGGTTGACAAGTGATCCAGATTGGTATATGTTACCACTGATGTAGAAATCAGATGCATAATTGATTCCATACTTTCTGTTATATCGGGAATCAGCAGTATTGAGTGTAGGTGTAGTATAAGCATCTATCCAATCATCTCTATTGTAGAGGGATGGAAAATACGTAGACGGCAACATAATTTGTTAAACAGACAAGTATATATTTTATAATATATATTCGTACAGTTAATATAAAATGAGTTTAATACCAGATTTTGGTGGTCAACTTCCAAAAGAATTCAAAGGTAAAACGTATAAAGATATCGAGAATTTAGATATAAAGAGCTTATTTCGCATGGTAGTTTTGGGACCAAGCTACAGCGGTAAAAATAACCTTTGCTTCTTCATACTAAAGAATAGCCCACATGTATTTAGCCATCTCCACTGCATTGTTCGAAATAAACACCAAGAGCTTTATAACTATTTAGAAGAGAAATTAGAGGGATTTGTAACATTCTACGATGCAGAAAACATTCCAGCAGTGGATTCCATCAAGAAGAACAAAGATGATACTTTAGAGTTAGTCATCATTGATGATTTTAGTAATGATGACAAGTTACAAAAAAACGTTTTCTCGCATTATTTCACTCGTGGTAGACACTTCAAATTGAGTACCATATTCCTAAGCCATTCTTGGTTTCGCGGGACCAATAAGATGATACGTTTAAACTCAGAATATGTGGCTATACTCAAGGCCAATTCAAAAAAAGATCTGTCTATGATTCTCAAGGATTTCAATATTCCAGGCATCACAGAAGATCTTTTTTATAAAGCTTATTGTCAGGCGACTAAAAACAAAGGACAGATACTATTCGTCGACAGCGTGAAACAACAGATCAGATACAATTTCGATAAAGTCATAGATCCAAGTGAGTTATAATGATTGTACGTAAGTTTGATGCTTTTTTTGATTTGTTGGATCTATAACAAATTGATGTGATCCATGTGCTTTTTGGTTAATAGATGCCGTTTCTTATTTGCCATTTGTAGCTTGCTCCCACACTCACAAGTGAACATTTCTACTTTTTTAGTTTTTCCCTCCAATTCAGCGACTTTAGTATCCACTTCATCTAGAGACATAGCTTTGATTTGAGCATCAATAGCTTTCACTCGAGCAACTTCAGCTGGATCGGCTTCTGATTCCAACTTAGCAAGTCTGGCATTAATATCAGCGTTTGCAGCTTTATATTCGGCTTCAACTCGAGCTAGTTCATCTTGTAGGTTACCCTCGATCTTGGATAACTCTACTTTGAGATTATCGAAAATAATATCAACTGCGGACATCTTAGATTACAAACTGTGGATGGTATACTATATATAATCTTTTCTTAAGATGAACGCTAAATTAAATATTTATTATGAAGATACTATAACATTACTAATATAGCGAAAGCCATGTCTACGTCTACTATCGTATTTAATCGAAATAATATTGTTTCAAATGGTTATAATAATACCCTTAAATTTAACTTTAGTGGCAATGCAGTGAATTTCAAATCTCAAGAGATCGCAATTAGCAACATTCAGATCTACAACTCCCAGTTTAACATAAATGGGAATGTTTATAGCAATAACACCTTCAGTATTCAAGTGCCGACGGGCCAGCCATATCCATTGTCAATCCATATATGTTAGTTGCAGATCTATTAGAATCTAAAACTAAAGCTTTAGATCCAAGTGCAGTCCCAGCAGTTACTCCAGAGATATAGCTTAGGTTGACAAGTGATCCAGATTGGTATATGTTACCACTGATGTAGAAATCAGATGCATAATTGATTCCATACTTTCTGTTATATCGGGAATCAGCAGTATTGAGTGTAGGTGTAGTATAAGCATCTATCCAATCATCTCTATTGTAGAGGGATGGAAAATACGTAGACGGCAACATAATTTGTTAAACAGACAAGTATATATTTTATAATATATATTCGTACAGTTAATATAAAATGAGTTTAATACCAGATTTTGGTGGTCAACTTCCAAAAGAATTCAAAGGTAAAACGTATAAAGATATCGAGAATTTAGATATAAAGAGCTTATTTCGCATGGTAGTTTTGGGACCAAGCTACAGCGGTAAAAATAACCTTTGCTTCTTCATACTAAAGAATAGCCCACATGTATTTAGCCATCTCCACTGCATTGTTCGAAATAAACACCAAGAGCTTTATAACTATTTAGAAGAGAAATTAGAGGGATTTGTAACATTCTACGATGCAGAAAACATTCCAGCAGTGGATTCCATCAAGAAGAACAAAGATGATACTTTAGAGTTAGTCATCATTGATGATTTTAGTAATGATGACAAGTTACAAAAAAACGTTTTCTCGCATTATTTCACTCGTGGTAGACACTTCAAATTGAGTACCATATTCCTAAGCCATTCTTGGTTTCGCGGGACCAATAAGATGATACGTTTAAACTCAGAATATGTGGCTATACTCAAGGCCAATTCAAAAAAAGATCTGTCTATGATTCTCAAGGATTTCAATATTCCAGGCATCACAGAAGATCTTTTTTATAAAGCTTATTGTCAGGCGACTAAAAACAAAGGACAGATACTATTCGTCGACAGCGTGAAACAACAGATCAGATACAATTTCGATAAAGTCATAGATCCAAGTGAGTTATAATGATTGTACGTAAGTTTGATGCTTTTTTTGATTTGTTGGATCTATAACAAATTGATGTGATCCATGTGCTTTTTGGTTAATAGATGCCGTTTCTTATTTGCCATTTGTAGCTTGCTCCCACACTCACAAGTGAACATTTCTACTTTTTTAGTTTTTCCCTCCAATTCAGCGACTTTAGTATCCACTTCATCTAGAGACATAGCTTTGATTTGAGCATCAATAGCTTTCACTCGAGCAACTTCAGCTGGATCGGCTTCTGATTCCAACTTAGCAAGTCTGGCATTAATATCAGCGTTTGCAGCTTTATATTCGGCTTCAACTCGAGCTAGTTCATCTTGTAGGTTACCCTCGATCTTGGATAACTCTACTTTGAGATTATCGAAAATAATATCAACTGCGGACATCTTAGATTACAAACTGTGGATGGTATACTATATATAATCTTTTCTTAAGATGAACGCTAAATTAAATATTTATTATGAAGATACTATAACATTACTAATATAGCGAAAGCCATGTCTACGTCTACTATCGTATTTAATCGAAATAATATTGTTTCAAATGGTTATAATAATACCCTTAAATTTAACTTTAGTGGCAATGCAGTGAATTTCAAATCTCAAGAGATCGCAATTAGCAACATTCAGATCTACAACTCCCAGTTTAACATAAATGGGAATGTTTATAGCAATAACACCTTCAGTATTCAAGTGCCGACAGCAGCGACATATCAAACTATCAATATCAGCCTTCCAAATGGTTATTTTGAATACAGTGACATCAGCAACTACATAACTCAACAGTTGATATTGAATGGTGCTTATTTAATCGATGCGCAAGGTAACAATATCACTTACGTTAAAGTATCAGCCAATGCCACTTATTACTCATGTCAGATCGATCTTTTAGCTACTCCAACTAGTTTACCAACTGGCTACACTCGTCCTGCAACTGGACTATATAGCTCCGGAGGTACTGGTCTACCTACAGCCACGAATACTCCTAAGATTGTGTTATCTGGAAACTTTTGTAGCGTTGTTGGATTCGCTGCTGGAACATATCCGAGCACTACTCAAACTACTAATCAATCATTTTTATCTACAACTACTCCACAAATCAATCCTGTCAGCTCATATCTAGTTCGCTGTAATCTTATAAACAACAAAGCTACACAGCCCCCAGATATTCTAACGTCGTTTAGTACACTAGGTACAAAAGTCGGTCAACTAATTAGTATTAGTTACCCAGAGTATGCCTGGATCAGCGTAGCCGATGGATGTTACAACAACATAACTTTGACTATTGTAGACCAGGACTTTAATTATGTTCGTTTTGAAGACACATCGATGTTGATTACACTCCTAATTCGCGACAAAAAACAATAAATAATATTCTATATTTTTTTTGGATTCCATAATATAGAATATACAATGTTTCCTAACTTCAGAAGTTTACAAGATAAAAGAAATAAACGGCAACAGTTGCTCCAACAGATTGAGAGAGAGCAAGAGCTTGAACGTATCAAAAATGAGGCATACGCACTGACAGATTGGACTAGTGATCAAGCTAAAATGATGGCTGTAAGCCAAATTCCTTCTACTGCCACTGCATCCACTCAGACCAATACTAATACTATGTCAGGATCGACGCAGACTGATAATAATACCAGTTCGGGATCTACACAAACAAATGACTCTATGGCGTACACAAATGCTGGAGCGCAAACAAATGACTCGATGTCACAAGCAAATGTTACAACGCAAACAAGTAAATCTGCACTTGTGAGCACGGCAGCTCAAACGGATGAATCTGGTGATGTTAAACAACCCATTGTTGAGCCTCGAATAAAGGTTGAACCTGGTATCCATGATGAACAAGCAGCTGCTAAAGATGAAATTGAGTACATTTATGGGAAGCTGCCGCAGTTGACTGGTAAAAAGATTAGTCCTCTCAAATCAAATGGTATGCCTGACAAAGATACATTTATTGGAGCGGAAGGAAAGATTTACAATAGACGAACTGGAAAACCCTCTCGAAAAGCAGATTTTTCATTTGATTTCTCTCAAACATTGAGTTATCTAAAGAATCTTCAAGATCAACTAGATATTAAAGATGAACCCATGGAGCTAGCAAATAAAGATACTTCTACAAATCTTCCTGATGGAGCAATTGAAGCAGAGGCAAAAGATCTTCTGAAGCAGATTCTACAAACAAATGATTTATCTAGATTTAAAGTTGTTCCAATTGGGAAACTCAAACATCCAAAAACAAATGAGTACTGGGAATATCCTAACTATCATGTCGATAAAGATCTCAACATAGTGTCTGATGCGTTTGGAAAAAAGAATTACAACTCGATAACGTCTAAGATTAGTTGGGCCCACACGTTGTCAAATTTTGTTAGTATACTAAAGAAAAACAACGTAAGCTTCAAACAATCTAATTTGTTTACTGGAGTTAAGAACAAATGGGATAGCCCCCTTGCTTTGAACGATTTATCTGCATCACTAAACAATGCAAACAACAAAGCATCTCAACATAATGGAGCAACATACTTGAAAGATAGAGTTATCCAGTTATACAATGACAATGATTGGCTTGTAGACTACAATTTACATCCTGTAGCTTTACCAAGAGGAGATTCGAAAGCTTTCCGAGAAGCAGGTTATATTCTTGGAGAGTATGCAAAGATCTATAGAATTGACAAAAATGGTAACATTAAAGATATATCTGAAAAATCTTCAAATACATTAGATAAAAAGGTAGATTGGGCTGCTACGTATGATATGATAATGAAAGACTATTACAGCGATATGTTTGGTAAAAACCAGATGTATGAACCAGAAACATCAATGATTGCTAACAGACTTAATAACATAAATCTGAGTGGTATGGGCCTCCGGATTCATGGGAGACGAGGCATTTTAAACAATGAGAGATACAAACTATCTGGGGAGCTTCTATTAGGAAACAAAAACTCTAAGATACGCAAAGAACTTGAATTATTAAATCAATATGAACGGAAATAATCTACATCATAATATAGATTCTCCGCAGGATGAAGACAATTCACGTTCGATTTCCAAATTTGGGAGGTAAAAGCTACAATCAAGCAGCTAAGCAGAATGAGCTAAAGCTGATTACAAAAGTGAAAAAAATTATACAAAAAGAAGAAAAAAAAGAACATAGTGGCTTTGCTGGCGGACGTCCGCCAGCAGATGGCTTTGCTCGCCCACGTGAGCGAGCAAGTGGCTTTGCTGCCGATCGTCCGGCAGCAAACTTTCAAACTCAAAAAAAGAAAAAACCAGCTAAAACATTTGTGTTAGAGTAGGCTTGCTCGGACTTATGTCCGGGCAGCTTTGGGGGAGATTCCACTTGCTAGCGGATATCCGCCAGCAAGATTCCGCGATTATCCGCGTTTACTCACTTAAATATGTTGGACTTGGAACACATTCTTCTATATCTATTATCGTATTCTCTGCATCTTCTTCATTCTTATCAGTTTCTACTAACCGTATATGTTTTTTTGATTTCAAATGGTTGTAATATGAATTTTTATAGATCAACGTCCCGCATTCACAATTGATTATCTGCTTACGTCTAACGACGATTGCTTCTTTGTTCTTCGCGTAATACTTTCTCTGGGCCTGAAGATATTTATCCCGATGATCAAGATAATATGTTTTGTTATAAGTCATGTTTACCACGGTTTGATATACTACAACATATATAATTCTTGTGTTTCTAATTAATTATGTAGTTCTGATGCTTCTCGGATCTCTCGTGTGCTGCCTTATCTGATTTGCGAAGAGTAGATCCACACTCGCAATCGTATTTCTCTTTCTTTCGTTCACTGATTTGTTCCTTATTTGATTCTCTATATAGTTTGCGTTGCTCACTAATTTTGCCTTTATTGGCTTCTCTATATTGTTTTCTTTGTTCATTAATTTTATCTTTATTGGTTTCTTGATATTGTTTTCTTTGTTCATTAATTTTATCTTTATTGGCTTCTCTATATTGTTTTCTTTGTTCATTAATTTTATCTTTATTGGCTTCTCGATATTGTTTCTTTCGCTCCGATGGAATTAACCCTGTAGGTGCGGAATTCTTATTACAGCATTTGGTAGTTGATATATAATGATTTTCACGTCGATATAGCTCACATCTGTCTTCAAATTCAACTTCTTCTACTAATTGAATTTTGAAAGTATCTACTCCATACTTGTCAAATTCATGATAAATCATGCAACACTTGCTAATTTTATCATCTTTCCAACGATTATAATGACTTTTATGATTACCAAACCGCCTAGTCAACTTACTGGTTGTACTGCCAATATACACGACTGATTCATCTTCATTCACGATCTTGTAAACATATCCAATCATATCTGTCTATATAAGACTACTATTTCTTAAGATGGATGTCAAGTTATCTTATTTATTTAATTTTTCTGAATAGTTTGAATTGTATAGTATAATAATACTATACAATGAAAGATAACTACGTTCATCTTGCAGTTGGGGAGCTGAGCCCAGCTCAACAGAAGAAATTTTTACGTACAGGAAAGGTATCATTCACAGCTGCTCAGTTAAAGAATGCTGGTCATCATTTAGCTTTGCACCCTGCAAACGCAAAATTACTTAAGAAAGCTAAGCTATCAGGAAAAGGAGTGAATTTGGAAATTTGCCCAGGTGAGGTAATAGCTTCATTATCTCATCACGCAGGAGGAGGTCTCTCGGGGGGATCGTTGTGGAGCTGGATAAAGGAAAAAGCATGGCCATGGGTTAAACAGAACTGGAATGTTATTAAACCCGTTGTGAGCAAGATTGCAGATGTAGCAGTTCCAGCTGCTGCCACGTTTCTAGGAGCTCCTGAAGCAGGCGTTGCAGCTCGCAGTGGATTAAAGGCCCTTACAGGTGTTGGCGTTCCTAAAAAGGGCTCAGAAGCTATGAAAGCTCGTATGGCTCATCTTCGTAGTTTACGAAAGGGTAATATGAAAGCTGGATCATTCGTGATGAGTTAAGGAGACGATCCTAAGTGACGCCACCTGGCGTCACTTAGAAAGATATGGATGAACATCCTAACTGGCCACTAAAAGGGCCACTTACAGAAAAAAATATGGATGAACATTAATTTTTTTGTTATCTTAAACTATAATTGTAGTTATATAATCGGACAAGTTAAAATGTTTGAGTTTATTGACAAAGCTTTTGAGGGTGCTAAGCAAAAGCCATTGACTATTAAAAATCGTATCGGATTCCTTAAATCTATCGCTGCTGAAATCACTCCTGCTCCTACAGATCTATCTTTCTTGCGTAAAGAGAAAATTGTATTAGCTCGCGTAAATGATTCCTCAAACATCTTGACTCAATATAATCGATTGTGCCATATTGTGAAAGCGATAGAAGTAGCTCCAGGGTTAGTATCCAAGAAGACAATGAATAGATATGTTGCTCTATTAAAGAAGTTAAAACCCCAGAAGATTGGTATTGAGAACGATAACCGATTGACAGATGATCAGAAAGCTCGCTACCTAACATTAAGACAGGTATATGTTAGATTCGAGCATGCAATTAAAGAGCTTCTAGATGAGTATGAACTCAAAAGATCGATCACAGAGGATGATATCAATAGACTTAAAGCCGTTACTAACAGAAAAGGCAAGAATTTATTCAATTTTGCAAAAAGATTCCAACAAATAGCTATTATGGCATGTTACACATATCAACCAGCTATTCGGAATAATTTTGGTTTGATGAAGGTAACAAAACAGAAGCAGATCGCGCTTAAAGACAAAGACTTTAACTATTACTATATTGATAACAGAAACAGAAAAGCAAAGATTGTAATGAACCAATACAAGAATCAAGCATACTTAGGCCAAGTTACATTAGATGTAGATGAGAAATTGAGAATCATCCTCAAGAATTGGTTATTCCTGCTAGAGAAGATCGTACCTACATATGAATATCTGTTTTACTACAGCATCTCTTCAGATGGCACAATCAAACATAGCAATAATCAAACTACTATTGGTCGTACGATTCCTAGAATTTTTGAAAAGATAACAGGTAAACCACTGAGCATCAATGGCATGCGTCATATACACGAAATTTCTCTCCAAAAATCAGATATGTACAAGAATGCTACTGTTGGCGAACGAGAAAAAATGCATCTAGCTCTTCTTCACGGGCATTTGACCGGATTGAAGTATAATTTGTTATATACTGAGGAAAGTAAGAAATGAGTTGTAAATATTGGGTCATCTTAAGATTATTTCTCTATATAGTATATCAGTAAGAATGCAAAATTCAAATATGGATGAAGATCTACCTAAAGGAGATCGGCGAAACTACAAAAAAGCATATTATCAAGAGCACAAAGATAAGATCCTAGAACAAAACAGAACATATAAGAAGAAAGATCCTGAGCGCTGGCGCGACTACGCTCGGCAGTTTTATGAAACGAAGATGATGACTCTCCCGATGATTCAATGTGAATGTTCTCGAATGGTTCGAGAAGACTCGATGAAGCGCCATGTATTGAGTAAACGTCATATTCGACTATTGGAAGAACAGAAAGCTAAACAAAATAACTAAATAGAAGTAGATTCTGAGCTGCCGAATATCCCCCAGCTCAAATTTTTTTTGCAACTTGCAAGATATCCTGCAGGTTTAGATTCTAAGCTGGCGGACGTCCGCCAGCTCAGCCTGCTGCGACTTAAGTTGCAGCTAAGATTTCCTTTTTTTCAATCTGCGGATCGAGTCGCTGGTTTAGATTCTGAGCTGCAACATATCCTGCAGCTCAGATTTTATGAATTTCTTGAGCTTTTTTGAAATATCTATCTTAATATTATGTTCATCTCAAGTTAAAATTTGTAGATAGTATAATACTTACATAAAAAATACGTCGAGACACAAATCTTTCCTATATTATAATATTGCTATTCTTGAAATAGCAACCAAATTATATCAATGAGCTCCACGTCAACTCAATCATCTACAGCTTCATTTAGCAGCGATACTGCTGATTTTTACTGCAACAACAACTGTGTGATTGGAAAAGTCAACTTGAGTTTTACAAAAATCGGCAAAGACAGTTATCAGAAATCAAAACCAACTTTTATAGAGAACTGGAAGAACTTGACTTCTAGACCAACAACGATAAATAATGATAATTTCTTTGTATGCACTGGCAAGGTTTCTGGAATTACTATTATTGATCTTGATCGTAAGAACAACAAAGATGGATTTGCTGAACTTAAAAGAGTTGGAATTGAAATGAAAGACTATAGAAATATCTGTGCAAGCATTAAAACTCCATCTGGCATGCGTCACTATGTATTCAAATACGATGAAAGACTAGCAACAGGAGCTAATGTATATGGTTTGGAAGGTGTTGATATTGGCAATGATGATGGAGTAGTATTTGCTGGCAAGCACTATCGCGTGCTTAGTATTCCAGAGCAGTTGGGTCGTATCCCAGATGATTTATATAATAAATTGTGTAATAGAATGAATGGGGAATCAAACACTAAAAGTAAAAAATGCAAAAATGATAAAGATCTATGTGCGAAATACTTTGATATCATTGATGAAGACAACATTGATGACAAATACTATGAGCTCTGCAATCTGTTAGAAGACAAATGGTTTAATGATTTTGATAAATGGGTAAAGATAGGATATGCATTGTATAATGAAAGCTCAATGGATAAAGATATCGCTCTGAACACTTGGCTAAAACTATTAGAAGATCGATCGGATAAATTCAATCGAATCGAATGTTTGAGAATTTGGGATAGACAAAGTGAAGATGGAAAGTACAAAGTGAGTATGGGAACAATTGTAAACTCTGTCAGCCAGACTAATAAGGAAGCTTATGAGCAATGGCGTAAACAATACTATAAACACAAAGGAAAATCATTTGAAAAAGTGTATACTTTAGAAGATGAATTCGAATCAACATTTGACTCGGCGCGGAATACAGCAGAGGTCGAGAACATGTTGATTCAGATGAACAAGACTTTTGAAGACTTCAAGTTAGCTATGTGCGATGAATCTTTTGAGCGATTTACAGAGATATCTCATTGGTGTAAAGACTATTGTGTTATCACTAACTGTGTTGATCATACGTTCAACAATGATTTTAGAATCTTTGAGAACATGTTAAAGACTTTAAAATTCAATTCAAGAGAAATCGCATTGCGATTCATTGCATACTTCATTCATGAGTTTTACATATTCTTAACAACAAATAATAGATTATGTCATACAAAAAGCAAGTCAATTAATGATAATACCAGTGTACTTAAAGAATATGACATCACTGCGTTTAAGTCTATCAGTGTTCATTATGTTCATTATGAAAACGAAGAGAAATTGAAAAAGACTACGCTGTCCGATCTACTAACCCAACTTCCCATTCACAAGTTTGATAATACTGTATGTAAATGGAACCATGATAGTAGTAATTTATCTACTTTTAGCATTGTTGTTCCGTTCAAAGTGCAACTTTATGATCGGGACGTGAGTGAAGAAGACATTCTGCCAAACTGGTTATACTACATGAAATCTATTCTATGTGACAATGATAACAAGAAATGGGAATGGCTCAGAGCATATCTAGCGAACATAATTCATCAACCCGATAAGCGAACTGAAGTAATGCTTTTACTCTATTCCCCAGAGAAAAGACTTGGTAAATCAACACTATTCAATTGGCTAGAAAATTATGTATTTGGAAGCTCTAACATATGCAAAGTAGATAATATGAGCAATGCTTTTGGTGAGAGAGGTGGACCTCAAATGGTTGGAAAGAAGTTGGTTTGGTTAGAAGAGCTGAGTGAGAGTAAAAAGACATTTAGAACTTGCATGGATAGAATGAAAACGGCAATTACTGATTCTACATTAACATATAGAAAGTTATATCGTGAGGTTCAACAAATCGAGAACACTAATGAGTTCATTGCTGCAACTAACCATTTGGTAGGTGTTCTTGAGGATCGATTTACCGTATTAAAGGTTAATCCAGAACGAAAAGATGATAGATGTTTCTATGGAAAGCTTCGTAGTGATATGGTTGGTGAAGAAACAAACAAGTTCATCACATATCTAAAACGTTTTACTACATCCATGCCAATGCCTATTCATAAGACAAAAGAGTATGAGAGTATGTTGAGTAACGCGAGCGAGTCTATTGTTCAGTATTTGTCAGATCTAAAGGAATCGTTCGATGATGTTCATTTTACTAATAAGTGCGATAAGCATTACCACATCAGCAAGAGCATGCTATTCGATCACTACTCTCAATGGTGCTCTAGAAATAACGAGAAGCCTTTGACATTTCTGAAATTCAAGGATAAGTTGATTCATTATGATAGCACCATATTGTATAAGAAAATGAAGTTAAATGATGAACAAGTGTGGGGATTTGAGTTTCCGTTCGAAGGATTCTTTGAAACCAATCATACCGAGTAATACACTATCTAAATCATCATCATTCTTTTTTTTATTCTGGGAATACAACAATGTATATGTACATACAAGAGACGGCGTCGAGGGACACGTCCTTCATACTTTCTTTTTTTTAATTCTGGGAACTGCCTGGAACGATTCTGGAACCGTGAATCTGTGCACAGAAAAGATCTAGACACTCTATAACATAATAATAGTAAAGGAAAGTGAGTGGTGGTTCCAGAATCTTGAAAAAAGTATAAAACTTTTATTTGAAAAAAACAGGTAGGTTAGGTTTATCTCGATCTAGTATGTTCATCTAGATACCAACCTAACCTTCCTTTTTTGCCTACAAAAGTTTTAGAAATTAGTTGGAACTTTGGAACTTTGAAAAATAGAGATATCTAATAGATGCATACAGCGTATAAGTTAAATATATAACACAAAAAAGTTCCGTAAAAGGTTCTTTTTAGTTCCAGAATCAAAAGCGGCGGATATCCAGGCAGAGAACTTCTTTTTCTAATTATTATGTTATAACTATGGAGAGATAGACTATCCTAAATTGTAGAATTAGAACGAAATTTGAGATCAACCTGCTCGCGGACGTCCGCGAGCAGCTCAGCTATACTAAATCATTAGCCACATGGTCACTCCACATGTCATAAAAGCGGGATTTCAGTCTGGAATCAACTAATGAATTGCAAAGTGAATTGTAGGATGAATTGCACACGAATTGCGCCTCGAGAAGGTAAGGCGGTCATTCTTCAACAAGCAAGATGGTGGAAAGACTGGTTTGGTTTCTTCTTGTCGATCAGAAGGGGGCGGCGTACAAGGGGACAACTGCGAGTTCTGTGTCTATCCCCTCCAACTACGTGATTGACCAGTTCAGAGATGCTGTGATAGCGAAGAACCCCAGGAAGCTATCGCATTGTGACGCGTCCGACCTCCTCGTCTACGCCGACAAGACAGCGTTCGATGCGAATACCGCGGATGTTCCCACCAATTTGCAACCCGAAGATGGTATTGGGCAATACGGTGCAAGTGATGCGAAGATGTATGTGGTTGTTCCGGAAGAGTCTGCAGCGAAGAAGATCACCTGGAGCGCGGAGGAACTGTCAACCGTGGATCCTCAGGTTCAATTGAATCTGTGGAAGTCAGTTGTCCGAATCACCGTCAGCATTTCGTCAGAAGTGGTGTGTTCAGCAACGGCGCTGGTTGTAGATCGGACGCCGTCGCAATTGTATCTGCTTACCAACTTGCACCTGTGGAGCGACGAGTTGTTTGATGATGATTTGAGCGATGAGTTCAAGCAAGAAATCATCCGATATTCCAAGTCTCATCGAGCAAAGAAAGCGAGCGGGAAGCGAAAGCTAGGGGCTGATGATGTTTCAGAGCCACCACCTCGCAGGTCTCGAAAGAAAGCATCAGCTCAACCACTCAAGCCCCAAGTTGTGATAGAGCAGCTCTTTCCGGATGGCAAGCAACTGGTAGAAGTTCACAAGTTCAGCCTTGCGAGTGACATCTGTTGGCGCAGTTCAGCCGACTTCGATTTCGCAATCTTCGAAGTTGCTGTACCACAAGACACCCAGCTGGATCGATGTGAGATGTCGACCGAGGTGTATCCAACGATGCATGTCCATGTGTTTGGCTTTCCTGGCATTCTCAAGGATGCTCAGTTTGGACACCCATACGCCATTATTCCAGCTGAAATCACTGGCTGGCACTGGAATCAAATGACACTCTCAACGTTGTCAGCTCCAGGTCTCTCTGGAAGTGCGATTGTGTGCACCAAGCGGGGGATCCCAGTTGGATACATCGGTGGTGGGTTTGATGGCTCAGCGAAGAACGAGCAGTATCAATCGTATGGTTTTACGCTACACGGAATTCCCCAAGATTTGCCATCGGTATTGAGTGCGTGAGCTGAAGGTCATCAACAAGTGTGATTGAACGCAGAAGGATTCGCTCAGACAATTCATGAATCCGCATGTGTGCGATTGAATCCTAGATATCTCCTTTTCCAAAACTGTCCGTCCATAAGACCACGCTAGCACATGACTGCTGCATACCGCCCCTGCCTCAGCAGAACCAAGTTGCTGATGTGCCCATCTTGTCCGATGATAGAATTGAATCTCATAGACGTTCTGAGCCAACGCCGTCGCATGGCAAAAATGCTCAGCGAAAATAACCGAGAACCCCCACAAGACTCAATATTAGCTATAGAATCCCCGTCATTTTCACCACACGATTCGTTGCATCCCATAGATCTACAGAGCTTCTAGAGGCCGAAGATTTCAAGATCGCGTCGTAATTCAAGGAAATACATCATTCAAGCTACTTCCTTCCTCTCTTCTTTGTGTCTTCTTCGTTGTCATCGCTCTCCTCATCGGAATCGTACTCGTCCTCTTCCTCTTCATCGTCCGAGTCTTCCTCGAGATCTGCCTCGCTCATAATCTCGGCCAGCGCGTCCTCGATGGCTTCGATCACTTGTGGCTCGAGCGGTTCCGTGTCGTGCGGGAAAACTGCGCATAGATCGCCGTAGGGATCCACTAAGAACTTGTCAAAGTTCCACCTGCATGCATCACCGCCAAACACCCGATTGAGCGACCCAACGAAAGCCCCAAAATACCATCAACAACAGAACCCACGTCGGCGCGACTGATCGCCCGTACTTCTTTGCCACGCGGTCAAAGAATTCGTGGGCTTTGTCTCCTGAAACGGCGCTCTTCTTGGCGATGTAGAATTGCGTCTGGAACGCCCCCGACGGCGTCGTGTACGCCGCCACGATCTCTTCCTCGGTGCCGGGCTCTTTCTTCTCAAAGTCGTTCGACGGCACCGCGACGATCCGCAAGCCGCGCTCGTGGTAGCGCTCGTGGAGCTGCTGCAGCGCCGGCAGCTGCGCCGCTGCGAGCGCGCACTGCGACGCCGTGTTGACGACCAGCACGACGCGGCCGCGCAACTCGCGCGGCGTGAGCTTCGTCGACGGCGGGAACGCGCAGTCGAAGCGCAGCACGTCGCCCACGTCGCCTTCGTATCGACTGGCGAACGTTCGACGCGCTACGAGCGCCACCGGCGCGCGGAGAGCTCGCGACGCGACGCGGCCGTAGCTGCTCAGCATTATTGCCGCCTCTCCACCATTTATTGCGCATGCACTGATTTTGCACGAATAGAAAGCTAGTTGGGGCTAAATGGCGTGTAAACTGTGTCCCTCAATGACTTCACCCGGTTCTAGAAACAGGCGAACATGGAGGTTGTTCGTTGTGAGACCGTGACGACGCGAGCGGCATGAGCTTGACGTGATCCTTCGAGATCTTTTCGCGACATGAGCGTGCGGGCGATGGAAACACGCCTTCGTTGGTTTCCCTTTGAGTATTAATTAGCCTGCCTCTCCCCCTCCTCTCCCCCCCAGCGTTTCAGTCGATGACTTCGCACACAAACTGGTTTCTGTGGGATCCCGAGCCCTGTTTCTTGGCGCCGGCTGGGCGACCAAACAGCGAACGAGGAAGGCAGTCGAGGACCCACTCCCAGGGTCTCATGTGGTCGGTGCAATTTCTTCGCTCGTCCAATCATCAGCACTACGGTTCGTGGCATGGAATTACACAGGTCGTTGACGCAAAGTGCTGGGAGCAAAGCGGAAAGATTCGAGCCCATCGCGTTTCAGAGGGGTACCACTTTTCGCCGGGCCGACTGGCCTCGTGAACCGTTTCTTCCTCCCGCTCCACGGCGAGCGTGAGTGATCCCACGACTTGTCTCTCCGCTCGAGCGCTGCCCGAGCCTCTCGGACCTCTCGGGGCCTCGGTTCACGCGTGTTTTCGCTTCCTCGACTGCTCATTCCAGCCGTCACGTCACGAGCGACTCGCCAGTGGACTTCCCCCGCAAGTCTTCCATCGACGCACGGGGCCCCGTGGCACAATCCCACCGTTCCTCCCAGTACACGTTCTTCTTGCTTCTCGTCCAGCTCAGCCAGAGAAATAGAAACGAGACTCCATGCAACGCGCCACGGATTTCACACGGATCGGGAGAGCAAGACAAATGGCGTCCTCTGACGACACGCACACTATTGACCGCCATCGACACGACAGTGGCTTTGCAGCTCGCCCCTCTCGGTCGCCGTCCTCGCGCGAACGCCTCGCGTGGCTCATGCGCCACGCCGAACAAGACATCCACGCCGAAAGTCCCTCCGAGCGGAACCCCGTCGAGCGAGGTCGCGGCGGTCTTCTTGCCCGACGCCGCGATGTCGCGACAGAAGAAACATCGTTCACCGCCCCGAACGAGTTAAATCCGATGCGAATGAGGCCTGGGCCGTCGCAAGCCGGAGCTGAAAACCCGAGTTTCCGGCCTCAACCACATTGGGGTGTGTCCATCAAGCGACCCCAGGATTTCTTTCAAGGCCAACTGGACTCACCGGCGATGTCTGACCGCTCCTGGAGCACAACGCGGAGTTCGTCCTTGTCAGTCGCCATGCGTCCATCTGAAGAGCAGCAGTTAACCAGCGAGAACAGCTCGATCTCCAGCACCAAGAGCATCGCCGGTAGCGATACAGAGGAATTAGTCGCCACTTCGACGACTCCGAAAACGTCCCGATATCTGCGCGAAATCGACCGACGCGTGATCCTCGAACGTCTCGAACGAGGTGAGAAGCAGTCGGCGCTGGCCAAGGAGTTCATGGTGAGTCGTGCGGCGATCTGCAATCTGAACAAGCACCGCCACGAAGTGCTGGCGCGCTCGGGCGGGAATCCGTTCGCCAAGCATCCCAAAAAAAAGAAAAAGAAGCTTGTCTTGCCGCAACGAGCCACCGTGACGACTTTAACCAACTCAACCACAAGACCTCCAAGCGCGAGCACACTGTCGACACTTTCAGCCTCGTCGCCGTCAATGGCTACACTTCCGGGTGTGAATAAGTCCAGTAGCGGCACCGGAACTCTCCACGTGGTCTGCAGCAAGGCTCTTCAGCTGCTCCTGTCTGCGATGGGCGACCAAACAAGCCTGCTTGCCGACTTCCGGCGCACGACCGAGCGCGCTTTGTGGCTGCTGATGGAGGAGGCACTGGCGTTTGTGCCCATCGACGAATGCGTTTCTCTACATCAAAGCGAGGTTGAGTCGTCGTTCCCATGCTTCACAGCTGCGTCACCGCCAGCTGCCGTGTCCATGGAGCACCAAGCAATGGGGGCCACGCCCATGCTCGATATTTTTCGACTCATGGAGCCTCGACAGCCCAGCGGCGGTGTCACCGTCCTCACTGATGACCAGAACAACCTCTACGTGGACGTTCTGAACCTCGATGGCAGCCTCCGTGGCCACGACGTCTTTCTGCTGAACGTCGTGGCAGCGTCGGGCGAACCCGTTCGGGCGACAATCGAGCAGCTGATCCAACGCTTTGGCGCCGCCGAGGACTGCATCTCGGTCGTCTCGCTCTTCACGTCGTCCGAGGTCGTGGCCATGGTGCAGTGCAAGTACCCACGCGCACGCATCGTGACGGCTCGCATCGACTCGAGCATCACGAGACGCCGCGTGGCCTCGACACTCGTGGATCTCATTCTGCAGCGCATGCGCCAGGCATTGTGACCAGAGGACACGGGAGGGGAGGTCTATGTGAGCGGATCCGCTCGCTCTATGTTGAAGTGGACTGTAGGTACCACATAAATCGAACCTGGATGACGAGCCACGCTTCATGTCGCGGCCTTGACGCCGTGTCCTTCCCCCACGTAGCATGTGGCGGCGGCGGGTGTTGCTCACAGGGCTCGTCTCGCTGAGGCCAGTGCGCCGGTGGCTCGAGCCTCACCCCCCGACTCGAGCATCCCACTCCGTGACGAAAGAAAAAGCCGAGACCGGGAGGAAGCGAGCGGGTGAATGGAAAAGGAAGGCCCTGTCGCGCAACAACGAGAAACAACGCGGCGAACAAATCGAAGCTGGTAAAAAAACAGAAACGGGGGAGAAGACATGCGAGCCAATCACGCGCAGGTTGCGAAGGACCCGCTCGATCGCTCAATGGTCGGAATCAACTTACTTTGGTGTACAGGGTATCAAGTTTACGATCTCGTGGGCTCACCGGAGCATCAACCGAGTCCATGGGAGCCGAGATACTTGTTTTGAGAGGTCTATCTGGTTCGTGGGTCGTCGGCTGGTGAGAGCCGCTCCTCCAGTTCACCACGCCAGCCCTGTTCGCTCGCCCGACGGCCGACCTGCGGCGTCTCACTTTCCACCGGAGGGGTTCTTTGATAACGCACTCGCCCCGCACCGCCGCTCCATCCAGCCGGCTTCTGGCGACCTCGAGCTGAACTTTGGCTCCGCTCACGGGTTGTATCGCTGCTCGCCCACGAGCGCCATTCGCGAATCCGACGTGGAGTCAACACTTCGGGTCGGACCAGGTTGAACTCCGAAAAGTCCATGCGCCGCACGCCAGACTTCTTGCGCCGCTTACCGTCCTCCCGAGAGCTGGACGCCGCCGAGTACCGCGACGTTGACGCGGTCGGATTCGCTCGTGACGACCGCGAATGTGTCCAGTCCGAGCCTGCGACCGAGTTGACGGCGCAAGTCGAGGCTGCGACATTGACACGCGAGAGCGCGACTACACGGACATATGCACGATTTACCAGCACTTCGCTCCGCGACCAGAACGCACGGCCGTCAGCAGGATTTTGGATCGAAGACTCGTCGCCTATCCCGTCGCTGCTCAGCCGCGACGATCATGCTGCGTCGAGTTGGCCACGACGACCAGAGAGCTACGTCGTCAGTGAACCACTGAAGGCAACCACATACTCGGTGCACAACAGGGAGAGATCGGACCCGTACGATCTCACGCGACGCTGGCAGAGGGGTGACAGCGAACAGTATCAAATGGGGTCGCTTTCGACCGCAGAAAGGACCTTTCACGAGCCGCCTTGTCATCCTTTGCCCTCACGCTACCTTCCAGGCTTCCACGCACAGGGCCAGGACATAGCGGCTGGGCTCCCAGGAATCCAGCGCAGCGAGTCTGGCAGTGGTAGTGACTACGCCGGGAATAACGCTCGGGAGGACAATGACGCGGACAGCGGAGAGGTTTCAGATGACGAGATGGTCATCACTGAACCCAACGTGCCTCGAACGTCTCGGTACTTACGAGAGATGGACCGACGAGTGATTCTCGAGCGCCTCGCACAGGGTGAGAAGCAGGCGACGCTCGCGAAGGAATTCAACGTGAGCCGTGCGGCCATCTCCAACCTCTTCAAGCATCGCCAAGCCATTCTCGCGAGATCAGATGGCGACCCGTTTGCAAAGCACCCGAAGACCAAGAAACAGCCGACCAAGCCTCTCGCCAGACCCCAAGAGAGCGGACGAAACCGAAGCGAGTCGGATCCGTCGGGGATCGATACGCACGCCTCTCTCGGCGCCAACGAAACTCTCATGTCGAACTTGCCGTTGGGTCCTCGTGACCGCAACTCGCGCTCTCCGTCCAGCAGGCTCCACGTTGTCAACAACCAAGCATTACAACTTCTGTTATCGGCGATGACTGCACAGGACATCACGTTGGCTGAGTTCCACCGAACGACCGAACGCATCTTGTGGCTGCTGCTTGAAGAGGCTCTTGCGCACGTTCCGGTGAAGGAAGTAGAGAGAGACTCATCCTCTTCTATTCCAAGCTACGCAGTGGAGTCGCCGCCTTGTGCAGTGACCCTGGAGCAGCAGTCGCTGGGTGTGACGCCGATGCTTCGTATCTTCCAGCTGATGGAACCGCGCCAGCCGTCAGCCACCGCCTCAGTGCTACAGATGGAAAGAGGCTACTCCGTCGAGATTCCGGACACTGGCCTCCCCGAGCGGCTGCGTGGATACAACGTGTTCCTTCTTGATGTTGTCTCTGCGTCCGGAGACATTGTATGTGCGGCGATCCAGAAACTAATCCAGCAGTTCGGCGTTGCCGAGACGAATCTCTCTCTTGTCGCGCTCTTCACATCCTCCGAGGTCGTGGCCATGGTCCAGTGCCAGTACCCTCGCGCCAAGATCGTCACAGCGCGAATCGACTCGACGATCACACGGCGGCGTGTCGCGTCGAGCCCTGTGGATCGAGTCCTTGATCGCGTTCGTGAGGTCTATCGACCCAACCAACTGTAGTCACGTCATGAAATCTCGTGGGCGGATGTATAGCGATCGATGCAAATGAAGCAGATCTTCCGTCTGTTTTCTCGCCGACTTGAGCGTCATTTGAATTTAGTCTCGATCCAATGTCGCAGTTCTATAGAGCACATGCAGCTCGACACGCGATCACCATAGCGATCGTCATCCGAACGCAATAGAAGCTCCGACCAGATCGATTGCGTGCGGGGAAGCCGAGTACGATGCCGCGACGATCACGTGGCCGCGGCTGCGCGGGATCCGTCGCTCACGAACGAGATGAGACCAGGACACGCGAGTGGACCCTTCTTGCGTGTTGAAGTGGGCGAAACAGACGTATGATTTCTTCTGGGGGCAATCCGTGGAATATCATGTGTAACAAGAACGTGTGGAGCGTGTTCACGTGTTCGCTGAGGTGAGTTCTGTGCCGAGCCGGGCGGCGCCAGGGAGACGATAGGGAGATGAGTTTCGCTCGACGGGAATATTCGTTGCAGCGACATCAAGGAACACTGCCGAAGTGTGCGACACGACGAGAGGACTTGACCATGGGAAAGCCCTTTCATTCTGGGAAACACAGAGGACCATAAATCGCCGCTAAACTCCTCGAGTTATTGGTGGCTCAACCCTGCTGGAACGGGATTTTGAATCCCGCAGCATCCGATTTCCTTCGTACCAGGAGGATTCACTTGTGAGCATTTCCCAAGACAGTACGGGTGCAAAAGTGAATCCCTGGGTAAACCGATTTGGATTAGATGGTGGTGCGTGAGCGTGTTATCACACTCCATGAGGGTTAGTAGCAGGCTCCCGTCAAGACAACCCATCTAACAGAGCTTGGTGGTGTTGAATCGGGAGGCAGAATGCAATGGATGACAGGGCTTGCTTACTCGACATCTACGACTTGGAAGGACGGAATGCCAACGGCTTCAAGACGGTCGAGTCTTCCAGGATGCACCACTAGCGGAGATGATCCTGAACGGAATCTTCTCCGTAGCCCTCGGAGCTCGTGCGACATGTTCCATTGACGAAGAGACGGTGATCAGTCACTCGAGTACACTGTACATTCCAGCGAGGCTTATCCAGCGAGCAACCGGCGTTTTTGTTCTGCCAAGTCCCAATTGAAGCTCTTTTCGGGAGATGCGACGATCGTCAGGCGCTGGTTTCCTTGAACGCCTCTCTGGGTATGTTTGGAGAATTTCTTTCTCTTTTCTTTACGACGAGCGCTCCTTTGCATGCCAGTGATCGACACAGAGGCACCACGCGATCAAGGCTCACTCTTACCGCACGCTATTGAAGAGACACGACACTCATCATGACTTCATCACTGTGTTTGTCAAACCCTAATCCTGCGGGAGGGGCCGGAAACATTTACGGAGCTCCAATAAGCCGACTGCAATATGCCCACTCAGAGGTTGCAACCGCCACGTGAGACGCTGCAGGGCCATCAAACCATCGCGATGTTCTTCCTGCGGGTATTAGATACCGCGAGGATTAAGTCGACGAGACCTTCTGTGTTTTGGCAGCGCCTTTGACCACTTGCTCGGGCTAGGGCTTGCGCGCTTGTTCTGATCTCTTCCAAGATACAGAACAGCTCGAGTGAGTTTTAACACCATGGGCCACCGGGCTCCCGAGCCCCCTCACCACTCCATTTCGCATTTCGCCTTCTCCAGCGAATGCCGTCTCCGTCTCCCGCGCTGTCTCCTCCCGTTCATCCCATGCCTGCTCCTCGCCAGCAGTTGTACGACGCCGACGTCCACGTCGCCGGGCCGTCCTACTTTGCGGAGCCCTACCAGCCATACGCCGGCGCGCACTCGATGGCCGCGCGAATGGCTGAGATGCACAGCCGCATGCGCCAGCAAGCAGACAGCGCACGGTATCCGCAGCAGTGGTCGACGCCTCGCCGCTCGTCGTTCGATGAAGAGCGCCCGATGACTCCAGTTGGCTTCCGAGCCAGCACGCCTGGAAGCACGCAGCCGTCTCCGACGTCCGATGGCGTCGTGCTGCCGACGCTCTCGTCCATGCTGCACAACACGTGGTCACCTCCACCGTGGCAGCCCAGCGAACAACATGGCGAGTTCGCGCCGACGGCTGGCTTCCCACTCCCACCAACCCACCGGAGAAAGCCGAGTCTGTCGATCGCGACGTCTCCGATCCTCTCCGGTAATGGAACTCCGAACTCGCGGGGACAGTCGGTCAAGCGAGAGCCTTCGCCTTCTCGCCGAGTGTTTCAGATTACCACGCCCCACTCGGACATGGGCGACGATCCGATGACGTCGAGTCCGCGCGAGAGCTGCAGTAGCCCAGGTAACTTTAGCACCACGAGTGGCTTTGACGATAGCCAGCCTGATGACGACGGCAAGCCCAGCTCACCAACCACGAAGGACCGCAAGGCCTCCCGCTACCTCCGTGAGATGGATCGACGTGCGATCCTCGAGCGCCTGGCTCGCGGTGAGAAGCAGGCGACGCTCGCGAAGGAGTACCACGTGAGCCGCGCAGCAATCTGCAACCTCTTCAAGCACCGCCACGAAGTCATGGCTCGCACGGACGAAGACCCGTTTGCGAAGCACCCTAAGAAGCGCAAAAACAAGAAGACACTCAAGAACCGTCGTTCGCGTTCGTTGCGGCTCGCCACGTCTGTCAACCAGAACGGCACAGAGAGCCGCGCCGTCGTGACGCCGCCTACATCGCCGACCAGTGTAACTCAGCTCCAGACGGACTCGGTCTTGTTGCTGCTCACTATCATGAGCGATCGTCGATCAAGTGCAGATGAGTTCCGCCGAGCTAGCGAGCGCGTGCTGTGGCTGCTGATCGAGGAAGCCTTGTCCGTCGTGCCGATCAAGCTCGCACAGGTTACCATCAGCTCCGAGGCAAAGATCATGGGCGTCACGACCGAGCACCCTGCGTGTGCCATCTCCATGGAGCAGCAGAGCAGCCCGATGCTCGAAGTGTTCCAGCTTCTCGAGCCTGAGCGCCCGTACGGCCGCATTCGAGTCGAGAGCAACAGCTCGTGCACACTGTGCGACTCGCATCTGCCGGCGACGCTCAAGTACCACAACGTCTTTCTGCTCGACATCGCCGTCGTGTCGAGCGACAGCGTGCGAGATATGATCGAGTGTGCCAAGAGTCGTGGCGCCCTCGAGGTCATGATCTACGTCGTCGCGCTCTTCATCTCGTCCAACGTGGTGGAGACGTTACAGGAGATGTACCCACATGTGCGCATCGTGACGACCCAGATCGAGTCGCACATTCTCGAGGCGCCCAAGAACCGCCGCTCGTGCGTCGACGTCGTGCTGGGACGCTTTGACCAGGTCTACCAGACCCAGTACACGGTCGTGTAGCCTGGGTAAGTAGCCCGATCGATGGAAGTGAAGTAACTCTAATCTATATATTCTTTCGGAACCTCCGCCCTCCTCCTCGCCGAGCGTATCCAGCTTCTGAAACGGTTCAGAAGCCGTTCCTCCTTTTTCTGGTCCCCATCGCCCTCTCGTATCCACGAACGAGACGCTCTATGCGTGGAAGCAGATCACGACGCTGCCCGGCAACTACAGCACGCCAGGGGGCTCGGAAGACTGGGCGGAGAGCGACCGGACCGGTTCTTACTGGACCAAAAATGCCATGAGCGTCATCACCATGCGTGTGCGATGAGTGATCCAAGTCTATTCGTAGAGCTCTCTAGAGAAAGAAAAGCTTCCATGGGATCCACGCGAGTGCACCTGCGCCCAGTACGGTAGCGACTCGCTTGCTCGCGACAGAAACCGACTACCGGTACGAGCAACGACGGACGCGACGAGTCGGTCGCATGGAAGGCTCACCCACCCCCCTCGTTCTCGCTCTGGACTGGACAGCAGCTCTTCACGGGTGCTTCTTTGGAGAATAATAATGCGCCGATTAGTCTCTGGGTGAGAATTCAGTCGGTCGTCGCTTAGGAGTCTCGGTCACAAATAATTACAGAGCCCGAGCCCGAAGGAGAAGAGCCATCTCTCCATGTGGTCATCAACTGATCGGTGGCGCATATGGTCAAGCTGACCGTCATCCACTGCTGCTCAAGCAGCTCACCTGATAACTGTCAAGAGTGATACCCTCCGGCATCCCATGCCGGTTGAGGGACTTGGGGCTGGCGGTGGGCGTGAGAAACACTGTCAAAGCAGAATGACGAGATCCCTTCGGCGGTGCATGTCTTTGGCAATAAATACATCATGATGCGTCGAACACTTGAAGGCCCACTCTCTGGAGTTGCGTCGACCTGAAGTGTGGAAGTCGAGTACGGCACCTGTGTAAATGTGGCGGATTTTCCCAGACACACGGGGCCTTCTTGCCGATCCACACGTCCCGCGTGTCTTGGATACAAGACGAGTGTTTCGCTGCTCTCTTGCATGTAAGCCACGGTGTCAGCTGGTCGCGAGTGACTTCCCGCCCACAACTTGACACTCCCACGTCATGGCGTGGGTGGGAGACCCGGAGAGCACGGTCTCCAGGTGGTCAAGAGAACAGTGGCGACTGCCTCTCTTCAAGATGGGCTCGCGAGGGGCTCATCTGCCACCGACGGAGAGCAGAGCCCCACGAGGCAGCACGCCAGCTGCGTGGCGTGGGCATTCAGTACGGTACTCTTCGGATGACAAGAGCCCGTTGTGCTGCATCCACACACAGAGATATACACACACCTGTAGATACTGGACGACTCGCCATGAGCAGCCGGTCGGGCCATGGCTCGCTCCGCGAGAAAGGCTCCAGTATTGCTCAGACCTGCCACACTTCCAGAGGACCTGGCGCCTTGAGTTGACCGGACCTCTCCGGAACGTTGGTTCAGCGGCGAGTGCCCCATCTCGGGCTCGTACCCAATCAGACGCGCGGCCGGGAAGAAGCAATCGGCGCGATGCAAGCTTCGATTTTGTGTGCGCGGCGCTCTCCTCACTTGCTGCGACAGGTGAAGGGCGGCTTCTCTGTTTTTGTTTACTGGTGAGCCAAATGGCATATTCACGGCCTGCCCATCTCCTTTGACCATCACAGGACACTATGAACTGTACGACGGTAAGTTACCGATGTAAGTTACGGCGTAAACTTCCGGCACATCCAATTGGCCGTGTGCGTTGGCTGGTTCACTGGCGTTTTCTATGGAGAGACGTTGTGTAAATTGGAAGCTAGGGGAAGGGGAAAGCAACGGGATTTGCTGCCAACAATTCGATTGTTCTTGCAGGGACGTGCCTCGTGAACAAGGCGGTTTCTCATGTCTCAACACAAACCATCGCAAAGAACATTCCGCGCCTCTGGGATGAGTTAATCCGCGGGCAACGGGGTTCAGTAAAAGTATTGGAAAACACTCTGTTTAATGATGCCAGTTCACTGGCGACCGCCGTGGGGTGCCTGCCGCGCGTCCGATCGGGACAGGGAGCGATGGCAAACGCCGCGGCTGCGAAAGGGAGCGAGGCGCTGCCGAGCCCTTTCAAGTCGTTCGGCGCGATTCGCCGAATCAAACAAACGGGCCGGCCCAAGAGAACGCGATTCACAGTCGCATTTCCAGCCACGAGCCCTTCACCTAACCATGAAATACAATTCCCAAAGAAATAATCTCCCGAACGCGCCTCGTCTGACATGAAGTTCCAGAGGGGATCGGCAGACTGGTCGTGGAGGGTGCAAGTGGTGGTGTTCGACGAACAGTCGAGTGACGAGCAACTCGTCGACTCGCGGGGTATGCGTCCTGACAGGTGGAGCCCGCCCCGGCTCGTCTGCTCGCCGCTTTTTCCGTCGTTTGTCCTGACAGAGCCTCGGTGATTGCCAGTTGGGTGGGGCTGCGCGACCCACTCGCCTCGTCATTCTCCATTCGTCGGCGTCTCGCGAGCCCGCCCACTTGTCCATGTGCGCGCTCCACGTCTCCCCCGCGCCGGCGCTCTACGGCCGCTCGCGCGCCGAGCCCTTCCGCTCGCCGCGGCAGGTCTCGCCCGAGTCGGTCCTCAAGCGCCGTAAACTCGCCTCTCCGGACCCCTCCGGATTCCCCGGCATGCGCTACGCGTCCCATCCGGTGCCGTCCAGAGAAGACCACTTCTCCGGATCCTATCCGGGGCTCAAGCCCGAGCTCTCGGAGCGCCCCCACCAGCAGTACTACGAGTCCTACCCGAGCCAGCGGTTCGCCAAGACCTCGCTCCCGGGGCTCTCGTCGCTGCTCCAGGCGAGCGGCTCGCCGCCGCCGCCCATCAACGCCTCGCTCGCCAACGGCGCCTCGCGCTACCAGCGCACCGTGAGCTGGTCGGCGTCCTCGGCCGGCTCGCCCGACCAGAGTCCCAGTCCGCTCGTGAGCCACTCGCTGCGGCGCGCGCACTGGGACGCGCGCGAGCAGCACGTGCACGACGTCTACGGGCCCTACTACGCGCACCAGCAGCACGTGAGCCAGCCCTTCTATCGCCCGCAGCAGCAGCTCGCCAGCAAGAGCCCGGTCACGAGCCCGCGCAGCGGCGACGAGGCGCCCACGGCCAAGAACTCGCGCTACTTGCGCGAGATGGACCGCCGCGCGATCCTCGAGCGGCTCGCCAAGGGCGAGAAGCAGGCCGCGCTCGCCAAGGAGTTCCAGGTCAGTCGCGCCGCCATCTGCAACCTCAACAAGCACCGCGAGGAAGTCATGTCGCGCTCGGACGAGAACCCGTTCGCCAAGCACCCGAAGAAACGCAAGGTGCGCCCGCTCGCCAAGCCCTCGTCGTCGCTGCAGGACGAGGCCGAGTCGCTCGACGGCGAGACGCCCACGCCGACCACGGCCGAGACAGCCACCGAGCCCACGCCGGCAGTCAGCGTGACGGCCGTCCACGTTGTCCAGTCTCGCGCCGTGCAGCTCTTGCTCACGACGCTACGAAGCCACTCGACGCCGCTCGCCGAGTTCCGCCGGTGCAGCGAGCGCGTCATGCGGCTCGTGATCGAGGACGCGCTCGCGCTCGTGCCCACCAAGCCCGTGGACGTCTACCTGAACGACCAGGTCAAGGTCGAGGGCGTCGGCATGAAGCACACGCCCTGCGGCATCTCGATGGAGCAGCGCCACTGCCCCATGATGGACATGTTCCACCTCATTGAGCCGGACCAGCCGACAGGCTACGTGCGTCTGGGCTCGAACCCGGCGGCCGTCACGCTCCTGGACGCTCACTTGCCGCAGGCGCTACGCTTCTACAATGTGTTTCTGTTCGACCTCGTCGCGGCCTCGAGCGAGACGGTCTGCGCGACCATCCAGCAGCTCAAGGACCGAGGTGCACTCGAGTCGATGATCCACGTCGTCGCGTTGTTCATGTCGTCCGACGTCGTCGCCGCCGTGCAGTGTATGCACCCAAGCGTGCAGATCATCACGGCGCAGATCGACGCGAGTCTCAACAAGAAGAACCAGCGAGGCTCGAGTATCGACGCCATGCTCGCGCGGTTCGCGCAGGTCTACGACGACTCGGTCTGAAGAGAAGGACCACTCCCCCCCCCAGTCTGATTAAATTATCATTCCGTGAATATGATGAGCTGTGTTATTTCCGTCTCTAAGGTTCTGGTCCTAGTCTCCTCTTCCTTCTTCCACTCTCTTTCACACACGTCTCGGTCGCCATGGCCGGCAAGACCTCGTGGACTCGGTACCGAGTGACTCCGTCGTACGGGGGCGAGTACACTCCGCTGACGACGGAAGACAATGGAATCGACGACGATGTGAGCCCGCAGTCCAGCTCCCGTCGCGGCTACGTGCACCAAGCGGCCCTCGCGAGGAAGACGAGATGGAAACCCAAAGGTCTCGAGCGCGTGATGCTCTGGTCGGGCGGCCTCTGTCTCGTGGCCACTGCTGTGGTTTTGCTCATGCTGAGCTTCCGACGCGAGGATGATGGCGCTCCAGTCGTTCTCATTCACTTGCCAGAGAGAGAGCCTGGCTCACGTGTCTCGGATGATGGCGGCTCAGCCAGCTACGCCATAGAGCTGGACAGGACGAGCTCCGACTCGTCATCTGGCGGTCAGGTTGCACCCCCGATGGGTGCTGATCCTCACAACTCATCCGGATCTCTACATCAAGTGATCTTGAAGAGTGGGAGTGAGGAATCAGAGACCGTGGGTTATCACGCGCACATCGACAGGGCAGCGACGCTGTCGAGATCGAGCAGCGGGAGCCGGGATCTCGATGATGTCGGCAATCACGGCTGGACGAATAGTTCGGTTGGTTCTTTGGCTGGAAGTCGGTCGAGTCTGCCTCGAAGAAGCAGGCCCCGGCGAAAGCGTGATCATCCCACGAAACGACCACGCACTGGAGGCTTTCGATCAAACGGAACCAGTCTGACGTCTCATTCACACTCGAGTAGAAGCTCGTCGGGGGATGGCCTAGCCGGATCCTCCGGTAGTTGGGAGACCGACCGACGAGACGCCGGTCAAGCGCAAGTTCCCAAGAGCCATCAAGATGGATCCCATGGACACAGCTCGTCGCGGTCCAGTGACTCGGACGTTGGGGTCATACACGAGAGCTCTCGCAAGAATCATCCGATCTCAAGTAGAAGCTCGTCGGGGGATGGCCTAGCCGGATCATCCGGTAGTTGGGAGATTGACCCAGGAGACGCAGGTCAAGGGCAGGTTCCCAAGGGCCATCGAAATGGATCCCATGAACATAGTTCTTCGCAGTCCAGTGACTTGGACGTTGGGGATGTTGACGGCGCACGAAACGAAAGCTCTCGCGACAATCAGGGCAGAAAGCCACACGACGACGAGGTATCCAGTGAGTGGTTCTTTGAGTATTTGCAGCATCTCTTGATGCGCTTGCTCGATGAGCTCTTCAAGGCGAACTAATACTCGCACACGGTCTCAATATATTTTCTCTGCAATTAAAACTCTTTGCTGATTGTGTTTTGGGCCTCGTCGTAGTGGAATCCTTGCTTCACGAACACGGGTGAACTAAAGAACTCGCTGAGGTCATAGATGCCCACAGCCTTGGCCTTGGCCAGCAGGTCCGCGCTGCGGACCGTGAGCGTCGTCATGCCTCCGTTCTGACGCAGAAGACGCCGTTGTTTCTCTTGGGACTGGGTCTGCATCTTGAGCTGGTGGTAGGTGTTGGCTGATTGGAAAAGCTCATGGAGCACGTGCATGAGCAGTACGTTGTTGTCTTGGCGGTACGTCAGGTACGGCCGGAAGAGTCGGCGCCACTGACGCTTGAACGTGTACTTCTGGGCCTCGCACAGACTCTCAGTCATCACACGGATCGCGAAGTCGACGTCGTCATTGGTCACATTGTCGCGTAAATGCATACGAGCGTAAGCCTCGCTCATGCGGAAGAGGGACTCAATGTGACGGACTGCGATGGGAACGGCGCCCGTGTGCTGCGACGCTCGACGCAGCTGCGCGTAGAAAGTCTCGACCTTGCGTGTATCGAGATCGCTCGACATGACCGGGTTCACGTACGTTCGCGCGTACAGAATGTACTTCTGGAGCAGCTCCTGACTGATGGTCATTCCGTCCGTACCCGCTTCGATGGCCGCTTTCCTACCCATCTCGGCCTCGTCTTCATCGTTATCCTCCTCGTCTCCTTCGGGGTCCTCGCTCGACTTCTTGAGAGGGTTGCTTCGCATGTGGCTGGAGATGACGAAGTCAGCAAGGCGTTCATCGTCGACGGGGTCCACGCGGTCTTGAAGAACGCACAGAATGTCGAATCGTTGAAGAATCGGGTCCGTGAGCTCGACGTTCTCAGCGAAAGTACGCGCTGGATTGTATCGTCCGCCAATTGGGTTGGCCGCGGCCATGACTGAACATCGAGCTTGCAACGAAGTCACGATACCGGCCTTCGATACTGAAATACTCTGCTGCTCCATGGCCTCGTGAATACTTGTTCGGTCTTGCTCGTTCATCTTGTCGAATTCGTCTATCAGGCAGACTCCTTTGTCTGCGAGCACCAGCGCACCTCCTTGAAGGACCCATTCCTTTGTGAACGGGTCTCGGGAGACACCAGCAGTCAAACCAACTGCGGAGGCTCCTTTACCAGTCGAGTACACTGCTCGAGGCGCGGTTTTCTTGCAAAACTTCAAGAATTGAGACTTCGCTGTACCTGGATCCCCAACGAGAAGCACGTTAATGTCTCCTCGCACACGGGAGTTGCGGATGAACTTCGGCTTCCCGCCGAATAACGCAAGCGAGAGTGCCGTCTTCACTTGTAAGTGGCCGTAAATTGACGGTGCAATGCTATTGATGAGGATCTGCCCGATGTTTGGGTTCTTCGCAAGCTTTAAAATGGTCTTCTTGTCCTCGGCCGTCAGAATCTGGCTCCCTAGTACGTCCGCGCGACGCTCGACATGGTTGGCTTCGATGACCGTGCGGAACACTGGAAATCCGTCGCGCAAGTTGAGTGTTGGATCCGGCGTGTTGGTGTAGATGCCAGTGATGGCGACTTCATCTCCAGGGCGAGCCTTGTCGATGAGATCACCGACCAAGATCACATCCTTGCTGCGCGGCACACGACCAGGAGGAACACAACCAGGTGATTCTTGCAATGTGATCTTCTGGTAGTTGCGGTACACTGTCTGCTCGTTATTTACTGGGAAAGACCCACGGTATTGGCACTCGGGACACGCGTTGAGCTTGATCTCCTGGTGATTCTGCTGAGTGAACGGCCCGATGACGACCTTGCAAGCGGGGCAGTTCACTTTGACAAGCTTGAGCTGCGGAAAGACAGACGTTCGGCGGGTGACAACACCTGAGACCTTGATAAGGAAGTTGAGATGTGCCGTACGAAGATCGCGGAGTTTCTCGGTACCAGGCAAATCGAGAATGCGAACGTAGATCTCCTGGTGGATCGTGTCGTAGTATGGGAACAAGTGCAGCACAACATCTCGGGCGACTTCTTCAAGAATCGTAATCATATCTTTTGGAGCCTCGACGATCCACGCGGCGATCATTGACATGCTGTGAATGACGTCACCGATCTCGATTTCCAGTGACTGCTCATTGCGTTGGGCCATCTTGACGATCTTCTGGTGGTACTTGAGCTGCTTGTTCTGGTCAACAAACGTGTTGAGGAACATTTTCTACAGTACAACCACCATGGTAAACATCATTCAACCAACGTGAACACTCGGGTATTAAGTACTCACGAATCGTCGCTTGATCTCGTTACGAGGGCGCTCTGCGGCGATCCATTCACGAAGAGGCACGTCGAAGTGCTCCAGATTGATAATCTCTTCATCCTCCTGGAGATCCATGTCCTCTGGGCGCATACCATCGCCGTACTCATCACGCCGCATGAAGCGGCGTCGATGGGCGTCGTCGCGCTCGGCCTCCATATCGTCCTGGAACACCTGCGCGATGCGACCCTCACGGGCATCTCGACGGTTGAGCTCCTCCTCAACGCGACGACGCGTGTCGAAGTCCATGTCCTCGTACTGGCGGTCATCAAGCTGGTCCGTATCGTAGCGATCGAGCGTCTCCATCCGGCGGTAATCCCTATGCAAATCAACAGCTTAGAACAACCCCACTAACCACGTCGACCCCACCCCCGTCCTCAGCACGCACATGGCAGCGTTCTCCACGAGGTCCTCGCCCTCATCTTCTTCCTCGTCCGAAAAGTAGACGCGCTCGCGGCGCTGGATGTCGAGCTCGTCCACGAGCTCATCGTCGGCCTCCTCGGCTTGCTCGCCGTAGTCGTCGTCCTCGTCCTCCTCCACGACCTCTTCTTCGACGACCTCTTCCTCCACGACATCGTCTCCGCCGTCGCTGCCGAGGCCGACGGCGTCGCTCTCGCTCTCGTCTCCTGCTGCTGCTGCGCTGCTCGCGTCTCCGCGCCGCAAGCGACGCCGCTTGCGCCTGCGCTCGCCGTCGCTCTCGCTCTCGCTCTCGTGCGCGCCGCTCGCCGCCGCCGCGCGCCGCAGCAGCTCGTCGTACGCGGCGCTGTCGTCGTCCGCCATGGGAGATTTAATGGATCCCGCCAGAGCTACGAGTTCCCGCCAAAAAACGGCTAAAGCGTATTTACATATATAGACGATCAAGACATGTAAATTACCTTACTAGACGAAGCTCCGAGGTGGAGGCAGGTGGTGCTCATGTGAGAATTCTCGTGCAGCATCGTCAATACGAGTGCTGGAGAGGTTCCCGTGGTAGCATTTGTCGTTGCATGAGCTCGTGGGCCGGTCGGGATCGGCAGTTGAAATTGGCGAGACGCTCGGCAGTATGGGTGGTCATATCTTCGTGACACGGTGGGCGTGAGGCGACATCTGCGTACATGGCGAGGCTTCCTGGGTGTTGAAAGGTGCCAAGAGGGTTGTCTTGGTCCCGAGACGCCGTGGTGTGGAGTGTCTTGTAGCGGAGACGATCACTCGCCGATTGGAATGCCCTGCACCTAGGATAGCAGGACACCTCCGCCTTTGAAAGACGAGCAAAGCTGGTGTCGACGGGACGCGAGGTTAGGAAGACGACCATGGTGTCGTGTCGCCATCGGAGCTTGCCAGTTTGTACAGTACTGTACCAGCGAGCCATCGCGCCAAGACTCGAGGCCACAGGAATCACCACGTCCAAAAAGCTCGGGCGGTCGCTCATCGCTTGAGGGAAGCCGGGAACGCCCCATATCTCACATGCTTCAGCCGATTGGCTCGGTCGTCGGCGTTTGTAATTGAATCCGGTGAGACTGTAGCTCCTCATTGGCTCAATCTCGAGCACATCAACAGACTCCAAAGGCCACATGTGAGTCCAGCATGACACGAGAGTTCAGCAACGGAGACCCATTCCGCATTCTTCGAAGCCCATGCGTTGGGTAGTGTTGCTCGCAGTGGCGCGAGTTGTCGGAGCTGCCCCATGTGCTCGCACGGGCGCCGAGGCGCCGAGTGTGTCGACGCTCATGGCATCGAAAGAGAACCCCTCGACGGACGCATGGATCGTCACGCCGACCTGCGATGTGACCGTGTTCACGGCGAGCACATTCGGCGAGCTGAAGATGACCAGTGGGGACTACGAGCGTATCGACAGCGTGCCCACAGGAATCAAAGCTTTGTAGGTCGAAATCACAAAGCCGCTCCAAAAAGGATCCAGCACTGACGCCTCGACTGCTTCTCAGAACTATAGCCTACCCGACGCTCACGAAAGGCGCCGACCTCACGAGCGGCAGCAGCCTCACTAGTGTGTACGAGAACATACCTATGTTCACATCCAGTAAAAGCAGAGTCTAATATCCATTCGCGCAGGAATTTCTACCAGGCCGTAGTTGATCTGGGCAGTGTCAAGTTTCCCTCAAGCGCGACCAGCATGTGCGGGCTCTCATCTATGCGGAGGATCGTTCGTCAGGTCTCTCATCTAATCACGTCTGCAGAACTTTGGATGGGGAGAAAATCGGGGGAATTAAGGCGGTCGCTTGGCCTAGCGGACTGAAATCCTTGTGGGTTATCTGGTGATTCGGTGCCCTTAGATCCCGAGTCTAAACTTCTCGGGCATTGTGGCTTAGGTACATCGCTAACAATGGCATAACAGCCATCGACTTCCCGCTACCGTCAAAGATACAAGATTTGTACGTGGACTTCTCCAAAGTCGAGAATATCGGTCACTAACAGTCCTTTCATCAGCGAACTAACCGGACTTGGCCCTTTGCCTTTGACGCGGATATCGTTCCCAGACTCGCTTCGTTCATTGTGAGTGGGAAGTCTTCGTGTAACCGAGCATTTGAGCGACCAACACTGTTTATTTTTGCAGAACTCTGGGCGGAACATCGATTGTATATGGGGTCAAGTGGCCGCGATCACTAGTCACATTGTAGGTTTCGCACTCTTTGCCAAATCGTGAATCGTTTCCATGATCTGAACTGCTACTGTGAAGGAAACTTGGCACTTCATCGGTTCCGTCTTTCGAGATCCGTGAATCCGATCTCACAATCTTCTCCAAATTAGCAACTTTCGAGCCGAGCGTTTCCCAGTCTTCCTGTCGGCAATCTACCGCGCGACTCCAGACAGTTAATTCCAAGGCACTATGCGTCATCACTGGTATGCGTATACAATTGAATTAGTGTTCCAGTTATGCTGATCACTCTTTTTGTATTGATACAGACGCACTGGCTGAGTCGTTGTATGGGATTCCCAATACTGGCGGATCTGTAACTACGCCGTCTCCAGCATCGACCAAAGATTCTGGTGGATCAAAAGCAAGTGAGTCAAGTAAGTCAAGCGCAGGATCGGGTAGTGGCTCGCAATCGAAGAAAAGTAGCTCCACCAAGACAACCTCATCCGGCAGCACTGAGAAAGAGACATCCCCGGGTGTGTCGCCAAAGTCGCCAAATTCAAACTCTAATAGTTCCACTTTGGTCGGCGTTTCGACTTCTTCTACGTCAAGTGACTTTCCTGGCGACTTTGAAGATGGGACACCACCTCGAGGACGCACTGCGACGCCCGATATCCCGTCCGGTATCAAAGGAAAGACAAAAACGAGCGACGGTGGCATGAATTCGCTCGTCTACATCTTATTGGCAGGTGGTGTGGTGGTAGTCACAGTTGTGGCCATTCTTGGCCTCCGCGTGTGTCGTCTCTCTCGAAACATTAAAGAGGAGACTGAGGTATCCACAGAACAAGGTTACGCCGGTCATACCGACAAGTGGACAACGACAAACTCGGGCGTAGGATCCAGCTCAGCACCGCGATCGACCGATAAAGGCTCGTCACAAGGCTATGTTAGCAACGACGTGCGCAATGACAAGTCCCTAATTCCGTTCCGCATCGAGTCGAACGACATCCAACTTGGCCCAATGTTAGCACGAGGTGGCTTTGGAATCATCTTCCGAGGCACATACAAATCTCGAGCTGTTGCTGTGAAGCAAATGCTCCCAGGCTCCTGGAAAGATGACGATACGTTGTCAAAGTTCATGGACGAGATCAGAATGTGTGCAAAGCTTGAGCATCCCCGAATTGTGGAGTTTATCGGCATGGCGTGGAAGAGTCGTCGGGATCTCAGTGTTATCACTGAACTCATGGGTGGTGGAGATCTCCATTCAAAACTATACAAACACCGAGACGCGGTGTCAAAAGACTGGGTAAAGCCTTGGGGATCCTCGAGTATCAAGTGCAAAGCCGCCATCGCGCAAGACGTTGCAGAAGCTGTTGTCTATCTCCATTCGTTCAGCAGCCCGATATTACATCGTGATTTGAAGGCGAAGAATGTTCTTCTAGATGAAGCGGGCAACGCAAAACTCAGTGACTTCGGCATCACACGCGAACTAGAACTCGACAAAACCATGACGGCTGAAGTCGGCACTAGTGCATGGATCGCGCCAGAGGTGCTGCGAGGCGAACGGTATAGCGAGATGGCCGACATTTACTCGTTCGGGGTACTACTGGTCGAGATGGATTTGTGTCGGCATCCGCTTGGGGATCACCTCAAATCGTCCGATACATCTCTCAGCGGAGCCTTCAGAAATGCTCAATTGATAATGGCAGTAAGCAACGGTGAGTTGCGGCCGGCTGTGTCGTCAGATTGTCCAGCAAGCGTGGGTCAGCTTGCTGAGTGGTGCCTGAGGTACGACCCTGAGCAACGCCCTACGGCGATGGAAGTATTCTATATGCTCCGACAGGTTCCTCGAGAACAATAACACGAGATTCCTACTCATCATGTCTCCAACCGCGTTTCGTTTCTGTTTGGTTGTATTATATCAGCGGACATAAGCTGGTCGTTAAGGATCCGCAAAATAAAATCACACGCGTCACTAGGTTTATTCGTTGTTCGCGTGGTTGATCGCTTGGATTTGTTCCACGACTTCATCCATCGTGGGTCGATCAATGGGGTTGAAGGCAAGGCACTGGTTCGCCAGGGACTGGACACGATGGGGACAATCAGCGGACATCACCGGAGCAATCTTGCCCGCTCCAACCAGCACTATCAGCCGCGCGTTGTCGATAGCTGCAAAGCTGGCCATCATGCTATTGCGCGACAGTTGATTTGAGGCGTTTGCGTAGGGATGACTACACAAATCCATCTCTACGAGCAAAACGCCGAACGAGAACACGTCCGCTTTCTCACTGTAGCGCTCCCCACGTAGGACTTCTGGCGCGATCCACGCAGCTGTGCCAATGTCCGACGTCATGGTAGCGTCTTGGATTTCCCGACTGATGCCGAAATCGCTTATCTTTGCATTGCCTTCTGCGTCAAGGAGCACATTGCGTGCCTTGATGTCGCGATGCATCACCGGACTGCTCAACGAGTGCAAGTATGCGATAGCCTCCGCCACATCCTGTGCGATCGAAGCCTTACTCTTGAAGTTCGTTGGTGCCCACGTGTAAAACCAGTCACTTGGAGAAGGCGAAGCGTGTTTGTGGATGACTGAATGCAGATCACCACCACTCATATACTCGAGCACTGCTGATAGGTCTCTCAGACTACTCCACGTCGCGCCGATGAACTCGACGATCTTCGGGTGGCGAAGGCTCGCACAAAGTCGGATTTCACCCATGAAGCGCCGTAGGGCTGCGTCGTCGCGCCAAGTATCGGGCAACATTTGCTTGACGACAACATTGCGATTCCGGTATTTGCCGCGGAAGACGACACCGAATCCTCCACGCGCAATCACACGGTCAAGTTGCACCTCGCTTTGATCGATACGGAATGGCAGCAGTGCCTTATCGTTGCGCACGTCGTCTTCAAGATACTCCTGGGATGATCCCGCTGGATCTGAGACTGGTTGGTTTGAAGGATTAGATTCTTCAAGCGCGACAAAGGCATCGATATCTACAGCATCTTTTTTTCTCGACTTCCTGATGAGCATACCGACACGGCAGCCAATCACCACAGTTACCAGTGCAAGTACCGAGCCGACGATCGCGACAATCACTAGGAGAGACGTCGAGTTTGAGGATTTGCTACTTGTTAGCTCACTTGTGCTTGGGGATGTTGAACTTGGAGCAGTCGTCTTCGTTTCTGACTTTTGTCGTTTTTGCGGACTTGACAATGAGCCATTTGACGAGCCTGGCTGTGAGTTCGAGCTTTCTTCTCCTTGAGAATCGGTGGGTGCAGAGCCAAGACTATTTTCCGACTTTGGAGATCCCTCAGGAGAAGGCGAGGCTTCTGGACTCGATGATGACGACGAACTGTCGGCAGAGCTTTCTGTCGTCTTTGTTGTACTTCCACTGGTCGTCCCCCCTGATTTTGGTTTGGTTGTGGCGCTCTCTGATGGGCTCGGAGACGGCGTCGTGGGAGATCCTCCAGAAGATACGTATAGAGAATCGAAGTCCTCGTCACTTATGACACATACGTTTGCTGCACCCAACGGCTTCAGTTGTGCGGAGCCTGAACACGAGGATTGCGTTGTCTTCAGCGTCAACTGGGTGAGCGAACCAAATAGCTCAAAGTCAGTTTCGCGGAGCTCAAGGCTGTCAACTGAACCAAGTTTGCTGCGAGACCCCGAGGTCAGCATGGAGAAGCACTTGCGCATAAACATGCTTCACTTACAGGGTCTTAAGAGCTCGAGGCCATTGGATGCCTCTTACGACGGTGAATGTAGCAGCACCATCTAGGAAATTGCTGGCCGTGACAACAGAATAGTTAGGTCAAGAAATAGTGCAAGTCTTTACGCTGTGGTACACACATTGTTGTGAGCGAGTCTGGTAACGCTATCCGGTCTAGTTTGGTGACGAGACTTGCTTGAAGAGTCCTGTGGAATCATCGTGAGCTTATCGAACCAAAATGTTGGGGTACATCATTTGTCGTACAGAGATACAAGGGTGCTGGGAAGGCTGAAGTCAAGCGCAGCAAGCTTGTTCCCACTGACATCTCTGTCGATTACAAGCAATTGAGCATACACTAGTGCATAGTAACGGAGTGGATGGCACTCACAATGTCTTCAAGCCTGATGGTAACGAGAGGGCCTTCATCGACGAGATGTCGTCTCCCTTGAGGATTCTGCAGATACAATATCAAGGTCAACAAAAACCATAGGTTTTGAATGCTTTTTCGCGCTTACATCTTTGTCAGACTCGCGGGAAATTTCAGTCGATCCACGGCCGACACGGCGACAGAGCTATGAGAAGACTGCTTAGAACGAATTTGCTAGAGGAATCAGTGAACTGGTGACTTACATAGATGTAACACTTGACGGAAATTTGACGTTTTCGAGTGAGTCTCGACGGGTCGTACCCATTGATCTATCGCGCGACCTCTTAGTAATTTGTGGCGGCGGCCATCATCCCCATACAGCGGAAACACTACTCACACAAAATTCAACGACTTGGCCGCCGTGAGGTCGACACTTTGCGAGAGACTGCCACCCAGCGTTCTGATGCCAATCCCATGCTATAAGGAGTCTGATGGGAGAGGATCAGCGATAGAATGACGACTTACAGTTGTGCGGTCAGACTTGGGATGCTGCTGACGCGGTCGATTGCGTAGTCGGAGAAGGTAAACTTGACGTCCCGGGAGCCGCCAAAAGCCATGTCGCGCACAATAAATGTGTCGACTTTAACAGTGCAGTCTGGCGACACGATCCAGGCTTCACTCATGGAATTGTCGGGCGACGCCATAAGCGTCACGACTGCTGGCGGCTCAGCTTGTGTGCGCGGACATGGTGTCGCGTTCACGGTGAGCGCCAACGTGGCGAAGATGACAAAGCTCGAGGACCGAACCATGCGTGGTGGGGCAAAAGTTCCAGTGGATTCTCTCCCCCCTTGCGAGTTGGCAACGCAAGTTTCCGCGTAACAGTTCAGCACGTAGCTGTGCAAGCGACAGGCTGTATCTCACATATGTGAGACCATGAATCCGGAAGGAATCCAGTCCACAGTGACGTAATGGACATGTGGGTCAACATCCTGTTACTGAAATGAACTTACTGAATTACGAAGAGTAGCACTACATACATCACCACACTTGACAAGAGCCTTTCTAGAAGGTCGAGTCACGGAACGATGAGAAGTCGCCGTCGTCGTCTTCCTTGGACGACGCGGCTCGAGCCTTGGCTCGCTTCTTGAGGTAGACAACGCCGTAGACGACAAAAGCTGTTGCGACGACAAGCACTGCCCCAGCCACAGCTATAATGATGAGTACCGAGTTCCCAGACGACTTCTCGGACGTTGCGGTCTCGATTCCCGCCGGCGGCGACGACGTTGCTGTCGTTGATTTCGTGCCTGATGTAGATTGCTTCGGCTTCGAGGCGCTCTGAGAGATCGTACCTGCGTTGGTCGTTGTGGGCCCGAGACTACTGCTACTTGTCGTAGGCGTCGTTTCTTCTGTTCCACCACTACTAGACCCTCCTTCGGAGGCGGCAGAAGCATTCGACGTCGAAGTGGACTTTGGAGTCTTGGTCGCTTTTGCTCCGCCACTCGAGACATCTGGCGTTGTAGGGTCCGATGACGTCGAATCTTCCGTTGAGGAGGCTGGCGTTCCTGCATCGCTCGTTGAACCCGGAGCAGTCGTGGCCGTCGACCCCGGCGTTGCCGTCGGTGTCGACGACGCCGGTGCCTCTGTCGTCGCTGTTGAGCTTCGGTAGAGTGCGTTGAAGCGTTCGTCTGTGATCGTGAAAATCCATCGTTAATTGAGACGGGAACAGGTTAGAAATTTTCCCCAGCTGCTTACCGCTAATCACGCACACGTTGCGACTTCGGCGTCCCATAGCCTTCATGTCGGCCGGAGCTTTGCACGATGTAACGAAAGTCATGATGTCTACAGAAGCTTGTGGCAAGCTGGTAATGATGTCGAAGTCGGTGGAGCGGATCTCAAACGTCGACAGAGCGCTCGCGCCGTAGAAGTTCCTAGTGAATTCCAAGTCAGCAATGGAATCAAGTCCCCATGCCTCATGAACGCACAATTTCTTTAGCCCACGTGGCCACTGGACACCACGGACGATTTGGGCTTTTGTGTCGAACGCGCTACAGCAGCGAAACTTAGTATCCGCGAGACCCGTTCAACGCAACTTTAGACTTACATTGTCTGCAAGGAGTCCGGAAATGTAACCTGCTCGATAGTCTGGAGCGACTCCGTGCTCGTAACAGTCCTATCAATGAATCCGTCAGTAACAGTGAAGCAGCGCCAAAGCACGCTGAGGACGTAGTCGTACAAGGTCTCGAGTTGGTTGGGAAAGTTGATGTCGAGCGAGGTTAGTGCGCTGGTTGATATGGTGCTGGTGCATACAAGGCAGTTCCATTAGGCAGAATCCAAGCAAACCTGGCGATCACAAAACTCACAGCGTCTTGAGTCCTGATGGAAGATCAGTGTTCTTCATTGTCGAGACCTGTTGCAACTTGATATCTCTACAATAGCTTGGTGTCAGTTGATCTCCAGGTGGTGGTTGCAAACAAGCACGTTTTACAAAGTTTGAAGACCGGAGGGAAACTTTACACCTTCCAAGGAGAGTGCACTTCCAGCCATGACGATCCTTCACGATGCCACAAAGGCAAGTTAGCGCACTCCTATCCGCTGAATACAAACAACTCGCTCGCGTACAGCTGAGTCAAGCTGTCCGGAAACTTGAACCCACTAATACTCGTGACGGTTCCTAGTCCAAATTTCCTACAGGGCAGAACAAGTAAGCATTCGCTCTGGAAACTGGTTCAATGACTGCGGACACGTGCAATGTTTGAAGCGAGCTTGGGAATTTGAAGTTATCCAGCGAATCTCGAGGACTTCCACCAAAGCGCCTACAGAGATCCATAGAGTATTAGAGCTGATCAACTGAGAGCAAAAGCAGCACTTACACTTCCGCCAGCGAAGGTGCATTCGTGAGGTCAACCAACTGCGAAAGTACACTGGAGTCGAATGAACTGCACGTCCTCAAATGTCAGATTACAAAACGAAATCCCGAGAGTACCTCCTCTCACATTGTAAGCGTAGACGATGGGATACTTTCGACGCGGTACAGCGTCTGCTCGTAGAGCCCCAAGTGGCCCGTGCTGGTGAGCTTCGTCCTTGAAACTCGGCAGTCGGGGAACACAATCCACGATTCGTTTGTCGGATTCGACTTCGACGCGATGAGCGTGGCCACGAGCGGCGGCTCAGCTCCCGTGTCTTTGCATGGCGCTGCCGCTGCACTCGTCGCAAGCGACAATGCGAGCAACGCCCAGAGACTGGAAATGCGAGCCATGCCTTCTCAGATCGAAGTCAAATGGAGAATGCCGAGACCAAGTCTGGCGTTCTGCCAGGAACATCTTGACCCAATTCATGGTGTGCACAGAAAGGCTGTATCTCGCGAAGAGCTATCGATTGGCTCGTTGTTGGGAAGTAATGCGGTGCAGCTGGGACTGACGCACTGCATCATTTGACGACTGCTGGTGGGAGTACTGAGATAACTTCCAACGGAGAAGTACAGAGAATACATACTGAAATAAAAACTTCATGAACAAAATCCGCTTCTTGCCTAGACTGAAGATCCACAGTGAGGCCTTCAACTCAATTGCACATGTAGATCCGCTGCCGGCTGATAGGCGATGATAATCTTAATACGAGGTATGGCCGGGTCCATGAAAATCAGTTGGACGCACAAATTTTGGTGAGGCTTCTGAGGATGGGATCCGTGGAGATCACGAGGGGGTATCAACACCAGTGAGTCCGTCGCTGCGCGATCAGTAAGGAAGCGATCTAGCGAAGCAGCCGTCATAGAATGGGAAATGGGGTGCTGTGCATTTAACGAGGGCCTGTCTTCAGCCATGAGCTCACGCCGTCTCTACAACCTTGACTGCATCACGTGCTTTCCTCAGCTGAGAGAGGACTTCATCGGCCGTCGGCCTGGTGTCTGGTTCAAACCTGACACACTGGTCAACCAAGGCCTGCAGTCCTCTCGGGCATTCACTCGTTGTACACGGGCGCAACTTGCCTGTGCTCACTAAGATTGCAATCTGAGTATTCTTGTACACGCCATGGCTAACTGCAGATTTCTCTGCTGATTGAAGATCGCTCCTACTGGATACATCCAGTAGCCCTGGATACGGGTGGCCGCATCGATCCAGTTCCACCAGTAGCACTCCAAGTGAGTAAATGTCGGCCTTCTCGCTGTAACGCTCACCACGTAACACCTCTGGAGCGATTCCTGCAGCGGTTCCTATGTCCCCCGTCATCGTTTCGTCGACTTGAAGTTCACGACTAATGCCAAAATCGCTGAGCTTGGCGTGGCCTTGAAGATCGAGAAGGATATTCTTGGCCTTGAGGTCTCTGTGGAGAACGGGAGGCGATAGTCCGTGTAAATACACGATAGCCTCAACAACGTCCACAGCGATTGAGAGCTTGCATTCGAGTTCTTGATCGGTCCAACGCTCAAACCAGCCCCGCGGGTTTGAACGGCCTTCGTGCTTTAGTAACAATGCATGAAGATCTCCCCCGGCCATCAACTCAATCACAACAGACACGTCGACAAGGCTCGTCCAAGTGATCCCTACAAACGAAACAATCTTCGGATGGGAGAAGCTCGCGCAAAGGCGGATTTCCGTCATGAAGCGGGCCAGCGCCTTGTCATTTCGCCACGTGCCGGGCAGCATTTGCTTGACCACAACGTCTTGATTACGGTAAGTAGCGCGGTATATTACGCCAAAACCGCCTCGCGCTATGATCTTCGATAGCCGCACCTCTCGCTCGTTCAGTCGTTTCGCGACGAGATTCTCATCGTTGCGGACATCGTTTGCAAGATATCCATCGGCTGTTGGCTCACCCATGTCAACTGAATCCGTCCTGCCCTCCTCGGCGTTGGTGGCTGACGGAGTCACAAATACTCTGTACCCGACGATCAGGATTGATAACGCGACAATTGATCCGACAAGTACGATCATCATCACGATTGTTGTGGAGGACGACGAGGTGGCTGCGTTGACGTCAACGTTACTTGGAGTTGGAGTCTGAGTGGTCAAGCTCTCTGAGAGGTTCGATCCGTTGGTTGAATTTGTAGAGGTTGGTGAGATTTCCGAACTGGATGATCCGTCCGATGACGACGGCTTGATAGTTGTTGCGTTTCCGAACACGTACCGCTCGCTGAATCGTTTGTCTGAGAAACAAGTTGGCTATGCAGTCACGTGTGAAAAGCAGACGTGTAGCCACATACCAGTAATCACACAGATATTATTCTTCTCCAAAACCTTCAGCTTGGCTGTTGGATCCGAGCACTTGGAGCTAGCAAGAATCGAGTACTCAATAAGGTCTCCTGTTAGGTTGGAGAGCACTTTAAAGTCGGACTCTCTGACTTCGAACTCTGAGTTCGGCGTTGATCCAAGATTCCTGTCAACCGCACAACAAGGAATGAAGTGATTATTTGCATCAACACGCATTGCAACCACTGACAGCTTCTTTAACGACGAGATTCGGCACCCTCGAAACACACTGATCGGGCATTCGAGGCAGCTTCTACAGACCAGTACTTGAGCATGAGACCAAGTGCATTGAATGCGTCTGGTGGCAATTGGGAGCTCACTTACAACCCCTTTAATGAACTTGGAAAATTGATGCCCTCCACGCGCTTGACTGGGTTGCGGTTCAGATCTCTACAATCAGCACCTCGAGCATGAGTTGACTGATTACGATATTCAGAAGAGTCAAACTCACATCTCCACGACGCCTGTCGGTACCATGGCACTTTCAACTGACAGCAACTCGTTGCCATGAAGTGTTCTACGCGACTCTGACGTCAGTGTGGGCACGCACAGGAGGTACGAACTTGTGCAAGACCCACAAATACTGCGTGTCCTTCGGAATGCTCAAAACAGACGAGATCGCCAACTCAGCTGCGTCGAGCAACTTCGAGCCAACCGCGCACCACATCTCTCGCCCGCAGACTTCGGTCGTGAGCACTCGAACGCTGCAGTTGGGCGAGACGACCCAGGCCTGCGACCGCGGATTCTCCGTCGACGCCATGAGCGTGTTGCCTTCGGGCGCCTCGAGACCTGTCTTCTTGCACTTGGCTGCGAATGCCACGCTCGCCAGAGGCAGCAGCCACGTCGCGAGACGCTGCATCGTCGTGGAGCGAAGCCGGCGGCAGCTCATGGACGAACCCCATTGACTAATCCTCTGATATGGAACTTACTCTTCGACGTTAATACAATCTATCCCTTAATAATTTAAATTATGATTTGTTAAACTTTGTAACTCTTATGATCTATTAACTTTCCATGAACTATACCGTACTCATACATTATTTGTAAGAGGTTTTTGAGATATAAGTGGAAATACCCTTTATCAATGCATTTCCCCCGCAACCTCAGCACCATTGACTATCGTTTACTGATCTGCGTGATCAATGCTTCGGGAGATGCGAGGCATTCGCCGACATGCAGGCTGTTGCGCTGCTGCTGCTCGCCGCGACGGCGCGCGCTGCCGTGTGCAAGAAGACGGGCGCAGAGGCCCCCGCGGTGGTGACGCTCATGGCTTCGACCTCCAAGCCCAAGGCGGAGTGGTGGGTTGTCTCGCCCGACTGTAAAGTGGTCGCAAACGACGTCGGCTCCGGGCTCCAAGGAATCACGATCGTGCAAGAATTCCCTCGTCTCGAGCGCATCGAGAGCGTGCCGTCCAATCTGGAGCAGCTGTGAGGCTCGTTGCTGCCGTGGGTTGGTTGCTTTGAGGCTCTCACGGTCAGTTGATGGTCAGGATCATCGACGGGTGCGAACTGTCGAGAGGCGCGAACCTCTCGGGCGCCACGCGACTGACCGATATGTGCGTACCAACCTTAACACCTGATCGCAAGCTGGTTGTCGCGATCGATTATGCATGCCGTCGGTGTTGACGGTTGTGGGATGTTTAGATCGCTGAACGACGGGTCCATTGCACGACTAGAGGACGTCGCGCTACCTCCTGCAGTCAAACAACTGTACGGGACTCCCCACATCCAAGAACGCATGGATGAAAGGCTAACGTCAGAGACTGGTAGTGTCATTAAAAGGCAGTCCATTACGGTGCTGAATAGCTCCATTCCGTTGCCGCCGAAACTTGAGTATCTGTGAGTGATGCTTCCGTCGTGGCTGCTGTTCGCTGTCTAACACGGAACTAGTGATCTGAGCGAGAATCCGATAGCCAAGCTGGAGCGAATCCAGTTCCCAGACTCGATTGAGACCCTGTGAGTGGTATAGACGGTGAGCTCTGAGCATATATTGCAGGGTGACTGAGAAAATTACCAGGCTATTCGACAAGACGAATATTGCGATCGTGCGTGGCTGCAAATTACCCGCCTCGTTGTCGCAACTGTGAGTCTCCTGCACGGCTTTACATTCCTCCAGAATAGTGAGCTTACGTCACGATGGCAGCACGTTCGGTATCAATCCCATCGACGAGTTCGAACTGCGTGATACTGATTTCCGAATGCTCAAGAAGAAAGCATCCTCCAATCCATCACTGATAGACGCTTTCGTACGGCAAACCAAGTGCAAAGACACGACAGCCCGTCTGGAGAAACTTGGATCAAACTCATTCTGTGTCATTAGTGGTTCGAAGTTTTCACTTTCTTGGTCTGAATCATCAGTTGACAAAGTTGTTGTGTCGAGGTAGATGCCGTATTCACCAGCACATACAGCCGATCAGGACCCGTAAAATTCGAGGACTTGTCTTCAATCACAAAATCTACAGTCCAGCCATTCCCTTCACCGACAGGTGGAACTGGAGAGCAAGATCCAAAATCATCAGACCCTCAGCAGATCGGTGCATCAGCTAACTCAATCACCCCAAGGTCTACATCCATCCGCTCAACTATAATCGCGGTATCAATTGTGGGTGCAGCGGTCGCTTCCAGTGTGGCGTTCATCGTTTATCGGCGACGGCATCACATAACACGACGATCTAATTCCAACTCGTCTACCGACAAGATCATCACTGAAGATGAGTTCATGTCAAATGACGTGCGGAATGATCTGCTATTGATTCCATTGCGTTTGTCAAGCGCCGAAGTGCGGTTAACAAGCGTCATCGCAGAGAACAGTGTCGCGAAGATTCACCGAGGCACGTACAGAGGACGGCAAGTGGCTGTGAAGAGACTTCTTCAATCAAATGAGGCAGAACTCACCAAGTTTATGGACGAGATTCGTATGTGCGCAAGCCTTGACCACCCCAAAATCCTCCAGTTCATTGGCATCACGTGGTCCTCTGCGTCGGACCTATCAGCAGTCATTGAATTCATGCCAGGTGGTGATCTTCAACAACTCCTCTATTCTCAACAAGAGCCGTCTCCCGACCATTGGTCGAATCGTTGGAACGAATCGATAAACCATAGCAAGCTCTGTTTGGCACTTGACATCGCTGAAGCCATCAATTATTTACATTCATTCAACAATCCTATCTTGCATCGAGACCTCAGGACGAAAAATGTCCTACTCGATCGTAATGGGAACGCCAAGTTGAGCGACTTCGGAATCAGCCGAGTTGTATCCGTGGAAGAGACAATGACGAGAGAAGTGGGATCAATGGCGTGGATCGCGCCGGAGGTGTTGCGTGGAGAGCGATACAGTGAGAAAGCAGATATTTATTCTTTTGGAGTGCTGCTCGTAGAGTTAGATACCCACGGTCATCCATATGCAGATTTGTTGGCGAACGAAAAGGGACTTACCAACACGGAACTAGCTGTCAAGATAAGCGAAGGTTGCATACGACCGACGCCATCTAGCCTGTGCCCGGACCGAGTCAAGAGTATCATCAGCAAATGTTTAACGTCACAGGCAGAGTTACGACCAGCCGCAATGGCGGTTTTCTACGAATTACGTCAAGCTAGGCGAGCTCTGGAATGCAATTAGACGGCTTTTTTACTTTTATTCTGCAGATGTGCAATTTTTTCCCACGGAGCAGAGCCTGACATCCCAGCAGCCGAGAAACGAAGAATTCCCTTGGCAGTCGTGACTACCTCGTTTGCGCTTCTCACGGCTTCAGCTTCTCGCTCGTTACAATCGTTCCAGACACAGCACCGAGACGACGGTACATTTCGCCTGCTTGTGTTTTCAAGTAGCAGGCGCCAGCGTTAGCGAATGTCTGCGCGCTCGAGTAGTACGTGTAGGCCTTGCAGCCTGCCGTCTTGGAGCATTCTGCACAGCACAGCTCCGGTTTGTCAACATACACCATCTTCAGATCGTTGCCGAAGTAATCATACTCCGATACCTGGTCCAAGCATTGAGCCGGTCGCGGCGTGCACCGATAGTCTGTTGGGCTCCATGGGTGGCAGTACGACTCTGGTGGGCAACAAGAGCGCGAGTCGACAGTACCAGAACCGTAACATGAGTCTCCGACCTTTGCCGTGCAACTCGCTGGTGGCTCACGCACGCCGAGGTTCGCACCGTGGTGACCATGGAAAAACTCGCCGTGCTTGGCGAGGATCTGCGCCATGTTGTCGGCCGAGTACGTGCAGTGGTAATTGTAAAAGCCGAACATCATGCAGTCAGAGTCAGGACCTTGGTGCGGCAATCCCCACATGTGGCCGATCTCGTGTGCTGGACCGAGGTATGCACGCGCGCTCTCGTTGTACACGAGCTCAATATCCTCGTACGAAGCCCAGGAGTACCCGGAGCTCTCCATGCCCGTACCCTGTGTGTCATCCCATGGTGCGTACTCGTGAGTATAAATGTAATACTTGAGGTTGCCATCTTGTCGGGGATCAGCACCAAGCTTTCGAACAACTTCGTAGAAGGTGAGATCCAACGGAATGAATGGCTGATGACTCGTCAGGTTGCTTCCTGGGTTGACGCGGTTGAACTCGTCGCGGTTGTAGACGTACCACTGCCATGTGTGGTCGCCACGCACGAAGTCGACCTTGTAGTCGAAAGCTTCTCCGTTGAATTGACCACGGTTCCACTCGGCCAGTTGAACTGCTGCCTGACGAACGCCAGCGTAGGCCTTCACGTCGAAGGCAATGTTGCTGGGGACAAAGTACACGTACTTGACGACTGGAGATGGCTCAGCGGCGGCGACGGCCGAGGCACACACAACTGCAGGCACCGCCAAGAAACGGAGCGAGACCATGCTGACGGAGAGTAGTTTAGTGGACTTGAGGTGTTTCGGTCAGATTGAGGAATGAGCAAGTGCTTGACTACCGTCGGGGTTGCAACCAGAATCAGTGCCACCTACCCTAGTTTGATTTGGTTCACGGGTTCTTCAACTTCACCCAACTCAGTATTGCCTCCGTTGGCTTCATGAGTGGCATGAAACATTCAGTCAATAGATGCTCGTGAATGTGCCTGGCTGCGCGTACTTTGTCCCTAAGGTACCAAAAAGTCTGTTTCGAGTAAATCAACTTGTCCTCAATCAATGTCGGAGCCGCGAGATGTTCTGGGATGAAACAGGGCCACTCGAGGACCACTAACAGGATCTTCGACTGCACGTGGCGTCTGCTGCTGAATGTCGTTGGGGAGGCCATTGTAGAGGTCACCTCGATAGAAGTACCGTATCCATCAGGAAGCTACCGCTCAACAGCGCACACTTCTCTGCGTTTCTCTGGATTCAATCGTGCCCACAACTTTTGACGGTTCTACAGGATATCTTCCTCCTGTCTCCCAATAGGATCTTGTCTATCGACTAATTCCAAGGCGATGGTTTCCCGTCATGGGAAAGATAGGTTCATGGGTTGAAGCAGCACATCAGCCACTCATCTAGCCCACCAACATATCCGCGATGACTGGAGGTGATATGAGGTCCGGGTATGCATAGTTGGGACGCCGACGAAACATTCTATTTTTGTGCGGTCACGACTAACTTACGCTTTCCTTGTTTGAGTGAGCTCCACGGGAGGCATTCCGTGCGCTCAGAGACCCCGTATCCTGAATGGGCATCGTAGTTGACGGTATCTGTTGATGTTTCTTCACCACGCAGGCCGAGTTAGTCAGGTGGTATTGATTTAGATCCGAAACTCTAGATTCTACTCGCACCGATCTGAGTAATCGTTCTCGAGTTGGGATGCTCAAATGCCGGCTTGAAGTGCTTGATCGTACGACATGCTTTGTGTAGCAGAAAGCAGATCTCGAACTCAGTCAGACGACTCCTGGGTCAGCTTCGAAAAGTAGTTCGATTACTTCCAAGTATCTTTCAGATGACTGGTAAACTTGAGACGTCGAATCTCAAGTGCACTGGCCCAGCTTATTTAGCAGACACTCCCATGCGAACACACCCGTAATGACTGTGCGCGATTCACCACGCAACATTTGATGGGGTCATGCTGTCTAGAACCGGCATAATGACTCGAGGTGTGGACTCGAAGTTTAGCGTCGCCGTTGGAATCAATCATCGCAGCTGACGTAGTCATGCTCTCGTGTAACACTGGGTCGTTGAATGAATGTACGTAGACCAATCCCCTGTTATCGATACCTTGAATGTTATGCGAGTCTTGCTTTTTACACGTCGATACTGGATTCAAGATCTGGTCCGTCGTATCCTAGTCAAGATCCTGTTCGAGCGCTCACAAGCGTCTTCACATCTCATCCGGGAAAGTATCCTGTTGCACCCAACAAGTTCTTGCAAACCTATCCAAGCCGATCGAAGCTACCCGGATGTTTCAGCCAGGTGGAAGATCAGCACTCGGACCGACTGCGTTCTCATCTCTTGTCGTACACAATTGGTAACGTCGTAGTATCGACCATAAGCACATCGACAGAACCGATAAACGTGTTCATTTCCTTAACAAAAATATACTTGCACAGAATCTGGCGGCCTGTGAGGCAGCATACAAAATTGCCAATCTTCGCTTATTCGTCCGAGCCACTGTTTGTCTGCTTCGTCTTCGAGTTGCCCTTGGAAGACTTCGTGCCGCTCGAAGTCTCCTCGTTCGAGTCGCTGCTGGAAGGCTTCTTGGTCTTCGGCTTCTTGGTCTTCTTTGCCTTGGTGGTGCTCTCACCGTCGGTGTTGTCGCTTTCGGCGCCCGTGGAGGTGCTCGTCTTCCCGCCCGACTGCTTGTGGTTGGACTTACCGGACGAACCAGACGCCGTGCTGTTGCCCGAGCTGGCAGCGCCGCCCGATGACGCACCGCTCAGGGCCACGCAGTTAGCGTACACCTGGAAGCCTCCCTCATCAGCAGCCTGGGTCGAGAGCCAGTAGAACGTGAGCTGCTTCGCGCCCTTGCACTTGGACGCCTCGATCGGCACCTTGGCCTGGCCCTTGTTACCAGGGGCGTTGTAAGCGGCCGCGCACTCGTCGTTCTTCTGCACAAGCGTGTTGTCACAGTACGTCTCACAGGCGCCAAGGTGCGTCGGGCGGAAACCCTCCGAGCTTGAAGTACCCTCGTTCTTGCCCCAGAGAAGCGTGGACGGGAGGGCCTGCGGGGTTCCGAGCACCGTGAAACCACAGTCCTTGGAGGCACCCGAGAGCGGCTTGTTGTTGGCGAGGATGATCTCCTTGAGTGACTTGGAGCCTCCCTTGAAGTGCTTCATGAACTCCTGGTAGTTGGCCTTGGTTCCCGACTTGGGGAAGTTGGAACCAGAGAAGATGACGTTCGGGTCCGGGATGCGGCCGGCGAACGATGACGACATGGCCTTGTTGGAGCCGAAGTCGGGCTTGGGGTCGACGAGGTGTCCGTGGGCGTCGACCTGCGTGGCGGCAGCGAGCAGGAGCGCGACCGTGGCGAGCGAGAAGGTGTTGGCGAACATCGTGGCTGGGGAGTTGTGGCTGTGGGTCTCGAGGCGAATCGAAGAATGAGCTTTCGGGGGGCACTTGAAGCCAATGAGGTGCGTTATTCATAAGGCTCTTGGGGTGGTCGCATGTTATCCATTCACGAGTTTATCGACGAACAAAAAGAAGCGGATCGCAGTGTAATGGATGCCACGAGTCAGACAATCCGCATAGATGCATAGATGAAAATTGTCGCCAGCTGGAGGTCTTCCAGACAGGAGGTGGGTCTGGGTCGTGGTTAGCTCCGCTCGGACCCGTCTGAAGATCATGATGGTCGGACCGCCAGATCGAGTCGGAATCCACTGAGAAGCATCTGCCGTCGAGGAAGTGCTCCCCATCGTGACGCCGTAGAGTTGCGGACGTTGAGCCCAAGAAGCACGTGGGGGGCGAAGAGACGTTTTCGCGACAAGTGGGCTGGAACCAGCAGGATCAAAAGAGTGGCTGCACAGAGAGACGCACGTCCATGTTGGAGAGAGAGGTGTCCCCGACTGCTGAAACCAGCCAAGGATCCGGTCTCCAGGTGGGCTCCACACGTGGACGGCAGAGCGGAAAGAGGGGAGAGGGGGAAAGAGGGAGAGGAGGAGAGAGAGAAAGGTTGGCAAGGACTTGTCCAGCATCAGGACGCTCGGTGCTGATCCTGATTGTCGTAGTGGATGCCGGGTTCCCGTCAACTCGGTGAAGAGTGCACTGTGCCTTCATGGGGGGAACAGTGGTCTTGGTGAAGGGGCATCGGAACGACGCACTGGATAGTCGCAGTGAGGTGATCTGTTTCAAAGGGTATCGAATCAACATTGGTCATTTCTAGTGTTGGATCATGAATACATTCAGCATATTATAAAGTTGCAATGATGATTAAAGGTAACTCCGGCTCTCCCTGAGAGCGTCCACAGTGGACCACACGGCAGAGATCGAGTACTCATCCATTACATCCTTCTTCGCTTCGAGCACGTAATATGTTTACATCTTCATTCGCGGGTTATTTGTTTTCGATGATCTTTTACATTTATTGTTCCACATATCAAAACCATGTCTAACGGGTAATAATCTTTGATGGTTGCATGTATGCCAAGGAATGCGAGAGCGGCGTCTCTCCGAGGCCATGTGGACGATGCGGGCACACGAAATGCAGGTCCCGCGTGATCACCACCTGGTTCTCACGCAACAGAGACAGCGCCAGCTGTTCTCAAGTCACCATTGAACTCTTCAAAAGGTCCGAACCGACTATGGAACAGACCGCCAGACCGCCAGACCGCCGAACGTCCTTGGGATAAGCGAGGCAGTATGGTCTGCACTCGTCCATTCTGCGATTCGCCTCGAGACCGACAACTCCCCACCATCCAGCAATGTTCGCCAACACCTTCTCGCTCGCCACGGTCGCGCTCCTGCTCGCCGCCGCCACGCAGGTCGACGCCCACGGACACCTCGTGGACCCCAAGCCCGACTTCGGCTCCAACAAGAAGATGATGTCGTCGTTCGCTGGCCGCATCCCGGACCCGAACGTCATCTTCTCGGGCTCCAACTTCCCCAAGTCGGGAACCAAGGGCAACTACCAGGAGTTCATGAAGCACTTCAAGGCCGGCTCCAAGTCGCTCAAGGAGATCATCCTCGCCAACAACAAGCCGCTGCCGGACGCCACCAAGGACTGCGGTTTCACGGTCCTTGGCGCTCCGCAGGCCCTCCCGTCCACGCTTCTCTGGGGCAAGAACGAAGGCTCGTCGAGCTCGGAAGGTTTCCGCCCGACGCACCTTGGCGCCTGTGAGACGTACTGCGACGACACGCTTGTGCAGAAGAACGACGAGTGTGCGACTGCGTACAACGCCCCTGGTAACAAGGGCCAGGCCAAGGTGCCGATCGATACGTCGAAGTGCGTTGGCGCGAAGCAGCTCACGTTCTACTGGCTCTCGACCCAGGCCGCTGATGAGGGAGGCTTCCAGGTGTACGCTAACTGCGTGGCCCTGAGCGGCGCGTCGTCGGGCGGCGCTGCCAGCTCGGGCAACAGCACGTCGAACGCCTCGGACAGCGATAAGCCCGCCGCCGTAAAGCCGAACCCGGCCGCTGGTGACAGTGACAGCAGCCAGGAAGCCAAGACGAAGAAGCCGAAGAAGACTAAGGCCCCGAAGACCAAGAAGCCGTCCAAGGGCGAGGACTCGGCTGCCGGCGACGCTGACGAGGACTGCTAAAGAGTGGTAGTGGTGCCATTAGTAGCGAATATTTTGTAGTCTGTCGAAGAAACCGTACATGGAATTCAGATTTTTTGGTGTCTGTCCAACCTGGCTTTTGGTGGAATAGAATGGCGTGAACGGTCGCAGGGTTTGCTCCGGAGCTAGCTTCTGGATGCAGATTTGGCATGGGTGGGGGTGCGAGCTCGGCGAAGATCTCATCCCATGCTCTACGCGAGTTTGAGGAAGCGCTTGCATCAACAAACCAGAGTTCTCTCACGATCACACACCGCGACCTCTTCGTGATCCCGCCCACAGCGATCGCAAAAGCTCTCCATCTCCGCGAGCTCCGACTCAACAACACTCGACTCACATCTCTCCCGGCGAGCTTCGGCTGTCTCTCCCAACTGGAGTGAGTTGGTAGCATTTTACAGTTGAGAATGGAGCTAACGGACAAGAACTTTTGATGTAGGCGGCTCTCGCTCGAGCGGAATGATCTCCAGACGCTTCCACTTTCATTTCATGAGCTCATCAATCTCACATCTCTCGACCTTAGCAACAATCAGCTCCAGGGGCTTCTCGGCAACTTCTGTGATCTTGTAAACCTCGAATCGCTTTGGCTGCACAACAATGAGCTCAAAAGCCTACCGATGGAGTTTGGGAATCTCGCCAAGCTTCAGTACCTCGATGTGCGCGCCAACCGCCTGAGGAAGCTTCCCAAGTCGTTCCCGTGCCTCGCTGCACTCAAGCGATTGAATGCTAGCGGTAACCGCATCAAGTCACTTCCTGACGCCTTCGGGAACTTGAACAAGCTTGAGGTATGCGACTTGTCCAGTAATCTAATTCCCGAGTTACCGCCTTACTTCGGCATGCTTTGCTCGCTGCGAGTGCTGTTCTTGAAGCAAAATTGCCTAATAGGACTACCGCTGTCCTTCGGCGATCTAGAGGCACTTGAAAACTTGTCGTTGACGAGTAATCGCATCGATATGTTCCCACACAATCTCCTAAGTCGCTTACCACGACTCAAATATTTGGTGTACGCCGAGAATCGCCTCAGCACATGGGGACCGGTCAGACCAGAAGATGCAGAGGAGCCTGAGGACAACAACCGGGGGGAGAACAACGAGTGGAAACAAAGCATATTCGGAGCGATGACGGCGATCGAGTTCGTGGAACTGAGTGACAACTCGCTTTCGCGCCTCCCTTCGTTTGGTTGGGAGACCCTTACCGTGCTCGTCGAGTTACGGCTGTCCCACAATAAGCTCAAACAACTTCCAGCCACGCTTGGGTCACTTCCGAGGCTTCAACAGCTCGACATCAGTTTCAACAAGATCACGAAACTCCCGTCTACGCTGTTCTCGGCTCCGAGTCTCGTTCGCCTGGACGTCCGATCGAATTTGTTGCAGAAACTATCGCCAAAAGTCACTCAGGCAGCGAGCTTGGAGAGCCTATTTCTCCAGAAAAACGCGTCACTGTTGACACTCCCCGACGCGATAGTCGAGAGCAAGAGCCTGGTGTGGCTCGAAATCGACAAGTCATGCTTTTTAGCTCTGTCACCCTCCCAGCTAGCGTTTTGTGAGTCTCTGAGTACTTTTAGTGCCGAGTGAGGAACGGTGGTAGCAACTTTGATCCTCCTTCTCCACGTCCCCGAAGTGCTGTCTCGAGTGTGTCGATGAGCTCTTGTCGCCCAGGTGTCCCAGAGCGAAGCAAGTGAGCTTGCTGCAGCGGTGATAAACCTTGACTGTCACAACGGAGTATCAGGTCTGTCCTCGAGCAGAGGAGCCGCGTTGACTCGATATGCGGTCCTCCCGCGATTGCCAGATGGAGCGCAGTCTTGCCTAAATGCTGAGTGACAATGTCGGCATTTGCGCCACACTGAAGCAAGAGATCGACAATCCTTGTGTGCCCGAACCGAGAAGCAAGATGAAGTGGCGTGAGTCCGTCCTCAGCTGCACCCAGGCGAGCGTTCACATCAGCGTTCGCAAGTAGCAACTCCTCTACGACTCGCAAATGTCCGCAGGCGATGGCGTGATGGAGGGATCTCCAGCCGCCGGCCGATGCAGCCTCGACGATGGATTTCAAACTTTCCTCATCTAGACTCTGAAGCAGATTACGTACGACCTCGTGTTGGCCCAGCCGCGCAGCGCAATGCAAAGACGTCCAGCCATTCTTCAGGCGAAAGCGTCAGAATGAAGAAGGCTACATCAACCCACAAAGTATCGTACCGAGTCTACCGCCATGGGATCCAGTCCAGCAGCCAGAAGGGCTTTAATTTGATCCTCTCGGAAGGGGAACTTGGCACTTTCGAGTCCGTGGAGACTGAGCGGCTTGGCTTTTGCCGAATCCATGGAGCTTTTTGGGCCGAAGTTCTTTTCTCGACGACAGCACGCGCATATCGTCGCGTCTGCCTCATTGATTTTCCAGCAAAGAAAGCATTTCCACGCTGTTAATGAAGAAGGCAACATTTTCAAGGCAGAACTTGCCCGTCTGAAGAGAGAATGGGCTTCACATTCCTAGTCAACCTTTGAAAGACTAAAAATACAGTCGATTTACGCTTCAAAGGCGGCGTGGGTGGCCTTGTACATATTGACCAAGTGCTCACCGCTCGTCGTGGGTTCATATTTCGCAGGGTTCTCCTCGCTCACGCATGACGGGAAGCACTCAACTTTGCACGTGTAGTTAGGTTCGTAGAAGAACGGGATCGAGTATCGCTCTTTGCCCGTGAGGTTGACCACGCGGTGGCGTGTGGACTTGAAGATACCGTTTGTCCAGCGCTCACCCATGTCACCAATATTGACAATAAACGCGTCCTTGCGTGGAGGCACGTCGATCCACTGCTGGTCCTTGTACCAGATCTGAAGACCTGGGTTCTCGTCGGTGGACAAAAGCGTAATTAGCCCGTAGTCAGTGTGAGCTCCTGCTCCAAACACGCCCGACGACACATCCGAAGGCACGGCATCGTAATGGAGCAGACGTAACGCCGCCATCGGCTTGTCGAATAGCCCTTCACCATCGAACGCGCCGCGTGCGCCTGCTGCCTCAGCAAAGAGCTTGGCGACTCGCAGGCCCAGATCACTCATGACGGCATGAGACTTCTCGGTCACGGACTTGAATGTCGGGTACTTTTCTGCATCTGGGAACAAGTTCGGTCCATGGAGCGGGTACTTCATATCGGGCGAGCCTTCCTCAGTGTGGCGACAGATGTAGTAGCCTTCTTTCGTGTCTCCGCGGGTTTGCACGGCCGGATCCAGCGTCTCTTCGTTCATCAGCGTGTACCCGCGCATGTACTTGTTGGCGAGCACTTTCTCTTTCTCCTCTTTCGGCTGCTTGAAGAAGTTGACCATCTCGGCGTACACTTGGTCGATCAGCGCCTGGTCGATGCCATGGTTCACGAGGTAGAAGAAGCCGACCTCGACGCAGGCCTGCGCAGTGTTAGTCAAGGTCTCCGATACCTAATCAGTGCGAGACGTACATCGCGGAGTTGCTTGGCGGCGTCCGGGGATCCCAAGTCGACCTCAGGGATGCGAAGCGTGTCGGCCATCTTGGCTGTTGGGTGCGTCGAATACCGTGTTAATGTCACGCCGAGACTTGCAGAATGGAGAAAAAGAGAGCTTTCTGTTCTGCCGTTGGATGCACAGCCTGTACCCGCCTCAAATAGAGCACCGCGTGCTGTACCACCAAATTGATATGCGAAAACGTCTTTGGAGTCGCAAGGACGTTTGGATTGCTCCAATTAGACTGATGGGACGGCACCAGTGGTCAGTATGTCGACTGATTTGGTGAGCTGAGCTCGTTGGCAATGCTGCGTCAGCCAGCCAGAGAGCCAACCATAAACGAGAAGACTGGAACCAATGGATCACCATAGTTAGACTTGTCGGGAGGGATGACGAGAGGAATACTGTAGTATCCTGCTGATTGCGAAGATAAACGATCTCATGGCTACATCATGACCTCAGCATCTCGCTGACTTCCACGGAGATCAATGATCCTGAGATGGCGACAAAAAAGTCATCCCGCGATATGATATTACGTGTTCGTATACTCCCAGAACTAAAATCCACCCAGGACTCCATTCAAGGTGTCGCTAATCGAATACATCCGCCTTCGCTCATTCTTGACGCGACCAATCCCCACACTTTGCCCACCACTGGCAACAGCAACAATATCGTTCGAAGAAGGATCGTTCTTGCCACGACGTTTCTCGTAGAAGAATACGTCATTCACCACACGATCCAATGCGGAATACACGTGTGTAGGAACTGCAATCTGAGCGATGGTCGCAAATAAATCCTCCTCGGTGATTCGTGTAAGCCAAAGATCCTGGTACAAGTGGCTCTTCTGGATGATCGGGATAGCTTCATCGATATCTGTGCCGAGCAGATCGTTACGCAACAACTCGTGGATTGCCATTGCCAACCGGAAGAGGAAGACCGTGCCGTCAAGGAGGAAGTTGTCGACGACGCGGACAGCGATTTCGAGCGGCAGAACTTGGAGGAACAAGGTTTGCATCCAGTTCATGAGATACATCGAACTGGAGATCCCGATAGATTGGAAGTGACGATGTAAGTCGGGTAATCGAGAGTTCAGGAACTCTTCGAAGAGCTTGTAGTACACGTCCGAAAGCTCTGCATCAAGGAGGTAGAACGTGAAAAGATGCTCGTTGACCATAAGATTCGCGAGACACTGGAATGCCAAATATCGGTCCTGAGGCATGTGCAAACAAAGTAGCGCCGCTAGGTACGACATACCCTGGATGTATCCGAGATCTGGTCGATAGCATGCGTAGGTCTCGAGAACCTCCAACAAGAACTCATAGTACGGACCAGTTGAATCGAAGAGCTTCAGCGACGGGAAAGTTCGTGGCAAATCGGTATCAATTAATGCCAGGGTGTGTTCTTTGCCAATGACACCACCGTTCTTCGTGCCACCATCTCTCTCTTCTTTGTAAGCAATGGCCCGACGCCGATAAATCAAGTACATCTCAGGGGTGATCTTCAGCTTGTTCCCTATCGCCAAAGGCCACACTCGCGCTCTGATTGAAGGGGGGATGCCTTGACGCCACATCGTATGAGCCAGCGGAGTGTCTTTGTTCTCTTCCCAATCTCGCAAAATTTTGGTGCGCCACAACTTCTTTGCCTTGCGAAGCTCCTCTTCTTTTTCGTGGATTGAGTGGCGCTCTTCTGATGATGGAAACATCGTTCCCGAGTTTATTGGGCTGGTAGGGAACGCTAGGAATCCACGGTTCCAATCGGATCGTGTCACTGAACCGGCATCAACAACGTTCACTCCAAGAACAGGTAGCATCTGGTCCGATGAGCTAGTTCGAATGCGGAGATCGCTCCCATTGAAACCGCTAGCACTGGCTTGGCTTTGATCAACTTCAACAGCGACTGTATACTTGTGGCCACAGGCAACCACCAAATCTTTCGAGGGACGGAAGCAATCAATCCGTTCTGGGGTATCCTTGTTCACAGTGTGACCGAGACCGCAAGCTCCATAGAGATTCAAGCCCCAAGCATACATCACTCGAGATTCAGTTGTTACGACAGAGTGAAATGCGCCACAGTAAACTCGTGCGACTTCATCAGGTGGACAAAGTACAGCGGAGAAGTCCACTTGCTCGGGCACAGGCTGATAAACAATCCCTCGACCAAGTTGCCCGTATTCACCCAAACCCCACGAATACACATCACCTGTCGAAGTGAGTACGATTGTGTGGGTATACCCACATGCCACATCAATTGCTCGAACATCAGAGAGCTTCTCAACATGCCTTGGTGACAACTGGTCCTTGTCCACGTATCCCAGCCCGCATTGTCCTTCACTTTGCTTACCCCACGAGAAGAGGCCTCCATCGACAGTTCGTGCAACCGTGAAGTTCCAGCCGCAAACTACTTGTGCTATTGCTGTCCCTTGAGGGAACCCTCGCACTTCATGTGGCGTGTCACGCCACTTATTATCTCCAAGTCCAAGTCGGCCGTTTCGTCCACGACCGAACGTAAAAAGCGTGTGATTATCCGTCAACACTGCTGTATGAGCACCTCCACAACTCGCCTGGACAACACGATGTCTTAGCAAGCTCATGACCTTCCGTGGGACACTGCGATCACGCATATCACCGTGACCGAGCCTTCCATCTTCTCCACTACCCCAGGTGTATAGTTCTCCGCCCTCAGTGATGCCAACCGAATGCTGAGCACCGCAAGCGATACTGACAATTTTAGTTCGATGAAGTGCTTTCTCAAGAGCAAACTCTTCAATCAAACGAGGGGCAATAAAGGTACTTTGAGTGGCTGCCGATCCGACTGGAGGAAGCTTCTTGTCGTCGGCATCACCAAACGAATATACATCACCGCCCTCCGTCAAGTACAATAGATGTTCCCCTCCACAAGCAACTTGCACTATTGTTTGCCCGTGCAACACCGGTACTTCTTTTGGCCTAAGAATCAGAGGGGACCCGGATTCACTCTTTGGTGCCCGTCCCCAGAGCCAGACTCGAGCCTGTTGGTTTGAGTCATCATCATCTTCTGCAGCCACATCGTTCTCAACCTCTTTCTTCTCGATAGTAATCACTACCTCTTCAACATTGTCCGAGGTATTCTCTTTATCATGATCAATTGGACTTAATGCGTCTTCTTCATCCGATATCGAAGGAGCGTCAAGAAGGTCGGCGCCACCTGGAGTAGATGGATTGACTGAAGAATGCCCTATAATCATCTTCGACTTCACTGTGTCAAGCAACTGCCCTTGTAGATCCATTAGCGCAAGCATACTATCCTGCACGTCAGAGCGTACACGTTCGTGAAGCACGTCTCGCTCCTGGAGCAGCCGCCGTACGTTCACAGTGTCTGTCCCCCCTCCACCTGAGTCGGACGCTTGCTGCATATTAGCGAGTCGAGTCCAATATGAATGCTTCACTTCTGGTAGCAAATCCCTCACAAGGTTTTCCAAAGGCGCAATGACTTGTTCTCGTGACAATCGATCCAGCCGCACTTGCAAATCTTCCAAGATCTCTCGATGCGACGAAGTGAGTTTGGAAACTGGAAGTCGTAGGGTTTGTTCTCCCTTTCTTTCGGTCGAACCATCGTTATTTCTAGCGACTTTGAACAGAGACATCTCACTCACACGCTTATACTCATCCACCACGGCGCCCAGCGTCGTCCACCACGCTTTTGTCGCGTTCTCGTAGGCCTTGACGCAGTTCCATAGTGCGTTCAGATTGCCCTCAGCTTGCAAGATCTCGTTGCGGAATTGATTTGATACGTGATCGCCGGCCATGCTGGGCCCATTAGCTGTGCTGCCGCGGTCAGCGCCGGCTTCGTCCAAGTCGACGATAACCCCCACTTCCTCACTATCCATGCTATCTACATCTTGCCATGTATGCGCGCGCCCCCGAATACTGAAATTGAAGGCTTCCACTTGGCCAATACTGCTTAGCGACGACGCGCGCGAGATTCCGGCATGGTAGTCGTTCACTCCCGACGCAGACGAGAAGCCGGTGAGTAGTGCGCGGGACGATTGTGATGACGCGGACGACGTGATGATCGACGCGAGTGTCGTGGGCCTGGCCCAGTCGGGCAGAGCCTTAACTGCCGGTGGCGGGCGGTTGCGTTGGTGGGAGACAAAGTCGTAGAAGATCTGCATGTCGAGGCCGGCCATCGAGTTGACGTCGTGCTGGAGCCCGTCTTCGTGCTGCTTGGCGAGCGTGGCAAAGATCTCGCCAATAAAGGCCTCGAGCCCTTCAAAGCGCTGGCGCAGCTGCTCCTCCGTGAGCGGGAAGACCTGCAGCGCGTACTTTGGCGGCAGTCCGACCGACGGGTGGAAGTGGAGCTTGGTGGCGAGCGCGGCGATCTGCGAGTAGCGGCGGTAGATGAGGAATGACGGGCCATTGGTCGTCGTGACCTGGAGCACGTAGGCGAGAAAGGGCTTGAGCGTCTGCGCGTGCTGCGCCTGGTAGAAGCCCAGCATCTGCACGTCGGCGAGCATGCCGAAGCCGAAGCCGCCCATGGTCGTCGTCGTCGTCGTCGTCTCCTCCCCCGTGTCCCCAGACGCCGATCTGAGTCGTGGCCTTCCCCAGAAAAAAGGAAGAGGAGCTCCAGGACCATCATTCTGTCGAGGATCCCCCTCAACCAGATTGCCTCGAAAGAGTGACATGTCCTCAACGCGAGCAGTAGTGACGTATAAGACCATCACTCCTAAGTACGGAATATGATGCCTCATTTGAGTGACATGCCACATCCCGTAGGTTCGACTGAGACACTCTGACTTCGAGACACAGACGTCAGCTCTGTAGCCATGATTGTTGGATGATCGTTTCCCATTCTGCGTTTGCTGCATTGCGAGCAGAATCTGCGAGCGTCATTGATGAGTCGCGGGAGAAAACGGATTCCAAACACGTGCGGGAAGCAAACTAGACGCAGCAATCACAAATGTTCGATTTCAGGAGGTTTAAGATGTTGAAGAAGCCTAGTTCTCGAGCACAACACGGTAGCGGACCTTGCCCGTGTCCACCATAGCGATGCCCTCGTTCGCCTTCGACATCGGCAGCTTCTGGATCACCGGACGAACGCCCTTCTCCGCGGCGAGCGCAAGCATGTCCTCCGTGTCCTTGATGCCACCGATGAGCGATCCCACGAACGAGATGGCACCAGGGATAAGAGCGAACGGAGAAAATGTGATCTTGTCGTTCGGCGCGCCAACGAGCACAAGAGTGCCGCCAACAGCAATGAAGCTCAGGTACGTGTCCCACGGCTGGTTCTCCGCATCAGCCGTCACCAACAACACATCCACCGAGCGACGAGCCTTGGCCGCAGCATCCGCATCGCTGACGACCACGAAGTCCTCGGCACCAAGCTCACGAGCAGCGGCCTCCTTGTTCGGCGACTGCGAGAACGCGACTGGCGTACCGCCAAGCGCCTTGGCGAACTGAAGCGCGAGGTGGCCGAGACCGCCAATACCCACGACACCGACGCGGTCGCCAGCCTTCACGTACTTCTTCAGAGGCGTGTACACCGTCACACCAGCGCACAGCAGCGGAGCCGCGGCGTCCGACGGGATCACCTCCGGGATCTTGAACGCGTAGTGGCCGCTCACGCGCACGTACTCGGCGTACCCACCGTACGACTTCTCACCATCCGCGTAGCGACCGTTGTACGTGAACACGCTCTTGGAGCAGTACGAGTCCATGTCGGTCGAGCACTCCTTGCACGTCGCCTTCTCCTGGCACGAGAAGACCATGGCGCCGACGCCGACGCGGTCGCCGACCTTGAGGTGCTTGACGTCCGGGCCGATGGCCGTGATCTCACCGATGATCTCGTGGCCCGGCACGACCGGCCAGTCAGCGCCACCCCAGCCGCCGGTGATGGTGTGCAGGTCGGAGCCGCAGATGCCGCAGTGGGAGATGGCGATCTCGACGTCCTCGGCGCCGATGGGGCGCGAGACGTACTCGATGGGCTCGACCTCGAGTCCTGGCTTGGTGGCGCCGTAGGCCTTGACAGTGCGGCGTTCTGGGATAGTCGACATGGTGCGGTGTGAGTGGGAGTTGGAGAGAGAGTGTGTTGGGAGGCGCTTGAGTAGCTGGGATCCGATTCGGAAATGAGCTCTTGCGGAGGAACGTGCCACACGGAACTAGTGGCTGTGCGAAGGTCGGACGCGATCACGCAGTCGATCGGAGGCATCTTCGAGAAGCTGAAGTTGGGCGGCTGGCCAATGGGAGAACGCGAAGGCTCGCGAACGGCGTCGAATGCCGAGGCTGCTGATGAGGCCCCGCGGTCGTGCCCGACCGTCTCTCTGCATCGTCGTGTAAACTCGGTCTACTGACGTAGGATATCTTTTATACTTGCGTTTTGTATAGTGGATAGGCTTACATCATCAGCAGATGACCTTCATTCCATCCCCGCCGGATGGTGTCAACAGCAGACCAGCACTCCCGAAAAGGGCAACTCCCATCTGCGACCTCGACACGCCTCACGCCGAGTTCGTCGACATCTCGCTCGGACACTTCAGTTTTTAATATTTGTCTCAATTTGTGCATGCAATTCTGTTTAGTGCCTGAATTCAACTCTCTATCCACTCAAAACTAATACCCTCGAAATCAGATCTATGATAGTGACCACCTGATTCGGATTTCGTATCCAACAATGTTTTCCAGCGGTCTGTGAGGATGAATCCATGTCCCAAGCAGCCTCGGCGTGAGGTGTTTACGCGAGACAAGGCCGATGTCACGGCCTCCAGCCGTTGCGTAGCTCCCCGGACTTCGAGCGCGTGATGAAGACTTCATTTCCGAATCGGATCCCAGCTACTCAAGCGCCTCCCAACACACTCTCTCTCCAACTCCCACTCACACCGCACCATGTCGACTATCCCAGAACGCCGCACTGTCAAGGCCTACGGCGCCACCAAGCCAGGACTCGAGGTCGAGCCCATCGAGTACGTCTCGCGCCCCATCGGCGCCGAGGACGTCGAGATCGCCATCTCCCACTGCGGCATCTGCGGCTCCGACCTGCACACCATCACCGGCGGCTGGGGTGGCGCTGACTGGCCGGTCGTGCCGGGCCACGAGATCATCGGTGAGATCACGGCCATCGGCCCGGACGTCAAGCACCTCAAGGTCGGCGACCGCGTCGGCGTCGGCGCCATGGTCTTCTCGTGCCAGGAGAAGGCGACGTGCAAGGAGTGCTCGACCGACATGGACTCGTACTGCTCCAAGAGCGTGTTCACGTACAACGGTCGCTACGCGGATGGTGAGAAGTCGTACGGTGGGTACGCCGAGTACGTGCGCGTGAGCGGCCACTACGCGTTCAAGATCCCGGAGGTGATCCCGTCGGACGCCGCGGCTCCGCTGCTGTGCGCTGGTGTGACGGTGTACACGCCTCTGAAGAAGTACGTGAAGGCTGGCGACCGCGTCGGTGTCGTGGGTATTGGCGGTCTCGGCCACCTCGCGCTTCAGTTCGCCAAGGCGCTTGGCGGTACGCCAGTCGCGTTCTCGCAGTCGCCGAACAAGGAGGCCGCTGCTCGTGAGCTTGGTGCCGAGGACTTCGTGGTCGTCAGCGATGCGGATGCTGCGGCCAAGGCTCGTCGCTCGGTGGATGTGTTGTTGGTGACGGCTGATGCGGAGAACCAGCCGTGGGACACGTACCTGAGCTTCATTGCTGTTGGCGGCACTCTTGTGCTCGTTGGCGCGCCGAACGACAAGATCACATTTTCTCCGTTCGCTCTTATCCCTGGTGCCATCTCGTTCGTGGGATCGCTCATCGGTGGCATCAAGGACACGGAGGACATGCTTGCGCTCGCCGCGGAGAAGGGCGTTCGTCCGGTGATCCAGAAGCTGCCGATGTCGAAGGCGAACGAGGGCATCGCTATGGTGGACACGGGCAAGGTCCGCTACCGTGTTGTGCTCGAGAACTAGACATTCCAACTCGTAATACTGTAATCTTCAGTCATAATGTTCGAACCCCTTGACTCCTTGAGCAATTTGTAGCCTCTTGACATTTGGATTGAAGAGTGTAATACTGACTGGTTCGGCTCTCAATCAGTTGATTCATTTGGAGACGGAACTGAGGTGAAGTCCCCATCGCGCAAAGAATTGTGTGTCTGTCGGTCAATTCTGGTACTCGTAACAATTGGAGAACGCTCGCTAATGACATCAAGTGTGATGGCTGTTGATGATTCTCATGGCTACTTCCTGACTGTCTTTCCGCGTCTCCATATATACTCGACCATCTCTTTTTGATGGCCGCAGATGATACTCACAACGTTATCTGAGAGAGAAATCGAGACTTAATGCTTGATTGGTGGGGATTCAAGGCCTCTGAACGATAAAAACGTCTTGGACACAACGGTGTGATTAGATGCAACTAGGAACTTTGTGCGCTCAAGACTCCGGTACGATGCACGAACCTTAGTCTTGGTATCATCGAATCCCAGACCTACTCCTCGCAGATCCACCACCGCTGGAGCGACAATTACCTTCTTGACTCGAAACTATTAACTTGACGGTGCCAAGCGAGGCAACTCTGGGCACAATGCATCTTGGGTGATCAGCGTTGGACTCTTGGCTCGAGCCAATGCAAACTATCTGGGTTCAGCCACCGTGCGAAACGAAGTGGACGAGGGGGAACGAAGAGGCCAGGCGAAACGGTTATCGCGTATTCGGATATGAAGTGGAATGGTCATGGATCTCTCTATTGGCCACGTCGGAAGCCTTTTGACTTGCAACCGATTCCGATTACTCAGCACAAGTGAATGCTTTCATGCATTGTACTTGTGTTTTGAACGCTTTACCGGACTATTTGGTGGAGTTTTCTAGGGACGGAAACCAAGCAGTTATATTCCATTTGCCCGTGTTGGGAAAAATATCCCTGTTGCCTCCAGGCATGCCGGAGAAAACGTAATTGGGAAGTGAGTTCAGGCCAATGCGCGTTTTGAGTTCGTCACCCGTTGTGGTCAGAAGCGCGTTGGTGTCGTAGAAGCTAAGAAGGACGATATGGGCCTAGACATAACGCAAAGCTGATAGGGATGCGCTATCGAATGTATAGTAGTTGTCGGTCGGTTTTTGGGATGACCATCATAATCGGCGGATATTTCTCCACTGTGAGACTGTTGTATCTATCACCACGATGCCACGATTGAGCTCGACGAAATGATATGCCGGCAAGAAAATCACTCGCGAGGATTGCACGATTTCCAGCCTTTTGGGGTGATAAGTGATATCGGGCATCAAACGCAACAAAATGCAATTGTTTGTAACTAAGGGAGTTAATGGCTTGTTTCATGGATGTTGGCATAGTTAAAATACGAAGAGAGAGAACGTCCCTCACTCGCAGAAAGAAACTGGAAGCATGGTGAAGCTGTTCTGCTCGCTCGTTGGCGTGAAGGGAAACGCCTTCTCCGTGACGATCGGTCCGAGCGAGTCTGTGGATGACTTGAAGAAGGCCGTCAAGAAGGAAAAGGAGAACGATCTGAAGCTGGTCGATCCCGACAAGCTGCAGCTGTTCCTCGCCAGAAACGACGACGGCTCGTGGTTGGATCGAGCTGGCGCAGAAGCTCTAACGGTCGATGAACACGGACATCCAGAAGGCTTTGCGCACATGGACAAGTTAAACTGGATTATGGACTACTACAATGAGGAACTTCAACCACAACGAGGGGAAATCCACGTGTTGGTGGTGATTCCGAAGCAAGATGATATGAACCCTTCCTACTTTATCGAACCCAGTGTTCAAAGGAACGTCAAGGACTCCATTATTCGCGTTATGGATACCGCAAATACGGACAAGGCCATTGGAATGGGGGTGTTCTTTCGTGACAACCTTGCTGTGACTTGTCGTCACTATTTAACGGTGTCCCAAGTTGTTAACAGTATGGTGACTGCACGAGTGTCAAACTATGGTCAAGAAGAAGAAGTAGTTATCCAGCTTCGTGTGGTCTATCGTGATACAGGTTTGGACTTTGCGATTCTGCAATCAAACCATCCGCGGCCTTTTATAATGCCATGGACTGGTAATCCGGTCAATTTGCTAGGATGTTATCTGGTTTCGGCGTCATTCCAAATTGCTATTGATCCATTGTACCGGAACGAAGTCGGATTCTCTCCGGCATCGGGCGTCACAGTAAGCAGTGATCGAAGTCACTTGCTATATTGTTGTGCTAATTTCGCTAGTGATTCTTCTGCGGCTTTGATCATGATGGGCAAATATCTTGTGGGGGTCTTTGAAGAAGCGATCAACGCGCCGCCAGAACAGGCTGAACCAGGAACACGAGGCTCGAAAAAGCGCAAGATTGATTTGACCCGTGGGGTAACGGCAGGTGTTGCTCCAGCTTGTTCGGCACTTTTAGTGCATACTTTCGTGGATGCATTTAACCCATCCGAGTGAACACAAACGACTTGTTCGCCAGCCCTTTGATAGCATTCTCCTCTACATACTTATGTTTCGTTCCTCAGAGCCACCAGTAAGTCGCATATGAAGAGCAATTCTGATTGAATTCATTTCGTCTTCAGTTCTTCGAACTTGTCTAATGCAAACGATATCAATTCGCGACCTGCGACTGAAATGCTCTTTGTCGTCGAGGACTTCAAGCCAGCAACTAAGCTCCAATGACGTCGACTTCTCTGTTACGTAGCGCAGCAAGAAGGCTAGTAGGTTTTGTTGGAGTCGCAAGTATTGTGCATCATCAGGAGGAGACCTTCATTCCGTCCTCGTGGATGCTGTCACGAGTTGCTGCGCGCCAGGAGACCATCACTCTCAAAGGAGCCTAATCACCAGCTCATTTACATTACCTATAATGATTAATATTTATGCTATAATAATACCATCTTTCAAATTGTACTATGCTATCAATATATCAATACAAGGCAGACCCGATATCCTTAGAAAAGAACTCGGAATTGTGGAGAATGGTTTCTGCGAGTGGCCTGTCACAGGCAACTGAGACCGTCTCTAGTACTTCAATACCAAAGCCCCGGGGCTCTGCCTCTGGTGTCATCATTTCTCTATTCGCTTCTCGCCTCACAGCATCCAACTCCAGACCATGTCGACCATCCCAGAACGCCGCACTGTCAAGGCCTACGGCGCCACCAAGCCAGGACTCGAGGTCGAGCCCATCGAGTACGTCTCACGACCTCTCGGCGCCGAGGACGTTGAGGTCGCCATCTCCCACTGCGGCATCTGTGGATCGGACATCCACACCATCAGCGGCGGTTGGGGCGACGCCGACTGGCCGGTCGTGCCAGGTCACGAGATCGTTGGTGAGATCACGGCCATCGGCCCGGACGTCAAACACCTCAAGGTCGGAGACCGTGTGGGCGTTGGCGCCGTTGTCTTCTCTTGTCAGGAGAAGGCGACTTGCAAGGAGTGCTCAATGGACATGGATCCATACTGCCCCAAGAAGGTTTTCGCCAACAACGCACGCTACGCGGATGGCGAGAAGTCGCAGGGCGGCTACGCGGACTACGTGCGCGTGAGCAGTAACTACGCGTTCAAGATCCCGGACGCGATTCCGTCGGACGCTGCCGCACCACTCATGTGTGCCGGTGCAACGGTGTACGCGCCGCTTAAGAGATACGTGAAGGCTGGTGACCGCGTCGGTGTCGTAGGCATCGGTGGCCTTGGCCACCTCGCGCTTCAGTTCGCCAAGGCGCTTGGAGGCCACCCTGTCGCGTTCTCGCAGTCGCCGAACAAGGAAGCCGCTGCCCGGGAGCTCGGCGCCGAGGACTTCGTGGTCGTTAGCGACGCTGAGGCTGCGGCAAAGGCTGCTCGTTCGGTTGACGTGTTGTTGGTGACGGCTGATGCGGAGAAACAGCCATGGAACACGTACCTGAGCTTCATTGCTGTTGGTGGTACGCTCGTGCTCGTTGGTGCGCCGAACGACGACATCACATTCTCTCCATTTGCGCTCTTATCCCTGGTGCCATCTCGTTTGTCGGCTCGCTCATCGGTGGTATGAAAGAAACACAGGAAATGCTCACGCTGGCTGCCGAGAAGGGCGTTCGTCCGGTGATCCAGAAGCTGCCGATGTCGAAGGCGAACGAGGGCATTGCTATGGTGGATACGGGCAAGGTCCGCTACCGTGTCGTGCTCGAGAACTAGATATTCGAACTCATAATACAATCTTCCCTTCTTACCTTGCGGATGAAGTTGCGTTTGGGATCTTTCGGAGCTGCTCGTGTGTAGCCATGTTCACTGACGTGGTCACGCAATCTCCGACTCGCCTCATCCCCCCTCACTCTGCTTTGATCGCCCGGAACTCACTCGAAGTCGCCATTGCGCAATGAAATGCTGTGTGTGCCATCCACGTCTCCGTCGTCATTGGCTGGCTGAGTCATCCACTCATCTGGGACATTGTGGGCAGCGACAGCGAATGAAATAGACGCCTGCCGTCTCCGTGGACTGTACCCACCTCTGCCACAGGTGCCGCCAGCTGAAGAGCTCTTCGCCACAACCGAATTTGCTCATTTCGACAATAATGACGACCCCCGACCGCCGCACCATCAAAGCGTACGCCGCCACCAAGCCAGGTTTCGAAGTCGAGCCGTTCGAGTACGTCTCGCGCCCGCTTGGCGACAACGACGTCGAGATCGCGATCACGCACTGTGGGATCTGCGGCTCGGATCTCCACGTCATCTCAGGCGGCTGGAACAACGCCAACTTCCCTGTTGTGCCCGGCCACGAGATCGTGGGTCATGTGACGGCAGCCGGCACGAGTGTGACACGCGTCAAGGTTGGCGACCGTGTTGGCGTGGGCGCTATGGTCTTCTCGTGCCAGGAGAAGGAGTCTTGCACGTTGTGCGCGACCGACAAAGATGCCCACTGTCCCAAGATCGTCAAAACCTACAATGGCACGTACGCCGACGGCGCCAAGTCGTACGGTGGCTATGCCGAGTACGTGCGCGTCAGCAGCAACTACGCGTTCAAGATCCCAGAGGCTCTGCCGTCCGACGTTGCGGCGCCGCTGCTCTGCGCCGGGGTGACTGTGTACGTCCCACTTCAGAAGATCGTCAAGCCAGGCGATCGCGTCGGCGTCGTGGGCATCGGCGGTCTCGGCCACTTAGGCCTGCAGTTCGCCAAGGCGCTTGGCGGTATCCCTGTAGCGTTCTCACACTCCCCGAACAAGGAGCAAGCAGCCCGAGAACTCGGTGCCGAGGACTTTGTCCTGTTGAGCGACGCAGAGGCAGTAGCTAAAGCTAAGCGGTCTGTTAACGTGCTGCTGGTGACGGCCGACGCAGAGAACCAGCCGTGGGACACGTACATTCGCTCGATCGCTGTGGGCGGCACGGTCGTGCTCGTGGCACTGCCCAACGACAAGCTCCAATTCTCACCGCACGCACTGATCGGTGGCGCAGTCGCTATCGCTGGCAGCTTCATCGGCGGCATCAAGGATACTGAGGACATGCTCGCGCTCGCAGCCGAGAAGGGAGTGCGAACGGTGATCCAGAAGCTGCCCATGAGCCAGGCAAACGAAGGGATTGCGCTCGTAGACCAAGGCAAGGTGCGTTACCGCGTCGTGTTAGAGAACTGACGAGCTCATCAGCAAGAGGCGCAGACAAAACTAGATCGATTCAGATACAAAAGGCTACTAATCGATACCACTTGAGTATTCTAAGGCTTAGGCTGTCGGGTTCTCGAGCACAACACGGTAGCGCACCTTGCCTTCGTGCACGAGCTTGAGTCCCTCGTTCACCTGGCTCATCGGTAGCTTCTGGATCACAGCTCGCACGTTCTTCTTTGCTGCCAGCTCAAGCATCTCTCGAGTCTCGACGATGCCACCAATGAGCGAGCCCACGAACGATACGCCCGTGGGGATGAGACTGAAGGGTGAGAAGTTGATGCGGTCATTAGGCACGCCGACAAGCACAAGTTTGCCGCGCGGCGCAATGAAACTGAGATAGAGATCCCACGGTTGGTTCTCCGCGTCAGCCGTCACGAGCAACACGTCAACAGAACGAGCAGCACGCTTGACCGACTCCGGGTCGCTCATGACGACGAAGTCGGTGGCGCCGAGCTCGCGGGCTTGCTCTTCCTTGTTGGGCGAGTGCGAGAACGCAATGGCAGTAGCGTCCATGGCGCGCGCAAACTGGATGCCCAGGTGTCCGAGGCCACCGATGCCGACGATGCCGACGCGGTCGCCGGCCTTGACGTACTGCTTCATGGGAGAGTAGACCGTGACGCCGGCGCACAGAAGCGGCGCTGTGACGTCCGACGGCAGCTCATCCGGGATCTTGAACGCGTAGTGGCTCAGCACGCGCACGCTCTGGGCGTAGCCGCCGTACGTCTTCTCGCCGTCGTCGTACTTGGAGTTGTACGTGAAGAGGAACTTGGAGCAGTACGGGTCCTGGTCCGTCGCGCATTCCTTGCATGTGTCCTTCTTCTGGCACGAGAAGACCATAGCGCCGACGCCGACACGGTCACCGATCTGGAGGTGCTTGACGTCTGCGCCGACGGCCGTGACGTGACCAACGATCTCATGACCGGGCACGACAGGGAAGTCGGTGCTGCCCCAACCGTTCTCGACGGTGTGTAGGTCTGTACCGCAGATGCCACAGTGCGTGATCGCGATCTCGACGTCTTCCGCACCAAGTGGACGCGAAGTGTACTCGAACGGCTCGCACTCGAGTCCGGGCTTGGTGGCGGCGTAGGCCTTGATGGTGCGAGGAGCAGTGGAGGCCATTGAGACTTGAGGGGCTGGCTGCAGATTGCGGAGTGAGCTGCAGAGTCGTGCATTGTCGGCCGAGGCGAGCTGGCCCTCGTCCGGTAGCGACCACTCATACTTGAGTGCGTGGCTGGCGCATGGTGCTGGGCAGCGCGACGCACGTGCGGGAAAAGCCGCCGATTTCTCAGCGAGCAAACAGCGGCCACGTCTGCCTCCTTATCCTATCGTTACAAAGTTCCGCAGGGAGGACACCGCAATGAGACCCACACGCATTGCTGAGACCGACGTGTCAGGATAAAAGATCGGAGGTATGGGTGTCCACGTGCAACTGTGATTTGAGCCGATCACGAGATTCCCGTCCACCCTTCCGAGCGAGCCAAAGACCTGGCAAGCTCAGTCACGCATGCACTGGCACTGATTGGTATCGACCAACAGACGATATCAGATGTAAATGGGGGATATATTTTCTAGGCACTATGGTCTGGATTGTTTACAGAGCCGACTTGGTCGGGTTCTCGAGCACGACACGGTAGCGCACCTTGCCCTGGTCCACCATGGCGATACCTTCGTTCACGTTGACCATCGGCATCTTCTGGATCACCGGGCGCACGTTCTTAGCGGCCGCGAGTGCGAGCATGTCCTCCGTGTCCTTAATGCCGCCGATGAGCGAGCCGACAAACGACACAGCGCCGCCGATCATGGCGTGAGGCGAGAAAACGATCTTGTCGTTCGGCAGGCCGACGAGCACAAGCGTGCCGCCCACAGCAACCGAGCGAATGTACGTGTCCCACGGCTGGTTGGGCGCATCGGCCGTCACAAGCAGCACGTCAACCGAGCGCGCCGCACGCTTGACGTCTTCCGGGTTGCTCATGACCACGAAGTCCTCGGCACCGAGCTCACGAGCAGCGGCCTCCTTGTTTGGCGACTGCGAGAACGCGACCGGGTGGCCGCCAAGCGCCTTGGCGAACTGAAGCGCGAGGTGGCCGAGACCGCCAATGCCTACGACACCAACGCGGTCACCCGGCTTGACGTACTTGTGGAGAGGCACGTAGACCGTGACGCCGGCGCAGAGCAGCGGCGCCGCGACGTCGGACGGCAGCGCCTCCGGGATCTTGAACGCGTAGTCGCTGCTGACGCGCACGTACTCGGCGTAGCCGCCCTGCGCCTTCTCGCCGTCGGCGTACTTGGCGTCGTATGTCATGACGCGCTTGGGGCAGTACGAGTCCTTGTCGGTCGCGCACTGCTTGCAGGTCGCCTTCTCCTGGCACGAGAAGACCATGGCGCCGACGCCGACGCGGTCGCCGACCTTGACCTTGGTCACGCCGGCGCCGGCGGCCGTCACGTGGCCGACGATCTCGTGGCCAGGGATGACCGGGAACTTGGCGCCGCCCCAGCCGCCCGTGATGGTGTGCAGGTCGGAGCCGCAGATGCCGCAGTGGGAGATGGCGATCTCGACGTCGTTGTCGCCGAGCGGACGCGAGACGTACTCGAACGGCTCGACTTCGAGGCCGGGCTTGGTGGCGGCGAAGCCCTTGATGGTGCGGCGTTCCGGAGTGGCCATGGTGAGTGGAGTGGCTGGTGCTGTAGGTGGTGGCTGGCTTGTGGCTCGCGAGGCGAATTGCAGAATGAGCTGATGGCGGATTCCTCCGCTCGGATCGGCTCGCCGAGGCGACAACGCGGAGGTTTACACGCCGCCGATCTGGTCTCGCTGTCGCAGCGAGACGGCCTCGTCCTCTCCGTTGTGGGACAGGCAGCCCAATGCAATCACCGAGGATTACAGTCTCTGGTTTGCGCCTCGATGTCTGGTTCTCATATGGGTTTATACAGGTTGTAAAGTATGGGAATTGGCGAGTAGGATATTGAAGATGCAGAAGGGGTATTGGATTAGACAGGAACTATATGTTGGCGTCAACTTCAAGATGGCTTCACTTGACCGAAGATTCGCTTGATCGCGATCAAGTCGATCGCGAATCGAGACCCTCTCGTTCGACGATCCAGGACCATTCGATACAAAAAGCGGCGACGCTCGATCATGCAATCGTAGATTATACGTATGCACAAAAAATCTTCAGCAGTTTTGAAGGCCTCTCGGCGTAGGCCACAACTACTTGGAAGACGCTCGTGTCTCTCATTTCAGTGAGACTGGCCAGGTCGTGGTTGTGATAGTCAAGGTCTGTGTCGCTTCTTGGACTGGAAGTGATCTAGCCGGGGGATGAGGCAGCTGTAGTTGGTCGAGGGGCAAATTTCTTTGCGACAGTGACTCATCGATGATGTAAGTCGGACTGACTACGACCTCTTTCATCCAAATGTAACCAGACCTCTGCCAGCCAGATTGCGTGGGGTTGCTGTCGTATAGACCTCCAGCAGTTGATGTAAACTGTGCTTGTCTCAAATCAATTTGATTGCCTTGGTAGCAATGACAGGGGTGCGTGATCGTAAGAGACAGCGATAATGTGCCAGTACATTATTTGCAGGATCAAAGGGTATGTTGGGGTACGCTAGTTGCCGCCAAACCAGACATACATGCGATGCAGACCCACTCGCTTCAGCACACGCTCCAAACGTTTCTCTACGCGAATGTCTTGTTTGGAACTAGAAGATTAGCCTGAGCAAGACTGAGGTGTACGCGTAGAGAAACGTTTGGGGCATGCTGAATGTTCTCACTGCGAAGAAAGATCCTCCGAGTAACCGGCCACGATCCCAGAATGACTCACAATTGCTCCGCATCCGATATGACCTCACATCCCAACGAACATTGAGCCATGTCATGGTCCATGTCGTCCTTCTTGGCTTCGACGAGACGAACACGCTTCTCACCACAACGAATGAGGAGTCTAATTAGTAGTTCGTTGATAGGCATTTCTTGCTTTCGTGCACAAAGCGGATTTGCACAAATAGGATAAAGTCGTCTCATTCACGTTCTTCAACTCCGCCGGCGCCAACTGTACCGTCATCTTCGCTGTATCAACGTTGGAGCGATGATTGATTTCTTGCTTCCCATTCACAAAGGCCTTCTGCAGTGCGCTCACTCTCGCTTCGCGGGGTATCTTCACGGAAAACACAGTTCGTTCACCATACACCGTGCACCCCAGCTCCACCTCGTCCATGTTTCCTTTTCGCGAGAAAGTTCGACACTGAGAACCTTGTTTGCGAGCATACCAAGGCGAGCTGCGAGCTCGCCTGCGAGCGAGGTAAGCTGTCGTCTCCAACTGATATTCCGATCTCGACCACTGTAGGCTTGTTACCGTGCCTTTCATCATAGTCGTCATAGTCTTTCCCTATCTCTTTCTATCTCTGAATAATATTCAGTGGTCGGCCTTCGTCTCATGCGCCGAAATCGGTACAAATTCCGAGTCACGTAGTCATAACCAAACAGAGCAACAATCCAGGATCTTCATCAGCAGCATGAGTTCACGCTTTCGATCGACTTTACTGGAAGAGTGCGGCCGCATTGGTGAATGGAACATAACTCAAAATGGATATCTCAACACGATACCTTATATCAGTTCTTAACTTATCGGTTTCATGCAGACTGCTCGAGAGATACACAGATTTTGAAGGACTTGGTCAGATGGAGAATGCAGACGCTCGAGCCCATGGCGATCGTATTCCAGTTGGCGCGAAGATTAAAGCGTTCGCTGCGGGGCGATGAAAAAGGAACCAGTTCTCTGTTTGATGATGGAACGGCCAATCGCATCATGGACACGTCGAAAGGGGGCAGCACCACACTTCAGTGCTGTACAGTCTCATATCTCCTGAACCCACAAGGCTGCTTCGATGCAGCCTGTAAGCTCCATCCGCATTTGTTCATCCGAACGCTCACATCCTCTGTACGCAGTTCGGTGCGTGAGTGTCCGTAGAACCCAAGATGGGAGAGCTGACCTTCAACCTCTTGAGTTCCGCGCGTGATGCAGCTGAGATGGAGCGCGTCACAACTGCCGTTGGGAGTCTCCCATTTCTCATCGAGAAGTTGTTGAGGCTACCATTTCTTCCCACGCACGCCAACGTGATAAACTAGAAACGCACGATACTTGAAGCTTTCGCCACGCCAACGGACGGACAATCAGGTGTTGCCCTTCGAACTCTCTATGCAAATCTTCCGCCCTCGTGGCGAACGATCAGCGCTCAACACGAAGTATCGCATCACGAGCGGAGCGCGCATGTCACGACAGTGGCACGCCACACATGGCGTGCACGCTTTCGTTGACATGGCAGTCAGGAATTGATCTTCGTGCATTTGTCGACGTTACCACGGCGTCACTCACGCTATGTCACGCATCCAAAGTCCGCCGTTCCGATCGATCAAGTGCGTCCGTCCACTGAAAATGTTCTCTAGGTTGCTGACAGCGACGATGTGCTTCGCAGGCTTTGATCCGAGCCTCGAGACAGTTACACAAACAAGATGCAACGAAACTTTCCATCACCCTGCAGTAACGAAGCTCGCATGTCGCTGAGCTTTGCTGAGCATGCATTGTGTAGTTCTCAGGTCCGAGAAGCATCTCCGCCTTCTCTTGTTCTCGTGGGCGAAGTGGCCACGTGAAATCGGCTGCCGGGTGACCACCTCCTCCCGTGCTTCTCAGAACAACTTGGCGACCGGGAGGAGTCGAAGGCACTAGGTCACGCAAAGGCGTCGCATTCAAAATGATTCGGCGCGCGTACCCAAGCGAGGGACGGATCTCTTGGGAATTTGGTGGTCGCGGTACCTGCACCACTCTGGCGGTGGGTTGCCGTGTTGCTGCATTGTGGATGAGTTGGAAACCTCCTTCCACGCATCACCCATCTCTTCCTTCTTACCTCTATGAATGAATCGAAAAGATATGGAAGATCACTGCACGAAACTGTCCGGAGGGGTATTCTAGAAGATCCTTTCCCTGCTGAAAACGATCTTCTCACCGGCTCCGACTCTGTTCGGCAAAGATCGTTTTTCAACCACAATCGGACAACCGAGGTGGGTACAATGTGACGCTGACCATCACTCTGCATCCGCTTAGGAGATGAGTTCGCTTGACTTTGGACTCGTCGTCGCGTCGTGAGAATCGAGAAAAAAAGATCCACCAAACCAGCTGGTGAGCTCTTCGCCACAAATGCAAGACATCCAGTCACGCAGGAGGATGGATTCCGAACCCATCGCATCGAACCTTTGAGTTGGGGGCCCGCCCCATTAATGTACACTGGCTCCTTGACGTTCAGCACTTGCAATCGATTACAGTAGCGAGAATTTGTGGGCTGGGCCCGTGTTGGAACCCGGGGCTGTCCACTCGAACCCATCCTGTCACATGCCAGAGCGAGGCGAGCGCGGAGATGGGGCGCGCGCTATCACCGGACCTACTTTCCGTTTGCTAATGATGGCCAGCGCAGGGCCCGCGGGCGGGAGCGAGCGAGAGAGAGATCGGCCCTGGCGACTCCAGTCTCAGATTGGACGCGATCTTGCCACATTGGCAATCTTAACACGCCACCATCACTCCGATGTGCACGATCGCGCTCACCACTAGCATGCCCACGCAGTCGAACGATGATGGCTGGAAACGCAGCCTGCAGTACGCCTACTACAACAACCGCCAGCCCGCGACGTCCTCTCCTCCGGCATACGCGGCCCCGCCGACCATGACGCGACAGCAGCCCGCCTACCACCAGCCCATGTACAACCAAGCCTACTCGCCGTCGCAGTACATGGCCGCGCCGATGACGATGTCGCCTCCCCAGTACCATGTGCCGGCAGATCTCAGCGACAACACGAGCGTGTTCGCGCTCCCGCGCCAGATGCCCGGGTCGGCGACGAGCTACACCGACATGTTGGCGCTTAACATCACTGACACCGACTACGACGACGTGCGAATGCTCCAGGAGATGCTGCTCACGCCGCACACCGTGGACAACGACGAAACCAAGTCGATGGAGCCGCTGCTCATGTTCCGAACCCTGCCTCCGTCGACACCGATGATGATGATGCCTCCACCGCCCGCCTCAATCTCACAGCCATCGACGCCACACTCGGAAGTCTCTTCCTGCGATAGCCAGGCGCCCCCCATGCGAATGGCGCGCAGTCGCAAGTCGCAGCGCAAGATCCCGACGACGCGTATTTGCCGAGTGCCAGAGTGCAACAAGGGCATTCGTTCGCGTGGCCTGTGCAAGGCACACGGAGGAGGCCGCCGGTGCCAGACCCCAGGCTGCACCATCTCGGACCAGGGCGGAGGACACTGCATCGCACACGGCGGCGGCAAGCGCTGCACAGTGAGCGGATGCGACAAGTCGGCCCAGTTCAAGGGGCTCTGCAAAGTCCATGGCGGCTCCCGTCGGTGCCGGGTCGTCGACTGCGACAAGAACGGCCAGATTAAGGGACTCTGTCGCCAACACTACACGCAATCGGTACAGGAGAACGGCGAAGACGAGCATTATTGATTTATGAACCACTATTCATTCACCAGAGAGATGCATACACGAGTGTATGCGAGCAACTTCATGTTTACAGATCCAAAGACGACGCTGAATATAGTCATTGTAGAGTGGGGGCATCCACCCACACAAATAAAGGTACAGCCTCTCCAGAACATCCTTGTATCGGCATTAACAGAAGAGACGGCGGTTCTTTTTGTCGGAATGGATGGGCGATCCATCGTCCATGTACAGGATGAGAGAAGGAGAACCTCCGATGCCATCGGGACCATCGGCGAAGAAGCCGAGGACTCTGCGGTCGAGGAGAGTGAGCTAATCGAAAGGTTCAGTCGCGATCCGGAGGCGGATCAGAACGCCGACGACTTGGTGCTGTCGAAGGATGATTTTGACATCCTCCAGGTTGGTGATGGGTATGTTTCCGAGCTAGAACAAAGGAGTCGGATCGTTATCATGTCCACTCGTAGGCTTTCCATAGGTTGATGCCATTGCCGGCGCTGAGATCAAAGATCGTGCGAATACTCTGTGAGGATGATCTGGTTGTCCCGGACGATGACCAAGTGCGGTGGGTCCAAGAAAATTCAACTGTTCGGAAACAATTGGGTGAGGTACAGTCTCTGCCGATGGCTTCCTTCTCACCCGCAGGAGCGGGTATCCATCTTGTCTCGTCTTCTCACCCCAAACATTCACCACTTACTCGCCGGCTCAGCTCAAAACCTCCAGCGGGTAGCCCGTCCACTATCCCACTGAAACCACACCGAGAAATCAACCTCGCCTCACAGACTCCTCGAATCAAAAAGCTCATAGCGGATAGTGGCGATGATCGTGGTGGATAAAGAGTACATACGAACCTATACCAAACGATTCTCTCGTTCATTTAGTCGCGAGTTCATCTTTCTTGAGATTACTCTGCATCCGGTGATACTTCGACTTCTACGACTTCGTCGACCTCGGGATTCTTCGGCTCGGGAGTGGCTTCACCTTCCGTCTCCTCCTGGCCCTCGACGGTCTCTTCGATTTTCTTGAGCTTCGCCTCAATGAACTCGGAGATTGTCTCCTCATCCCAGCTCGCGATGCTACGAGTGTCCATGAGTGACCTAAACATTACAGCCACTTCATCCAGAATACCTCACCTGACTTCCTCCTTCTTCTCTCCTTCGTCGTCGTAGAAGATCAAGTGCGGCATCCGCGCGTTGATGTACTCGATCTCCAGCCGCTTGTGTTTTTCGGCATGGTGGTTGACAAAGTTGGCGATCTTGGGCAGACGACCGAACTTGCACGTGCAGACTTCGAGCACGACGCGCGCGTACTGCTGCTTGTGGACGAGCGCGTCGATGGCCTCGACGTCCGTGCAGCAGCGTTGGCACTTGGCGACGGCTTCCTCGGTCGCGCGCTGCTTCTCCTTGGCGATCGACTCCTCCTCGTTGTTTTTCTCATGCTGCAGACTCAGAGTCAGCGCGAGCATGTTGCAGACGCGACAGTCGAGCGTCTCGGCGTCGAATCCCTTGTCGAGGCAGTCCGCATCTTTGGCTTCCACCGCGGGCTGCTCCAGAGCTTCCGCGGCAAGCGAGCCACCAGTCGGTAGCTCGGAGTCCTGCGCAGCTACACTGCGCAACGGGGCGCCGCCTAGCGATCCCGAGACCACGAGAACGGCCGTCGCCGAGAGCAACGCGATCAGCTTCATTGGCACTTGAGCTTCGACCACGTGTGAAAGATGCAACAGTGGGCAGGTCCAGCGACGTATCGGTTTCCATACCGGTATCTCTGCGACGTGTGAGCTCCTCGACCCTCTCTAGTTCCCTTATGGACCTGCGTTATCGAATACGAGCAAAGAATGTCGAAGCAAATTCCTCGTGCTGGGTTCCGCCGAAGATGAGCCTCAAGGTACGGCCGCTCTGCGCTGCTGCACGGGCACTGGCGCCCACTGACGGGTCTTGATGCTGTGCGCCGTAGAGTCTTCTCGGGTTCGGGCCCGTCGCGGACTTATTCATTGAGTTGGACGGCGCCGACAAGCGCCCCAAGATCCGCCACCCGGCGGACAAGACCAAGGAGCTGCCGCTGTTCACGAGCGACGAGCCCGTCACCGGCAGGCTGCGCGTGGTCGTTCCTGCTGGCAAGAGAGTGGACCACAATGGGCTCAAGATCGAGATGCTCGGCGTGGTTGAGACGCCCCATGAGCGGCAGACGTTGTACGAGTTCGCCAGTCTCGTGCGAGAGCTGGAGCCGTCGGGTGGCACCGCGGCGCCGCTGGAGAACGAGACGACGTACACGTTCGACTTTTCGGCGGTAGATAAGCTCCACGACAGCTACTACGGTCGGAGTGTGCGGCTGCGATACATTCTACGAGCGACGCTGGCGCGATCGTTCACGAGTAACGTCGTAGAGGAGCAGGATGTGTGGGTCCAGTCTCTCGGCACTGCTCCAGAAATCAACAACACCATCAAGATGGAGGTTGGCATTGAAGAATGCCTCCACATCGAGTTTGAGTACAACAAGTCCAAGTACCATCTAAAGGATGTGGTCGTTGGGAAGGTCTTTTTCCTCTTGGTACGGATCAAGATCAAACACATGGAGCTTGCCATCATCCGCCGCGAGATCGTCAACAGTGGAGGGGGTAGTGGTGGCGACAAGCACAGCGACAGTGAGACGCTGACGAAGTTTGAGATCATGGATGGCGCGCCCATCAAGGGGGAGTCGGTCCCTGTCCGCTTGTACCTGTCACCTTACCCACTCACCCCAACGTATCGGAACGTCCAGAACAAGTTCTCAGTCAAATACTTTTTGAATCTGGTGCTTGTTGATGAAGAAGACCGACGATACTTCAAGCAGCAAGAGATCACGATGTGGCGGAAGTCCATCGGTGCGTGATACGAGCACTCGAGAGCTCTCATGGTGCGATTAAGTATGCAGGAATAGAACACAAACGAGAATCCATCATTTACAAAATCCACCTCAACGCGACCGAGATCGGGAGCGAGAGCTGTAGCGACGCGAGGAACTCCTTCCAGGAGAGCGTGAGCGCGAGCGTCGATCGCTACTACTGCGATGGCGCACTGGGCTTCGACTCGCACTCCGCCGTCGGTACCTGGGAGGCGAGCGCGAGCGAGATCGCGATCTCGCTCGAGGCGTCGAAGTACCGCGAGCATCACTACAAGTGCGTGTGGTTGTTGGCGACGGAGCCGTGGTCGATTGTGCACTGGTGCGACTCGTGGAGCTGCTGTTGACAGTGTTTGTCGAGTCCTTGCTACTAGGAAGAGGTGTCTCGTCGCGTTCAATGCGGAGGCGGTCTTCCTTGTACTCTTTGCCGTCAAGCTTGGTCAACACCCGCTCGAGCTCATGGTGAGTCGGAAAAGACGCCCAGGCGCTGCCTCGACGATCCACTTCAACTGCCAACACGTCGGCGACTGCCTGCAACAAATCTTTCACATCTTTGGTGGTCGCTGAAGGCGGGAGGTTCTTGATGACAACCCGATGCTGTGAACTCAAATGAGATCTTGTAGGCATCTGCGTGTTAGATGGTTCGAGCTGTGAAGAAATGCTGAGCGTCCATACCGTGGTCCGGGTTCTCCACTAAAGTGCCATAGCTTCGTTTGGAGTCGGTTGTCATCGTAGGAATAACTGTTTCGCCGACGTCCATTAGTCCTCGTGGTGGTAGTATCGCGTTGCAACAAACTAGTAGCTCACCCATCTAATGCGCGACAGGCGTCTTCAGCCTCGTTGACGGAGGAATATTCCTTCAAATTGAGTCAGGACAGGATTGAGCTCCGAGACGCCATCGATCTGCCACGAGCGCGCACACTCACGATAAGCGCGACTCCTACATCTCCCGGTGGGAACTTGATCTGCATGGACAGCACGCGACCGTACTTGCCAAAGAGCTCGTCCAGGTCCTTCTCGATCACGAGCCGCGGGAGGTTCTCCACCAGCATGCGCGCCATTTTGACGAAGGCTTGCTTGAGCTCCTCACAAGGTCAGGCACAAGTAGTGACATCTCTCTACAACAGCTCTCTTCAATAGAGATACCGATCAAGCGGTTTTAATAGAACAACGCGTTGTGCTCCTCTTAAACCCTCTTTCAGGGTTACAGATTACGCCAAGAGCGTACCCCTCTCACCAGTGAGTAATGGTTGTCACGGGTGACAGATGGCTACATTTCTTCCTGCAGGCCTCGGGCCTCCCACGGTTGCGCCTGGCGTGGCCGGTCGCACTGTCCGGCCATGGGGTGTGGAGAAAACACCCCAATGGCCTCTCTCTTGCTCCGCGCACTCTGATCTCGGTCGACGCAAGTGCCTGTTCAGCTGCACGGCGCCTGACGCGGTGACGACTTCCGACGATCGTGCAGCTGGGACAGCTCGCGCAAATCAGGCACCGCGTGCTCTCTTCCCCATGCGGAACCTGACTCGAGCGGTCGACAGTCACCCAGTACGCACGAAAGCACGCCATCGAGCGAAAAGGACCCGTCGAGCTCGGTTTACGGCCGGCGGTCGCAGCTCGCTCGCTCGCTGCCCGGATGTCGGCGGAGGAGCCGGAGAGTGAGGACCCTTCAAAATTAACGCATGGCATCACGGCGACTACCACCGACTGTACAGCTGATGAGCTCGACCAGCCACAAGCTGTTGATGTGCTGGATTGATCACTTCCGTGCTCGTCCACATGGCAGTCAACGAGCAGTTGGTCGGACCAGGATGTGGGCATCCTGGTCCGAGCCGAAGGTGACGGAATTCTCTCCGGGCAGATGCATAAATAATGCTCGTTGCCCGCACTGGAGGCCAGAGAAAGGATCGGCACCATGCCGGCAGAGATCGTGATGATGGCTGCTGGCGTTCGATTTCGTGTACTCCCTCCCGCCGAAGCGTTCCACGATGTGTGATCTGCAACTGATCCTGACACTGGCAGAGCATGAACACTAGATTTCGATGATGCGGAGAAAAAACTAGAGGATCCCGCGTTCTTGGCCGATTTGACGGCCAGGGGAATTTTGCATCAAAACCACTGTGTTGGGCTGAAATCTTGGTGTACTTTTATACTTTTACGTCTATGAATTCCTTTTGATACTGGTACCGTTTATAAGCTGAACCTAGACTTCGACGCTCACGCAGCAATGCCTTCCTGTTCTCGCTGCTTGGAGATGAGGTTGTGGTGGGCGCGGCAGTAGCCGGCCTTGACCTGACCGTTCTTGGTGCAGTTCTGGTAGCGGCAGCGGCGCGCACCGCCGTGCATCTTGCAGAGACCCTTCCACTGCGCCGACTTGGTGCATCCCTCAATGGTGCAGCGGCGACCTCCGCCGTGGAGCACGCAGTGGCCTCCGCCCTGGTCGCTGGTCGTGCAGCCAGGCGTCATGCATCGTCGGCCGCCGCCGTGGGCCTTGCAGAGGCCACGCGAGCGGATGCCCTTGCTGCAGCCTTCGACGCGGCAGAGACGCGGGGCGGACTCGCCACGGCGCTTGCGCTTGCCGGTGGTCGAGTTGGCGTTGGCGTCGCCCGAGTGCACCTCCGAGTCGGACGGGGTCGTATGCTCCGAAGGCGTGGTGACAGCCGAGGACTGGCGAGCCAGGTGCATGCCCGGGTGCGAGCTGTGGTGGTGGTGCATGGGCGCCGAGGCGGCGAGCACGGCCGAGACGAAGGGCGTCGAGTACTGCGAGTGCTGCGGCGGGTGGTGCGGGTGCTGGTGGTGGAAGCCGCCGAGGTGCGCGCGCGGGTACTGCGGCGTCGTGAGCGCCTCCTGGAGCATGCGGGCCTCGTAGAGCTCCTCGTCGACGTTGTGTCCGTTGTTGACGTTCGAGACCGTGGGCGGCACGACGAGGTGGCGCAGCGGCAGCGGGTCGATGGCGATGCCCATCGAGTCGGTCGAGGGCTTGCCGTACGAGGACTCGGCGTGCTGGTGGTGGCCGTGGTGGTGGCCGTGGTGGTCCTCCGGGTACCACTGCGAGTCGGCGCCGTAGTAGCCGTCGCGCGGGTGGTCGTGGTAGCCGCCGTGCCCGTACGAGTTGTACTCGGAGGCGTAGCTGGACTCGTAGCGCTGGCTCTGCTCGGCGTTCGTGGGCGTCGAGTCGAGCGAGCGCGAGTGGCGCGGCGAGGGCAGCGCGTAGGAGCTCGGGAGGTGCGCGCCGGCGGCCGAGGGCGGCGGCGCGTGGCGCGAGTGGTGGTGGTGCCACGAGGGCGGCTGCCACTGGCTGTTCATGGCGGCGCTGAGTGGACGGGCGGCGGCGGAGCTGGCGGTCGCGTGGAGGGGCTTGTCGGTCGGCGCGGCGTTGCTGTCGGCGACGAGGAAGAGGAACGAGATGTCGCTGTCGACTTGCAACATCCACACTAAAGCCACGCGGCGGTTGACGAGTCGAGCGGAAAGTGGATCACTTGGACGAGAGGAAGAGTGGACAGCCGCAGGCGGTGAGAGCGACTGCGAGTCTCGACGTGACTAAGAGTCGCTTGCGGGCGGCTCTGGAAAAATAGGAATGGCCAAGTGTGGAAGAACGGAGACGTCTGCGGCGGCGGGTGACAAGTTGGTCACCTCGGAGAGCGCCTCTTCCATCCCCTTTGGCAAAGACCCGGCTTGATACGGTACGGAGGCGATCTGGGAAATTCGCACGGCTCTCGGCCTGGTCGAGCCGCCCAGCTGGACCGCGCGCCCGGGAGGCGCTGTTTACCCGGCGTGATGTTTGTGAAGGGGCCATCCAGCCAGTCAGTCGCATGGCGCCCGACTCGCGCGCGAGACTCACCCATCGGCGGGGGCGAGCTCCACCGCAAAAGGGCAGGTGGGGGGGGGGCGAAAAGGGGCGATAAGGGGAGAAAACCCCCACGGGAGGATGACGGCACGAACCGACCCGGTGTTGACGGCAAAAATAACCAACAACTAAATAAAGATTCGTTCGATTTATTTCTTGGGGTGCTCTTATTTCGTTGGTGGGTTTGTTGTGTTGGGGATCTTATTCATCGGAGGGGGCGGTGGCTCTTCTTGCCGTTTGTTTCTTTTGAAAAACTCGCGACAAAACGGGCGGTGGAGTGTGGCGGAAGGCTGTTTGTTGATCGGTTTGGAGAGGGTCTGCTCGGTGACTCGAAACGGGGAAATCCCATTGCCGCTCGCTCCAACAACTAGGAGGCAGCTGGCGCGGGGCTTTTTTGGTCCGCGGCGCCGTTCACTTGAGTTTTGTATACGCGGACCCGAACCGGACAACCGAGCAAACTTACCCACGCCGCTCGCCGAGGGTTCACGAAGCGAGGCGTTTGCAGAGTGGGAGAACCACTGCGACACCATGGCCGGTCTCTACGCGTCTGGTTTCTGAAAAAGATTGGGGGCGTCGCCAACAGCTGCGACCCGCTGTTAGGTAATTTATCTGCGCCGTTTGCGTTAGTTTTTCGCGGATGGCCGGGCTTTGTCCATTACCAAGTGGCTCTTCTCTTTTCATTTCGGGTGTTTTCTGTTGGGGTCTACGAAAAGAGAGATCGGCGAAAACACGGCCATGCGACCGACGCCGTTGATGCACCGCCGGGGAGTGACCAGCGAGTCCATGATGCAAGCAGAGCTGACTACGATTCCGCCCGACAGGCGTGGATAGTGAAAACCTGTTGGACTACCGGGTAGACGAATGAAAGGACCATCTTGTGAGCTAGAATAGACCACGTGGAAGAGGCACGGTGGCGAACGGCTCGAGCCTGGGTGAGGTTACACGAAGAAGAGAGGAAGTTAAGGACCCTGCCGGGCCGGCAGGGTCTTGATCTTTGTCGAGGGGCTGCCAAAGTATTTGGAAATAGACTCATTGTTTTGTATTTGAATAGAACTGGAGCGAAAACCTATCTTCCCATCGGTGGATGAGAAAAAAATACCATCATCATGCTGAGCGAGACCGACGGTCTCACGTGCGGTGGGTGAGTTTCTTCGACGGTCGTACCTTGACGCAATTTCTCGCCAGATATTGGTGGGTTCTGCCAGAACGTAACCCTACGCTTGAGTGGCGTGGCCATGTGTCTGCCACAACGACGGCGCAGAGACGGACTCGAGAGGTTGCGGCTTGCCCCGAGAGGAAGTTATCATCCATGCTGAAAATCATCCTCCTCCTCTGCAAAACCAACGAAAGAGCCAGTTTGTTGACATGAATATGAGGGCCGAGAGTTGTTCAGCCAATCGGATCCGGGATCTTCACTTGAGCGGGACACTTCAACGAAACGATCGAGATCAGGTTGGACCTGCAATCTTCCGTCGCAGTGATCTCATTTGACGTGGGGCCAGATTCCCAGAACCAGTGTGCCATCAGGCTTTGCTGAGACCGTGAGCGATCCGCATGGCTCGCTCAATGTACTAAACCGAGGACCAATAAATACCTACCGTACTGTACCGTGAATCAACCCACGCGCAGCGTTACTTCGAGGGCTGAGCATGAAGCAAATGAGGCTGCGTCACTCGACCAGGTCGATGCGTGGAGATCCCTCACCCAAAGAACGGGAAGCACGCGATCTCAGACAAGGTTGCTGATATTAACTCGCTTCGCCCATTACTATCGGCTCGAGGCGTTCCCAACACGAAACGGCAGACCCGAAGATCGGGTGCCACCCGCATTTGTCATCCAGGATCTCGATTATGGGCGGAGTTTACTCCACGGGGAAAGCCTCTCGTGGCTCGGAATGAACTTTGGCCTTTCGACCCCAGAGAGAGGTGGAAAACCCCACAAGTGGGATGCTGAAGTTGAAATTCGGTTAGGATTAACCCCGGCGCGACGACACCCGGGAGGGTTGTGGATAGGCGAGAGACTGGAAGTCCACTGAAATGGTCCTTTGTCCCAGACTTCGGAGAGGAACCGGAGTAATGAGCCACTTGTTGGGAACTTTGTGGTTCTTGAGGCTAGGACACGCCAAGATCGGCGCCGTCTCTTATCTAAGACACGGCGTTCGAGTACACCGAGTCGTCACCCACCGATAAGGCTGCGGATAGGCGGCTGGAGGGGGTCCACTTGGCGTCGCTATGCATGGCTGCGGTTGACTCACATGAGAAAACTCCTGCTCCCGCCCAAGCAAACTCAACGGATCTTCTCGGAATCCTCAGGCCGCTGAACTGACCACCATGAGGCAGGGAATGAAGCATAAATATGGATGAATACCACAATTGACGTGCAGAGGACAAACCTATGGCAGACTCAACACACTTTCGTAGAGGGCAATCAAGTCGAGTGGACTGCAGGTACAGTACCGAACATATCTCTCGCTATTACGCAACGTCTGATCGCGTCCTGAACGCGATCTATTGCGTGATGATACCGCACAAGGTGCTGATCATCCAGGTGAGGCGAACGTCGCGGCGGCGCCGGACTTGCGACGACGCGCGAGCCAGCACTCAGCGCTGGATGTTGGGCCTCGTGGCCACGGCCTCTACTGTATGAGCGTTGTTGGAGAACCTGGCCACTACAAGTTCTAGTCATCGCACCTACGAAATCTGGGGTCCTGGCGCCGTGGCCCCACCAAGAGCTCTGATCGGAGCACCGTACGTACCGGTACATTGCAAGGGAGTCCCATGCAACGTACGTACCGTACTGGCAATGTACAGTACAAGATCCCTTGACGGTCTGGTCAACTTGATCAGATCTCTCTGAGTTGAAGTTGAAAGCCTGGTCAAACGAGACTCGAGTAGGGGCTTCTATTAAAATTAAGCCCACTATTCAGAGCGTAACCCTCTCAGGCTCTAAAACCGGTATTTCTTCAGTATTCCGTGGTTAACAGAATATGTCGGTTTTAATAGAATCTCTTCCTCACCGCGCCATTTTTCGCGGGGACCTTTTGAACAGCTCACCGCCACCATGGGCGACGACGTCGTCGAGTGGACGCTCTCACTGCGCGAGATCTTCCAGGACGCGCTGCTCGAGGCCATCGAAGAGTCGCAGTTCCACGCGCCCAAGCAGCCCGCCGGTCGCGGAGCCGCCGCCGACGCGGCCGCCGACGAAGAGACCCGCGAGCGCGACGAGCGCGCGCTGGAGCCGGCCGTGCGCCGCCTCGAGCAGCTCTACCGCGCCGAAGTGGGCGACGGCGATGCGCTCGCGGAGGAGCACTTTGCGCTTTTCTTGGAGGAGATGTGGATCGCACTCGGCCGTGTGCTGGTGGCGCCCAAGCTGCACGTGGTCACGGTCGGCACGATCGCGACGCTCGTGGGCTTGTTCCTGCGCCTGCCGAGCGTACGGCCAGCCGGAGATGGTCAAGATGCCGCGGACGCGAGCGAGCCAATGCAAGCGGAGGAGAAGAGCAAGAGCGAGCTGCGCGCGGAGCTGCTCAGCCGGCTCATCGAAGCGACCAAAGTGGACGACAAGAACGTGCGGCTGCGCGCGTGTCAGATGCTCAAGCTCATCTTGAACAAGCTCGAGTATATTGAGTGCGTGGGCTAGCATCTCAAGAGACTGCGCTGTGGATGCTTACGGATGTTGTGGTTTGCACAGAGAGGAGACGTTTGGGCGTTTGCGGAAGGCTATGATACCGCGCGCCAATGACAAGCTCGCGGTGGTGCGCATTCAGTCTGTCTACGTGCTCAAGCGACTCCAAGATAGCGAAGATCCTGCAGACGAGGCCACGGCGGAGCTTGTACGACTAATGGTGTCGGACCCGAGCAAGTACGTTGCGGACGAGTCCTCTGGTGGCGATGCTTGCAGTGATGGTCGTGGTCCCTTTTGCGTAGGGATGTTCGCAAGATCGCTCTCCAGAATGTCGCTGTCACCAAAGTAACCTACAGAGATCTCGTCATTCGGATCCGAGACGTTAGCGACGAGGTTCGAGTCGCAGCGTTCAACGTGTTCCGTGATGCAGTGCAATTCAAGGACATTCCCATCAACGATCGTGCCCAGCTGCTCGACCAGGGATTACAGGATCGTTCTGTTGCTGTGCGCTCTGCCTGCGAGCAAATGCTCGTGGACCGTTGGCTTCCGGACAACAACTATTCACCGTCGAGATTGTTACGTGCCCTCGACGTCGAGCACTTCGCCACCCTCTGCACGAAAGTATCGAAGCTCCTGATCAAGTACCACATCTCGAACCATCCTCTCGAGCCTGTGCTACCTTGCGTCTCGGTAACTGACTTGCTGACGCTGCAAAGCGATTCCGACTCGTTCGCTTCCGACGTCAAAGAAGCGCTAGACGGACCTAGTGTCTTCTTTTGGCGAGAGCAGTGCGTTTACTTCCAGGACGAGAAAGATGAAGAGAAATTGGCGGGACTTTTACCATCAATATCTGATTACATCAAGGTTCTTGCATTCGCAGGCGCGATCGGGGGAGAGGATATGATGTTCGTAATGCAGCAGCTTCTTGCTCTCGGCCGCTCACTTGACTTCCAAGATGAGTATGGTCGGCGTATGCTGATCGAGGCGCTCCGTAAGTGGTGTTTCTAACCGTTTGCGATGCTGGGCACTAACACAACAATTTTATGAAGGCAAGCTCCTCGGTGACACTTCGCTCGATGCACGACTCACGTCAGGTGTTATGGAGCTGATGGCGAATATCTACGCCGTCGGCCATGCCCAAAATGACTTCGTTCGCGTCGTAGCGGAGATCATGTCGGACTTGTACGACCCAATGGATGCCGAACGCACGGACCGAGACGACGACCCACCTGCTGGTGGGATGACAGAGGAAGAACTTGAAGCAGCCACGCGACGTTTTGAGGAGCTCGAGGCCCGATTGGACAGCCTTGAGTATGAATCCGATGAATATTTGGTGGTGCAGAAGGAGATGGAAGAGCTTGAAAAAATGCTCCAAGACCCGAAGGTTCTAGCCTGGTTGCGATGTCTCGAGATTCTCTCCCAACTGCTGAAACTCACCAACTACAACCTCAAGCACCCTGTGATCTCTGGTGTCGGTCGGTACATTCTTCCATCAATCGAGAGCGACATCCCCGCAATAAGAGAGACTGGAATGGAGTGTTTGGGCTTGTTCTGTCTGCTGGATCGCCGAGTTGCCGAGCGGCATCTAATCGTCTTTTGGCGAGCTCTTAACACTGCAGATGAGGAACGAGAGGTCAAGATGAACTGCATTCGCGCAATCATGGATATGGTCTTCAGCTTCGCCAACCTTACTCCACAAGTGATCGTCTCCCCTGAAGTTAAATCTGAACCTGCTCAAGACAACAATGATGATGACGCTGAGCGCAGCGAAGAGGCTCCAGCTATAACTACCGAAACCCTCGAGCTCAAGACAGTTTTCATGGGACTTGCTCAGCTAGCAGCAGCATCTCATGATGATCTTGACGTTCAGGCGACGATTGTTGAAGGCTTCGCCAAGCTGTTCTTGATGCACCGTGTGAGGTATCCGCCGGTGCTTGCGTTTTTACTCGAGACATTTTTCAGCCCCCGACTTCAAAAGGTTCAGCTGTTAAGTGAGCACGGGTACCAGGCACGCGCGCTACAACTCATGAGCGTCTTTTTTCCAACTTTTGTGAAGGCCTCGACCACAAACTGCTCGCTGTTTGAAGAAGCGTCAATCTATCTTATTCAGAAGAGCATCGAACAGCATGAACCCAACGATGACGCGCGCATCGCTCTGAACCAGCTTGATCTCGTCACGTGTAGCAAGTACATTCTTCACTTGCTAAGCCACTCAGACGATCCTCCTGAAGCAGCACTCAAGAAATCGGACGGTGACGATGGCCGGCCAACCGATAAAGCTATGTCGTCAATCAATCAGCGCTGCGCACACCACAACCGTGTCGCAATCAACATGTGCGTCGAAGTCCTTGCCTTGGAAGAAATCCGGTCTGGCACACCCAAGATTGATGCGACTGAGCTCGACGCTCGACAGAAGCTGCTGGCCAAGCTACTCGTCCTCGCAGACGGAATTTCGGCAGTGGAACCTCGCTCTGCATTGCTTTTGCTGGCCCTCTTGAAGGAAGTCACTGCAAAATGTTTTGGTTCCCAGCGCGCCGTTGCCAAAAGTCTAGAGTTGCTTCACAAGCGGCTGGCTGCTTCGTACGCGCTTGGTCGCCGACAACTCGGCAATTCGGCGGCGGGGGAGCAGGTCATGGAACAGGATGAGGTTTGGGCCAAAGAACGCGTCGAGGAGAGAGCGAAGGTTTTGCGGACTGCTATCAAAGAGTGCTCAACGAGTCGCAAGAAAGTTCGTCGCTCGTCAGCCAGCGCGAATCGCTCCACGGCGACCGGGCGGCGATCTTCAGCACGTGATGAGTCGGATGATGAATCGTCCGAGTTCGACTCGGACGCGTCTAGCTCCGACGAGGGTAGCGGAGAAGACATGGAGGAAGAGGAGACCAACGCCGAGAAGCCGGCACCGCAGCGCCGGTCTTCACGGCAGAGCACATCTCAAGCCGTCACTCGGATGCGAGCAATGAAGATCGCGCTTGATGATGAGGATTCGGAAGACGAAGAGGAGGAAGACGAAGAAGATGAAAGCGGTGATGACAATGACGAAGAGGCCGAGGGCGAATCCGACGCAGAGAAAGCCGAGGAAGAAGAAGAGGAGGCGGACAAGTGATCGGTGAGGATTAGTGCATTGGGAAAACATGATGAGTTAGTTTTTACGTGTTCCAGCCCCCTGTGACGTCTGAGCGCTTCTCCGCAAGACTGCTGTGCCTTGTAGATTCACGGCAGGGGCTCACGGCAGCGGCTCGTTTCAGTTTCATTACATCTCCGAGCGGTCACGTCGTAATATTACTGTTCGGTGAGCTCCTTGTCGTGTGCTGCGCTTACCAACGCCTCTCTCTCGTCCAGGAGCTGCTTCTCGAACGCTCGAAGTTGCACAAGGAAGCCGCTATTGGGCTTCACTTGTGGGCGGACGCTCTTGATTTGTTCAAGCGCTGCGTCCATGCTCATCTGACGACGGGCCATCAAGAACGCGACGACCATACTCGCTGACCGACTACGTCCGACGAAACAGTGAACCAGCACGCGACCGCCTCCAGAGATCGCCCTGCGTGTGTGGAGCTCCACGTATGAGCTCGAGTCTGCCCAGTACCAAGGCATCAGTTGTCGCACCGGTCGATGAAAGCGATTCCCTCAGGAAGGACGTCGTCGAGCCGCGAACTTGGCAAATCAGCCAACGGCAAACGAAGAGACTCGAATTGATCTGGAAACCTGCGTAGCAACTCTCTCAGCTTGGATTGAAAAAGGCAGAAGAAGCTCTGGTAGAAATCGTACAAGAGAGGAAGACTCGAGGCGACGCACAGCACGTGCGTGATCCCTGCAGCTTTCAGCGCCTCCGCGTTGGACGCCGCACCGAGCGAGCCAATGTAAAGCCCAGGGACGACGAGGATCTGCTCAATGGGAATGATGACCACTGGGTCAGTGACGCCACCAATGGTCGTGAGGTCTCAACTGCGGACACGAAACCGGGAGGTTGTCGTAGTTCTCGAAGCGCTTCACCATCAGCAGCTCGCGGAACTTGCGGAAGGTCGACGGCCGCGACGATTGATCTGCTCTGTCAGCGCGGTCGCCGCAATTCTCGTCCGTCTCCATCGTCGCCAATGTTGCTGATCCCATCACCAGACCACAAGATCGAGTCTCGCGGTGATGCGTCAACAACTCTTTGTGCGGGTGTGGTTAGTCTCACAGGTTCTGCCGCATCAGTACGTACGGCCTCCGTTGGGCGATCTTGAAGAGCCCCCAGGATGCCCCTTGCGCTCGGCTCGCTCGTGTGGGAGAAATGGCGAAGCGACTGGTACATGGGGCAGGTCGTGGCTGTTGAAGAAGAGGACGATGACGCAAGAGGCGACGGGGAAACCGATCACAACGTAGTGCGAAAGGTGACTCGCGTCCGGATCCACATCCACGGCGAGCCGGAGACGCGCGACAAGTGGTACGAGCCGACGAGTGCCAACCTCATTGAGCTCGTTCAAGTCGACACGAAAGAAACGGCCATCGGCACGTTCCCACAAGCCGGAGACACGGTGGAGCTGCTCGTGATGGATGAGCCGCTCGCACGTGCGTCGCCACGCGAGCTCGCCCTTCTCACGGGAGTCGTGCACCGCGTTTGTCCGGCTCGTGACGCATCCATCGTCGACATGGAAGACCCATTGAGCAGCTCGGTCGATGCGAGGCGACGCGTCTGCGTTAGCAATGGATACGTGAGTGCCCCCACTCCCACGCGGGATTAGTCCACGTGAAACTAACGAGCGCTCGTGTGCCTCTCTCTCTCACACACTTTCAGATTCGTGTCATGCTACCGAAATGATCACTGGCGCCGTCGTGCAGCGAGAAGATCGTCGAGGCTTTTCTTCTCTCTCACCAGTAGAGCTGGGGCGTTTGTGTCTACCAAAAGAACGCATCTCCTCTGCTCCCATGGGAGTCCGTGCACGTAGAAAGGCCTCTGCCTCGTTAGCACTACAGGTACGCCCATCCACTCGGCGAGCCTCCGCATCCAACTCCGTCGATGGTCTCATTTGCCCCCAGGGGCACCTCGAGGTCGTCACTCCGACGACCCACTGTTGCCCAAAATCGCACTTAAGTGGATTTGTTACGAACCGATATAAGAACCTCGTTACATATGCCCTCGTCAGCCGGTCGGCTTTTTCGAGACGACCATGAGCTGCTGAGGAGCGATGGTGTGGAAGGGGCTCATCGACTCGCCGCCGGACCAGAGCGAGACGCTGCGGCGCCTCCAGGAGATCGAGGCCGTGCTGCAGGTCTGTCGCGACGGCGGCGACTGGGAGGTCGCGCTGCACGCCGACCACGACGCCATGCTCCACGAGCTCTGGGAGCTGCTGCTCGACGTCGTCTGCTCGCCGCTCTGGCTGCGGATCCGCGCCGCCGAGCTGCTCAACGTCTGCTTCACGCTGCGCAACGAGTACTTGCGCATCGACCGCTCGCAGGCCACGTGGCTGCGGTCCATCGTGAGCTCGTCCTGCCAGATCCTCGACGAGCTTGACCCGCGCTCGCAGGCGCAGGCCACCGACCTCTTTCACTGGATGGTCTTCCTCGAGCACTTGCTCTTCGCGACGCAGGACTCGCAGCTCTTCCACCGCGCCGTCTTCCAGCACGCCACCTACGCGAGCCTGCTCACGAAGATGGTCAAGTTGCTCGGCAAGAGCTCGACGCAGCTCTTTGCCGCGACCACGATCTGCCTCGCGGCGTTCCACCGCCATGAGCTTCAAGCGCTGGAAGGAACGAAACAAGACGACAAGCCACGCACGTCGGTGCTCCTGGACGTCGTGCTCAATGACACGGCCGAGCGAGAAGGCATCGAACACGTCGGCGGCGCGCTGCTCCACGTCATCAACTCGTGTGGGTACCCGTGTCCGGAATACCGACTGAGTCCGCTACAAGACGCCATTCAGGTGAGCTGTTCAGCTTTGCGAAGTCTTTCGAGAGTAGCTGTGGCATTCTAACGGGTGATTTTTGTGGTAACTAGCTTTTGGTGGACATTCTATTGCACGACAAGGTCTCCAAGGTCGTCTACATCAACGACTTCAAGGTGTTGATCGATATTCTGTTGCGTGAGTGCACCGATCTGCCGCTCGAGGACGATTTGCGCACGTCGTACCTCATCCTGCTGGACGTAGCGATCTCGTCGCCGCTGTATCTGGACGCACAAAGGTATCGCAAAAGTGAGGTGTTGAAAATGCTAGAAGAATTGCTGGTCTCCGGAATGGCAGAGGACTCGGCGGTCCCCGATGAAGTCACCCATCTTGTTAACCGTATCCTTATTGACCGCATTGACCGACTAGATTGAAAGTAGGCGCTGAGCTAGTGAAATTTTGGGATATAATATCAATGTCGTAAAGTCGTACTGTTACAAAAAGAGAGAATACTGCTGACAAGTGCTAGGTGGACAGAAGGCACGCCGAACATAGCGACCAAATCACCGCTTGAGAACGTCGTCCAAAAGCTTTAAGGCAACTGGAGTTGCTCCACGGAGTTGTAGCCATTCCGAGATTATGGTTCGCGCCTGGAGCAATGGGGAGGGATCTTTAGATCAATGACGAATAGACATCATCACAATAAACGCTTCCTTACCGTCTCAGATGCCCTGGTCGGTGCAGTGAAGAGAACGAGAAAGAGGAACAACAGAGCGTCTTTCGTGTGCTTGGACCAAAGAAGAGCCGTCACGACACATCGTGAACGCTCGTGCTCGGCACACCCAGCGACAACGAGGGTGTCTATCAATGCTGGGACGTCGCTCGGAGCCAGATTGTAAACCCACGAGGTGAGGAGCTCAGCGACCTACAGCATTTCAATGAGGACTTAAGTCAACAATCGGGCGCAAATGGAAAGGACTCACTGAACGTACAGCATCTCGCCCACGCATTTCTCGGAATCGAAAGTGCGCCCCGTGCTGTATCAGAGTATCCATGGTCTCGACGCTGTAACCGTTGACGGCAGCATACACCAGCGGGGTGTGCGAATTCTAGAAGTCCAGGACATCCGTCAATCTAAGCTGAGGAAACATGCCAATCGAAACAGAAGATTGAGCATACCCGGTCGAAGAGATTGATGTTGGCGCCATGATTCGCGAGCGTCGCGATGGCATGGGGACAGTGGTGCTGCACGGCCAAGTGGTAAGGCGAGTAGCCGGTCGTAGGTGAGCATCGGTTCCCGTCTGCGTTGTGCTCTAGCAACAAGTCTAGTATCGAGTCACACTCGAAGGACTTGCACGCCACATGGAGCGCGGTCTCGCCATCATCGTTCTCGGAATCCACTGGTACGCCTTTCCGCAGCAGCGCCAGCGTCACCTGCTTGGCGTCGTATTCGATCGCCAGGTGGAAGAGTTTCCCGCTGACGTGCCGCCTCTCATTTAGATCACTGGTCAGCTGCATCACTGGCTCGTAGAGCAAGTCGACGACTGACTCCGAGTCGTGACATACAGCCGCACGGAGAGCTCGCTCCTACAAGTCAGACGGGTGAGGCGTTGACCACAGGATACGAAGCAGGAACTGGCCGCTTACCCCTGTGAGTCGTATGAGGTCCGGATTCCGCTTGATGAGCAGCTCCACGAGGTCAGCGTAGCCGTGTTCAGCGGCGATGTCGAGCGTCGAGCGACCGCTCTTGTCGGTCGAGTAGACATCGGCCCCGTGTGCGAGCAGCAGCTTGACGTGCTTGATGAGCCCGTCATCGAGGGCGAGCAGCAGCGCCATCTCGCCCACCTCCGTGTAACTGTTGACGTCGGCCTTGTACTTGAGCAGCACCTCAAGCGTGGATGTGTCGATTTGGTCGTACGACGACCGGTCTCGTACAAGCTGCCGTCGGTATCGGGCGAGCTGGATACAAGACGACGAGTGTAAGCCCCACGAACCGTTTCGGCCCAGTCTGTCAGGACTCACGGCAACAGGCGACGCAATGTCAATGCAGTGCGACCGTAGCAGTGGGATGGGCCGCATTTTCTCCATGCAGACCCGAAGGATGTCGATCTGGAGAGGCGTGAAGCCTCCTTCGTCGCGAGCTTCGAGGTCGGCGCCGTTCTGCAGCAGGAACGCGGCCGACTCGGCGTGGTTGCGCCACGCGCACAGGTGCAGTGCGGTCGAGCACTTGAGGCTCTGCTGGGTTGGCCACACCGAAGAGAGTGGGTTAGATGGGTCTAGGCGTTTTGGCCCGAGCTACGTCTAGGTCGTGAGACTCACTTCGTGGCGGTCACTACAGTTGAGCAGCGCTGGGTGTCCAGCCAGCAAGCGTCGCAGCTCCTCGACGTCGCCGGCGTCGGCGGCCTGGAGCCACGCGCGGCGGGTCTCGGGCGAGAGTTGGTCCATGACTACCACTGATTCTACTTGTCACGCGTGACGCGAAACCTCAAGTGGCAGGCGACGACCAGCCAGAAGCGCTTCTCTTCCTCCGGGAGGTGGCGAACGCCGTGGCACGACCAGCTCCCCTTGACGACGAGCCGCCTCCCGCTGCCCGAGAAATGGGCGGCAGGAGAAGAGCCCCTTGCTTGGAAGCTGGGGCCGGACGGCGGACAGCGGAGAGCTGCCGAGCGGATACTGTACGCCAGAGGGCAAGGGTTCCATATTCCGAAACCGCGCATAGAACGGCGCGCCGTGTTTTAAACCAGGAAACACCAAAACCTGGCTCATCTCCGCCTTTCTCGCCAAACTATCTCGGGCTCTTCTTCCGTTGAATGCGATTGCTTGTGTTCCCCCCCTTTGACCCTACGCGTCGAGGGGTTTGCTGTGGTTGTTTTGATGGGCGCTGTCCTCTGATCCAACGTCGCGTTTCGTACGACTCGCTTGCGGCTTGATCACGCACTCGAGGGCTCCGCAGACGCGCCACCAAGTCGCGGTTGAAGCGATCTCAGCGGGAAGGGAACGAGCCATTCTTTGCATTCCACATGCTCTGTCGACACTTTCGATGGTGCCATCTCCCTGCGCGTGGGCGCTGCGCTTCGAAAGATCAACAGGCGGCGCACGCACTAGAGAGCCGCTGACGATCGAAATTGGAGAGAAGAGTTCGAGCCGCTGGAACGGCCCTCGAGAACCGGCCCAAGATCGAAACTCCTCGACGCCGCGTCTGCCCAAAAGGGTTGACAATTTTCTTCGCGCCCACGCATCATTGTGTCAGTCGGCAGTGTCAATCAGATCAAGTCGAGCGATCACGGCGTCGTGGCTTGGTGTCCAATGGTAGTCGGGTTGTGGACTCTAACGCCCGAAAAGTACAGAGACGAGGGCTTGCTACTCCGCGGAATGGCTTCACCGTGGTGCTCGAGGTTAACATCCCCCAAAATGGAACAGAGGAGACACCGAGCAAGCCAGCGGATGCCCCTTAGTCACAGCTGGGGGTAAATGATCGCATCAGTTGTGGACAGCTGGCCATGGTAGGGCAGGGTATGCCACTTGAGAGGTGCTCTTGGTAGGGCGTCTATCAACTCTACTTGATTGATTTGCACGAGGATCAATGTTGGCAGAGCTCAGAAGGGATGTTAGTTCTTCCGCCACGACTTGCTCTACGGTACGAGTGACCGCGACGGCGCAATCTGCCGTGGCGTGCGTTTCGAACGTCCCTTCGCTTCTTCTCGCGATTCTCGCACCTCTCGTATTCAGCTGCTCGCTGCCAGTGGGTCACTGGACCTCTCCAGCTCCTTGGTGCAACAATAGTCCAGCAATATGTACAGAAGAAGTCGTCATCCACTGCCAGTGCGAGATGCAAGTGGATGCACAGGCCCATTCCCTCGCAAGCCTGGCTGAAGTCGCGCACGATAGCGCTAGCGTCATGGCGGAAATCGGTCGACGGTGAGCTGCTCGTTCCGTCTGGTAAATTGCTCTGTTTGAATTTGGATGAGACGGTCGAAACTGCCTACGTGCGCATTTGAAGTAGGGGGGGGGGGGGGGGGGGGGGGGGGGCGAAAGGTTATGGGTTCCTCCCAAAATTCTCTGTCATTGAAGAAAAAGAGTGACGATACACAGTCTCGTCACAATACTTCAGCCAGAGCAACAAATCCTCAGCGACTTCGGTGGTGTTCTCCGTGGAATGCCCCTGCGCATGAATCCAGGTTCACTGGTGCTGGTACGTACAGGTGCGGGGCGGTGGCACCCTTCTCTGTCGCAACAGGGATCATGTTGAAGCGCTGTTCTCGAAGAAAGTGATTCCTGGCGTTGGGTACCAAACAGACCAAAGAATTGCGCTCCGAGTTCGCAGAGAGAAAACCCGCACAAATGCGACCGTGCAGAGGCCCCTGGATGGCGTTACAATGAGTATCTGCACAGAAAGATCTCAGTAACCCCACGGAATTCTTCTTAAGGGATGGATCTATTAGTGTCCGGGTTGTGCAGGCCATAGTTGCATCCAGCGACATCCCGAGATTCCCGACAGGGCACTGATTGGTGTGACCTTGGCGGAGTATTGAGGTGCCGGCACATAACCGTGCCAACTCGGATCTGCATCGTGTTGCATCACGTGATCTCCGGCCGACAGATTCTGGTCCAGTCGCATCACGCTACAGTCGGTGCCACACTCAGAACCGCCGAACACTGGCGACTCGGTCCAAGTGGCCAGCGCCGTGAAGTCGATCGGGCGTACTTACTTCTATTGACAGCTCTTTCCGCCAGGCACGTTGTGAAACGGTCGAGAGGGTGGATTGGATCTTGCGCTGAGAGGGCGATGGGGACTGGATCTGGACGTACGAGCGAACTGGCCATCGAGAATAATAAAAGCAAGTGGACCACGGCCCGTCAGAACTCGAAACCAATTCAACCGCAAACTCGGTGTGTTTTCATGCGGAAGATCCAACTCTCTCCCCAAGAAGACCATCGCCGTGATCAGAGTCGCCGACCATGGAAAAGAGTCCGGAGAGTGGTTTGGGGCCCCGTCAAGTGAGCGTTTCTGTACGAATCAACCGGTGCAACACCTTGAACAAGGGTCCACCACGCGTGACTCGTCTTGACTCAAATCTCGAGAGGAGCTCGGCATGATCGGCAGCGAAACCCCCGAACCAAGCGGGGTTTAGGGTCGAAAATATCGAAGCCGAAGCCTGTCGTTGTTGTCTGTTCGATCTTTCTGAACCCCTAACCACGTTCGGTCGATACACCAAAAAAAGCTACTTTCTGATGAAAGATTGGGCGGAGCACTTACTTGCCTTACCAGCTCACGTGGCACGCGTTGCGCCACGTGAGCTCGCTTCACTTGAGCTAAGACACCGACCACCGGAGACTAAGGATTCGCTCATCACGATGTTGTCAAGTCGCGGTAGCTGTACGTCTCAGAAAGGTCGGACTCGGCTGGACGCACCAGCTCTTGGTCTTCGTTGCAAACAGTGGCGACAAAAGAATCAGCGCTTCCACTCGCGTTAACTCTTCTCTCTCTATGAATGCAAACCTCCTATCTATAAATCGAGATGCTCAGACGAGAGCAATGTGCACCGGGCTAGGCTGCATGGCAAACCCCACGCCGATCAGTGAGGTATCATTACAGGTCAACTCGTTGGGACTTGCGTGGGCTTGGTGGTCTTACACTGAATCGCAGATGATCTTTCCGCTGGATCGGGCTCTGGATCTCAAGGTCGTCGTCGTCGATCCCAAACTCATCGAGAGAGTCGATTTTTGTCGACACTTCCAGGTACGGATTTTGGTCGACTGGTCGAAAACGGTAACCCGTGAAGACGAAGAACGTCAGTGCTGCTCCTTCAGCCACAACAACCGAGAGCCACGTCGCATTGTACGGCAGTGATGCTGCGAGTAGAAAGAGCGCAATGCGCGTAACGTAAATATACGTCACGACACTGACGTAGAAGGATCGGAACTGTACGAGCTTCTGGAGATTGATCTGTGACTTGCCGTCCGTGAATGCCGACTGGCGGAGTGAGCGAATCGACCACACGATGGGGAACAGAATCGCGAAGCAACACAAAATATCCATAATGTGAAGCACGTCTCGCCAATTTGTCCACCTGCGTGTGCCAACAGAGCTTTCCTCAGTCACAATCACGGCTGTGTTGCTGAGCACCTGCAAAACGAGCACGATGGAGATAATCGATTTGTCCCGTCGAGACAAATGGGCCTTGAGTAACGACCAGCCGGTGCCGATAAGAAGAATCACTACGAAGAGCATAACGCCCTTTAGAAAAACGAAGACGTAGTACACAGCTGTCCAGCTTGTGAGGGTGTCGCCGTGGCTCTTCATGTAGTAGTACCGCATAGACTCGGCGAACAATGAGATGGTCTTCAGCACCACCAACACAGACATCATGTGATGGATATGATGGATCTATCAGACACGCCATAGACGACATGAACTCTTCAGTCCGCGAAAAACAACTAACAAAACCAAAGAAACTAGGGTGACACTTACATGCTTCTCGTTGGATCGAAGATAGCGTACCCATGCGATCGCAGCAGTGAGAAAAGCAGCATCAAAGAATAAATACACCGTCGGCAAAAGCGAGTCGCCAGCACTCAAATAGTTGCCGCCTGGGTTTCGGAACTCTGCTTCCATCTATGCACCAGGCACCTTTCGTCAGCGATAGTAGTGTAAATCCGTGAGGAGCATTCGAACACTAACATCAAAGGAAACTTTCAAGCCTTCGGTGCACTGGGAATAGAAAACATAGTAGAATCCAGGACGGGGCTGAGCATGTGCGTCGACTAACACGGGTGCATCGTTCTGCTCCGGCTCAGGGCCGACCGTGTGAGCGACGACCCACGTCTCTTTGTTCGTGAGGTCGACATACAGACCTTCGGTGCGGTTCTGAAGCAAGCATGTTGGTTCGGGCTGGCTCGACACGTCTTCGTCGCCATTCTCAATATATGCCATCGTATCCCATAGTTTGGATTCCTGTACACAAGCAGCGAGTCGAGAGAGAGAGAGAGGAAGTGGTACAGCAATTAGTCGAACGGCCAGGGGAAGATCTCTCGCAGCGTTGAACGAACATGAACGAAGACGAGCCCAGCCAGGATCTCGTTTGTGGGCTTTTTGAGACTCGGATCTTTGAAAGAGAACGAGACGCCGCTCACGCGCAGCTCCATCGCCGCATGCGGCGCGAAGCCGAAGCGTTCCAATAGGAACTCGGCGCGGTCTTCGTCGCGGAAACGCCAGTTTTGCCGCATTGCCGAGGCCGTTTCGAGCAGAAAAGCCACCGATAGAACGAGCGCGACGGCGCGCACCGGCGAGAGAGTCGTCGTCGCTCGCCGCGCCGTCCCCATGGCGCGAGGGAGCCGCGTCCGCGCCATCATGCCAACGCCCGATCGCTGCTTCGAGTGGCCAGTTGTTTTCGTCTTGGTCATGGGAGAAGCGAGGGGCGATCAGTCGGAGTGATGGTCAATCAGTTTGTATCAAACTGGCAGTCAGTTTGTATCGCAACAATGGGTACACTTTGGGAATTTCTGCGACGTGTGACGGGGGGAGGGAGAGGTTGGCTCTATTTACATTTGCTTGATTGCTTCCAGCCCGACGAGATCCAGGCCGCGTTCGAGAATGGCGTGGGTCGCAGCGCAGAGCAGTAACCGCGAGTCTTGCTTTGCGTCGCCTAACACGCGGCACTTTTCGTAGAAGGCGTGGAACTGGCCGACGACGCGGAAGAGGTAGTCGCACAAATAGTGGGGGTGCAGATGCGTCACGGCAGCCATCACCTCGTCATCAAACTGGGACAATAGCAACACTAGCTCGCGCTCGGCTGGCTCCCAGTCTTCGGAAGCATGCACCAGCATGTCTCGTGCCTCCGGCTGTAAACGGAACACTTCTCGCCACTCTTCGACACCTCGAAGACCTGGATGCTGGTCACGTGCTCGGCGGAGGATTCCGTTCAACCTAGCTGATGCGTACATGAGGTAGACACCAGTGTTTCCTTTCAGGTTCAGCACATTGTCGAAGAGAAACTTGTAGTTGCGCTCACGCTGCTGTGCCAGATCAAAGTAGCGTGCAGCAGAATCACCAATGCGTTGGTTCAGTGCGCTAGCGGAGTCACTCGACAGAACCGAACGGCGCTGGCACTCCGCACCCACTTCGTTGAGCAGATCTTCCAAGAAGTCGAAGGCGCCATTCCTTGAACTGAGCTTGGTTCCATCCTTGCCCAAAACAAGCCCGAACCAAGCATGTGTCAGCTTGATCTCCTTACCGTCGCGTTGTAACCATCCGGCACGCTTTGCAGCCTCGAACAAGTGCTGGAAGTGGAGCTGCTGGCTTTGATCCGTGATGTATACAATCTCATCGTACTTTGTCTCGTCCACACCAGGAAAACCAAATATCCGGGAGTGCAGGCATGCCAGGTCGACAGTGGCGTACAGAAAGCCCCCATCCTGCTTCTGGATGATCATCGGTGGTTTGTCTGGGCCATCAAGGAAGATGCACAAAGCTCCTCGAGATTCTTCAGCTAGGCCACTTGCCTTGAGTTGTTCAAGCACATCCGGAACAAGTTTTAGGTAGGTGGACTCCCCACGTTCGGTGACTTTGACGCGAAGCCGGTCAAAAATTGCAGTGAATGATTCTTGGCTGACCTGGCATGCTCGCTTCCATGTTTTCTCAACAACCGGGTCAAGTTTGCCGCTGTCGGAGCCACCAATACGCTGCAGTTGGATGACAACGTCGTCGACTTTGGCTTTGAACTCGACATCATTATTCGCGATTCTCTTCTTCCCCGACTCGTAGTACTGGCCCAATTGCTCATCATTCAGCGTCTCTAAAGCAACCTGCTTCTCGATCAGCTCTACCAGCAGTGTCGCAAACGCTGAGCCCACGTCGCCAGTGTGGCTTATGCGGGAGACCTGGTGACCGCGAAACTCGAGCAGGTTGCTGATCGTGTCGCCGATCACACTCGACCGCAAGTGCCCCACGTGGAGTTTCTTGCCGTAGTTGGGTGCGCAAAAGTCGACGAGAATGTTTTTGCTCTCGCCTTCTTTGAACGGCGTCGGCGTGACGCCGAGCGTCGCCATGTCCACGACATTCCGTGCGAGCCACTTATCTTCGAGCACCAGGTTCACGAACCCGCCTTTCGAGACGAAAGCGTCGCGCACCAATTCCTTGTCGCTGCTTTCCAATTGTGCGATCACGTCGCTCGCGAACTGGTCGGGCGAGACGCGCAAGCGGTTGCCGAGCAGCAGCGCGAGACTGCTTTGGTAGTCGGCGTTCGCCTGCATCGAGCGCCGCACGCCGAGAAACGGCGGCAGCTTGAGCTTCGGCAGCTCGAGCGCCGTCGGGTGCGCGCGCTGCAGCGCGCCGTGGAGCACGCGCTGCAGCTGCCAGGAGCACGAGAGCGCCGCGCGCGAGCCGCCGGCCGTGAGCCCCATGCTGCTTCCTTGTGTGTGTGGCGGTCAAGTTGCCGCAGTTGTGGATGTTGCACGAAGGTGGCATGGAGGTCGTTTTGTACCTTCGCGCAACCTGTGTGGATTCGAACCGCGCCCAACCACGGAGAGATCAAAGTTGGCCAAGGGAAAGATGGCGGCAGCGACGTGCCCCGTGTGCCTCGAGAAGTACGAGGACCTCTTCGCGTTCGCGCTCCACGTGGCCGAGTGCGCGGCCCCGAAGGGCGCGCCCGCGGCCTCGGCGGCGGCGGTGCAGACGCCCCACTGCCCCATGTGCCACGCCGCGTACACGAGCGAGATGGCGCCCCACGAGATCGAGTTTCACGAGGAAGAGTGCGAGCGTCTGAATGAGTTTGTCGGCCCCATCATGCCCATGTCGCCACGAGCCGTCGCGGCCGGTGGAAGCGACGCCGGCGCTGGCGGAAGCGGCGGCGGCAGCACTCGCGGACCGGCGAGCGGCGCCAAGCGAACCAGAGACAGCGCCATCGCGGCGGCAGCTTCCGCCGCGAGCGCCACCGCGACGGGCCCGGTCGTCACGTTGTATCCTGCGAATTGCGCGGTGTGCAACAGCGGCGGGCGCACGCTGCTGCATTGCGCCGGCAAGTGCGCGCGGTCGTTCCACCCGCTGTGCATCGAAGAAATCAACGTCTCCAAGGACTTCGGAGCTGACGGTACGGTGAAGGCGAGCGCCGGTGGCGGTTCCGCTGGAACGGGAGCGACAGCAGGACCGAACGTGTCGTTCGCGACTTCGATTACGCGTGATAAGAAGGCACAGAAGGCGTGGGTCTGCGGCGAATGCACCCGTGGCCTCCACACGTGCCAGATCTGTGGCTTCTTAGGCCACGAAGGCCACGAGATCGTGCGCTGCTCGCTTCCAAACTGTGGTTTTTTCTTCCACACAGCGTGTTTGCGTGACCAAAACCATCGTATCCAGAATCCGCTTGTCTGCCCTCGTCACACCTGTTCCACCTGCAATGCAATTGAGACCGACATGACATTGTGCACTAGCTGCACCAAGTGCTGCAAGTCGGTTCATATTCGCTGCCGCGAATCGCTCGGCGACACGGCCGCATCGGCGACGCAGACTCGAGGTCGTGGTGAGGTTCTTGACTCAAACTTCCACGTGTGCGATACACACAAGACCCAGACGACTCAAACACAAGCATCGACGGGACGAAAGCTTGCGCAGTTTGTCGGCTTGAAGATGCACTCTCGGCCAGGTGACATCGTAATGATCTTGGAGTACGGGAATTTGCTGCTCCCGTCGACGGCAAAGGACACAGCACCTCAGGCTTACAACCAATGGGGAATTGTGCAGCGTGTGGAGAATCTTGGCGACGGCATCTCATCAGCCTGGTGGACTGAGTTGCTCACTGTCGTTTTGTTCTCGGATAACAGCTCGATCTGCATTCCAAACCGTTATGTCCTGCCGTTGAGCACCATTCGCCATTATTCGAGTCCGACACACATGGTGCGTGACGCCATTAAGTGGCACGCGATGAACGAGATCCACGCACGTCACTTAGAGAAGAAGACGACGGATCCATCCCCGTCCCAGTCGACTATTCTCTCGGGTGTTGTACTCGCATTTCAGGAGCGTGCTAAAGCGCTGGGATTATCCTCTACAGACTGCATGCAGAATGCTGGTGATGGTTTCGCAGCCTGGCAACAGTTTATAGGTGCTACATCGAGTGCTTACGAGGATACTTCCGCGCCAGTGTATGTTGCGCTTGATACTCGTGGAACAATCAGAGCAGATATCGGTAGCTCTACACAAGGTGAGAGTTCGAATCAGGCAAAGACAGGATCTCAAGAAGATTCAGCTAATGGTGACGATGATGTGGAGATGGACGATTCCCCGGACCAAAATGAGCATGAAGGTGAATCAACAAGTTCAAAATCCAATGTGCCCCGTACTAAGTCAGCGATTGGTGCCGTGAGAGAACCAGAAGAAGAGGTGCGGGAGGTAATGACACGGCTCATGGAGACTATTGAGGCAGACAGTCGAAGAGGAATCCTGCTTGGCGGATCAGAGGAGTCCTCGCACCCGACGCAGTCTTTGAAGGATCTCGTGAACGAAATGAATGACGAGGATGATGACGAAGACATGGACGTCGTTGACTTGGAGCCAAATAGTACGGCTGGGGAGGATGATCCAGGCCTCGAAAACCGACTTTCAATGGACGATTTGCTCAATCCGTTAAGCCAGGATAGCATGGTTTCAATTCGTCTTGCCCCTTCACCCTCGCCAGAACACAAAGAGACTCCTCACATCAAAGACGACAGCCCACGAGAAGGCCTGCGAAATGCCGAGGACCCATTGAACTCCAAGAAGAGACCGTTTGACGACAACGATAGCAAGTTCGTGGATGAGATTTCTACGGTACAGGGGAAAGGTTCAGCAAGCCACAGCGCTCCTGTGAACAAGAAGCCGAAACTCCAGCAGGAATCGAGAACCTCGGGGGATGTTCGCTTCTCTCTGCTTCCTGTGAATGTCAACAAGCTCCGAGGTTCGGTGTTTAGCCGGGCTCCAATTCCTGCCCAGCCTCAGTTGACTGCGAAGGAAAAGCTGGCTACTGAGGTGTCAAGCCACGTACTTCATGATCTCCAGCTCCACGTCGATGCCTTCTTCGGCAAGGAGAATACTGTAGACGTTTGGAGTTTCAAGAACAACCCCGCGATTCGACCAGCATTCTATCGCCCGACACCGTTCCTGTATCGAGGCCCTCGCGTTGGCCGTCGCGTGGATGCAATCAGTCGCGTTTTATTATGTCAAGACAAACGGAACCTCAAGTGTTTTGTACGCCAGGCTCCACGGTCCGTAGCCGCGAGTGCGATTCGCTCTAGCCGACGCTCGTGCTTTTTCGAGCCTACGCGAGACGGCCGTCTGTCTTACATCTCGGTCGATCTCATGGGCATTCCGAATTTCCCCACACTTGAGAAAGAAGTGCGGGGCCGTGTCGTGACAGCGCTGAGCACGCAAGAGCGTCCTAGCGGGTGGCACGTCACCAGCGACGAGGACGCCCCGCGCAAACCGGAGATCGAGCTCTCGTACTGCGTCTACGACGGCTCGGAGCACGCGCTGCCGACGCACAAGTTCATGCGCATGCCGCAGCCCGAGTGGCTCTGTTTCTGCGCGAACGTCGTGCACCTCACGGCCACTGTCATCGCGCAGCACTAAGACAAATGTAGCCATGTGCCGTGCCACATGTTTTCATTCGCTTCCACTGTGGGGTGTCGCGCGAAGGTTGCTTGTATAGTGTCGACGAAGGATGATGGGGCGGAAATATTTGTTGGGGTTCTCGGCCTCAAAAAACCTCGGGTCAAAAGGCCACTCTAGCCATCACTCCGTGCCGGGCATCTGGTGCGAAGTGAGACCCTGCGGTGCTGCCAGTTTGTTCCGGCCACAAGTGCAAATGCGACGACCGCGTCGCGAGCCCGGCGTTCGACGCGGCGTCGCGACGCGCGCCCTCGCCGTTTCGCAGCGCCGAGCCGAGCCCCAGCAAGCGTGAGTCCAGGCGAGTCGGCGCGTGCAGTCCGTTCGTCGAGAGCCGCCGCCGATCGCGCGCAGTCGAGCCTGGAAGCCCGACGCACGCGACGAGAACCAGCGCGCAGGTGAGTACGTCGATTTTCTCGCATTGTGGAGCTCGTTTCGACTCAACCCAAGTGGCTCCAAGTAGCCCGTCGTCGTCGCTACAAGGTGGTGGTGGCGAATGCGCGAGAAGGTCCACGGGTGAAGCGCGCGGCCGCGTCAATCGACTCGCGCGCATGTTCGCCGTCGGAAGGCTCCATGTTCTCCCGATGGTTCAGTTCGGTCCACAAGGTGTCTCATCTTGACCTCGATGTGGAGCAGGTCCAGAACGCGGTCGACGGTCCAGATCCAGAAGCAGTTTCGCGCCCCAGCTCTGGAACATCCAGATGGCGCCCAGAACCGGGTGGTCCGGAACCCTTTTTCTGGCTGCCCAGAATTCCAGAAGCAGGGAAAAAGCTCAAGGAGAGGTGACCCGAAGAAGAATCTCGACCACCCAGTCTCCCGTCATGTCAAGTCGGGCACGTCGCCCGTCCTGTCGCGCCTCTCCCATACAAATTCCCAGTCAAGGTCCCTCCGACTGGCTCTTCGCGCACGCCATTTGTTTCGCGGGTCGGCAATTCAAATTGCAATTCATTGCAATTCAATTGCAATTCAAACGGGTGGGTTTTTATAGAAAAACCAGATTTGAACGAACGGACGGGGGAGAACGGTTCTCTCCCCCCTCTCTCTCCACGCGGCGGGTCGAGGGCGGGGATTTCGTTCCAGCCAAACCTCCAAAGGAAACCCGGGAAGACAGGAACGGCAAGAAGGCATCTCGCTGCTTCTTCATCTCTCCGTGGACATCGCTTGGTGGTCGACGCAGCTCTTCGACTCGTAGGTGACGCTAGTACTCGGTCCGGTCTATCGCCTCGCGGTTCTCTGGTCTCTGTCGGCGCTCTCCTCGTCTCGCTACCGCCTCTCTCGCATCCCATCGGTTTCTCTCGACCTCCGAGAAAGCCACTCGCCCAGCCCCCGCTTGCTCGCCTCGCTTCTCTCGTTGCGTGCATCGGTCTTTCGTCACTCGCTCGCCCGCCTCGTCGTCCAGTTCCCTACTGAGCGTCGAGTTCGAATTAAAAAAAAAAGTCTCCTCCTTTCCAGAAAAAACAACCCATCAGAAAAAGAAGAGTCTGCCTGAAGCAGCGCTACCCGTCCGAAGAAGCCTCTTTCGAGTCGATCGTCGCGTGCGCCTACCTCAGCTAGCTCGCGTGTATCGTCTTGACTTGAATTTTCGCCCGTGTGCCTCCGTATTTTATGTGGTTTGATAGAACCTAAATTATCCTCAACCCCCTCAACCGGTGAGTCTCTCGCACCGTGAAGATGGATGGCGAGAGGCCGCCCCCGCTGACATGATTTCTTTTGGATGCTCAGTTGTTCGAACCACTTCGTTCGTTGTCTCTATTCACGAAACCCACAACTACCCTCTCCACATCGTCTTCGCTCAACGCCATGGCCAACGACTGGATTTTCTCCGACTCGGAACTGCGGTCCACGCCGTCTCAACGCGACGGGATGAAGCAGAAGGACGAGCTTATCCTCCGCCGCAAAGGATGTGATTTTATTGAGAAGCTGTCGAAGCCTCTGGATCTCCCAAAGCTCGCCATCGTCAGCGCACAGTACTACCTTCACAGGTTCTACATGCGCCAGTCGTTCGTGCGTTACGATAAGTACCTCGTGGCTGCTGCGTGCGTCCTCCTCGGCTCGAAGGTCGAGGAGTCACCGAAGAAGATCGGGTACATCGCCAAGGAGTACATCGCGGTCCGTAACGTGGTGGAGAAGGACCAGGTCTTTGCCATCCAGAAGCACGACCCGCAAGTGATTGCGAGCCGGATCATCTCCATGGAGGGCGTTCTCCTGCACTCTCTCGCGTACGATCTGACCATCACGCACCCGTACAAATTCATCAATGAAAAGGTCGATAAGGTCGTGCGGCTCTTGCAGCTTCCTGAGGAAGTCGCAAAAAGCCAGTGTGGTAAGATGAAGCAGGTCGCGTGGAGTTTCCTGAACGACAGCATGTACACCTGTGCATGCCTCCGTGCTGAGCCGGTCGATCTCGCCGCAGCTGCAGTGTACCTCGCCGGCTTGTACGAGAGCTACGTTCCAGACGAGCTGTGCACCACGGACGGAGCGCCGTGGTGGGAAGTGCTGTCGACTCCAGTGCATACCTTGCAAGGTATATTTTTGGCGCTCCTAGTTTGGGTGGGGACAGCAATGCCCTCACCCGCGGTTTGCGGACTGTGGAATGTGTATTAAACAGTGTTGCTATGCTATGACTATAGATGCGGCAACGTATCTGCTTGCGGCATACGCTGAGCCATACATTGACACGAACGTGCTTCCAGCCGGTCTGGCCAAGCTCGTGTTCCTGTTCCACCCGACGCTCACCGCGGAGAGCCCAAACCACGTCGAGGCCTCCATCTCTGGAGAGCTCTCGCAGTGCTCCACTCACAAGTCGGTCGCGGCTTCGCCCTTGTGCGTCACGTCGCCCGAGTGTGGTGGTAGCCAAGGCCGATCCCCGATCGACCACGAATTCGACCACCATGACGATCTTGTCGTCGGTGAGAAGAGTCCAATGGTGTCAAAGAGTGCTCACTTCACGAAGAAGCGACCGTACGAGTCAAGCGAGGCTTCGTCTCGGCGTGTCGTGAAAACTTTTCGGTGAACGTGTCGTGCCGTCGATGAAGAAGTCGGTGTTCCGGATCTGGAATGGTATTGACGTTAATTCCTGAAAGCAAATTCGCCACGCAGGGAAAGACGTTCGTGCCAACCCCCCCCCAAGAGGTCGCCGCTGGCCCTGAACGAGGAACTCCTCGTGTCAGTGTCAGTGGTGATGAAGGTGCAACTTCCGGGGACTTAACGGGTTCCTTGACGTTCCACCTCTTCCTCGACGCATCCAGTCCGGTTGTTCGATGCATCTCTCACGCGGCTATTTCGTGTCACCAGCCTTGTCGATCGGCGTGTTCTTTCGGTGCACACCATGATTGATAGGATTATTAGAAGCTAGCAACCCCGCCGTCACGCACAGTCCCCTTATTTAAAAAAACAAACATGATGTACGAGCGGCGGCGCCTTTGAGCCCACCGTTTCTTTTCAAGCATGCAAATTCACATCTTTGTGACCCTCGTTGCAGTGTTCATTATCCTCGAGCGAAGTCCTCAGTTGGAGAAACAACGCAACTGTTATTCCTCCGTGTTTGGCTGAATGTACGCCGTGTACTTTGCAGCTGATCCGTTGACCTATCACCCATGTCGATGTTTTAGTTCGAGGAGCGTGAAGTGGTGACGATCGCTGACGAGTCACTCACCAAGTGTGCAGGGTATTTTCTTGCGTTCTTGGCGATTTTATCCAGAATTGCTGTCGAAAAGTCGACGTTGCAACGGTCTGCAAGGCGAACGAGGTAAATTGCAACGTCACTCAGCTCTTCGCCTAGGTGTTCTCGTTCTGCCGGAGTCCAGTCTGATTGAGCAAGCCGTGGTGAGTTTCTAGACCGCTCATGTCTACTCCAGTACTGACCATCGACAGAGATGTGATCGCCCTTCCACTGAAAACACTCGCACAGCTCGCCCATCTCGCCAGTGAGTGCAAGCACCAAGTTGCGCGGCGTATGGCCCTACACGAAGCATGACGGTGAGGCAACGAACTCAGTTGCTTTGTTCCGTTCCTCGCATACCGACTCCCAATTGCGTTCGTCCACAAACTTTTTGAGCTGCTTGCGAAGACCCTCGAGGGTCAGAGTTGGTTCAAACTTGCTCGACGACTGGGCTCCACTTGGCGGAGCACTGGACGTGGCTTCCTGCGAGTCGTTGGGCTCGTATGCCGTGTATTTCTGCATCGAGCCGTCGATCTAGACCATCACAAAGGATTGAGTTGCCATGAGCACACGAAAGTTCACGCGGCGTGACCACACCAGTTGCGCTGGATACTTGCGCGCATTCTTGACGATCTTGTCCTGGATCGCAGTCGGCAGATCGACGTTACTGCGGTCCGCGAGCCGAATGAGGTAGGCAGCTACATCGCTGAGTTCTTCACCGAGATGTTCTCGCTCGGTTGGCGTCCAGTCTACCATCCATGGGTCAAGGTGTCAGCATCACGCGTACCCGAGAAGTCTTCAAGTAGCCGCAACGAAAATGGACGCACCGTCGACTGAGATGTGGTCGCCCTTCCATTGGAAGCACTCGCAGAGTTCTCCGACCTCACCCGCGAGCGCGAGCACGAGGTTACGTGGGTTGTGGTTCTGCGCTCAGACGACGCTGCCGTGAGAACCTCCCAACAAAACGCCCAGCGACTATGCGATCGCAGTTACCTGTTCCCAGTTGCGCTCGTCTGTGAACACTTTGAACTTCTGGCGGAGCTGCTCGAACGTCAGCGTCGGCTCGAACTTGTTCTCCGGCTGCACCGTCTCACGGCCTTTCTCTTCATGTGCACGCTGCGCCGAGAGACTCTCGACGGAGCTCGTAGACGCTGCCGCCGCGGCGACCTTGTCGGTCGGTGTGTCCATGTTGCCGAGTGACGTGATGTCACTCAGTCGTGGCCAAGACGGTCCCTCGCTTGAACGACGCGATGTGCGGCATCTCGCTCGTGCTCGCGCGCGAAGATGGCGCGGCGCGTGGGCTGCTCAGCGACGGCCGCCTCGCTCAGGACGTTGAGAAGCGTCTGAGGCAACGCGGACCCGACCATTTCGGCGTCTTGGAACGGTCCGTGGGCCCCGTGAGCGGCTCCGAGAGCGAACATTGGCAGCTTCGCATCTGCAGCGCCGTGCTCCACTTGCGCGGTGAGGCGCTGACGCCGCAGCCGATCGAAGACGCGCGCGGCAACATTCTCTGCTGGAACGGCGAAGTGTTTGGGTATCGAGATGCCGATGGGGTCTCGGTGGATATCGAGCACGGCAACGACACGAAGTGGCTCAGTGAATTGCTACAGGAGCAGAGCGAGAAAAGCAGCACCGCTGAGGAGCTCACCGAGCGTGTCGTGGGCGTGCTGCGACGTATCCATGGGCCATTCGCGTTTGCGTGGCTCCATGCAGCGTCGCAGCGCTTGTTCTTCGGCCACGATCGCTTCGGCCGGCGTAGTTTGCTGTTCGATGCAGGCTCCCTCAACGCGCTCGTGACTGCGCTCGCAGCGTCGTCCGGCAGCGAGCCCGTAGATATCTCCGACCTCAAGCGCCTCGTGCTCAGCTCCGTCGCTGTCGACCACCAGGAAGAGTTTCATCTTGCATTCGACGAAGTCCCATCCAATGGCATTTTTGTCCTCGATCTCTCAAGCCAGCGCCTCAACTTCCACGCCCACGAATCGTTTCGGTCGACTTCTGAAGATCGAGACATCCCCATGATCTCTGATCGCTACGACTGCGGACTTTCACGATTACCGGTAGAATTGAATACGCCGTTAGATCGTGCAGCCCAAGGCTTGTTGACGGCACTTAGCAACGCGGTTGGCGTGCGCGTGCGAACAATCCCGACCAACTCGACCAAATCCCCGCGAGTAGGCGTGCTCTTCTCCGGTGGCCTCGACTCGGTCGTGTTAGCGGCGCTCACACATTTCCACGTCGAAGACCCGGACGAACCTATCGATCTGCTCAACGTTTGCTTCGACTCGGCGTCCAAGTTCAGGTCTCCTGATCGACTCGCCGCGCAAGTCTCCCACCGCGAGCTATGCCAGCTTTTCCCAACTCGTCAGTGGCGACTCATCTACGTCAATGAAGTCTACGACAACGTTTTGGACCAACAGAATGAGATCCTCTCGCTCCTGCGACCGTGCAACACGCACATGGACTTCAACATCGGCGCTGCATTTTGGTTCCTCGCGCGTGGCCAGGGCTCGCTCTCCACGGCAAGCGAAAGCATTCTTGGAGGAGACTCACTACGAGAGCTTAATGGATTCCTTACACAGAACCGGGTCTCGATCGAGCAACTCGAGGCCGAAGCTGCTGTGCAAGCGTTGGATTTGTTCTCGACCGTGGAAAGTGGGTTCTGCCCTGCAGCAAAGTGCAGGCGAAAGCTGAAGCCTGGCTGCACACTCGGTCTCTGTCGACTGTGCTGCTTGAAGGTCCAGAAGTGTCTGTCAAAGCTGCATGGGGCAGAAGGACAGCAGCGAGTTAACGAGCACGAGGCAGCAGCGAGGAAGAAGCAGCTCATATCACTAGTAAGCGTAGAAAGAGAAGACGAGGACCGTGCCAGGCGCGTGGATATGCTCGTGGATTTGTGGCGAGCGCACTGGTCGTCGCCAAGTACCAGTATCTGCCGTGTACATCGCTCGAAGAAGGGCAATGAGGACGAGGAAAAGGCCGTGGACTCGCGACCGCAGACAGCCAAGCCCAGCGAGGCGTCGTCAGCGTACAGAACGACCGCTCGCGTTTTGCTAGTGGGAATTGGCGCCGACGAGCAGCTCGGTGGCTATGGACGCCACAAGGTCGCCTTTCTCAAAGGCGGCTCCGACGGTCTCCGAAATGAACTCGCTCGCGACATGCAGCGCATCTGGAAGCGCAACCTCGGGCGAGACGACCGCTGCATTTCCGCCCACGGACGCGAAGCGCGGTTCCCGTTTCTGGACGAGGCCGTCGTGCAGTTCATCGCGTCGTTGCCGCTCGACTGCGTGTGTGATTTCGACAAGGCCCGCGGCGAGGGCGACAAGCGTGTGCTGCGCGTCGCCGCCGCGATGCTCGGGCTCGTCAACTGCGCGGGCCTCGCCAAGCGCGCGATCCAGTTCGGCACGCGCATCGCCAAGCACGCCAACGTCGCGGCGTTTGGCAGCAATCGCCAGGCCTCGGGCGACGCCGCGATCGTGCTGCTGACGCGCAGCCGCGACGGCGAGGAAGACGACGAGGAATAGACGCGATAGAGCACTCGATAACGAATTCGATAGACTTGTTGATGGGTCGCGCACGCCACTTCACTCGGCCTTGGCCCCCGGGGCGTCTGAGGAGAGCGCGTCGATCTTGGCCACGCTCAGCTCTTCCCACTGGTCCGAGTCTGTCACCACACACAGAGACAAAAGCAAAACATCTGAGCCTTCCCACAGCTCTCGTCGACGTGGCCATGGCATGTCACTACGCACTCTCTTTCTTCCAGCACATGTAGACGACGCTGTCGTTCTGGATGTCGTGGTCCGCGAGCGTCGCGACGTCCGTTAGCTCCTTGCTCTCTTTGGCCTGGAGCCCGTTCCAGAGTTGGATCTGAGCGGGCCCGCTCAGGTGGAAGATGGCCGCGAGCTTCTCCTTGACGCTGAGGAACGTGTCGCCCGGCAGCGCGTCCACGAAGACCGTCTGGTGGCGGCGCTTGACGCGGATGTACGGCGGGATCTTGCGGTCGGTCATGGTGCCGTTTGGAGGGAAGGCCGATGAAGGAGCCGCAGATACCTGTGTTACCGCATACGTATCTCTAATAACAAATGATTTCTATAAAACACTGAGTCTATTCATAGATAGTCGATCATTTCCAAAAGGTTTGTATGAAACTATACAGGAATAAGGGTAGTTGACAGTCGAGGCCGCGAAAGGTCGTGGGCGGAATGGAGCTGCTCACGGGAGCTTGGGCGTTGCTGCGTGGATTGAGCCCGTGACGTTGAGCGACAGAGCGCATTTCCCCATTGGACCACGTGCTGTCCATTATGATCCCGCCGCAGAGCTCGCTAGTCAAGTACAACAGCCCGATCCTCGTCAACTCGACCAAGGAGAAGGCCTTCAAGCAGAAGAGCAAAGCGCCCGCGGCGCCAAAGTCGAACCAGACGCAGCCGGCTGAGACCCCAAAGCCCACGCTTTTCACAGGCAGCCACACGCAGTCGCAGTCGCAGACCGAGGACATTCTGAACTCGATCCTCCCGCCGAAAGAGTGGACCGAGGACGGCCAGCTATGGGTGCAGTACGTCTCCAGCACGCCGGCCACGCGACTCGACGTCGTCAACTTGCAAGAGCAACTGGATCTGAGACTGCAGCAGCGCCAAGCCAGAGAAACAGGAATCTGCCCCGTCCGCGAAGAGCTCTACGCTCAGTGCTTTGGTGAGGAGCTGTGTTGTTGTTGAGAGCAGGTTCATCTTCGTGAAGTGACTTCCGCACTGTTGCCTAGATGAACTGATCCGACAGATCACGATCAATTGCTCTGAGCGCGGCCTCTTACTCCTCCGCGTGCGTGACGAGGCCCGAATGACGATTGCGGCCTACCAGACACTGTACGAGAGCAGCATTGCCTTCGGGATGCGGAAGGCACTGATGGCCGAGCAGAAGAAGATGGAAGCCGAACAGAAGATCCGCCAGCTCGAAGCCGAGAACCGTGAACTTCTCGCTCAGACGGATGAGTTGCACACGCGGTGCGAAGCTGTGCAACGGCGTGAGGAAGAGCGAAAGGCCAGTGACGAGAAGAAACACCAGGAGGAGGTGGAGGTATTGCGCAAGGCCAATGATCAGCTCAAGGCAAGTCTGGAGACGCTGCTCTCGGCGCCAAAGTGAGTTAGGCTTTAACCTTTTAGTACACTAGTGCATCGAGGAAAATACTACCTATTGTTTTTCTATTGAGCCTCCGACGTAGTGGTGGCGATGCTCCGGACGGTGCGAGTGTGGAATGGAGCCGTGGAGTAATGCGAGCACGTGTTGCTCTGTCGAATCGGCGAGTGCGCTGGCATTGTAGCCGCCTTCTAGCACCGACACAACGCGCCCATGACAGGTCTGCCAAGCCATTTGGACGATTTCATTCGTGATCCAGTAGAAGTCGTCCGCTTGGAGCTTCATGTCGGACAAAGGATCACTCGCGTGTCCGTCAAAGCCCGCCGATATCAGGACAAGCTGTGGCTTGAACGCTGCTACACGTGGCCAGACAGTGTCCTTGAATTTATCGCGATACACAGCACCAGATGACCGCGCCGGTAGGGGAATATTCACGATGTTGTTGTGTTTGCCACGCTCACGCTCGAAGCCTGAGTGCGGATACCACGGCGACTGGTGGAGCGACACGTAAAGCAGTCGTGGCTCGTTTTCCACTCGCTTTTGTGTGCCATTCCCGTGGTGGACATCGAAGTCGATGATCGCGATGCGGTCGAGTGCGTATTTATCCAGTGCGTGGAATGCGCCGATGCCGATGTTGTTGAAGAAGCAAAACCCCATAGACCGCTGCGGCTCGGCGTGGTGGCCAGGCGGACGCACGACGCAAAACGCATTACGAGGCCTTCTTTCATCCGTCGCTTCGTCTATCTCACTGCTTTGGTCCAGCAAAACGCGGTCGATGGCGTGGCAGACACCTCCAGCTGCTAAGAGGGCGGCTTCAAGCGTGTGTCGCATCAGGATCGTGTCGTTGTCAATGTCGATGAACTCGAACTGCGCGTAGTATGCTGCTTTGCCTTTGGGCTTATGCGCATGACCGTGGTGGTGAGTAGTCAGCGAGCCTGAATGCTTCGAAGGCGCTGAGACCCCGTTCCGAGGCTTGGCTGTAGAGCCGTTCGCTCCATTCATCGCTCCATTCACAGCACCGTTCATATCTCCGTTCATGGAACCGTTAGTCACTGTGCACGGGCTGCCAACGCCGTTCTGCAGCTCGAGCGCGTCTAGCGCGGCCATGCTTCGCTCGATCTTGGCTGCGAGCTTGTGGATCGAGTCGACGTGGACCTCGGAGTGGAACCGCGTGAGCTGGTCGATCGTCGCGGGCTCGTAGCTCTGCGAGACCGCGACCGTCGGGATGCGTTCGAGCAGCCGATCCATGACGAACTGCAGTCTCTCGGGGCGCTCGGCGCGGCGCGGGATGCGGTGGCGCGCGCACTGCGGGTGGGTCACGACCAGCGTGCGCCTGCCGAAGACGAGGCCGTCGATCACGTCGCGCCAGAGCCGACTCACGCGCTGCAAATCGCGCCACGCGGCCGCCGCCTCGCGGCCCAGCAAGCCGCTGCGCACGAGCGAAGCGATCACGAAGGTCTGCGTGCGCGGCGCGTGCGTGGCGACGCAGGGCGAGTGGTCCATTTGGCTCATCGAGGCGAGCAGCTCCGCTGGGTTCTGGCTCGAATGGACCGACGAGGAGAGAGTGTGTGTGGACTGACGTCGGTCATGCTGCCACGCCAAGCCTCGTTGTAGTGACTATAGTATACGCAAAATATTTTGGGGGACAGAGATAGTGACAGTGGAGCTCCTCAAAGTCTGAGGGGCGCACTTTCTCATGTTGAGCCATGACGACTCGACGAGCGTGCGTCAGTCGCACTCCTCGTCTTCACAGCGTCGTATTGCTCGTCCTCAGCGTTGTGGAAACTGCTAACTGCTAATTTTTTTTGTCTCGCCGATTAATCTCGATTCGGTGCGACCAGTTTCGGAATCTCGCCACACTACCGATGTGACAGAGTCCTTACAATAGACTCTGCCTCTCTACACTATACTGAGCGCGAGATAAATCCAGCATAGCCGGACAAGACTGCCCTTGTCCGGAGCCCCAACTATAACACGGAGGGATGACCTCAGTAATCCCATACAAACAGTAGGATAAGTTTGGCTAAGAACATCTCGTGTCCTGACTCGTACACGGAGTCTAGACCAAAGATCCAGTATAGTTTATTCAAGATTAGTTAGGAGAGACGACGTAAACCATATGGGTGGCTCAGACAGTAAGGCTCGGGAGGTTTGAATCCCGGGCCCATTCAATATCACTCCACAACTTGCCATCGAGCAATCAAGTCTAGCCTTCTTCGCCTCAACTAGCCTCGGCTTCGGTCTTCCCCGCTCAGTGTCGCCCCGCTTCTGTGACATAGTAGCGCTCGTCGGTCCCCTTCCTCGCCAAGCTCGGTTTGCTGGAGTGGCCACATAGTGGGAAGCTCCATTAGCATCCGGAAGACTAGACCAAGCCAACTCGTGCTAATCCAGGCTACCCAGGCTAGGCCAAACCAACCAAAGTCGTCATCTGACGAGGGCGGTTACCAACATCTCGTCGCGCACAATCTGTTACGTTCCGTAGCTGGTTGGTGTGGTTACGTCGTTGTGTGGCACACACATTGGAGACTCTTTCGGTGGGTCCGCGGCCTTACGTGCCTCATCAGAGCACTTATCCCGCCATCGAAAACACAGAGAATAACTCTCCTTTAGCTGCCCTCTAACGATCGTTAGATCCACATCCGTTGCTATAGAACTGTGATAGTGTTGCAACACTTGATGGGGAAGCGGAAAACTCGTGAACCCGAGAACCCTTTCCAATACGATACTGAGTGCTTGACTCAGAACTTCGAAAAGCTTGATAAGCTCCGTCACGACCTTTGGCTCACGACGGTTAAGCAACAGAAACTCGTGAAGTTAATTCGTGACGAGATCCCTGACTCGTTCGATCACGAGACTCGGAACCTGTTGCAGTCGACCACGAACTTGCTCTTGCACCACATCGACAGGACGCAAACGGTTGTTTCAAGCACTTTCGATCACTCCATTCACCTCTTCAACAAGAACAAGAAGAAGAAGAAGACCAAGAACTAGATTTTAGTTTAGGTTTTTCAAAATTTAGTTTTCTTCAACTTTAGCCTTCATTTTAGGTTAGTTAAAGTAGAGTAGAATCAAGTCAGAAGTAAGCAAGTGAACACGCAAGTGGAGTCCAACTTCTCATGTCCGGACGTCGATCCCGAGAAGTTGAGCGTGAGTCACCGAACTTACGTCCCCGTCAACAAAGTCGATCGAACGACACTCCAGACGTTGAGCGTGCACGTTCTGCATCACGCCCACGCCCGGCCGCTGCACAAGAAGAGATGGATCAGCCAGAAGTACCTCAGGCTGTGCCACCGCAGGCCGCACCAGCCGCAGCTGCGCAACCAGCTGCTGCCCCGTCCATGGACCCGGCTCTCTTCTACCAGTTTATGATGATGATGCAGCAGAACAATGTGCAATCGCAAGCAAGTATGCAAGCGTTTATGCAACAGTCGCAAGCACAATTCATGCAGATGCTGAACCTTCAAGGGCCATCGCGCAAGAAGGAACCGCCAGGGTATGAAGGCAAGCAGAATGAAGACGTCGAATTATGGATATTCAACACGGAGGATTACTATGCGTTCAAGCGCGCGATAATGGAAGCCGACTCTTCTGCATTCGTTGAAGAGATTACAGGAAACCTCGGCAAGTCTGTACAGAATTGGGTACGGACGACTTTTACCGCAGAATGGCGTAAACAAGACGTGGGAACGTTTCAAGGAGAAGCTGCGTAAGCGCTTCAAGCCTGTTGATTTCGAGTACAACCTCCGTGAGCGAATGTTTGAACTCAAGCAAACTGCTTCGATTCACGATTACGTGACGAAGTTCCAGGACTTGCTTTCGCAAGCGCAACAGCGGATCGAGGATCTTGATCAGCGCTTTTACTTCCAGAACGGTCTACGCGCAGAGACGTGCGCCAAGATCAAGGAGGAAAGTCCAAAGAATCTCGATGATACGATCGAGATTGCCACGAACTTCGAGTTCGCACACTATTCCGGGAAATCTGCCAGACTACAAGGGCAGAAGTCTTCCAAGCCGAATCACGACACGGCCGCAGTCATGACCAAGTCGAAGAAAGGCAAGAAAAGTCATAAGTCCCAAGACGACAAGAAGGGTGATGACTGGAAGAAGAATGCAACATGTCACGCTTGCAAGAAAAAGGGCCACATTTCTCCTGAATGTCCCGATAAGAAGAAGGAAGCCAACAACTACATCAGTGGCGCCTTCTATGCGATTCTTGAAGTACAAGCACTCGCGTATGACAAGCCGGAAAAGAAGAAGAATGTATCTATCTTCATTGATAATGGTTGTAGTCTAAACGGCATCTCGGAAGATTTGGCACAATCATTGAACCTCAAAGTGCACGAAGACAAACAAGACACCATGGAAGTTGATCTTGGATTTGGTCAGAAGGTGCATCGACCCCGTCGCACTGCTGAAATGAATCTTGAGGTTCCTGGTTTCCCTGCCATGAAGTCTAAGTTCCAGGTCATGCCGATCCCTGAGGACAAAGACGTGATTCTCGGTATGATTTGGCTCCGTGAGCAAAACCCCGAGATTGACTGGAAAACTCTCCAACTGTCGCCTCGCACTCAAGCTGCGCCAGACCCACCACTACGTCTTCGTACACCAACGGTGCGCCCTGCTCGCTTTGTTGCGAATCGCCGTCGAGCGAGACAGACTCAGACCCGTGAGATCTTCAACTTTTATCGTCAACACGGTCACAATGGAGAATTCGGTCAGACCAAGTTCATCTCCATGAAGAAACTTGCCAAAGAGTTGCGCAAGGGAGATGTCGAGTGCGTGTTTATGGTGAATCCACACGACTCGGAAAAGGCTGCTAGGTATATGCAGCAAGGGTGGGACGCTTTGAAGGATAACCCAGCATATGATGTGCTGTGGAAGCGTCGTGATACAGTGTTTCGAACTGAACTACCGAACACTGTTCCGCCTGTTCGGGAGGGTATTGAACATGTCATCGAACTCAAGCCCGGTACGAAACCTATTCACGTTCCTCAGTGGCGCCAGAGCCCTGAGCAACGCAAGGTGATTCAAGAATGGACGAAGGAAATGGTCAAAGCCAATATCATTAGACCAAGTACATCTCCTTTCTCGGCACCAACCTTTTGTGTGAAGAAGCCTGTTGGTTGGCGAATAGTCCACGACTTTCGTCTGTTGAACCACAACACAGTGTTGCCTGCTATTCCAATGCCACGCAAAGAAGATACCTTTGACGCCATGACTGGTAGTTACTGGTTTTCGTGCCAGGTAAAACTCAGAGAACAAGATATACCATTCACGGCGTTTTCAACGCCTGATGGGTTGTTTGAGTATTTGGTAACTCCAATGGGACTCAGCGGGAGTCCAGGCACCTTCAACCGTCTTCTTCAACGTGTCTTCAGCGACTTGCGCGATTGCATGCGCATCTACTTCGACGACATCTATGTCTTCACGAAAAGCACGGACATCAACGAGCACCTCGAGGCTCTCGATCGTGTTCTTCAACGATGTGAAGATCAACAGCTGTACATCAAACTGTCGAAGTGTCAGTTCTGTGTTCCTGAGATTCCTTGTCTCGGTGACTTTGTCGGTCGCAACGGTGTGCGTATGGACCTGGACAAGATCAAGATCATCAAGGACTGGCCCGTTCCAAAGACGAAGAAGCAGATGGAGAGCTTTCTAGGTACTACTGTGTACGTCTCTCGTTTCTGCCCGGACTTTGCACAGTTTGCGGGTCCACTTCATGAGTGTATCAAGGGGAAGAAATCCAGTGAGGCAATCCAACTCTCTGACCATCAACTGGCGTGCTTCGAGCAACTCAAGCAGCGCCTGTCTTCACCACCTGTTTTGAAACTACCGGACTTCTCGAAGCTTTTCGGAATCCGGATGGATGCGTCCAACTTCGCCATTGGGGGAGTCTTGTTTCAAAAGGAGGGAGAGCTAGAGTATCCCATCGCATACACAGGACGAAAAATGAAGTCTGCTGAACTCAACTACCCTGTTCGTGAACAAGAACTTCTCGCGATCATGCACGCGCTAAAGGTGTGGCGTGTGTACCTTCTCGATCATCCATTTGTTGTGGAAACGGATCACAAGAGTATAGAGACGATCTTGACACAGAAGACAACGAAGAGAAGAGTTGCACGTTGGTTCAACGAACTTGCTGAGTTTCACCCTCAGTTCAAGTGGATTCCAGGACACACGAATCACGTCGCTGACGCGTTATCCCGGAACCTGGGCTTTGAGCACAAGGCTGCTCAAGTTAGTCTACAAGATCTTCTTGATGCAGCAGCAAGCCGCGAGATTGTAGCAACTATTGAAGCGAGCCCCGTCTCAGTCAAAGAGTCGGTGAAGAAGCTGTACAAGTCAGATCAACGAACACGAGACATTCTGGAAAAGATGGCTGATGGTGTGCAAGTACCAAAGCACTCGGTCGTCGACGGACTCCTTTACTATCAAACAATGGAGGACGAACATCCCAGACTTGTGATTCCTGACAACGAAGATCTGAAGAATCGTGTAATCTATGAGAATCACGATGTTTTGACCGCTGGTCATCCTGGTTACTACAAGACGTATCTTGCAGTCCAGAAGAAGTACTATTGGCTGCGCATGACCAAGTACATCCAGCGTTACGTGAACACTTGTGAGATGTGTCAGCGTAACAAAGCCAGGCAATTTAAACCGCCAGGTCTCCTCAATCCACTCAGTATTCCATCGGGAAGATGGGTTGAGATTTCCATGGACTTTCTGGTATCCTTACCAAAGACCAAGGAAGATGATGATGCAATCATGGTAATTGTCGATCGTCTGACGAAACGTGCCAAGTTCATCGCAACTAAGACGACTGCATCAGCGGAGGGCACCGCGAGTCTTTTCATGAAGCACTACGTGAAAGATCATGGTATCCCCAAGACCATTGTGTCGGATCGTGACTCTAAGTTCACATCCAAGTTTTGGACCTCAGTGACATCGATCCTGAAGTCTCAGCACAATCTCTCATCAGCGTTCCGTCCCCAAACAGATGGACAGACAGAACGGACGAATCGTTTCGTCGAGGATTATCTCCGAGGAGTTGTGAATCCAGCAAAGAATGACTGGAGTGAATATTTGCACTTAGCAGAGTTTGCGTATAACCGCAGAGTGCATTCTTCGATCGGTATGTCACCTTTCGAAGCTGATCTTGGCTATGTTCCATACATGCCGGATGATGTTGCAGCTGATCCAGAGTTCACTAAGTTGAGCAAGACAGCAAAAGAGTTTCTCTTGCAACAAGAAGTCTTTCTTCGGAAAGCACAAGACGCTATGAGTGAAGCGCAAGAACGTATGAAGTCGTACTACGACAGGAACCGCAAGCACCAAGAGTTTGAGATCGGTCAACTCGTATTGCTTGACGGTAAGAATCTGGACATCCGCCACAAGGGCTTCGCATCGACAAGCAAGTTGGCACCAAGATTTGTTGGACCCTACCCCATCGTGAAGAAAGTCCACCATGATTCATACGAGATCGCTATGTCGAAGGATCTTCTAATCCATCCTGTATTTCACACTTCACGGTTGAAGCTGTATCAGAAGGACGACAGGCGACATCAGCAAGCTGCTAAGGTTTTACTTGCAGACGGAACAGAAGGACAACTGGTCCAAGCAGTCATTGGAGACTGCAGACGTCAAGGTAAACAGCAGTACAAGATCCATTGGCTTGGAGAAACCGTGAGACAAGCCACTTGGGAACCCATTGAGAACTTCAAGCAAATTCCAGGGCTGATCGCCGAGTACTGGAGGAACAAGAAGGGAAGTCTTCTCTCGAAGGGAGGTCATGTGACAGAGTCCTTACAATAGACTCTGCCTCTCTACACTATACTGAGCGCGAGATAAATCCAGCATAGCCGGACAAGACTGCTCTTGTCCGGAGCCCCAACTATAACACGGAGGGATGACCTCAGTAATCCCATACAAACAGTAGGATAAGTTTGGCTAAGAACATCTCGTGTCCTGACTCGTACACGGAGTCTAGACCAAAGATCCAGTATAGTTTATTCAAGATTAGTTAGGAGAGACGACGTAAACCATATGGGTGGCTCAGACAGTAAGGCTCGGGAGGTTTGAATCCCGGGCCCATTCAATATCACTCCACAACTTGCCATCGAGCAATCAAGTCTAGCCTTCTTCGCCCCAACTAGCCTCGGCTTCGGTCTTCCCCGCTCAGTGTCGCCCCGCTTCTGTGACATAGTAGCGCTCGTCGGTCCCCTTCCTCGCCAAGCTCGGTTTGCTGGAGTGGCCACATACTGGAGGAACAAGAAGGGAAGTCTTCTCTCGAAGGGAGGTCATGTGACAGAGTCCTTACAATAGACTCTGCCTCTCTACACTATACTGAGCGCGAGATAAATCCAGCATAGCCGGACAAGACTGCTCTTGTCCGGAGCCCCAACTATAACACGGAGGGATGACCTCAGTAATCCCATACAAACAGTAGGATAAGTTTGGCTAAGAACATCTCGTGTCCTGACTCGTACACGGAGTCTAGACCAAAGATCCAGTATAGTTTATTCAAGATTAGTTAGGAGAGACGACGTAAACCATATGGGTGGCTCAGACAGTAAGGCTCGGGAGGTTTGAATCCCGGGCCCATTCAATATCACTCCACAACTTGCCATCGAGCAATCAAGTCTAGCCTTCTTCGCCCCAACTAGCCTCGGCTTCGGTCTTCCCCGCTCAGTGTCGCCCCGCTTCTGTGACAACCGAAGACAATGCCGCCGAAGTCGTTTGTCAAGAAGTCGGGCTCTAGAGGCAAGCCGTCGGTCTCGACAGCAAAGGCGCGAGCCCCGAAGAAATTCTCGAAAGCTATTCGCGCAACCAAACCCAAGCGGGAATCCAAAACGCGGAACTATACGTCGAAGTACCGATATGTGCAGGCGAAGACGTTTGCTCGCCCAAGAGCAAATCGCAAGACCCATAAAGTCGTGGTCAAGGAGTACGTGTGCACGACATCCAGTTCGGGAGACACGGTGACGATATACGTTCTCGCCCTGACAAATGGCAAGTTCTACGTCGGGAAGACGTCGAGACCAAATGTTGAAGAGCGGTTGCTCGAGCACAAACAAGGTCATGGCTCCGCTTGGACAAAGCTCCATCCGCCTTTGCACGTGCTGGAGATTCACCGAAACGCTGATCCATTCGATGAGGACAAGATTACGAAGAAGTGCATGCTCAAATACGGCATTGCGAACGTCCGCGGAGGGAGGTGGAGTTACTGCAGACAGAAGTCGATGCCGTCTCGCAACAACTACGCGGTAGCACTGACCAATGCTTCATCTGCGGAGGCAGCGGTCACTTCGCAGCCAAGTGCCCAAGAGATTCGCAAGAGGTGGAAGAACACGGGCCCGACATTGAGATGCCAGTCGAATGTTATCGGTGTGGACGTGAAGGCCACGACACCGAATCGTGCTACGCGAAGTCCCACTCCAACGGTGCCAACTGGTGTCTTCGCTGCGGTCGAGAAGGCCACGAAGAACCCTCTTGCTATGCCAAGTCTCATGTTGTCTTGGGCGAGATTATCGACTCAGAAGGTGAATCTTCCGAGGAGGACGAGGTCGATGAAGACGACACCAACGACGACAAACCTTCCCTCGGAGACGAGTGCCAGCGTTGCGGGCGCAGAGGGCACACTAAGCAGTCGTGCTATGCAAAGAGTCACGCTAACGGATCCAACTGGTGTCTTCGATGTGGTCGTGAAGGCCACACCATGGAGTCATGCTACGCGAAGACCCGCGCCACAGGGGGGCTCATTGACACCGTCGAGGCAACCAACACAAACCGCAAGTGACATTCCGGTGCTGGTAAATGCACTATTGCGTGATCAGGTGAATTGACTATTGAGTGACATAAATGGTTGGGCTGTTGTGTGAGATAGGCATGTAATGAGAAGTCGATGTTTGAAAGAGACAGAGCAACTGAGTTCCTCAAAGTCTGAGTCTCATGTCGAGTCATCCCCACTCGACGAGGTCCACAAGATGTGCGTCTTGCACTCCGCGTCTTCACAGCGTAGCACATCTCGTCCTCAGCGTTGCGAGAATTCCATACTTCGCAGAAATCCAAAGCGAAACACTTTCAAGTGTCGATGGTGAATGCACAAGGGAGGGGCTGGACTTCCAGCGACAAGGTTGGGACACTCGAGATTGCCCCGAAATTAAGCAGCTGCTCGCGAAGGCACACGAGGTAGGGAGCAGAGTGAGCGGTTGAATCTCCTTCGCCTCCCCAGCACTATCTTCCCCGTCATGAGCTGCATCTTGGTTTCGGAACCATCTTTGTGAGTTCAGCTGGTAGGTGTGACAGCCCCACTGAAGATTGTTGCTACGCTACGGCCCACGCTGTCCAGAGTCCCCATTTGCCAATACCATCCCCGTGTCGACAGTGTGGTCGGCAAACTCACGACGAGGACTCATGCTATGCTTCGATCCATGTAAACGGGTCGAACTGGTGTCTGCGATGTGGACGCGAGGGTCACTTCAAAGATCTGTGCTACACCAGGTCCCACGTGACGCAGCGAGGCGGTTTCGGACTCGCACAGCGATCGTGTACTTCGTACGTTGTGGGCGAGACTCCCACACTGAGGCCGACTGCTACGCACGCACGCACGCGTCGGGCTACGCGATACCGCACGGGCAACATGGGGTCTTTCTTCGCGTGGTGAGCTCTGGATGACACCTCCGATAGATGGCTACATTTCTATACAAGAGCACTAAGTCGCGTAAAATTCCTATATAAGAGCATGAAGTTTACCAACATTCCACGAACTGAAGTGTCAAAACACGGTTGAGCTCCTCATCATCGAGTTGGCCCTCGTGTGTCAAGAACAGCGTCATCTCATCTTCGTCTCTCTTTTCTCTCGCTCTTCTCTCGCCATGTGCGGCCCGCCCCCGCTGCGCCACCACTCGTACGCCAACTTCAGCGATGTGGTCTTCAAGCATCTCCACTGGGTCTTCGAGATCGACTTCGAGCGCGAGCAGCTCCGCGGCTACGCCGAGTACAAGATCCAGTACGCGGCCAACGTCGACCGCGACTCCAAGCCTGTCGTGGTCCTCGATACTAACCACCTGACGATCGAGAGCGCTGCGGTCGATGGGAGAGAAGTCGCGTTTGAGCTGTCCAAGGCCGACCCGGTCTTTGGTAGTGCGCTGACGGTGCCTGTGCTGCCCGGCACTAAGAAAGTCCGAATTCACTACTCCACGACGGCGGCCTCCAGCGGGCTACAATGGCTTTCCAAGGCGCTGACGGCAGGCAAGACCCACCCGTACCTCTTCACGCAGTGCCAAGCCATCCACGCCCGCAGTATCGTGCCGTGTCCGGATACGCCGGCAGTCAAGTTCGCCTACTCGGCTACGGTTACCGTGCCTCAGTGGTGCACGGTGCTTCTCAGTGCTATCGCCGGAGATATGCCCAAGGGGTCTCCGGACAGTGCTCGAGTCAAGGGCAAACGTAAAGTGGTCTACCATCAGGAAGTGCCGATCCCGTCGTATCTGCTGGCGATCGCGGCGGGGAAGCTCGAGTCCATGGACATTGGTCCACGCAGCCGCGTGTGGGCCGAGCCGTCAGTCGTCACCAAGGCCGCCCATGAGTTTGCGCAGACCGAAGAGTTTCTCCAGTGCGCCGAGGAGATCACGGGCCAAAAGTACGTGTGGAAGCGATACGACCTTGTGTGTCTGCCGCCGTCGTTCCCGTACGGAGGCATGGAGAACCCGTGCCTGACGTTCGTGACGCCCACGCTTCTAGCTGGTGACCGCTCGCTCGCGGACGTCGTCGCGCACGAGATCTCGCACTCATGGACGGGTAACCTCGTGACCAACCACACGTGGAAGGATTTCTGGCTCAATGAGGGCTGGACTGTGTGGCTCGAGCGCAAGATCTTGGCCAAGGTTACGAATGACCCAACCGTGTACGACATGAAGGCAACGATCGGTCTGCAGGGTCTGCGCGAGTCGATCAATGCCTTTGGGGAAACCCACCCGTACACGCGTCTCGTGCCGGACAGCGACGGGGTGGATCCTGATGACGTTTTCTCTCGCGTTCCATATGAGAAGGGTTTCAACTTCCTCAACTACCTCACCGAGGTCGTCGGTGGTCGCGACGTCTTCGAGAAGTTCGCTAAGGCCTACATCAAGCACTTCCGCTTCAAGACACTGACGACCGAGGAGTTCCAGACGTACTTCACCAACTACTTCACGTCCGTTGTTGACAAGAGCGAGCAGCTCAAGCAGATCGACTGGCACAACTGGTTCCACTCTCCGGGCATGCCGCTGGTTGTGGCACAGTTCGACACGACGCGCACGAGTGCGGCGACGAAGTTGGGCGAGCGCATGGCTGCGTCGGCCGACCCGTCGACCTGGGGCTCTGCCAAGCCGAGCGACTTCGCGGCGTGGCCCACGGTGCTGTGGGTGCTGCTGCTGGACACGCTGCTGCTACAGCAGTCAGAGCGCGGCGCGGTCTTCTCGCGTGCGCACTTGGACGCGATCGACGCGTTCGTGGGCCACCGCCTGACGACGTCAGGCAACGCCGAGCTGCGTTTCCGCTGGTACACGCTGTCGTTGCGAGCCAAGGACCCTCGCCAGCACGAGAACATCGCTGCGTTCCTGGGCGAGCAGGGCCGCATGAAGTACGTGCGTCCGCTCTTCCGCGACCTCATCAAGCACGCGGGCAAGGCCCACGCGGCCGAGCTGTTCGGCAAGACCAAGGGTCTGTACCACCCGATCTGCGCCAAGATGGTGCAGCGCGACATCGACGAGGCCAAGCACGTCGTGGTCGTCACGAAGACGACAACGGAACCGTCGAAAGGACTGCTCGCTTCCGTTGGGGTCCGAGAGATTGTCGTCATGTCTGTTGTGGTAGGAGTCGTCGCGACGGCTGCGTTCGTGCTCCGTCGCCGACGTTAGAAGCTGTTGACGTTGAAGTGGTTGCATGGCAGCATGGTGGGGAATGAACTGTAAATGGATTGGGACGCATGCTGCGTAGAAAGTGGGAGGGAGAATCGTCGTTTATAGTGAGACAGGCAGAGCGAGATGGGTGTGTGGACTACGCGAGCACTTCATCAGCAGTGTCCATTATGTCGGCACTAAAACGGGAAGAAGGAACGACGGCGCGACGCCTCCTATTTAGAGCTCCAAAAGGTCGAACTTGCTTAAGCCGACTTGTTCTTGAGCTTCTCGAGCAGCACCTTCTTGACGATCTTCTGCTCCTCGATGAGGAACGCACGGACGATGCGCTGGCGCACGCAGGTCGCGCAGCGCGAGCCGCCGTAGGCGCGCGAGACCGTGCGGTGGGTCTTGCTCACGGTCTTGTACTCCTTCGGCGAGAGGTGCTTGATGCCCTTGAGCGACTGCTTGCAGTCACCGCACTTGGGGCCGGCAGTGGCCTTCTTGCGGTACTGAGCGACGAGCTTGCCACCTGCACGAATCGACACCAGTCAGCAAGCGTGCTCTAAAGGCACCAACCACTTAGGCAGGATCAGCGCAGCGTTCCACCGCAGCGTCGACAGATCGAGAGAGATAGAGGGAGAGGGAAGAGTGAAATAGCCGCGCTCGACACTCGGAGCGCTGATGCGTTCCACCAAAAATTCTCTCGAAGTCGTACACGATTCCGGGTCTCCGCGCTCACCAATCGCCACAACTCGCCCGTCCGCCGAATCAATTGCTCCCGAGCAGACCACCGAGAGCCCCTGCCCAAGCCGATCTCGCCTCGCGTCGCCCCTGTCGCTCATCGCGCATCTCCGACGACACCTCGCTCCGCCCACGCTGTCCGCTGTCCTCGGAACTGCACTCGTCTCTCTCTCTCTCGCTCTCCCTATCCCTTCTACTCTCTCACTGTCACTGTCGCCGCTGCTCGGGCGCCGCGCGACCGCCGACGAGGCGCCACATACCCGGGGTCTTGACGACCTTGATGCCGTTGGACTTGGTGGCATACGAGTGGCGGCGGCGGTACGTCACGCGCACGTTCTTGACCATGGTTCTCTACTTTCTTCTCCCGTTAGCGAAGCGAATGACCCTCGCGAGCCACTCGAGGGCTCAATGCCATTGGACCCCAACGCCAATCGTTTGCGAGACACTGCGAAAGACGATAACCAACGCCTGCGAAATACGATAAACGTAATTACCACACGACCCGACGTAAATTGGGTGGACCACATGGAAGGAAGGAATTGTACCCCCCCCCCCCCCCTCCCACCTCTTCCTCGATCTGACTCAGACGGCTGTTCAGGATCCACATGGGAAAATGGAGCAGGGGAGGCAGATGAGGAAGGCTATGACGACGAGAGGGAATATGTATTGCCAGGCGATTAATTTCGTAGACATGGAGGGAGGCCGTGGCGGCCATGACGCGATGAGACAAGCAGACGAGAGGAGCTAAGGAAAGTGCTACGTTAGGACGGTGCGGACTTAGGACGCCTGGGCGATCTGGCGCCGGCTCGGGACGATCATCTGCGACTTGCGCTGGCGCGCGAGCATTTCTTCTTTCTCGATGCGGAGGTCCGTGTCCCACGCGCGGTTGCGCAGCTGGTCGACGCTGGCCTTGCGCTTGAGCAGTGGACGGATCGGCAGCGTCCAGAGCGACTTCTTGGTGCCCCTGGTCGAGTTCTGCGAGCGCAGGCGGATCGAGACGCCGCTCCGAGAGCCAGGAGACCGCGGCGAGTCCTCGGGCTGCTCCGACTGGAACGAAGACGATCGCTGGGCGCGCAATGGGCTATGGGTGCTTTCCTGTCGCTGCAACTGCTGCGGAGACGCAACAGCACCTTCCTCTGGCACTGGTGTCGGGCCTGACGGCGGGGGCGACGCGGAAGGAGTAACGGCTGATGTCGAGCCGCTTGCCCCGCCCATACCATTGAACGCATGCACGTCACACGAGAAGCACACCTTTTGCGGCTTGTCAAGCTTGAACCACGGGATAGGGCGCTTGACGCAGCTGAGGCATTTACTGCAGAAGCTCTCCCCGCAGTTGCGGCAGTGGTGGCGGCGACGCGTGGGGAGACGCTGGAACTGCAGATAGCACGACTTGCAACGCTTGTCCTCCTTGAACTTTGGCGGTTCTCCAGGCACGACGACAGGAGCCATTGCTTGTGCAGTCGCTGCGTTCGCGAGGCTTATGTTCTGCAACTCCTCCGTCTCGATCACTGCCTGGTCGCGTTCGCGACGCAGCGAGTCTTGCTGGCGCACGCGCTTGCGGCGACGACGCTCCTCCTTCTGGCGACGACGCACAAGGTCGCGACGGCGCTTCATGTTGCGCTGGGCCGCCTTGCTCGCAGCCTTGACGCGCTTGCGCTCGGCCTTGATCTCCTTGCGCTGCATCTTGAGCACAGCGCGAGCCTGTTTCTTGACGCGCTTCTCCGCAGCGTCGCGCTCCTTGCGCGCTGCCTTGGCCTGCTTCTGAATCTCCTTGAGCTCTTTCTTGGCCGCGCGCTCGCGTTCCTTCTCGCGCTGCTTCTCCTCCTTTGCCTGCCGCGCAGCCTGGCGACGCCACTCCTCATCCGTGCGGTGTGCACTCGCGACCGCCTGATCCACGGCCTCGGCCGCCGTTGCCTCGGCCGGCGCAGCCGCCTGCTTCTTCTTCCAGAACCATGCCATGGCGCGCTCGGAGCTCGGTAACCTACGAAGTGCCTGCTTCTCGCACACGAAGCGACGCCGACTTCTGCGTCGCTGCTGACCACTCGCCACGTCGGGAAATGGAAGCTTTCTCTGCCGTCGAAAAGCGAGAGGCCATCAGCGCCTGCCAAGTGAATGGAGGGACAGGGGAGGGAAGCGAACCGTTCCATCTTCCCGTCCCGCGCAGCTTACGTACGCGTTCTGTGATGCAGAGCCTTTTTCCATCATGTCTAGATCTGGCAAGTGCCGCGAAAAGATCCCACGCTGCCGAATTGAACAAGATCACTTCAGATCGAAGGATAATACGTTTGTAGAGGTACTTGAGGCGATGACAACCAAGCAAACACGGTGAGATACGGTATGGATTAATTAGAGATGATGTGCTTTCGCAGGGATGATTTAGCAGCTGAGCCATGAAAGACGGAAGCCAATCTGTCATTTCAGAAAGCGAATGCACGCGATAAACCGTTGCGGCTATTCGACCCGCACGAGGATCGTGTCCTTTCAAGATTTCATACAAACACCAAGACAATTTCTAGCCGGGTTTCCCTTCAAGATTGATCAGATACAAATCGCCGACTTTCGGGTGGTATTTTGTACTGGTCAGATAGCACTTCAAGTGTGCTTTCCCTTCAAATCCAGTCGCTTGGGACAGTGTCACTTTCCTCCAAATTTGTATGCGCATCGTCGGTGGAGACTTCTGGCGACATGGGACACCGGCGGCTCGCTTGAGGCCACCCGCACGGGACTCTCCGCCTAATGGAGGAGCCTTTTGCGTGCCGACTTGCCCCTACGGTACGAGGGCGGGCTTGTTCTCGCGTGGGATGCGTCGCGCCGCGAAGAAGCTCGGCGCCGTCGACGATATATCGGCGCCGTGACGCGATGGCCTGACGCCGCGAGACGCATCGCGCTCGATTGGTACAGTGTATTGGATCTCCCTGCCGTCCGTCCGGTGCAAATCACCATGAGCAATCTAATCTGGGTTTGCTGATCTGGATTGGTCAGGTAAACCAGCATGTGCATGGTTGTTTGACACGAGTCGGCGGGAGTCCCCCTCTCGCATCGAATGCGTACGTGCTCCTCTCCCTTTCCGAAGATACCACGAAGGTCGCGTGGGTGCACGACGATGGATTTCGAGCAGGTGCGTGTTTCCATCCGTTGATCCATCGGGTGCGTGGACGACTTCAGAGCCGGGGGGTTGGATCTGAGTCAAGTGCAGGAAGATGTGGTCGCGCTCACGCAATCGAAGAAGAAAAGGGCGAAGTGAAGAGTCCCAGGTATGTACATGGACAGCGCTGTATTCGAATGGAACGCGGTCAGTTGACGCAAGGAACGCGTCCATCTCCGTGCGGCGAATCCGGCGTGGCGACGAAAGAGAAAGGAAAACGAATCTCGGCATGGCTACATTGAGTCACAGCGGGGGGGGGGGGGGGGGGGGGCGCCTCTCCCTCGCACTTAGCGGCGCTTGGAGAAGACGAGCGCGACGGCGTACACGGCGCCGACGGCGACGCCGGCCATCGCGAGGTCGCGCAGGCCCAGGCGCGTCACCACGAGGCGCTTGCCGCTCGGGTGCTGGTGGTGGCTATGCGCCTTGACGACCGGCTTGACCGTCGTCGTCTGGGTCGTCGTGACGACCACGACGTGCTTGGCCTCATCGATGTCGCGCTGCACCATCTTGGCGCAGATCGGGTGGTACAGACCCTTGGTCTTGCCGAACAGCTCGGCCGCGTGGGCCTTGCCCGCGTGCTTGATGAGGTCGCGGAAGAGCGGACGCACGTACTTCATGCGGCCCTGCTCGCCCAGGAACGCAGCGATGTTCTCGTGCTGGCGAGGGTCCTTGGCTCGGAGCGACAGCGTGTACCAGCGGAAACGCAGCTCGGCGTTGCCCGACGTCGTCAGGCGGTGGCCCACGAACGCGTCGATCGCGTCCAAGTGCGCACGCGAGAAGACCGCGCCGCGCTCCGACTGCTGCAGCAGCAGTGTGTCCAGCAGCAGCACCCACAGCGCCGTGGGCCACGCCGCGAAGTCGCTCGGCTTGGCAGAGCCCCAGGTCGACGGATCGGCCGACGCAGCCATGCGCTCGCCCAGCTTCGTCGCCGCACTCGTGCGCGTCGTGTCGAACGGCGTCATGACGAGCGGCATGCCCGGTGAGTGCAGCCAGTTGTGCCAGTCGATCTGCTTAAGCTGCTCACGCTTGTTCACGACGGACGTGAAGTAGTTGGTGAAGTACGTCTGGAACTCCTCGGTCGTGAGCGTCTTGAAGCGGAAGTGCTTGATGTAGGCCTTGGCGAACTTCTCGAAGACATCGCGACCACCAACGACCTCGGTGAGGTAGTTGAGAAAGTTGAAGCCCTTCTCGTACGGGATGGACGAGAAGACATCATCCGGGTCGATGCCGTCGCTGTCCGGCACGAGGTGGGTGTACGGATGGTCGGCACCGAAGTCCTCGACCGATTCCTTGAGGTCGCGGAGGCCCATCGTCGCCTTCAGGTCATACGCAAGTGGGTCGTTGTAGATCTTGGTCATGATCTTGCGCTCCAGCCACATGGTCCAGCCCTCGTTGAGCCAGAAGTCCTTCCACGTGTGGTTGGTCACGAGGTTACCCGTCCATGAGTGCGAGATCTCATGCGCCACGACGTCCGCGAGCGAGCAATCACCAGCCAGAAGCGTGGGCGTCACGAACGTCAGGCACGGGTTCTCCATGCCTCCGTACGGGAACGACGGCGGCAGACACACGAGGTCGTATCGCTTCCACACATACTCCTGGCCCGTGATCTCCTCAGCGTACTTGAGGAACTCCTCGGTCTGCGAGAACTCGTGAGCAGCCTTGTCCACGACCGACGCCTCGGCCCACACGCGGCTGCGCGGGCCGATCTCGCGCGACTCGATCTTGCCGGCGGCGATGGCGAGCAAGTAGGCCGGGATAGGCACCTCCTGGTGGAACGAGACCGTGTGCACGCCCTTGGGCTCGACGGCCTTGTGCTTCGTGTTCTTGGGGGATCCCTCGGAAGCAATCGCACTCAGCAGCGCCGTGCACCATTCCGGCACGGTGACCGTAGCCGAGTAGGTGAACTTGGACGCCGGCGTGTCCGGGCACGGCACGATCGTGCGCGCATGGATGGCCTGGCACTGCGTGAAGAGGTACGGGTGGCTCTTGTCGGCCGTGAGCTCCTTAGAGAGCCACTGGAGACCGCTCGAGGCCGCGGTCGTGGTGTACTGGACCTTGACCTTCTTGACCTCGTACTCGACGGGGATCTTGAGCGCGCTGCCGAAGACGGGGTCGGCCTTGAGCAGCTCAAACGCGACCTCCTTGCCGTCGGCGAAGGCCTTCTCGACCACGAGGTGGTTGGTGTCGAGCACGACGAAGTGCTTGTCCTGCTTCTCGCCCTTGTACTTGACCGTGTACTCGGCGGAGCCGTGGAGGTGCTGGCGCTCGAAGTCGACGTCGATGACCCAGTGGAGGTGCTCGAAGTTGACCTGCGTGAGGTTGGCGTACGAGTGGTGCTTGAGCGGAGGCGTGCCGCACATGGTGAAGGAGGGCGAAGGGGGGACGGGCAGAGGGGGGGGCGAAGGAAGGGCTCGGCGGTTTGTCGGCCAACACGCAAGTGAGCGTGTGTCAAGGAGGGACCCGGTCGTCCACAGATCAAGTGAGCTGCTCGCGACAATTAGCCAATCAGATCGCTGGCTTTTCAGCTTGTTTTGAGATTTCGGCGAGGAGATCACCTCATTTCGACATTTTGGGGCTGATTTTGACCAGCTTCAAGTGATCTGCAAGGAGATTATCGACAGATACAGGAACTGCACGCTACTCGACACTTTCCATCTCTCTCTACCAAAACGGACACCAGCCAATGTAGCACTGGCAGAGGTTCTCGTGGGACGACGCCTGGTCGATCAGCCGCTGCACCTGAGCACTCACGTCCAGCGGGTCGTTCTTGACGTCGTCGAAGTCGCGGCCCGTGAGCTTGGCCTGCACGCGGCGAATCACAGCCACGGCCTTCTCGTTCAGAGCCTCGGCGGGCGCACCGGCGCCTTCGGGGCCCAGCGCCTGTACGAGCTCGCGCTCGCGATGGCTGCGATTGGCGTGAACATCGGACTTGTTCTGGGACTGGGCCACTTGGGTTGGGGCTTGGCCTTGCGGCGGAGCCTGGCCTTGCCCTGGTGCAGGGGCAGGTCCAGCACTAATGGATCCACGGCGTGCCTTGGCTCGCACAACACCACCGCCTGTAGCTGCGACTGGGGGAGCCTCCTCAGTCTTGGACTCTTCGGTGGCGGCAGGTGGGGCAGCAGGCTCTCGCTGCTGTGCCGTAGCTCGAGCGACCGTCGAGCGCAATTCGGCAGCTGTCTGCGAGAAATCACGACGCAGGCTGCCTTGACCTTCGGTAGTGACGCTCGCTGCGAGGTTCGAGATCTCAGCGGCGAGATTCGTGGTCGAGTGGTCGACGCGCTGGACAGGCTCTTGCTCGCCGTCATCATCCTCCAGCGCCGCATTGTTGCGAGTGACGACTGGCGGCGGACGGCGCGTGAATGCGATGGATTTACTCACACTCATTGGTCGTGAGCCCGCCACTGACGTGGACGGACGCGGCGGAAGCTGAGAGGAACGCACACTACCAGCGACTGAGCCAACGATCGGACGAGCAGTTTCACGGCGTGAAGTTGTCGCAGCTCCTGAAGCCGGTGGAAGCTGCTGACGCACGGGTCGAGGACGCTTCGGCATTTTACTCACCATGACCGCTGACGCCGACAGGCTCTCGGCCACCTGGTCTCCATCTTCGTCGTCACTGCTGCTCTCCGACTCTTCTTCCCGTCGTGCCTCCGCTTTAGGTTCCTCGCGTGGAGCAGGAGCTGGTGCTGCGGCAGGCACAGGCGCAGGTACCGGTGCCGGCGCCAATGTGGGTGCAGGTGGTGGCACCGCCGCAGGTGGCTGCTGCTGCTGCTGCTGAGGAGCCACGGGTGGTTGAGTTGGCACTGGCACTGGTGCCGCCATTGCCTGGCGCATTTGCATCGACGCCGGGCCTCCAGCTCCTGACAGCGCACTAACGCGGCTAGGCGAGCCGCCGTCCTTGGGGTTATTCTTCGGTGCAAGCAAACGCCAGCAGATGAGCGGGTCGTGGACGAAGGCTTCGAGCATGGCCATGAGTGAGTGACGGTTCTCGCGCAGCACGCCCATCACCGACTCACAGCTGAAGCGGAAATTGCCTTCAATGCCGCTCACCTCCATCGCGTTCGTGAGCATGCGCGTTAGGCGGAACGGAATCTTTTCTGGGTACTTCTCGCGATGCATCGCGACTTCAAAACAATCGCCAAAATCGATGTGCAAAATCGTGCCCGTGAATCGATGAAGCATTAGATTGGATGGATGGCGATCACCCAGTCCAAGAATGTAGCCGACCATCGACATGACCGCGAGCGAGCGCGTGTAGTTGGTACGGCGGTCGAGCCAGACCTCAGAGTTCTGGCTCTTCAGCCATAGCACCTTGTATAGGTCCTGGCCGGCCGTGTTCTCCAGCGCGTACTCGAAGACCTCGACCTTTTCGAGCAGTGTGAGCGCGTCGTAGTCGGGGGCCATCTGCAGCATCAGTCTGTGCTCAATATTCAGCAGAATCTTGCGGGCTTCTCGGTAGTCGCGGATCAACTGATGGAGAGTGTCGCAGTTGGGGACCCAACCAAGAATGCCGGCGTTGTGCGAAAGCGGAATGACCGGATACCGGTGGATCTTGAGATCTTTCTTCGAAGTCGTGCGGTCGTTGATAAGCAGCGCGTTCACGAGGCCAAACAATTGCGCTACGCGTTCGTCCTGGCGAAGGTCTTCGTGGCCCTTGAGCAGAAACATGTACTCGAGACCGTTCGAGCCGACGAGAGTGATGCGTCGCGGGCGCTGCTTACTCGTGATGACTTGGACCGTGGGCTGGAAGCGGCCGATCTTGACGATACTGTGCCCCGCACGGTACGTACCAGGCACGGCCAGCTGAAGGTTCTTTGCCTGCAGTAGATTAGGTGAGACGTACTGCAGTTCGAGCGTGGTGAGCTGTGGCAGCTGCTTGTTAATCCGGCGGAAGACGTGGTAGTAGAGGTCCCACGCGCGGTTCAGGTCACTTTCATTGTTCTTGCGGTTACTGCTGTGCAGGAAACGCTGCAGCCACTCGTAGGCCTCGCGCAGATCACGTCCGAACGCCTGTTGGAAGCTCACCTCACGCAGCGTCTCCGGGCCGTTCTCCATCATCTGGTGCAGCGGCTCGAGCACGGCAACCATGCCTTCGACGTCGTGCTCACCGAAATACAGTCTCGAAGCTTCTTCGAGGCCTTCATGCCACATCTCGTGCCACAAGATTGCGACGCGAATGAGCTCTTTACTGACGAGCAGTGCTTCGTCGACGAGTTCTGGGTAGTGACGCCGCATCGAGTTCATAATGGCCTCAGCAGCTTGTTGGCGAACAGGCAACGGGCTCTTGAGTGCGACGGAAAGTGGATAGATGAGAGCATGCGGATGCTGCGCGCCGATGGCGCAAAGCAGTCGCTGCAGCTGGGCCTGGATGCGTTGGTATGGCGTGTGAATACGCGCGATGAGCTGCGGGATCACGATGAGCCACGTCTCAATGCTCACTGAAGCAAAGCCTTGGACCAGTGCCTGGTGGACATCTGCACGGTGACCGTACGCAAACCACAGCGTGAGCACGCGCAGAATGTCTTGTTGGACGTTGGCAGCCCAACGACTGCGACCGAGCGCGATCGAGCGGAAGAAGCCTTCCATCGCAGACGAAATGTATGGACCCATTGTCGGGCTAGCTGCAGTAGCGGCTGCAGAAGCTGACGACGTGTAGTGCTCGACCACATAAAAGTTCACCAATGCCCACGAGTGCCATGCCTTGTAGCTTTTCGGTTCAAGTTCGGTACACATCTTGAGAGACGATAAAATCGCCGGCACCGAGCCGACGCGATCAAGCTGCTGGTCGTGGATCGCGAGCTGCCAGTCAGCAAGCTTTAAGTGGCACTTGACGAGCAGTTCCTCCTCTCCGCTCCCGCGTGGCATGGAGATCGCAGCTGGCGATGCCGGTGGCGTCACGCTGATGCCGGGACCTGCACCCGCGTTCCCAGGATTCATGCGCTGCCGCAATGCCGCAGACGAGGCCGACACCTTCTGCACGAGTGACTGGAGTTCTGTTAGCGCTTTCTTCTTGTCACCAACCGCCCATAAATGCTTCAGATACGCAAACGCCACGCGGTGGTGTTCACGCTCTCCGTAGCCAAACGTTCCGCCTCCGTTGACAGAAACAGCAAGGTCGCCAGCACTCGATGAAGGGGTTAGCGACAAGGACTTCGTGAACACGTTGAGACTCATCGATAAGTTACCTGACTGGCGGCAGAGACTCGCAAACTGGAGCCACGTGTCCATATCCTCATACGGCGCAACAATCAGTGAGCGCACCGCGAGGATCTGCTGCCACACGTCAACCACGCGCTTGCAGCCAGTTTGCAGTCGTGCGTGCCACATCCGAATCAGGTGGCGCTTGTAGCGAGCAGCTTCTTCCGTCTTGGAAACCTGGAGGCGAAGCTTCTTGTACGTGACGATTTCCTCCAGCTCACTCAGCTGCTGAAGCGTGACCATCGAATCATACGCCCGACTGTAAGATTCACCAACCAGCGCTCCGAGCTGTCCGTCAAGCAACTTGCGGGTTTCGTCGATGCACTCGCTAGCGGTATCAAACTGGTTGTGGTGAACAGCCAGTACAGCTCGGAACAGCGCGCTCTCAGTCTCAGTCTCCGCTGGACCTGTCGCAAGCCCCGTCGGTCTCAATGATCCAGACGCTAGTGAGTTGCTTCCTCCCGAATTCAGGCTCGAACCACACGCCACATCCACGTACGTTGCCATCTGATCCCACTGCCCAAGACACCACGAGGCCTTGGCACCGAGCATCGAGATCGTGTTCACTGCCGCCTCATCGCTCAGACCTCCATCATCCATTGCTCCAAGTAGTCCTGACTGCGACGTAAAGCTTCCATGTCGTGACAGCGAGCCGCTAGTGCTATGGCGCAACATTCGACCACTTCCGACACTCGTGAGGTTCGACGCACTAACAGATCGCCGCGATCCAGGCTGTTGCGCCGATTGTTGTGCCTTCTTCTCTTGCAGATACGCGTAAACACGAGAGGCTAGCGAGGACAGCTCCTCCCACTCGCCAAGCGCTTCGAGACAACGCATTTTGCCGACATACACCTCCAAGTCCACGTGACCGCTCTGCTCGTATTGCTCAATCTTCGCATTGTACAGCTGCAAAGCCGCTTGCCAGTCCTGGAGCTTCTCGTACCACGTCTCTTGTACATGGATTGGGTGCGCTGCCGACTGCTTCTGTGCGTACTTCAAAATGCCAACAGCAGCCTCCGGCTGTCCAAGTTGGTTGTTGATAGAAATCAACGACTCGATACACGTTGACGGTGAGGTGTGGAACTCAAGTTCCTTGTAATGCAGGGCTTTGGCGTAGGCATGGCACTTTTGAGCTAACTCGCCAAGTTCCCGAATGTCGATGGGAAGAGCTTCAACGTCGTGCTCCATGAACTCGGCAAGGTTCAGCAGGATCTGGAGGATTTCTGCGGGGATCGTATCCGACTGGAAGGCGGTCTCCAATGCCCGCACTAGGTAGTCCTGGTACTGCTCGTACAGCTCGTTCCAGCACGACACAAACGCAGGATTGAATAGCTCGCGAGCAAGAGGGTTGTACGCCTGTGCGAGTGCGCAGCACGAACGGAGCGCGGCCGATGGAGACTCGCGGAGCAACTCGATTGAGAACCGTCTCATCCACTCGAGCCAGTCCTCACGCGTGCTTCGCTGCGAAGCCTCCCAGGCACGTCGAAGATTTTGCTGATTCACGTGGAGGCGGACTGCATTGGACGGAACATTAGATGCCGGTGCAGCCAGACTTTCACTCATCATTCGTATCATCGTCTTCAAGCTCGCATTCTGTGTGAAGACTTCATCGTCAAGGAGCCATGAAATCTCGATGCGTTGGCCTGTCCGAAGGCGGTCCATCGCGTTTCGCAGCTTTAGCTGCATATCCATCGACTCGGAGGATGGTAACGTCGAAAGCATTTGGTTGACAATTGGAGCAAACTGGAGGAACTCGGACTGTAGTTGATAGAGTAGAGACGCCAAAGCGTACAATAACACATCTGAGAACTGCTTGGCTTCCGCCTTCGTCGCAGCGATCGGCGCGGATGTTGAAGAACTGGAGCCAGCAACTAATACACCAGCTGCACCATCACTACGGCCGCTAGTCGCGCCACCTCCCGTGTTGCCTCCTGTTCCAAAGAACAATGAGTGTTTGGCGGAGATCTGGCGAGCAACGCGCGCCAGTGGCTGGATAATGCGTGCACCAGCGTAATGTTCAAACTTGGCGACAACGCAGATACGCGCAATCGCGTACATCACAGCGATCTTCACATCCAGCGACGTGTCGAGACTCTCCATAAGCCGGAGCAACGCAGGAAGCAACAGGTACACGTAGTCCTCGACTGCATCCCGAAATACAATCAAGGCCTGCACCACTTGAGTCTGCAACGCAGCCATCGCTTGCTTACTGGCCGCCTTAGCGGTCTTGTCACGAGCGGAGACTGGACCCGCAGCGACTGCGCTCGTGACGACCATACCACTTTCCACAACACCTTCTCCCCCCAAAACCATCAACTGGTGAGCACCCACACCGACCGCCGCAACGCCGGAACCAGGTGCAGCCACTACAGGGCCTCCGTCAGCATTTCCCGCGACTCCAGCAGTAGCGGGACCGGTGGCGGATGACGACGTTGCCAACACTTCAAAGAACACCTCGGGGTTGGCGTGGGGTTGCAAGACGTCGACAATCTTGGGCAATACCTGGGGGAAGTAAACCGATCGGAATTCGGTCGGTGCTGCTTGGCTCATTTTCTCCAGCAATCGGATGATCTGCTGAAGATGTTGACCCCAGTACCGAAGGGTGAGAACCATAATCGCCGGGAAAAATGGCTTCATGTGGGAATGCACGATTCCCACGAGGGTCGTGAGCTGCAAGAACAAGGACTCACGAAGACGAGGCTCACCTCGGGCGAGCACACGCAAGAACGGCGGCACAATGTACGGCAGGAATGGAACACACTGGATGTGAAGCGACTTGAAGATAAACATGATCGCCTGAATCACACCATGGTGATGGGTCGAAAGCGATGGCTCGTTCAGGATCTTCAGCAACGCAGAGATCGCGACAGTAGGGAAATATGACTCAGATGCCGGGGAGATACCCGTGGCGTCAAGACTCCCGAGCGATTCAATGCCTTCAGGGAGTAGCTTCTCAAAATCAAACACTACTGCGTCACTCTTCAGCCCGCCGCTACGCCCGCCACCAACAGATGAGGCCTCACCGCTGGAGGTGCCCTCAGCAGAGGTTGTCGCTCGCTTCGTACCAATCGGTGCCGCTGTGAACAGTTGCAACTCGATCTGCTGCTTCTCGTTCAAGACATCGACACCCATTTGGTTGTTTGAAGAAGCAGCCAAACTATCAAAGTCCAGACCGGGCACGAGTCGGCCGAGTGCTTGCAACTCGGAGGCCAGTGCGGCACTAGCCGGATCTCCCTCCGCCTCAGGAAGCGCCTTAGTTTCTTCCTTCTTTCCAGTACCATGCTCATCGTTGTCCTGAAGCATTGAAACACGCGACAGGCAGAGCTTGTACTTGTACGGATCCAAAGCTCCGAGAATACCAATCGTCTTCATTGCTTCTCGACGAAGTGGCCACGGCGTTGCGGCAGTGTGCTGCAGCATACTGAGCAGGATCTCAAGCAACTTCGGGAATGCCAAATACGGACGCACGACACAAGCCGTGCTACCAGCAAGCTGCCCCATTGTCTGCAGAGCAAGTTGGCGTTTCTCCATCGATGAATGGTCTTGCAGCGTATGCAAAATGAGTGGCAATAGGTATCGCTCGTACCTTGCAATTTGGTGCTGCGCAACAAGAGCGAGTTCACCGATCGTGACTAGCACTGCCGATGCCAGCGACGCGTTGTTGTTGTGCCCGTAATTGACGTAGCTGGGGCCAGCCGACACAACGACTAGCTTCGGTAACAGCACCCGCAAAACGCGGACGATATATGGATCGATCAAATGGTGGGCGCCTCGAATGAGCAAGCCCAGCAGTCGTGTGGCATCCTCCTTCATGCGCACATCAGCTGGATTTGCATGTTCCAACTCGGTCAAAAGCTGTAAGAGCATTCGGCGTAGAGATGGCATCACAAATGCCGGGTTTCGAGGGGCAAGGCGCTCGATGAGCTGCATCGCCTGCTCGCGAATTGACGAAACCTCGTCGTTAAGCAAAATGAAGAGTGCTGTTAAGTGGTCTTCTTGGCTGAGCCATGAGTCGAAACGCGGATCCAATGATTCGACGACGCTCTTGCGCACATGAAAATCTACGTCCGAGCAACCTACGAGCAACAACTGCGTCAACAATTCGTCAATCACGCGACCACTGGGTCCTCGCTTCGTAACATGGCGCCAACTCGGCGCCTGGGGCTGGTACAAAGATGTCGATATGCTGGTGGACGACGACGAAGATGAAGGAAGAAGTAGTTGGCTGCATGTGACGACAGCTTGTCGGCGAACTCGGGGATCGCTGTGCTTTAGATATAGCGAAACACAATCGCGAACAAACGGAAGCAAGCAGAAATTGCCACTAAAATCGAAGCAACTGAGCGTGCGAAGTGACAGCAGGATGATCTCGCGCTCATCGGCATTCTCGCCCTTAAGCACAACGAATTGCGAGCCGTGAGAAGCAGACCCAGACGCAGTAAGGTGACGCTCGTCATCGTATGCGGACGACGATGCCGATGCCGATGGAGAAGCTACACCTACTGAAAGCTTCATCGACGACAGCAACGCTTGCATGACGCTGGTGGTTCTCGCTGGCTGTACTGGCGGAGATGCGGTAACCGAAGAAGGACCATTACTACTCGTCTTCTCAATACCAAAGTACGAGGAGTGCTCGCTATCACCATTCAGGCTTCCGTTTCCCAGCTCACCCGGGACCGAGGAGAAGGGAACACCACGCAGAGTCTTGGAGATCTCGTTGAGTAGTGTTTCTTGCACGTTGGGAAGCACACTTGGAACAGCAGCCACGATCTGTGATAGTGCTTCCAGCAGCTCGTCACTGAGCCCTCCTTGCATCATGATCTCCAACAACTCGCTGAGATGGGGCTCAAACTTCTCATGGAGAGCTTGGCTGAGATGAGCCACACAAGTAAGCGTCTCAACACAGTAGAGTTTGTTTAGCTTGGCGTTTGTCAGGCCACGGCTGCTGCTGGTTGTGGATAGTTGGTTCTTTGCAAGCGATTCTTTTACCAGCTTCACAATGGCTGGAACGTGGGGTAGAATGTGGTCGCCGATGGCTGAAGACAGCTTCCCTAGTGACAAAAAGGCGATTCCACGCTCCGAGGGCGATGTGTAGTTGACAATGCGCTTCATCAAGTGGTTCAAAGCCACGTTCAAGTAGTGGCGAATGAACGCGTCGGGGCAGAAGGCAGCGAGTTGAGGAAGGAGCACGCAAACTGCGCGACCCACGAGCTTATCCTTTGCATCTTTGTAGAGCAGGACAGTATCACAGACTTCCCTGAAACGGGGCAGCATGAACCCGCCTGTGTGCTGTAGCAGCTCGCCAATCACCAGCAACGAACCGTGGACACAGTCCCAGGAAGCAGATGTCGGCGGTGATGGCGTCGTCGATGTGACAGGCGGCGACTGAGATACGATTCCACTACTCGTACTACGATTGCTCGTCGTCGGCAAGTTCAGTCCTTCAAAGACTTGGTCGTACACTTTGCAGTACCACTGCACGCGGTGGCGAGTCTGACGCTTGGCAATCAGCTCGAGGCATGCGCGCAACGCGTCGGTCGCGGCCTCTCGGATCTCCACGCGCGGATCGCGGATCGCACCCCAAATCGACTGGAAAAACGTCGTCAGATTGACGTGGAACAGCGTCGGTGCGCTCTGCGCGAGCTCTCGCAGCACAAAGCATGCCGCGAGCCGCCGCTGGCTGAAGAGCGCGTCCTGGCGCCCGCCTCGCGAGCCTGACGCTGCATCTGCGCCGGCGCCGCCGGCAGTGACGCTGCCTCCTTGCAGCCACTCGAACGCGCGCTTGACCTCGAAGTCCACGAACGCCGCGACGAGCGTGCCGCTGACGCCGCCGCTCGCATTGGTCGCATTGCCGCTCGCGAGGTGGCCGAGCGCGGCGCTGGCGGCGAGCAGCGCCGTGCGCGTGGTCTGGGGCTGCGCGAGGAAGTTGCGCAGGTAGTTGGCGAAGCGGATGATCTGGTCTTCTTGCGCGAGGTCGATGAGCAGGTCGATGGCGGCGAGCGCGCCCAGCTGGTCGGCCTCGTGGGAGCTCTGCAGCAGCGTGAAGAGCTGCGGCGCGAGCTGCTGCAGCGCCTTGGCGTACTGCTCGGCGCTGAGCTGGCGCGCGAGCGAGGCCACGAACGAGAAGAGCTCTCGCGCGTGCTGCGCGCGGCGCGCCGCGTCCTTGGTGGAGAGCCGCTTCACGAGCGAGGCCACGACCGTCTCGACGTGCTCGCGGTCCTTGTTGAAGGCCATGGCGTCGCCATGCACGGGGTCCCAGCGTCGAGCGGATCTGTTTGGACGAGGAGCTCCGTGCGATCGGTTTCGAGAGGGAAAGAACTGGGAGCAAGAACATGTTCAAAACAAGAGTTTAAAACACCCTGTGGATACCTTTGTAAACGCATACATGCATCCATAACGATTTGGTTAGGTGAGCTGTGTGGTCATTGGTGACTCACGGGGAATTCTTCTTCAGCCACGCAAACTTGAACGTGTAGTCGGCGCCTGTGGGCAGATCATCCAAAATGCGTAAGATATCGCAGCCCGTCAATGCCTCCAACGCTTGTGTCTCTCTGACTCACCAAGTTGGATGATCGAGTTTTGCATGATGTCGATGACCCACTCCAGCAGTTTCGACTGGAGACTCCGCTGTCGTGTCTCCAACACAAACGCCAACTGATGAACGAACGGCAGACGGAGCTTCCACCATAACACGCCGCTCAGCAACACAAAAGACGCAAACTCAAGAGATGCGTAGATCATGACGTTGACCATGGTTGGCACGAGCTGGTTCTGGGTCATGCCGGCTAGGAAGGGGTAGTAGCGTCGGTTGGGCAGGTGGTACATGACGACGAGGTAGAAATCTAGGTCGAGCAGAGCAACATCAGTACTGGTATGGAATGTGCCACTGGGAAGGGTTAGTCAGTGAAGCTGAACGTACTGTAGATCATGGGCATGATGACTTCAGTGTACTCTATGAGAGCAGTGAACTCGGTGATGTACATAATTTTTTGCGTGGAATGAACGAGCGAGCGTTGTTCGTCATCGGTGAGTGCTGCAAGCTCTGGAGGCAGCGCCGTGGTTAGTACGGGTGTGACATGGGGTGTCCTTGGCATAAGGTGTTTTTCTGGAGGTACAGGTTTGTTTTTTGTCTGTGCGGCGATACGCTTGGGAAGCCAGTTGCTAAACTGTGGAAGCATGGGTCTCTGCTTGAGTAGCTGCCCTGTCGCGGTCTTGGCTTCTTCGAGAACCAATTGCGAATGTTCGAGCGCTTGATTCGAGATGGCCATGATGGTATTCTGTCTTCGGCGCTCAGTTTCGACTGGGTTTCTGTTCTTCACAGCGATATGGCGTCTCACCCGCCAAATCTTTACCACGATCGGTTGGAGGCGAGCCATGATTGCGTTAATGTCCATGATCGTGAGGAGGGCTTGGATAAAATCAACTGCTACGAGCGCGACGATTGTAGAAGGGGATGTAGCGCGCTGCATACATAGGGAGACGAAGAGCGAGTGGTAAACTTCGATGTTGAAGACCACGGCTTCTGGTGTAGCATCAGGATCACCGATGAGGCCACGACTGATCCAGTTGCGGATACCGAGCTTGAGCACGGGCAACACAAGCACAAAGGCTGTTTGCTGCCACGCGCTGCAACTTAAATAGCCGTGATTGAAGAGTGGGTAAGCAACGGTCATGAGCACTTGGCACACAGCCACGACATGGTATCGCACGAAGTCGAAGAAGAGTTGGCGGTTCCGACGAATCTGAGGAGCCATGGCCACAAGAGTGAGAGGCACAAAGACCACACTCCACGGGGCTGTCCCGATAATCATCATAAAGGGGAGCGGATACCCGATCATGTCGCTTAGTCGATAGCAACTCCATGCCGTCACACCACTGGACACCGTTGCGATGATAACTCGTGAGAGCCAAGAAAGGGACAACCCGGGGACGTGTTGGACGTACTGCTCTGTCACACATAACGAGATGACAGCCTTGGATATGAAAGCACGTGTCCAGACAATCGGGCTGTGGTGTGCGCCTCTCTCCGGAGGCTCGAGCGGCATGAGGTCCACGAGCACCATGAAGAGTACGCTGGGCATGGGCGTGAGACAGCATACGAACAGTGCTCGTCGCCAGCTTGTGCGCTGGAAGTAGCTCTCGAAGGCGAGGAGTCGGGCGGGTGAGTATTGCCCGTGTAGCTCGACTTGCGTGGCCTCCCACAGTCGTACGACCCGCCGGAGGAAGCCACGCTTGGTCGCCATGGTCTGTCGACCGTAGTGTTGCGTTCTATGTCTGATGCAAACTCCCTTACTAAAGAAAAAGAGTTCTTGGTCCTTCTGGCTGCGGTATACTCAAGAATAGATGATTCGTCCAGATATGTAAACTGCTCGTGGCGAGTTTGGCTACGTGCATTCGATCATGTGCCGTAGATTGTTGCGGTAGCGTGGAGAGCTGTGATATGTCCACTGATTTCAACTTTCCTCATCGTCGCCGTTTATTTTGGGCACATGAACACACACGCACACACCCATGAACACACACCCAGCACTACAGTCGACAGACCATGGCGACCAAGCGTGGCTTCCTCCGGCGGGTCGTACGACTGTGGGAGGCCACGCAAGTCGAGCTACACGGGCAATACTCACCCGCCCGACTCCTCGCCTTCGAGAGCTACTTCCAGCGCACAAGCTGGCGACGAGCACTGTTCGTATGCTGTCTCACGCCCATGCCCAGCGTACTCTTCATGGTGCTCGTGGACCTCATGCCGCTCGAGCCTCCGGAGAGAGGCGCACACCACAGCCCGATTGTTTGGACACGCGCTTTCATATCCAAGGCTGTCATCTCGTTATGTGTGACAGAGCAGTACGTCCAACACGTCCCTGGGTTATGGTTATCGTGGCCATCGCGAATCATAATCGCGATAGCCACGGGCGGCGTTACAGTATGGAGCTGCTATCGGCTAAGCGAGGTGATCGGATACCCACTGCCGTTTACTATGATCATTGGCACAGCCCCATGGGGAGTCACACTCGTCCTCCTCACGCTTATCGCGCTCGCCCCACAAATCCGACGAAACCACCAGCTATTCTACGCGTTCGCGCGCTACCACATCGTGCCTGTGTGTCAGATACTCATGACCATCGCGTACCCGGTTTTCAATTACGGCTACACGAGTTGCTCTTCCTGGGAGCAAACGGCGTTTGTGCTCGGGCTACCGGCGCTCAAGATCGGTATCCGCAACTGGATCAGTCGTGGTCTCGTCGGAGACAGCGAGGACAAACCCGAGGCCGTGGTCTTCAACATTGAAGTATACCACTCGCTCTTCGTCTCCCTCTGCATGCAGCGTGCAGCATCGCGGTCCACGATCGTCGCGCTCATCGTGGCCGATTTTGTCCAGGCTATGCTCACGATGTTGGATATCAAGGCCATTATGGCTCGTCTCGAGCCCCTCGTCATGAAAGTTCGGCGAGCACGGCTCCGTTTATCGACAGAGATTACCAGCTCCATCTCGGTGTCGCCCTCAAAGGACAAAAGTATAATGACGATCTCCAAGCAAGCCTTGGAGCATTCGCTGTTTGTTCTAGAAGAGGCACAGGATGCGTCGCGGCGCATTCTCCACTCAGCCCAAGGGCTCTCAACGATTCACCCATCGCAGTGTGCAGCATCGGTCGCCGGGAAGGGCTCTAACTCTCCAACGATTAATCTCGTACGACCTTGGAAGCAGGTCACACTTGATCCGATCGCACTACCTCCAGAGCTTGCAGCTCTCACCGATGACGAACAACGCTCGCTCGTCCATTCCACACAAAAAATTATGTACATCACCGAGTTCACTGCTCTCATAGAGTACACTGAAGTCATCATGCCCATGATCTACAGTACGTTCAGCTTCACTGACTAACCCTTCCCAGTGGCACATTCCATACCAGTACTGATGTTGCTCTGCTCGACCTAGATTTCTACCTCGTCGTCATGTACCACCTGCCCAACCGACGCTACTACCCCTTCCTAGCCGGCATGACCCAGAACCAGCTCGTGCCAACCATGGTCAACGTCATGATCTACGCATCTCTTGAGTTTGCGTCTTTTGTGTTGCTGAGCGGCGTGTTATGGTGGAAGCTCCGTCTGCCGTTCGTTCATCAGTTGGCGTTTGTGTTGGAGACACGACAGCGGAGTCTCCAGTCGAAACTGCTGGAGTGGGTCATCGACATCATGCAAAACTCGATCATCCAACTTGGTGAGTCAGAGAGACACAAGCGTTGGAGGCATTGACGGGCTGCGATATCTTACGCATTTTGGATGATCTGCCCACAGGCGCCGACTACACGTTCAAGTTTGCGTGGCTGAAGAAGAATTCCCCGTGAGTCACCAATGACCACACAGCTCACCTAACCAAATCGTTATGGATGCATGTATGCGTTTACAAAGGTATCCACAGGGTGTTTTAAACTCTTGTTTTGAACATGTTCTTGCTCCCAGTTCTTTCCCTCTCGAAACCGATCGCACGGAGCTCCTCGTCCAAACAGATCCGCTCGACGCTGGGACCCCGTGCATGGCGACGCCATGGCCTTCAACAAGGACCGCGAGCACGTCGAGACGGTCGTGGCCTCGCTCGTGAAGCGGCTCTCCACCAAGGACGCGGCGCGCCGCGCGCAGCACGCGCGAGAGCTCTTCTCGTTCGTGGCCTCGCTCGCGCGCCAGCTCAGCGCCGAGCAGTACGCCAAGGCGCTGCAGCAGCTCGCGCCGCAGCTCTTCACGCTGCTGCAGAGCTCCCACGAGGCCGACCAGCTGGGCGCGCTCGCCGCCATCGACCTGCTCATCGACCTCGCGCAAGAAGACCAGATCATCCGCTTCGCCAACTACCTGCGCAACTTCCTCGCGCAGCCCCAGACCACGCGCACGGCGCTGCTCGCCGCCAGCGCCGCGCTCGGCCACCTCGCGAGCGGCAATGCGACCAATGCGAGCGGCGGCGTCAGCGGCACGCTCGTCGCGGCGTTCGTGGACTTCGAGGTCAAGCGCGCGTTCGAGTGGCTGCAAGGAGGCAGCGTCACTGCCGGCGGCGCCGGCGCAGATGCAGCGTCAGGCTCGCGAGGCGGGCGCCAGGACGCGCTCTTCAGCCAGCGGCGGCTCGCGGCATGCTTTGTGCTGCGAGAGCTCGCGCAGAGCGCACCGACGCTGTTCCACGTCAATCTGACGACGTTTTTCCAGTCGATTTGGGGTGCGATCCGCGATCCGCGCGTGGAGATCCGAGAGGCCGCGACCGACGCGTTGCGCGCATGCCTCGAGCTGATTGCCAAGCGTCAGACTCGCCACCGCGTGCAGTGGTACTGCAAAGTGTACGACCAAGTCTTTGAAGGACTGAACTTGCCGACGACGAGCAATCGTAGTACGAGTAGTGGAATCGTATCTCAGTCGCCGCCTGTCACATCGACGACGCCATCACCGCCGACATCTGCTTCCTGGGACTGTGTCCACGGTTCGTTGCTGGTGATTGGCGAGCTGCTACAGCACACAGGCGGGTTCATGCTGCCCCGTTTCAGGGAAGTCTGTGATACTGTCCTGCTCTACAAAGATGCAAAGGATAAGCTCGTGGGTCGCGCAGTTTGCGTGCTCCTTCCTCAACTCGCTGCCTTCTGCCCCGACGCGTTCATTCGCCACTACTTGAACGTGGCTTTGAACCACTTGATGAAGCGCATTGTCAACTACACATCGCCCTCGGAGCGTGGAATCGCCTTTTTGTCACTAGGGAAGCTGTCTTCAGCCATCGGCGACCACATTCTACCCCACGTTCCAGCCATTGTGAAGCTGGTAAAAGAATCGCTTGCAAAGAACCAACAAAAAGTAGATTTCGCTCGTACTCGTTTTTTACCATGAACGACCAAGATAAATCAGCGCCTAGACTCCAACACTCCTCAGTACCGAATCACTCATGTTTCTCTGATCGACGTACCATAGTGCGCTAATCCGTTGATAATCACGAGCGGTACCCATAGCAGTAATTTGGCCCGGATATTCGCCGCACGTTCTTCTAGCACAAAAGCTAGCTGATGCAACACTGAGATCCGCGCAATCTTCCAGATAATCCCGGCCATTATTAACAGTGAAAGGAGCTCCAACAAGACGTAGTACTGAACGTTGTTGGTGATGTGATGGAGATCATCAAGGGAGCATATCTTCTCAAAAAAAAATGAAATTCTTGCGGTTGGGGAGATGGAAGAGGATGGCCAAAAGTGCGTCTGTCGTTCCAACGGTTTGTTACAACCAGACATCTCAACAAATGCGAGATTAGGAAAGCTTACTGTAAATGATGGGAACGATGACCTCTGTGTACTCGATCAAGACGATGAACTCTGTTATATACAGAAGCTGCAGAGTGAAGTCAACAAACTTCCTCTTGCCATCCACATTTTGGTCACGTGTGGGAGTTGTAGGGGACAATGGCATTGATTGGACCACCGATGAAGATAAAAGTGCTGGACGGAGTGAGATAGTCTTTGTTTGCCCACTCGGGTGAACTTGTATGACGTTGATCATCCGCTGGGGAGTCGCTGGAACGGTTTGTGGCACTGACCCTAGTCTTGGCTGCTGATTCACTGTAGCGGAGGCCAAGCTGACGAGGGACTCGTTCATCTGATCTCTTGAAATCATACATCGTAGTTCACTCAAGATATCATGCACATCTCGGAACGACAGCCATGCTTGAAACGCATCCAACGCCATCAGTATAGCCACCGTACGCATTGATGTCGAACTACCCATACACACGGACACGAACAATGCATGGAATACCTCTACGTTGAAGATTACAGCCTCCGGCATCGATCCATCACAGTCTGGAAGCGTGCGCGTTATCCAATTCTTGGAGGCGAGTTTGATCAGTGGCAGCAATAACACGAATGCTGTCTGTTGTGTTCCAGAGAGGCGAGTGTAAGCGGCAGTGTAGATTGGGTAGATGAAGGTGAAGTTCATTTGGGATAGTGCAAACAGCAAATAGCGCACGAACAGATTAGAGAGACCCGGTGTCGTGCGGAAAAGGTGAAGCTTCATTGTACCGAACACGACTTGGAGCGAAGCAAACCAGGCGATCCCACCAATGGTGAGAGTGTAAGGGAACGGGTAGCCGACCATAGTAGCCAACGCTAGTGGAGGAAGCATAGCCACTGGGCAGGTGAATAAAGGAGCGATAATGCAGTCTCGCAGGCCGACGCGAAATCCAGGTACGTGATGTCCTATTTGCTGGAGCGAGCATAATGTGACAACGACGAATTCGAATAGAAAGAGCAACCACACGAGACTGCTTCTGGTTGGGCCGTCCTCAATTGGCTCTAGCGGAATCAGTCCGACGAGAGTGACGAATCCGATGGAGGGAAGCGGCACCAAAGCACAGACAAATATCACCCGAACCCATGAAGCTGCCTTTTGATATCGCTCAAACCTGAAGAGTTGATCTTCGCTATATCGTCCGTGCAGCTCCACCTGGGTGGCGTTCCACGCGCGCTGCACCAAGCCACGAATGCGGAGCATTCTCACCACGCGTGTTCACTTGTCTACCCGCACGTCACGCCTATCCGAGCCATCCGAGCAACCTATTCTTGGACCAATTGTATGAGCCTGAACACCCGCCACCCAAACGAACCGCAAGTCGAGATCTGCATCATGGGGGACGTTCGAGTCTGTGGTTGTGTACTGACTCCTCTCATATATCACCATAAACGTGAGGTATCAAGGGCTGTTGGCGAACTGAGCAGGGGCCGCTACGAACTTTGGATCCGCCATGTGCTGTCACCTAATGGGCTAGAAAGAGTGCTGATGCGATGTGGTGGATGAATCGTGGCTCAAAGACGCATGGCGTTCATCCCGCGGCTCGGGACGTTTGAATGGAGTGGCTGCCCAGTCGCTTCTACTGATCTGTGACTGCATTGCCCATGAAGGCGACTCTATCGCGAAGGCGCTCGACGCCATCTCGTCGTTCCAAACGTCCACACCACAACCAAGAGGTTCTCGCTTACGAATTCGTGCTGGTTCCTTGGTTGATCGAGATCCCGAATCCCATGATATGCCTCACGAAACACGCTTCATTGACCATCAGGCCCTCCTAGAGCTCCTCAAAGGCTCCAAGTCGGATATCTACCAGTTTCAACCAATGATAGCCTCCGAGAAACTCGATGATCAGGAACTGGGAGACTTGGATCGGCTCACAGGCAGTGATCGCTCATTCCAATGCACACTCATCTTTGCCGAGTAGCAAGCGATCTGGAGCCACCGCTCTCTCGGTCGCGAGGGCATGCGAGTCGCAAAACTCTAAAATACCAACACATCTGTTCACTTACGAGCCCCGATCTTCTTGTTCACTAGCTCTCCTCGCGCAGTTCCACTTGAGTTGCCAGAGACGTTTCGTGATAAATAGGCATGACTCATGCTTCAACACGAGCCGGGTGGCGCCGGCCTGTCGGCAGGGTGGGGGTGCGATCGGCTGAAGTTCCGCCGATCCCAGCACCATTGCCCAATGTAGCCATCCTCTCCGGCCCTATTCCAGGACAAGAGAGCAGAACTTGAAGTAGCGGGCAGAATACCGGTATTCCACCAGTTCTGCGTCGAGCGTCCAGCGTCCCGTAAACCAAAACGTCAAACACCCACCCGCAGCTTTCTCCTCGAGACGGCGGCATACTCATCGGAGGGATCCTCCCTTCCGCTCCCTCCCTCTCGCACTCTCTCTGTCCTTCTCCGACCCGTCGCGCTCACTCACTCTCGCTCTCTCCGCGTCCTCGCCACTCGACTCTCGCTCTCGTCGCCATGCTGCCGCGCCCTCGCTACACCGAAGGTTTCTTCAAGAACCGCCGCGCCCAGCAGCTCTTCTACTCGGCGTTCTTCCCGGAAAACTCGTCCGTGGACGGCGTCGAGGGCGTCGTGCTCTTCATGCACGGCATCAACGAGCACTCGCACCGCTTCACGCACGTCTTCGAGCGCCTCGTGTCGCACCGCTTTGGCGTCATCGCCTACGACATGATCAGCCACGGACGCAGCGACTGCGACTACGAGGACTTGCGCGGCCACAGCGAGAACTTCCACCACATGGTCGACGACACCAACGACTTCCTCACGGCCGCCAAGTACTCGGTGTACAAGGAGATGCTCCCGCCGCAGCAGCAGACCCAGGAGCCGCCGCTCTTCTTCATGGGCATCTCGTACGGATGCCTCGTCGGCCTCCACACGGTGCTCTCGGGTGTCCACCCGTTCCAAGGCATGGTCATGGCCGCGCCAGCGCTCGGCGTGGAACCGACGCTCACGCTGCGGATCCAGAACCTCTTTGCAGCGCCGATCGTGTGGCTCTTCCCACACGCGCGCATCGTTCCAGGCGTCAACTTTGATGGTGAGTGGAATTTCGTTGGTGTCATCTGAGACGTGGTCATCGGACTCATCTGATATATTGCAGGGCTGAGCCGCAACGAAGCTTTTGTCCAGGACTACATGACCGACAAGCTCAACATCACGGACAACATGACGGCGCGAATGGGCGTGAACACCGTTGCCGCCATGCACGAGCTCACAACGCGTCCCGAGCTGACGGACCCCAGCAGCACCTTCTCCAAAATGCCGATCCTGCTCCTGCAGGGTACGCAAGATAAAGTGACGAGCGGCCCTGTCGCTCGCTCTTTCTTCGAACGCGTTGCGAACTTCGACAAGAAGATGATTGAGTACGAGGGGCTTTACCACTGCCTCTTCAACGAGCCGGAGCGTGAACAAGTTTTCGAGGACTCGATGTCGTGGCTTATCGCTCGCGCACGTCGCGCGAACGAACTCGTGGCTGCGCAGCAAGAAGCCAAGACAGTCTTTGAAGTGCCGGCTGCCAAGCTGTAATTTAGACTGATCCTCCTAGGAGAGATGCTGGGTCAAGAAATCTGAATGCCACTATATTCTTCTCTTGTGCTCTGAGGTTGCCCCGGAATCCAACAAGCCCTTTCACAAATCTATCGCAGCCCACAGATTTGCCATTGTGCTTCTGATTGGTGTCAAACCAGTGGTGCCGTCAGAAACATTGACTCGCCATGAAATCCGACCATGATTCTTTGGACAACCTGAGGACTGTTGAAATACGTCATGGTCCAATTATTGGTATGGTTGCTACTCCGATACAACTATGCACATGCAAAGCCAGCTCCTAACCTACGATCAAAGACGCTACTCTACGAAAGCACGGGGAATCGCTTGTAGAGCCAAGTCTGGATGTGGTCCATAACTATCTTCCGGTCGAAGTCTTCGAAAAGGACGTGGTAGCAACCGTCCATCTCAATAAACTCCTTGTCCTTGTTGGCAATGCGCGCGTGGAACTTCTTTGCACTCGGCAAGCTGCAGACGCGGTCGAGTGAGCCCATAATGCTCAGAACAGGCAGCTTGCAGAACGCGTTCTCTGGATCTTCGAGCCTCTTGTCCTTGCCAAGCTTGGCCATCCAGTCGCCGAGATCCTTGCCGGTGCGGCTCGTTAGCTGAGCTCGCACAGTGAGAGGGTCGGCGTCGTAGTCTTTGCCAACCAACGGATCCCGGCAAACCCACTTCTCGTTCACGCCTGGGACCGTACGGGCCGACGGAGCAAGCGGGACGAGAAGGCCTCCGACGGCCGACAGCCCGCGCAGCAACGGCGTGAGCTCGACACCGACACAAGGTCCGGCCAGCACAAGCGCGTCGAGCTTGTGCTGCTGGCTGAGTGCCGTGTGAATGGTCACGAGCGTACCCATCGAAAAGCCCATGATGATCTGCGGGAGCTGCTCATGCGAGACGCCCATCTTCGGGTAGATGTCCTGCTTGGCAAACGCAAGGAAATCGTTCGTGTCGTTCACCATGTTGACAAATGTGTTGACGTGACCACGGAGCTTGGGTTTGTCCATGTGGGTCTTGCCGTGCGAACGGAGATCGTAGGCCACGACGCCAAAGCCCCAGGACGCGAGTTCGGCGAAGACGTGGAAGTAGCGCGCCGAGTGCTCGTTCACGCCATGGATGAAGAGGATGAGAGCACGCAGCGGCGTGCCGGCAGCGGGGAAGACGGCTTCGTACCAGAGCTTGAGGCCGTCGCGGTTGGGCGTAAAGTCCTCGATGATGCGGAGGTCGGAGGGCAAGTCGGCGGCGCGCTTCCAGCAGAGCGCGGTCGCCGAGGCGCGGAGAGCGGCCGCGTCCTCGGGCGAGAGCGGCGTCTTGGTCTCGTAGAACACTTCGGAGTCGGCGACGGCCATTGGAACCGATCAGAGGCAGGTCAGTTGACGAATGAAGCCGCGCCGGCCACTCGGTGGAGAGGAAGACGATGGCAATCATCAGCCATCGCCCGTGGCGGTCGTGTTGAGACCACATCAACAACGCCAAACACCACCTGTTGAGGAGAGGTGATCACCAAAATAATACTATTTCAGTTGATTAGGTGACGCTTCTGTCGAGATACTTGTCATTATATACTGGTTTAACCAGATTTCTGACTAGTGTGGAAAGTCGAAGGTAAACAAAAAAAGGTGATAGAAACGGTTGAATCACATGTGGCGCATTTCAGCGATGGAAAAAGCAGTCCAGCTGGCTGGGCACGGAACCTAAGACGTGCGTCTGACGGCAAGAAACGAGCCAGTTTGCATATTACACACGGTCATAACCGGATGGAAAACTGGATTGCGTCAACGAAGCACCTAGGTGATGCAGGCGACGTGGAAACGTCTGCACACGTCTCATATAATCGAGGACCATGTTGAAGAGCTTGCTCAAAATGGAAATTGCGACGTTAGATTTTTTTGTGTTTTGGTAGATTTTGTTGCGAGTACGAAGACAGATTAGTAGGAGCTGAGTGCAAACTGAGGGACTACAGTACGCTTACGCGGCGCGCGAGAGGATCTCGACGGCGTCGGCCTTCTCGTCGCTGAGCTCCTGAGCGGTGACCTTCATCATCTCGGCAATGCGGTCGCTGATCGGAAGGCCGTTGATGACTTCGTAATCACCGTTGCCCAAACACTTCACCGGGAACGAATAGATGAGTCCTTCTGGCACACCGTACTTGTTGCCGTCCGAAAGAATGGCCATCGACGCGTACTCGCCTTCCGCCGTGCCAGAGAGCCAGTCACGCAGGTGGGCGCCGATCGCAGCAGCGGCAGACATGGCGCTCGACAGCTTACGAGCTTTAATGATTGCAGCACCACGCTGCTGGACGTCCTTGACGAGCTTGTTCTCGATCCATTCCTTGTCGTTGACGAACGCGGCGAGAGGCTCCGTGGCGCCACCGACTGTGACATCGACATTTGTCACATCCGGCACCTGCGTGCTCGAGTGGTTGCCCCAGATCACAACCTTGCGCACATCCTTCGAGGTGACGAGCGAGGCCGAACCCTTGGCTGCAAGCTCCTCGTTCGTGCGCTCGACAAGGAACGAGCGAAGGCGCTCATGGTCGAGACGGGTCTACGAGTGAACACATTGGACGTCAGTTGATTCGTCGCATTGATCAATGAAGAGATGGTGACTCACCAGTGCCGAGAAGTTCTTGCGTGGGATGCTGGGCGCGTTCTCCATGGCGATGAGGCAGTTCGTGTTGGCTGGGTTGGCAACGACAAGCACCTTGACGTCGCGGCTAGCGAACTTCTCGATGGCCTGGCCCTGGGCCTTGAAGATCGTCACATTCTTCTCAATAAGATCCTTGCTGTTACCATACAAAAAGTGTGGCATCAGTGCCTTGCCATTGGAGTGAGTCGATCACAAGCAGCTAGAACGCACCGCTCCATGCCGGCCTTGCGAGGGAAGCCGCCGACCAAGATAGCAATGTCGGCATCCTTGAACGCAACTTCAAGGTCCGCCGTCGGGATGATCGAGTCGACGAGGTTGTAAGCGCAGTCCTGGATCTCCATCTTGACGCCTTCGAGCGCCTCCGCGGCCACCGGGATATCAAGCAGGCGCAGCTCAACTCGGCGCTGAGGACCGAACACGAGGCCATTACAGACTAATCGACACCGCAGATCTCGTCAGTTACAAATCCAAGTGCTCGCACTACTCAGACACCCTCGCGACACATACTCAATGGCAGCAGCGAGTACGCGATCTGGCCGGCGGCACCGGACACGACAACCTTGATGGCGCTCATGGTGACGGCTGATGGGAGAAGTGTGGACGAACTTGGTCGACGGCGAGTGGATTGGAGAATGAGCGCTTGCTTGGGAGTGCTGCTGCGAGAGCCGCGCGTGTCTACAAGCCCCGCGTCACGCCGGTCGAGCCGAAATTCAGATTCCCACGTTGGGATCTTCGAAGACCTGGAAGATGGCTGCGACTGGTGCGCTCGTGCAACCTTCGCGCAACAAATCCGCCTGAGTGACCAGCAATGACGCGGCGGGCGTGGCGTCTATGCGTCATCTAGCAACATAAGCGCACCATTGACGGCTTCGTGCGACATACGAGACGCGGCGATGATGCACAACCCGTGGCCGCGAGAGCTTCGCTTCTCTGCCATCTTGAAGCTGGGTCTCCACAGAGAGAAGAGACCGCGAGCCATCGGGGGCTTTCAACCTGGTCCGCTCATGTTCCCACAATGGTCGGAAGGTGCCACCTGGCACTTTGACGAGACCACCTGCCACGTTCGTGAGACCAACTTTCCTGCCACATGAGTTGACGAGGTTTCTCCTGTCGACGAAACGCTGCGAGTCTTCCTCGCCCGTAGAAATCGCAGGATGCGGGTTGTCTTGGTTCATGACGAGCACGCGGTCGCGGTGGCGTGCTCCGAGAACAAGGCAACAAACGAGCCTGGGCCGGGAAGTCCAACTTGGCACAGGAAAACAGATCCCTCTGTTGTACGATCAAACCACCTGCCTTTCACGATAAGTACTCTACTAAACGATACGTAACCTCTGTTGAACGATAACTTGAAGTCTTCCAGCGCGACGATGCGTTCAGCATGGAGTATGCCTGAGATGACGGATCGGCCGCCTCGGTGGGCACGCCAGGCTGCGGCTGCGCGGCTCAACTGTCGAGAGCAGAAGAGAGCGCCTGGGCACGCGCAGCATCCGCCTCTTTCCACCGTCTTCGCCGCGTCCACTGGCCCCCGGCGCCGAACCGTGGAAGATTTCGCGGCGACTATCGCGACGCCTGCTCGTCGTTCCGCGGTGCTTCGCGGAACAGCGCAGCGCCGGTTCCGGCGCTTCTACGCGGGTTCCCATCGGTTATTGACTGGCGCACAACCCGCTTCTGCGGCTCTAACGGCCCCCGGGAGAGCGTGGCAGCGGACTCGGCCGCGCTGAACTCTCGGCTGGGCGGTCGCGTCAACGGCCCCGAGGAACGAAGGAAGGGGGGAAACGGCTTCCGCAGACTACCTCAAGTGGCCGCCGTCCCGTGCGCAGAAGCCCCGAGAATCGATCGACCACTAGGCCCCCAAGCAAGCGGGAGACGGACGCTGAGCAGGCCACTTGCACTCCCGCCCGTCGTCCGCGCGAGTATCTTTCGCCCTCGTGTCGAGCCCCCACCAACCGCGGCGTTGGTATCCCGTCGCAGCGCGAGGCGCCGCGCGGCGTGTTGTTTTCTTTTTGTTGTGTCTGTCTTTCCAATGTAAGTTGGGTATGGAAACGTTCCGTCACGATGAGTTGATCTGACCGCCTGCTGAGAGCCTAGTTCAGTATCCACCCCTTCTCTCTCTCTCTCTCTCTCTCTATCGGAAGGCCCCGTCTTCTTGATACACGTTGTCGATGGCGTCGGCAGTCGTCAACGACACGTTGATCATGACGAGTCAACCCGAAGTGCCGGGCGGAGGGGGCACTTGTCCTGCTAGGAACTCCTATCTGCCTATCATGGTCTCGGTCGCGTCGCTCATCGGTTGCCTCTACGTTATCTGTACCTACCTGTATGTCCGCGCGTTGCGACAGCACCCAGCGGGCATTATGTTCGGTATGAGCGTCTACGGGGCGATCTATCAGTTCCTGTACCTTATCGACCGTATGTCCGTGTCGGTACACTGCTCGCAAATGGCCATCTTCGTCGACATCTTCCTCACTGGCCAGGACACATACATGCTCATTTTCGCCATCGATCTACTCATGGCATTGAAAAATCCATTCTCCGCATCAAAAGGGCAGATGAAAAAGTACCACATTTTTGGAGGACTCTGGAGTATCTCATGCGCCGTCATCTCCCAGTTCGACACCCATTACGCACTCTTTGGGTTTTGTTGGGTTAACTACAGTGGGCAGATCTTTGGCGGACCGGACCTTAACGGCGACAAGGTCGACCTAGCACCTGGATCAGTCAAGCTCGCATCAGGCATCTTCTTCGCACTGTACATCATCGTCGTCTACTGCACGTCTCTGGTCGCCTTGCTGCGTACGTGGAACACATTTGTCAAGGGTTTGCCAGATACCTTCAAGACTCGCCACCGAATCCATCGACACCTCAAGTATTACGTTGTGAGCTACTTCGGCTATTGGACTCTCGTGCTCTCGTGCTATGCTGCCTTCATGCTCGTCCCTCACGACGAGCAGACATCTGAAGGTGGACTGCGTTGTCGGCTTTGGCACTTGCTTTCTTGCCTGCTGCTCGCGAAGGGCATGGTCAACTCGATCATTTGGACTCGCACCTCCAATATCCTCAAAATTGTTGAGCAACTTCGTACGTACGGATATGTCGACATGCCGCCTCATGACGACAGCATCAACTGGGCACTGCGGCTTGAAATTTTGACAAACACGACAAAAGGTATCTGTGAAGGCGTTGACCGTGCAGAACGTCAGGCACGAGCTTCTGCTGCTTCATCAATTGGTGATACTGGTGGCGCTAGTGTCAATGCTAGCAGTGATGCTGATTACTGTGAGCGGAAGGAGAGTTATGCACAGATCGAGGAGATTATTCTCGAGAATCGAAACAACTCCGGTGCGCGTGGCCAGCGAACGGAAGGCGTAGTTTTCTATGACTACGCTCCACACGTATTTCGGCGGCTTCGCATGGAAGCGAAGATCTCTGCAAGCAGCTATCGTAACTCCATGACACAAACGACTAAAGAGCGTGTGAGTGAGGGCAAAAGCGGTGCGTTCTTCTATTTCACAGAAGACCGCAAGTACGTCGTGAAGACCATGACTCACGAAGAGCTCAAGTTCTTGCTCAGTATCTTGCCCAAGTACAACAGCTTTATCAAGAATAACCCGAACACGTTCGTCACGCGCTTCTTTGGTTGCCACGCAATCACCATGTACGGGAAGACTGTATTCTTCATGGTCATGCAGAGCGTCTTTGACACGACACTTCAGATCCACGAGCGGTTTGACTTGAAAGGCTCGTGGGTGGGTCGTCTCGAAGGTCGCAAGCCAACCGGAACAATAGCGACTTGCAAATTCTGTAGCCGCGATTATGTTGTCGGTGGCAGTCACGACCAGTTATGTGATGTCCGTCGAGGTGAAGGTAACCTGAGGCATCAGTATGACCAGGTCGGCAAAGACCTTAACTGGAATCGCCACATGGCGTTGCCTCGGAGCACTGCCCGCGCAGTCGCCCGGCAGCTCACGAAAGATTCAAACTTCCTGTGCAAGATCAATTGCATTGACTACAGTCTTCTCGTAGGAATCCACCACCGAAGCTTTAACGTCTCGCACTACTCTTCTGCTGAGGCACTCGACCTACCTCGCTCGAGTGCATCAAGTACGTGCGGGCGTCATAGCAGCATGTGTGCAACAACCAGCAAATCTTTCCCACGGACAATCTCTGGCGGCATGACTGTCGATGAAGTTCACGGTCCAGGTATTTACTTTATGGGCCTGATTGACATGCTCCAACAGTGGAACTTCCGCAAACGCGCCGAGCACTTTGTGCGAGCCTACATTTTGATGCAGGACAAGCACGGTATCTCGGTCGTGAACCCCAAGCAGTACGCTGAGCGATTCCAGCAGCGCGTGTTGAAGGAGCTGATCTACGACTCCGCTTTCGAGTTTGATGATGCTACGTACTACAACAGCAACCTTCACTACCAGCAGCATCAGTATCACTACCAACCGCAACTACCCGAGCACTTTGACCCTAACTTGTACGAGTCTGCCCGGACCCTCAGCACCGTGCTAAACTCGTTCGACATGCAGTCCGATCCAGTACTGGGTGGTGAGCGGCTCTCGACGATCATCGGAAGCACACGCGGTGCAGCGAGCGTGAACAGCTCAATGTTGCCATCGGTGGCTTCTACAATGTCGATGCACTCGGTCCCATCGATGCCCGCTATCCCGCTAATGCCACTACCGTCCACGAGGTGTTCCAACGAGTCGAGGCGGCGAGCGGCAACCACAAGCGCAGCATCCTCGTACGAGGAGTCGTCACCGATCCGTTTGTCTGGTGGCCTAGTGATGGAGGCTCCGGTGAGTTACTACCGCTCAAGCCTTCCGATGACTTTCTACCCTTCTCCGCGGCCCACGTGTGTTGATCTCCCGTCTCAGATGCGAAGACAGTTAGCACCAGTGACATCGTCACCTCGTCCTTCGAATCTTTCCAGTAGTAGCTCTCGGTCCGACTCGGAGAGCTCGACGAGCAGCTACCAAGACCGTTCGTCGACGAGTGCACAGGCCTCGACGTCAGTCAGCACGAGCTCCGCGATCGGCCAGGGCAATAGTGGTCCTTCGAACGGCATCACGATCGAGACCCAGGCCCCCGATAGTCTCCATAGCTACCGCATCGTGCAGACGCCGACGTTTCCGGACAAGGCTCCGGGCGCCATGTCAGCATGATTGCCTCTCTAGTTCTTCTTCCTCTCTCGTGCCGTATCAAACCTTCATCCGACGATGTTTTCTCCCCAGTCGACACTTTTTTTTACGCTTCTTCGCATTACATATCGCTGTTCCCACCTTTTCCACCTTGTAGCAGTATCCCCAGACCACGTAGAAGTACAACAACGCAACACCAACACACACACGTCCATTTGTCTTTTTTGAACATGTGCGTCGCAGACAGACAGGGGAGACACGTCAAACAACGACTTGACCGTCCAATCGAAGCGCACCTGCGCACGCCAGCGACAAGCGTTTTTGTGGCTTCAAAGCGAATCATTCAACATCCTTATGCGTGTCGTAAACAAGATGCCACTTGGTGGGTGGGCTCTCTCTCTTTCACTTTCCTTCTCTCTCCTTCTTTCGCGAGGAGAGCCGCCGCGCCCTCCGCTCACTCGTCGACGTCCTTTCAAGCGCCGAATCCGAAACCACCGCGATGCCGATCTTGTGCGGATCCGACAAAACAGCTGAGACCATGGTCAAGCCGCTCTCGCCCGAGAACGCCGCGGCCATCCGCGCCTCGGCGACGTGTCTCTGCTGGAAGCGCGCCGCCGACCTGCCGCCGCAGCTGCGCGTCGTTCAGGGCAAGTTCTCGTCGACCGTCGAGCTCGCGTACTCGGCCGTGTTCCCGCCGGCGGAGACGCCACTTCGCGGCGTCGCGCTCTTCTTGCACGGCATCAACGAGCACTCGGAGCGCTATTTCCACGTCTTCGAGGCGTTGTGCGCCATGGGCTTTGGCGTCGTCGCGTACGACCTGCGATCGCACGGCAAGAGCCACAAGGATGTACCCAACATGATTGGCCACGTCGAGCGCTTCCAGGAGTTCGTCGACGACACAAACGCCTTCCTCGCGTTCGCCAAGCGCGAGATCTACCCACAGATGGGCGTGGCCACGAGCACGCCGCTCGTGGCCATGGCCATGTCGCTTGGCACGCTCATCACCGTGCACACAGTGCTCTCGCAGCAGCACGAGGTCGCGGCGCTTGTGCTGGTCGGCCCGGCCGTGAGCGTCGAGATGACGGCCACGCTCAAGGCCATGAGCTTCGTGAGCTCGGCGCTCTCGACGCTGCTGCCCAAGGCCCGCCTCGTGCCGGCCGTGAACGAGCAGTGGATCTGCCGTGATCCACTCCGGCTGCTCGATTACGACGCCGATCCGCTCGCGACGCGAGAGCCTGTCACCTGTCGCATGGGCGCCGAGACTCTGGGCTTCATGACGTCGCTGCAGGACAACAAGACCGTCGAGGACCCGGAGAGCGCGTTCTGCAAGGCGCCGTTGCTGATGATCATGGGCTCCGAGGACAAAGTCACGAGTCTGCCGATCGCGCAAAAATTCTACGAGCGCGTCGCGACCAAGGACAAGAAGTTTGAGCTCATCCAAGGCGCGTACCACGTGCTCTTCGAGGATTTCGAGCGTGCACGCGTGCTCAGCACCATCGAGTGGTGGCTCCAAGAGCGGTTCCCACTGCCGCAGTAGATTGTGTGGTACCGCCCGACAAGACATGATATATTCCGTCAATAAAGGTGTACATTTGCGTGTTTAGCGACATGGTCTCTCTTACTTGTTCACTTCGAACCTCGTCTGCAGCCAGTTTTGCAAGATCGCCATGATCTTGGCGCGCTCAAAATCCTCGAAGATCACGTGGTAGGCGCCATCGATCCACTCAAAGTTCTTGTCCTTGGTCGCGATACGGTTGTAGAACTTGGTGGCTTCGGACTGGCTCGTGACTTTGTCATGGGTGCCCATGATCATCAGGATTGGGATCTGGCAGAACGAGTCGTTGACGTCCTCGACGTCTTTGATCTGCTGAACTTTCTTCATGGCCTTGAGGGTCTGGTCGCTCATGCGGCACGTGTTGTTCTGTCGCGTCGTGAGTGGGTCGGCATCAAAGTCGGCGGTCACGAGTGGATCACGCGCCATGAACTTGGCGTTCACGCCCGGCACGAGCCGTGATCGTGGGAACAAAGCCGCGAGAAGCGGAGAGAGCGGCATCATGAGACGAAGAAGCCACGTGATCTCGGCGCTAACAGCTGGTGACGTGAGCACGACGGCGTCGAACGCATGCTTCTTGCTTAGTACAGTGTGCAGCGTGATGAGGGTGCCAAGAGACATTGCCATAGCTACAAACGGCAGCTGCTGCCCCTCGACACCCATCTTTGCGTAGACATCTCCCTTGACGAACGTGATGAAGTCGTTCGTGTCATCAACCACAGATTGGAACTGTTCGAGGTGGTAGCGAAGCCCGGGAATGTCGGAGTCGCTCTTTCCGTGCGATCGCCAGTCGTACGCGACCACGCCAAAGCCCATTTCACACAACGCCTGGAAGACGTGGAAGTATCGCTCCGAGTGCTCGTTCACGCCATGGAGAAACACGACGACTCCTCGCAGAGGAGTTGCTGCTGGCGGGAATACCGTCGTGTACCAGAACTTCATGGGCTTGTTGCCCGGATCAGTCTTGTGGAAGTAGTCTTGGTGGACGCGGAGACTCGGCGGCATATCCGCTGCACGCTTCCAGCAGAGACATGTCGAGGAGGCGTGGATCGCCGCGATGGTCTCGGGCGATAGAGTGGGCTTCTTCTCTGGCATCGGGGCTTGCGGTAGTCGAGACGAAGAAGAAGAATGAGAACTGTTAGGTCAATGCGAGCACGCAAAGGGAGATCCACCAGCGCCCAATCAACGTGCTGGTTTTAGTTTACAAGAAAAGAACTTTGGTATTCATCGTTTGAGATCTCAGTTAGCTGGACTCACCACGCTTCGACTTGTGAGGTGCGCACAGCCTTTGAAAATTTTGAGATCTTGGAACGACGGGATCCCCCTGGGTTCAAACTTAGAAAGTCGCCTCAGTTGCGTGGGAACCTCGTCTGCAGCCACGTCTTAATGAGTTGGATCACTTTCGCCCGTTCGAAATCCTCGAAAATGACGTGGTACGCGCCGTCGATGAGCTCGAACTGCTTGTCCCTCGTGCCGATTCGCTCGTAGAACTTCTTCGCTTCTGGTAAGCTCGTCACCTTGTCGCTCGTACCCATGAGCATCAGCATGGGTATGTTACAGAAGTAATTCCCACTTTGCTCAATGCTCTTGGTTCGCTTCAGCCGCCGCATCGCCTTGGCGACCTCATCACCCATGCGGCTCGTGATATTCTCACGTGTTGTGAGTGGATCAGCGTCGAAGTCTGCGTTCACGAGCGGGTCTCGACACATGAACTGAGCGTTCACACCAGGAACGATTCGCGCCCGTGGACAGAGCGTCGACAGGATGGGCCCGAGCGGCTCGAGAAGTCGCAGCACGAGTGTCAGCTCCGTGTTGATCGCTGGGGCGGCCAAGATTACGCCTTGGAAGTTGTGGCGCTGACTTAGAATTGTGTGGAGACTGATAAGCGTCCCGAGAGACATCCCCATGATAACCCATGGAAGCTTGCTCTCGTTTTGCGCGACTCCAAATCTAGTGAAGATGTCGTCCTTGATGAAAGCAATCAAGTCGTTGGTGTCGTTGATGAGTTCATCAAAATGCTCGACGTGGCCCAACAGATCGGGCACGTCCCAGTGACTCCGACCATGAGATCGCCAATCGTAACCAATTACCCCGAAGTCCATGTCGCACAGCGCTTCAAAGAGATGAAAGTACCTTTCCGAGTGCTCGTTGATGCCATGGAGGAACAAGATGACACCACGGAGCGGGGCAGTAGTAGGTGGGAACACTGCTGAGTACGATAAAGTAACCGTCGCGGTCCTTTTGAATGTTCCTTGGTGCACCCGCAGGTGCGACGGCATGTCTGCTGCTCGCTTCCAGCAAAGGCATGTAGCTGAGGCACGGATTGCGGCGGCCGTGTCCGCAGGGAGGACGGTGTTCTTGGAGGTCATTTAGGTTGCAACGCTGAAGGGCTTGTGCTTCTTCCGAAAATATCTGTGATGCAGTGACAAGGAAACCGAAAGCCATCGAGACTCATACCATTTTGTACAATCGAGAAGTGCAATTGACCAGATTTTTGGCGGCTCATAACTTATGGTTGTCGAAAAGACGGCGGCGCGAGAGTGCGCTCGATCGTGCCGGCTCGAACGGAAAACGAGTCGTCGTCATCATCATCAAAAGGGAACGGCCTCGGCTGGTCCTCGGGCGGCAGCATGTAGGTCGTGAACTCGATCATCTCGTAGACGAACGCGAGTACTAGGAAGAAAAGCCACGCGTAGAAGTAAAAGACGTTGCGACGGCCGATGCACTTTCCCGTCCAAGGACAGTGGTGGTCGTAGCCTTCAATGCAGACACGACAGTCCATGCAATGCAGCGCGCTATACAAGAAAACGACGCCGATCAGTGAGCTGTTCTGCACCAAACCAATTATTCCGTCCACGTACTCTGGCGGTCGGTACGACTCGCACTCCCCGCAATATGTGTAGTCATCGTCTAGTGGCGCATCAAGCGGCTCGACAATGCCCGGATTGGAGCACCCAACCTTGGCATACATGGTCAAACACGCGGCCGACAGTAGCACACCCATGGCGGTTTCTCCAGGGCGAGCCTTCGGTATCGTCAGCGCCGTTACCACCAGCGCAGCCGTCAAGAAGACCGTAAATGTCGCCGCCATGAGCCACCAGTGAGGTCCGACCATGCAGAACGGCGTCGCGGGCTTGGCGTCGCCGCCGTTCCGGTGGTCCCGCTTGGCCGTCGCGGCTTTCCACCGCAGCCCGTAGTTGGCGCGGCGCAGCGTCACGACTTCGATCATGCGCGGCTTGCTGAGCGAGCAGCAGGCGCCTCCGAGCGGCGCGAGCACTTCCCATTCGTCGGCTCTTGTGAGGTCGGCGGCGAGCGGCAGCTTGTCCACGGGCAACGTGGCGCGATAGTCCATGGCGCCGTCGGCCTCGAGCCGCGAAAGCCAGTCGCCCTCGGGCGACGACGGCGCCGTGAGCAGCGCCGTCTTCTCGCTCTCGTCGCCCGGCTCTTCGCACGCGAACGCGAGCGGCGAGGTCTTGGCGCGCAGCACGTAGGACGGCGGAGCCATATCGCAGGGTGGAGTCTCGGGGGCGGCGCCGTCAGTGGGCGCAGGGAAGGCATCCGCCGGACGCATCCTCCGCCTCTCGCGTGCACCCAGCCGGACCTCGTGAAGAGCTCCGCTTCTTCTGGCTCAGCTGAGACATCCTTTCCTTTTACAGCCAATCATAGCTTCCACAACACATTTTCGTCCAATCCAAAGACACCGTCATCTTTTTTCGGGAGAAAAAGAATGATGGTTTGATGACTTCTTGTGACAGAAAAAGGTCTATTCGCTGCGTCTATTACAAAAGGGGTAGTAAGCGCTCCAGATATGCCAGTTCCTGGTCCACTGACGCCGATGGGTACACCATCTCGTACACCGCGAGCACCTCGAGCGCAATGGCGATGCGCGGCCCCACGTCGCCGCGGAGCCGCTCGCGCACCATCTTGCCGTCCACGCGACGCGCAGGGCGCTTGACTTCCTGGTCGCCACCTCTCTGCTGCTGCGTGAACCGCGTCGCGAGCGCGTCCAGCGCCGCAACGTACTTGCTGCGCTCTTGGCTCGGCGTCAGGTCCGTGAGCAGCGTCGCGATCGCCGGCGAGAGCACGTCGTGGAACCTCATGCTCCACAGGAACAGCTGCAAGTGGTTCTGCGCGACGTCGCGGCCGTTGAGCCCAGTCGGAAACGCCAGCATCGCCTCAAGGATGTGGGCCACGCGCTTGGCCGCCGGCTTGGGCCACTTGACGTTGTTCTTGAGCAGCTCAATGAGATCCTCACGCGGGAACGCCGCTGTCTTGGCGTTGCTGCTCGCGATGTAACGGAGAGCCGTGTCGATGATCATGGCCTCGTCCACGTCGCGTAACCAGTGGGCGTCATCGTTTGTAGTCGCCGACGTGAGGATGGTCTCAAGACCCGGTCGGAGCGTCTCGGCGTAGCCGTGCGGCACGACGAACGGCGCGAGAATCGCCGCAGTTGACTCAATAAACGCGATCTTGTGCTTGTGCAGGGCCAACCGGGACTGCTGCAAGTGTTTTACGTGGTGGAAGCTGCGGTCGACGAGCTCTGGTGTCCACGTGAAGAGCTGCCTCAGTGCTAGGGCCTTGGCGTCGCCACTGCTGCTTGCGTCATTGCCCTCCCCTGCGTGATGGAACACAATATCCAGCAAGTTGAACTGCGCCAGTAGCTGGAAGGCGCGCGACGGATTCGAGCCCGAGAGCATCTTCTTGACCTCGATGCCGACGCGTTCGCGACTCACCTTGCGTTTCATCGCCTCGCGAATGTCTTCGTTGCTCAAGACGGTCTCAGTGATTGCAGCATCGAGCTCAAAGCCAAACTCACACGCAAAGCGGATCACACGTAGCACGCGCAACGGGTCGTCCAGGAACGTCTGATGTGGTTCCAGCGGTGTGCGCACGATGCCATTCTTGAGGTCGTCGAGGCCTCGGCCCGTGAAGTCCTCGACCTCGCGCGTGTGGAGATTGTAGAACAGCGCATTGATCGTGATATCGCGGCGCAGCGCGTCCTCGGCGGGCGCTGCGAACGTGGCCTCAGGGATTCGGCTGTCCTCCGTGTACGCCTCGGACCGCAAGTGCACAAAGTCGACGAGGAGCCCGTCCACTTTGACCTGCGCGACCTCGAGGTGCTTGCTCTTGTCCGAGTTGGCCTTGACCACGCCGACCGAGGACATGGGCAGCTTGCGCTGGCGCTGGAACCTGGTGATGTGCGATGCAAACTGCTTCCCGTGGATGTTGTCCAGCACGATGTCGATGTCCTCGCTCTCGGCGCCGCGCAGCTTGTCGCGCACCCAGCCGCCGGCCACGCGGAGCCGCGTGCTCGGCGCGTGGAGGTGCTGGATGTAGAGCAGGAAGTCGAAGAGCGAGGCCTCGCTCGGCGTCAGCGAGATCGACGGCTTGGCGCCGCCGCTGGCCGCGCGCCGCGCGAGCAGAGGCGGCCGCGCACGCAGCACCCGCGAGCAGCTCCGCAACATCTTGCCACTGGATATGCGGCCACCTCACATCCCAATCAACAAACAGAGCTCTGATTGGAGGAAAAGCGAAAACCTTAATTGGATTAGAATTGGTTTGGGATCTGGGACCAGTTTGGATTTTTTTTTTTTGCGTCTGGCAGTGCTGTATCAGCATGATCACGCGTGTGGAGCTAAGCGAGTGACTGGCTTGGATTTGGTCGTCAGCTCTTGTGCCTCAACCACTCAAATCGAAAGGAATAGTCCGCGCCTACGTGTAACTCTTGTTAGTCCTGGTCTCAATGGCCTCAAGCACAACGCGATTCTGCGTACCAAAGTGGTCGATTGAGCACTGCATGACGTAGATTACCCAGATTACGAGCTTCGATTGGACGCTCGACTGCCGGCTCTCGAGCACGAATGCTAACTGGTGGAGAATAGAAAACCGGAGCTTCCACCAGAGCACGGCAGCAATCATGATGAGCGACAGAAACTCTAGTGACGCGTAGAGCATCACATTCCTCAGGGTAGGCACCAAGTCTTCGTGGCGAAGGTTTTTCAGAAACGGATAGTATTGGTGGTTTGGATGACTCAGGAGGATGCTAACCAGAACATCTAGAAACAATCAAACCGATTAGAAAACCATCAAAGTGGGAGCAAGCTGGAACTAACGTACTATAGACGACCGGCATAACCACCTCAACATACTCGACCAGTACGACAAATTCGGTAATGAACAATAGCTGCTGGGTTGCGCGAACGAGCACTCCTCGTTCGATAACAGTTAGAGTGGCGAGATCCTGTGGAATCATCCCTGGTGAATGGGGAACAGGAGTGGGAACCACAGCCGTCGCACTGAGCCCAACAGAATCACCCGGATGGAATGTGTCGACAAACGTAGGTCCATCGATAACTGGATGCGGCGTAGTGGAAGCTACCTCAACTTTGTTTGCGAAGAAACTCTCAACGCTTTTGCGAAGACTCGAAAGCAAACCTATGCGAGACCTCTTTCCGCGTGTTCGAAGCCGTTTCTCACGACGCGCTTGAACTGCCAAGTGCGGCTCGACCTCGACAATCCGACTTGCTAGCTCAACTAAATGGACCAATGCTCGCTTTGGTATCGGTTCTTGTGACTCAGTCCGGCGCCTTGCATTATCCAATTTCGTCGACACAGGATGCAATTCTTTAAGCACCTTACCAATGTCATGATACGAGAGCCACGACTGGACAGAGTCGACGGCCATCAGCACAAACACGGTACGGGTTGATGTGGCACTTTGCATGCAGAACGAGACATACAATGCGTGGAAAATATCGATATTGAACACCACAGCCTCTGGTTTTCCGTCGTCCCAATCCAGAATAGCATGCGATATCCAATTCTTGGTCACAATCTTTATCGCTGGGAGAAGCAATACAAACGCTGTTTGGTGACCTGGAGTGAGTCGCACAAACGCGTAGTTGTATAGTGGATAGATTAGGGTGATTGCAATCTGACAACCACACACGATTAAGTATCGTAGAGTATTTCGCAGTAGGAGCTTACTGCGGCGATACTCATTCCATTTCACAATCGCAAGGCTGGCCATGAGTGTGAAGAACCATGGCAGAGTTCCAACAACGAGACCGAAGGGAATCGGGTAACCAATCACCAGCGCCAACATAATTGTGAGGATGATGGTGACGGCCGAGACGGTACATGTGAGGATTATCATCGCGCCAAGTGAAAGCGTCATGCCTCGAATATGTTTGCGAAACTGCTCTAGAGTGGAAGCGGTCATCACGAGCGTGGAGATAAATGTGCGCATCCACAAGTTGGGACTGCCTGCCACACCTGCGCTGATGGATTCGAGTGGAGCCAGATCGATAAGTACAACACACACGATGCAAGGAAGTGGGGTCAGCAAGCAGACCCCAAACACGCGAAGCTTGCTGGTGACGGAGTGGTAGTTTTCAATCTCCCTCAGATGCACTGTCGAATATTGGCCTTGGAGCTCGACCTGCGCTGACACCCAACACCGAGTGCCCAATACAATCACATGTCGAACTACGGCATCCATAGGGCTCATCGCTCCGACCAACACAACACCAATGTATCGTGCGTGCTGATCCGTTCGTTGGGAGAAAAAACAATTTGGAGAGTACTATTTGTGGCTTGTTGCTTCATCCATGTCAATGGGACACCCGGAGCCAGCTGAACGAGAAACTAAAATCTGCGCCTACAAGAGGATATGATCTGAGAAATCACTTATTGGATTTGCCAACTGATTTCGCACCAACCGAAGTGGATGAGGGACGTCTGGCCGACGAAGACAACCCACATCACGAGTTTTTGACTGGACCATCGCGAACTGGTTCTCCAACACGAAGATATTTGCGTGAGAATCGTGTAGCTTCCGCCGAAACAATAGACAAAACACAGAGAAGGAGACCCATTTCAAAAACGCGAACACAGAAACAATCTCAAAGGTACGAGAAACTTGGTCTTCAGTCATCGTGGAAATCATTCTGTAGTATGCTCGGTTGGGCAAGTCTATCATTTCGATCAAGCATCCGTCTACAAATATCGCGGTATTAGCCCTCACCGAAACGGAATGATTTGCAACGCGAATTCATTGTGAATAATGGGCATCATCACCCCTGTGTAGTCGACGAGGAGCACCAGTTCTGTAAAGAAGAACATTTGGAGTGTTTCCTGTACAAGTCGCACCTGCTCATTCCTGTTCAGCTTTGTTATCGGTAGACATGGCCCCTTCTCCACTTGAATACCTTCCTATTGATCGATCACTGAGGGGGCTCGTTTGTGGGATTGGTTTGTCACTATCGGTGGCGCTTCGTTGACGACCCGGATGGTGCTCTCTGAAGAGACTGAGCATTTAGTCTTCGCTGCCGTCACTCAATACAATTGTTCGAATTGGAAAAAATATGCCAGACGTTCCCAGTGTTGGCTTGACTGGGATCTCCAGACTGTCTTTTCCGTGACAGGAACAATGCTTGTTGTTCCGAGTTGATAGAGATGGATCACGTTTGTTGAGATCCTGCGCTGATACTGATGCCAGGGGATGTTCGATTTGACGTGTCGGATCATTCCCCAGCATTGCCACAGCTGCGTTGATATCATCCCTCTCATGCGTTGTGGCGAATAGTGATTCCAGTCCGCCCTGTACCTGCAATCTTAGTCAATATCTCCTTTAGCTCATTCAAAGTATCGTTTGCATCTCGAGCTGAAAAATCATATACTCGGCCATACGTCGCGAACAAGCCGAGCAAAGGACCAATTGTCGCCCTCGATAGTCTTAACAAGACAAAGGCCAGCGGTGAATGACAGCTTGATGGCTTCAAATAGCACCAACACAGTTCCTATCCGTGCTCTGCGGGGAGTCCAAGCTTGCATAGGGTTTTGGGATGCAGTGGGGTTCTGGCCCTCTAAGAGCTATCTTCCACCAGAGGTCCGATAGAAGTTCAACTTTGAGCCTGAGCCGACCTAATTGAGTCCAAGACAAATGTTGGAACGGGGTGACTGTTCGACACAGTGACCAAGAATGGGCAGTGCAGCGTCGACGAGCGACGGTGATGCTTGTCTCGAGACAATTCTTGTGTGCCACTCGAAACAAGAAAGCAAAGTTCGTGACCTTCTCGTCTCGGCACTCGACGAGGACCAGGCGACAGCACGAGATGTCGTTGTCGTGACCGAATCGTTCCCTCGAGACCTCCAGACACGAGCCGACATTCTTGGGTCCTGTCAACGAGCCGTCGTTGGGGTGGACCCAAACTTCCAGACCTCTGCGGTGCTCATTGACTCGCTGTCGTTCCTCAAGGACACGAGGAAGCAGGTTGTAGCCGGTCCACTCACTTTCTTCTCGCGACCAAGTGGCGCCGTTGGGGCGATCTGCACAGCATTCGGGACGTGGAATCCCAGACTCTTTGAAAGCATTGCACAGCTCAAGGTCCAGTCCAAGCTTTTGCAGCTGTCAGAGATGGCGGAAGTGACTAGACGCAGTCGGACATCGGAAGAGATGGACGAGATTGAACGTGGTGACAAAACGCTGGTTGAAGAGGCGAGTAGCGTTAGAAGCGGTGATAGCCGACCCCACCTGTTAATTGTTCATTCCGGCGACAGCGGTCATCGTATCGCGCGCGAGTTCGACGGCATCGAGTCTCAAGGTATTCGACTTGCAGGCTCGTCGTCTCTCAGCTCGGGGGACGTTGTCAGTGATATCAAGACAGTAGCAGCTTCACGCGTGATAGCCTTCGTGATTACGGCTGGTTGCGTGGACGACACGAACTATCGACGACTCTTCGAGGCAGCTCTGCGTTGGAAGAAACCTATCTTGCCGATCAACGCCGGGATTCGTTTGAGCGGATGGTTGCAAATGGCTATGGCAGGTCGGCTTTGGTACCAAGTAGACATCGACCACATGGACTATATCCGACTCCCGTACTCACAAGTGCCCAACTGTCCGTGTAAGCTCTCCGACTCGTGTCTAGCGACAGACTTCCTCATGTGTGCCAACGGCATTCTCACTTCAACGGCTCAGCCAGGAGTGCTAGAGGCATCTTTGGTAGCTACGAGAGAACAAGCTATGCTTGAATTGGTGCGAGACAAAGCCGTAGTCAACGGGATGGATCCTCAAGAGCTTGAGCAGCTCTTTGTCCAAGTCACCGAGCAAGTTCAAGCCATCGAACACTGTGGCAAGCCCATCACGGATTTGGAAGCTCTGGGTATCCCAACGACCATTGAAGCTATCGAGGCCCAGAGGGAACTGTCAGCTCTGCCGTTTCCACCTGCGAACGAGTTGCTCCCGGAGAAACCCGAGCTGGAACTGCATCACCAGCACTATCAAGTGACGCGACTGACTTTCGAGCCGCCACCGTCGGTTCTGGACGCCAACGGGATGCCGCTGCCGAACCTCCAGCTCGACGCTATGTTCTCGTATCAATGGGGAAGCCAAGACGTCGTGCTCGACGTCCATCAGCAAGGCCGCGTCTCCAACTGCCGAGCGTGGTTCGACGTCTTCGGCCACATGCAAGGCAACGTCAACTCGGCCATGGCGGCCGCCGTCGAGAACGTCGCGTGCGTCGTCGTCTTTCTCACGCAAAAGTACATCGAGTCGATCAATTGCCAGCTCGAGTTCCAGTACGCCGCGCGCTGCCGCAAGCCCTTCATTCTCGTGCTGCTCGCCGACATCTCGCAGCTCTCCCTGCCGTCCTGGATGACCGACGTCGTCGGCGCCGACTTCAGCGTGTACCCGACCCGCGTCCGCGCGGCGCCTGGCGACGACCGCGTGCTCGCGCTCGACTACAGCGCCGACCGCGTCCACGGCGTGCCGCTGACGAGCGTTCTCTTCGGCGCCATCCGCGAGCTCGCGGCGCGCCGCCACCGAGCGCCGCTGGCCGTGGCGCACGACGCGAGCCTGCTTCTGTACGCGACGACGAGCGCCGTGCGCCACGCACTGGCTCGCGCGGAGGAGCGCGCCGACGACGCGACGCCGTGCTCGCGATGCGGCGCGCTCTTCCGCGCGTCCGTGGCGTCCTCGCTGCCGGGCTGTCGCAAGCACGCGGCGTACTACATGGGCGGCTCGCTGCTGGCCGGGCGCTGGGTCTGCTGCCAGGAGACGCGCGCCGACGGCCCGGGCTGCCAGCCGGCGAACCACCTCCACGCGCCTCGCGTCTGGACGTGCGATCCGTCGTTCGGCACCCATACATGGCAGCCCGAGTGACGTGGGAGACAATTCAAATCTAATAAATTGTCGCAATTAAAAAATTGGCGAAGATGGCTACAATAATCGACGATCTTAATACAGTACATGGGTTGTCCGGTTGATTCCCGGCCGGGTGCATTGCACACGGAGGGGCGATCGTTGAGGCGGTCTTATCGGGACCCACAAATCTGAGCGGGAGGGGTTCCTACGCCAGAGAGACACAGAAAGATAGAAAGAAAGAGCTGGAGGGGGCTTACGACCACCAGAGGGCGGTGGTCGTAACCTTGTTGATCTGCTTCCCATTCCGATCCTGCCGCGAATCGAATCGGAATGGGAAGCAAATCAACCGACTCGGCCGTGGGTGAATGGATGAATGCAGCAGTTCAACGTGCCAGCGGGTTACACGGAGAACGTACCCCTCGCGCTGCTCTGGAAGACAGATCCCTCGATCCTCAGCCCTTTTTTTCGGAACAGGTTTCTGGGCAACCACACGACGTGGATAAAGAGCCAGCTGCGGGCCGCGCGTAAAACATCTCGTCTAATTTGATACCCGCTCTTTTTCTACCAGAGCATGACCGCATCCTCCCTGTGTAATAACCTCTTGAATTTAATACTCGTGACCTCTGATTCGCAGGAAGCCAGTCGCAATGTGACGACTCGTCAGCGGGTCCGCGGGTTGGCATCCCACGCTGGCGCTGACAACGTTGGACCCCACACCAACAAACGCCAACGCGCCGACGCCAACAGAGGCCGAGCGTTTCCCACATTCCATCTGGCGCCATCACCCACCAGCTGGCGCCACTCGCGGCAATCCGGTGTGTAGAGTCGCGCGGGTTACGCCGCGCGTACCCCGTCTTGCGCGCCGCGTCCTCATACTGGCTCTGGCCACGCTCCCGACCGATGCCCATGGCCTCGACGCTGGTCGCGCTCGCGCTCGCGCTGGGCGCCGGCGCCGCGGCGGCCGCGGTCGTCGACTCGACGGGCCTGCAGTTCGTGTCGCCCGAGGCCTTCTGCCGCTTCCACTGCAGCGCGCACCACGTCGCCCAGGCCTACCGCCACCTGCAGCAGGCGCCGGCGTCCGAGTGCCTCGAGCACCGATGCGGAGAGCTCGCGCGCCGCCTGAGCGACGTGCAGTCCTACTCGTTCCCCATGGCCACGGGCAGCGGCGTCGGCGAGGTGCTCGCGTCGGCCGACGCCGGCGTCGCCGACCAGGCCTCGCTCAAGGGCTACAACCTCAACGACGGCAAGAACGTCGAGACCATCAGCTTCGTGAGCTGCCAGTCCATGGCCGGCGCCGTGGCCGCGCGCCAGGGCGTCTCGCTCACGCTCGGCGACGCGTCGGCGAACGCCTTTGCGGGCTTCCACGACGCCTTCTTCCAGGCCTACGACGCCATGGTCAGCAGCGCCGACGCCACCTACGACGCCTGCAAGCTCCAGTTCGTGCAGGACCAGTTGCTTGACAACTACACGGCGCCTTCCACGGCCTCGTCGAAAGACGACGAGACCAAGATCAAGCCCATGCTCGTGCGCCTCGCCAAGCAGGACAAGGAGATCCAGTGCCTCGACAAGGTCCGCGACATCTGGACCCACGAGGACGAGAGCTTCACGCCGTTTCTCACGCGCAGCGACCAAGGCAACGCCAACGCGACCGTTCTCTTGCTGCACATGCCCAAGGACTCGGCCGAGCGCGTGGCCGACCTTGACTGTATCGCGAGCGTCGTGCAACTGCCCGCCGTGCTCAAGCTCACGCCGTTCGCTCGTGCTTCGCTCACGCTCGCGCGTTCCGGCATCACTACGGGTGGACCTTCGCTCGATATTCGACTCGTGAAGGGATCCAGCGCTGCTGAAGTCACGGCACGTCTTCAGAGCCAGATCAAGGCCGCCATTGGCATCGAAAACGCCATCACTTACAACACGCAGCAAGTCAACACGCGTGGCATCGTGCTTCAGACTTTGAACGACTACAAGGCCTGGACCAAGGCTCTTGCAGTGATCCTGGAAGATGACGCGGTCGAGTGGGTTGATCTGAAGACATCGATCTCCACGGGCGCGCTGGCCCCTGGGGCCTCATTCGAGCAGCGACTCATGGAAAAAGGCATGTTCCAAGGTGCCCGGAATCTTCGCACAGACCAAGGCCGTCGACTGGACGACTACGTTCAAGATCTCGTCGGAGTCACCGAAGTCCGTGCTCAGAACATCACAGGAACGGATGTCGTTGTCGCAGTCACAGATACAGGCCTCTACCTCTACCACGACCAGTTTTACCAGGATAACCTTGATATCTTCAGCGTGACGGTCCCCAAAGCCCGGAAGGTCATTCGTTACCAGCCCTTCGCGAACAACCACGACGAGTCGGAACAAACCACCTGCGGCCACGGCACCCACGTGTCCGGTATTCTTGCGGGTAGCTCCTACTCCGGATTGTACAAAGATCTTGGTATCGCCCACAGTGCCCGCATCGCGTTCTTGGACATCGGCATGCAGCCAGCCTCTTGCGCCAACCAACCAGGCTGTGTTCCAGAGCTAGCGACACCGCTCTTGGTTGATGAACTTATGTCGGAGCAGTACAAGGCTGGAGCTCGCATTTACTCCTTCTCGTGGGGAACCAGTGGCAACGACTACAACTCGCAGGCTCGTGACATTGACGATTACGTGTACAACCACCCAGACGTTCTGGTCATTGTGGCTGCTGGAAACAGCGGCGACAAGGGAGCGTACAGCATCAGTGCCCCCTCTGGTGCGAAGAATGTCATCTCTGTCGGAGCCTCACTCAACGATGCTGCATCGTTTGTCAAGACCCCGTGCTCGAGTGTGTTGAACAAGCAAACGATTGCGTCGTTCTCTTCGTATGGACCAGCTCTCGACGGACGATTGAAGCCAGATCTTGTGGCTCCCGGCATGGTCATTGAATCGGCCCAGTCTGAAGCCCCCGGATCGACTGTCAAGTCGTCTTCGCTGTGTTCTTTGCAGGGAACATCCCAAGCCACCCCCGTCGTGGCTGGTATGGCTGTGCTTTTACTAGAGTGGTTGCGTGACGGTTGGTGGAAACATGGTGTCAAGGATGCCGCCTACGGGATGAAGACGATTCCGGCTGCTCTGCTCAAGGCCCTGATCATCCACAGCGGAGAGAAGCTTAGCCGCCGTCTCGTGGCCCCGCGCAACGGTGTCACGTCGTGTGTAGCGATGGAGAGCGCGGCTCTTCCGCTGACATCCTACCCTGATTTCAACCAGGGTTACGGCAAGCCGACTATGGCGAATCTCGTTTCATTTAAGGATGATGTCGGTGCTGGTGTCTACTTCTTCCCCAACTCGACCGAGGGCTCGGAGCCGCGTGTCACGGAGGGGCAGTCGGCTAAGTTTACCTTCATGCTCACCGATGGTGCCAACCTACGTGTGACTCTCGTGTGGACGGACCCTGCTGGATCGGTTGGTGGTAAGATGGCGCTCCAGAACGATCTCGACTTGAGTGTTCGCGTCCCCAACACAGACCAAGTGTTCTACCCTCTCTCGGGCAATGGCACTCGCGATGCGCTGAACAACGTCGAGATGGTCGAGGTTTCCTACTCTCAGATCGTCAAGGCAATGAAGGCGCAGGATTCGAGCTTCGATGGCTCGAAGGGAGTGACCGTCGAGGCTGTGGTCTACGGGTACAGTGTGAAGTCTGGTGCACGCACGGGCCAGCCGTTTGCTCTGGTGGCTTCCTCGTCTCCTTCGTCAGTGGAGACCACCATTGCGTCCGTCGGATCTGACTCGTCGTCGTTCTGGCAGCCGTGGATGACCGTCGGCATCATCGTTGGCGGCACGTTGATGGTGCTCTTCCTGATCGCAGTGGTGTGGCGGTCGAAGACGCGAGCTCAGAGAAACCGTGAAGGCTCCCCGGCCTTGCGTGCCATCCCACCGAACCGTCACCCGACGGCGAACGCTGACACGTACCACGGCGGTGCTGTTAACGGAGGCGAGCTACCTCCCGGTCCGTCCCGGGCACTCCATCAGCCTCAGCAGGAAAATCGTCCAAACCGAGCACCGAGCAATAGTCGACAGGCCAACCTTGTGCACCTCTAGAGATATTCGTGAGTTGTGATATGTGTACCGATAAGCGAAAGCGGTGAAATTAATAAAGCTCAACTGTAAGCAATGAGAGTGAAAGAGGAGTGTGGCTCCATACATTACCACTGAGCTCGTGCACACGGCCAAAGGAGCATCCTTTCGGTTTGCAGAGGACGCCATTTTCCAGAAACGAGCCCGTCAAATTTGAAGGTACTGGATTCTTGCGTATCTTGCGAAAGGTCACATAGATCCACAGAAAGCTACGTGAGACTTGAAGCCTCAACATGGCGTCATCCTCTTTGCCGCAGCTCCTGACGCTGCTGCTGTGCTTGGCAGCAGCGACGTCGGTCGAGAGCGGTGTGCTCTACCCGCGCGGCCGCCACTTCGCCAAGCACCACGTCGCCAACGTCACGGTCGAGCGCCACGTCGACGCGTTCGTCAACAAGCGCGCAGCCAACGCCACGCAGAGCTTCGAGCTCATCGCGCGCGTGCCGCTGCAGCTCTTCGAGTTCAAGTACGACGCGATCGTCGGCCGCACGCAGTTTGGCGTGCTGGGTCCGGAGCTGCTCGAGCTGCTGCCTGACGGCGTGCAGATTGTACCGCAGCGTGTCGTGCTGGACCACGACACCAAGCAAAAAGTAGCGCTCAAAGACTTCCATGTCGTCGACAAGGACACGCTATTCATGCACAATGTGGGTGCCACCAAAGTGCTCATCATGGAGAACCGCCAGCAGCGCCAGGAGATCGAGTCGCTCAAGAGAACGATTGAGAGCCAGCAGCTTCGTATCGACGAGCTGCAGCACTATCTTGAACAGGAAGCGAGCGTGCATCTCGTTGAGCAAAGGCGTATTGTCGAAGCTGAGATCGTGCGCGCCGAGAAGCTGATCGAAGAGGCCCGAGTGCGAGGCGAGGAAGAGCGACGAACTGCAGAGGAGAAGAAGACCTATGAACTGCAAATCGAAGAGACTCGCCACGAGCTTGCGCGGCGCCGCCTCGAAGAAGAGGACGTGATTCGAAAACAACAGAACCGCGATCTTGTTCAGCTTCAGGAAGAATCGAACGTTCGCCTTGAGATGAAACGGCGCGAGACTGAGGAAGTGCTGAAGGAGAAGCAACTGCAGCTGGATCGCGAGCGCATGCAAGTTGAACGCAACACATCGTTGGCAATGGCTCACATTGACGTGGAAGGGCGAATCAAGCAGCAGCGTTTGAACCAGGATATCGAAATGGCACAGTTGCAGCAACGGCTTGAGGCCGACCGCGTCAAGCTCATGCAGGCCCTGCAAGCGACCTTCGACAATCTAGGTCAAGGCGCGATGGTCCTGCTCACTGACAAAGAGAAGCTGATGAAATTTGTCGGTGGATTTGTTGCGCTCGCCGCCGGTATCTTCCTCAGTCGCGAAGCGATTCGTATCATCGGTATGCTGATCGAACAGCGTCTAGGCAAGCCGTCGCTCGTGCGCGAGACCTCCCGGTCCAGCGGATTGTTGGGCTTTTTCAAGTCTCGGTTCTTCACCAAGGCCAAGGGACAGGAAGAACTTAAAGATGTTGTCTTGCGTGAGACATTGGAGACGCGAGTGCACGAAATCGCGAGATCAGTTCGCAACGCCATTGTGCACGGCGCACCGTACCGCCACTTGCTTCTGTATGGGCCACCGGGAACAGGCAAGACCATGGTCGCCAAGCGTCTCGCGATGGCCTCCGGGATGGACTACGCAATCCTCAGCGGAGGTGACGTCGGTCCGCTTGGTTCAGACGCTGTCACAGAACTGCACACGTTGTTCCAGTGGGCCAATGCTTCCCCTCGCGGTGTCCTCATCTTCATCGACGAGGCAGAGGCCTTCCTAGGTTGTCGCGCAACGCGCAAGACCCACATGAGTGAGGCCATGCGCAACGCGTTGAATGCACTGTTGTATCACACTGGCACCCAGTCCAAGCACTTTATGCTAGTAATCGCGACGAACCGACCTGAGGATTTGGATAGCGCGGTCACTGATCGAATCGATGACACGCTTCACTTTGATTTGCCCGAGCAGGCAGAGCGTGTGCGACTGCTGGAAATGTACTTCGACGAATTTGTTGGCAAGATGGAGACGGTGGAGGCCAAGGACGTGCTCATGAAGTCGCTCGCCAAGTACGGTGACCTGACGAATGGTATGAGTGGCCGTGAGATCGCCAAGATGATGCTGTACCTCCAGAGTATTGTCTACGCGCAGGACGACGTCAAGGTCTCCAAGAAACTTGTTGACCGTGTTGTCAAAGAGAAGATCGATGAACACAAACGTAAGCTTGAGCTACGTAACTATAGTGAACGCTAGTCGTACACTGAGATGGATATCTGAAAATGAAATTACGCATTTGGCGGCGTACAGGAAATTTGTAGATGTATTGAGAAGTGTATTGGGAGAGGACTGTTACCAAGAAAGGGACAGGAGCTGCCATCAGCAGCACTGTATGAACTCATTCGCGACTCATCACATCGTGTCCGCCCCCTCGTTTCGCCTAGGCTGTGTGCGTCGAGTCGTCTAGAGCGGCTTGTTCCAGACCCACTTGTTACCCGAGTACTTGGTGCCTTCCTCGACGGGGCATCCGCCGTGGAGGCTCATCGGATCACCCTGGCCGTTTGGCAGCATACTGTAGAACACGATGACCTTGCGCTTTCGTGGAGGTACCTTGAGTCCCTTTGTACAATCGTTCATCACGCTCGGCTGGGGCTTGCCGCCAAAGCGAGGGAAGATTGTGTGGCCACCCTTCTCAACGTCTGACATGTACCAGAAGACCGTAATCATGCGGTTCTTGTAGCCATGGTGGATCATTTCCAAGACGTCAGGCTGGTTCTTGTGGAGATCAGCGGGGAAGTAGTCCGTGTGCTGGTCGTACTTCTGGGTTTCTTCGTAGCGAAGCACCTGGACATCTTCCTGGTGGCTCATCGGCACCTTGACAAGATCCTCAGTGCGCTGATCAATCTCATGGAGTCTTGGGTGACTCGAGGACGGAAGGAAATAGGTCGTGCTCGTGCGCCAGTCCGTAGCAGGGCGGTTTTCGTGGCCGTCAATAAGCGTCACACCCGACGGCTTCAGGTGCTCGAGAGAGAGGTCCATGATGATGTCGATCTCATCGTCCTTGAGAAAGTCATCAACTCCAAACACAAGCGGGACCATGCTCAGTGTCTCCAGCACGACACTGCCCTTGCCCGTCACATTTTGCACAACCGCTAGATAGCGCAAAATCGCATTAGCCATCTGAACCGTGAATAATTCGTATCATTGTGAGGACGTACTTTTGTGGCCGATCTTGATGCCCGGCCAGATGAACTGACCACCTTCAAAGAGGAAAACGATGTTGTTGGAGATCTCGCTCAGTCGCTCAAGTCGCTTGCCCTGCGGCGTGAAAAACGCTGGCGGCTGCTTGTACTTGTACGCGAGTTCATCCTGCGGCTGCGGGATCTCGAGCAGCGCCTGGAGTTCGTTCTTGAAAGCCGTAAAGTCCAGTGCCGACTCCGCACGGAGCTCCGGCTTCATGCCATCCTTGAACGCCGTCACGCTCAACCTGAATAGCACAAGTATCCATGGATCAGAGTGGAGACAATCTCCTCAAGCGAGAACCTCGCCACGTACGTCTCCTGCGGAGTCTTCTTGACACAGAGCACATGGAAGCCCTTGACGGGACCATACTCGGTGAGGTACTGCTCGGCGTCGCTGCAATCAAGCGACGCGGGCGCGTTGGCGATGCCCTGGAACTGGTCGAGCACCGTGAGCACACGCGTCTGCGCCGTGTGCACGAGGCTCTGGAACTCGTTCGGCTTGACGTACGCGAAGCCCGAGACGCCGAGCGCGACTAGCGCGACGAGCACCGAGAGCGTCGTGAACGACGAGCCGCCGGACGCCGCGAGCTTGGGCGCCGCGGGGGCCTTCTTCGCTTGCTCCTTCGCGGCCATCGGGCGAGATCTTGGGAAATGAAGGAGTCAGATGACCGCAGAGGTGAGCTCTTCACAAGAGACACGCAGACGCTCGGGATATACGTTTGTAGAGGTTAACGCCAGGGCCGAGAGACAGGAAGTTGTATCGGAAGGTGAAGTTGGAGGTGGCTGTCAACACTGATGAAAATGCGGTTTCAAAGGTTCTGTGTAAAGGACGAAGTACTACTGCTACCGTTAAAGTTATAAGTTTTCTGAGCACCGAATTACGCAGCTTTGTTTACTAAAATTACTTTAATAGACATGGCTACAGAACCTTTCTCCGTTTGCAGCGTGCGGTCTCGCGAGCTCTGGGCAGTTTGAAGCCCAGAATAGCATCTCGAAACTCTATTAGCACGCGATCCGTTCCGACGTCGCTCTTATGCGGCCGTTTCTCGCCGAAAGGCCAGAACGACGAGTCCTATTGTGAGATCGGACGCGAACGGCGTTACGATCTACCGCCCACGAGAGTCCCACTCGTGATCTCGCTCACCAAGACCAACGCCATGGAGGCTGCCATCGCGAAAGCGTCCCCGTCTCTGGTTCCACCAGGAGCCACCAAGGTCTTGCCTCACAATGCTTCGCAACGGGTCAAGCCGAAGCGCATAACGTCGGCCCAAGTGTGGCTGCTCGCACGGCGGATGCTCGTGCTCGGGGCAGCAGTGCTCTACGTCTACACGCTTTTACAGGGCGGAACCAAGGCGATCGAAGTGCTTTATGGCGTAGTTGATGACTCGGTCAAGTTCGAGGTCATGCGCTGCGACCTGATCGTATCGTACGCCGGCCAGTCGGCCATTCGCACGAGTCCGTTGGTCGACGCACTCGGCGGCTCATTCATACGCAATGACACGATGTACTTGCTCAGCGAGAATGCCGTGAGCTTCAATAGCTGCGGAGCCGGCACTGCGTACAATCGGAACATGTACAGCAACACTTTTCTGCGTACCCAGTTCTCAGATCTTGTGCGAGACACGTCCTACAACCTCTCTCTCTTCAAAACTAGCGACCTCGTGGTGCCCATCGTAGACTGCACGTCGACCATCCTGCTGGAGCAAATCACCACGTACATGCGCGTGTTCTACCTCGTCCGTTCCAAGACCGACCCAACTGCTTTGAGTCTGATCTCGTACTCGTTCTCAATGCAAGACTATCGATTCCCAGACCAATATCAAACCGGTGTGACAGGAATGTTAGTGCTATCCGTGGTATCCGACATGAGGTTCCAGAACGCTGATGCAACTTACTTCGCCATGGCACTCGCGTATCCGTTCCGAAAGCCAGCTTACGCCGTGTACTTGTACCAAGATGACACACCGGACGGCTTCCGCATCTTTGAGAGCATTCCGACTTCTGCTACGGATGTCTCCCGAGTCATTTACACATCGTGGCGAACCGGTATCTTCACGTCCCAATCTGAGACCGAGCAGAGCAACGTCAAAAATATCAATGCCGTGTACAAGTCGGATCCTGAGGCCGCCTTGTCGGAGTGGGAGTGGCAAGGGATATCTCTGGTTCACGATGCGTGGACTTGGACGCACGTGATCCACTTCATCTTTGCAGTCGATATGATTTTCTCAATCCTGGTGCTGCTACTCGTCATCTACCGCAACTTGTGCAAGGGCAAGTTCTGGATTGGAGATGCTTTCGTCTCCGTCTCTCGATCCGTGACTCTGCGTGGTCTTCTCATCCTGCTGGCTTGGTATCTGGATGGTTTTTGGGCACTCATGGAGTTTTGCCTTCAAGAAGGGAAGATTCTATCAAACGCCCCGCCAATGTTCATCCACGAAGCCATCATCCACGCCGACTTCCTTGTTATCTACCTGAGCCTCGCGGGTCTATTGGGCATGATACTACATGAGCGTATTGACCCAGCACTGGCTGTATTTCTCTTCGAGATCGGATTCGCGAACCGCCATTCCATCATTCAGTGGTTTCCCAAAGCTCTTGAGGTCGTCATTGATTTTTACCTTACCGATGCAACGAAAGGCGTAGTACCTGTCCCCACAAAGCTTGCTGGTATCTCACCGTTGCGTTTCCGGACGACCCATGTTCTTCACTCCAAATCCGTGTCCGTGGTGTTCGCAGTATGTGCACCCGTATTCCTTACATTTGCGGTGTTGCTCGTCTACGTCCCAATACGCAAGCTTCACCGACGCTTTTTCCCGGACCGCATGATCCAATTATCTCGAGGAACAAACTTGTCGACAGAGAGTGATGCCATCTTGGCGTGGAACCACAAGCTCACAATGTTCGAAGTCGCGACAGGCGCTGCGTTACAGAACCGTGTGGGGCTTGTATCAGACTACGACAACTGCGTGTACATCAAAGGCATGAAGTTCGCGAGCGCGGACGGCATTTTCTGTAACGGTTTTGTCGTCGCAAACGGCAAATGGCTCGTGCGGATGATCGAGCTGCCTCTTGTTTTGATGATGATCGTACTGCGTGTCCGGTTTGCGGATGTGTACGTTTACGAAGTGGAGACGTATACGGTTCAAAACAATGCCCGCCTGTTCTATCCAGAGATGCTGACATTCAGAGAACTGTTCCAGCTCAACACCATGGTTCTAGCGTAAATAGAGGCATGTAGCGCACTTTCCCTTCATAACTATCCGCTAGACGAAGTTGCCAAGCTCAAGGTCGTCGATATGAAGTCCAACGATCACGACTGGTGAACCGGCTTTGTGCATGAAGACAAATCTGTCCTTTTCATGTTCAGCTGGCTTCGTAACAGGATTTTCAGTCTGAGTGTTGAACCTGTGATTCCTGCGCCATTGTAGCGTGATACAAAGTCTCCGTGTCGAGAGCGTCGCAAATAACTATGTGAGTGCCCTCGAACAGACGTCAATCCCCGGGCCGTTACAGTGAGCTACTAGAAGTAGCGATAGCAAACTCTTTGGTGGATCACGACAGGTGCGTTTGCTTACGTCCGAATCACATCGGTCACCATCGCTGCAGGATTTGGTCACTCCGTACAGCTTCGGCAATGGCAAGGACGGCAACTTCGACACAAACCCTACCCGCCTGATCTCTCATCACACCATTAAGGTTGGGGGTCGGTTCCTGCCGACTCATGTTCCATGTCGGAGTATTTTTGGAGTACTCTGATTCTTTTCTTAGCCCGCCACAATGCCGATACCGAGAAGCAGAAAGAGCCCGAACTCATGGGTACCGAGAAGGATGCGAATGCCGCCTCTCCTTCACGCGGCAGCCAACTTCTGGCATGCCCTGCAAGTCGAACATCGCGGACAGTACAGCGATGACCAACTCAGGCGGTTCGCGAAGTATCAAGGTTCTGCGAGCGCAAGGCGCGTGACGATAGTCTGTGTTCTCACACCCATGCCCATGGTGGTAGTGCTCGTTTTACTCGGACTCATTCCGCTAGAATCCGTTGATCACGGCGCACTCGGGAGTCCCAACGTCTGGATCCGGCATTCCCTTACGATGGTTATCATGTCGCTCACCGTTCTGCAGCAGATCCGGCAGCATCTCCCCGAGTTCCAGATCAACGCGTGCGACTGCTTTCTCATTACCATTATCTCATCTGTGTGTGACGTGGCATTTGCACTCGCTGGTGCCTCACTCATCGGATACCCAATGCCGTTCACCATGGTACTCGGAAACTTCCCGTGGTACATATCCTTCACGGCCGTATTCATCGCTCGCAAGTATCAAATCCTTCGGGATGTCTCACATTCCATCTCGAGAATGGGTCGGTACATTCTGATGAGCTGGTGTCAGTTGGCACTCACAGTGATCTACCCCCTCTATGGCTTCACGTACAAGAACCTTTCGGCAACACAGCAAACAGGCTTCGTGTTAGTTCTCCCTCTGATCAAGATCGTCACCAAAAACTGGATAAGTCATGCGCTACCTGACAGCGACGACGCCAAACCGGAAGCTGTGATCTTCAACGTTGAGATCTTCCACTCCCTGTTCGTCTCGCTGTGCATGGGGAACACGGCCTCTATGCGAACGTTTGTCGTGCTCATGGCGGTCGACGTCTTGGAGGCATGGATTGCATTCCACGATGTGCTTCATGCATGCCACAGGTTGGTACCGATCTGTCGGAAACTGGACGCGATCGAAGGTCGAGACGTTCGTCGGTATCCATCTGTGTCCATGATTGCGAACATGGTCGCTGAGAGTGGGCAGACTTCACCCACGATAAAACCTCATCCATGTTGGGGTGCATACACATCAGTTCGCGGTGGCAAGGTAGTTGACGTCGCTCGAATGTTGAACTCCGACGGACTATTACGGTCAGCTCGTATTGTGCCAGAACCATCTTCGGAACAGAGTGTCCAGTCGTTGGTTGATCAAGTGTATGGAAGATTTAAGGCAGCACTCACGCTTCCAGAGTGCGAGGTCGCGGTGAATCAGACAAAGCGAATGCTCTTCGTGATCGAGTTCATCGTGCTCATTGAGTACACCGAGGTCATCATCCCAACTGTCTATAGTACGTTAATGCTGGCTCTGAGGGAAAGTGGGTGCCACTAACTCTGCTCCATTGAAGACGTTCTCGTCTTAGTATTCTTCGGCCTCCCAAACCGCGATTTCTACTCCTTTCTCGATGGCGTCTGTTCGTGGTCAGCACTGTTCGCCATCGTCGCCAATGTCCAGCTCTACGCGACGCTCGAGCTTTTTTCGCTAGTTGTGATGGCGTTCCTCATGCAGCGCCGCTTCGGGTTGTCGGTGGTCCATCAACTGGCGTTCGTGCTCGAAGACCGCGCCGCGAACATTCAAGCCAAGCTCCTGTTGTGGGTTTTACACATCACACAAAACTCGCTGGTACAGCTTGGTGCCGACTATACCTTCAAATTTGGTTGGCTTCGGCGCGATCCCAATGCGCCTCCGTTCGTATTTGCTCAGTCCTGCCCAAACATGACGCTGTCGACATGACGCCGCTTAGTGCACCACTGAACACTTACTCGCTGCCATCACGAGAGGTGACTAAGACGTACATTTACATGGTATGGCATTCCTCCTTTGCACAAATATGGTGCGTCCGACTTACCCTGCCGAGTTGGTTGAGCAAGTCGGTCCGAACGAAAACGGCGAGTCGGACTTGCGATGAAGCCATTCAAACTTAAACGAGTAGTCTGAGCCTATGTAAGCATGGATCTTAGTCAATTGACTAAGGGAGATCAAGTTGGATGGATGCACAGTACCAACTTGAACTATCGAGTTCTGAGTAATGAAGAGCACTCACAAGAGCAGCTTCGATTGGATGTTGACTGCTCGGTCTTCTAGTACAAACGCCAACTGATGCACAACCGACAATCCGATCTTGTGCCACAGCACGAGAGCCAATATGGCAAGCGAGGCAAACTCGAGGGCTGAGTACATTTGAACGTTGTAGAAGGTCACGTGGAGCGCAACGTGTGTGCATATGCCTTCGAAGAAGGTGTAAAACTCTCGATTGGGCGTGTGGTAAAAAGCGAGGACGAGGATATCTAGGGACAAGAATATGGTTAGAAGGAACTGCTAGCGGACAGTAGGTCGTTGGATACAGCAAACTCACTGTAGATGGTGGGCATGATGACCTCGGTGTACTCGACGAGAACGATGAACTCGATGATGAAGAGTAGTTTTTGTGTTTGGCGGACAAGCTCATTGCACTCATCGGGTGTTAGCACTGCCCGAACGCTGGCCATAATCTCAGAATTTCGTCTCGGCCCATGAAAACCAATCGACGGTAACGCTCTCTCGGCTCGAAGGACAGCTTCTTGCTTGAAATTGCTCTTTGTTGCTGTGTGTGCTTGAAGGTCTGTGGGGGGGCTAACGCGATGTTTATTGCTGACTCGACGTAGAATCTTCGCTGATGTGTTGACGTATGTGAACTCGAAGGCAAAAACTGATCTTCTGCGCCTCCAGCAGTGGCATGCTGTTAGAACTTTGATGGGAACGCGAATTGGCAAATCACTTCGATCAATCTCGTTAGCGACAGTTGTGATGGAAGACAGGCGGTCGTTTTGTCCTGGAGGAGTTAGCTTGAGCTTTTGGGACACGGGTCGAAGTCCGGCGAGTAGGAGTGCAATGTCATGGAAACCAATCCAAGACTCGATCACATCTACACACATGAGCAACGCCACTGTACGGCCCGATGTCGTGTTGCCCATGCACAGAGATACGAATAACGAGTGGAAGACCTCGACATTGAAGACAATAGCCTCGGGCTTAGCGTCGTCGCTATCCGGCAAAGCGCGGTAAATCCAGTTCTTGGTCACAAGTTTGATGAGTGGTAAGATCACTACGAATCCCGTTTGCTGAACAGGCGATAGGCGCTTATAGATGTAACCGTACACAGGGTAGACCAACGTCATTGTCAGTTGACAGAGCGAGACGACAATGTACCACCTCATCTTGGTGAAGGATCCGGGAGTTTGCCGAATAATGAAGTATTTACTGATGCCGAAAACGACTATAAAAGTCAGGTACCACGGAATGCTCCCCACAATGACGGTGAAGGGCACTGGATAGCCAATGACGCAAGCCATCGCGATCACGAAAACGACGTCAGTCGTGGCTGAGATAAGCGTGATAAGAACGCAGTCGAACCAGTTGATCTTGAACTCAGGTAGATGATGTCGAAGTTGCTGCAACGTGCATAATGACATAGCGACCATCACCAGTAGCTGGCGAAGCCAGACGTTTGTGCTGCCGACCGCGCCTTTCTCCACTGGCTCCAGTCGCAACATATTCAGTAGAATGATCACAAGCAGTGTTGGGAGTGGCGTGAGCACACACACAGCAGCGACGCGTCCCAGACTCGCCGCTGATTGATACTCCTCGAAACGCTTGAGCTGCTCGTTGCTATACTGACCACGAAGTTCGACCTGCGCTGATCGCCACGCAGCGATGGCTACGCGTACGAATGCATGCACAGCGATCGTGATATCGCAACGTAGACATATCGTGGACTACAGTCGAAAGCCTCCATAATTAGATTATCCAAAGAGTTCCTCGAAGCCTTCTCCATCCCACATCCCTAAGAAAGGCTTCATCCACTCAAATATGGTCCCTAGCCGGGCGTTGATTTCAGGAAGAAGCCCGTTATCTGGTATGCAATTCGACCTCCCCGTTGTCGACAATCTGTTACTTTGCGGCCGGTCATTCCTGGCTCCAGGCCGAGAGATGAAGCACCGGTAGCCTCCCGGACTGCGTGAAGGAGAAAATAAGGCCCAACAACTCCGAATCCAAGCGGCTAGTTGGTCGATCCTCGCCTTGATATGTGACACTAATGACGGCGAGTTTGCTTCGATATGTGAAATCCTTATAAGTCTTGTCTTGAGATGCTTCCTCGACCGCTCGCTGCCTGATGACCTCGACGATGACAGCAATTGGGTTAGATCCTCGACGGCCCGAAAAATCCAAATACTCGAGACTGCCGGGCGTTCGAGCGATCGTAGTGGCATGCTCAAAGAAGTTTTGTGCGTTCCTCAGATGCTCGTCGGTGGGAATGGGTACAGTGAGCCGGCGGAGTGGAATTCGTCGCGTCTTGTTAGCCACCAGCTCGAGCAGATCCGATATGCCAACGATATCGTTGATTGATTGTGCTGGTGAGACATTCAGTGACTGGATCAGGCACGTCGATGCGTTGTATGCGCATAACAGAGGCGTGATGTTTGTGATCGAGTTGCCGGAGGTGTCCAGTTCCGTCAACGCTGGGCAGCGCACGACGATCTGCTCAAGATGCGAATCGCAAAGGCCTGCGGCAGGTAAGTGCAGAGTCTCAAGAGACTGGCCAAAAAGTGAAACCAATTCTACAAGCACGTTCGGATGTTCCGAGTGCCCCAGCGCATTGTCAGCTGGCAGCTTGCTTGCGGTAAATGCGAACGAGCGGATATGAGAGATTGCTCGAGTTTGGTCGACTTGAGAGTCGCGCATTCTCAAACTTTGAATGTCGTCTTGCCGGATCCAACCGACACCAATACCAGACAAAACGACTGCGTGCCATGTACCTAAACTTCGAACTACTTGCACTTCGCGCTCACACACTGTTCCAACAACCGAGCTCCTCAAGTGTGGCTGGGCACGGGCTCTAGCACTTGCTACGGGGGTCACGAAGACACGCTGCCCAGTCGGCAAGGGCACCTCCTTTAACGCTAACTCAGAGTTCAGCGGTGCCTTGTCACGCTTTGATTTCTGTGTGGCCGCTGGCGCAAGGTCTTGTGATGACGCTGGGGATGACAAGACACGTTTGAAGATACCCATCCAAGATGTCGTTAGACAGTGTTCTAAAGAAGTCGTGGTGGTGTTGAGTCGAACCGATGTGACTGATGATGAGGAGTCTGCGTGGAATATCCCGAAGGCAAGCCACGCTGCGGTGTGAAGATTCATTGGAAGCGTGAGTTCAATTTCTCGAAGGCGAGTACTCTGGCGCAGCGCTGAACACACTACCCCTGCAGCGATCTCAGTCATATCGAGAACCAACCGTTCAAGCCTTCCTAACGGGTTCTCGGGTGGGCCTGTTAGGATACCAGTAATGCATCTGCTAATTGACAACAAGTTAGCACTTGACGACCACCCTAGCGCGAGGTGCTTGGGATTCAGGTGATCCAGTTCTCCTGCGAGATCTCCGAGAAGCTCGATGGCCCCGCTTGTCAGGTCGCATCTAGAGTCAATGTAGATGGCAGATACGTAAAAATCCACACGGTCATTGCAGGTTCGATCAGACACAGCCTGTTGACGGTGTTGGTGTTGGGCGGCCATGAAACGATCGAGGACACGCAGGATCTCAAGTAGGCAGGAGAGCGAGAGTTTCCATACGCACAACTCAATGCCAAGTTCAATGGGCTGCGGTCTTGTAAACCCCGAGCGATCGTTAGCCTCGAGGAGACGGCGAACCGGATTCTCAGCTGGTAGCCAATCCCTTACACCAGTCTCAACAACACCTGACAAAAATTGTTCGAGCATCTCTGGCATCGCGCCCGGCATCGGGTAGCTGTGCAATCGAATAAGAAATCGTGGGGGTGAGAAACGAAGGAAGAAGTGAACCCTCTCTGGTTGCTTCGAGTTCATTCCGAGTCTGCTCAGAATATCGCACCAATTGGCGGCTGGAGCCACCCATTTAGAGCGAGCGCCCTGGTTGAACCGCCAATCGCACTCTGGCGTCATTGCGAGTCGTGCGAACAGCGCGAGGAACCGCATGCGGCGTCGCAGCAATTGGACCCTTTCATCGTCAAGACGCGTCGACGATTCCATTGGGATGCCCAAGTTTTCGAGCGGCGAGATGGCGAGCCAGAGCTGATTCGGCGGCACACTCGCCAGGCGCTGCGTCTGGCCCGAGTCGACACACGAGAAGATCTCCCCACCGGCTTTCGCCTTTCTGTGGGCGTATTCCAGTAGTGCTTCGAACGCGTCTCCTGCCGCTTGCATCGCTTTCTCACGCTAGATGAAAACGGACTCTCTGGAGATAGAGACGTGGCGAGACCTCGAGCGTTGCGTGATGGATGGGACGAGTGCCCTGGATCAAGTTGCCGTTGCGCGGGGTAGGGAGACACTCGTATGCCTCCTATATGATTGGTTAAAACCGAATCAAATCCGCCCATTGGACGAAACCCCTTCGTAGCTCCTCACCAGCTTCCTCCCCACAGACCAGTGCTGGTGACCATGGCGACGGCGCCGGCGATGGACGTGCTCGCGCGCGTGGCGGACGCCGCCGAGCTGCTTCCGTACGAGAGCGACGACGCGCCGCCGCTCGACTTCTTCGGGCTCGACGAAGGGCTCGTCGGCGGCTTCTACTTCACGGCCACGGACCCCATCTCGGGCCAAGTGCAGTTCGGAGCGAGCGACTCGTGGATCGCGTTCGCGGCCTTTGACCACCTCTCGGCGTCTCCGCCCTCGGCGGCCAACCCTTCTGCGGCTGCTGTGCTCGCAAGGCGCATGCGCTTCCTCGAGTTGTTCGTGCGGCTTTCGATGACGCGCGAGTGCGACTGGCAGACGCGGCTCGACCACCGAACGCCGATCGCCGATCCGTCGAGGTTCGCGTGGCGAGCGGCGCTGTCCAAGCTCATGGGCGACGAGTGGCACCGACCGATCGCACAGAAAGTGCTCGCGTCGCTTCGCTGGTCGCACCCGAGGTTCCTCATCGAGTGGCACCACGATCCGATCCCGGATGACTTCCCCTCCATGCTTGAACAGCTTCTCAATGGCGTGAGTGAGGACAACGAGCCGCGATGGCGTGCTCAACCCGACCTGTGTAATGTGCTGGAGCTGAATGAAGTGGCGACAAGTGGCCGAGGACTCGCGCCAGTGATGCGCCATCGAGTCGTGGAGATTGGCCTGTCGATCCACCACGGGCGAGTGACGACTTCGTTGTTGTTTAGCGTGATGGAGGTGATCGAGCGTTTCGGAGAGGCTCAACGCAAGAAGCATGCCCTCGCGCTCGAGACTGGAGCTCGCGTGAGCATCGAGTTCCGACTCACAGCGCTGTTGTTCGATGGTATGACGACCATCGCCGGTAGTGCTCTCGAGAATCTGCCGGACTTGATCCGGCATAGCAACCATCTGCACATTAAAACCATCAAGTTACCTCGCCTCGTCGATGTTGAGGACCGTTGTCTCCAGCACTGCCTCATGGATTTTATGTCCAACAGGACGCCAATCGCCTCGCAACTGGCTTGCCACAACGACATCAAATCTTTTGCGGTGTTTGGCTCGACGTTGCGACACGATGCATCAATCCCGAAGCTCAGCTTGGCGTACATTCCCGATGACATGGACGCGTTCGCAGCGTGGCTGGCGTTTGGGCTCTTCCACGTAGATTCACAGTCTCAGGTATCGTCGTTAAGTCTTCGAATGCCAGGCCTGCAAGCGACGGTGGAATCTGCTCCACCGCATGCTATCCTAACTCCGCAGTGGATTGACATCGTCAAGCGTGTCTTGAAAGATGTCGCTTCCTCCCAAGATCTAGCGCCAATTGAAGCTAAGACCGCTCGGAGTATGAAGAGGAAGCGTGGTGATTTGACGCCAGAACAAGAGTCTCCACTGGATGAAGTACCACTGCCCAAGAATGAGCTCATTTTGGTGCGTATCAAGCCAGACACAAAAGCTAGGAAGCAGCCTCTATTCCGAAGCCCTGTTATCGCTGTGATTGGGGGTCAAGATTCTGACCAAGAGGACGATGGTAGCTATTCGATGATCGAATTCCAGATCATTCGAAAGCTGAGAGGTTGGGTTGCTGTTGCTGTCCCTGGTGCTGGTGCTGGATGGGTTCCCGTAGATGCTGTCACCAGCCAGAGAAGCGAGATCTCGCGCACCGCCAGTGATACAACTGTGGTGAAAACGAACTGCCGGGTCAAGCGTTTTGCGTTTGTCGGCGGTGCTCTTCCTAGTGATGAAGAACTTCAGCAACAACATGCCGACATTCTGATGCTGTTCCTTGAGATCATCGGTGAACCGCTCGAGGAGCTTCACCTTCCTTTTCTTCGACTAACTAACGACCACGTTGGGCGAATTGTGCGATCCTGTCCAAACTTGAAAGAGCTTAACTTGTACGCCAATACAATTACCGACGTCGCTCCTCTCGTATCGGCTTACGAGAACGGAAGCTGCAAGATCACCGCACTCAATATCGCGCAAGAAGGGGAGGCTCACGATCGCGTCGTGAAGCAGGTCACCCAGATCCTCGAAATGAGCACCGACGACCGAACTAGCTGCACATCGATTGAACGTCTTGCCATCCGTCTTACGCCGTTTGACTTCGATCGCGTCGACTACTATATTGCAGAGGTATTTCCTCAGATTCACGAGGCCATGTTCAAAGCTCCAAAGCTTGAGTATGTCCGAATTCATTGTGCCGATGAAGATCAGCACCACCTTGCAAGAGAGCTTGAGATGCTGCGCCATCGTACAAGAGCGTCATTGGGATCCCAGACTCCTGACGAAGCTTATTTATCCGCTCGCCGGAGTGCTCCTCTACATCCACGCATAAAACTCGCAGTGCTGAGTGTCGTCCGCAACCCTTTGCTCCAAGACAGCGCGCTTGCGTCATTCGACTCGGGGGTCTTGTCCTTGATTTATGAGTTCGCTTGCACGAGTCAGTTGCGTCTTGTGCATCTCGCACCAGACGCACCGATATTTTAAATTCACGTGAATCCGAGACAACCAGTCGTGCCTTTGGGTGGTGCAACGTAATCTTTTCTCAGCCATTCAAAGCGAAGCGAGTAGTCAGAGCCGAGTTGTACGATCGATGTCTGCATCGTGTCGAGTACCCAAACGAGTAATTTTGCCTGAATGTTTGCCGTACGGTGCTCTAAGACAAACGCGAGTTGATGGATCAGCGACAGACGAAGCTTCCACCACACGATAGCTCCCATGGTGATCAAGGATAGAAACTTGAGCGAGGCGTAAATGAGAACGTTTGTGACGATCGATGCGAGAGACTTCGCGGAGCAGATTCCGAAGAGGAACGTGTAGAAATCGCGGTTGGGTAGGTTGAACATCGCAACTACCAGAACATCTACAAGCAGATTCACACGCTCGGTAAGCCAGCCACCTCACCCACCATACACCACTTCCCGTCGTACTCACCGTAGATGATCGGCATGATAACTTCGGTGTATTCGATGAGCACCACAAATTCGGAGATGAAGAGCAGTTTCTGAGTGCTCCACACAACCACGGTCTGCTCAGTCACCGTTAAACATGCAATATCCGGAGGACGGTTCTTGGCCGGATGAATCAAGTCGGCGGTAGGAGATGACGCGAGCGTATTAGCATTCGCGGTTCGAGGTTCCAGTCGCTCCTCGAGACGATTAATTTTCTGGCACACGATGTCGCGAATTACAGGGGAACTACTATCAACTGCATGCGGTTGAACTCGAGACGATGCACCAAACGGTGGAGATACCACTGTATTTGCTCTTTTCGGGGGCAGATTTCGCTTTCCCTGTCTTCTTTTGACCGGCTCAAGTTGAATTATCCGGCAAGCTAAGCATGTTAATCCCCGCAGAGGGTATCGTCCGCAATCTTGTCTTTCATCCATAGCTCTAGTGAGCTTAACGGCGATCGGTTGAAGAGAGTGGAGAATGTGTTGAATATCGTGAAACGACAGCCCCGCCTGTGCAAAATCGACGACCATCAAAACGGCGATCGTGCGCTTCGATGCCGTGTTGCCCATGCAAAGTGAGACGAAGAGTGCGTGGAAAATCTCGATGTTAAACACCACAGCTTCCGGTTTCGCGTCATCCGTATCAGGAAGTGCGCGACTGATCCAGTTCTTCGTCGCGAGTTTGAGGAGAGGTAATACGAGGATGAATGCAGTTTGCTGTATAGACGTCAGGCGCTTGTACACGAAGTTGTATGTTGGGTATATTACAGTCATCGAGACTTGGCACATCAGCACAAGCAAGTACTGACGGACTTTGGTGATGAGCTTGGGGTGCTCCCGCAACTGATGCCGCTTGAAGACAAATAGCATGGCGCTTATTATGAAAAACCACGGAAACGTGCCTACAACGACAGTGAATGGCAGTGGGTACCCGATAATGTTTGACAAAAGAAATTCAGGCCCGACTGCTCCAAGTGTTGCAAAGATCGATATGACGACAAGCTGTCCCCTACCGAGCTTTAGCTGAGGGAGGTGCTGCCGCACTTGCTCGATGATACCGAGCGAGATCTGAAATATGTCAGCTATGTGAGGAGGTTTGGTAACACAACCACACCAGGTTTGTTGTAAGTTCAAGTTTCATCAAGCTCTCAGTTGCACTATGAATGAGAGTTCCAACTCATGAAAATACTATTTCCAGTCGAATCCGTGTCTCGGGAGTCCATCTTTGGGTTAATCATCCGACTACTCACACTTTCGTTTTCAGTCTGGAAGATCCTATCATATGCGATCGCCACTACTGCCTTCATGGTGCTCCACTCCAGAGTCGGCGAATTTCATCGCGTATCAACACATTCAGCGCACGCACGCAGTCGTGGTCGAAGGCACAACACTCGACGAGTGACGTCATGAGTAAGGTCTTTCGGTTGCTGTTGGCCTCGGCCAGCGCGGCTCGCTTCTTGCTGGCGCTAGAATTTGTTCCACCCGTCGTGGGGCCGGGATGTGGTGTATAGTCACCTGGATGCTTCTTCTGGTCCATTCGCAGCTGGTGGTCGAACGCCGCCTTGAGCTCCTGCCGCATCGTGCGTGACGCCTGCCGCCGTTCAGGGCTGTTGACCGTGTGCTGGTTGCCGCTTGCGGCCGCATCTACTTTATTGAGCACGAGAAGAAACGGAGCTCGTTGTAGCCAGGTCGCGAGTGGTGTTGGTGTCCCGTTTGGCAGTCGCCCGTCCTTGAGTTTTTGGAGTGCAACAAGCTCTCGCGCTACGAGTGGAAAGCGAGTGACGTCTGTCGCGTCCACGACGAAGACGACGCCAACGATCGGTAGGGCGGACGTCGTCGTACCTGTGCCCCCTAGCGTCACAGCCGGATCGCCACCGAAAGCCAGCCGCCAGTGAGCCGCCCTGTACGCTCTTCGGCCTGGTACGTCGACGAGTTGCACGAACTTTTCCCCGTCGAGGCGATACGAGGAATATCCGGTTGTCCTCGTTGGATTAGGAAACACTCGCGGTATCCGAGTCCCATCCTGCGCTAAGAGGTCCCCCATTGAGGAAGACGACTGGAGCATATTGAGAGGCGACGTTGGTCGCGCCGAAACGGGCTGGTCCTCGGTTCTGCCATCGCTTAAAACTTCGTCGACAGAGGCGAGATTCAGGAGCTGCTGCACGAGGGTTGTCTTGCCGGCGCCATCCAGACCAAGGAACATGACCCGACCTTTGACGAGCTTCTTCGCGAGTGCATGCCGCGACTTGGCACGGTTGAGGACTGGCGTGCTGCTTCGAAAGGATTGACCGCCCCATGTTTCGTTGCCAGCGCGACCGTCGGTTTGCACTGATGAGGCGTTGGACCGGATCAGTCCGGTAGATGGCGTCATGCCGCCGCGGAGGCCATGTGGAGTAGGCGATCGCCCCGCTTCGCTGGCGCCTTGGTTAACGGAAGCCGAGCTGCCCATTGTTTTTGTGTGTGTGGATGGTTGAGCAGTTGCATCGGCGTCTTTCAGCCACTGTTCAATTCGAGAAAGCAGAACTGAAACAAAGAACCTGTGATTAAATTAGCCATGCAGTCTAGTAGCCTCCACGACTGGCCGTCGCCGAGCCTATCCGAATAATAATGGTCGCTCTCACCACGCCTCACAGAGCGTCTGGGATTATACATGGTGTTTGGGTCGCCACCGAGACCGGCTCGAGGTTGAATGGAGGCGAGTCCGAGTCCGACAGGGGCTCGGTCTTGACGACGCTCGCGCGGCCGTCAAGGCAGCAGTCGAGACGCCGTCGCTTGCGTTCTCGCTCGGCGCGCTTCTTGCGGTCGAAGACGCGCTGGTTGGCGATCGACCGCTGGCGGTGGAACTCGCAGTACGAGTGGAGCGAGCCGTTCTTCTTGCGCGTGCGCGGCGCGTCGCACTTGTTGCTGCGGTACTTGCAGCGCTTGCCGGCCGTTTCGACGAGCGCGTCGAGGGAGACGGCGGTGGCCTCGTCGAAGTTGGGCGCCTCGAAGGCCGAGAGCAGCGCGGCATCGAGCACGAGGCGCGTGAAGGCGCCGGTGGCCGAGGGCGAGCAGGCGGCGGACGGCGGCGTCTCCATCATGAGCAGGCAGGAGCGAGACTGAGGAGAGATGGCCCGCCAAGTTGCAGGACCATCACTCTGTCTCGCCAACGTTGGCGAAACAAGACGCCGGGACCCCCGGGGGACTACAGGCAGGATGGACTTCAACTTGCACGACCATCACTCTGGTGTTGGCTCGCCAACTTTGTTGGCGTGTCATATCTCCGTCTCCATCTCGATCCACCATGGCCGTGTCGCTCTGGGAGCTGCGCAAGCGGCCCGTGCCGCGCGAGGCGCTCGCCACGACGCCAACGAAGCCCGCGCGCCGAGAGCCCGCGCCGCCCGCGTGCTCGTACCGCCTCGGCACGTGCTCGCGGCCGCGCACGCGCAAGAGCGACGGCTCGCTCCACTCGCTCTGCGCGCTGCACCGCGACCGCTCGATCGCCAACCAGTCGCGCTACGACGAGAAGAAGCGGCGCGAGCGCGACGCGGCGCTCGAGGCCCACGACCACGAGCGGCGGCGCCAGCGCCAGCTCAAGTACAAGAAGAGACTGGCCAAGAGAGCGCGCGAGAAGCGCCGCAAGGAGAGCTCGACGACGACCGCGGCGGCCGGCGGCGTGCTCCCGTCCTTCCGCGAGTTCACTTCGACGCTCCGCCGCGCGCCGCCCGAGACAGCGGACAGCGCGTCATCGCCGCGCGCGTGGCTCGGCTCGTTCGACGTCGACGCGGCGTGCTCGTCGTCGGCGTGGCGAGACGCTGCCGTCGCGCAGTTCCTCCATCACCAGCAGACTGGGAATGACGTTGAAGGATCCATCACCACGTCACACGGAACACAGTAATCCCTTGCAACCACCTCCTCGATAGAATGGCATGTCACTCGCTCCATTAATTCCTCCCCCAATAGACTGAAGAATCGTCATGGCCCACAGCGTCGTGAACGCCATCTTCGGCTCCTACGACCTTCGCTCCTCCAAACAATGGAGAGACGAAGACCTCGCCTACCGCGAGCAAGAGATCCAGTGGCTCAACGACGAGATCGTGCGAGCCCACGAGTGGCGCACCGCCGACATCGAGCGGTCGCTTCGCAAAGAGAAGATGGAGCACGAACACTTGGCGTGTGAGGCTCGTGCTGAGCAGCTGCACACCGTCTCGGAGCAGTGCGCGCTGCTCGGAGGGTTCACGGTCATCGCCATGTCGAATTTGGACATCCCCAACAATATCCACGAGAGCATCGTCTTTCTCTACGGGTTCTCAGCCACGCTCGTCTGCGTGCTCCTCCTACTCGCCACCATCATCAGCACCATGCTCATGGTCGCCGTCACACGATACGCAGGACACTCCCTCGAAGTCAGCGTCAAACAACTCGACATCACTCAGCTCGAAGCCGTCTCGCCCTTCGGCTCGTGGTGGCTCAAGAAGTGCGAGCGCGAGCAGATGCGCGCGTACAAGTTGATGGGCGTCGGCGTCGTGCTCTTCTTCTTCTACCTCTCGGTGCTCTCGTGGATCCAGTTCCACCGCTCGGCGTACGCGGCCTCCACGATCAACGTGTTGTGCTTCATCGCGTTGTTGGTGTGGCAGTTCCGCATCGCGAGCCGATGGCGATACTTGCTTTTGCCACCGAGTGATCCGCCGTTCTCGCCTTCTCGTACGTTGGCGTCGTCGATGTTGTTGGCATCGCCGGCTGGGTCGCAGTCGTTGCCGCCTTTGGCTCATCGTCGGTTGTCTGCGGTGATGGGAGAAGGGTTGGCACCAAGTCCTGTGAGCAAGTTGGCGTCTTCGTTTGTTGGTATGCGATGAGTGAAATTCCCCAAAACTTCTTAAAAATGGGAAAATACTCGGCATGGCATGTGTTTACTGTCGATCTTGTCCGTGAGCCTTGAATCGAGTTGTGGTTCGATCGTATGTGGCGCCGATGAAGTGGCAATATATTGTTCTCATGTGATAGCGAAGTGGTGAGTTCGAAATGAGGGATCCCGTACGAGTAGACATCATTTATAAGCCATGTCATCTGACTGAAATGTGCTCGAAATCCAGTCCTCGCAGCGAGCGTCCCTCCTGTCAGCACTTTGTTTCACGTGACCTCACCACGAGCACAAAGGACCGCTTATGATCTCTTCATCGTCCCACAAATGACCGAACTTCAGAGAGAGCTGAGACCAGTGGATGGTGCCGTGGCCTCTTGTGGGTCTTTCGGAACTGCCGACTCACCTGAAGTCTTTTTTCGAGTCAAACGCAAAGTGTGCAGCACAGCGAAGCCGAAAATACTCTTGTTGGGAGGAACGGTACACAAATATTTTGACCAGCCTCATGGTCATCAGAGAGCACCCCGTCTCAAGAAGTGCCGTGTCACTTCCCAAGAAAAAACGTCTCCGTCTCAACGAGCCGCAGTCTTCAAAACGTCATTACGATGAAGACAGCACACAGCGTCGTGAACGCCATCTTCGGTTCCTACGACCTTCGCTCCTCCAAACAATGGAGAGACGAAGACCTCGCCTACCGCGAGCAAGAGATCCAGTGGCTCAACGACGAGATCGTGCGAGCCCACGAGTGGCGCACCGCCGACATCGAGAGATCTCTCCGTAAGGAGAAGATGGAGCACGAGCATCTCACGTACGAGGCTCGCGCCGAGCAGCTCCACACAGTTTCGGAGCAGTGCGCATTGCATGGCGGCTTTACTGTTGCAGCAATGACAAATCTCAACGATCCAGCCGATACTCACGAGATTGTCATCTTTCTGTACGGGGTTTCGGCCACGCTCGTCTGCGTGCTCCTCCTACTCGCCACCATCATCAGCACCATACTCATGGTCGCCGTCACACGATACGCAGGACACTCCCTCGAAGTCAGCGTCAAACAACTCGACATCACTCAGCTCGAAGCCGTCTCGCCCTTCGGCTCGTGGTGGCTCAAGAAGTGCGAGCGCGAGCAGATGCGCGCGTACAAGTTGATGGGCGTCGGCGTCGTGCTCTTCTTCTTCTACCTCTCGGTGCTCTCGTGGATCCAGTTCCACCGCTCGGCGTACGCGGCCTCCACGATCAACGTGTTGTGCTTCATCGCGTTGTTGGTGTGGCAGTTCCGCATCGCGAGCCGATGGCGATACTTGCTTTTGCCACCGAGTGATCCGCCGTTCTCGCCTTCTCGTACGTTGGCGTCGTCGATGTTGTTGGCATCGCCGGCTGGGTCGCAGTCGTTGCCGCCTTTGGCTCATCGTCGGTTGTCTGCGGTGATGGGAGAAGGGTTGGCACCAAGTCCTGTGGGTAAGCTGACGTCTCCTTTTGTTGAGATGCGATAGATCAAGCGACCTGTTGCGTAAGGTTCTCTTGTAATCGCCTTTGTGTGAACTTACATCGACTCGGAAGAGTATAGGTGCAGTAATTGCCGTGTGAACCGGCAGCGTCGCCGCCCGCTGCTGATGTGAGCCCCTCTTTGACGAGGGCCTTTCTGATTTTGGTGTTTTCCAACGAGAACTGAGCGCCCATGATACAGAATGCTGTGCTGTCTTGAGCAATGATCGCTGCGCAGTCGTCGTACCAAAAACAACAGCCATTGCCATGTTTGTCTCATCGGCGCCGCTTATTAGTCCAGGAAGAGAGAGCGACGCTCCAGTGGTGGGTCGGGTCGCATCCTCTTACCAGTAACAGGAAGACACCCTGTCTCACACACAACCAAAACGCACGTTTGATGCGTCAAGGGTGAAGCAAGAACTCAACAGAGAGCAGACATCTCGCACTCACATATTCCGACGACTCTATCACCGACTCATCAGATTCCTATCCCAACGTACAGCAATGGCAACAATACATAGCATAGTGAACGCCATCTTCGGTTCCTACGACCTTCGCTCCTCCAAACAATGGAGAGACGAAGACCTCGCCTACCGCGAGCAAGAGATCCAGTGGCTCAACGACGAGATCGTGCGAGCCCACGAGTGGCGCACCGCCGACATCGAGAGATCTCTCCGTAAGGAGAAGATGGAGCATGAACACTTTGCGTGTGAGGCTCGTGCTGAGCAGCTGCACACCGTCTCGGAGCAGTGCGCGCTGCTCGGAGGGTTCACGGTCATTGCTATGACCAACCTTAAGATACCAGATAACACCCAGGAGGTGATTGTCTTTCTCTATGGGTTCTCAGCCACGCTCGTCTGCGTGCTCCTCCTACTCGCCACCATCATCAGCACCATGCTCATGGTCGCCGTCACACGATACGCAGGACACTCCCTCGAAGTCAGCGTCAAACAACTCGACATCACTCAACTCGAAGCCGTCTCGCCCTTCGGCTCGTGGTGGCTCAAGAAGTGCGAGCGCGAGCAGATGCGCGCGTACAAGTTGATGGGCGTCGGCGTCGTGCTCTTCTTCTTCTACCTCTCGGTGCTCTCGTGGATCCAGTTCCACCGCTCGGCGTACGCGGCCTCCACGATCAACGTGTTGTGCTTCATCGCGTTGTTGGTGTGGCAGTTCCGCATCGCGAGCCGATGGCGATACTTGCTTTTGCCACCGAGTGATCCGCCGTTCTCGCCTTCTCGTACGTTGGCGTCGTCGATGTTGTTGGCATCGCCGGCTGGGTCGCAGTCGTTGCCGCCTTTGGCTCATCGTCGGTTGTCTGCGGTGATGGGAGAAGGGTTGGCACCAAGTCCTGTGAGCAAGTTGGCGTCTCCTTTAGTTGGGATGCGATAGGCCAAACAAAATATGTTTTGGGATTGTCCACGTATTCAAAATCGTCGTCTTTCTTGAGTGTCACTGTCCTGTAAGAACAAGTGTGTGCGATGCACCTGCGTGGACGCGAATGGCATGATCGATCCCTTCCACTCGTTCAAGTCGACGGTTATTGTGAGATAATGGTTTCGTTGCGTCCTGGTTGAGATCAGTTGAACCGGTTCCCCACGGCAACGAAATTAGAACGCATCCTGACTCAGTCAGCAATGCAAAGTGGGATTCGCCAGCGGCTATCCCGACGAATATTGGCTCGTTATCTGATCTCCCGTCACTGGATCGAGACCACACGATTAGTTCCGGTACAAGCAGCTTGTTCTTCTGGGTGTCAAGTAAGGATGGATCCAATCCGCTGAGGAAGACAGCGCCATCGCGAAGCAAGAAAAGTGTGAAACTGCCGCCGGCACTGACGTCCATAACCTTCATGTTAACGTCGTCATCGGCAAGTGCCACAACTTGCTTCGGCTCTGGAACATCCATGTAGCTACCGTGGCCGAGTTGGCCTTGGTCGCCTCGACCCCACGTGAAAGCTGCACCGTCAATCGTCACGGCGACTGAGTGATCTCGCCCTGCTGTGATGCGCCGCACAACACCAATTGGCAGTCCAACGTCATCGCCTCCTACTCGAGTGACATGATTCATCGATTGGGGTGTCCAGCGTGTGTCGATCGCCTTGGGTTGCTATTCGATGAACAAATCAGACATTGCATGCAAGATACAGTATTCTAACACTGTAACTCACCACCGCATCGAGTAGTCCCTCGGTTCGTCGACCGAGTTTAGAGAACTTGTTGCATCCCCATGAAAATACGCGTCCATCAGACGAAAGAGCCAACGAATGGTACTCGCCACACGCGACAGCACTGATATACACACCCTTGAGATCATTTACAACTGTCGGCGTCACAACAGTTGTCGTTTGCGAGTGGTTGAGAAATCCGAGTTGACCGCGCGCGTTTTGGCCCCAGCCGTAAACATGACCGTTGACATCGGTGACGAGCGTATGGAAGGCTCCACAAGAGATTTGCAACACGTGACGACCCTCTAGAGACTGTACAAGTCGCGGTTGCATAACCCGCCTCGAGTCGCCTTGCACGGGAGCGTAACCAAGACGACCACCGCTCTGATCACCCCACGTAAGAAGCTCGCCGCGATCATTCGAAACCCCGAAGAAGCGATGTCCACAGCTGGCTTGAGCTATTGTGCGTTCTGTGGAGCGTTCCACCTCGACGATCGGAATAGCACCCCCTTGAGCTCCTTCTTCATCACCGGATTCATCGGAAGTCCAATCACCAAGTATAAAGAGTCGTTGCGGTGGGTCTTGACCCACTGACTCCTCACGCTGAGTGGTCACGCACTTTGATCTCCGCGTCTTGGCCTCCAGCCACGCGTCATAGTTGCGTGTGAACGCCGATTGAATGGCGGATGGAAGGATTGCTTGAGGGCATTGCTCCTCTTCTGCTTCATCCCATGACTTCCAGTCAGCTCTTCTTCGAGATCCAATGTTATAGCAGATACGGCAACTCTGCGAGTGGTCGGCCTTCATCAAGAAAAACTCGATTGCGACCTGGAAGTTTGCAATCGTGTATCCTAGCATGGACGTGTTCGAGTTGATGAAGTGGTAATCAGTGACATACTTGAGTACTGAAACCATTGGAAAATGTGGGGTTTCTCGTGGGTCTTGGGAAGCAGCATCTTGCGCAGCCATGTTGTAGACTTGAAGCAGTACATACAGCAGCTCGTCCAGCACATCGTCTGTCGTCATTTGGTATCCATCTAGAACGGCATGTGAGTCAGTTTTGCCGGCATTGCCACTGTTTCGTAATTGCGTACCGAGATCGTGGTGGTGGTGCTGAAGATTTCGCGTGATGGCTTCATTAATATGATCGATTGTTTTCTTGAAAGCCAGCAACATTTCCAGCGGCGTTTTCTTCTTTTCGACTCGAACGAGTTCATCGCGAGCTTCCAAGAGATAGCACTGCGGCATCCTTTCGTGAGCGATATGCGACTTCTCGTACTGTTACAAACGGCGACACTCACCTGGAACTCTTTTCGGAGGCCGAAGTCAGCAGGACTGTAGTGCCGCATCTGCCACAGCACACGACCAAGCTTTTCGTCTTCATCTCTGCAAGCCACCATCACTCGCGGAAATATATACTTGTGAAGCTGCTCCATCAGATAGCACTCGACAACTTGCTGTATCTGAAGCAAATGAGTGGTCATAGGTGCCACTGTTCGCTGCCGAGAGACAACCATATCATTCTCGTCGTCTGTATCTGCCTCGGTAAAACTTCCGCCACGCGCGATCTCCTCAACAGCATATTCCCAGTCTTCTTTCAAAATCTTTGGTAGCGTTGATTCGTATCGGTTCGCAAACTGGTTGTGGCGGCAAATCTTTTTCGCTTGTGCGATGGTCTCGTCCAAATGATGGAACACGAGCTCGTTCTCTGGGAATGCGCGCAACATTGCGGTATAACGTCGGAACGTGGCCACGTCGATCTCGTTCGGGTCTTCGGGAAGCACAATCCCACCAACTAGTGGACGGCTCAGGTGCAGCACCATGACTTCTTGGTTCTGGATCTCGCGGTGCTCCGACATGAGTATCCGAACCTTGCGTCTCTCATCGAACCCTTTGCCGGTGAGCAGATGGGACCCCACGACTGTCACCGACTTGCCTAGCATACCACACATGAGCGACTGTGCGTGCTTTTGCACCAGGCAGCATGTACCCACCATTCAGCGTCTCGTAGGCGCCAGGTCGGTGGACGTGGTCGCTGGCATCGTTCGCCCCCGCCGGCGTCAGGAAGTGCGAGAAGAGATCTTCCTGCGAGATCGGCTCGCCGGCCACTAGCGAGCGCGCCTGCGGGACGCAGAAGAGGCAGCTGGAGGACAGCACGCGCTGCGTCTTCTCGAGCTCCTGCGCGAGCGCCGTGAGGAACAAGTCCCCCATGGCGTCGTCACCTGTGCAGTCTTCAACTGAGGAGGCCCCTTTCCGACGCGATACATCATTTTTGAAAGGGATCTGTATGCGACGTGCTACCAAAAACCACAAGTGGTTTTTAACCTTAGATATGGCTACACAGGCTTGGCAGCGTGGAGCCACTGGAAGCGGAAGGAGTAGTCGACGCCTACAGCCACAGACAACTCGGTGTAAGCTCGATCGTTAGCTATCCCGGCATAGTTCGTGGACGCACCGACTTGGTCGATCGAGTTTTGCATAATGAAGAGAACCCACATGAGCAGCTTGGCCTGGACGTTGGCCGCTCGGTGTTCCAGCACGAACGCCAACTGGTGGAGAAGCGACAGTCGCAGCCTACTCCACAGCACCCAACTAATCGCAATGAGAGAGAGTAGTTCGAGAAATGTGTATAGCGCGACGTTTGAGATGAATGAGAGCAAGTGGCTGACGTCACTGATCCCGCGGAGCAGCGGGTAGTACTGGCGGTTGTGGAGATTGTACATGGCGACGACGTAGATATCTAGTATGCGATTGGATAAGCAACCTCGGACAAACAGCAGGATGGGCGAGTAAAAAACGTACTGTATACCAGCGGCATGATGACCTCAGTGTACTCAACGAGCACGACGAACTCTGTTACAAAAAGCAACTTTTCGGTTGCCTGGACGAGAATTCCACGTTCGACCGAGTTCAGACAAACGACTCCACTGACAAGCTCCTCGCTAGGAGAAATCACAGCGACCGGAGAAGCATTGAACGCTTCTTGGGGGTCGTGAGTCTCCTGTTGCTCGGGTCTTGACAGATCCGTAATCACTACAATTGGCGAAACGCGAGCTCCCTGGCTAATCTGTCTCGCGAATTGTTGTGTCCTCCTCGCTAATAGAGCGAGAATAGACTGTGCATTACGAGCCTTCGGTCGGCGATGCGGCACTCTAGATGGCTGGAATGGTTCGATCTCGACGGCAAGGCGCACTGCCGATAATAGACCTTCTGCAATACAGCCACCAGTTTGCTTCGCATTCAGCTTATCTGTGATCGGCCCTAGCTGCCGTGTGATTGTGGAGATGTCATGAAGCGAGATTCCCGCCCCAACACAGTCGACAGCCATCAGGGCAAACACTGTTCTGCTTGACGCTGTACTTCCCATGCACAAAGACACAAAAAGAGCGTGAAAGATCTCGACGTTGAACACGACAGCCTCCGGCTTGGCATTGTCGCAGTCTGGAAGGGCGCGGCATATCCAATTCTTGGTCAAGAGTTTCATCACTGGAAGCAAAAGAACGCCGAATGTTTGCTGTGTTGGTGACATTCGCGAGTAGAAATGGTTGAAAAGTGGGTACACTACGACCATTGCGATCTGGCAGTTGGTCACAAGCATGTAGCGCAAGACGTCTAAAAAGAGATCGCGGTTCGCGAGAAAGGTTCTCCGATGGTACGCGAACAGCATCGTGGTGGATGAGAGGAACCAAGGAACAATACCTACGACCATGTGGAACGGCAACGGGTATCCAATGACCAGAGCGAGCTGAAAGCAAGTCGCCACTGATATTGTCGTTGCGGACACCGAAATGACCATGAAGATCCATAGGGGGACGACAAGAAGAGGTAGGTGATGGCAGAACTGCTGAAGTAGGCACGGCGTGACAATGAGCAAATACACAGATGTCCGGATCCAAAGATGAACGCTCCGTCGTGGACCCCAGTCGGGCGGCTCAAGAGGTAAGGAATCGAGTAGAATCACTGTCACAACACATGGCACAATAGTGCCGATACAGACGAGAAGCGCACGCTGCCAAGTTGTCTTGAGGCAGTAGCTATCGAGCGCTCGTAGGTTCTCGACACTGTAGTGGCCTTGTAACTCGACTTGGGTTGCCTCCCATGCTCTGAGCAACCGTGAAAGGAGGCGGCTGGAGGCAGCCATGATATTCTCTTGCAATTGTCGGATCGTGGGGTTCCACTCGAAGCACGCCATCACTATCGGGTGAAACTACGGATCAGAACACCAATCCAAGTGTAATTCGGTGTGCTATACTTATCCGGACAATAATTGCCGATACGCCAGCTCATCACCAAGCTTGCGCCAATCCGTGGGGTCCAGTCAAACCTCATTCCGTGATCTGTTTCCTGCTCGCAAAGTGTGTGTAATCGAGTGCGCTCGGCTTCAACGAGTGAACTTCGGAGCAAACACGTCCAAAGCAAAGTCATGAAATACGTTGACATTCTGACTTACTACATCAGCTTCGCACGCATTTAGTCGACGATGACCGACCACGGGTGCTCAATGCGACCGTACTGGATGTCGTTCAGCTGCTTCCACACACGCTCAGCAACCACGCCAGTCTTGCCATCCGTGCCCGAGAGGGGGATGTTCAAGTCTTCACCAAGGTAGCTGATAGTGGAAACTGGCGAGACGATCGCGGCCGTGCCAGAGCCGAAAATCTCAATCACACGGCCCTCCGCAACGGCCTTCTGGATTTGCTTCATGTTGACGTTGCGTTCTGCGACCTTGAACTCGTTCCACTCACGAGTGAGCGTGAGGATCGAATCACGCGTGATACCGGGGAGGATATCGCCACGTGTGAGCGGTGGCGTCACAAGCTCCTTCTCACCATTCTCGTTGATCCAGTGGATGAACAAGTTCATGGTGCCGACTTCCGTCACTTCGTGATCAGGGCCGAAGATCCAGAGGTTCTGCGAGTATCCCTTCTGGCCAGCAGCCGCCTGCGGCATGATACCTGGTGCGTAGTTGCTGAAGAGAAGAGTCAGAACGAAAAACCGGAGAGTAGAACATTAACTTGAGTCCACTTACGCGCCAAGCTTGAAGCCGCCGGTTCCTCCAGGCCACGCGCGAATGTACGTGTCGTTCGCGTAGAGCTTGACTGGGTTGAAGCCCTCCGGGTAGTATGGGCCCACAGGGGAGCAGATGATGAAGATCTTCGCCTTGAGCGACGCACCAACACCAATGTACGGCTGTGGGCAGCATCAAGTTAGTCGCGCCCTATGGGGGGTGAGTCAAAGCGAGACACTCACGTGGGTGCTGATACCAGTCGGACGAATGTACAGCGAGTAGCCGTCACCTTCTGGGATCCACTCATGGTCGAGACGCATGAGCTCCTTGAGGCATTCGGTCAGCTCGTCCTCGTCGAATTGCTGCGTGATCGCATGAATCAGTCAGTCTTTGGACACACAACAACCAATTGCTATCAGATGGAGACTCACAGGAAGCAGCAGACGCTTCATGGACGAGTTCAAGCGCTTCATGTTCATATCCGGGCGGAAGAGACGCACGCGGCCCTGCGCGTCCTTGTAGGCCTTCATGCCTTCGAAGCACTCGAGCGCGTAGTGGAGGCACGAGCTGGCCGGGTCCATGGCGATCGGGCCGTACGGGCGGATCTGCGGCGCGCCCCATCCAGCGCCCTTCTCCCAGTCAACCTCGAGCATGTGGTCCGTGAACGTCGTGCCGAACGTGAGCTTCTCCTTGGCCACCTTGGGTCGGGGCTTGTCCGTCTTGTGGATCTGCAGCTGCGACGCCTGCATGTGGGCGCCCACGTCGACCGTGATGGCGCGGCGGCCCAAAGGCGCGCGAGCGACCGAGCGGAGCAGCGAGCGAGAGAACATTCTGCGGCGAGTGCGAGCGGCAGCGCAAGTCGAAGAATGGAGCTCTTCTTCGTCTTCGTCGCCGAGTGGGGGCATACGTCATGAGCTGTAGCTGCTCGGTGGTTCAAGTGTACCAGGCGGTTACGCGCCCGGTCCATGTTCAACTTCATTTCGATTCGTTGAAATGCTTCAAAATGCTGTCTCATTGGTAGAAAAAGGATCCGTGAGTGCCGTCAAATCAAGTGATCAGAGGGGAGGGTACGGTAAGGGCCAGTTTCGCACGGTTAAAACTCCGTAACCCATTGGAAAAATCGCGTGGATTGTGTCGGCCACACAATTGTGCAAACACCAAGGAGACGGCGTAACCTCCGGCTTTCGTAACCCGATCTTGTGGAATGGACACCAACTGATTGCGCATTTCCCGCAAATGTAGCCATCTCGGGAAGCGTGGCCGTTCACACGAAATATCCGCTCGTCTTGAGACCACGCCCAGTCGTTTGGTACGCATGTGATGACCACACTGCAATGGAGATGTGATTATAGTGGTTACGATATCACGCAAAAGTGGTTACTCGGGGGGCACCACGTCACAACCCAAAACGGATGGGCCAACATTGACATTATGAGCCCGGCCCAACGTCTCGACGGCAAAGGCTCCAACCCAGAGAGCGGTCGGCTTGGTGTCATGGCGAGGACGCTGCCAAGATTCACAAACCATTGATTCGCCCTGTCACTCTGATCAGAGGCAGGATCATCCACTATGATTGGTTGGTTTGTGTAATATTGACTTTCAATTGGCTATAAATCAGCAACGTTGAAGAGTTAAAAATGGCTACACATTTGAGGTGATCTTATCCTTCTCCCAGACGCCAGTCGCCTGCGTCCTGTTGGACTCTTGAGCCAGATTGGGAGCTGGATCACCTGCCTCCACAAATAGTTCGGCCTGTGAGCCCTCTGGGCCTTCTCCCAACGCGAGTCTCGCGTGTCCGTCCCATTCAACGTTTTGCCCGAGAACCTAGAAGCCTCTCAAGCCTCGGAAATGGGATCCGCCGGTTCGATTGAGAACGCCCAGTTCGACGCGGAGAAGTTCAAGAAGTCCAAGGCGATCATGGAGTCGCATGCAGACGACGCAGAGAAGTTCGCCAAGCTCAAGGAGATCTGGGTCACCCACGAGGCCGCCGCGGCAGCAGCTGCCGCAGTCAGCGGCCAGTCAGCCGGCCAGTCGAGTGGCGGCGACGCCCACAAGAAGAGCACCAAGGATCTCCACGCCGTGGCCAGCACAGACGCAAAGCACGACCACAGAACCGAACACAAGCCTGGCGACCACCATCATCCAGAGCACCACCACGAGGGCGGAGACCACCACCATCATGAGCCAAACAAAGAGTGCCACGAGGACCACCACACCGAGCCCAAGAAAGACGACCGCCACCAGGAGCCCAAGAAGGAATGCCATGACAACCACAAAGCAGACGACCATTCCGACACCCACGAACCGAAGAAGGAGGCAGCGGCGACGCACGACCACCACGCGGAAGGGCACGCCGAGAAAAAGGAGGACCACCACGCCAAGCCGGCCGAGACAACAGCCCACAAGGCCGAGGAGCCCAAGAAACACGAGGACGCGGCCCACGGCCACGCCCACGGAGAGACTCCTCACGATGCCAAGTCGAACGACGGCGCGAGGACCGAGATCTCGAACCACCACGCCGACAAGCCGGCGCATTAGAGCGCCCGAGGCTCCATACAGCATTGTAGCATATTTTGTTCCTATTATGCTGAAATGCACCTTGTTTTTTAACGCTCTTCGACTACCAACAATACAATGCACTTCCGCACAACCAAGTTGGACCTCGTGAGCAGCTACGATTCGCCGCCGCTTCCTCGCGAGCCTCATGACGACCCCACGCCGCCGCGTGGTGCTGCACTTCGATCTCAACCGCACGGTGCTCATGTCGGACGCCGCCGGCGGACGCTCCATGGAGAACACGGTCAACTACCTGCTCGCCGAGTGCACGTGGGGCCGCGTCGAGGGCTCGGCGTGGCGCTGCGTCTCGACCGAGTCGTCGATCGCGCCGCCGCCGGCCAGCGAGCCGCTCACCACGTACAAGCAGTTCGTCGACGCCGCGCTGCCGTACAAGAGCCTCAAGGACGCGGCGGATCTCGACCAAGTCAAGGCCTTCAACAAGGCGGCCAAGAAGCAGCGCACGGCGCTGCAGTCGGCCTTCACCGAGAGCGGCGGCCCCGGCGAGCCCGTCGTCAAGTCGTTCCACGAAGTCATGCGCAAGCTCCACTTCCCGGAAGGAGAGCAACGAGAGGCCGCGCAACGCGTCGCCGCCACGCTGCCGGCCTCGAGGCTCCAGGAAGCCTGGAGCGAAGGCCGCTACTACTTGCTCCCGTCCTTCCTCAAGTTCCTCGAGCACGTCGCGCAGATCAATGCGACGAGCGACGCGTACGACATCAAATTGGTGTTTCGCACGTTCGGCGACGACATCCCGGAAGTTGCCAAGGAACTCGAGCTGCTCGTAGACGGCAAGCATCCGTTCCAGCTCTCGGCTCCGCTTCCTGCGAGCTTTAAGCTTACGCCGAGTGGCGATCAGGTCGGCACTTTTTACCGTGACGGCTTTGGCGCGGACGGCACAGCCCTCGCAATTGGATCGCTCACGAAAGTTCCGTTCACAAAAGCGAACCAAGGCGACGCCAGTGCGTTGGAATCGTTCTATGCCGAGCAGAAGCAGTCCGTCGAAATCGTTCGCGGCTTCACCAACATCAAGCGCCGCTTGGACGAAATGGTGCATACCCACGCGACGCTTGCACTCCGCGACTACTGGGAGTGGTGGAGCGCTCATGCTGAGGCTGGTGAGTACGGCAAGCTGCTGCTTCTCGACGCGGGGCGCGACGACGAAATCTCGGTGTTCTTCGACGACCACATCGAGGCCCACCACGCCCACATTGTGGATGTCCGCGATGTATCCACTGGTGAACCGGTGCCCTTCGCCGAAAGCAAGCAACGCAGGTTCCTTCAGCGCGTCGAACCATTTGCGGCGATCACGGATGAGCAGTATTTCATTTCGCTCGTTCAGAGCATTCTCCAGAAGTAGTTGAGGTACCGTACGTATATTCATACAGAGAGTAGAAGCATCCTATTACAACAGCAAGAACGTGAGGTCGTACTGCTCGTACAGCTTGCCGAGTGCATCTGCGTTACGCTCGCCGTCCCTCAGCAGCGCCGTCATGTCGACCTCAGCGGCGAGCGACTTTGCCTTATCCTCATCGTCGATGGCCTTCAGCAAGAGTGCCATAAACTTGGCAGCCTTGCCCGTCTCAGCCATGTGCTGCACGCTCGCGACAAGCTTATCAGTGGCTACAGCGCCGACGACAACGCTTGGTGCAATCATCTCAGCGAGGTAGTTGAGCGTGAGAGGGATATCGATTTCCATGTCTTCCGCAAACTCGAGCTGCTCCTGAACCGAAGTGGCAAAGGCCTCAGTCGTAAGAAGTTCACGCTCGTACAGACCAGCAAGGAGCGAGCCTGCAGCGGCGCGCTCCTTAGCACCCTTTTCCAGGCCAATGTCCATAGCCTGCTGGATAATGATGGCATGGTGGGCACTGCTGTTCAGTTCCTGCAGGCAGGCAACGGCCTCATCAAGGTCCTGAAGGCCAACATACTCTTCGAAGATTGCCTTGGCCTTCTTCTTGAACACATCAGCAGACATGGCCTGGGGCTCCTCTTCAGTCTTCTTCTGAGGCGAAGTAGGCGTTGAAGTTGAGCCGGGACGCGGGGGGCGGTCGGCATTGCCGTTGCTACCACGACGTCCAACGGCCGCCGACGAGCTGAAGCTACGCTCACGCGCCTCCTTGCTTCGACTGCTTGAGCTACCTTCTGAGCGAAGCATCGAGAAGGAATTGCGGGTGTGTGCCGAGCCATCGCTGCTGTTGCGAGCGAGCGTCGGATGCCGAGGTGCACGTTCACTGCTCACAATGTTAGCCGAGCTACGGGTCTTGAGCAACTTTGGACGCGCACCGCTGACTGTCTCCCAACCATCGGCATCCACTGTCGGGCTTGAAGAGGAAGCAGGGCCCGCGGAACTTGCGGCACGAGCCTTCCAGGCTGGTGATGCACCACCACCCTCCTTGCTCTCGCGGCGTTTAACAGGTGCGGCCGTGAAGGAAGCAGATCGCGAAAGGCCGCGGGATGATCCAGAGCTCGGGCCGTTGGACGCCGAAGCCTTCGCCTTCTCCTTTGCCTCACGAGCAGCCTCGGCATGCACCTCTGCAATGGTCATAGCCTTGGTCTCCTTACGACGAGCGACCCACTTGTTCTTGCGAAGATCGAGCAAGTCCTGCAGCATGAAGCGCACACGTGTGCATAGCTTCGTCTCCACTGTCAAATTCTTGATCACCGAGTAGTATTGGGCGATCAGAGTGTTCTCGCTCTGATCCTTTGCGTCAAGTTCAAGCTTCTGGCCAATCGTGGAAAGGAGGTTTGTCAGACACTCGAGCGACTCTTCATCAGGCTGAGTGACGTCTCCGAAGAGACGCTGCACACAAGCGTGCATGATGCGCGAGCTGAGCATGCGCTGCTTGAAGAGCTCTCCGACGAAGCGGATATGGCCGAGCGTCGCGCGCTTGAGGAGAAGCTCCTTTTCAGCGCGATCCTCCTCCGAGAGTTCCTCCCAGCCTTCACGAGACGGTGTGACCTCAAACTCTCTCTGACACCGCGTGAGCAGCAATTTGCGGAAGAGCTTGTGTGTGTCCTGCGCGACTTCGTTCTCATCGAGAGCCATCGCAGGCATCTCGGTCTGGGCAATCTTGAGGCACAGCGATGCATACATCGTGCTGAAGTGCCATTCCATTTGGGCCTTGGCAATCACCATATCAATGACGCCACTGAGCACGTCCATGCTGCGCACAGCAACCTCGATGAGCTGGTCAGAGAGCTTGTCGAACTTTTCGATCGAAAGCTTGTTGAGGATCGACTTAGCTTCCTTGAGCGAGCTCTCCGTCGTATCCGTGGGCTCGTCAAGACGCGACTTAGCATGCGAAGGCTTCCATCGCGTCTCGTCGTTGATCTCGAGAGGGGTCACATCCTCCAACGGGATGAGATCGGCCTGCGACTGGCCGCGGCCACCACGACCGCCACGACCGCCTCGGCCACCACGGCCACGGCCCTCACCAAAGCTGCTGTTGGAGCGCTTGAGATCACGGTCGCGGCGGCCTTCCTTGCCGCCACGACCACTCTTTCCAGAGGCAGCGGGCGCATCGCCATCGTCCTTGCCCTTAACGGCCATGACCTGCGTGCCGACCACCCTAGCTGGGACAGGACACGACTCCGGCTCCATCTCGAGCAGCTGAGCGATCGTGTACATGATGCGCTCGGCGACTGCTTCGGTTTCTTGCGACTGCTTCTCCGTCTCGGCCTCGTCGACGACAGTCGTGGTCTTAATGGTCGTGACCTCTTGCTCGGCTTCCTCTTGCTGGGCCTCGACCACGGGCTCAGGCGCGGTTTCTTCCTCCTCAACCTCTTCCGACTCTGGCTCAGCGTGGGTGGAAGTCGAGGATGACGCGTCTGTCAAAATCGGCTCGTCTTCCACTGGCGCTGGCTTTTCTGGTGATGCCGGAGTCGGAGGCGCCACAGGTGCTGGCGCTGGGACCGGTGGCGGCGGCGGAGGCGCTGCGACGGCATACGACGGCACAAACGGCGCTGCGTACGCTGAGGATCCAACACAAGCATCCGTGAGATTTCCGCGCTCCATGGACCAGGATATTGCACTGCAGACTCACCATTCGGGACGAACTCCCTCGCCGACGGCTTGAGCACGCTCTTGACGGGCGTGAGCGGCGCCGGCGCGACTGGCGCTGGCGCGGCCGCCGGCGTGAACACGGGCGTCGTGGGCTTGGCGACCACGGGGCGCGACGGCGTCCAGACGGGCGTGTTGGGGTTGAAGACGAAGCTCTTGGCCGCCGGGTTGAGCTTGGTCTTGGGCGGCGCGACGCTGGCGCCCGACGCCGCCGTGGCGGACGCAGCGGAGGAAACGCCTCGGCTGTCCATGGTGCTTTCGGTCATCGAGTCGTTCTCAGCTCACAGCGGAGGCTCTCGTGGGCGGATTTGGACGCGGAGACCCGGAATCGAATCGCGCGGCGCAGGCGAAGACGAAGATCGCGGCCGTTGGTGTCGGCGGCGGCGAGGCGAGGCGGATTGGTGCGCAGAGAGAGAGGAGCAAGCAGCCAAGCCAATTGCTTCCGCTTCAAGCGCCCTCCAGAGTGACGCTGACCGCAGGCCTTTGGTTGGAGGGAATCAGAGCTTTCTTGGTGGGGTCCTTCGGATTGATGATTGGTTGAAAACAGGATACAGTGGGTTTTCATTGGTTGAATTTGGAGAGTAGTATTCTGGCCAATGGGAGAGACGCGTCGTGTCTCGTTTGGCTGGTGCATATGCCTCATGTTTTGATTTTGCAACTCGTCATGGAGAAGTTGCCGAATGAGAGATTGTTCCATCTTTGGGGGGGGGGGGGGGAGAGTCCCATGTGGCCGATTTTAGAAAATGTAGCCAAGTTGAGCAGCTCCCGATCTTTGTTGGTCCCTAATAACCACACAAAATAGCCCGAACGCAGTGAGCTCAACAAGCAAATGGGTATTCTTGCCACGAGGCGAATGGGACGGCTCTGGATGCTTCTCCACGCTGGGCGGAGTAAGGCCGTTGGGAGTGTCTCATGGTCGCATCGGCGGCGTCTCGAAAGGTCTTTTTTGGATTAGCTGTCGAGCAGCTCGCTCCAGTCACGAGCAAGTGTCGTGGTGGCAATGGTGCCGACGCTCGTGTCGACGTGGCGCAAGATGCGCGCGAACGAGAAGAGCGGGCTCCACGGGTATCGCTCCCAGAGCGAAGTGATCACGGGCGTGCGGCTCCTGGCGCTGAGCACCACGGCAGTCGCGCAGCCGCGCTCTCGAGCGAGCAGTGTCGAGCTCAGCAGTAGCCGAGCGACAATAGAAGAGCACGAGGATTTTGAGGCTGCGACGACCGACTCGGTGCGGCTGTGCACTCGTGGCGATAGTGCCGTCTCACACCTTCAGCTCAAGGTGTATGTGGGGTCGTGGAACATGGCGGCGAAAGACCCTTTTGCGTCGGCCAAAGGAAGCACGACGTATGTAGGCGATGCAGCAGCAGCTGAAAAGCTCAAGCCGCTTCTCCCACCAGGGTACGATTTATATGTGATCGGTTCACAAGAGAAAGTGACAAAACACTTGCATGCTGCGGTGCTCGCACGCCTCCACTCTGCACCAGAGAACTTGGGTCGACGCTTTGTCATCCTTCGCCAGATCTCCAAGCGAGGTCGTCGTCGCGCTGGTAGTGGGAGCTCGAATTCTCCATCTGGAACACGCGTTAGTGAGTCGAGCGGCAGCAACAACAGCGGCCAGTTCGATCGTTATCGCCACGGTTCATTCGCTCTTGAAGCCAGCGACAGTCTCAACACTCACCCAAGACCGCAGCCCGAAACCAACCAAACCGAAGAGCAGAACCGCGAGTCCATCAAAGAAGTTCGCGGCAGAGGTGACGGCGCGTTCTTGAACCCAAAATCTACGAGTATTGCGATCTATTGTGCGAGCGACTTGGAGGGCGTCGTAGAGATTGAGAAAATTGCGACGCACAAATTCTCCTGGAGCAGCGGTTCGAAAGGTGGGGTTGCTGTCATGCTCAGTGTTGCAACAAGCGACCGTCCCGGTGCACCTCGACAGACCCTAACATTTGCCAACTGTCACCTTGAGGCAAATAAGCCGGCGCTGCGACGGCAGCAGCTCTCAACTCTCTCCACCAAGTTGGGGCAGGCTCTAGGAAATGACGCCAAAGATTTGGCATCGAGTAGTGACCACGTTGTATGGATGGGCGACTTCAACTACCGTATCCACACATTGGACGGAGAGACAGTCCTCAAACTTCTCACGAGCGGGAAGCACCTGGAGGTTCACGACCGCTACGACACCATGAAAGACGACCTAGCGATGGTTTCGACCATGGAATCGTTCTCGGAACCGAACAAATGGCCCACGTTTTACCCAACGTATAAGAAGATCCCCGGTAGACCTGACGTGCTCGACGCGAGTGATCCAAACTGGGCGACGAGCGTGTACCGTGTGCTGTACAAGGAGCCGTTTTACAAAGGTGGCAAGGTCAAAGCGCGCGTTCCAGGCTGGTGCGACCGCATTCTATATTGCTCTCGAGGTGGCTTACGACACCTCAGTAGTTGGCTTGACGTGGAGCAAATTGACTCGAGAGACAACTACCGCGCCGTGAACAACGGCTTCTGTGAGAGCGACCACAGCCCTGTGTTCTGCACGTTTGAATGGACTATTGCCACGACAAACACGCTGACATGGGGTTAGTTCCAAGTAAAATAGATATGGCATAATCTATCCTCAAATTTATGTGTGTATCGAACTCTATACATCGAGGAGATATGTTAGCAGCTCTGGTGCCTCGCGTTTGACGACCACGGCAAGCATGGAAGCCAACAACACAATCACAAGCCAGACAATACAGAGCACAAGATGCAGCGTAAGTGCCTCATGGGCCGTGGTGGCGTCATCTGGAACCACCCCACGAAGTGTGCACGTAGCGCCGATGCCGACAATCATGCCCACGAAATGGAGGATCAGGTGCTGCTGCACGCGCAACACGCTGAGCTTACAGATCCCAAGCTCCTCCTGCTTCAGCTCGACTCTCGAGTAAAGGGCCTCTTGCTTGGCTTGAAGTCCAAACTCCCCTCGCTCGGCTTGGTCTAGTAGGTCTTCAGTTATGTCGCCACGTGAATTGACTTGTCGTGCGTGTATCGTGTCGAAGTAGTTCCCAGCGGCGACCACTAGGCGGACTATCGTCACGCCGAACCAAAGGGCAACTACAACTGTCATGAGCGCCCAATCCTCGTTCGTCGTCATCGTGGGGATCCCGCGCTTGACAATGTCCTCACGCTGGATGTAGTAGAAAATGTGTAACCCAGCAATGCCCATTGACGACACAAGTGCAGTGACAGTAATGCAAATGGGGAGCCAGAGGCAAACGCGCACCAAAATCCCAGCGTTTGGAAACGCGAAGACGATCATATGGAGAGCAATAGCTCGGAACACGTTGAATATAGATTTCGCAGCGAGCGCCAGTACCAACTCGATTGTAGTCGGGTATTCTGTGTGAACTGCAAAAATGTTCACGTGCAATGATAACTTGTCGAATTTGAGACTGTCCGAGTTGAGAAGACAATAGAGATCGAAGCGATTGACAACAGATGCGTACACAAGTAGTGTGAGGAAGCATACAACGATGGTGAAGCCCATGGCGCGCGAATAGTAGCTACGCAATACTCGATCTCTCTGGAACTCCTTCACATCGATGTAACTAGTGGAAAGAGAAGGATGTGTCAGCGAGGAAGTGAGAAGCAAAACATGAAACCCTAACGCACTTGTCCTGGATTGCGCTGATCTTGTTGTGCACAAGTTGACAGGAGAAGATGACACACACGATCGTTAGCAGAATCTTGAGGACAATCATGGCGAGAAGCCAAGCGCGATCTGCCGCCATGAAGCTTGCTGGAAACGTCAGATACGTTCCATTTGTAGGCTGATGAGGACACACTTGCCAGTCTGTATGTCGAGTCAAGTATAATCCAGCCATATAGTCCTTATTCCCCAGCATTTCCGGGGCAGTTTCGTCTCGGAGCCGCGTCATTTCGCCAATCTCCACGCAGAGTCCAAAGCATAGCCATAGGAAAGCCAAAATCTCCAACGCTAAGTTTGTGTAAAATCCACCCATCTCCACCCAAGTACTGCTCAGCGGGGCGGCAAATGCTGGCTGGCCATCAACCATGATTGCGTGGGTGCAAACCTCAGCAAAAACATCATTATTACCTCCATTGATTCGCACTGCGACCTTCTCGTCACGATGCACCCATGCGACCTCACCGTCGAGTTTCGAAACTTCCTTGCAAGGGCCTTCAACAATCATTTCAACTTCTGTGCCAATTCGAAGCTTGCGTAGACAAAGTCGCACACGATCAGATGCCACGTTCTTCTCCTTACGTCCATCTGCATAAAGAATCGTGTACGTCTTCTCAGCTTCGTTAACGGACACGACAACGCCCATGTACACCTTCGACTTGCCCTCCGCGAGAACTTCCACTGAGCTTTTTGGGGGATGAAGACCTTGAGGTAGTCGAAGAGTTGGTAACGTGACGCCTGCGAAAGGAGTGGTAAACTTTGGTCGTATATCTCCATTCTTGACTGTCACTTTAGACTTCGATCCCTCAGAGTCGAGACATTCCACAACACATGTTGCGTCCTTTTTGAGTTTCAGAATTACGCCATCTTCCCAACGCACACGCTTGGAGCCTTCGTCGCGAAGTCGCACACGCACTTGCATTCCTTTCCTTAGAATGGTCCAAGAAGGCATTGATGGCATCGAAGGCATTGAGGGCATCGAAGGAAGTCCTGGAAGAGAAGGCAACCCTGGCAGAGAAACCGACGGATAATTGATCCACGGCACAGGACGTAGCTTCGACGCTGGGACTTTTCGGATCACATCACCTTCGATTTCGTCTTCAATATCGTACGTAGGCTGAGATGATGAACTCTTCCCGTCGTCACGGTATATCTTGACAACGAATCCTTTGCGTTCCCTACCTTCCCTAGTGCGATAGTACACACGAGAGTTGAGCTGATATGTCTGTGGATTTCGCGAAGGACCCCACAGCCTCGACAGCACAGACACGGTCGAGATATCGGATACTGGGACCCGCTTTGAGACTTGATCTGTGTCGCTCTCGTGCTCAATATCACATTGTTTATCATCTTTGCGGAGAAACTTTATGTACCCCCGATGAGGGCGTCCTTCCTCATCTCGAAACTCCACGAGCTGGTGAAGCCTCAGCTGCTCAAATCGCACCCCAGATCTAGATTTACGTCTTGCACGATTATTCCTCGTCGAATCGCTACCGTCGCTCTTTTCGCTCTTATTGTCATCGTCTCTGGAGTGAGTAGACGATTTTCGTTTCGACTTCCGATTACGGATCGATGCACCAGCTTCCCCATCTGTCTTATCTTCTTCTTCCTCTTCGCTTATCCCTTTCTTCTGCTCCTTTGACGGCTTAGCTTTTGTAAGACGAATCTTTTCGGGTGAGATTTTCTCGGCTATCGCTTCTTCATCACTCTCATGCGAGATGTCACAAGTTCCATCCTTGCGTATCTTCTCGATGCGACCATGTCGCCATTTCTTTCCTTTCTGAAATTCTACACGGTCTCCAGTCTTCCACTTTTCTCGTTCACTACTCGAATCTTTTTCTTTGCCATTATCACTAAGCTGCTGTTTGATATCAACTGCTGCGACTTTCTTGGTCACGCTTTCTGAATCCTCGTCTACAATGTCGTAGGTTCCGTCCTCGCGACACGTTTTAACAACTCCATTGCGCCACTTCTTCTTACTACCTTCCGTGCGATACAGCACGCGGTCACCCTTTTCAAAGATTGGACCGGCAGATTTTGCCTTGGACGCTGAGCGCTTTCTAAGCTGGATGCGATCGGCCTTCACGTACTTCTCGGTTTTGCCCGTGTCGGAGTATTCGACCGTAAACTCTCCACTCATATGCTTCCGTACAACTTTTGCGGCGAGAAATGCGCTCCGATCTTCCGTGCTTTGCACTAAGACAGCGTCGCCAACTCCCACCGCCACTGATGGCTCCTCCTTCACGGGTTTCTCGGCCGCGAGCGACGTCCGCTTCTTGCTCGGTACCTCTGCATCCGACGCCATCAGCTTCACCGATACTATCAGACTGCTTCCAAAGCCCACGAGCGCGACATGTAAGACAATTTCGGGCACTGGTCGCCGGAAAGCTCCCTTTCCCTAAGAATACCCTGGCCTCCCACTCAATCGGATTCGTCGTAATCGTCGTCTTCGTCCACGTGGATCACGACACCTAACTCTTTTTTCTTTGCTGCGTCTTTCTCGATCGCTTCTTCGAGCGCGCGCAGCAGAATCGCCTCGGCATCTTCCTCATTATCGGCTTCGACTGGTGGCTGCTGAGTCGCTTCCACGCGCGGTTTCTTGAGCAATCGATCTGCTTCCTTCGCGGGCACGTCGTTATTATTCTCTTCTTTGACATCTTGATGGCGTGGAGACGGCACCATGGCCTCGGGCTCTTCCTCCTCCACGCGCCGGCGTTTCCTCGCGTCCGTCTCCGCCGTCTCCATTCTGGTGAATTCAAAACCTAGCCATGCAAAGTGTGAACACCGTTTTAAACCACATATAACTTGGTTTTCATTCTTTTAAAACCTAGGGGTGGTTATGGTTGATTTGTAATTCAGCAACTTCTTCGTATTAGCGACCTTGATTGGGCAACCTCCCGCCCAACACGGTGTGGGGATCTGCCAGGTGCCGAGAATGGACGCGAGGCAGACGACCTCCAAGGCCGCGCAGGGCCTGCTGCCGCAGCTCGAGGCCGCCATCGCGTACCTCAACGACGAGATCCAGCAGATCCGCAGCGGCCAGAAAGACCAGAGTCTCCACGACCTCATCGCCGACCCGCTGCCGCGCGAGCAGTTCCGCGGGCTGCTCCAGGTCTGGAAACTGCCCCCCGTGCCAGTGGAATTGTCCAAGCTCTTCCTCCAGCTGGAAGAGTTGAAGGAAAAGGAAAGGAAAGAGAAGGAGAGAGTGGCGGAGGAGCAGAGGAAGAAAGAGGAACTTGAAGCGGCTGCGAAGCTACAGGCATCATCGAGTGAGCCGCCCGTTGAGGTCGAGGAACCCGAGGAGATCAAGGTCGTCAACAGCGACGTGGAGAGCGCCATTGACGATGAAGCGGAAGATGCTGCTCAAGGAGAGACTGAAACCCCCGCCCCGACCGAGACCAAACAAGAGCAAGGAGAAGAGGTGAGCGAGGACACCAGCAGCGCGAATACCAACGATATTCCTACGCCAAAAGTTGAAAGTACAAACGACGGAGGAGCACAAGAGAAAGAAGTTCCACAAGACGCCGCTGACACTGCTGGAAGTGACCGAAAGCTTGATGAACCAGCCAGCGTCGTTGTGGTACCAAAAGCAGCAGTTGAGACGCCAGTGCCGTCTCGTCCACGGATTGATGAGCCTGCCATCGAACTGAAGAAAGAACCAACGTCGGCATCTACACCTCCGAGACCGCTGACACCTACGCCTACGCCTGTGCCCTCAGCAATTGCATCACTTCCAACGGCGGTTGCTGCACCCGTGGCTGTTCCTGCACGCGTGCCAAGTCCACAAACTGCTACACCTCAACCTCCCGTGGCTGCAACACCGTCAAAGGCTGATGCAGCACGCGAAATAGCTCTCGTCAATCTGCGTGCTTTGCGAAGAAGTATGATGCTCGACGTGCTGTCGAAAATTGTGTCAGTAGCCAAGTCGAAGGGAGTGGATCCAGCAATGTTTTCCTCCAGAGCAAAAGTTGCGCCCGAGACGGTAAAGACCGAGTCTTTTGTAGACCTTGAAATGATTCAGCAAGAGGTGTCGAAAGGTGCAATCTGTGAGTGGGAGCATTTTGCCAAGCAAGTGTATCTCTTTTGCCAACACGTTATTGCCGAGTCTGAGAAGCAAGATCGCCAGGATGCGAAACAGAAAGGCATCGAGCTGCTTCACTTTGCGAAGACACTGACCGAGACGTTGCGCAAAGCGAGCTTGAAGAAGGAAGAGAATATCATGAAGACAACTCCCACAACGACGCCCACCTCCACTTCCATCGTTTCGTCAACAACCGCTGCAAAGCCCGTTCCACCAACTTCATCTGTATCTGCTCCAGTGGTGCAAAACATCACGATTCCGTCTAGACCCTCTGTTATTACGACTGAGCGGAACAGCTCTAGCCTCACACCACCAACAAACAACGCAATAGGAGCATCTCAAGTTTCGGTCTCAGCTTCTGAAGGGAGTCCAATGGCAGGTGCTCCGACGGATTCTGCTTCGACGCCACATCGCGCTTCCGCTCGCATACGCCAGCGAGAAAATAGCGTTGATTCTCCATCCCCCCAACGCCGTCGCCCGAATCGTTCCCCAGACGATGACCAGGCTGACGCCAGCGCAGACTCTCGTACTCGTAAGCGACCCCGCGTTGGTGCAACTGACGAACTCAGTGCATCCGAGAGCCAGATGTCCACCTCCGAGACAGCACCCACCGCTTCCAGCGGAGACCCTGAACCGAAGCCCCGGACCCGCAAACGCCGGCCAATCATGCCAGCGACGCGAGCGAGCTCTCGTCAGCAGAAGCGACGAGCGGCGAAGGCAGCGGCTGAGGCAGCGAAGGACGACGATGACGAGGGACAGGACACAAAAGAGGAATACTCGGAGGAGCAAGACGACGCAGCGACCGAGGAAAACGACGAAGATGCGGACTCTGAAGACGTGATTAAACCCATCCAACTGACAAAGTCCGGACGTCCTCGCAAGAAGCCTGGCCGCAAACCTAAGAAGTAGCTGCCGTATCTAATGGCTACGGTGGGAGCTGCCACGTTTAATGGCTACGGTTGGACTGCTTTTCTTACGTTCATTTTGTCGTTGGTTTATGCTATGGTAACACGTACAGATTGGCCAAGTGGTAACTACTGCGCCAGGGGGTGGATGAGGCGAACCTTGCACATGCTCTACACGACGCCACCGCTGGGTTGGCGCCCAAGGAGTGTATGGTTTTTGCGCTCCTCCTTGAATGTTGGGTATGCTGCCTCGTTCCCGTACGTTTGTCCTGGCTGCGGCGGCATCGGGGCGCCGAATGGAGGGAGAGGTGCTTGTTGGCCGAAGGTGTTGGTGTCTGCTCGTTGGAAGCCGCCGTGTGGGGTGGGCCCGTTGTTGACGTGTTGAGAGGCCGCAGCCGCATCGTGCTCGAGTGACTGCTGCATGGCAATGGCGAGGTCGCGCTCGTATTCCTTTCGGAAATACCGGATCTTCTCGGCACGGCCAGCCGAGCTGAGGTACCCGGCGACTGAGAGCAGGATAACTGAAGCTAGACACACCCAGAAGCTGTAGCCGTAAAACCAACAGGACCACTGGTGGCGATCGGCCTTGCAGTTGTTGAAGACGAGGTTGATCGAGTCGACCTGGTAGAGACGTTGCTGAACGCCCCAGCCCCAGATCACGAGTGAGACAGCTAGGAGAATAGCTGTAGAGAGGAAGCAAAAGCTCAGTATCAGGCCTAGGAATCTGCAACGAAAATCGACGAAGGACGTACAGCCAACCAAGGTCATGAACGAGACGATGCGCTCCGACTTGCCGGCCGATGGTTTGAAGACGGCGACGATGGACATGAGGAGTCCAACGACAGAGACGATGGCGCCGACGGTCGTTGTGGCCTGGCACGACCGCATGGCTTTTCCGCAGAGCACTTTGTGGAACTGCTCGCCGTCGCCGACCATGTAGTTGGGCGTCGAGTTGGAGTCGCAGAAGTCGCTGTACTGGAGCATCGTCTCGGACGCGTAGAACGGATCTTCGAGCGCGCCGGTCGAGTAGAACGCGAAGATGCCGTAGCCCTGGAAAATGTCGTTGCCGTCGCGCTTGTAGTGCTGCTGGAACCACGCGGGATACACCATCGAGTAGAACGCGCAGCCCGTCGACATGAGCGAGACCACCACGGCTGGAAAGCGCAGACCACGCAGCACACGTCAGTACATTTGTCCTACAGATCGACCCGCTCGCCAGAGCGCGCGCACGCACTGAAGATGGTGTTCTTCATGGCTGCCGAGGACTCGCGCGTCGGCTTCCAGGAAGGGAATGATGGGAAAGGTGCTGTCGGCCGATGGTGAAATCGATATTTCCGAAAAAAAGCCGCCCAAATTTACGAAACTGCGACACCGCGACCAGTGCGACATACATTTTCCAAGTCAAAACCCAGACTGGCGTTGGACACAGCCCTAGTCACTGTCACAATCAGCTGCTGCTGACTCTGCGAGCGCAACTGCACGACCTGTACCGACGATCCGGTACAGCACAGCCACCGGCCGATCAGCCACACACAACGAGACGACGCAATGGCAACGCCAACAACTTCAACGACCGCGAGACGCGCGCGCGACGCGCAGGAGGACGAGCCGCGCGAGTGGTCGCGAGACGCCAACGACGGCGCCGTGGACACGATCGTCGTGCTCGCCCACGTCAAGGACAAGCTCATCCCCGTGCACTGCGGCTTCGGCACGCAGCAGGTCGCGTGGCTCGGAAACGTCGCGGTCGCGCGCTACGACGAAGAGAAGAACCAGGGCTGGCGAGAGCTCGGCGTGCCCACCCGCGTCGTCAAGGACGGCAAGGAGGAGCTGCCCATGAGCGCGCTCATCTACGACGTGCTACAGAACCAGAGCCACGTCTACATCACGACCTCGCGGTCCGAGTGAAACTCCAGAGTGGGTAGTGGTGTATTCTGTTAGCATCAGTCGTTGGTGTACAGGAGACAAAGAGGCAAGCAGCAAAATGAGACAGAGGCGGGAGATTGCGGGAGGCCCTGGGATCCTCACTGAGAGAGGGCGCGGGCCGCAGACCATAGATAGGGAGCTGGAAGATAAAGTCGCGGACGGACAAGATACGCGTGCTCTTCTTACATCAGTCCACACTGCAGAGCAAAAATACCACGGTCAGCAACTCATCCTGGCCACAATACAAACCGCCATTCGCTACGTACTCCTTCTCCGGCCGGTGCTTCGTCTTCGGCTTCGGCAAAAACCTCCTGTTCGAGCTTCTTGATCTCGTCGGCGGGCAGGCCCTCTCCCTTCATACTCACCGGCACGCCTTCGTTTGTGAGTAGCACAGCAAAGTCTCCGGACTGGTTCAGCGAGAACTTGGTGGCGAGGAAAGAGTCCTCGTTTGGCTTGCGTTCGTCCTTCGCGTTCTTGTTGCGCTTGCTCGAGTAAACCGTCATCTTGGACTTGGGACGCATCGAGTACGTCGACGGGAATCGGAAGACCTGGTTCTCTGCACGACCACGCACCTCCCAGCCACCGAGGGAGACAGCGACATCGCTCGTGTTCTCCAACACAATGCGATCCTTTTCCAGATCGAGGTGCGCGATGTGGATCGAGGTAGGCGCAGCCGAGCGCTTGGCACGCTTGGCAGCGTTGCTGGACGCTTCGCTCTTGCGCTTGCGCGCGGCCTTGTTCGGGGTCGTGTGCGGCGTCGGAAGACCAACGCGCGTCTCTTCGCGATCCAAAATACGACGGTAGGTCTCGATTTCGGCGTCGAGAGCAATCTTAACGTCCATGAGGTCATTGAACTCCGTCTCCTTAGTGACCTTCCACGAACGAAGCTTCTCCAAGTTGATCTCGTAGACCTTGCGGTCCTCCTTGAACTTGGTGCGCTCCTCGCGGTACTCGCGCTCGAGTTGTGCAACCTTGTCCGTGAGGCTCTGACGGACCTGCAAGCTCTCTTCGTAGTCGTTGGCAGTACGGTCCAACTCCTTCTTGGTCGAGTCGAGCTCGCCCGAGAGATCTTCAACCTGGGTCTTGAGGCTCGAGACGACGCCCTCGAAGTAGTTGCGGACCTCCTTCTCGACTCCCTGGAGGCGGTCCTCGGTATCCTTCTTCCACTGCGCGAGCGCCTCGGTGTGCTTCTGGTTCATCTCCTTGCGGATCTTGGTGATCTCGCCATCTCGCGTGAGATCGAAGTCGGCGCTCTTCTTGCGCAGGTGTTCCAGTTCCTTCGTCGCATCGTTGATCGAGGCCTCGTGCGCGCGGTTCTCGCGCTCAAGGTCCTTGATGCGGCGGCGCGCCGCCTGGAGCTGCGTCGTGAGCGTCGAGAGCTCTTCCTTGGAGGACTGGGCGTTCGCCTTCTCCTTGCTGAGTTCGACCTTGAGCGACTCGGCGAGCGCCTTGATCTCGCTCAGCTCCTTGACCTGCGCGCGGAGCTTGACGAGCTCGACGTGCTGCTCCTGCTCGAGCACTTGGAGCCGAGCCTTCTGGTCGAGCTCGACGTCGAGCTTCTTGCGGGTCTCTTCGAGTTCGTGCGAGAGGCGGAACTTGAGGTTGTCCATGTCCTTCTGCATGCGCTCGCGGATGGTCTCGAGCTCGCGCTCGGCCACGTTCTTGGCGTCCTCCATCTCCTTGACGCGGAGCACATAGAGCTCGAGACGCGAGTTGAGCGTCTGCAGCGACGCCTTTTCATCGAGACGCTTGGACTTGATCGGGGACAGGGCGGTCGGCATCGTGGCTGGGCGGAGAGGCAGCACTATGAGCGACCGGGCGGGCTCGCTTCCATCGCGAAGGGGGGGCGGCGTACCTGTTCTACCAGGGGTCTTCCGAGACGCAGGCGGAATGAGTTGGAGACTGTCTGGGTATTTGAGTTCCCCCGCGCGCGGGCGTTCTCCGCCACTCCACGATCTCCCCTCCCCCTCACACCCGGGATTCAAACGGGGAAACAAAAAAGGAGCCGAAAGTTTCGAACGAAAGGGCGATCTGCGCCGTAATTTACGCAAATGGCGGGGGGTTTTCGCCACCTGCACTTCGGCGAACGCGGGAAAAAACGGCCTCTTCCCCCCCCCAACTGACGGAAAAGAAAGTAATCTATCGGTGTATACCGTAACCCACAAACGTGTATACCACGCTTTCATTCACGCTCCATGGCACACCCCTTTCGAACGTTCGAAACGAGAGCTCGCCGATGCCCGCCCGCCCACCTTTTCCAGTGCATTTCTACACATGTCTATGCATTTCTATACATTGCTGGCCAGCGTCCACGGCCGAGCTCCTCCCCTATCTGTCTGGTGAGTAACACTGCGCAACCAGCTGCCGGCGAGAAAACCCCTCGGCCCTTGGTTTTATCCGGATCGTGCGTATACTCTATCTTTCCAGAATATTACCCATCTAGCCTCACTTCCTTCATGCGACCTTCTGCTCACCGCTGACAGTTTCACCAGCAGTCATCTGGAATGTCGCGTGAAGGTGAACCCAGGCCAGCCGCGCGGTGTCTGTCCCATCACTCTTCTCGTGTCGCCTGGTTCAACATGGATAAAGGAAACATGGCGCTGGAGCCGCCGGCGACGCTGCGACGCGACGAGTCCAACGGCTCGTTCGCCAGCGCGCGCGACTCCAAGTTCTGGCTCGCGGTGGCCTCGGCCTCGGCGTCGGCGGGCGCGTCGTTCTCCTCCGGCTCGGCGTCCTCGCGCTCGGGCTCGTTCGTGCGCCGTGGCGACAGCGTGCTCGAGCTCAAGGACGCCAATGGGCGCTCGCTCTGCATCCCGAGGCGCCTCTCGCGCGGCGTGTCCATGGCCGATCTCGGACTCGCGATCGACGTGGACGACGACGACGATCTCGACGGCGACGACGGCGACGAGAACAGCGACCAGCGGTGCGCGCCCATCACCTCCCCTCCGGCGCCATCGGCAAGACTCAATAAGCCGACCATTCTACAAAGCCACCGCTACCGCGATCGACTGGGCAGCGAGTGGCGAGCCAGCGCGGCATCTGCCAACACGAACGACCGCTCGGACGCCAAGGTCGCTCCTGCCGCGAGAGCCGAGATCAACCAGGTCCAGTCGTCGCTGCATCAAGTCGCAGAAGAGGCGCACACGTTCGAAATTGGTGTGGAAGAAGTGTACGAACATCAAAGATACCAACGCCTTCTCGGTTGGGGGTCGAAAGGCCACTTGCTGCCCATGGATCCTGGTAAGTATGTCCGCGTCGTGAGAATTCCAGAGAGACCGCCAGGCCCGAGAAAGCGCCGCCCATCGTTGACGTTTTTCCAGAACGATGGCTTCCAAGCTTTCCCGTCGCCAACATTTCCGGATGTACCACTACCTGAGCCACCATCAGATCGATTCAAATGGGAGTGGATTAGTCCTTGGCATCTTGATGAGCGTGGAGCTACCTCCGTGGCAGGTTCAGACACAACCGACGAAGATACACCAGTTGACCCAGATGGATGGATCTACGCCTCTGGCTTCAGCCAGTTCACGTCATGGAGAAACGACTCAACTGATTCACTTGACAACAGTGTCCAGAACGACAACGTGTGTGCAAATCCGAAGATCAATGCACGCGGACGCCCGAAATTCAATGCTCGTCGTCGCAAGTGGATCCGCTACCGGCGTCTACGGTCTGTGTCGGAAGAATGCGGAAATGACCTGCAAGCTAAGGCGAGTCCATTTGATGATTCGTTTCTGGATTCAATGTGCGGGTGGCTACGGAAACTCGGCCACGTTCGGAAGAACTGGAAAATGCGGTATTTTGTCTTGGAGAAGTCAGTCTTACGATACTACGCTGACGAAGAGATGACAAAGCTTAAAGGAGAAGTTCTTCTTTTCCACCCTGCAGCACAGGTCCACTACGTGGACATTCACCTTTCCAAAGGTCGAGAGAATACTTTCGCTATTCAAGTTGGCCCAGAGTACACTTTAATGTTGGAGGCCGATCGAGTGAGTGATCGCGAGAACTGGATGTACTGCATTGAAGATGCACTTTTATGCCGTGATTCGTACCTTCAAGATCCTGCCCGAACTCAAGACGTGCGAGAGAGTGTTGCAAGGCGCAGAAACTTCAGCTCTGAGACCATTTTGTACAGCACGAACGGCGAATCTTCGAGTGGCATCAATCCCATCAACATGCTGATACTCCATTCCAAGGCAGTCATCCAAGCAACCCGAAAGAATCCGCTGATGATGCGCCTCATGGTCGAGTGTGATGCATTCCTTGAGTCCAAGCATATCAAACAACAGATATCCACTTTTGTGGACAAGTTCAAACACAAGTATGGTTGTGGTGGTCCAAGCAGAAAGAGTGGGTCTCAACTGTCGAAGACAACCTCTCCAGTTGCGACAACAAAAGGCTGTCGGCATCGTACGCCATCGTATGATGGAGTGAATTTGCGTGATTCCGACGTTTCCGTATCTCAGCATCCTCGAAGTTTGCTAGCACTCAAAAACTATCGTTTCTTTCTTGAGCGAACCATGACAGAAGTTATGGATCATTTGACGAAACTACCGCTGGCGAACGCAACATGCAACGTCACGAGCCCTAAAAGCGCAGTTTTCAGTAGTGATGGCCGGGTCAGCACGTCGAGCAGCACATATTCATCCGAGAATCCTGCAGGTTGTGAATCACCATCCGCGTCCAGTGACATTGACTGGGAACTGGCGAAGAAGGCTGCTTTGTACAAGTTGGAACGTCAAACATTCATCCCTCTACAAGATATCATTTACAACTTGCTCGAATCTCTCGTCGGTTCCGACGACTTCGATCGATTTGAGCGGAACAGAATGTTCCTATCAAAGCAAACCCAAAGCTTCTTTGAAATTCAGCAATCCCAGCAGTCGGTGACAGAATGGAAATCTGCTCGAGCTCTTCTCGACTCGATGGACAACTACTCTCTTCCGAGTGAGAAAGCGTCCATCCTTCTCGAAGTAGCGAAGTGCATTTACGACACATATGCCATGGAGCACGCTGTAGATGTTCAGATGATGGCAGCCGATGACTTTCTCCCAATCTTCATTTTTGTGCTTGCGCGCTCCAAGCTTCGCAATGTCGTGGTGGCACGTCACTTAATCAGTGAGACCATGATATCGTGCGTGATGATCGGTGAGACAGGCTACTATGCGACGATGTTTGAAGCAGCAATCAGCTACATCGCATCATTTCTTGTGAGTGGCGAAAATGATGTGAATGCAAGTCGTATTTCGGAATCCAGAACGAGTTGAGATCCTATCCGCAACCAGGTATTTTTACTTTCGAATGTGTTTGAGATCAGAACACAAATCCGAAACCATCACCGAGCGATTTGCAGTTTTACAGGGTGTCTTCGGACCCTCACAAGATATTCTATCGTGATGACGCGGCTGAATGTATGGAATCCGTGCAACCGAGTATTTGACGACAAACTGCGCGAAAGTCGGCTAGATGCTCACCGCGCACGTCTCGAGCAGATTCATGCGTTCGGCCGCCATGTGAGGTCTAAAATAAAAGAGCCTTCGATCGACTTCTACCTGAACATTGTTTCATCATTGTGCACAGAGCTCCGCCAAGTACACTTCGAGCCCCCCAAAATGTGGAGCATCAAGTGTTTTCAAAGCTGCACCCAAATCGAAGTCTCCTGCTGCAAAGGCTCGGCAGGCCGAGATAGAGCGCGAGAATTTGAAGCTTATCAAGAAGATTGTCGAACTCCAGAGGTCTGCCTCCGAAAGCGTATCTACAAAGAGTGTTTGTGCGCAGAAGGAATCTCGACCGTCAAACTCGTACTTGAAAACGTCAAGGTTGAGTGGCGAGCGCTTTATACCTCATCCGCTCTCTGGCTTGGCTCCAGGTGGGGATCTCGGTGTACCACCTGCATCATCACATCCACTCTATACGCACCACGCTGTCACCATGACACATCATTTCGTCGAGCAAAACGACGTCGCGCTGAATTTCGTTCCTGGCAAGCGATCAAATGCGTCTGCCAGGCAACGCACTCAAATTCAAATCCAGCGCGAGAACAACAAGCTCCTGCAGCGAATTCTTTCCTCAAAGACAACATTCAGTCGTTCTACATGGCAAGCAGATGAGAAGAAGCGACGAAAACTGCTAGGAAATATCTCCCGATTCTCACATGTGATCAACCGGCCATCGTCATCGATCGGAAACGCATCGCCTAAGCGATCATCGAATGCACTAGCGGTGGTGGAACGACGACTAGACTCTTGTCGTGTCATTCGTACTGGAAGTCCAGTGACACACCTGCGCTATCGTCTTCGGCCCCGGTCGGCACCATGTGCTAGTAATAACGGACCGAGTGCCGGCGACTTATGCACTGCTAAGACAGATTTCGAGGTATCTGCACTTTCGGGCAAAATGACTGCCCTCGGCATTAACGAAGCCACCATAACCACAGACGGCAATGAAGCGAGAACTGATGCTTAAAGGAACCCTGAGAGTCACAGATAGGAAGCAGTATGGACCAAGGAGCACTCGCGAAGGATGGTGCAGCGGAAGAACGAGAACCACGCTTCTCATTGTTTCCCATTGCAACAAACATTATCCAGCGTGAATGCCAAGTTAAAAATAAACACTCCAGTTGAACACCGCCCAAGTGTGAACGTTTCAAAACGACTGAGAATTTGAGATGAGTGGAGACCAAGCCAGCCACCTCAAACGTCACGTGTTTTGTGCGTAAGTGGAGAGGTGGTGGCGCTAAAGATTCTACCATGCAGCGCAGGGCCACCATGCTGCTGCATCCCATCAAAATCCCAGTCGAAAATTCAAAGTGCATCGAATTGATACTGGTCCGTTTCATCTGAGAACGATTGCAACCAATGAACTGCGTGGCGATTGCGATCTTGAGCACTTTGAATGGGATGGAGTCACTGGCCAAATTTTCATCGAACGAAGTCGCGTCTGTTACACCTTTTGGCCTTTGTTGCTCGACCTCAACAGCCACTCCGTCCCAATCAAATTCAAGTCTGTGCTGTGCTGGCCGCATCCCAAGTATGCAGGTAGAATCGGTGCAAGAACTGGATTGGATTGCGAACTCGGAAAACGCATTGAAAACGGACGCACCGTTGGCGTCGTCCAGCTATGAGGCTCACTGAAGCACTACACGGTATACGTATTGGGAAGTGAAGGAACTGTCGCAGCTCCAAGCTATGTGAACCACGGACCAAGCCAGTCACAATTCCACAGCAAACGTCGCACTCGCTTGAGGTCGAGGAAACACACATCTCAGTCCCTCGCTTGTAGCATGGTTCGGCTGTATGGCTGGTTGATACTGGCGGCATTCAGTGCTTTTGGCGTCAACGCTCAATCCTTGGAAGACGAACACAGTCAACGTCAGCTTGTGACTTCCTCAGTGTCGGATGGCAGCAACACCGCTGCACCCATCCCATCTCTCGTCGTCATACTCAAGTCCGCATCTGAAGTCGCATCGCCGACCTCAACTCCTGAACTGCCAGCACCGAACGATGACAACCACCAAACCCCAGCACCAATTCCGAGCCTTGTCGTTATAATACAAAATTGGCCGGGGGATTCGATCAAACCAACTCCGACAACGAAGGAGCCAGTAACGGAGGAGCCGACGCAGACGCCGACGACCAAGACCCCAGCACCAACGACCGAAGCTCCGACGACGACGACAGAGACGCCGAAGACTGCCAAACCGACACCAGCGCCGACCGCACCGGAGCCGGACAGCGAGATTCCCGACGGCAACGACCAAGGCTCGGACGAAGGCTCCGACGATGGCACCGCGTCGAACCAGTACTATGACGGCAACGACGAGGACCCATCGACGATCGCACCGGCTCCAACGACGAAGAAGCCAACGCCGAAGCCGATGCCGGCTCCGACAACGGAGGAGCCAGTAACGGAGGAGCCGACGCAGACGCCGACGACCAAGACCCCAGCACCAACGACTGAAGCTCCGACGACGACGACAGAGACGCCGAAGACTGCCAAACCGACACCAGCGCCGACCGCACCGGAGCCGGACAGCGAGATTCCCGACGGCAACGACCAAGGCTCGGACGAAGGCTCCGACGATGGCACCGCGTCGAACCAGTACTATGACGGCAACGACGAGGACCCATCGACGATCGCACTGGCTCCAACGACGAAGAAGCCAACGCCGAAGCCGATGCCGGCTCCGACAACGGAGGAGCCAGTAACGGAGGAGCCGACGCAGACGCCGACGACCAAGACCCCAGCACCAACGACTGAAGCTCCGACGACGACGACAGAGACGCCGAAGACTGCCAAACCGACACCAGCGCCGACCGCACCGGAGCCGGACAGCGAGATTCCCGACGGCAACGACCAAGGCTCGGACGAAGGCTCCGACGATGGCACCGCGTCGAACCAGTACTATGACGGCAACGACGAGGACCCATCGACGATCGCACCGGCTCCAACGACGAAGAAGCCAACGCCGAAGCCGATGCCGGCTCCGACAACGGAGGAGCCAGTAACGGAGGAGCCGACGCAGACGCCGACGACCAAGACCCCAGCACCAACGACTGAAGCTCCGACGACGACGACAGAGACGCCGAAGACTGCCAAACCGACACCAGCGCCGACCGCACCGGAGCCGGACAGCGAGATTCCCGACGGCAACGACCAAGGCTCGGACGAAGGCTCCGACGATGGCACCGCGTCGAACCAGTACTATGACGGCAACGACGAGGACCCATCGACGATCGCACCGGCTCCAACGACGAAGAAGCCAACGCCGAAGCCGATGCCGGCTCCGACAACGGAGGAGCCAGTAACGGAGGAGCCGACGCAGACGCCGACGACCAAGACCCCAGCACCAACGACTGAAGCTCCGACGACGACGACAGAGACGCCGAAGACTGCCAAACCGACACCAGCGCCGACCGCACCGGAGCCGGACAGCGAGATTCCCGACGGCAACGACCAAGGCTCGGACGAAGGCTCCGACGATGGCACCGCGTCGAACCAGTACTATGACGGCAACGACGAGGACCCATCGACGATCGCACCGGCTCCAACGACGAAGAAGCCAACGCCGAAGCCGATGCCGGCTCCGACAACGGAGGAGCCAGTAACGGAGGAGCCGACGCAGACGCCGACGACCAAGACCCCAGCACCAACGACTGAAGCTCCGACGACGACGACAGAGACGCCGAAGACTGCCAAACCGACACCAGCGCCGACCGCACCGGAGCCGGACAGCGAGATTCCCGACGGCAACGACCAAGGCTCGGACGAAGGCTCCGACGATGGCACCGCGTCGAACCAGTACTATGACGGCAACGACGAGGACCCATCGACGATCGCACCGGCTCCAACGACGAAGAAGCCAACGCCGAAGCCGATGCCGGCTCCGACAACGGAGGAGCCAGTAACGGAGGAGCCGACGCAGACGCCGACGACCAAGACCCCAGCACCAACGACTGAAGCTCCGACGACGACGACAGAGACGCCGAAGACTGCCAAACCGACACCAGCGCCGACCGCACCGGAGCCGGACAGCGAGATTCCCGACGGCAACGACCAAGGCTCGGACGAAGGCTCCGACGATGGCACCGCGTCGAACCAGTACTATGACGGCAACGACGAGGACCCATCGACGATCGCACCGGCTCCAACGACGAAGAAGCCAACGCCGAAGCCGATGCCGGCTCCGACAACGGAGGAGCCAGTAACGGAGGAGCCGACGCAGACGCCGACGACCAAGACCCCAGCACCAACGACTGAAGCTCCGACGACGACGACAGAGACGCCGAAGACTGCCAAACCGACACCAGCGCCGACCGCACCGGAGCCGGACAGCGAGATTCCCGACGGCAACGACCAAGGCTCGGACGAAGGCTCCGACGATGGCACCGCGTCGAACCAGTACTATGACGGCAACGACGAGGACCCATCGACGATCGCACCGGCTCCAACGACGAAGAAGCCAACGCCGAAGCCGATGCCGGCTCCGACAACGGAGGAGCCAGTAACGGAGGAGCCGACGCAGACGCCGACGACCAAGACCCCAGCACCAACGACTGAAGCTCCGACGACGACGACAGAGACGCCGAAGACTGCCAAACCGACACCAGCGCCGACCGCACCGGAGCCGGACAGCGAGATTCCCGACGGCAACGACCAAGGCTCGGACGAAGGCTCCGACGATGGCACCGCGTCGAACCAGTACTATGACGGCAACGACGAGGACCCATCGACGATCGCACCGGCTCCAACGACGAAGAAGCCAACGCCGAAGCCGATGCCGGCTCCGACAACGGAGGAGCCAGTAACGGAGGAGCCGACGCAGACGCCGACGACCAAGACCCCAGCACCAACGACTGAAGCTCCGACGACGACGACAGAGACGCCGAAGACTGCCAAACCGACACCAGCGCCGACCGCACCGGAGCCGGACAGCGAGATTCCCGACGGCAACGACCAAGGCTCGGACGAAGGCTCCGACGATGGCACCGCGTCGAACCAGTACTATGACGGCAACGACGAGGACCCATCGACGATCGCACCGGCTCCAACGACGAAGAAGCCAACGCCGAAGCCGATGCCGGCTCCGACAACGGAGGAGCCAGTAACGGAGGAGCCGACGCAGACGCCGACGACCAAGACCCCAGCACCAACGACTGAAGCTCCGACGACGACGACAGAGACGCCGAAGACTGCCAAACCGACACCAGCGCCGACCGCACCGGAGCCGGACAGCGAGATTCCCGACGGCAACGACCAAGGCTCGGACGAAGGCTCCGACGATGGCACCGCGTCGAACCAGTACTATGACGGCAACGACGAGGACCCATCGACGATCGCACCGGCTCCAACGACGAAGAAGCCAACGCCGAAGCCGATGCCGGCTCCGACAACGGAGGAGCCAGTAACGGAGGAGCCGACGCAGACGCCGACGACCAAGACCCCAGCACCAACGACTGAAGCTCCGACGACGACGACAGAGACGCCGAAGACTGCCAAACCGACACCAGCGCCGACCGCACCGGAGCCGGACAGCGAGATTCCCGACGGCAACGACCAAGGCTCGGACGAAGGCTCCGACGATGGCACCGCGTCGAACCAGTACTATGACGGCAACGACGAGGACCCATCGACGATCGCACCGGCTCCAACGACGAAGAAGCCAACGCCGAAGCCGATGCCGGCTCCGACAACGGAGGAGCAAGTAACGGAGGAGCCGACGCAGACGCCGACGACCAAGGCCCCAGCACCAACGACTGAAGCTCCGACGACGACGACAGAGACGCCGAAGACTGCCAAACCGACACCAGCGCCGACCGCACCGGAGCCGGACAGCGAGATTCCCGACGGCAACGACCAAGGCTCGGACGAAGGCTCCGACGATGGCACCGCGTCGAACCAGTACTATGACGGCAACGACGAGGACCCATCGACGATCGCACCGGCTCCAACGACGAAGAAGCCAACGCCGAAGCCGATGCCGGCTCCGACAACGGAGGAGCCAGTAACGGAGGAGCCGACGCAGACGCCGACGACCAAGACCCCAGCACCAACGACTGAAGCTCCGACGACGACGACAGAGACGCCGGTGACTCCTGTGCCGACGAATGCTGAGGGCTCTCACCAGTCAGATAGCATCGGTGAGAGCGGCACACCGGTTCCAGACATCACGTCGTCACCTGTGGCTACCGCTGACTCATCGACGCCGACCCCAACACCTTTAGTGTCCAAGACCCGGAAACCGAGACCTACTACTCCAGAGCCAGATCCGGTCTTCATCCCAATCTATGTTGAGGCGTCAGGTAGTGGATCGGGATCGAGTGATGATGAACCGTGGATTGTCCGAGTTCCAGGTCCGACTCAGCCAGCGGATCCTGACGATGGTGAGGACGACGACGGCGAGGATGCCGACAACTCTCCGCTAGGGTCGCGTCGTCATCTCCGCTCCTCCAGACACTAGCGCTTGACTATTGACGCCATCTTTGCATGTTCCACACCACGACGTAGAGAGTAGGACCGGAGAGGGATCTCGCAAGTAGCTGGATAATGAACCGATCATAAGTAGACACAATACAATCTCTTGCAAAATTTTTCGATTCTCGGTCATTACTAAATCATCAATAGGCTGGAGTCTAAGCCACCGCGTGAGGGGGTGGTCATGTGTATGAGCGAAGGAATGCTCATCTGGACAGTGGGGACGCCACGACACGCACAGGTATCCAAATAAATTAACCGACTGGTGCGAGCACTCAGGACGATGGCTCGGAGCCCTGGCGCTGGCGGAAGTCGATCTTCGTGATCTTTTTGATTGAGCCGGTGAGTGTACTTCGGCGCGGCTTGGCCGCGACAGGGCTGCTCACTTCTTCGGTACTGAAGTTCTTGATCAAGTGGGCAACCTTGCTCTTCGTCACGGGGGGTGCTTCTTCCTCGTACGTAAATACGGTTTCGTTAGCAGCGACGCCAGGGGGCGACGGGGCTGGAGCCGGAGGGCGAGGAGCGCTTCCTCGTCGCTCGAACGTTGTCTTGAGAGCATTGGCATACCGCTCCACGACCTTGTTTCCGGTAGGGCGCACCGTGACTGGGATCACGGGCTTCTCCTCCAGCGCTTCGACCTCTTCAATCTCGAACGAAGTTGGTGTCGACTCGGAGAAGCTGCTCGTGTTTTGGCTCGAGCCACGCGGAGGGGTCGAGGGAGTCGAGGGTGGAGGGGTGGAGGGTGCGGGAGCCAAACCGTCCATCTCCTTGAGGATCTCCTTCATGATGCCCTCAAGTTCATACTTTTCGCGGTTTGTCTTCTCAACGCGCTCACTCAAGGCGTTGATACGCGCTGCTTGCTCATCGTTGCGCTCGCACAGCCGAGCGATCTCAGTCGAGAACTTGGCGACCTTTGCTTCAAGCTCCGTAATGTCAACGTCGCTCTTGCTGCTGCTCGCCGCAGCGGCAGCCGCAGCAGATGCGGCAGCTGCAGTGGCGTGGGCTCCTGTTGTGAGCTCACGACGCAATGAATCCACCTCGCGCTGCGCGATCATCAGTTGAGCCGATTTCTGGTCCAACTGACGGGTGAGCTCTTCGATCATCGCAGTATCGTTCACACCATCGGTCGAGAAATTGCTGCCGCTGATCGTGCGACTGCGCTGTTCGTAAAGTTGGCCTTCGAGGGCTGTGAGCTTGACCTGGAGCGTCTTTTTCTCTTTCAATGCCTCCTCCAACTTTTCATGGACGCTCTCGAGGTTGTTGCTGCGATACCGCAGCTGCATTACTTCCTGGCGAGCGAGCTTCAACTGCTTTGTCAGCTCGGCCACGTCGTCATCGCTCTTCCCTTGGCTCTTGGTTGCGACTGTGCGTTGTTCCTGAACCTGTCGTTGTTGTAGATGTTCCACTTGAAGCGTCTCGATCTTGATCTCGAGCGCTGTGATCTTCTTCTCCGCCTTGGTGAGATTTTGTTTAGTGGTATCAAGTTCCTTCTGGACTTCGACCTTCGCTGCCTCAATGTCAGTGACCTGTGCGGCCTTCTCTGTCAGGTGCTGCTTCATGAACTGGAGCTCCTGCTCCTGCACCTTGATTTGGCTCGACTTTTCTTCCATAACCTGCTGGAGTTGAGCGATCTGTGCCTCAAGCTGGGCTCGCTCTGCACCAAAGTCATCCGAGCTAGACTCGCGCGTCGCCGTTGTGTTCAGGCTCTTAGTGCGCGGCTCATCCTCATCGTCGCTCAAGATCTCAACGATCTTGGGCTCATTGTCGTCGTCAGAATCCGACAGCACATCATCGTCGCTGGTGTGGTATCCGCCGTTTGCGTTCTGGCTGACCTTGAGTTTGAGCTGTTCTTGGAGTCGTTGGTTCTCAGTCTGCGCAGCCATCAGATCTTGTGTCAGGAGCTTCACTTTCTCCTCCAGTGCGACCTTGGCCTTGCCAACGTCCATGTAGATCTTGTTAAGGAAGTCGGAGCCACCGGGACTGGTTCCAGAGCCACCCGACATCGTGGACACTCGGGAGCTGTTCATCACGTTCGCGGCGACAGGGCTGCCCCCCACAGGGGAGGCTAGCGAGACACCGACGGGGATCGTCGGCGGAGGCGTCATCGACTCACGCTGCAGCAGTAGTTGATTCTTCTTGGCCTTTTCAATATCCGCCTTCAGATCTTCGAGCTCTTGCATAAGCCCGTTCTTCTCGTCGCGTAGCTGGTCGACCTCGAGGCGCAGCGTCGCGTCATCGGGCACAGAAGGAAGCAACGAGAGCGACGCCGTGACGAGGCTGTTGCGGCCGAGGCTGCTTTCACTGGTCGCGGTCTCCGCGCACTCGGACGGGGAGCTGCCGCCGCGCCCGCTCTGGTAGCTCTTGACGTCGTTCATCGCGCTCTCAAGCTTGGCCTTGAGCAAGAAGTTCTCGCGCTCCAAGGCGTTGAGCTGCTCGGTGACGGTGCGCACTGGCGCGACACGACTTATAGAAAGGTCGTCGTGGGGCGCCGCTCCGAGATCCGTGATCGAAAAGTCGGACGCCGACGATGCGTTGGTCGTCTTGCGCCGCATCTCAGGCTGAGGCATGCCGCTGATCATAGCCGGACCCATGTCGTCGCCCTGACCCTCGTACACGAGCGAGCGTGAGAGGAACTCGAGCTGGTGCTGGAGCCGCTGGTTGCGCTCGAGTGCCGACTCCATCTCTTCCCGGAAGTCGAACGACTTCCACGCGTCCATGGGGGTCGCCTTGGCCGGCTTGCCAGCCGAGCTGTCGTGAAGCTCGGAGGCCGAGCCGCCGTAGATCATGTCGAGGTCGGCGTGGAACTTCTTGACGCGCTCCATGAACTCAAACTGGGGCAGGAACATGAAGAGCTGCGGCGGCGCAGCGACGCCCGTGGCCTCGGCCTGCTGCTGCACCTGGAGCATCTGCTGCGCGCAGAACTGGAAGGCCATCTCGAGCTCCTGGAGCAGGCGCATGTTGAGCGCGCGGTACTGTCCGGCGTTCTTGGTCTCGGCCTGTTCGCGCACGAGCAGCTCCTCGTTCTCGAAGACGAGCGAGTCGATGCGTTTCTGCGATTCTTTCAGAAAGTTTTCGAGCTGGTGAATCTGCATCTCCTTGCGCTCGAGGCGGCGACGCAGCGAGCGGCAGTCGCTGCAGGTGCCGTCGGGCAGCTCGCTGTTCTGCGAGCTCATGGAGACGACGCTGACGTTGGTGCGGCGTCCGGCCATGGAGAGCGAGGACGTGGTCGTGACGGACGAGGACGTGGGCGTCGAGGGCGCGAGCGGCGGCGGCGGCGACGCGTATTCCCAGACGACCTCGAACTCGAGCGTGGCCGCGAGGTCTCGGCACTTGGTGGGCGAGATGCGGAAGGGTTTGGGTCGGTTGGCGCGCTGGTTCTGGACGATCTGCGCAAAGTCGAGCGTGAAGAGCGCGACGGCCGAGTGGCTCGGGAGCGCGACGAGCACGATCTCGTAGTCCTTGGCGAGGTAGTCGGTCGGGTCCACGGCGTGCTTGTTGCGCAGGAGCGAGGTCTGGATGCCGACGTGCTGGTTCCACTCGGCGATGTGGTCGGCGTGCCAGCGCGTGGGCTCGGACGTGACTTCCTTCGAGTTGCGGCGGAAGAGCACGATGAGGTCGTCGTCGTCGGCGCTGATGTCGCGCCCGATGGTCGCGCGCACGATGTAGACGTCGAGGTTGACGAGCACGGTCGAGCTCGCCGAGTGCGAGCGCGAGTTCTTGCCCATGGCGACGGTCGCGCGCCCGTGCGTGTGGCGGCTCATGCTGCTGGGCGCCGCGCTGCGAGCATGCAGAGAGCGAGGTGAGCGATGACGAGGATGGAGGCCATGCAAGCAGCGTTGGCGTACCTCCTGAGCGGGTGGGGGCGGTCGCCAACGTTGGTCTCTGGGGCCCGCCCATCAAGGCTAAAGGTGGCCGCGGCCGACGATTGGCCGAAACCCGCGCAGAGAGCTCCGCTTATACCAACGCCAGCTGTTTTCCCGGCTCACTGGGCCGAAGTAATACTCGTGCTGAATACCTCCGACGCTCCTCCCGCTCCGCTCCACTCCGCTCCCCTCCCCTCCGCTTCTCCTCCTCCTCTCCCCTCCGCTCCTCTTTGTCTCCGCGCATAGAGACGGAGGAGCGAGAACACGCTCCAATTCTTCCACGGGCAATAATACTGGAACCGAGATCTCGCCGTACGCGACCCGTGCTCGGGCCCGGACAGGCCGACGAGCCATGGGACACTGACGGTGGGTCACCTCTCGTCTGTCGGCGCGCGCCCTGGATCTTCGCGGATTCGTTGAGGAGCGACGACACGCGTCCACCCACTGCGCCTGACTGCATGAGCACATGGGAGCGACAACCAGATCAATAAATATATTATTGCGATCGCACAATAATTAGAAGGGGGGAGGCTAGCCCAGTACAGGGGGGCTAGCCCGACTAATCCACTACATGGCTACACTTCCGTCTCCGCAATGACGAGCGACGACGACCGGTAGTCCGACACTGAGATCGAGTGCGAGCTGCTGTGGCTGCTCGCGAAGCTCGAATTGCCGTTTCGGCTGGAATTGGTGCGTCTCGACCAGCGATGCGTGCCGATCGAGCGGTCGCTGAGCGACGTGAGGCGGCCCTCGAGAAGCCGTACGATCTCTTCCTGCAGGTCGAGGGCTGACGGGCGATCCCGCAGGTCCGGATGCCAGCAACGGCGAGCCAAATACTGGATCTCGGCGGGGCACTCGGGGGAAAACCGCAGCATCTGGTGCTCCTCGCCGACCTCGGCGGTCGCCGCGGTCAGTCGCTTCATCGCATCCACGCACATCATCGTATCAAGCTCCCACAGGAGCAGTCCAAACGCGTACACATCTCCTTGCATCCCTCGGCGGCGTGCACGAGAACTCGCTGAGCCTAGCATGGTCGGTGTCATCGAGGTCACTGCCATGGGCACCACACCGCTACGGCTGTTCAGGAGCGACGAATCGAGCGCCGGTGACTGGGAGATCGAGGTCTGGAACATGTGCTTGACCTTCATCCGTGCCTTCACGGCCGACGCTCGCACGTCCATACGCGAAGGCATGGCGTCTGGTACGTTCATAGCGAGGTCGATATCCATTCCGCTGAGCTTTGCTTCACCTTGCTCATTCACAAGAACCTTTTCGGCGCGCAGATCACCGTGCACGTAGCCATTCGAGTGAAGGTAGACCAGTGCCATCGCCACATCCAACGCAATTGAAAGCTTGCAACGATGGACCGTATTCCCGGGGCTTCCCGCATCACTCACACTTGTCTGCGGACTCGGATACCAGGTGAAAGCACCGATGGCCTCGGGTTTGCGCTTCGGGTCTGCCAACTTGCGCTGGTAAAGTTTGCCTTCGCGCCGGGTCCTTTCTTCGTGGAAGATAGATGCAAGGGAGCCGCTGTGCATGTACTCAAATACAACTCCCATCTTCCACTTTGCAGAAGGATGTTGCGACTGGCTGTTGGAACCCAGCGTGATACCAATGAACTGGACGATGCATACGTGTTCCAGCAACGACGCCAGCCTGACCTGTTCGACGAACGCACGCTCGTGGCGCCGTCGCCCACGCTGGAGCTTACTCCTCCCAGACAAGAGCGCATGCATCACAACCTGGAATCCCTGATACTCAGCTTTGAACATGGTCTCTGCTCCCTGGTGCTTTTGAGCCATCGGCTCTCGGACATTGATTTCGTCCAACGGGATCTCATACACAAGCAAGTCTTCGACCTTGCTGCGACCACGCCCTCTACGCCCCTTATCGTCCTCGAGGATTGCAACAACGTTCTGTTGGCCGTTCGCTCCGCCGAAATCCTTGGCAGGGCTTCCAAAAACCCAACTGGAATTGGTGTAGTCGTCGAGATCGTCAAAACTCCGACCAAATGTGCGACCACTTCCATCGGAGGCCTCGGGAGCGAAGGTGACGAACTGTGGCGGTTTTCGCTTGACCGCTTTCTTGTCGCGGCGCACGAGGAACACAAAGGCAGCGACAAGCAGTCCCATCGCGAAGCAGCCTCCGCCCAGTAGCAGCATAGCGTTGCTCGACATGCGAGAGTTGGAGGATGCGTTGCTCGAGTCAGTATCGCCAAGCGACCCTGAATCCGCCCTCGGTGATGTCGGCGACGACGAACTTGGGGATGGTGCCGACGTTGATGAAGGTGTTGAGCCGGGAACAAATGCATCATCACTGAGCACACAGACAGCTAAACCGTCGCGAACTACTTGGCTCTTCGCTTTGCCATTCACGCATGAGGAACTCAGTGCGCTGGTTGGCACCATGAAGCTGTCGAGATTCTTCAGAATATCCACATCTGCTTCAGTCACTTCGATGTTCTGAACTGGGTTTCCCGTCAGATCTCTACACAGGACAAGAGTTCAGCATATTATGTCCCGTGGAAACCGGGGAGAACGGCAGCACGCACAGGTTCTTGAGCTTGGGTGGGAGGCGGACACCAGAAATGGAGGTTATCCTTACGTTGTTTCCGAGCCTCCTAATAAACAACAACGATTGAGGATACCCAGTGCTTGAACATTTGCCAGTCTGGTAAACTCACAGGTCGGTGAGCGAGGTGAAAGAAGAGAGATCCGGAAATCTTGTGAGGTTGTTGTTGCTCAGGTCCCTGCGGAACCACGAGACTAATGTGAGCCCCACTTCATGGTACGCGAATGGATATTCACGTACAACGTCTTGAGTGCCACGAGTGGGGTCGAGAAGTTGGACTTATCTGAGGTGAGCATGTTTCTGCTCAGATTCCTGGAAAAAAATCCCCACGGTCAGGAAGCAATGGACGCGCGCCCACGACACAACTATACTCACAGCGTGTTGAGTGTGGGCGGAAATGCAAGCTCGCCGAGATCGACCAGGTTCATCCCGGACATGGAGAGGTACGTGAGCGAGGTGAGCCGGGTGAAGGCATTGGCGGCGATGCTCTGGATGGGGTTCTGGTCGAGCGCGAGCCACTTGAGCTCGAGTGCGTCTGGCCATGGCACGCTGGGGCCGATTACTGCGATCTGATTGTTTGCCAGATTTCTAACAGAAAACAACAACGCGACACAGGCACGTCAGCTACGAGGCTCCCCGGATCGAATGAATGGAAGACGTTGGTCTCTCACAGTGTCACGAGGCGGCGCGGGAGCTGCACTGTGTTGAGATCAGCGATCTTGTTTTGGTGGAGATCACTGGATACAGAGAGGCTCGCGTGAGTCGCACACTCGACGCTTTTGGTCCAGGGGGCAAACACGTACAGTTCCTCCATGAGACTGTCGACGCTCGGGGACCGGAAGGTCGTGAGGAAGTTGTCGAAGAGCAGGAGTTTGTTCACGGGCGGGTAGCTCGCCACGGCCTCGAGGTTGAGGTGGGAGAGGTTGAGCGAGACGAAGGCGGCCGAGTCGTGGGTCACGTTAAAGCGGCGCTCGACGCAGGCGGCGTCGAAGGCCACGGCGTCGCTCTCGCCGGCGTCGCCGCGCACGAGCGTGCTGGCGTTGGGGCAGTCGGCGCCGCGCGCCGCGTCCGCGAGCAGCGCCAGCGCCCACGGGAGCAGCAGCCGGATCCTCGGACGAGGCATCTTGTGAGCTGCATGCACCGCGGTTCTTCGCTTCTCCTCCCGCCTCGCGTCGCCGTTCGATGCGCCATCATGGCTTGAAGCCTCTCACCAGCTGCGGCACGGCGAAAAGTCAACTCACGTGGGCGAGTGGTTGTGCCCTAGCCCCTGTCCACATCAAGCCAGAGAGGGTGCCTTCTGTGTGATTTGTATCTTTTTGTAAAGTATTTCATGAGACAGTATAGAGGTCGAGAGGTGGAGAGGCTTGTCATTGGGGGGTTGCGACTGCCCCCAGCTGGCGCGCTGACCCACTGTGGCGTCGTCTGCTCGCGTTGGATGAGGCGAGTGCTGCATTGTCCGTCGCGCCCACAGAGCCACCGCGCGGCGCCCAACGTTGGTGGCGAGCTGAACCAGAAAGAAAAGCCGCCGAGAAACCCCCCCGGGGCGTCCAGAAAAAAGAGACCGGGGTCACTCGGATTCTGTGTCGACGACGTGACGCTACGTGGCTCGCGCTTGTGTCGCAGAAGTTAGCTTCCGAGGCTAATTGCCGAGGAGCCTTGCGAAGGCACGAGCGGCCGGCCTGTCGAGAGGCCTGTCCAGGACGCGACCGGCGGCAGACCGGGCGCGCGACTCGACTGCTGCAGCGCTCGCTGCCCATCCGACCGATCCGCGGCGTGGAACTGCAGTGCTGACTGGCCACCGGCCAAAGTTTCGAACTGCAGAGAGAGACCCACTCTTGGATTAGCCTGCACTAGCTCGAACACTGATTTAGCTTCAAGTCGACATGGCTACACTTCTGACTTGCAGATGGCCCGTTTTTCGGGGCGCGCTCGAATTCACGCTTCACTCGCGTTTCGCAAGTCTGGGACGCGGACGCACGCCACGCTTCTCCTGCTGACCACTGCACAGCATGGTTTCTGTGGAGCTGAGAGGTGACGTGACTCGCGCTGTCCAAGCAGATCCAAGATCGGCATGCATTTGTGGACTGCAGACGTCGCCCGTGGAAGGTCTCAGCTAGGCGATCACTGAAGCGATATAGTATCAATATCTTCGCGGTCCGGCGGATCCACTTCGGACATGTCAAACAGCAGACCAAGTCGCGTAATGGGCCGCCGAGCGTCTGCCGGATACTCGTGGAAGAAGCGGCGGAGCTCGAGGAGAGAAGGAGAAGGCGCGTCAGAAAGACGAAAAAGCTAGGCAGGATGCAGTCATCCGGGCGTAGAAGAAGCACACACTGCCTCGTCGTGGCACACTAGAGTCCACAACGTGAACTGATTGGATCTTTTGTGGACCACGAAAGATCGAGCCAACACATCACAGTACGAAACACTGAGTAATGGCCAGTGCAACTCTATTTTCGTTCGTCTACCAGCATTAGTCCAGCTTCGAGGACGAGAAACTCGTCATTCGGGAGAGCAAAATCGACTTCGCACACTGGCGCAACTTATTTCGAAGCGCAAGGAACTGCAAGGCTTCGGCGCGTCCTCGCTCCTCTTCCTCGTCTATTTTTTCTTCCGCCCCATCTTGGGGAGGCGGCTCCGGTTCGTCCTTGCTCAACGAGTCCTCTATAACGGAGGGAATGGCAAAACTTGGATACTGGAATGCTGTTGAGAACCGACCGCTGTAGATGGACTGGAGACTTGCCCGAAGTTCATCTGCAACTTCTGGTCGCAAAGTCGAGACGGCCTTGGCAAGTGCGTCTAAAAGAAACAGCGTATCCGCCATCTACACAGACACGGCGAGTTTGAGTTAGCACACCCGAGTCCTCTACTCAGCAAGGAAAGCCGCACCTTTTCCATCGACTCGAGGAAGGATCCGCACGTGGCAGGAAAGACGCAATCCGATTTGAAGCGGCCCCACAACCAAGATGCTGGGTAGGAAGGCATCGCAACATTTTGTTGGTGGCCAGCGATCACCAGAAGGAGCACTTCGGATGTGAACAAATTCGCGTCGACTTGGGCAGCTTGAAGGATATTTGAAATCTTGGGAACACGGTGGACGTAACCAGCGAAGTCAGTGTTCCACAAGGCGCTCTCGCCAAACAGACGCAGAAGTGGGGTCAGCCACGGCCAGCTGAACGACGATTCAGACGCAGGCAAGAATCCGAGCCACACTCTAAGCAAACCACTATCTTGCAGCTTGTCGATCGTGAATTGATGGCTCGTGGGTGTCCCTCCTGATGCGTCCACAACGAAATGCAGTAGCTGAAGCAAAACGATCACGAAATCGCTGTGATCAGCCTCAAATCCTGGCTTTGACACAAGGCCCGAGAGTACTTGTAATTGGCGCTGTATGGTTGGAAAAAGCTGCTGGATAGAGATAGCTAGCGAATGCTGTGACTGACGAGCCGAAAGCGAGTTGAACTCTTTCGAAACTGCAAGTTCAGCAAACACTCGGAATACTAGTCGTGTGCGTTGGGTCGATATGGCGCTCGTGTCCGTTTGAATCGACGGCTTCGAGAACGAGAAGAATGGATCTTCCGACGGTGGGTTTAGTGATGAAGAAGCACTCTCCTGAACTACCAGCCCCTTGAGCTTTGTGAAACCACTAGAGCACACGTCACTAGAGTCTGAGAACCTCAGTAGCTGGTCCCGGAATACGAAGATATAACGTTGCCATTCGCCGTTGACCCCGAATACCCGTTTATCGTCTTCTGATGACACGTCGTGATCGAGCAATTTAATCGCGAGATCACATAGCGCTTCGTCGATCTTCCATTCTGCCCACTTCTCGCTCGAGATAAGTGAGAAGCAAGTCGAGTACGTTTTACTTGTCAGAAAGTGAAGTTGGTCCGAGCGACGCAACGAATCCGCTGGACCTGTCGACGTGGAGATAGAGTGGTGCGAGTTGTGAAACACTGGAAAGTCACCTTCGTACACCAAGCTAAGATCGTCGGGGTCTTCTTCGGCTGCGTATACCTCAACAAAATCGTCACTGAACTTCTCTTCTTCCTGCTCACGTTGAGCAGGTGCGTCGAGCTGGAATTGCTCAATCTTGGATCTCAGGTCAGCCTCATCTGGCTCATGCTCCAACAAGGGAACACGCAGATTGCTCATCAAGGAGTTGCCAATGCTACTCTCCGGATGCGCCACACACAGTCGCGGTACCAAAAGCAGAATTGCAGCGGCAAGCAACGAACTGCCTTCGGTTCCGCGACGCTTGTTCGCCGAGTCGTTGAGATACTCGATATTCTCCACCATCTTTGCAGTCAATGGAAACCGACGCGCCTCCACAACGTCCTCCATGCCTTCAGCAAGCGATCGGTACTTGGCTGCGAGCGCGATCAATTGGGATTCGTCCACGACGGGGAAGTCGAACTGGAGAGCGTCGTAGGCTGCGCGAGGATCTCCTCGCTGGCTGGTCGCCGAGAAGAACGGCGCTGGCCCATCCTTGGCGCGGCCACTGGTAGAGACCGACGCGGCGCCAACGCTGTCGCCCGCGTGCTGCTCGTTCTCCTTAAGCGCCGCTACGAGCTGCGCAATGAAGTCGTCGCGAGACGTCATGGCTCTCGATGAGCTGTCAGGGAGGGCTCTTGATGGACACGTCACTGTTCTGAGGTGGCGAGGAGCTACGAGCAATCCTTTCCACGTTGGGTGTCATATTGCAAAGATGGCCAAGCCGGCGTCCAAGAAGCCCTCTGCAGGTGCTGCGAAGGCGCCCTCCCCCACGGAAACCAAGCCCGCCAAGTCAGGCTCATGGAGCCTCTCGGTTCTTGCGGCGATAGTCGTGTTGGGTCTGGCGCTGGCGCTCGTGCAAGATCCATCGCAGCTCAAGTCTCGGCTTGTCGAGCTGACCAAACGGCGCTTGGCCGAAAGCACGAACTCGTCGGCCGCCAGCTCTAGCACCGTCGATTGCAACGATGCACTCACTCACCTCACTGATGTGCTCCCCGTGAAGGGATTCCATGTGCTCTGCATCAAGACCACGCCCCTCGATTCGTACGAACGGAGCTTTGCACTGCCTATCTCACCCTAATGTGTTGACGAGTGTACATACGTGAGTACAGGCTGCTGATCACTGGATTCAAGGACGGCATGCTGCCGAACCGTACGACAGAGAGCGCACTCGACATAATGGCGTTCCGTCATGCAGTGGAAGAACTGTTCGAGATCAAATTACCAGAAGACGAGATCGCCAAGAAGTTCAAGCAACCATACGCTTTCTTTACACCAGACGGAGAGCGGTTGGAGACTAGACTAAGCGTACTCGCGGATCGTATCGTCTTTTTGTTTGAAGGAGGTCAGTTTATCTGGCCTGGCATCCGTATTGGGCACAAACGTAAGTTTTGTTTTGTCTGGTGAGGATGCTGCGCTATAAAATCACGCTGACTCATAAAATTGGCGAAACAGGGACAATCAAGAATCTCTTCGGCAAGGGTGATGTTGTCATGGAGACCATGAGTATGATCCCACTAGTTTTCAGTGTTGAAGAGTTCCTCCGCGACGATGAGATCGACATTATCTTGGAGCTCTCGCTTCCACACCTTCACCAATCAGGTGTGACGCTGAATGATGGCCACGAAAATCGTCCTGCTACAGATTGGCGGACCAGCACCACATACTTCTTACCCTCGTCCGCACATGAGGTCGTCCAGAACATTGACAGACGCACGCAGGATCTTGTCAAAGTCCCCATGACTCACCAGGAGTTTGTCCAAGTCCTTCGATACGAGGAAACTCAAAAGTACGACCACCATCACGATTACTTTAGCGTCCAACGCCACCAAAACAACCCTGACTTGCTCAAGAGGATTGAGCACGGCTACAAGAACCGAATGATCACAGTCTTTTGGTACATGTCGGACGTTGCCAAAGGAGGACACACGATTTTCCCGCGTGCCGGCGGGTTGCCACCACCCAAGTCAATGAAAGACTGCACTGTCGGTCTCAAAGTCGCCCCCAAGAAACGTAAGGTCATTATCTTTTACAGCATGCTACCGACCGGCGAAGGAGATCCGATGAGTTTGCACGGTGGATGCCCCGTCGAGGACGGCATTAAGTTCTCGGGTAACAAGTGGGTGTGGAACAAGCCACGTGGTGACATCAAGTGAAGATCGTGACCCCCATTGACTGAAATGAACAGTTTCTTTCTCGAATGAGATTTTCTAGTCGTCGGCTTTGGTTGTACATTTTCTTATTCAGTCGTGTCTTCTAGCCACAATCGACAGTAGCGTGTCTGAGGAGCATAGACATTCAACGAGAAGCGACCTCATTTGCTCGCGTTGGGATGTTCGTAGTATCCACAGCTCAAAACTATTTCCGTTGAGATTCGAGGGTGTTGCTTCTCTCGGTGGGTTTTGTAATTTCGGAATTGAGCTCCTCACGGAATCTTGAAGAGCCACGTACCTACCACGCACACGGAAGAAATGGCCCCACGAGCCATTCCGAGCACTCGTCGTCGGGTTTGTGCTGGAGACAGGCAGAGCGGAGCGCTGCTCGGCCATGGACGAGTTTGCGATCGTGAAGACCCTCTCGAACGCTATCTTCGGCTCCGTGGCGCTCGTGCGGCACCGGCCGACCAGCGCGATCTACGCCATGAAGATGATGAGCCTCGCCCACATTGCGGCGCAACAAGCGGTGACGGGGCCTGTCGTGCTCGAAGACGGGGACACGGAGCTGCGCGTGCTGCGACGCATTTCAGGCAATCGCGTCATGGTCGGTGTCGGTTGCGACGCCGTTAAGGACTGCGAGGAGCCTGCGAGCGAAGTGGATCGCTGCAGTTGGAGTGTCAATCCGATGTGGGAGGCATGGGGAAGTAACAGCAGTTGTGAGGTGGATCACCACAACCTGTTGATTCTGCACAAGGATTTTGTCGACGAGAAGTCAAGAACGAGATGCCTCGTGTTCGATTTCTGCCCTTACGGCGAGCTCTACGATCAGCTTCAGGAGACTCCACACCACACCCTGGGTATCGAAAATGCGCGCATTTACTTCGCACAAATTGTGAACGCGGTTCGCTATATTCACGCGCACAACATCTCCCACCGCGACCTGTCCCTGGAGAACGTTCTCTTGGACTTGAATCACGAATGTCGACTGGGAGACTTTGGACTATCGTGCGAGTACGGGACCATGTGCAGTGGAAGAGTTGGAAAAGTATTTTATATGGCCCCAGAGGTGTACAGCTGGCAGCCGGGGGAGCTCTACAACGGACTACAAGCGGACATTTGGTCGCTTGGAATCGTGCTGTTTATTCTTGTCACTGGGGCCCCCCCTTTCGATACCCCGAGCAACGTGGATGCACGATTCCGACTCGTCAAATCCAGCGGCATATATAGCCTTCTCGCTACATGGAGACTTGACGCGAAACTGCCTCACGATCTCTGCGACTTACTTACTCAGCTACTACGTGTTGATGCCGATGACCGGGTAGATATCGAGAACGTGTGGTCACATCAATGGCTTCAAGGTGGCACGATCATTCAGCCATCCAGTAAATCCAACGATCAATACATTGATGGACACGAATCTGGTTCATACACAGAATCCAGCTTTGCTGCGATGGTGAGAGATGAGACCCAAGGCTACACCGAACCACAGGAAGAACTCAGCACCGAGCATCGCGAGTCAACCAAGACGCGCCACCGAAAGCGCATCAAGATCATGATCGAACCCGGCTACGCCGAACCATCCGTTGGGTCCAGTCGAATAGCGGGATTTTTCGGTGGGCCAGTCTTTGAGGGTGATTTTTCTCCAGACATCGGGCCACCTCCCGAGCTGCGACATGAGAATCTCGACAGCGAGTCCTCTCCACACGGTCCTCTCCGCCTTCCTATCCAGCCTACGACCTCTCCAATCGTGTGGCCGAAAGTTGGCGTCGAAGCCGCCTTTCGCACCCTCTTCGTACCAGAGGTGCTCGCAGTTCCAACTCGCGAAGATGAATGCAAACCCCAGACCGAGGTCCAACGAACGGAACCGACTCGCCGTCGACCGCGACGGAATTCAAGCCCGCTTTGCTCGTCATCGTCTTCTCCTTCAAGCTAATGCAACCAGATCCCAAGCTGCAACCACCGAGAAAGATGGGACCTCCACCACCTGCGACCACCTCCCAGCGCCAACACGCGCCAACCCATATCGACTACGACGAGTCTCGCTCTTCCATTGCTCTTTCGCGTCGTCGCGTGCTTCGTTCGCTCGTGTAGCGCAGCAATCCCGGTCTGCTTGAAGTGCTCGCGGGATGGCTACAGAACTGACTACGTACTGAATTAGTGGCATCTTCGTTCCAACTGTTCCGTGGGTTAAATTACCGGGAAGTTACGCTGCCGTGTAACCCCCGAATGTCTCGACGTCTCGTTCGGCAGAGAGACCGAACCTCCATTCCGACGGAGCTGCTCGGCGGCGCCATGGAGCTGCTCACCAAGATCTGCGTCTTCGGCGAGGGCCACTGCTTCCGCACGCAGTCGCCCGCCGCCTCCTCGGTCTACTGCTACGCCATCGCGCTCGCCTACACCGTCTCCGTGAGCTTCCAGCGCGGCCGCCTCGGCGAGCACGGCCACGCGACCCACCTGCTGCCCGTCAAGCGCATGAAGTGGTTCCCGACCTTTCTCAGCTTCTCCTACCTCTCGCGCATCGGCTGGCTGCTGCTGAGCGAGATGCACGCCTTCGAGTGGGTCGAAGGCAAGGCGCCCAACTACACGTACGAGCACACGATCATCAACGTGCCCTTCCTCCCGACCTCGATCGACATGTACGTGCTCACCGTCACGTCCTTCGGCAAGCTCGCGACGCTGCTCTACTTCTCGGCCTTCACGCTCTTGCTGCGCTTCTGGGAAGACGTGCTGCACCTGGCGCTTCGAGCCGAGAAGCCGCTCGCGCGCATCGCCGCCAACCAGTCGGTCATCGCCGAGTACACGCGCACCAGCACGCAGCAGCAGCTGCGCTCGCGCAAGATCTTCGTCGTCGCCAACGTTTGGATCTACCTGCTCGAGTTCGCGCTGCTCGTGCTCAAAACACTCTTCCCGCACGAAGAGAGCTTCATCTTCCAGGCCGACTACGTCGTTGTCGCGCTCTTTTTCTTCCTCTTGGCCATCATGCTGGCTCGCTGTGCCTACAAACTGCGCCAGGTGCTGCTCAAGATCGAGTTCTCATCGCTCGCAACGAGCATCGCATGGCGTGTGACGTGGCTCGGCTTCGTGGCCTCCATCATCTTCTTCTCACGCAGTCTGCTGCTGGTGATCGCAACCCCTGCGATCGAGGTCTTCGATCCTCACCGCTCCAACCCATGGCTCTTCTACACGATTCCTGAGATCGTTCCCGGCGTGTTTGTGATGTTCATGATGACTGTGAAGAGGCGCAAGCCCGCGAGAAAACCTCAGAATGGCAATGCGAACGCTGCTGCACGGGTAGAACTAGGAGAGGCAACACCGCTACTCGGCCATCCCGAGCGAGACTCGGATGAGACCGTTTCGCCTTTCGACGGCCAAGAACTTAGCATCTGATTGTACTGCAGGATTTGTTCAGTGTGGTGCATTCGCTACAATCTTGTCTGTTTGTTTCGTCAATATCACTCATCCCAATCAGAGTCATTTTCGGACGACGATGCGTCCCATTCGACAGGAGGTGGCGGATTCGATTTGATATTCGATCCGATCGCCGTGCTTGGAGCAGTTGCTTGTGATGCAAGCCGCGTGCAGTGTGCACACATCCCATTCGCCTGCACAAGACCAAGTCCCCAACCACCGCACGACGTGCACCGTTTTCGGATTTGCGCGGATGCGACGATGAAATCGAGTCGGAGGCGGTTACAATGCGCACAAAAGCCGTTCTTCTCCGCCAACCCCACGCCGCGACCTCGACAGCTCTGGCACTGGGACAACACAGGCGGTGCGTATTGAGCGTATTCTGGTGCCACGATGATAGCGCTGCTGGAACCGACAGGCATTCCATTGAACATCATGCCGTTGCCTGACATGGGAGCCCCCATCATGGGTGTGGCCATCATCGGTGGTGGGATCATGGCCGGCGGAAACATCATCGGCGGAGGAGGAGCGTACATGAAGGGTGGTGGAGGTGGGTATCCATACGTCGGTGGTGGGGCGTAGAACGGAGGTGGTGGATAGTGTTGGGGATAATAGGGATACGACCCAGGGGGAGTTTGGCCATGTTGAGATGTCGGCGGGTGATGATGATGTGACGTAGGGACATTGCCGTGGTGGACACAGGCCGCACACTGGCACCCTGACGTTGGAGGTGACGGAACAGGCTGAGTGTCGTGCTGTTGAGCATCTTCACTTTCTTCTTCCTGTCGACGACGCTCTCTCTCTTTTCTCCTTCTCCTCCTCTCCTTCCGCTCCCGACGCTCACGCTCCGCCTCGGCTTCTGCCTCCGCATCTTCCTCATCAATGGTGACCTTTTCCATTTGTTCAGCGACATGTTCTGCGGCGATCTGTGCACCTTCAGTGCTTGCTGTGGAGGCCTGACGCGATCGCGGAGGAGCAATCTCAGAACCAACTGGCTCTTCAGGTGGCTGAACGAAGTCGTTTGATTCCTGCCGGCTCGATGATCGCGACCTTCGAGCTTCGTTGCTTGCGACAACATCTGCAGCAAAGGTCTTTGAGCCTTTGGACCTTGATCGTCGCTTCGTTCTTGCAGAACCATTTTCCTCTTCATTAGCACCCTCGTGGAAGAGATCATAGTGAGCAGCAGAGACGTTGTCAACGTCTGCCACACTGCTCCCTCGACTACGGCTTTGAAGCTTGTGAGAGACATCCTGGGTCGGACTTGCTTTCTCCGCATCCTCCGCTTTCTTCGCTATCTCAGACTTCTCTTGCTCTTCTTCAACCCTTCGCTTCTCAGCCTCTTCCTCTTCCTTCCTCTTTCTCTCCTCCTTTCGCCGCCGTTTCTCCTCTCGTTCGAGCTCTTCTCGAAGACGCAGTTCTTCCGCCTCCCTCTGTTTCTCTTCCTCTTCTTTCTTCTTGCGCTCTTCCTCTCTCCATCTGCGCTCTTCCTCTTCACGTTCCCTCAGCTTCTCGCGTTCGGCCTGCTCCTCGGCCTCGCGCTGCTCCCTCCTCTCCCGCTCTTCCCTCCGTTTCTTCTCCTCCAGTTCTCTCTTCTTCCGCTCCGTTTCTCGTTGCTCTCTTTCAAGCTCTTCGGGCGTCATGCGCTGTGCGCGCTCGGCCTCCTTCTTCTTCATGTTCATCGCGAACTCCTTCATGAAATCGTCCTCTTCCACGATTTTCTCCTTCTTGAACATGGACTCCTGCCGCTTACGTCGAATGAACCGCAATCTCTCCGCGGGGGTCATACCGGCAGTCTCCGCGTCGTATTGACTTTCCGCCGGCTCGGAGCCGAAGACTCCGGACGCCGAGAACAGACCACCAGCGTCGGTGCCGGTCGAGTTCGCACGTGTTCGCTCGCCCACATCACTCGCCTCGGGGATACCTCGAGGAATCTTGACCATCGGTGGCGGCCCGCTCGCCATCGGGTTGATGCGGCCAGCCAACGACGCTTGGAGTCGCGCCACGATGTCTCCTCGTCCGGCCGACTTGGCGTGGGTGTCGTCCGATTGTTGCTCCTCCGGCTTTCTCCCATATCGCTCCGGGGCTGAGCGCTGAGTCGCCTCGCTTCTCGTCACGGATTCTCGCGCGCGATGTGTCTCGGCGGCTGGCGCCGGCTCCGCGACCGCCTCCTGCGGGTTTTGTTCCTGCTGCTGCTTGTGGCGCAGCGCCTTGGGCAGCTTCCACCTGCTCTCCTTCGTGATCTGCTCGCCGCACAGCACCCCATCGAGCGTGAGCTGCTCTTCCCGACACCGTGCCATTACCGCCAGCAGAGCCCGTCGCGTACCTGGTTGTAATAATACGTGCGTCCGTCGGGCGACGTGAACTGCTGCCAGGCCGCGTCGACGGCGCGCGCGTCTCCGCCGCCGTCCGCGCTTCCGCCGAGCGCGAGCGCCGAGACCGCGTCGAGATGCTTCGACGAGCGCGAGTCACCGCGCTTCTTCTTCTTGCGGCCGCTGCGCGGGCCGTCGTCGGCGAAGAGCGTCTCCGCCACACTCGCCATGGAGCTCCTCGCGTCGGTCGGAGCTGCTGAGAAAATACAATGTCACTATTTCGAACAACCCGACTCCAATAGTAGCCCCAATGTTTTGGTTCCCTCACTCGAGTGACATTTCCGGAATTGTCAGGAATTCAGCAGATCTCGTCACAGATTTCCAGTTCGCCTTGTCACATGTGGGCCAGCTGGGTCCGCCGTTGGGTCTCTGGCCGCCTTCTCATCAATGGATGAGAAGGCGACGGAGCAACTTCAGCCACAAGAACTTGTAGTGCCCCCCCCCCCCCCCCCCCCCCCCCCCCTTCCTCCCTTTTTGCGGCTCCTTGCTCGCGGGCTTGCGTGCGTTGCTCGCATCCACCACCTCCAAGGTCTCCGCTCGCTCGCGGCCATTCAGCACTTTGCGATCTTTCTCCTCCGAGCCATGGACGTGCGACGCTTGCTCTTCACGCGCGACGACGCGATCGTCGCCTTCAACCTCTTCTGCTGCGTCTGCGGCATCGGCACGCTCGGCATGCCGGCCAACTTTGCTCGCGCCGGCCCCGTCTTCGGACTCGTCGCCATGATCTTCATGGGCTTCGCCAACGTCTACGCCTCGGTCGTGTGCTCCAAGGTCATGCTCATCGCACCAAAGTCGGTCAAGACCTTCGGTGACTTGGGCCAGTGGTGCATGGGTCGCGGCGGCCGTAACGCTGTCGTCATCTCGCAGATGCTCATCTGTCTGCTCGCACCTACGGCGTTCCTCGTTCTCGGTGGCGTGCTGCTCGACACGCTGTTTCCGAAGGCCTTCAGCCAGACATTCTGGATAGTCTTCATGGCCTTGATGGTGCTCCCCGTGTGCTTGACACCGACACTTAAAGAAGGAGCTGGAGCTGCCTTCGCGGGGTGCCTCGGCACGATCGTCGCCGACGTCATCGGCGTAGGCATGCTTCTCCACGGCATGGACGGCCACCCGTCCGTGCCCTCGCCCGATCTCTCGCTTGACCAAGTCGTCACGACCTTCGGCAATTTGGCCTTGGCGTACGGTGCTGCCGTCGTGATCCCCTCCCTTCAGCGTCAGCACAAACAGCCCGAGCGAGTCCCCATGGTCATCGGGATCACCATGGTCGTCATCACGATCCTGTTCATCACACTTGCGTGGTCTGGATACTCTGCCGTGGGCTGCCAGATCTCGGGCAACCTGCTCTTTAGCGTGTTTCCGGATGCCACAGGCGTCTCGAGTCTCGGCATGAAGGCCAACTTCGGCGCGGCCGTGATCGCCTACCTCTTCATGCAGCTCCACATCACTATCGCGTTCTCCGTGCTGGTTTACCCGGCATTTTACCTCTCGGAGAGAGTCGTACTGGGCATGCACAAGGCACCACTACTGACAGAGGACGAGGCAGAGGAGGACGTGCTTCCGTACCGAGCAAGTGGAACGCCTAAGGATTCGGCCAAACTCTCGCCGGTCTCAGCTTTGAACGAGATCACTGAAGAAGAGGAGGACGATGCCGCAGAGTACAAAGGCGCCTTGACGACGGTCAAGTACATTCTGCTGCGCACACTCATCATCGCTGTGCTCGTCGTTTTCGCCGTCGTGTTGCAAGACAAGTTCATTGATCTTGCCGACTTCGTCGGGGCGTCAGCCAACACCTTCTGTTGTATCCTACTGCCTATCGCGTTCTATTGGAAGAAGCTCGGTCACAAGATGCCTCTGTACGAACGTGTCGCGGCTGTCGTCGTGCTCGTCGTCTGCACGGTGCTAGGTGTATACGTGACCTACAAGACCGGAAAGAAGCTGTTTACACACGAGAAACAGGGGCCCAACGATCCGGTGTTCCCGTTCTGTGCGCCAGAGCACCAGAAAACGCTCTACTACGTGAAGCCGTAGCCGAATCCTCCCTCGTAATAGATAACCTGGTCCGTCCCCACTTGAAGTTGGCCTCTCTCGAAGACGCGTGTCTATCTACAAGGCGCCCAAGATTCATGCGGGCCTGTCCCTGTCGGTCGACGTGGGGCGGTGGCGCTCCGACTCTTTCTGCGTTTTCTTCGTGCGCCAGAGTCGTTGCCAACGCTGGAACGGCGATGGCACCACCTCGTAGAGTGACAAACCAGTGAAAATCTCGGCAAAATCACGGCGGGATAGGAAGAACATGTGTGGAAAAACGAACGAGTTGACGTCCCGAGCCTGCGTGGGACTGCAACTTGCAGTTGGCCACGCACGCGGCACTCTCTCTCAGGAGATGAGCGGATCCTCCCACTATTTGTGTAGCCATGTTGAAATCCAATTCGATATTGCTATGTCGTCCAGTCATTTCTATTTTGCCTGAGACATGGTCTCAAAAGCACCAACCGAACTGTCTACACACGCCCGAGCAGAGCCAGAGACAGACCACATGAGGCAGCGAAAAAGATCGAGCGACTTGGGAAAAGGACTGGAATCCCCAAGAGCGGTCCTGCTGCAGGACCACTCTTGGTGATTCCCACGAGACAGTCGTGGCTGATCGGATACGGTACCTTGAGCGGACGCTGTCTGCTAGCATTTCAACAAAATTTTCATGGCAAACAGGACGCGCGGCAAACAGCCAGAGCGCGACAAAGAACGCAGTGACTTCTTGGACATTTATCCACCCACCTTGGGTGAAAGGTCCGAAAAGTTGCGGTCGGAATCTGTCGGTATTCGTCGACGAGGTCTTAACCGATGAGCGACAGATGGAGATGGGAGCCCCTTCTGTGACGGTCGAAGCCTGTGGCCGAATGCCGCTTGGCCGTTGTGGATGATGCGCTTGTCGCATGCACATTCGTCGAGCTCCGGATCTTTATTGCCATGTGACAGAGCCCAGGCGCTCGAAAGTCGATGAGGTTTTGCCAAGATACAGTTACACTAGTTCTGTGCGAGGGGGGGATAGGAACCGCTTGGGTCTTCAACTGCTGGGAAGACCGTAATGTTTAGAAGGCACGTTTGAGTCATTGGATTTCGAAAACGAGTTGACTTGTCGTTTGTATGTGACTTCTCTTGGGGACAGTTTGCGCACTGCTTGAAGCATCAACGAGAGAGAGAGACTCGCCTGCAGCTGCTGATTACACCTGGCCGTCCTGGCAGGTCGCGAGGCTATGCACGACTCATGGAAGAGCCTCTGGTTCCCTCGGGCCTCTCCGTTCTGAGCGTCGTGGTTGGCCTTTGATCATCAACGACCCAGGACTCGTCCGTTCCGATCTCTCACTCTTGCCAGTCTGCAATTTGCTACCAGCTTCTCACACCAGACCCAACCCAACCATGAAGAGCTTTCGCCACTACCTATTCACCAAGGAAGATGCCATCGCGGCGTTCAACCTCTTCTGCGGTGTCTGCGGCATCGGTACCCTCGGCATGCCTGCCAACTTTGCTCGTGCAACGCCACTCTACGGCATCATCGCCATGGTCTTCATGGGCTTCGCCAACGTCTACGCCTCGGTCGTCGTCTCCAAGACAATGCTTCAGGCCCCTCGCTCGGTCAAGACCTTCGGTGATCTCGGAGAGTGGGTCGCCGGCCGCTTTGGTCGATACCTAGTCGTCGCTGCTCAGATGCTTGTGTGCTTCCTTACGGCCGCTGCCTTCCTCGTGCTCGGTGGCAACATGCTCAGCTCCCTCTTCCCGCGTGCCTTCGGTGAGGTCTTCTGGATCGTCTTCATGGCTCTCATGGTGCTGCCGGTCTCGCTCACCCCGACGATGAAGGAAGGTGCCGGTGCTGCTTTCGCCGGCTGCATGGGCACGATCATTGCCGACATTCTCGGTGTTGGTATCCTTATCCACGCCATGGATGGTCACCCGTCCGTGCCAAAGCCGGACGTCTCGCTCGAGCAGATCGCGACGACCTTTGGTAACCTGGCTCTCGCCTACGGCGGTGCCGTCGTGATCCCGACCATCCAGCGCCAGCACAAGCAGCCGGACCGCATGCCGCAGGTCGTCGGTATCACTTTGACGTTCATCACGTGCATGTTCATCGCCCTTGCGTGGTCGGGCTACTCGGCTGTCGGCTGCCAGATCTCTGGTAACCTGCTCTTCAGTGTCTTCCCCAACGATGAAGGATACTCGACCATCGGCTTCAAGAGCAGCTTCGGCACCGCCACTGTCGCATACCTTTTCATGCAGCTCCACATCACCATCGCCTTTGCTGTCTTCTTGCACCCGGCTTTCTACATCCTCGAGCGTCTCATCCTCGGAATGCACCAGAACAAGGCGCACGATGAGCTCGAGGGACCGTACCAGGGTGTTGAGACCCCGCAGGAGGTTGTCAAGCGTTCGTCCAGCGCCGCGTGGAGCGTCACGTCCAACAAGCTGCTCGACGGTGCGGAGATCGACAACGACGAGGCTGATGTTGAGTCTGCCGAGTACAAGGGCGCCGGCGTCGTGCTAAAGTACGTCGGTCTTCGTCTCGTGATCATCGCGCTGCTTGTGATCCTCGCGATCGTGCTGCGCAGCAAGTTCATTGATCTCTCGGACTTCATTGGTGCCTTCGCCAACACGATCCTCTGTATTCTTATCCCGATTGCCTTCTACCTCAAGAAGTTTGGCAGCGCCATGCCGGCCTACGAGAAGGTCGCGGCCGTGGCCACATTTGTCATCTGCGCGGGTCTTGGTGCCTACGTCACCTACAAGTCGGGCAAGAACCTCATTGTGACGGAGCACTCCAAGGTCAAGTTCCCGTTCTGCAAGCCTGAACACCAGAACGAGATCTACTACGTCAAGCCTTAATATGCTGACAACGCTATAGACATCTCTGTCTCACTACACTAAGAAAACAATACAATACTTGTTGTGGCGTGAAGACGAACTCGCTCTATTCATTCTTGTCAAGCACCATTTGCAGGCTGCAAGCAGTAGCCCCAAGGAAAACTGGGAGAACGAACGCCTAATAACCGGAAGAGAGGGGTGCACCTTCATCGTTTGCTCAAACAGCGTGAGACCTTGTCGCCACACCAGACGACCGCAGCTGCTGCTCCGGCTTTCCCGAACATACACCGATGACCAGAATGTAGCCATCTTAGAGGCGGATGCGATCGGTCCGCAGCCAATCCGCGCGCACCATTTATCTGTGACATGGAGATGGGCACCTTGATCTCGTCTACTGGATTAAGGGTTGCACCGCCTGTCACGCATGGATCTCTTGTCGACGAAGCCCTGTCTCTGGCAGCGCTAGAAGCGACTGGCCGACAACGCAGCGATCGTTCCTGTGGCGTCTGCGAGCCGCCACGTTCTCTCTCTTCCCCTTGCTGTTTGCGCAATTGAATGTCAGCGAGTGGATCTTGAAGAGCTCAGACACGAAGCACCACGGGTCCGTCCTTCCCGTGCCGATCTACACGCCGGTCACTCGCCAATTTCGAGCGTTCTGATCTGGAGACGGTCTCCTCAACGCCAGCGAGTTCAAGAACAGCATTTTCCTCCTTTCCATTCCACGGGCAAGAATGAACCTCAAGCAGTATCTCTTCACCAAGGACGACACCATCGTTGCCTTCAACCTCTTTTGCACGGTCTGCGGCATCGGCACGCTTGGCATGCCGGCCAACTTTGCTCGAGCCGGCCAAGTCTACGGCCTCTTGGCGATGCTTTTCATGGGCTTCACGAACGTCTACGCATCGGTTGCTGTGTGTAGGGTGATGTTGGTGGCACCCAAGTCGGTTCGCACGTTCGGTGATCTGGGAGAGTGGTGCATGGGCCGAGGTGGTCGCTACGCTGTTTTGATCTCGCAGATGTTGGTCTGCACGCTGGCACCAACGGCGTTCCTTGTGCTCGGAGGAGTGATGCTCGATACGCTCTTCCCAAACGCCTTCAGTCAGACCTTCTGGATCGTGTTCATGGCGCTCATGGTGCTTCCCGTCTGCCTCACACCGACGCTGAAGGAAGGAGCAGGCGCTGCGTTCGCTGGCTGCATGGGGACGCTTGTGGCTGACATTGTTGGAGTGGCAATTTTGATCCACGGTATGGACGGCCACCCATCGGTGCCATCACCTGATGTCTCCCTGTCCCAGCTTGCCACGACTTTTGGCAACTTGGCGCTTGCTTACGGTGCCGCCATCGTCATTCCATCTCTCCAGCGCCAGCACAGTCAGCCAGAGCGCATGCCACAGGTTGTCGGAATCACGATGATCATCATTACGATCCTCTTCATCACTATGGCGTGGTCGGGCTACTCGGCTGTCGGGTGCCAGATCTCGGGCAACCTCCTATTCAACGTCTTCCCCGACTCGAATGGCATCTCGAGCCTTGGCATGAAGGTACACTACGGCTCAGCTGTGATGGCGTATCTGTTCATGCAGCTCCACATCACGATCGCGTTCTCGGTTGTGCTATACCCGGTCTTCTACAACTCGGAACGTCTCATTCTCGGTATGCACAAGACCAACGCGACGGTTGCCATCGAGCAGGAGACCACCGAGCTTCCGTACCGTGCAAGCGGTACACCCAAGGACTCGGCGAAGGTTTCGCATATTGGCGGCGAGGAGGACGCCGACGTCCACGACGACATCGCCGATTACAAGGGCGCGGGTACGATCTTCAAGTACGTCATGTTGCGCATCGTGATCGTTGCCATCTTGGTTGTCGTCGCTATCGTGTTGCAAGACAAATTCATCGACCTGTCCGACTTTATCGGTGCCTCATGCATCACTTGTTGCTCGATTGTGCTCCCGATCTTGTTCTACCAGGAGAAGATGGGTAAGCAGCTTCACATCGTCGAGCGCCTCGTGGGACTCGTCGTCGTCGCGATCTGCACGGTGCTGGGCGTCTACGTGACTTACAAAACGGGCAAGAACCTGTTCGCCCCCGACAGTGGTGACGGGTCCAAGTTCCCATTTTGCAAAGCCGAGCACCGCATGGAACTGTACTTCACCAAGCCATAGAGGCTACTGTAGCATGTCCTACTGTAATAGAACCAGAATACATTCATCACAACTCTGCGTGGCCACGTCAGTGAAGCCATATCTGAAGTTCAACGCGATTGAATAGTAGCCTCCCTCTTCTCATCCACTGATGCGACAGAGCGTTTGCAGCACAGCGGCTCGTCTCTTGCCTGTCGACGAAAATGCGGCCTCTTTGTCCTGCGAGCTGTATCTCTCTCACTCTCCTCCCGCGGTCTCGGTCCGGTTTGCGCAACAGATCTGCGTCAGATCGCAGTCCCTCGCGCCGGACAAGACCTTCCATTCTGCCATTTTCCTCGTTTCCATTCCACGGGCAAGGATGAATCTCAAGCAGTATCTCTTCACCAAGGACGATACTATCGTCGCCTTCAATCTCTTCTGCACGGTCTGCGGCATCGGCACGCTTGGCATGCCGGCCAACTTTGCCCGCGCCGGCCCGGCATTAGGACTGGTGGCAATGCTCTTCATGGGTTTCACGAATGTTTACGCGTCGGTGGCAGTTTCCAAGGTAATGCTGGTGGCACCCAAGTCGGTTCGCACGTTCGGTGATCTGGGAGAGTGGTGCATGGGCCGAGCCGGTCGCTACGCCGTGGTAATCTCGCAGATGTTGGTCTGTACGCTTGTGCCAACAGCGTTCCTCGTGCTCGGTGGTATTCTGCTGGACGGCCTCTTCCCCACGGCGTTTAGTCAGACCTTCTGGATCGTGTTCATGGCGCTCATGGTGCTTCCCATCTGCCTTACGCCAACGCTCAAGGAAGGAGCGGGTATTGCTTTCGCCGGCTGCATTGGTACGATTGTCGCGGACATCATCGGCATTGGCATCTTGCTTCACGGCATGGATGGCCACCCATCGGTGCCTTCGCCAGAGATCTCATTCGAGCAGGTTGTTGCTACTTTCGGCAACTTGGCCTTAGCTTACGGTGCCGCCATTGTGATCCCATCTCTCCAGCGCCAGCATAGCCAACCGGAACGTATGCCGCAAGTGGTGTGCATCACCATGGTTATCATCACGGTCCTCTTCATCGCGATGGCGTGGTCGGGATACTCGGCTGTCGGGTGCCAGATCTCGGGCAACCTTCTCTTCAACGTTTTCCCGGATTCCACGGGTGTGACGAGTCTGGGTATGAAAGCTCGATTCGGCTCAGCTGTGATGGCGTACCTGTTCATGCAGCTCCACATCACGATCGCATTCTCGGTCGTGCTGTACCCTGTTTTCTACAACTCGGAGCGTCTCATTCTCGGCATGCACAAGGGCCCGAACGTGATCATGGAACAGCCACTCGAGGAAGCTTTGCCATACCGTGCGAGTGGCACTCCCAAGGACTCCGGTGCCAAGCTTTCCGTCATCGAGGATGACCACACCGAAGCCCACGACGACATCGCGGACTACAAGGGCGCCGGCACGGTCCTCAAGTACGTGTTGCTGCGCATCGCAATCGTCACGATCCTGGTCGTGGTCGCAATCGTGCTAAAAGATCACTTCATCGATCTCTCCGACTTCGTTGGCGCGTCTTCTGTCACGTGTTGCACGATCGTGCTCCCGATTGTCTTCTATCAGAAGAAGATGGGCAAGCAGATGCCTCTCTACGAGCGCGTGATCGGGCTCACCGTGGTGATCATTTGCATCGGCCTGGGCGGCTACGTCACCTACACGACCGGCAAGAACCTCTTCGCGCCCAGCAGCGGCGGCCCCAAGTTCCCCTTCTGCAAGGCCGAGCACCAAACGCAGCTCTACTTCATCAAGCCGTCAGGCCTGACTGAGTAATAGAATTTAGTACTTCGTAGTAAGCTGTGGGTTCACTTTACTCGGTTGCGAGGTCTCACGGCGTAACATGTTCTTAACCCTGAGATTGCTTAGACAAGTGGACTAGATCGTTACGAGTATGCGACATCGACCAAAAGCCAGTCGGTGGCGCGTCGGCCTTCCACCGCATCGTCGTCGTGGCTCTGTGGGCCTCACAGATCCAGTAACATTACTTCTCTACTCATCAGCTCTGGACACTCGTGACCTGGAGGTCCGGTCGCGGTCTCCATTGACAGCGCGTCGAATCTTACTCACGGTCTCGAGATTCGAAAATGGTCGTGAACTGAATCGCTCAGGGACCGACTGAGACGGAGCCTGTCGCTCGCGCGACTGGAGGAGCCGCGAAGTGGTGCCAGTACAGTAGGGCGCCACTTCGGTTGACAGTCAGTGGCGCGAGTTCCACCTTGGAGGATTCGCTGGAGTCCAGAGACTGAACCCTCAACAACCAGCTGACTTGAATATCCAACATAGCGAGAACGTTTCCTGTCCGCGGTAGCGAAACCACACCCCTCGCTCACCCACGTTCTTGCTTGGTCGCGTCCACAATCGACCGTCAGCTGCAGCCGTCACTGCCGCACTGGCCCTCTCAATACCAAAGGCGATACAAATCTAGTTGAACTAGCGACGAGCGACATTTCAGCTCGTGTGACTGGAGGTCGAGAAACTCGTGGCATGCACCACCGGCGCAGTGATAATGGACACGCGGATGGTCAACACCCAGTCGGCCGCTGATGCCATGCACGTCGCGACGGGAGATCGTAGCTCCTCCTCGTGCTGACGTCTTCAGAAGATTCAACGGAGCTCCTCGATTTTGTCACAGTGTCGCAAATCGTCCGCTCGGAGGCACAGAAACAGGCCGCTCTGCCACCAGCTACAGCTATTATTGCCCAATCATCTACCGCGAAACACGCTACTGCCACCGACGCACCTGGATTCTCGCCCCGGCTCTGTCCCCCCTCGACGCTAAAGGATTCCTCGGTACTACTGTACCGTAACCAAGCGGCAGCGACTCTGCCGTCGAGGGCTCGCCTCGCCTCGATGGGAGCCCTCCCGCTCTCTCTCACTCACGCTCTTGCTCGCCGCTCGCAAGAGAAACCCGAACCATGAAGGTTACCACCACGCTCCTGCTCGCGGCGCTCGCGCTCGCCTCGGCTGCCGCCGACACGCCTGTCTCGGTCTGCCGCGACGCCACCTACGTCGTCCCGACCGCGCGCGGCGCGATCTGCTCGGGCGCCGGCGCCTCGCCCGCCGGCAAGGCCTGTCCGCTCAAGGGCGACGTCTCCTCGGCCGACTGCCACCCGTACTTGCCGTCCTACAACGGCTCCAAGTGCGTCGCCCAGGAAGACGCCGTCTGCGCGATCGTCAACGGCAACACCTGGGGATGCACCTTCCCGTCCGTCGGCTGCCTCAACCCCGCCGGCTCCAAGCCCACGCCCGCGCCGAGCTCGCCGGCCACCGGCTCGGGATCGCAGACCAAGCCGACGCCGGCGCCGACGACCCAGTCGGGCGGCTCGGGCTCCACGCCAGCGAGTGGCGCCTCGCCGACGCCCGCCCCGACCACTCCGTCGGGAAGCGGCTCGCAGACCAAGCCTACTCCTGCCCCAACGACTCCATCGGGAAGTGGCTCCTCGCCGACTCCTGCGCCGACGAACCAGTCGGGAGGCTCCGGATCGACCCCGTCAGGAAGTGGCTCGCAGACCCAGCCTACTCCTGCCCCAACGAGCCAGTCAAGCGGCTCCGGCTCGACTCCATCAGGAAGTGGCTCTTCGCCTACTCCCGCCCCAACGAACCAGTCGGGCGGCTCGGGCTCGACCCCGTCAGGAAGTGGCTCGCAAACCAAGCCAACTCCTGCCCCAACTAACCAGTCGGGCGGTTCGGGCTCAACTCCAGCGGGAGGCTCGGGCTCGACCCCGTCGGGTGGTACTTCGCCTACACCCGCCCCAACGAACCAGTCGGGCGGCTCCGGGTCGACCCCATCGGGTGGCTCTGGCTCGACCCCGTCAGGAAGTGGCTCGCAGAACAAGCCTACACCTGCCCCGACCAACCAGTCGGGAGGCTCGGGATCGACCCCGCCGGGTGGATCCTCGCCCACGCCTGCACCGACGAACCAGTCTGGTGGATCCGGATCCAACCCATCGACGCCAGCTCCAACGACTGCCAAGCCGAACACCCCGGTGACTCAAGGCCCTGCCACGCCAGCCCCCACGACGCCTTGCCCAGTGATCACGTTGAAGCCGGACACGCAGGCTCCTTCCACCCCAGCATCGACGACGCCGTGCCCTGTCATCACGTCGAAGCCAGACACGCAGGCCCCTGGTACGCAGGCTCCTTCAACGCCTGGGTCGACGACACCGTGCCCAGTTATCACGTCAAAGCCGGACACGCAGGCCCCTGGCACACAAACTCCTGGCGCGCAGACCCCTGACACGCAGACTCCTTCGACGCCTGTGTCGACGACACCGTGCCCAGTGATCACGTCAAAGCCGGACACGCAGGCCCCTGGCACGCAATCTCCTGGCACGCAGACTCCTTCGACGCCTGCTTCCACTACTCCTTGCCCAGTGATTACATCGAAGCCAGACACGCAGGCTCCTTCGACGCCTGCGTCGACGACGCCGTGCCCAGTGATCACTTCGAAGCCAGATACCCAGGCTCCAAGCACTCCGGTGTCTACTACTCCCTGCCCGGTGATCACGTCGAAGCCCGACACGCAGGGTACTCCGTCTCCCACTACGCCTTGCCCGTCGCTGACCTCGAAGCCCGACAGCCCCATCCAGAAGCTGTAGGTCTCTTCTCATGTACATGAAACAATTCGCCACGTGAAACAGAGGCGGATAGAACGCCTGGCACTTAGTCCGTTTCAGTCGCTAGACGCCTTGTCCTCTTCTTCGTCGGCGCTACAATATCCATGTGTACGATTCTCATCAATCGAAATCCTTCTTTTTTTTTCATCTCAACTCCTTCCACGTCATTCTTGACGACTGGTTCTCTCTGAACCTCTTCTTTTGCAGCAACAGAGAGCAAACAATCGGCAGGTAGCGAGTGTCTCGCCTCGCGTGAGCGGGCAAAGACAGCTGAGTGCCTCAGCGTCGACTGGATCTGTCTTGCGAGAGAGATGACCACGATGACCACCTCTCTCGCCGATCCAAGCCGATGACCAGCATCCACGTTGACCAGTAAGTCATGGGAGCAGCGCGCAATTGCCTGCCGCCACCAACTCGCTGCTCTGTTTATCCAGTCGAATTCATGGCTTCGGAGAAAACCGCGACAAGCAGTTTAGTGACGCAAGTTGCACTTGATCCGAGACTCGCGCTTCCAAAGATCACCACGCTGCCAAAAACTGATCTTTGAGCATCTCCACCAGTTGCGCCCAATTTTTGTGCCGTTGGGAGTTTTAGATGTGTGAATAGGCTCATCAGCCACATCGGTCCGACCGAATTTGGCTAAAAAAGATTGTGGGATTCGTGGAGACGGTTTCCTGCCAAATCGAGTGCTTGGTGGCATCCCGGTGGAGATGCTCTAAGTGCCACCAACTCGATAAACTTCAAACCAATCAAACCATATTGGAAGCTACAGTACCACGAAGTCAAAGAATGGTCGAGCCCGGCTATGTGCACGATGTCGATCTTTGATTGAGCCATGGCTTCCTTATCCTTGATGGCTGGCGATCCTCAGTTCGGCGCTTCCGGGATCTCCATTGGATTTGCGAGAATCCTGCTTCCGAAGGAACGGTGCTTGAGACGACTGCCGAATTGGTTAAAGCTCACTCGTAATTTTCTCACGCAAGAGATGAAGGTCACGAGTAGTCTGGTTATGGCCACTATGGCCTTGGTCTCCGTGGCGGCAGGTTCGCAAGTATCCGTCTGTCGAGATGCGACGTACTCAATCCCTGCCTCCCGTGGTGCAATTTGCTCTGGCGCCGGCGCTGTCCCAGACGGCAAGTCCTGCCCACTCAAAGGCGACACGGCTGTGGCCGACTGCCACCCGAGCTTGCCATCCTTCGACGGCTCCAAGTGTGTTGCAAAGGAAGATGCAGTTTGCGAGATCGTCAATGGCAACACTTGGGGCTGTGCGTTCCCATCGGTAGGATGCCTCACTCCGCCAAAGTTGAAGCCAACGTTTGTCCCAAGGTCTGCACACAGAACAACCCCAGCGACGTCGAAGAAGCCAGGCAACTCCGGTGGTTCTTCTCCGCCAAATGGACCGTCACCGTTGACACCCGCTGCGCCAAGCAACCCCGGTGGTTCTTCTCCGCCGAATGGACTGTCACCATTGACACCCACTACAGTAATGCCTTCGTCCACCGTGACACCCGTTATGGCAATGCCTCCATCGATGAAGGCTCCGACAACGGTGGCCCCGACGACGACGTCTCCGACCACGGAGGCCCCGATCACGGAGGCTCCCGCGGCCCAGACGCCTTATCCGATGACAGCTCAGCCAGATACCTTGGCTCCGAGGGTACCGTTGCCTACAATTCGGGTTCCGAGGTTCCGTGTTCCGAAAAAAAGCAAGGCCCACAAATCGTCTTCGAAGCACACACCAACTTTGCCCCCTTTGACGACGCCCAGAGTGGATGCGATTGAGAGTTTTTGCAACGGTTTCAACAAGACCAACTGGCTCTGCAACTGGCTCGGTCCATTATGCCAGTGGGACTCCGCCGCGAAGATCTGCCACTCGCGTTGGTAAGCCGTAAGGATCTTTCTACGTTGCTGTCGCACTAGCTGCATTTTCGTTACAGCCGCGTCCGTTGCATTCGAACGCCCAGCATTGAGGTTGTAAAGATTTCAATCGAAAGATAAAAGACCGACTTCCTTTGCAATTCTCTTGTGGTGGTCTCGAGCTCCTCGGATGTCAAACCATTGGTCCAATAGGTTGAAGCTTGAGACGAGGGAGCAGTAGCCACCACTGAACGATGGCTCATCTGACGACACGGAACACATGCACGACCAGTCTCGCCATGCGCATAGGCTTTTTCAATCAGGGTCGACAGGACATTCTTCCACCATCGTCGGCTGCATGTTTCTGTGTATCATCAGATACGCCACTCACATGCGCTGGCCGTGTCTTTGCCTCCTGACGTCGCGTCTCGGCCAGCCCGTACAAACGCCAAGTCATTTACGGGACGTGCGTTTGCAGTTTGGAGTTTTGACTCCCGCTCCCGCGTCCCACCGACCGACGGGCCTGTTCGTTAAACAGACTACGCAAGACGATACACTCATGAGTTGCCGTCGTCGCGATGAGACCGCCGAGGCTTGCGGTAGCTGAGAAATCGTGTTTGACGCGGGGCGGCACGGCCGTCAAACCAAGTCTCACAACTCAACTTGCCACGGGATCGATACGACCTCCTCGGATCTCCATGTCATCTGATCTCTCGATTGCAGTGGCTTCGTCCCAGACGTCGTCGCACTGGCCGCTAGCGTATCGTGCGCTATGGAAGCTCACACGCGCGTCGCTCGGTTGGGTTGGGAAGCACTTCGCAGACTGAACCTTCGTACCGTCAAACTAGTCGCGTGGTTGCTTGCAAATGCCTACACCGTCTAACTAGTCCCTCGGCATCAAACCCATGCCTTCTTCTCCATTGACACAAACGAGTTAAGCTCTAACGATTGTGAAGACGAACGCTCCCGACACACAGGTCCCTTCGACGCCTGCTTCGACGACGCTGTGGCCACCACGTCATGCCCGATGCAGAAGCTTTATTATAGAGCTCTTCTCATGTTCATGGAACAATTTGCCACGTAAAAAATGACGGATTCAACTCCTTGCCCTTCGTCCGTTTCAGTCGCTAGTCGTCTTGTCCTCTTCTTCTTCGGCGCTACAATATCCACGTGCACGATTCTCCTCAATCGGCAACCTCATCTCAACTCCTTCCACGTCGATCCTTATGACTGGTCTGCCCTGCAGCAAGTGGGAAGGCTGCAAGCAACACGGCGAGTGTCTCGCCTCGAGAGACCAAGCACCTCGCAAAGACAGTTGAGTCTGCTGCCTCTCGCTGGACGGGATCTGTGTTGCGAGAGAAATGCCTTTATTACAGTATGCCTTATCATGGGGCCAGCGCGCGATTGCCTGATGCCACTAAACTCGCTTTTCTGTTTATCCAGTCGAGTCCATGACCACTCGGAAATCCTCACAGATCCGCGACAAGCAATCCTCCAAGTTTTGGTGACGGCTGTTGCACTCGGTTCGAAACTTGTGCTTCAGAAGATCACCACGCTGACAGAAACTGATCTTCGTGCCACCAGCCAGGTACACTTTCAGCCAATCAAACTACATCTAATGGCTACTATCACAAATATAATGGATGATCTGGCCTGGCTATGTGCCGGAGGATGATCTCCGATGGTGTGATGGCTTTCAAGTCCTTGATGGCTTGATGCTCCTTCGGTCGACGCATGCGGATCCCCGTGGGATTCGCGAGGATCCCTATTCCGAAGGAAACGGCACACGAGACGAGTGCTAGGCCGGTTCATGCCGAATGCTCACTCATAATTTTCTCACGCAAGAGATGAAGGTCACGAGTAGTCTGGTCGTGGCCGCCGTGGCCTTGGTCTCCGTGGCAGCAGATACGCAAGTGTCGGTCTGCCGAGATGCGACGTACTCGATCCCTGCCTCCCGTGGCGCGATTTGCTCTGGCGCTGGTGCTGCCCCAGCCGGCAAGTCCTGTCCACTCAAAGGCGACACGGCTGCGGCCGACTGCCACCCGTACTTGCCATCCTACGACGGTTCCAAGTGTGTTGCAAAGGAAGATGCGGTTTGCGAGATTGTGAACGGCAACACGTGGGGTTGCACGTTCCCATCAGTAGGATGCCTCAGTCAGCCAAAGTCGAAGCCAACGTCTGCTCCAGGCTCTGGGTCCGGGGCGACCCCGACAGCGTCGAAGACGCCGTGCCCGTTGACATCGAAGCCAGACGCATCTTCTGGCGGATCGAGTAGTTCGTCGCCTTCTAGAAACGCAAATGACTCGGCGTCATCGAGTGGGCCTTCACCGTCTACTGGTAAACCGCCTTGTCCTCTCACTTCGAAACCCGACTCGCCATCCAGCGGTTCCAGTGGCTCTACACCCTTGGGAGGGGCGAGTGGTACATCGCCGTCGGGAGGAGCTAGTGCGACAAGTGCACCCGCAGCCAAGACGCCGTGCCCACTAACCGCTAAGCCAGATACCTCAAGCAACTCCAGCGGTTCCACCCCGTCTAGTAGTCCGTCAACATCGACTCCATCGACAACGAAGACACCGTGCCCGTTGACATCTAAGCCAGAAACGCCAATCGGAGGTTCTGATGGGGTTACGCCTAGTCCAGCAACGCCGAGCGCATCGGCTCCGAAAACGCTGACTCCTGGAACGGCGACACCGAAAACTCCGTGCCCTATCACGGTCAAGCCTGATACCCCGGCACCAGCTACACTCTCCCCGGTCTCTCCGAGCACAAAGACGCCATGCCCCGTAACCTCGCGTCCAGACACACCAGTACCAACAACAGCAGGACCGGTAACGCCAAGCCCAACTGCCCCAACTCCAGTGAAGACAAATTCAACTCACACCACGTCGGTTCCGGTGACGAAGACGCCTTGCCCGATCACTGCGAAGCCAGATACGCCGGCTCCCACGACGCCAGCACCAACTACCCCGGCTCCAACAACGCCGGCCCCGACGACTCCGGCGCCTACTACCCCGGTCCCTACCACCCTGGCTCCGACGACTCCTGCACCGACAACGCCGGCTCCGACGACGAAACCGCTCTCCCCTGCGCCGACACCAGCTCAAACCACGCTGGCTCCAACAACCCCCGCACCAGGCGGAAGTGAGAAATTTTGCAACACTTACAACAATACCAAGTGGCTCTGCGACTTGAGCATTGCATTTTGCAAGTGGGACTCCGCTACGAAAATCTGCCACTCGCGTTGGTAAGCCGTAAGGATCTTTCTACGTTGCTGTCGCACTAGCTGCATTTTCGTTACAGCCGCGTCCGTTGCATTCGAACGCCCAGCATTGAGGTTGTAAAGATTTCAATCGAAAGATAAAAGACCGACTTCCTTTGCAATTCTCTTGTGGTGGGCTCGAGCTCCTCGGATGTCAGACCATTGGTCCAATAGGTTGAAGCTTGAGACGAGGGAGCAGTAGCCACCACTGAACGATGGCTCATCTGACGACACGGAACACATGCACGACCAGTCTCGCCATGCGCATAGGCTTTTTCAATCAGGGTCGACAGGACATTCTTCCACCATCGTCGGCTGCATGTTTCTGTGTATCATCAGATACGCCACTCACATGCGCTGGCCGTGTCTTTGCCTCCTGACGTCGCGTCTCGGCCAGCCCGTACAAACGCCAAGTCATTTACGGGACGTGCGTTTGCAGTTTGGAGTTTTGACTCCCGCTCCCGCGTCCCACCGACCGACGGGCCTGTTCGTTAAACAGACTACGCAAGACGATACACTCATGAGTTGCCGTCGTCGCGATGAGACCGCCGAGGCTTGCGGTAGCTGAGAAATCGTGTTTGACGCGGGGCGGCACGGCCGTCAAACCAAGTCTCACAACTCAACTTGCCACGGGATCGATACGACCTCCTCGGATCTCCATGTCATCTGATCTCTCGATTGCAGTGGCTTCGTCCCAGACGTCGTCGCACTGGCCGCTAGCGTATCGTGCGCTATGGAAGGTTTCACGCGCGGCTTCTGCTCGCTCGATGCCAAGAATCGCACGTGAATTGTCACCGAGCCGAAGAATGAGTTTTCGTACTGGAAGTGATTCCGTGGGGTGGGGGATGGTCGATGTGCTAAACGAACTACTCGAGGTGACCTCGTCACAGCAGCGTCTCCGCGCCACCACCGATAACAGCTTCTCAGTGGGCACGCGTCGCGCGCGTTTTCGGTGCGCCAACTGCCACCGAGCGTTCTCCCTTACGCACGATGCCGCGTGCCGTCCGCAGCAGGGCTACTGCTCGCTCGACTGCCGCGCCAGCCACCAGTACATGGATGCCATTGACGCTGACATCGACAACAAGCTCTTCAAGCGGCCGCTGACATTGGACTCCACGCTGGAGTCATCCTACTCTCCCGCTGTCCCGTTCTCTCCCCCCGTTCGACGACCGTGAGCCTCACTCCTCTACTCGCGTTCTGTTTCGTCGCCGTAGCGTGTCCTCGATCTGTACCATAATCGAATAGAACCATCTCGTGCACCGTCAGCAAGGGTTGAGCCATCATTTGGGGTCCCGCCTGTCGCCGAACAACTCCAATACACTCTAGGGGGAGACAGAGAACCCTGGTACTAAGATGTAGCGTCTCTCGTCGCGAAGGCACGCGCCAAGGGCCCCAGCGAAATGGACGCTCTGCGCGCCACAGTGGACCTCATCAGAAGCTCGGAAGGATATGCCTCGAGCCAATCAACGATAAGGTGTCAGCGACTTCACCCAATGAGATCCCAATGTGGACGTCTGTGACAGGGTGCACTTTCCTGATTGGGGCGAGGCGCCCCACCCCACAGTCGCACCAGGTCGGGAGAATGGGAACGTCGCGGCAGTCGGAAGCGTGCCCGTCGTCCGCTCGCCAACTTAGAAAGTGCCAAGTCTTCCCGTCCCGGTGGATGGCGGGCGCTTAGTCAACGAGTGGGCGCAATCAGAAGCTGTCAGTCGAGTTGACTTGCTCAGGTTACCGTAGCGTTTCTGCACCGCCTGCCATCAACCATGTGAGGCCTCTTCTTCCTCTGCGCGCGTTCCCGACTCGTTCCGTTGACTATTCAAGAGCCACAGGCGCACTGCTCTTCACTCGGACCAACCGTTTCGAAAGGACGTCACCTCTTTCTACCCAGCGACGAGAGCCACCTCGTAGCTCATTCTCCAACTCGCCTCCTCGAGCTCAAGAGGACTTCCCACCAACAATGAAGACCAACTTCGCTTTGCTACTGGCTACGGCAACTGCCGTCGTTGCCTCGGCCCTGCCACGCGTCGACCGTAATGTGCACCGTGCGCTTCAGACCGTGGACGAGGTTGATATCATCGTCACGCTCAAGGAAGGCGGCGCGCAGCAAGTGCTCAATGCGTTCCAGGAGAGCAGCTTCGCCTCGCGCGGTGCCATGATTACGGATCTCAAGAACAAACTTCAGGCAGCGACTGCGCAGGCTAGCGCCGAGGTCACCAAGGCCCTCAGCGCCGAGGCCTCGACCAAGCTCTACCGCTCGTCGGAGGTGTTCTGGATCACCAACCAGATCTCATTCAAGGGCGCCACGCTCGCGCTCGTGGAGAAGCTCGTGACGCTGCCTTCAGTTGCCGATATCAGCGAGGAGATTGCCGCTGAGTTCGAACAGCCTGTGATTTACTCCAGCAACAAGAACCTCGAGTCGATCCAGGGCCAGGATTGGGGCATTCGCCGCATCCAAGCCCCCAAGGTCTGGGCTGATGGCACATTTGGACAGGGCGTCGTCATCGGCTCGATCGACACGGGTGTGTTAGGCTCACACGAAGTGCTCAAGAGCAACTTCCTCGGCTCGTATGGCTGGTACGATCCAGAGGCGAAGAAGCCCGAGCCGTACGACCTCCACGGCCTCGGCACGCACGCCATGGGCGTCATGGTCGGCACCAAGGGCGTGGGCGTCGCCCCCGGCGCCAAGTGGATGGCCTGCAAGGGCTGTCGTGCGACTAACTGCCCACAGGCCGATCTCATCGCTTGTGCGCAGTTCATGCTCTGTCCCACGGACACGCAGGGCAACAACACGGACTGCAGCAAGGCGCCGCGCGTCGTGAGCAACTCGTGGAGTGCCAAGCACACCACTCTCTTCAAGACCGTCATCGATGTCTGGGAAAAGGTTGGCATCATCCCGGTCTTCCCGATCGGCACCAAGGGCCCGACGTGCGGGACGGTCTACTCGCCGGGTGACTACCCTAACGTCATTGGTGTAGGCACGACGAACCCGGCCGACGCGATCTGGGACCACTCGGCACGCGGGCCGTCGGTCGACGGACTCATCAAGCCTGACATCTCGGCGCCCGGCACGGTCACGCGATCGGCCTTCAACGCCAACAACACGGACTACCAGGTCGTCGGCGGTAACAACGTCGCGGCTGGCATGGTCACGGGCACGATCGCGCTGCTACTGAGCCAGAATCCGAGCCTCACGACCGCGCAGATCAAGTCGACGCTCTTCTCCACGACCGACCGCGAGGTCTCGGGCTACGGACTCGACCACAGCGGCCCGGACGACAACACCGACTTTACGTGCGGCAATACGACCAACAGCGACTGGCCCAACAACCAGTTTGGCCACGGAATCCTCAACGCGTTCAGCGCGTACCAGGGCTTCAAGACCACGCCGGCGCCGACCCCAAAACCCACCACGCCCGCTCCGACGACGCCCAAGCCCACCACACCTGCACCGACGACGCCGGTTCCAACGACACCTGCCCCAACGACACCTGCTCCGACGACACCTGCCCCGACGACCCCGGCACCAACGAAGCCGCAGTGCACCACCCAGTCGGCTGCGCAGTGCGGTAGCGACAAGACTGGCGTCCAGTGCTGTCCGTCGGGCGAGTACTGCCAGCCGTGGAACCCGAACTACTACCAGTGTCGTCCAGCGGCCAAGCAATGCGCGGCGGCGCAGGTCGGCGTGGACTTCTACGGCGACGATATCAAGACGATCTTCGGTATCATGCCGTGGGAGTGCTGCGATCGCTGTGCAGACACAGTCGGCTGTCAGGCCTACACGTTCGTCAACTTCAACGCCGACGGCAAGTCGGCCTGCTACCTCAAGAAGGGCGCAGGCGAGAAGCGCGCGCTCGTTGGTGCGGTCTCGGCCACCGTACTCACTGTCAAGCCCAAATGCTCGCAGTCGGCCGACGTGGACTTTTACGGCAACGATCTGCGCCGCGTGGAGGCCTCGAGCGCGAGCGAGTGCTGCGACAAGTGCGAGGCCACGAGCGGCTGCAAGGCGTTCACGTTCGTGGACAACGCCTCGGACAAGCGCTCTTGCTACCTCAAGAAGAGCGCGAGCGGTGACCACCGCGCATACAGCGGCGTTATCTCGGGTGCTCTCAACTAAAGAGCACAAGTGTAGCGACAGGTAACAGGACGAAAGACAGTCCCTGTAAAAATGCAAATGGATATCCTTGCTCATACAACAGCATTACGTTTCGATTCGTGGGCGGCGGCCACGAGAGAAGCACGCTTAGGCAACTGGAGTTCGCACACCCTTGTACGCGTCGAAGATGTTCAGGCGACCGTATCCGTACTGGTTGTTCGGGAACACGTCGTCCGTTGTGTTGCCACAGACATAGCCCGAGCTCGCGAGTCCGGACTGGGTCGCAGTGGCGTAAAGTCGGGCCTTCACGTCGTCAACAGTCAGCTCTGGCTCGGCTTGAAGCAGCAACGCGATCGCGCCAGTGACATGCGGGGCCGCCATGCTCGTGCCTGAGCCCGTGGCGTACGACGAGTCGCTCAGCACGTAGGAGGAGCGCACTGCTTGACCTGGAGCTGAGATGTCCGGCTTGACGAGCCCTGTGACTGATGGCCCTTTCTCGAGAACGGAGCGAGCCCATCAACGCTGGTGGTTGCACCGACGCCAATCACGTTGGCGTAGTCACCAGACGAGAGAGCAGTCACACACTCTGGACCGGCGTTACCCTGCGAGAAGACAGGCACGATGCCGGCCTTGAGCCACGCGGCGACGGCATCGGCGTACCAGTCGTCGCCCTGGCCGCCTCCCCACGAGTTGTTGATGACGCGAGGTGCCTTGCTACAGTCCGCGTTCTCGCCGTTTGGGTCTGTGGGGCAGAACACAAATTGCGCGCACCCAAGCAAGTCGTCGTCCCAGTAGCCGTCCGGACGGCAGCCTCGGCACGAGAGCCACGTCGATCCCGGCGCGACTCCGATGCCGTTTGTACCAGCGATCGTGCCCATCGTGTGAGTACCGTGGCCGGAATCATCGTGAGGCAAGGCGGTCTTGAGTTCTGGGTCAAACCAGCTGTGGTCCCCACCAAAGTTGCTTCTCAAGGCCTCGTGCGTGTAGCGGACTCCCGTGTCGATAGCCCCAACGCGGACGCCCTCGCCAGTCTTGCCCTCCGTGCACACTTTGTTGGCGCCGATCTTGCCGACTCCCCACTCATACGTGGACGGAATGGTCACATTCTCAGCCGACGTGGCCGACTGAATGATGGGATCGGGTAACTCCAAGGCTCGTGCCTCACGGACTTGAACGACGTTGGGGAGAGCGGCGATTTTAAGCACATCAGCAAGCGTCGCGCGCTTGACTGACGCGACGGGCGAGATCCAAAACGTCTTGACTTCGAGATTTGTGCTTGACTCTTTCGCCACGAGATTCGCCAGTGGGCTCAACGCTTCCGCGTGGGCCTTCTCCAACGCGGCCTTGAGTGCCGTGATGTGTTCCCCGCGGTTCGCGTGCCCGGCTTCCTGGAAACTCTGGGCTACGTTGACTGACGGCTTGAAGCGGACGATAACATCCACCGTCTCAGCCGACGCGAGTTTGCGGTGGACGCTGCGGTCGATGATATTCGCAGCGACGTTGGACGAGGTAGCCGCGACAGCGATCGCAACGACGAGGTGAGCGTTCATATTGCCGAAATGATACGATGTGATCGACCGTTGAGAGATGGAGGAAGCAAAATCGATTGTGACGATCGGCTTTGGGTTAGAAATGAAGCTCTTGTCGCTCAGCTGTGGCTGGCGCCCTCTACCCATCCACTTCCCTTTCCGGTCAGCCCAAAAGGGAATCGAGACGAGCCGCGTCGACTGCACGACCTGATAATCAGCCTGATTAAGGACAATTAACCCAGCCGGGATTTGCTCGTAAGGACAATTGCACCAGTCATAGCACTCGACTAGTGTGACGTGGAGGGCGTCGAGGATCAGTCGCGACTTCGATGGAATGTGGCGAGGTTCCACTAAGCTCGCCAAGTTGAAGCTATCACACGTCGCAGATGGGTTGTCTCTTCACCGCCGTTGCCCATCACACCAGAATCAGAGTTTGCGTACACATAAAAAGGTCCGTTGCGAAGAGTTTGTGTTGCTCTTTCAGAAGCAAACACATCACAGCATTCTCCTCAAGCAAGTAAAGCGACCATGAAGGGCATGAGGCGTTATTCTCAATATCCAGTGAGGGCCAATTGAGATCTTCGTGCGATTTCTCTTGCTGGCAATTGAAGTTCCTGGGGTAGTTCTCCCGTTCTATGTCGGTTTCAGAAGCCATCTCGAGGACTCGACATGGTCATCTGTCTTCTTCCCTTGTCAGGGCTCTAATCTACTCAAGATACAGAACTTTTGTCGAAGCGTATTTGGTGTGGTTGATCACGCATCAGCCACGACGGGACGGACGATTTGTCCAGCAAAGAGCTTCGCTGGTCGCCCGAGCACCTTTACAGCGCGGATGAGTGGTTGTTTGAGGACATGGGCAGCCAAAAGAGATGCATCAAGCAGCCCGGCCTATGTATTCGGTTTGTGTGTTGTGTTTATTCTGAAGTTACACACCACCCGTTAGGCCTTCTACAAATGCTTCGAGCGGCGACCCTCGTACGCATCGAATATGTTAATGCGACCGTTGCCATACTGGTTGTTCGGAAACACGTGGTCGCTTGTGCCGCCGCACGTGGATTTCGAGCTTCCGAGTCCCGACTGCTTCGTTGTGTTGAAGAGCTTTTCTCGAACTTGCTCGAGAGTCAGGTGTGGCTCCCGCTCTAGCAACAGCACAATGGCACCTGCGACGTTTGGCGCTGCCATGCTCGAGCCCGAGGCGACTTTGTACGCCGTATCGTTTGTGTAGTACGCCGACCGGATCGAGTCTCCAGGTGCTGTGATGTCAGGCTTGATAAGTCCGTCAGTGGAGTTGCCCCTTCCAGAATAATCCCAGACGTCGTCTTTCTCTGTCGTTGCGCCGACCCCGATGACGTTCGGGTAGTCGGCGGGTGAGGCGACCGAGCCGCAATCAGGGCCGTCGTTGCCAGTGGCAAAGATTGGGATGATGCCGGCCTTGACCCACGACGCGATCATATCGACGTAGAAGCTGTCGTTGGGGTACGTGGCCCACGAGTTGCTCACCACGCGGGGCGCCTTGCTGCAGTCTGGGTTCTTGCCCTCGGGATCGGTCGGGCACATCATGAACTGAGCGCACGCGAAGATGGCGTCGTCACTGCAGCCGCGGCTGCATGCACGGCAGGTCATCCACGTCGCGCCTGGGGCGACACCAATGCCGTTCGTCCCGGCGATGATGCCCATGGTATGCGAGCCGTGTCCATAGTTGTCCTCAGGTTCGGTCTTGTTGAAGAGCGGATCGAACCAGCTGTACGCACCGCCGAAGTTGGTTTTAAGAGCCTCGTGCGTCGCACGCACGCCCGAGTCGATGGTGCCGACGCGGACGCCCTGGCCTGTGTTCCCAAGGGCCCACACCTTAGGCGCTTCGATCTTCCCGACCCCCCACTCGTGCTTGGATGGGAACTTGACGGTCGAGGCTGCACTAACAGACTTGAGCGTGAGTTCAGGCATTTTGTGGACGCGTGACTCGCGCACTTCGAGGACGTTCGGAAGCGCCGCGATCTTTTCGACGTCGGCCAACGTCGCACCTTTAATCGTCGCAACCGGCGAGATCCAGTAGGTCGTAACCTGGCGGTTGGAGGTCAATTCTTTTGAAAACAAGCTGGTAAGCGGGCTCAGCGCGTCGGCATGGGTTTCCTTGAGCTGGTTCGTGAGCGCCGTGATGTGCGCGCCACGGTCGGTTGAGCCGGCTTCCTGGAAGCTCTCGGCAACTTTCGTGGTCGGCTTGACACGAACGATGATGTCAACTGTGTCTGAGTTGGCCAGTCGACGATGGACGCTGCTGTCAATGACGGAAGTGGCCGCCGATGTGCCACCGACGGCAATAGCAATTCCGACTACGGCAACAACGAGTCGTGCGTTCATTGGTGCGACTGGAGTTTTGCTGAGGAGGTAGATTTTGGAGTGAGGCCTGGGTGGGTCGTACAAATTCCCTGTGGAGACGAAGCCTTTCGTGGCCCTCTCCTTCGTTGTACTGTAAAAACTGTCTCAACCTATCTTCAAGGATGTCGAGAGTAGGACCCTCTAAGGTCGATGGATGCCGGGCATCCATTATTTCGACGATAGGCATCACAGTTCATCGATGTGAGATCAGTCAGTCGCGAGCTCGTAGAAGATGCGGTTCTGTCACAACATCTGCGCGGATGATGCCATTGGAAGAGTCAACAAGACATCTGAAAGACAGACTAAATCTCCATATTCAAGTACATCGTGCACCTTCATAGGTGAAAACTGATTTCGCTGTAAAGGTTTTGAGGCGATACGGCCATCACGACCATATTTACAGTATCGCGAATGGCCTGCGATGATCACAGTCCCGCGTCCGCGTGAGAGGTTGTCTGCTGGAATGAGGAGCAAACTGCCGCCGTGTAGTAGATTCATCGGCACCTTCAAGTGCCGCTAAATGCACTGAACAGAAGACCCAGGTCAATCGATGTGTGGTGTCTACTCAAATACGAGATATTCTTCAGAACAGTGATCTTTGTCGAAGTGCTGTGGATTTGTAAAGCGTTCGTACTGTGGCTACCCAAGTACCACGCAGCCATTATTATCGGATGTGTGGTACACAGAGACTGTTTGCAACGCGTGTACTATTGTCCAGCTGCCCGGCGTGCACGAATCAAATCCGCTGCTAGGGGATTTGATTGGTCGTACTCGCATCGGTACACTTACAAGCCCCCGATGCTGCATAGGGGGCTTGTAAGTGTACCGATGCGAGTACGTGCATAGGCTATGCAGCACGCACAAGATTCCGAGTGCTACTGAGGCGGGAGAATCCAGCAGCACCCTGTCTCACGAGTACGGAGAGAGAACCTTTTCAGTCTCAGTATGGTCGTCCGAGTCAACTCAAGTTCTGTACAGTCCCTCCACCGTCCGAATCCATTAAAATATGGATTCGGACTTGGCTATTGATTTTTCTGTGAGACTTCCACAAAGATAGCCTACAATTATGCACCCGACAAAAATCGACAACCTTGCCGAGTTGGTTTTTCAGCTATCTTTGAGACTGAGGTGCTGAATAATGTCGTAGCCGTAACACGGGTCCAGGTCATAAAGGCAACAAGGTTTCGTGCCGGAGATCGCGCCTATTACATGTACTAGCATCAGTGTCTTTGAGTGTCCGCAACGTTACACTTCCATATAACCACGACGACGCCATGGCAATGCTGATGACGGGATTTCGGTAGGGTACTTCGATATTTGAACCCAGATAGAGTCAAAGGAACTCACATTTTAATTACACGGAGACCGGTCCGCTCCGCGTGTGCCTCTCACACATCAACATTTGCCGATCTGGGATTGCGAAGTTCTCGGCATCTGGCGGATCAGCACCCTCACCATTCGCGAAAGGCAAGGTTGGTTGCCCCAGAAAATGGCTCTGTGCGTCGGCTAAATAACGAAGTGCGTTTGAGAAGCAAAATTGACGACCCAGATTCTCACATCACGAGTAGTACCCGATGATTCTTTAATTAGCCACGTTGGTGCCCTGAACTGCAACAAAGCTCACTGCTGATGAAAGCATGTTGCGATTAAGTCTGCGGGCAATGCCTAAGAAGACGCAGCTGCAAAGACCATGTGTTGACCTATTGACTTCTATCTTCAACAAGCTGAGTGGCCGCGCCAACAGAAGACGAAACCTCTCCGCAAGCAAAGGTTTGGTTGCTCCCACGATAATATGCGCGTCCATTCTGATTGAAGCCTAGCTAAATGAAAAGCTGTCCTCGCCGAGCCAATCAACAGTTTGGCTCGACTTTCTCGGCTTCGCCTTTGTTACTGGTAAGGATCGTGTGCTAACTCTTGGTACCTTGTTAGTCTGAGCGGATAATCATCAGGAACATACTAAGCGAACTCTCCACCTGAAATCAGTCTTACCATTGCTGCCGTATCGACTCGACTTGACCTCGGAAGTACAGAGTTAACTTCGCGGAAGTTAGTCTCGACAGCACGAAGCGATTCGTCCTGAAGTGTCGTTCCCGTTTTCGTTCGTTGGGAGTTCAATCCATCGAGTCGAGCGAGTGTCGGGCTTTTCGAGTTGGGCGTAGCCTGACGCATGTGTTTTCGAGGGACCGAACGAGTTCGCGATGCGTTGGACAGTTTTTGTGTTTGTTGAACCGGCCCTAACACTTTCAACTTGACCTTTGATGGACTTGAGGCAGACTGTCGTAGCCGATGCTTCTCATGTGCTTCTCCACTCTCGTTGCCACGATCCTTAATGAGAGTAGTCGAAAAGGGTTGAACGTGTAGCTCTTCGCGTTCATCATCTTTCCTCGAAGTAGCTTTTAATGGTTGTGGTGTTTGATGGGGGGTTACTATCTTCGTTACTTCTGAGCGAGACTTGGGTTTTGTTTGCGTCGCGCGACGACTCTTATTTGCTTTGCTTCCTGTTTCCACCTGCTTCGCTGACGCAGATCCGCGTTCTTCGTCAGCCCTACTGATACTCCTCGCTTCGCAACTCCTGCCATTAGACAGGGTTGGCTGCGGGGATCGATGATCACCCAAACTCTGTAGCCCTCCTTGCGTTTTCGATGGTTGTATACCCTCTATCGTTGACTCACGGACTCGACTCGCAGCTATCAGGTCGTCAAACTCCTTCCGCTGGGTAATCACACTTAGCTTTCCTCGCTAGACAGGAGCGCTATCCCGTTACGCACCTTCAAAGTGATCATTCCACTGTACTCCTCTTGAACTGAACTCACGAGACTGCGGTAGCGGCTCATAAGCTGCCAAAACATAAAACGAGATGAGGCATCATGCAGTTAGATTGGGCATATCTCCATACGGAATCACGGTTTGCTATGAGTTCTCGCTCCCGGTTGTGAAATCGAGTCATCTCTGAGTGTAATGCGTCGACATACTGGATATGCATAGGACAACATAAGTATCTCAGCGAGAAACTCCTGTGAAAAGTATTGCGACTACCTTCTCTTCAAGATGCCTTGAGAGTTCGTTTACACCTTTCGCTGGGACTCCATCAAGACTTGTAGCTTCAAGACACCGTACCCTCATTTCGAGCGATGCCTTTGCTTGGTCACACAGAACAATAATTTTGCTACAACGATCAGCTGTCAATCGTAGATCTTCAAAAATACGATTTTGATGGGATGATTCGTCCTCGCAAGCCATGATCAATGAACTTGTGGCGATTGATAGCTCGTTGTGCGTTGTCGTGAAGCTGCAGATGGCTTCTAATAAACAAGTATTCTTCGTTTGCAACGACATGGCGTCCTTCTGAACAGTGCGGATAGTGCGCTTTTGATCTGAGTGTCGGTTTTCGGCTTCCCGTAGCAAGTTACACCAAGATTCTCGCTCGCTGCCGGCCTGTACGATGGAGCCTTCATAGGTTTCGATTTCATTCAAAATGTGATCCTTCTCTTCAATCAGTTGGTCGATCCGTCCGTCGACGATTCGTTTTTGTTCTTCAAACCTTTGCTTCAATATCTCGAAAGCTTACAACACAGTACTGTCAGATTCGTCCACACAGTGGAACTTTATGTCGGCATACCTGCTTCATTTGCTTCTCGAGTCGCAACCATACCAGAGTATTCTTTTTTCAGATGAAAGAGTTGACGATCCAACCACGTTAGCTGTTCTTCTCGAGTCTGCAAAAATGGAGAATGAAAGTCACTCTATAGGATTGCTCAGGAGCACCACTTGTCTCTTACCAGTAAAGTTGCTTTTACAACTCCGATCAAGTCCATTTCTTCTTTTCGGTGTAAAAGGGCATCACGTTTAAGATATTTAGTCTCTGCCAGACTCGACTTAAAGCCAAAGTATTCAGCAAAGATTCCCTCGATACCCGAACACAGCTCTTACTGTCAGTAACTCGACTCTTATTGTAAACGCCGATTTTTTCTTTTCCAGCTCAAGGTCTTCAGGCAGCACAGCCTTAACGTAAGCAGCATTGTCACTTTACATTATCACAAGTTGACTGGGACTTCACTTACCCCCGATCGACGCATCATGTCTTCGACATGACGGAGCGCTCTATTTGATGAATGTAATTAGTAAATCGGCGGAATCATTGTGAGAAACACATTCTGACTTCTCCGCTTCAGTTTTCCTTCCCGATAACAAACTGAGGTCTTCAGTAAACAGACCGTGTTTATTCTTGTGAGTCTGAAATGAGCTTGACGTTTTAATAAAGTGCGCGATCCCACCCACAAGCCCAGCTTTTCTTACGTGAGAAAGGTCTACAATATTCGATTGTATCATCCTCATTGCTGTACTTGCTTCCAACAAAGCGGCTTTGCTCAGCTCGAGGTCACAGATCAGTCCGGCGATTTTCGATTCCGCAGTTGCAATTGTAAACTCCTCAAACTATCCAAACAGTCGTGAGCATCTTCAGTAATAGTGTGCACATTCTCTCTCAATAACCTGGAGTTGTTGAGCTAGCCCGCGCATTTGCTCCTTTGCCATATAGTGTCGCTCGTTCGCTGCCAAGTATTTCTGGACTTTAGTACACCGCCACTATTCAGAGAACCAAAAATCACGAGTCCTTACCCAGGCAAACGTACGCGCGTGATCTTTCGAAAGCAACTGTGTGTCGTTGTTCATCTTCTTCAGCATACATCGCCGCACATTCAAGTTTTTCTCTTTCCGATGCCATGACATTGAGTAAAGCCCTGCACTGGGCTTCCTTTTCTTGGCTAGTGGGTAGATCTGTGGCGACGGGAGTTAATTCCAGCACGTTGATGGTGCCTGCACTGATCTTCAATCCCGCTCGAGTATCTTTGAGCTTTTTCTCGCGCATTCGGACTTGTTCACTGCAAGAAGTTCGGTGAGTATTAGGCAGAATCGACAAGCACCGAGCGAACTCGCTCCAAGTTGCCGTTGATCGTCAGTAATCGCTCGTGAGTCTGCCGTAGTGTGCACAAAAGCTGTGTGCGTTGGCGTAGACATTCCTCCAACTTGTCGACTTCAGACGCGAGGATCTCGCGCTTCTTGGACAGCCTACATCCAGCCGACCGCAATACGCTTGACTGGTGAACAAGTGCCCTCGACTCTAAGTTTAAGCTTACACTTCGATCGAGAACGCCTCTAACGCCTCGCCATGAGAGCGAACCTCCCCCTCATCAGCCGCCACCGGCATTTCCTTCCTCACAGGCTCAACGTCGGTGCTGTTCATGCTGGTTTCCCTCTCCCCAACTGGAGATTTCCTCCGCCCAAAACATGCCAGAGTGATGATCACTTCAACACACAATTTTATGTGTGACACCTTATTTGAGAGTTGATGCGTGTATGTCTGTTTGGTCATCCACTGTTGACTGTCTCAACGGTTCAAGTCGGTACTGTATGCATCCAACAGAGTCAGTTGACATATCTTGCTGCGGTCCATAGGGATGAGCGAGCGTGCATGATCACTTGCTTCGTTCTCGCGATCTGATAGCATGCTGTGGGTCTACACACAATATGTCCATAGGCCATTGAAGTCCATCCAAGCGACGAGAAACAGTGACGTTTTTGGCGCGACAGGTTGATTACTTCCAATGTTGCGTCTCAAGTTACAAACATCATTGTTTGATACAGCGATGTTTCTTTGTATACAAAATCAAAGACATAATACTGTTTTAAACAGTTCGGATCTCCCTTGCAAATCACGAACGCATCCCTCAGGGAAACATGGAAGCCACAGCCTGCTTGGCGAAGAAGTCCGTCCGAAGACAGGCCAGTCTCGGGGCAGAGAGAGAACGCGAGGTACTGTAACGTGGTGGCGCCTCGTGGTTGGTCGGCTCATACAGTTGCGGATCTCACCCTCACCCGCATCGTGCATTCGCAGATTGGTCGTGTCAACATTTCGTCGATCACCCGAAAGCCGCAATGATCCCCCGCATCCTCTGGCACATGGGCGCTGGCCTTCTCAAGCGCAAGCTCTCACCACCCGAGCCGGGGGCGCTGCTGCATTTTCCCGGCGTCTGGCGTTCGCGCGCAAGTCTGAAGGACTGCAATTTCGGTGGCAAGCTCGTCGAGAATGCATATTTCCGCAACATGGAACTGGCGATCTGGTACGGCTGTGGGTACGTGTGTTTGTGTGCGTGTGTGTAGCGGTTGTTTGGATTTAGCTCATGATACTAATCAGCGCGATGTGTTCTCGGGCTTAATAAGACATCAAGGCATTCTCCATGCGTGTGCGCGAAACCGATGGTACTTCGTGTTCGGGTCGCAGGGTCTGCGCCACTACAAAGACATCAACGTCTTCCAGCCGTACGAAGTGCACACGCGGAACGTGTACTGGGACGACGACTGGTTCTTCCTGCTGGCGCAGTTTCGCTGCCCAGACACGAATGAGATCTTCGCCGAGGGTATTTCCCGTGTGATGTTGCGTCACGGTCGCGAACGCGTCGATTCGCGGATCCTCTACGAAGAGATGGGCGTCCACGGCCTCGTCGACCGAGAGATGCCCGAGGTCATCCGCGAGTTCTTGGAGTGGGATTCAGCTTGCGAGAAGAGTATGAAGGCCACGAGCGACCAGAACGCCGTTGTGTTTGCCAACCGCAAGCGTCCGCCGCCGCTCATGTCGGCGTACTCCATGAACCTCCCGTTCCCTGTCCAGAAGCCCCAAGTGAAACCCGAGTAGGCTCTGCGAGATCCCTAGGGCCGATTTTGCTTCTACATTGTTTTGAATCCCAATTGACATGAGTGACTCATTGCGTTCTGTCTTCCGCGAAGGATCGGAACGGATCGCCTTTTCGCGTGCGAGTCAACTGAGCCACGCGCTACCGATGATTATAACCTTCTAATCACCTTCACCGTAAGAAGGTTATCACTTCTCCAAGGGATTATTTGCTACTTCAGAGGAATGTGCGGATCTTCAAGCAAGGCACTCATCAATTTTCGAAGGTCTATCCGTAAAGTGCCAAGGTTATTTGGTCTGCGTCACGCGAGCGAATCCCTGCGATTGGCGCGCTTCCATGGATCTCTTGTGTTGGAACAGCGACGAAGGTTGACGGTGTCGAAGTGGGCCACGCTGATCACTCGTCAGTCGCTCGCCCACCTGCAGCCATGCTTCGCTCACTCGCGAATCCTCTCCGCAGCCGCAGCCTTCGCTTCTTCGCCAACATGTCGGACGCCAAGATCGCTCTCAGCCCGGCCGAGTTCCGCGCCTTCAAGGTCACCCAAGTCGAGACAGTCTCGCACAACACCAAGCGCCTTGTCTTCGCGCTGCCCAGCGCTGAGCATGAGATGGGCCTGACAGTCGCGAGCTGCCTCGTCGCCAAGGCTGAAGTCGACGGCGAGACCGTCATCCGTCCGTACACGCCTACCAACTCCAACACTGAGAAGGGCTTGCTTGAGCTTGTAGTGAAGGGCTACCCGACCGGCAAGCTGAGCAAGCACATCGTCGGACTTCAGGTTGGCGACTCGCTCGAGTTCAAGGGCCCATTCGTGAAGTTTGAGTACAAGCCCAACCATTACTCGGGCATCGGTCTTATCGCGGGAGGTTCGGGCATCACACCTGCTTACCAAGTGATCAAGGAGATCGTCCGCGTTCCTGAAGACAAGACTCCGGTCGACCTCATCTTTGCGAACAACACGGTCGAGGATATTCTGCTCAAAGACGAGCTGGATGCGATCGCGGCCAAGCACGCGAATGTGCGCGTCCACTACGTCCTCACGCAACCGCCGCAGGGATGGGAAGGCCACGTCGGATTCGTTACGCCTGAGCTTGTTCAGAAGGTACTGCCGGCGCCGACAGGCGCGAACGTCTTCATCGGCGTATGTGGTCCCCCGCCGATGATGGAGGCTATCTCCGGCGACAAGAACCCCGACAAGTCCCAGGGTGAACTCCGCGGTTTCCTCAAGACCCTCGAGTACACTCCCGACCAAGTCTTCAAGTTTTAAGACGCGGGGATCTTTGGATTCAATTGAGTTGTTCCTATTAGCATGAATGCTCACGCATACCACCTATAACGACGAAAAATATAAACAACCATCCGCCTTTCGAATATCGTCCATCCGATCAGTTTTCGGTGATCTGCTGGGTGGTGAGGTGACCCGTTTGGTTCAAGAACGAGATCTGCACGTTGCCGACCGAATCGATCTCGAGCTCCGTAATGCCACAGTTGCTGTAGCGCATTCGCCCCCACGTACCCTCCGGGTCCACACCGAGGGCGCGGCACACAAACCACCGGATGACGTTGGCGTGGCAGACGACGACACGGTAACGATCGCCCGTACGGTGCTGCGTCTTCGTTCCGAAGATCTGCGCGAAGTCGGCCTTCTCCTGCTCGCTCAGGTCACATTCCTTGACGTCGAGGTCTTCCGGGATGAGGTGGCGGAACCACGTGCGCCACAAGATGCGCAAACGCGAGCAGTCCGAGACCATGTTATCCAGCTTCTCACGTGCGAGGATCTTGCGGTTGGTCGAAGGCAGTGGGTTTCCGGGCCAGGCCTCGCGGAAGAGCTTGTTCTCATGCATCTCATACCCTCCCTTGGGGAAACTCTGCGCCATCCACTGCGCGGTCTCGACGGACCGCTTCATACCACTGTGGTAGATAGGAAACTTGGGGAATCGCTTGAAGATTTGGCGCTGCGTGAGGTATTCGTTCAAGAAGACACCCGTGCTCTTGCTCTGGGCAATGCCCAACTCTGTGAGCGGTCCATGGACGTCTTGCGTCGAGTTTTGCGAGATGTGGTACTGGCCGTGGCGCACGAGGATGATGTGCGTCGTGCGGGAGTGGTCAACAAGCGTGCGGTCGACCGGCGGCTCGACGGTGATGGCAGTCGAGGCGATGTTGATGGCCGTCATCCAGTCCATCAACGCCTGCACGTTGGGTGCCGTAAGCACACGTGGCGCGTTGGCGTTGCGCAGCGTGAGCGCGAACTGCAGTCCTTCGAGGCGCTCGACGGTCGCGCCGCGCACGTCCATGGTGCCCTTGTGCGCGCCGTAGTTGTACCGCGCGCTCTGCTCGATGGTGTAGTACATGAGCTCTTGTCCACGCAGCACGAACATGCGCTGCACGAACCAAACACGTGTGAGCTCGTTCATTGGTTCCATATTTCCCGTTCAATCTCGGGCCGCACGTACGCTTTTCTTGATCTGGAGCCCGCCTTCGCCCTTCTTGTCGAGCTCGCCCTCCATGAGCACGTCGTTGGTGAAGATGGTGACGTTGGCGTCGGCGATCTTGCTCTTGGAGAAGACGTCGGGGCTCGGCGGCGGCGGGCCCGACGTGCCGCGGATGAGCGACGGTCGCATCATGGACTGGCGGTTGGGCGCGGGCGACTGCATGGTCTGGAGGGCTCGAGCGCGGGTCGAACGCCACGCTGCGCGGCGTGAAGCAGAATGAGCCCGAGGGAGTGGCGAGCAGAGAGCGTCGCGCTCTTCTCTTCCGGCTCGCGGCCTTCCTCTCTGGTGATCCAGACCAGGCCCCGAGCCCATCCGGCACTTTTACCCGCAACTTGTACCCGTGTGGGACAGCCGGTTTGCTGGATGAGTGTACCGATGAAATGGTACACTGTACCTCGGAACACAGATAGCCAGAGTGAAGAGCGAAGTCTGCGCGACAACCAGCTGGTGGCCAAGTGGCCGGTTTTACGCACGTTCTGTCAAACGAGCAGCTGTGTACCCATGATTGGGGGAGGCGAGGACCAAAAGAGCTCTATGTGACGTGTGCACAAGCGTAGAGTCTGCGCCGACGGGCGGTCTCAACACTGACGTCCTTTGATCGATCCTTTTCGCGACGAAGACGCTGAAGTGACAGTGTGTCAAGGACATCGCTTGGCACTGACGCGACTTTCCTTTATTTATCGTTGTTTGGTCAGTGGGTGGATGTGGCGACCAACATAAACGCCTATCCGCTCAAAAAAATGTGGATTGGACAGAAAACGTGGAATGGCGGTGCTTGCTGAGTCCGGCATTCAAGATGAAAATGAACAAGGATCGTACAATATGATCTTCCAATATGGCCCTCGGAGGGCCATATTGGAAGATGGAGGGCCCCTCCAGCTTCCATTTTCCTGTCTTGTTACTGCAATGTGTGTAATGCTGATTACCTTACACCGGCGCGACGGCGCGTTCGTCTGGAACCTCTCGCGATGCTGCATCGCCATGCATCAGCGTCACTTGCTCTGTCGGCGAATGCTGCGTCTTTTTTAGGGAGCCAAAACTCATTCTATCAGTAGTGGAAGTGTTTCTCCACCCTTCTTGCTGTCCTGCCGTAACCTGACTGTAAACGCGGGACACTATCTTCTTGTTTCTGTGATTTTGCCGTCCGGAGGGATCTCCGAAATCTCTGCTGTACGCCACGAAGCGAATGTAGAGTATCCAGCAAACAAATGGAGTTTGTTGAGGGGAAGCTCGCCTGCTTCGCCTGGGTTTTAGAAGGTCCAGAATGGGAATACGATAGTTTGGATTTGTTTTAGTCGATACAAGACCTAGTCAGCCCGAATTATCGAGGTAGCCATATGGCATGGTTCGTAAAGCAGATACACTGTATGCAGTTTGAAGTTGGTGCAGATGACTTCTCCTCACCTGGGTCTTGGCGAGACTTCTCTACATCACGAACGAACTCGTGATGGCAAGGATACCTGCTGTAAGGAGGCTCATGAGAGGTGAGTGGTGGTCCCGCTCGTTGTAGCAGGTGTCGAGGTTGGGGTAGATGTCGGTGTCGGTGTCGATGCCGAAGTAGTCGTTGGTGTCGGGGTCGGTGTGACTGAAGCAGTAGGACTGGGGGACTCGGTAGTGTTCGTTGTTGAGCTCGTCGTCGTGGATGTAGTCGTGTCCTCGGAGCCCATGACTGGATCGTAAAACATGGTCTGTGTGAAAGAAGGGAAGACCCACGCCAGCTCGATGATCTTGTTAGTGACTGTAATGGTGGAGTTGATCGCCTTGTCTGTGCCATCAACTACCGCCAGCGTCGGTGCGTCCATGAACATGCCCTCGCCCATGTCGACGCGATCAATATCCGTATGGTTTCCGCCCTTGGCCTTCTTGGACATCGAGCTCTCGTTCGCGTTGTTCTTCCCCCTCGCTTTGAGGTAGACACCGAACTGCAAACGGTTGGACTTATCACTGAATGGCCAGTCCTTGATCGCAACTGAGAATTTGAGCGAGCCGGCAGGAACGTCAATCGTCTGATTTCCGTTCATGGCCGTGCCGTTGTCCGCATAGATGGTGGCGGTGAGGTTGAACCAAGTCGGACTCGCAGCTTTGCCGACTGTGAAGTTTGCCACGAAGGACGTCGACATTGCGTCGATGCCAACTACGGTGATTGGTTCGAAGTCCGACCACGAGGCGTCAAGAGCGTTGAAGTTCTTGGCTTGCTGAACCATCTTGGGTGTATTGTCGATCTCTTCGAGGCGAGACATCGACAGTGTGATGAGTTGACCATTGTCGCAATCTCCACTGGGGCAGAGCTCTATCTTCGCGCCCCCATTGCCAAACCTGGCCGCAGTCTTGATTGATGTCATGTTATGATCTCCGCGACTTTCCGTTGGATCAAAAGCGCGGTCAGCCGAGACCAGAGATGCCCACGCCCCAAGCGTAGTCACTGCAGTCGAGATTATCTTCATCTTGTTGTTTTGAGGTGTGTAGAAAGCAAGTTGTAGACTGAGGTCAGCCAAAGCAAAGCCAGACGTCGGGCAGGCGATCCTTTGCGACAAGTACCCGTGCCAGACAGATCCTCCTCCCGCGTGATCTTGGAACGGTCGTCCTATAATACGCGGACCGGAATCGACCACGCACATGCACATGCTCACCGATCCGGATCGTCTCAGTGGATTCGATCGCAGTTTCATGTGCGACATAACTTTGGGCTGCCAGAATAACGTCGTATCTGACTGAGTGTATCTGATCTACGGTCGTGTTGTATGGAGCATGGGTCGTGTCACAAAAGATCTCAGGAATCAGGAACGCGACGTACACGTTGAAGTTGGTGGGAGGCGCAGTGCAGCCTAAGATCTTATTCGCCGGTGTGCTCTCGAGGGAGTGAGAGTGGGACTCTTCGTTTGTTGGGCGTCGCGGAAAAGCGGTGATTGTACTTTATTTTAGTGCGCATCACCTGCTTCGCATAACTTAGTGCTGGACTGTGTCCAACAAACTCGGAATCTAACGGATTGATCAACGAAGACGCTTCTGCGGGAGGCAAGATCCCAGCCATCCAGCCTCAGCTACCTCGGTCAGATTCTTTCGAAACATCCGAAAAGCGGCGAGGAGACGATAGGGCCGATGACAACGGCGATGACGCTTCAAACAGGCGCTTGTAGATCGAACCGCAAAGCATTATGACCTTGTTGGATGGTGGCTCGTGAGCCTTCTTTCCGTATAGTGCTGTTCAGGTAAATCAGAGATCGCCAATGAGTATTTCGTTTGGCTTCACTTGAAAGGCGTCAGAAATGAGCTCACCTTGTTCGTCAATAAGCTCGTGGTGGAAATTGGAGTGACCGCATGCACAAACGTGCTTTTTCTCGCGGGGGCTATCGTCTTTGTTGCGGGAACAGTCGTAGTCGTCGCTCTCTCGAACTCTGTAGACACTGCATCGTCCTGTGCGGCAGACTTTGCACTTTGCTCGAAGATGCCCCTCAATGTCCCGTTTGAAGATGACATGGTCGAGAACGTCTACAAATTCAGCGATATCAGTAAGTGTCTTCTTGGAATATACCAAAACGATCAAACTGACCGTGCGAGACTCCTGTGAATGTGGTCGTCTCGAGGACAGCACCTATGTTTCGTCGCACATAGCTCGCGCAAATGTCAAGCAATGATGAAGGTGACATCGGGCCAACGTCGATCGAGTAGAGGTCCTGAAGTCGATCTGTACCGTCGTACCCGCCCAATAAATACATCTTGCTACCAACCACAACGGCGCGGTGGAACGTGCGACTGCTGGGAATACTGCCGGTTGTGCACACTTCACTCCACGTGTTCGTGGTAAGATCAAGTCGCTGGAAGTCGTTGAACCGACTGTGGGTCTTGTCAACACCCCCAAACACGAACATGTTATCGCCATGAATCACGGCAGTATGGCGATATCTATGCGGAGGAGGTGCCCCGCTGGTCGAAAGCTTCTTCCATTCCTGTGACTCAAAGTTGTACTCGTATAGATCGTTCAGTGTGTCCCGTCCGTCCCATCCACCGAAGACTATCAACCGATTCGTCGCAGTGTGGACAACTCCGCTGTGCCCAAATCGCCGCGTTGGTACTTGTCCCTTGGCGTCCACACGACGCCAGCACTGTTGCGAGATCGAGTACTCGGTCAGGTCGTTAAAGCGGCTTGTGCCATTGTAGCCACCAAAGACATAGATGCTGTCGGAATGGAGAACCATGATATGGTCGGTTCTCGCTTCTGGTCTGTCTCCAATAATGCTCGGCATCTCATCCCATCGTTGGGTCTCTATTCATCAAGTGCGATGGTTAGTGTGCCTTTCCCCCATAAACACCTTCCACAAAAAGCAATCACCCACCAATGTTGAAGAAGAATAAATCGTTAAAGTAGTTGCCGTCGCGACCATCGTAGCCGCCAAAAATGAACATTCGATTCTCATGCATGACTCCGAGCGCACCCGATCGCCGCGGTGGGAGCGCTCCACGAGTCTGCACCTCCGACCACGAGCTCGTGGCTGAGCAACGACCATCGGAAACGTGAGACCCCTCATTCGACCAGCGGAAATCCTCTGGCCCCTACGCACCAATGTCGAATTGGAAGAGGTCTTGCTGCCGTCGGCGGCGGTCCGTGCCTCCGAACACGTACAAGCGTCCGTCTATCGCCACCACAAAGCTCCATTAGCGCTCCGAGCGGCTGCGAGCGCTTCCTCGTTCCTGTCTCACCGTTGCTCGTGACCGTGTGGCCCGTTCGCGGGCTGTAGGCCTCGCCTAGCGGCTGGAGCTTGTCCCAGGCGCGCACCTCGAGCCCGGCGCTCGGGCCGCCGTCGCTGTTGTTGTCGCCGCCGCCCGCGCTGTCCGAGCCACCGCGCTTCTTCGCCGCCGCCACCATCGTTGCCTCTCCGCGGCGTTTCCCTTTGTGGGTTGCCCCTCGAGTCGCCTGCGTCCGTTTCTCTTCGGAGGTTACGCTTTGCGACTGTACAACCGCTCTATTTTTTTGTTGGCTTTGCTTTTTTTTTCTTTCTTTCGGGCTTTTTATAGAAGCGCGTTGATAGGGGTGAACACGGAAAGGAAAGAGAGAAAGAAATCAGTTTGGAGCGCCGCCGCGGCGAGGTTACGCTGTCAGAGTGATGGTCTCTGTGTAGCCAACTTGGGCCACTCTTGGTTCTTGTATACTTGGTTGAAGTGGCCACGCCAGAAGTGGCACTCCTCTCAAGTCGTCGATCCATTCTCCTTCTCTTCGAATGGCCACCCGTTGGGATGAGGAAGATGAGAAACCATCGGCCAGTGGACAGTGGCTGGAATGAAATGGAATGCGATGGCCAGAGGAGCGACCATGCGGACTCGGAGATTCCACGCTCTGGTTCAACCGAGAGGCGCAGCTGGAGGGCGGGATTCATTTCATTTCGGGGGCTGCCGTGTGGACCACACTCGCGACTGACCAGATGGCTACATCTTCCGAAAAAAAAACGGAATGGGATTCCGGAAATACCGTAATTTGTGGATTTGACTACCTGGAAGCCATGGACTCTGATCTGCCATCATCGTCTCATCAAGAGAGCGTGTGAAACTCTGTCGACACGGTTGCCTTTCTGCTCGTTGTCCCTCGTGGGCCCCATCCCACCAGTGCATAAATCATAACCCTGAGATAACATGAACTTTATAAATCATAAAATCTATTTTGAAATAAGTCTATAAATAGACAATCTAAAATCGTGTTTATTAGTACCCCTTTGAAAGCAATGCTTCCAGTGGAGCTCAAGCATGACTCGCAGACTGGCTCTTCCGAGCAAGCCAGCACATGGTGCAACGTTGGCAGGTTTCCTGTAGCGAAAGGGGCCGCGCGGACTGATACACGACGGTCTCAATACGCTGAGCGCTCCTGCGCGTTCACAGTACCGCCCCATGCACGGCGACGTTCAATGCTCGGGTACACTGTTCGCTGTCGACCATGTCATGGAAACTGATGGATCTGACACGCATCATGCAGCCGGCTGTTGAAGGGACCAGCGTCCATTCGTTGATGTCGAGATCGGAGAGCTCCGCAGAGAGCGCGGCCCATTCATAGAGTGCCAATCGGTAGAGTCCCTTTCGGATTGAGTGACTCTGCCCTCATTTGGTGATTCACCTCAAGCCTCGCAATTGTCGAAGATCCTCACACCCACGCGCCAAACCATGAAGGTGTACACGGTTCTCCTCCTCGCTCTCGCGGCTTGCGTCGCTTGCGCCCAGGGCCAAGACACGGCCGCGACTGCTGAGAAGCCCAAGAACAGCATCAACCAAGTCAGCAAAGATGACAATGGATCCAACCGCTTCAAGGTCTCACGTCCACGCACGGGTCGCATGCTCGACGAGGAGCCTGCGGAGACTCGCGCGACGACTCCGCCTCCCGCGAACTTCGGCATCAACCAAGTCAGCAAGGACGAGAACGGCTCGGACCGCTTCAAGGTCTCGCGTCCTCGCACGGGTCGCAAGCTTCGGGACGAAGGTGAGCCGACTTCTGCCGAGTCGCCAGCCACGTACGGAGTGAACCAAGTCAGCAAAGACGAGAACGGATCAGATCGCTTCAAGATCGAGCGTCCTCGCACCGGTCGCGAGTGAACAGTATTCCAAAATCCAGCTGCAAAGGAGGAATCCACTTGAGATTGCCATTCCATGATTGAGAACTGGTCATACAGTTCGAATTTGTGCTTGATTTGCTTGCGTGTTGGTCTGGCTTGTCCAGGTTGGAGAAGACAATGTGACTGAGGGGCACCAATGTGGACTGCCTCCACGGAAGCTCTGGCTTTACACCCAAGCTCTCCTCCAACACTGTACCAAACAGTCACTACATCCAAGTGCGTCACCCACCAACTTGCCGCTGGGGATTTGCGGTCGGTAAAGTCAGCACGCAAAGGACTTCGCGGATATGATCTGTCTGGATCTGAGAAGATTGCTGCGATGAAGTCACTATCGATGCTTGTTCATTCCCACACACTCCAAAATTCTCCTTCATCTTCACACAAGAACCCAGTTTGCACAATGAAAGTGTGCACGGCTGCAGTCTCCGCACTCGTCATGTTCGCCCTCTTTGCATCGGCTCTTGGCGATCATACGGTCTCAGGTGTTTTGCAAACACCTAGAAACAAGTCACTCCGAGGGGAAGATACTCCAGCGACTGTCAGAACACCGAGCTCGACCGTGGCTGAGCGATCTGCGACAGCAAACCAAGTTGGCGTCGACCCTTTTGCAAGTCGTCGATTTGAGATCTCTCGTGATCGTACTGGTCGTGAATGAGCTTGTGACTCCAACGCGTTTGATGCAGCGGAGTCGACAACTGGTTGCGGCTGTTGCGAAAGGAAACGTGCTTTTGTAGATGCTTCGTATTGTACAGATGAACTTTTCTTGAATTCGAACGACTCAAATGTATGCTATTAATGGATGTGACGTTGGTGTGAACTGGTATTGGGGTACTACGAAGCGCTGTCGCTTTTTGAAGGAGTGGCCATGAAACGTCACCTCCGTTACCACCAGTTCATACGTTATTGACGACAAATCCGTCCCCAAAGCTGTCGAAGTGAGCTTTCGCGCAAAGGATATACTTCGAGGTACCTGCCTCAAAAGCCCGTACAGCATCTGGCCAGCCTCCGAGAATTGCGCGGGAAGAACCGAAACATGGAGGACGATATTTTCATCCTCCTTGTTTCCATGTTATGGAGCTAAGGCGACGTTCACCAGAACAAAGCCACCCGGCCTCGGCAGACGCAATCTAAAGTTGTACGGCATAAACACAATCTAAGAGACAGAAGACTGCTCCTTGGCATATCGCACAGCATGAGAAGACAGTTGAAAAGGAGTCTATTGGCACAGCGAGTGTGACTTAAAATGGCGGTCGAGTTCGAAAAGTTCCGATACTGAAGCGAGATGCAATGCACTAAAGATTTTGGGTGCAAGTTTTAGTACAAGGGAGGTCAGCATAACGTCGTGCCCTGTCCCGATCCTACAATGAAGAGAATATAACACTCCAACGCCGTGTCTCGAGCATGTCGTGCTGAGTTGCACGCGCCAATTATGATTTCAGCACATTGCAAGATTTGTCGCTTCACGTGTTCTACTAACCGCAGTTGGGGGATTCGTAGCACAACAACGTTCCACACGTAGAAAATTGGAGTCTTGCGCTCGAGTCTTATTGCGACCGAATGTGAAGAGTTTGTGCCGCTGACATTGGCATCAACCAAGTGGTCAAAGACGAGAACAGATCAGACCGCTTCAAGATCGAGCGTCCTCGCACCGGTCGCGAATAAACAATGTTCCAAAATCTAGCTGCAAAGGAGGAATCTACTTGAAATTGCCACTCCATGATTGAGAACTGGTCATAGTATAGTGTACGCATTCGTGCTTGATTTGTTTGCGTGTTGGTCTGACTTGTCTAGGTTGGAGAAGACAACGTGACTCAGGGTCACAAATGACTGCCTTCGCGGGATGGTCTGGCTTTCCACCTGGGCTTTTCATCTGGATACACCGCCGCCACCATGGAGTCGCCCAACTCCCAAGAGTCTTTACTGGACACTTCCTCACTCATTGCAGAATTGCAGTAGATAGAGTCGGCACAAAATAGAAAGGACTTCCCGATTATGCCATGTCTGGATCGGAGAAGATTGCTGTCACCAAGTCACTGCTGTATCGGTGCCTGCTCATTCTCAGGCATTCGGCAATTCCGATTCATCCTCGTACGAGACCCCGTTCAGATCATGAAAGTATACGCCGCTGCACTCTCCGCACTCGTCATGTTTGCCCTCTTCACTTTGGCTCATGGCAAAGATGGTCAGAAACCAGCTAAGAGCAACTCACTCCGAAACGAAGAAGCGCCCGCGACTGTCGCAACATCAGTCGCACTTTTAGGTGGACGAGTCACAGGAATTGGTCGAGTTGAGATCGACCCGGACGCAAGCCGACGATTCGAGATCTCCCGTGATCGTACCGGTCGCGAGTGAGCAAGTGTTCCTAGCACGCTTGTAATCCTACATCATCGTAGTTCTTCCTGATGATGCAATGAAGTCTATTGAGTTCAACCGCTGTGACTTCTAATAGCTTTAATGGGCTTGGTTCACTGTCCTAGGTCTCATCGTGCTCGGCCCTAAGGGTCAATCTTCGCAGTTCTTGTGCTATTGTGCTTATGCATAGCATTACTCCGAGTGGCTGTTGCGAGACCTAGGTGTCGAGAACGAGCGTGGTAGCTTTAGGCAATGCCTGAACAATAAGCCCAGATACCGTAGTGTTGTCATGGAAGGAAACCACGGGCTTTTGGCGTTTGGAAGATTGTAGTGGGTACAGGCTCATGAAGAGCTTTGCCCACGTCCATTGCTGAGGATGGTCGCCAAGAGGTGATCATCTCCATCAGACTCTGAGACGGGCGGTGCTATGCACAACACCGCCGTCGGAGAGAACAGCAAAGACTCGCACGGCCGTCGTCGGCATATGGGCCGTCGTCGGCATAATGGCCGCCGTCGGCACAACGGCCGCCGTCGGATGACAGTTGTGAGCGACAAGCAATAGAATAGGACAGATTCCATTAAGCACTGAAGTGCCGAGTATACGTCGGCACAACCTTAGAGAGCTCAGCCAGCTCTCTAAACTTTCGCTTTCCGTGGATTCACTACAAGATGCAAACGAAGGCTTCCTGGTATAGTGTGCGCCAATAGATCCGTGAAACTCAATCCACGATTGTAGTCGGTCCGTCCGGTACGACGAGAAGTCTATTGAGTGTTATAAGATTTTCTGCTCTCGGTACTAGGGTAGAGTAAAACCCTACTTCCATCATCATCTTCTTCTTCACAGTAGTCGGCGTTATGGAGGGCAATCGCCTCGGAATTCGGCCAGACCAAATGCTGTCAAAGAATCGAGTTCTCCAAGAGAGACTGAAGGCCAAGCTCTCAACACCTTCTGCATACAAGCTGCTTGGAGTGCAGGGAATGGGTCCGCGACAGAGCTGGATATGTTGCGCAGTCATGCGAGAGGCCAAGTCGCTCTCAAACAGCGTGAACTTGGGATCAAAGGCGGTCAGCGACCGAGCACTTCGACCCTCTCATGAAAGCTTAACCAAAGGATAAGACTTCAGCGAAGTCTGGCCACTCGGTGAGGTTTGTTTTCATCGCACCACCAGTGAATCGAAGCGAGACTACATAACCTTTCCACCTGCAAAAATCGAAGTTCCACGTTCAAGATAACGCTGCTTGATTACTTCCGAGTGCGAATATTTTTTTAAATCGAAGCTCCGACTCATCAATGAGAGAATTCTTTTGTGATTGAGTTGCGTTGTGGATGGGCGCGAGTCGTAAAGTACATGCGTTTAGCGACAAGGCCTCACTACGAATTCATACAGTACTTGGCACATCACGGGCAACATTTGTTCAGACGCTGATACATCACTGATGTATCTGTGTCTGAACAGCTCAAGCTCTCTTCTGAATCCAGTCCAACAGGGAAAATTCACTTGAAATCGCCGTTTGGTGATAAGGAAGTGGTCATATGTTTTGGTGGTTGATTCGTCCCCGTGTTAGTCTGGATTGTCCACGTTGGAGAAGACAACGAGACTAAGGGTCACCAATGTAGACTGCCTCCACGGAGGCTCTGGCTTTCCACCCAGATTTTTCTTCCAGATGCCATGCTGGTATTGAAAGCATCATGTTGGCTCTGGACACGCCTCGTTCAAAGGGGATTTGTTGTTGGTAAAGTCAGTACAGAATGGAAAGGACTTCGCGGAAATGATCTATCCGGATGTGAGAAGATTGCTGCCATGAAGTCACTGCCGATGGCTTTTCATTCACACACACTTCAGAATTCTCCTCCATCCTCGCACAAGACTCCAGTTCAGACAATGAAATTCTACACGACTGCAGTCTCCGCACTCGTCGTTTTCGCCCTCTTTACATCGGCTCACGACGAACGTACGGCCTCAGAGGCTCAGAGACCATCAAGACTTCGAAGCAATAACGCTCCAGCAACCGTCAAACCATCGAATGCAACGCAGGCTGAACAACCTGCATCGAAGACCACTGGCCAAGTCGCTAGTCAAGTTGCCGTCGACCCAAATGCTAGTGATCGGTTCGAGATCTCTCGTGGTCGTACTGGTCGTGAATAAGTTAGTGTCTCCAACGTAATTGTTGTGACGCAACATCTTGAGTGCTCGACTACTGTGTTACTGTCCGCCGCATGTTTGTATGCTTCTATCCACTGTAAGTCCAACGCACTCGTGCGTCCCACACTTCGTAGTGAACGAATCCAACGTGCTTTATGGCATTTCGATTGACATAGTCTCCACTTTTCTGTGACGAAATAAAATCCTCGAGTACGACTATGCGTGCAGTATTAGGGCGTCCACATTTTCGAAGGAAACACTTCAAAATGACGGCAACGTTACCAGTAAATCGGCAGCAGACTTCAGCGTATCCGATTATCACGACCGTCCAACACGATACCTCCACGCTGCAACCACTGGCAAACCCGCAGAGTGAAATCCGTCAGCACCTGCTCTCACCCTTGTTCCGGTGCTGTAGGAAACAAAGCAGTGAGGATGATATGAAACCAAAGTAGTCTCGTATTCTTCCCGAAATCAATCTCAGCAAACTGTCATTTTACGCTTCGTGGACTTCAGGTACATCGGGTGGGGTTAGACTGAAAGTGCGTGCGTGGGCATGTACAGCGGCTTGCAGTCACAGAAAGACAGTTGGAATTGGAGACCTCTAGAAGAGATCCAGATCTCACTCAACACGGCTGACGAGCTCGAACAGCTTCGACACGCAATTATCATCGTCGACACTACGAACGCAAACGCGAACACCGTCGAGGGGGCCGAATATCGCGGTTCCCTCGACGGCCTCCAAGCAGCGATGGAGAACAACTGGCACGACTCAACCGACATAGGGGACAGCGCCATCATTCTTCGCCAGATGCGTGAGTGGGCCCCTAAGAGCACTAGCTCCGACCGCTCTAATGCAGAGCTTGTCCCCTCGCCGATCTCGTCGACGTCCGCCAATGGTGCCATCGCGTGCATGCCCACTACAGCGTGGCAGGCACCTTGGAAAATCACGCGATGGACACGATACAAACCATCCAGGTCCATCACCCTTCTCGCGGGATCTGCCGTGCAGACCTGGTTCGGTTCGCGAACTCCGATTTACGACCCTAGCTATCTAGCCAAGTTGACACAGGGTAATGGCAGGAGTACTCTGGGAGCAACGGCTATTAGAGAACATGAATTGCGCTCATTAGACTCAAACCTTCATCACAAAGTAGTAGAATGGCCACCACAGTATCGCTCCATAATCCTGCAACGTCTGGTGGCTTCGGAACGGAACCTGTTCGGGCTCTGTAGCCATGATGAAGTGATGATACGTGAAACATGGCAAGTTCACTGACGTCCTACACGCGGTCGTTCCTTCTTGAATCGGTCACTGCCGCCTCGGTCAATGTCAACACGAGTGAATTCAAAGCCTTCGCCCTGAGGCTTTACCTTTGCCGGCGCGTCTTCATCCTGAGGTTGCGTTTTCACGGGGGCGACTTGTGGTGTGCCGAATGTCATCGGAACAACGTTTCGATCCCCAAAAGTCGCCGTGGTGTCTTCTTGTCGGGGGGAATTGTCGATGTAGCGATTGAAACCGCCGTTGAACTGCTCGAATCCCTGATTGCCGAAGTCTTGCCCTCGAACGGACTCGGAGAGCCCAAGAATGGCGAGAGTGACGATGGTGCAGAGTTTCATGTCGATGATTCGCTGATTGGCGCTCTACGAGCTTTGGGGACGATCTCGAAATGGCGAGAGCAGGCAATGGCAGGCATGGGGTCTTGATCCAGATACGACGCTGCTGAACAGTTGAATCGGGAGAATTTTCCTTCCCTTGATATCGCCCAGAAGTTTGTCGATGACGGCCACCTTGATGAGTACAATGTCGAGTGATCCCAGCAACACACTGCGCGCCTCCGGAGGCTCAAACTGTATTTTGGAGCGCTTGAAGCACAAGAAGCCCAATCTTTTGCGGAACTAAGAGAACGCGCCGCGTGTTCTCTCAGTTCTGCAAAAGATTGTGCCCGCGTGTCCAAGACGCGGGCAAGGGTCTGAATCGATTTAGGTGCCGAACGCAATTTAGGTTCACACATCCCCATGAAAATCTGTGTGGATATTCGTACGTAATGTCGTTCAATCGGTTCATTTGAATCCGCATTCGTTTCTGCCAGATCGAGTGATATACGTGCTCTTTCACGGTGGAGAGGGTACCTCCAGTCAGTGTGTTGGACTCGTATTGCACTCGCAGACCCATGTAGTGTGCTGCTCTTTTCGTACAGCTGAAGCACGAGCTGCGCGCTATCATCCCACTCTATCAACTAGTACACAAGGGCAGGAGCCAGTGCGCTCGTGTGCCGTAGATAGTTGACAGACGCGAGTTATATCATCATCAATGTGAGGTCTATTGGTTTACTCGTCTAGAAACCTATAGTCGGCGTGAAGCGCCTGGTTAGGATTGAAGTCCTATTCTGTAATGCGCAATGTCGCTGCTAAGTAGCGCAGCAATTTGCTTGTGCTCTGGTCGATGAGTTGGGTGAAGAACCTGACTGCTACGTCCCTCGTCCATGGCGAGGTTGGCCGCTGCGTCTACCATACGGTTGGCTGCTCGCGGGTGATGTTTTCATGTGCGGATGCCAAGGATGTCCGCTAAACGTCGAGCGACTGCATACGAGCGCTGGAGGCTCTGGTTCAGAGGTGCCTTGTACCTCTTCATTAGCTGGATAATGAGCATACTATCGCCGACCACCTCTAGTGGCGTCCATTGGAACTGGGTGGCTGCGGTCAACCCGGTGGCGTGGTCCCTGTACTCTACTTGGTTATTTATGGTCGTCCGCGCGGCGTGTGATATTGCTGCTGTGCACACAACCGTTGCGTGGGTAGCTTCACCAGTAATGCGTTCAATTACTGCTCCTGAGCCCCCAGGCCCAAGGTTTCCGCGTGAGCCGCCGTGGAAGAAAAGAAGGTAGCGCGTGTCTCCTGGTACCAATGCGAGGTCAGGTAGAGACTCGTCTTGTCTCCACTGCGGTTGTCTGAGGATGTCGAGATTTGCCGCTGTGTGCGGCATGGCTGCGTTGTGTGCGGTTCGACGCCATCGTAAGTCACCGAGTGACGCCATCAAACGCGTGTGCAGAAGCCCGTATATATGCTCCGTATTCCAAATCTGGTCAGGAATCCTGACCCGATCATCCTGACTCAGGATGATCGGCTGAAGTCCGCCAGTTCCAAGTTATCTGGAGGCTGACGAGCACATGTTGTCTCCCACGAGCACATGTTGTCTCCCAGCTGCGCACACCGCTGCGTGCGTGGCGATGACTGCATCTTGTGACGGCAAAGGCAATCGCTGCATCTCGGGGTGAGTCCAGAGGAGGTCCGGGATAGCCGATAATCGAAGAGAAAAAATGTCAACTTTACTTGCGTCGAGCGTTGGCACGGCGTCGTACGACCAGAGGTATGTCCAGTGTGTCAGAAGATTGTTCCACACCAGCTGTGCCTTCGGGCACTCCCAAAAGATGTGGGCGTTACAGTATTCTTTGCTTCTGTGCCGTGGTTGATGCAGTGTGGGCATCCGACCCTTTGTTGAGTCCGGTCCCACAAGCTGAGCCGGTTCCCTTTGAGGCGTGCCAGTATGGCATGTTTGCTATTTCTTTCCAGGTGAGTAGTCCTGGGCATCAGCAATCACTGGGTCCTGGGCCTGCCAACGGTTGCGTCGTCCATCGTGTTCCTTGTCGGATTTGGCCTTGGCGGGGGCGAGCAATAAAGTCTTGGCTGAATGTGAGGTGAGGGCTTTTGCCTCGCTCTAAATACCTCGAGGCTCGTCCAGCCACGGGTGCCTGTCGAATCGAACCGTTGGATCGCGTAGGTGGTGACGTGCTATTGGTGATGCTTCACTGGTCGACGTGACTCTGCTAACCGGGATGCGGATATCATCTACAGGGTTCCATTCGCAGGCACGAGTTACAGATACAAGGAGCAGGTTGTCGTCAACCCTTCGTCATTTCGATGATTTTGGCTTTGGATGCTGACAAACGTCCGCGGGATTGGAGGTTGTACCGGTTAAGGTTCTGATTGAACGCCCAGTCGTGCCTGGGCGCGCTCATCGAATGCGTCTGTAAGCAGTAAATACCTAAAATGCTATTATTGCTCCTATTTGAACAAACTTCGTCAGCATTGGGAGACGGACAACTAATGTATTCTTCCAGGATGCGATGTCCTGCGATCATATCGCCGTAGTATACTACTACCTCCACGAGTCACATTGTGCGTTGTGCGGATCTCCCGCTCCTCCTCGCCCTGGGTTGCCACGCGAGCCTCCATCGAAGAAGAGAACTCGCATCGGACCGACCAGCGTCGAGATGTTGGTGACAGGATCTTCAGATTCGTACAAGAGCCCCTGATACCTAGTGATGATGGTGGCTGCGTAGTCCGGCGAATCCGGATGTCGTTCCAATCTGCCAAGCACATGATGGCAGTTCACTCTTTGCACGTGAGCCGCCTGCTGCTGTGACCAGCATTGGAGTAGTCAGCCATGTTGTGTCTCCATGCGATAAGCACTACAAGTGTCTCCATCACAAGCTGTTGCCATACCCCAAGAGAATGTATGGCACCTTGCCCATGTGGGCGTGGTGAGGCGGGTGTTAGCGTGCTAGAAAGTTGCAGACTGAGCTATTCTACCGGCCGCGCCGCTTCGCGTCCCGTTGGTATCTAAAATAAGACTGGGTAAGACGTATCCTCGCGTCTTACTCCGCGGAAACCGCAACATCCTCGCGGACTGCTCTGCTTGGAGTGCGGGACTCCTGTGTCATCGTCGGATGGGCGACACTTGCGGAGTGAGGGTAGTTTCCAGATCTTGGGCGGTGCGCGGGGTAGGCGGAGGCTGAAGACTGCAGCGAGGAAGTCAGTGGTGGATGCTGTGTCCGTCGTGGCCCAGAGCCCAAGGGAAGCCCACCGGAGCGCAGGATGGTCCAGAGAGATTGTTATTCCTAGCTATAGCTGTTCGCACAGACGTAACGCAATAGACTCCAACTTTTATCATCACCAGAGAGATTGCGCTGCCGCGTATTCTCAGACGATCTGGAAGACCGAGCCGCCGTTGGAGCCTGCTGAGGGGCAGTGGGGGCACCCTCGTCGGTCGTGGAGCCGGTCCCAGCGCGAGAGTCTTGTCCTTTTGACTCGGAAGTAGATCAGTCGTTGTCTGTTAGAACGGTGCTGTAAGCGATGGATGTCTTCCCACGGTTCCAAGGACCAGACACCCTTTGATCGGCCTTGTTCGAGTCGACACTGTATTCTACAGCGTAGTGGTATCGCAGTGAATAGATTAAATCCATCCACAAATTTTGTGGATGAAGAGATCTCCCGTATCCAATGCTTTTCAGCGAGTTCCTCCTGTAAGTGTTCATCATCTAGAACATGAGCACTTCCTTACACTATTGATGCAGTATTCAGAGATAATACCTTCTCTACTTTTATAGTCGATTACATTTTCGTTGGCAGGGGAAACGAGCTCTGTACTAATCAACATGCTGATTTGGCAAATCTGCGGGCATCACGGGAAGGAGAATTCTCCTGATTCGACTGTTACTAGATGTGTCGAGAGTGTCCTTTACTGCTGGTGGCATTCTTCATGAATGTCAACCTGGCTAGCTTTCATCATTACGAGATCTTCCTCGCACCACGCACCAAGTTTCACCCAGAGAAGTTCGTAGAGCGTCAACCAGCGAATCAAGGACATGAAAATCGGCATCATTCTCACTCTCGCCATTCTTGGACTCGCCGAGTCCGTCCGAGGGCAAGACTTCGGCAATCAGGGATTCGAGCAGCTCAACGGCGTTTTCAATCCCTATGTCGACAGTTCCCTCCGACACGAAGACACCACCGCGACGTTTGGGACTCAAAATGTCGTTCCGATGACATTCGGCACGCCGGAAGTCGCCCCCGTGAAAATCCGACCTCAGGATGAAGACGCGCCGGCGAAGGTCAAGCCTCAGGGTGAGGTCTCTGCAGCTCAGGTTCGCATCGACCGAGTCGGCAGTGACCGATTCAAGAAGACACGAGAGCGTGTAGGACGTCAGTGAACCCGCTATCCTATCCCTCCCTGCACTCCACCATGGCTACACAGCTCGAACAGGTTCCGCGCCTACCAGACGTCGCGGGATTATGGAGTGGTGGGGAATGATACTATGGCACCCACAGGGTTGTAGTGGGTGGGTTTGTGAATGAACAGATCAATAATACGCTTTCCAGCAAGTTCCTCCTGTAACTGTTGATCATCCGGAATGAGAACACTTCCTCAATTAAACTATTGATACAGCAATTGGAGATAACATCTCTGTTTTTTTAGCAGAGCGCGTTTTCGTCAGCAGGGAAATGAGACTCTGTGGATCGACAAATCTGTGGGTAACATGGAGGGAAGGAGGGTTCTCCCGATCCGACTGTTCAGATATGATAGGAGTACACTGTACTGGTAGCTTTCTCCATGAATGTCAACCTGGATTGCTTTCATCATTACGAGATCGTCCCCGCACCACGCAACGAACTTCACCCAGCGAAACACGGACATGAAAGTCTATGCTCTCGTCTTCCTCGTCATTTCAACTCTCACCGAGTCCGTTCAGGGACTAGACTTCAAGAGTCAGTTTGATCTTGTCAGCGACAGTTTCAAACCCGTCACGACCGGTTTCCGGGGACAAAAGGAGGCCCCGATGGCTTTCAAGTCTCGGGATGGGCCTCCCGCGAATATCCAGCCAGAGGGTGAATGAACACAGTACAAGACCAACCCGCATATACGTACGAGCAGAGCACCCTTACCACGTGCAAATGAAGTCGACCTAAATAAATCTCCAGGGAGCTGACGCTCGGTGAGTCTGTCTTGACCGCCTGGGCGTCTAACTTCTTCGGTAACAGTAATCAAAAGAAAGACCAAGCTGCAGTGGTTGCAACTCAAGTTGGCATCGACTTGCGTGGCATCGACCTGGGCGGCAGCGACCGATCCAAGATTAAACGAGGTCGGGAAGGTCACCAGTGAGCACGTCACACTTCCACACACGCGAAGCACACTACACTGTACCTCCCATGTTGCGTGATGAAAACCACCACCTCGTGTCACTCAACTCCTTGTTCGCGGACGTCGTGGACACAATCGCGATACGTCGCAGCAGCTCCATCGCTTGACATGCAACAAAGTGGCGAAGGAACTCGCCAACACTTCGCTTGGAGTTGCACGCTTGTATTGAGGCTGATGTCTGACTATTACCTCTGACTGTGAATGTCCGCTCGAGACGAAGCACCGACTCATCAAACTAGCACGGTAGTACATTTATTGTGGGTGAGAGATGTTGCGGATGCGTGCGAGTCGTAAAGTCGAGGAGAAGTCTACATGTGTTCGGCGATGTCCTACGTACTTGGATGCCGTTGTGCTGATTCTTTCCTCACCCATGTTCTCCACGCACTGCTGCACCACTGTCCGTCATTCGGAAATCCTCCCCTTCCATCGCGCAAGGCTTGAACCCGACTTGTCCCGAGCATGAAGATCTTCGCCATTCTCTCCGTTGTCGTTGCTGCCCTCGTATCGTCCGCTCGAGCGCAAGAGCAGGATTTCCCGGACTTTAGTGGGTTCGATCGGAACAACAACGGTCTCGATTCTTTCGGTGACGACACGCTTCCCACGGACAATCTCCTTCGACGAGAAGACCCCCCACCGACGGTCAAGGCACAGAGTAACTCAAGGCCTATGAGTCAGATTGCCGTCGACCCGAATGCCGGCCGTCGATTCGATGTCAGCCGCCAACGCACTGGCCGCGAGTGAGCTCGCCGCTGTATCTGTACTGTACGCGGCCATGTTGGATGCAGTTGTTTGGCTAAATGTTATCCAGCTTAACGTATGCCTTATGGTGTCTTTTGTTCACTCCCTCATGCTTCGCCTATCCTTGAATAATCGACTGGTGTAGATTTTAGTCTGTTCATTTGATCTCAACAGGTGCCACCGGAGCTCAAGCTCGGAGTCAACAGCAGTAGCTTCTAAAGTAGCGGCCAACGCATTTCTCACAACGAACGGGGTGGACATTCTGCTATCCCAAGTTCGACGCCTGCCGTGACACTACTCTACACTGTTCGAATCCGGAGCCGACACAGACCTCCTTGTAAATACGCTTGACACTAACACATAGGGCGCTCCTGCCTGCCTGTCTTGGGGCCAACTGAGCGGCGGCAACAGCGCCCGTCTACTTGTGCAGTCTTGGCGACGGCGCCGTGTTCTCTTCTTCGGTTGTCAGCGAGCGACCCGTGCGCTGGCGCGTGAGCTGGAAGCGGCTGACGCCGTTTTCGTCCTTGGAGACCTGGCGGACGTCCTCGTTGCCGGTTTGCGGACGGAACTTGCCGATCTGGCCGTCGTTGTTGATGTCTTTGTCGACGACGCCCTCGGCCGTGTACGTGACGTCGTTCGCGACGTTCTTGGCCGTGCTGACGACGCCCTTGACGATGCCGCGGACGTTGTCCATGAACTCGGCGTTGGCCTGGCCGCAGACAAGCACGAGCAGCCAGAGACACAGGAGCGCCACGCGCGACGAGGCCTTCTTGGTGATCGCCATGGTGAGAGGAGAGCGTCGAGACCTTCCGCGTGGGCGAGAGGGACGGAGTTCGCGAATGGCAGCGACTCTGGTTGAGGTATTCAGACCACGGCATGGGTGGAGCGTGCGGGAAGAGTCGGAGCTGCTGAAGAGCCTGCCAGCTGGAGGTCCCGACAGACCCTGATTCACCCCGGGTGATCACATCAAGTCGCCGGCGCTGACCAAGACAAACTGCTCTCATTTCATACACCTTTTTCGTACCAAATACTCGTTATGACAGTTCTTTTTGACAGTAATCACCGTCTCTTTGATATCGTTTTAAAAAGGGATCGGATATGATGTCACCAGACGGTGCGCTCGAGTTGATCTGCCAGGTGCTCCGAAACCACCTGGGCGCTTTCTCATTCGATGATCCCAGCTGCCTCGTCAGTGTATGTACGTGCTCGAAGGGACGTCTCGTAATGTATTGTCCAGACAGTCTTCCTCGGAGGACCGTCGCGATGGCCAGTTGAAGAGGTGGGCTCGGCGGCGCTGGCTGCCTGAGGATCCAGCGCCGTCCTTGGCGGCTGGCCGATGCTGCAGAGGGTGCCGGCCACGTGACTTGCAGAGGGTGCCCGGTCGGAAGATCGACCCAGGTGACGGAAGGGTCACTCGTGCCGCCGCGTAGAGTCCGTGGCCGAAAGCCGCACGACGTGGATGCCGCGCAGCGCTTCTCGTGGCGACCACGCGAGGACATGCGCTCTGTCACTGTATCCATGATGACGCCGCGTCGTCGAGCGTGATCGGCGACGAATGCAGCAAGCGAGCGATATGTCTGGTCGCCTGTCGACTCGGGTGGCGACGGAGAACCCAGAGGCGGGCGTGCATGCATGGAGCATCTCTGCGCAGTGGCTGCTTCAACGAGTGGAAGGATGCGCTGTGGGACCGGTGCCTCGTCAGAAGATGGACGCACGGTCAGCACGCAGCAAAGCTTCAAGGAGGAGCCGCCGTCACTGAGGGCATATGGCCCCGTTCTCGGGCAATCAACGACTCGAATGGAGGCGTGGATGAATGGCCAAACTGTAGTACGTACGAGACAAGAGGGGGGGAGTAGTATTTAGGAGTTAAAGAGCTCCCGAGTACGACGATGGCCCCCCATGATGTTACAGGAGGAAGTGGTGTTGGTTCATGGCTCTGGTCGAAGGCAGTCAGGACTGCCAAGCGACCGAGTGGCGTGGGGGGTGTTGGGAGAGAGTGAGAGGGTTCCTAGCGCGCTATTAGTGGGCAGGCTCCAGGGGCTGGAGACCTGCGCCGAGATCATGTCGACGTTTACATGGTAAGCTCCATGATGGCGTTGACAATGTCGTTGTCGTTCGAGCGGAGCGCCGCGACGGCCTTGGCCTTGCTGACACCGGCCTGCGACATCACGAGCTGGATGTCCTTGGCGTCGATGCCGGTCTCGTCCACCTCCTCGTCGTCCTCCTCGGCGGCCTCGACGCCCGACTCGACGGCGTCACCGGCCTCCGGCGCCTTGAACTGCTGCGCCGCGAGGTTCTGGGCCTGCGCGTTGAGGTCCTCGATCTTGGCCTCGCCGAAGATCACGTAGGTCTCGGCGGCCGAGCTCTTGAACACATCCGGCTTGGAGATCACGAAGAGCACGCTCTTGCTCTTCTTGATGGTCACGCGGATGATGCCCGAGACCGGCTTGAGGCCGAGCTTCTGCATGGCCTTGCGAGCCTTCTTCTCGGCGCGGTTGAGCTTGCCGGCCTCGGCGTCGAGTCCGTCCTGGGCCTCCTCGAGGGCCGGGATCTCGTCATCCGAGTCCTCGGTCTCCTCCTCGTGCTGCTTCGCCTCAACTTCTTCCTTGCTCATGGTGCTTCTTGTCTCGAGATAACCCAAACTGCCGCAGCTTTCCACTGACGCCCAAGGCAACTCTCGAGCCATCCATTCGCTGCGAGCCCTCTATTCAGATCAGGCACAAGACGAGCGGGAACTCGACCGAGTGACATCCATGTCAAGGAGACGGGCTCAAGCGCCGTGAGCTCTGTATCAGCAGCATGCAGGGTGGTCGTGGAGGCATGTGGACGACCCATAAAGCGAGGGGATCATGCATAGAGATAGGCGAGGTCTCTGAGTGCTTTTCTGCTTTCTATTACACGGTCCTGAAGGTCTCTACGCGTCGATGGGCACGACGTCCGTGACGCGCAGCACGGTGACTTCGCGTCGGAAACCGTTCCAGCGGCGGTAGTTCTTTCGGCGCTTCTTCTTGAAGATGTCGATCTTCTCGTCCAGCGTCTGCTCTTCCACGCGCGCGCGCACGACGGCGCCTTCCACCAGCGGGCGGCCCACGATCGTCTGGTTCACGTTGCCCAGCAGCAACACCTACAGCACCACCACCACGACGCCTCAGCTCACTCCTTCTCCAGCGACATCGCCGCCTCTAAGAAAATCTATCCACCCGTACCTGGTCCAGGTCCATGATCTCGCCGACCTTGGCGTGCTTGATCTTCTCAGCGACCACCACGTCTCCCTGTACACAAATCCACCCCCACCGGCTCGTCAGAGACGCCGCCCACGACACGAACGCATTCCTCTTCCTCCTCTCCCACTGTTTCCACGCACCTGAGTGACCTTGTACTGCGTGCCGCCGAGCTTGATGACGGCGAAGAAGTCCTCGGGCTTGATCTCCTCGTCCGTCACCTTGTGGTTCACGACCGAGTACTTGGGCACGACCTTCTCGCCGGCCTCCGCGGCCGAGACGACGGGCGCCGACGGAGTGGAGAGCCATCGGCCGCTGGCGGCCACGCGAGGAGCCGCCGACAGCGCGCGCGCGCCCCGCAGCAGCGACGACGCGAGCATGGGGCTTCCGGAGCTTTGTGGTCACGCGACGATGGCTGGCGTCGGGTCGGGCGAGCGGCCGGAGGCAGCTTTTCCACCAATCCAAGAGGGCTACGTACTCAAGAATACCATAGATTGGAGGAAATAGAGTAAAGAGGAGGAAGATTGGTGGAAATAGAAGGAGGTGGCGCGAAGGTCGCTCGAAGAGAGGTGGTTGCTCGATGGTTCGCCCTTCCCACAGTCTGGCTGGGCGGAAAGCCTTGGGGAACCTTGGAACTTGCGATTGCGGACGATCCGCCTCGCCCGAGAAGCTCGACGGCGCGCGCGATTGCTCGCGCTGCAGTGCTCGTCGACGCGCGACCCGCCGCGTATTCCGTAGAGGAGATCCGGCGCTAGTGATCCGTGCCGGAAACGCCTCGCGAAAGCGACTCGGAGAGCCGTCGTGGACCGTCTTCCGGAGCCCTTTTTTCCGACCACGCCCCGCCAAAATGCCCAAGAAGACCGCCCAGCAGAAGAAGACCGCGCCGAACGGCCGCGCCTTCGACGAGGTGGACGACCGCATCACGATCCCCGTCGCCGCGCCCGTCGCAGCGTCCTCGTCCTCGGTGTTGCTCTCGGGAATCGACAAATACCGGAACCTCAAAGGCCGCTCGAGCACGACGCCAGCTACCTCGCCAGCGTCGCTAGACAAGGCCGCCTCTGTCCACGCGACCTTCAAGAGCGGCATGGTTGCAGCGGTGCGGGCTTCGGCGGCCGCGCCCGCGGCAGCCGTGAAGGAGCCGCCGCTCGAGCGCGCGCAGCGACTCGTCGAGCTCAAGCAGTACGCGGCCGCGCTGCCGTTCTTCTCGGAGGCTCTCCACTCGCCGTCCGCCTCTGCACAGACCAAGCTCACGCTCTTTTTCCAGCGCGGCACGTGTGCGCTCAGTGCGCGGCGGTACAAGCAGGCGGTCGAGGACTTCACGTACGTTATTGAGCTGACGCCCAGCAACGCGCTTCTGTTGGCACGACGCGCCAAGGCGTTTGCTGCACTCGGACAGCACGATGCCGCCCTCAAGGATTACAGCGCTGCGATCGTCATGACCCCGCCCACACAGGCGGAGCTCCGAACGCTGCTTCTAGCAAGGGCGGCCGTGCTGGCCCAGATGGGGAGCATTAGCCTCGCGCTTGATGACTTGAATGTCGCGCAGACGCAGACTCACGGTGGCGAGCGAGATCCGGCGCTCTTTTACCAGCGTGCACAGTTGCGAGTCAAGTGCCAGCAGCCACGCCTCGCAGTCGAGGATCTCGACAAGTTCATGGAGCTCCAGGAGGATTGGACCTCAGCAACCGCAGCAAACGACGATCCCGATGCATGTGCTCCACCGACCACGAGTGAAGAGGAGAACGAGGAAGGAAGACGGCTGGTCGATGTGAGAATGGAGCGCGCGGCGCTGCTTTTGCAGCTAGCCAAAGAGGCCGACGAGATCCGCCGCAAAGATGCAGCTATCCTTGCAGTTGAACAGGGCGAGCAACAACCACTATTGAGCGACTTGCCACGCGATTACCAGACGTCTGTTGCCACGACAACTACTGCGAGAAGGAAACGCCAGCTGAAATCAGACACCGCGGCAACATCGAATGCACCGAAGTCAGTCGATAAGAAGACCCACCACAAAAAGGTTTACGATGTACTGGGATATCAGGGAGCCGACGCCATCGCACTTGTTGAGCGAGCAGTGGATGACTACACGCAAATTCTCGTATCGGATCCGGCCCACGCTGAAGCGCTGAGGCTTCGCGGGGAGTCGATGGTGAAGATTGGACGGCCGCAGGACGCGTTGCATGACTTTGATGCAGCACTTGCGCTGGATAAGGCGGACTATCAAGTCCATATCGCTCGTGCGAAACTCTTGTTCTCGCTCGAAGAGACGGACCAAGCGATCGAAGAGATGACAAATATGCTGCAACAAACGGGTTTCTTCGTCGACGCACTGTTTCTTCGCGCAGAAATGTATGAGGCAATCGGCGAGCACGAAAAGGCGAAGAACGATTACGCCTCGATCGTCAATGTTGAATTCGACGCAAGAAATGTTGGGGATCAAGTTGGAGGAAGCAATAGTGAGGGAATCAGCATTTCCGTTCGGACAGACCAAAAGAAAAATTCTACAACTACACTGCCGGGGTCGAGTGGAAAGGTCACGAGTGAGTACAGTATTCAAGCGCTTCTCCTACGTGCGCGACTGTGTCAGGAAATGAACGATTTCGACGGAGCAGCTGCCGATTATAATCGTATTCTGGAGAGCGTCCCGAACCACCTGGAGGCTCAGTACGAGTCCCAAGAAAACGAAGAGAAGCGAATCGAGTTTATCAAGCAGCGCGAACTGAACGCACTCGCCTGGCTAGAAGAAATGCAACTGGAAGAGGAGAAGCGAGTGGGTGGAACTGGCAATTCTGGCGTGCCTGCCTCCGCTTCGAGCGGGGTGAGTAAAGCGAAGAAGAAGAAGAAGGCGAAGAAAAAGAAGAGTGGTGCAGGTGGTACAACACCAGCAAATGGAGAGAATCTAGAGTTGGATTCAGATGCACAAATGTTAGCTGCAGCAGGGGAAGAAGGTGAGAGTGAAGTACACGCAGAGCCTGCCGAAGGCTCAGACGCATCAGAAGTGATAGCTGAAACGCTTCCAGTACATCGAATAGAGCAAGACGAAGCAGATATGGCGCAGCAACAATCATCTCCAACTAACTCTCCACGGCGGCGGCAAGAGAATAGTCCCAAGGTGAACGGAGGGAATTCCCCTTTGTCAAAGAAGTCGTCATTCTCCTCTGTCTCAATTGTCGTTACGCGCGACGAGGCCTGTGAAAGCATGTGGGAGGATCATCCCGACGAGTTAGAGTTGTCCATGCAACTGAGAGAACGACGAAAGAGTCCATTATCGACCGACTTCTACCCACTCCGTATCCACGATGAAGATGACTCTGTCGACCAAAAGACGAGCAAGACTGATGACGACGAGCTGCGAATACCTCGCTCGAACACGATGACAGACGAAGACGAGGAACCGGATGTTGAAGAACCCACTCCAATGGAAGTCGTCCCACTTCCTGAGGAAGAGAAGGTCGAGGATCCTGGTATCGGTTCACAAGACGAGACTGCTAGCGGGGGTGATGAGGAGGTGGCCCTCAACAAATCGACTACATCCAGTCACGTTGCCATTCGCGAGCGACTGGTCGACGAGAAATACTTAAAGAAGCGGCAGAAGCAGCTTGATAAATTACGTGTCCAACTGCTGGAGGCTTGTGAAGCCAGAGATCGAGCAGTTATTGAGGAGATCGTTGCTCGTGTTGAGCGCAAGCAAATGAATGACTCTCTGGAGGAGGAGTTGGCCAACGCCACGCGTGTACTGCAAGATATAGACGCCGAAGCCCGGAGAATAGAGGAAGAGAGACAAAAACAAGAGAGGTATCGACAGCAAGAACTTGAACGTGAGCGAAGACGAAAGGTGGAAGATGAAGAGCAGCGAAGAAAAATAGAAGAGCAGGCGCGAGCGGCGAAGGCGACACCTGACAAAATGCCACCACCGTCGAAGACGAATTCTTTTGAGTCTGCTGAGGTAACGAGTAGCGATGAAAAATCTGGCGGAATCAGCGTTCAGAAACCTCCTACGCCATCTCTCGTGATTCGTCCGATTGCGTATGGTCACGCCCTTCAAATGGCAGAGCAACATCAGCAACAGCTCCTCCAGTACCAACGACTTCTGCAAGAGAAGGACTCGGAGATAGCTTATCTGCGGAGCCTTGTTGCCCAGTCCTCGTCTCCTTCCGTTGTTGTCGATGCTGAAGAGGTTGTTGTCGCTGGCGGTGAGGCGATCGCGAAACTTCTAGAGCGAGGCGGCAGTGTTGCAAGATCCCCGGCGGCGCGACGCCTTGATAATTTAGTCGAGTGGATGAGCCCAAGTGCTGAGGCTGATGAGGCACGTTTTCGAATCCTGACGTTTGTGCGAAGGGTATTGGAGCGACACTGGTCCAGCTCGATGAGCTTGGGTCTCAACATGCCACCGCCGCCACTGTTGTTCGTTGCTACGGGATCGTTTCCGATGAAAACGTACCTCCCGACAGCAGATCTCGACGTGACGCTATTTCTCCCGAAGGAACTGGAACCCACATGGCACTTCACTGTGCTCAATGCACTGTGCATGGCTGGAAGTGGAAGTAGCGAAGACGGATCCACTGCTGGAGTCGGGCCTGGTGGACTGATCACTAGCTCTCCTGATGGGAAGACAACTCCATCTTCGTCAACTACAGGGTCGCCCACTATTTCTTCTCACACAGTGCGGAATGTGACAGTGATCAATGCCGAGGTCCGCGTTGTCAAGTGCACGATCGACAATATTTCGGTGGATTTGACGGCCAATCGCGTAGGAGCGTTGGGTGCACTCCTTTTGCTCGACGCGATGGATCAGCGTGTGGGCCACGATCACTTGTTGAAGCGCAGCGTGATTTTGATCAAGTCTTGGTGCTTTTACGAAAGCGGAGCGTACGCAAGCAGTGCGGCAGTGAGTACTAACAGCGCGGCAGGAGCTCAGGGTGGAGCAACAACGAGTGTTCTTGGTGCAAGTAATGGTGCTTTGTCGACTTACGCCATTAACACCATCGTCATGTCTCTCTTCAATCAGTACGGTACAAGCATCACACATCCGCTTCATGCGTTGTTGCTATTCCTTGACCGAATGGCTGAGTTCCCGTGGCACGAGAGTGCGTTGACGCTATTTGGGGCCGTTCCTTTGGCGATGTTGGCTACGACTGGCTCGCTTGCTGCCGCCTTGCAGAAGCTACAGAAAAATACTCGAGGCCGAAGCCACGGATCTGATGCTGATGCAAAATCCTCCCCGCGAACCCACATGGCTATGATGTCACTTGAAGATGTGGAACAGATTCGGCGGCATGTACACGAGCAGTTTGGAGCACTCGACCCATCTTTCATGCCACCATCAACGGCGGGCGCACCGACTCCAACTCCCACTGGCAGTGTCTCGACAACACCAGTTAACTCAGGAGGAAGTGCGAGTACAGCCTTCAAACTACCGGCGTTCCCGATTCGTGCGTGCAACGTTGTTGATCCGCTCGACGATCAAAACAATCTCGCGCGAAGCGTCTCCCTCGAGTTGTTTCCTTCAATGAAGCGTGCATTTTGGCTAGGGCGAAATCGGCTTGCCAAGCTCCTAAGTGTCTCACCCGTGACTGAAGACAGTGTGGACGATTTCTTCTCAACGTGTTGGAAGACCTACGGACGCGGCGACGGTTGGCGACCTGATTTGCTTGTGCATCCCCGCCAGACTTGGCATTCACGAGCGTCGTCGTCAACGAGTAAGGATACCTACGATCTCAAGTGGCAAACCCTATTGCCCGAGTTCTTGCTAGCACCCACTCCAATGGGTCCAATTGCTGCGTATGCAGGTGAGCCCCATCATCCTTACGTACAGTTTCCTCAGCCGCATCTCCACCACCACAACCGACACCATCACACACACCACTACCAGCAGCCACACGTTGGGGGAAATGGGGTGATGGGAAATGGAGCGGCATCGATGAACGGTCACATCCCACACCACTACCAGCAAGGTCATAATCACAGTAGCCCAGGACATTTCCCGTCCCATCGGTCATCCGGCTCTAATCGGTATGAAGGCGGTGTGCGATCGTCTCCTCCAGGGGCACATACGTATAAATCTTCACCGCGTCGTGCGCAGTCCTTGCCTGGCTCCACGTCTGCGGCAGCTCAACTCGCGGCTGTTGCGGCAGTTGCATCTGCCTCTGTCCCCAATTCAAATGGACACGTCTATCCTGCGTCGACAATCGGCGTATATGATCACCCGCAGGCTTCAAGGCAAGGATCCCATAAAGGACTGCGAAGGTACGACTCACCCACAACCGCAAAGCACTCGTCGCATGCGAGTCGATGACGGTGAGCTGTCTATGTGTGAATACAAGTTGGCCGAGTTTGTCAAGTGTATCAACCCCCACGTTGTGACGTTCCCCGTCTTGAGCGATAGAGTGTCGTCGCGAAAAGAACAAACCTAAATGCGAAATTGCTACGGCTTACCCCATTCTGTGTTAACTCTACAGATCATCTTCGATTTTTTTCTCCCTACGCTATCGGTGCTCCCACTATCGTTAAACTGTCATCGACCTCGTCATCACTGGCTTCTATCGCCAGCGCGAAGTTTTCCCAGTCGGTCATCCGATCAGTCGGCATCATGTCTTCATCGACCGGTGTTATCGTCTGTCTTGAGTTGAATGGCTTGATTTCTTCACACGGGTACGAGGCCGACGGAACCCGCAATCGCTGGGCAAGTTTGCGACACGGACAGTTGCCTGATCCCGACAACATCTCGGTCGGGTCGACAGGAACGTTGCTTAACCGTCGCCTCTTGCCGCGTTTTGATCGAAATTGTGATGACATCGATGAACATCCAAGGCCATGAGACACTAGGAACGATGGTCGAAGAAGGACAAGAAGACCCCGTGAGTCCACTTGCGATGTTGGCAGTGAGGAGCATGACGATAGCGATGCCCAAGACCCTTTCGAAGACAAGTTCCTCTTGTGCCCACGCCAACTTCTCGCGAGTGCGTCGTCACTGGCACCGTTAGCGTGAATCATTGACATATCAAAGTAGTATGCCTCCTTCGAGCTCGTTTCGAATGGCCTGGCGTGGGTAGCGTGATGAATGACTGAGGCGTCGAGCAGCAAGTTTCCTAACCGCAGTGCCTCGCTCCCGTCGTCCGTGTATCCACTTGTGACCAGCATTTCGGCCACATGGGCACCATGCACAATCTCTTTCTGGTGATCCGAATCTGTATGAAAGGCTGTGAGCAACTTGTGGGCTGCTAGTTTCGTGTACAATCGCTGAGCAAACATGGATCCCACTTCTTCTTGGAGTGATTCGAGGATACCGACGACGTGATCTGCGGTCGGTCGCAGTCGCGGATCTTCGTGCCATGCATTTCGAAGAAGTTCGCGCAGCGTTGGCGGGACTTCATCTCCTACAGGAGGACGCGCACCTGCAAGAACCATCTCGAAGGCTTTGAGGTGGTTATCACCCGCTTGAGGGTACTTCAACTTTCCCGGGTAAAGAATGTCCCACATGGTGACCGCCAAGGCGTAGACGTCGACAGCTTCGCCGTAACAGGCATGACCAGCATGACCCAGCAGCAACTCCGGTGCCATGTACTCAACTGTGCCTTTAATGGTCATGACGTTGCCTGGAGCTTGAATGCGAGATTGTCGAGGTGGCGTCTGCTGCCAGTCACCAGTTGATGACGGTAGCGCCGACGGTGACAGCGAGTCGAGCTCCGATAGATCCATGCGGAGCGTTGATGATAGCTGCTGCTCGCGGGTCGGTTTCTTCCGCGCTGTGAGCTCGCTTTCGTTAGGGTCGAAACACAGTGGCCTCAAGGGGACGCTTCGCGAGTCCCCGAAGTCTGTGAGCTTGACGGTGTTGTTAGAGTCAACTAGGAAGCTGGTCGGCTTGATATCGCGGTGAAGAAATGCTGGCGTGAAGCTGTGTAAGTATGCGACGGCGCGCGCGGCGTCCAGCATGTATGCAATGTTGATAAGGAGCTGCTGCCGCCGAGACGATCGGCCGACACGCGAGTGCTTTCGAGCTTTCGCAATTGCCACGTCCGCTAGAGTCCCAGAGCACAGCTCTGAAAGCAAGCAGATTGTGGGAGGGCGCACGCAAAGACCGACAAACTGGACGATATTGGGGTGGTGGAGAGCCCCGCATAATGCTGCTTGTTGCGAAAACTGTGCAATGGTCTCTTCGTCGAGCTGCGGAGGAGTGTATACCTTAGCGGCCACGTCCCGTGCGCCTCGCAGGACACCACGATAGACGATGGCGTCGCGACTGCAGCGACCAATCGCATGTTGGAGCTCCAGGTAAGCAAAGTCGATGACGTATTTGCGATGCATCTCGACGAGAACGTGCGAGCCACTGGCCGAGATGCACTCGAGAGCGAAGACATTGCGGCCAACCGATGAAGCTGAACAAGATAGGTTCTGTTGAAGCGCAACCGCACGCTGACCAAGTCGTCTCCAGTACTCCGTATCTGCATGAAGGACGCGCCAGATCACAAGGGGACTCAGCGAGCCCCATACGAGGTTCGCATATGTGAGTAGAAAGCCACATTGGATGTTCTGCTGATAGAACATGGCGTTGTATCCGAACAGCAGCGCATAGTACACGAATGCGTAAAGGCAGAACTCACGCAGGGCTTGCTTACTCGCGCGACAAGGTGGTTTGATGAAGACGCCGACATACAGAAGCAACAGGATACCACGCGACGTGGTGAGAACGAGGTAGAAAACTTGCTTGTGAACTGAGTAGTGGACGAGCAAGGCGACGATTGGGATCGTGTAGGTGGCCAACACAAGCGTTATCAACACGGATCGCTGGAGAGCCTGGATCGAGACACTTGACTGAAGTATGAAGATGATGACACTGAGCAACACGAACTGCCGTCCCGAGTAGAAGATCTCGGTTGCAACTTTGGAAATGTTTGATGCAAAGAGGTCGGTAGCGAAGGCAATCGAGATGTAGACGACATAAACGAACGTTGCAGCACCAAGAACAACGAGTAGCGGCTCAAATGCTGGAAGGATGACCTTACGCGCAGCAGCTTGGTCTCCCGAGAACGCACTTCGGCGGTTGGCACGGAGATAGAGGATGAGCGTGCACGACAACAGACACATAACACCATAACCCAGGAGCAAGAATAGCAGCAGCATTCGTAGTCGTGACCGAAGGAACTGCTGGCTTGGGGAGCCATCGTCGTCGGTGCCATGCGGCATGGAGAATGGCACGCTCGTCAGGCTACAAGACACGAATGCCAGTTCTCGCGATGTCGTCAAAAGCAAGGAAGACGCGGTGATCACAAGACGAACACGAAAGAGTCGATGAGTAAGCGAGAATAGGGATGAGCTCGTGTCTCGTGTCCAGGCTTTCTGACGTTTCGGCTCTGGTTTGGCAGGAAGAGGCCGGTTCGTTCTCAGCTCGAACCGCCAGTCATCGTGCTTCGGTGATCTCAACAGCCGCGGTATGACCAACGCCGCACTTCCATGCCACCTGCACGCATGAAGAATGTGCACTACGCTCCGGCTCGGGTGGAACGATCTCCGAAATGTCTTGGAAGAAATCGATTGAATCGAGTGTTCGACCAATCACAGGTCGATATATATATCGGCCACCCTCGTTGAAGTTGACCAAGTCATCACGTGCGCGGTGCCGGAGGGAGCCAGCAATTATGGGATGGCCACTGGCGACTCTGGTTGCGTTGCAAGTCGTCGATGGAACAAAGTCGAGTGGATTGGACTCATCGTACCAACAGATCACTTGGATACCTGCTGCTGCACACGCTCACAGCAACGCCGCTCTTATTAACGGCCCCGGAAAGAACTCGACTTGAATCGTGACCGATGAAAGGTGACCTTTATCTCAGATCCTGAAGTCCAGCCATGAAGAGCATCTCGTTGATGCCTCAACCAAATTGAGCCACGTACATGGCTCTTGAGCAGGCAACTTGTGTGAACGGCACAGGGAGATGAGGGGAAATGAATAGTTTGATCATTAGCACAAGACGAGGTTCTTCACAAAATGGTCCTACGATGGGTCGCTGCGGTTGGTAGTGGTGTTCACCTGCAGAGCGTGGGCTGTCGTTTGCACGTGCTGACCGTTCTGCAAGACGTCCACATTCAAGCTGACCACGAACGACAGCCCACTCGTGTTTGGGGCAGCAGACGAAGGCGTTGCGCTAGCTGTCGTCTGGAGCAAGTGCTGTACGTGGCGATCTTTCTTGTCGAGCTTCTCGAGCGCCTCTTTCAGTTGCGTCTCAAGAGCTGCAGACTTTACCTTCTCGGCCTCGTACAACGCTCGCCACTGCTTGCTCGACTTGCCTTCTTTCTTCTGCTGCACATCGGTGCCTGGCGCCTTGCGCTTCTTCAGCACAGGAACGTGTTGGGGCGCCGATGGCCACTGCAAGGTCGTCTTCGAGACATTCGACTCAGTTGGTTTGACGTCGCCGTTGGCTTCGTCCCGCGCCGCCTTCTCCGCCGCCGTCACGCGCGTGCGCAGCAGCGGCCGAGGCGCGCGCGCGGTGGGGCGCGCGTCCTGCTTCGCCTGCTGGGCTTCCCACTCGCTCTTGATTACCATCTCAACGGCTTCATCCTCCTCGTCCTCGTCTTCTTCTTCTTCTTCTTCCTCTTCTTCCTCCTCCTCGTCTTCCTCCTCCTGTTGGCCACGTGGCTCCTCTCGACCGACGCGCCGCAGCCCGTCGTCCCTCTGGGTCAACAGCTCGTGGCGCCGCAAATGCGCCGCCGCGCGCGCCGCCGGCTGGGCTTCTTGGAGCCGCTCGAGCGCCGCGACCTTTTGCTTGTAGCGCGCGAGCGGCACGGCGGCCTCGGCGCCCGGGAACGCGGCCAGGAACTCGGCGTGGAGCGCGCGCCAGACGTGCGGCGAGCGCGTCGGGTGGATGGCGCGCAGCAGCTGGTCGGCGATCCACTCGGACTGCGCGGAGCTGATGTTCGGGCGTCGGCCCATTATTGACACACACGCACGTTGGGGCGGAGATGGATTGACAGGGGTACACTTGGTGCTGAAAATGGAAGCCAGGGTTACACTCCCTGTACCGCTCAATCGGTACGTGGTGCCAGTGAGAACGGTACATGTATACCAGGTATACACCGGGCGGTCCGATTGGTGGGAGGGCGGGGGAGCGTCATCCTCGCGCCAACTGGTGGCGCGTCGCAGAGAAGACGTTGGGAGCGTTGGTGTCTTTGTCGGCGGTGGCAAGCAGTCAGCGAAGCGCGGATCTGCGGCGGCGTGCGTGGTGTCGCATGTTCGCGCGTCGAAGGGTGAGATCAGCCACGGCCGACGGGCATTCACCATTGTACAATTGAGTAAACGGTCGTCCCCTTGAGGCGCCGAGGGCGTTGTTGTGGGGGCACGTCCCAACGGACGAGTTGGTCAGCCGAGAGCTTCAAGTCAGTTGGGAGGGACGACCCATCCGCGCGAATCTGTTGGCGTTGGGGCGTCGCATCGGTTTCATGTCTTCGAAAGTTTTCCTCGTAAGTTTTCGCAGGAGAAAGCTTCGCCAAGGGTTTCACGACGCGACGTTGGCACCAACGCAAGTGCACTCTCTGTCTCTTGCGACTGACTCCCTCTGTTCGATCCGCGCCACGATCCGACGCCAACGCCAACATCAGCGCTCCCAACTTGAAAAGATCCGCTGCAGAAGGGCGTCGCCAGCTGGTCGGAGGCCCCCCGCCGACTGTCGGCCGATCTCAACACAGAGCTCACCCCTCCCGCGTGCACTCTCTGTTCCGGGGGAACACACTTCGTCCCCCCTCCCTTTCCTTTGCCACCAACCCACTTTATCTTCGCCCACCAACGGGAAGCTTTCCAGCTGTTGGAAACAGTTTCGAAGGAAGTGAATCAAACAACCCGCAACCCAGGTTCCTTGACTGGAATAAAGTATGAAGTCGACGAACAGGTGGTACCCATGTGTATAAAACACTCGATCGAAACCGATCCAGCGGCAGTTGAAGAAAAAGGGTGGAAAAAAACCGCTCGGGGTACTTTTTGGGACCACAGAATTCGTTTTGCTCTCGAAGTACTCAAGCCTCCCTCCCTCCCCAAGCATCATGGACCGCGACTCGCTCGTCTTCCTCGCCAAGCTCGCCGAACAGGCCGAACGGTAGGTCTCCGCAGTGCGCGCTCTCTCCACCAAGCTGCCCGATCGGATCTGCTCACGAGCTCGCTCTTCTTTGCTTTAGTTACGATGAAATGGTCGACCACATGAAGGCGGTCGCCAACAACCACAACGTCGAGCTCACGGTCGAGGAGCGCAACCTCCTCTCGGTGGCCTACAAGAACGTGATCGGCTCGCGCCGCGCGTCGTGGCGCGTGATCTCGTCGATCGAGAACAAGGGCGACAGCGAGCGTGCCGACCACATCAAGTCGTACCGTCAGAAGATCGAGGCCGAGCTCGTGGAGATCTGTAACGACATCCTCACGATCATCGAGAACAACCTCATCCCGAACTCGTCGTCGGAGGAGGGCAAGGTCTTCTACTACAAGATGAAGGGCGACTACCACCGCTACCTCGCCGAGTTCCAGACCGACGATGAGCGCAAGGAGTCGTCGGACAAGGCCCTTGAGGCGTACAAGCAGGCCTCGACCATCGCCATGGCCGAGCTCCCGCCGACGCACCCGATCCGCCTCGGCCTCGCGCTCAACTTCTCGGTGTTCTACTACGAGATCCTCAACTCGCCGGACCGTGCGTGCAACCTCGCCAAGCAGGCCTTCGACGATGCCATCGCCGAGCTCGACACGCTCTCGGAGGAGTCGTACAAGGACAGCACGTTGATCATGCAGCTGCTGCGTGACAACCTGACCCTCTGGACCTCGGACCAGGAGCCGGACAACGCCGACGCCAACCAGGGTGACATGAACGTTCAGGACGTTGAGTAAGCGTGTGACCGTCGCGTCCCTCCGTCGTCGTGCTAGCCCCGGCCCCGTCGTCGTTATTATAACAGTTGATAGATAATGGTCTGGCGATCGCGGCAGCTTTGGTCCTCGCCGGCGGTCGTGGCACCAGGATTTCATCTTCGCTTGCATCGTCTTTTCCTCGTTTGGCCGCCGCAGCCGCCTTCGTCTTCGCGTCTCCTTTCGTCGTCTCGTCTTCCCGCTCAAGTCAATCTGCTCTTCTCTTCCCCCCCTGTTTTTGTTGGGCTGCTGCTGCTAGGCGGCTGCATTGCAGGGAAGCGTGTGTATGAGAAGAAGGCTCGAGTGGTGGCAGCGAAGCGTGCGGAAGGAAGGAGCAGACGAAAGTGTGGCTGTGGTAGAATGGGAAGAGTGCGGTGGACGTCGTGTGGATGGCTAGTCCTCCCTCTCGGAGGTCGCAGGACGGCCGCGCCCCTCGTAGAATGTGCATACATAATACAGCGTCCCGCATGCTTCTCTCCCTCATTCGCTTCCCACGCTCATTAACCACGCGTGCATTCCCAGCGTCTCCAGCGTTGTTTCCCGCGCCTCCCGAAATCCTTCGAGAAGGTTGCCCGCAAACTTCCTTGATCTCGAGTGTGGGCCACATAACTGCCTTCGTTTATGTGGACCACGCTATCCATGATCCCAGGGGATTTGCGAGGAGGGATGGACGGGCGTCATCATGCCAGCGACTGGGGCGAGGGACCGTCATCCATGCAACCCACTGAGTGTACTAGTAGTCGACGACGACTCACTTAGGAGGTCTGATTGCCTCCCAACTACAGCTAGTAATCACGGCGATGAGCGCGGCACGCGGGGCCGACGCCAGTACTGAAGCAGCGGCCTCGCGACCACGAGAGATGAAGACGCTACGCAACTGGATGCGGTCGTCCTCGAGCGGCGTCTCGAGCTCCATTCGCACGCTGCTCGACGACATTTCCTCGGCCTCGGGCAGCGCCGCCATCGCCAACACGATCGTGAACCTCCTCGAGCCGCTCGAGTTCGAGATTCACACCATCACCAGTCGCGCCGGCGCCGAAGACCTGCGGTACGTGCTCGTCGTCCACCACCGCCGCGCCAAAGCAGTCTGGAAGCACCGCCGCTCGTTCGACGAGTACGACATTCTCCAGCGAGACGTGACGCGCGCGCTGCACCACGGCCACTTTTGCTCGGGCGGATGCCCCTGGCTCGAGAGCTTCCTCGGGGCCGCGTTCCCACAGACCTCGAGTCTGCTGCGGTCGTCGCTGTCGTCGACAATGATCGAGCGGAGGCGCAAGACGCTGCTCGAAGTCGTGCAAACGATCCAGCAGTTCCTCATCAACCGACTCAACCACTCGTGCTCGCACGTGCTGCAGCACGTTGCCCATGTCTTTCTCGAGTTCGTCTACGGCGACGTGATCGACAGCGCCCACGTGCTCGACCGATTCATTAACGCGGCAACCGAAGTCTCACCGACGAATGTGGCTGGCGGGCTCCAGTTCGATTCCTCCACGACCAAAGCGCGTCGAAGACGTACGAAATCCACGTCGGCCTTGGGGTCGGCGATGTCGACGCTGACAGCAAATGGCTCGTTGGAGGTGCCCGTGAGCCCAGTGCTTCGCCGCAGCTTCGTCGGAGTCGCCGAAGAGCCGGAGCTCTGCGCGATCTGCGAGCAGGCCATGCCCGTGAAGGACATCTACGTCGTGCGGCTGCGCTGCGGCCACCGCTTCCACGACGAGTGTGCCATGCCCAAGCTCAACGAGCAGCTCAAGTGCCCCACCTGCGACGTGAGCCTCGCGGAGGTTGCCTAGAGTTTTTCTCAAATTCGATATATGTACCCTTAACATATTATAGATGTTTATTCCGCCTCCAGTAATGCATGTTAGTACATTGCATCGGTTAGCAAGGGTTTATTGGACTTGCAGGCAACCAACGAAACGCTGGAAATGGCCGAGACGTCCGAAGCTAAGAGCCGCGTTCGCGTGCATATTGGCGGCCTCGCAGGCGACGTCTCTGCGCAAGAGCTGCGCGAGCGATTCGGCCGGATCGCGACGAGCTCGCAGTGCCGCTTGGCGGCTGTGGAGCTGCCCGAGAGCCGCCTGACGCCGTCGCAAAGCAAGGGCTTCGCGTACTTGACGATCGAAGGCCCCAACGCCGAAAAGGTGTTTGAGGACATCGCGAAGGCGTACAACCGAACGAAATGGAGAGGTGGTGTGCTGCGCGTGGCGCTGGCCAAGCCGGACTTCCAGGAGCGACTGCAGAGCGAGTGGGACGCGCGAGACGCTGAGCAGAGGAAGAGAGAGGAGGCGGTCGAGAGGGAGAGACAGCGAATGCAACCAGCAGACGTGATCGAGGAAGTGCATGTTGGCGTGGAGTTTGAAGGTAAACGGACCACGCAGTTCGACTATTCCGATTTAGAGTGGGAGAACCACCGCGAGGGCTCGCAAACGGACACTGAGTCAAGCGAGGAGGAGCAGCAGGTGGACGAAGAAATGGAGGAAAGCGAAGAAGAGGTCAGTCAGGACGATGAGGAGGAGGAAGAAGAAGATGGAGTGAACGCAGCGGCAGTTGTAACGGCGTCGTCCGAGTCCTCAGAGGACGAAGCAGAGCAGACCGATGCATCCTCCTCACCACCTTCACCTCCTGCATCAACTCAGTTACAATCTACTCTACCAGCCAAAGGCCCTCTTTCCGTTGAAGAAGCAAACGCACGCCGTCTAGCAGCGCTCCAAGAGAAGATAAAAAAGCAGCAGGACGCAGCTGCAGCGGCAAAGGGCTTCCTCGGCAAGATCGACGTTGTGGGTGGAGCGACCGGGAAGAAGATCACGTTTGATGATGACGGTGAGATAGAGGAGGTGGAAGATGGGCGTGACGTTGATGACCGCGGGGATGACAATGAACAACTCGTCACTAACAAGCGAGCAGTGGCGGACTGGATGGGCTCAGAAGATGAGGAAGAAGAGACTCGACCCGACAACTATGGCGAACTCGATGACGAGAAAATGTTGAGTCAGGCGCTTCGCAAGAAGTCGACTCTGAAGACTCTCGAGTTCGACGATGGAGAAGAGCTGGGTGACGAGGAAGATGCTGAGGACCAACAACGTTTCGCGCTTCGTCCCGAGTTCCTTGGCGAGTCGGGTAAGAAGTTGTTCGAGATGCAGAAACGATTTGGTGGTGACCAGCGCTTTCGGATGGATGCTCGATTCATCGAGGAGGAGGAAAACGAGTACTTCGGGCACGACGGAGAGGAGGATATTGAACCCATGGCTGACATCGATGAGGCCGGTTTCATTCAGTCATTTCAAGGCGAAGAAGATGATAATAAACTCGCCGTGTATGCCGAAGAGATGACACGAGAGCGCGACCAGGCACTCGACGTGATCGCCGAGCTGTTTCCTGATGTGGACGTGGAGAAGATCCGATACAAGCTCGAGGCCCTTAAGAACAAAGATCCAATCAAAGAGGCTTCGTGGATGGGCGAGCAGATGCGATACGATCCTCGTGTGTCCTCGACGCACAAATATGAGTTAACGGTCGATGACCGTTCACGGAAAGCCGCTAAAGATGAAGATGAGAAGATGGCCGAGGAAGAACGGCGAATCGCCGAGGAGAAACGGAAACGCGACGAGAAAGAAGTGCTCATCGGCGGCGATCGTTTCTACTCTGCGTCTTCTTCCCTCGGAAGTTTGTTCTCTCGTGTGCGCAAGAACTCTGAGGATGGTGAAGTTGGTGAAGCTGCACTGGATGGCGTGTTCGGGTTCTCGAAAGCTGCTGACACGAAAGCCGAGAGCGGTGACGGTGAAGCGGCTGTAGCTCCGTCGGCGTTCAAGCTCAGCTCGCTCTTCGACTTCTCTTTCGGTGGCGACAGCGAGAAGAACAAAGAACTGGCGATGGGTGAAGACCTCTTAGAAGCGGAAGATGACGACGAGTCCAAGCCATGGCACTTCACGCAATCGTTCAACGAGAACGGGGGCACGGTTGAGGACCAACCCACGGTGTTTGCAGACGACGACACCGACAAAGAAGACGACGACGTCGAGGGAGAAGAGGAGTCCGCGGACGATGATAAGCCCTCCAAGCAAAAGCGTGTACGCGTAAAGCGCAGCCTCGACGACTTCCTCGCGTTCGGGCGCTCGTTCTTCAACGGCCCGACGCTCGCGGCGCTGGCAAGCAAAGAGGCCAAGGACGCGTGGCAAAAGCAATGGGCCGAGCGGCGGAAGAAGCTGACGCTCGACTTCAAGCGCAAGCGCCGCGACGCGCTCAAGCAGAAGAAGAAGCAGCAGCAGGCGCTCCAGCGCCACACGGCCAAGCGGCTCAAGGCCGCGAAATAGAGCTCTTGTATCCATTCAGTTCTAGCGTCATTTTGGCTCTCCGTGGAGTGGTCCACACGTCCAGCAACGTGCAGGTGAAGCGACGTCACAATCCTTCCTTCGTCCACGACGCCGGGATGTTCGCGGCGCGCGTCGTGACCGAGACGCAGTCGGCGTGGATCGCCGACCAGATGCGCAAGTACCGCAACGTGCCGCGCACGCCCGAGGCCTGGAAAGTGCTCTTCGGGGCCTTCTCGCGGCGCTTCCCGCGCGGCGGCTTGCGCGGCGAGCCGATCACGCTCGCGCGGTACAAGAGCCACGCGAGGTACGTCGAGTGCAAGATGGGCGACGGCGACGAGCCGCGGCGAGCGAGCACGAGAAGCGAGGACGGCGTGACCACGAGAAGCAAGCGCCGCGTGGCCGAGATCGAGGACGACGAGTCGGTGGATGACGCGGCGACCCCACGGCCGAGAAGGAAGCTGCGCACGAACGCGGCTCTGCGAGAGAGCGAGCAGCACCGATTGCAGGCGCGTGCGCCGAGTGAGGCTGTCGTCAAGGAGGAAGTGGTCCGCCACGATCTCGAGTGCGCCAGGCTCCGCAAGGAGCTGGACGAGTGCAAGACGACGCTCAAGCGCGTGAAGCATAACGCCGCCGTGTGGAAGGCCAAGTACGAGGAACTGCTGGCCTCCAAGACTGCGAAGAAAGTGTCCAAGCAACAGGCAGCGCCTCAGTCGTTCGCTTTCACCATCAATGTCAACGTCGACGTGTCCAAGGAAGGAAAGCTCGTGCAGACAGAGAGCCACGCCGTAAATATTAATCACGATGAGAGCAAAAGAACAGAAGCTAAAGACAAGGAAGAGAAAGCATCAGCGACATAGTGAGCGACAAGACTAATGTGCGTTGAACCATTAGACAATACAGGGGCGATGTGGCCTTACTCGATGACCCACTTGGACCTCGTCCGCCATCCTGTCGACCGTTCTTCGGAGAACGGGAGGACGGCAGCGCAGGGCCATGTGACCGAGTACTCGACCACTCCAGCGGCCAGACATTATCGTTGGATCACTTCAAGCAGTCCTTAAGCGAGGGGCTCGTCTTGGTCGTCATCAGAGTCCGTTGAGGTCCACAGCGTGATGTTGTCACGAAGCAACTGCATGACGAGCGTGCTGTCGCGGTACGAGTCGTCGGTCAACGTGTCCAACTCCGCGATGGCGTCGTCGAACGCTTCCCTCGCCATCTTGCAGGCCGCAGCCGTGTCGTGCAAAATGTCGTAGTGGAAGACAGAGAAATTGAGCGCGAGTCCAAGACGGATGCAATGAGTGGGAGGCATTTCTGCCTGCGCCAGCTGCTGGGCCTGCTCGTAGTCACGTAGTGCGTCGCCAGCAAGGCGCTTCTGTGTGGCCGAGTCAGCAGCGTACTCAGCCATGTACCGTCCGTAGTCACCCTTCATCTTGTAGTAGAAGATCATGGATTCGGACGTTTCGGCCAGTGGTAGAAGTTTCTTGTCGATCATCGAGATCAGGCGCGAAGCAGTCGCCGTCAGCTCATTCTCAATGGTCGAGCGTAGGTTCTTGATGAGCTCGGGGGAGGCCTGCCGGTGCGTTCCATACTGCTTCTGAACAGCCGAGATCACGCGCCACGACGCACGACGCATGCCTGCAACGTTCTTGAACGCGATCGAGAGCAAGTTGCGCTCCTCGAGCGAGAGGTCCGTCGTCGCAGACTCCACGACCGCGGTCATGCGCTCAGCCATTTGCTCGTACCTGAATACTCAAACACGGTTAGAATACTTTGGCAACGAGGCAGATGGTTGCTAATTTCACGGCTTACCGCTCGGCTTGCTCGTCCAGCTTGGCGAGAAACACGAGTGCGTCACGATCCATCGCGGTGCAAGTCGACCAAAGTAGCTAGGGGGCAAATTGCCAACTGAGTCGTTGGGTCTTCTGCATGGCCGCGCTACCATCCACTCTGCTCAACGAGTCAGCTCCACCGTTACGCAAAGGAACTGGATCAAGTTGCCGTTCTACCGTCATTCCCATCACCCAATGTAGCCATCTACCAACATTCCAATTTGACTGGCGTGCGGCAATGACCACGTTCACAATGACGCGAGGAGCTCATTCAAGTTGAAGCAGACGCTCGAGCCAATGGATGCAACGCACGTCGCGCGACGAGAGTCTCCAGCGAAGTTGCACTTCGACCATAACTGCAGATGTGTGATGGGGGGGGGGGGGGGGGATTTTCGGGTGTTTTGGTCGTTTCGACGACGAATCAGTTCGTCCACGGTGGCGCGGCGATCAACTCGCTCAGACTCCACAGAGAGCCCAGTGAAATGGTTGGTGATAATCGCGTAATATACTTCCAGCGAGTGCAGCGAGCGCACAAAGTGCATTGTTGATGACTGAGAATGGATAGTCGAATCCCTACACTGTATTGCAGCAGAGGATGGTGCTTTGATGATATGAAAGGCTCTCGCCCGCAGGAGTGTTATTCGGTACAAGCATCCTAATCGTGAGGAGAGACCACCCGTCGACTCGTTTGAGGAGGGCAGTGTCGTCGATCCTCGCATAGGCGTTAACTACCTATAACCCTACAAAACCATGAGGCGAGCGTCCGAGATGAGCTCCCCTACTTGGTTTCCTCGCCCTCGGCGACATCGCAGGTCCAAAGCGTGATGTTGTCACGCAATAACTGCATCACAAGCGTGCTGTCCTTGTACGACTCCTCCGTGAGCGTGTCCAGCTCTGCAATTGCGTCGTCGAATGCCTGCTTGGCGAGGTTACAGGCGCGTTCCGGCGATCCGACCGTTTCGTAGTAGAAGACCGAGAAGTTGAGCGCGAGGCCAAGCCGGATCGGGTGCGTTGGCGTCATTTCTGCCATAGCAAGCGTTGACGCCTTGACGTATGCATCCATGCCCTTCTTCGCTGTCTCCTCGCGTTCCTCACCCACCTGCACCTCGGCCATGTAGCGGTAGTAGTCGCCCAGAGTCTTGAACAGGAAAATGCGGCCTTCTTCAGAAGTCGTGCGCGGGAGCAGCCGCTCGCTTACGATCTTTAGTACGTCCTCGCACGCTTCGATGATCTCCTTTTCGATCTCCTTGCGGTAGATTGCTATCTTCTTGACATCTGCCGGCTCCGCCGTGCGGTCTTCGATGGACGAGACCACGCGCCAGGACGCGCGTCGCATGCCGACGACATTTTTGGAGGCGACAGCGAGCAGGTTGCGCTCTTCGACAGTGAGTTCGTCCTCGACCGAGTTGGCGAGCGCCGTCGTGTGCGCGAGCATCTCGTCGTAGCGCTCGGCCTGCTCCGTGAGGCGTGCGAGGAAGACGAGTCCCGAGCGGTCCATCGTGGATGAGGAGCTCATGTTCGAATTCGAATGCGTTAGCGTTGGCGAAAATTGGATTGTGAGAGGTGCCAACGTTGGCGACTCCCGCCACGATCCAACAAGCACCAGCAATTTCATCCCCGCCAACTTCAAGTGGCGCCAACGAAATTCACCAACAATCCAATTTATGTCCATCATTCTTGTATCCGCGACGTCACCCCAATCACAAGTGGCCACGTCGCCTTGAAGAAAGGCAAGGTACAATGATCCTAAAATCCGGTACGTGGATCCTTAGTACCAGTTTAGTGGTACGAAGGGTACAGTACATCCGTTCGGTTTTGTGATCCCAAGATGGAAGCCCCGGCTCAAGAAGGACTGGGACGAGATGTCGCGCATGGACTTGAAGCATGCCATCTCGCTTGCCACGTGAGCCGGGTCTTCTCGTCCAGCTGGTGCCGCGCGAAGGAGAGGCCGGACAACTTGCTTGAGCTCTTCGTTGGCTCCGAGTAGTCGTCTGTCGTTGATCCCATGCGATTCCCACTCGAGAAATCCGCGGTCGCTGCCCCATTCCTGCACGCCGCATTCCCGTCATGCCCACGACAAGGAAGATCGAAGCACTGGTCTCGGTGCTGTTCGCCCCGATGAGCCCAACTGGCTCCGACGTCTCCCTCACGTCTTCTCAAGATCCACCAGCCGCCGAGACTGCTCAGTCGCCTCCTCGCAGACCAAGTATCGCAGCCTCGGCCTACTGCATGGCCTTCTGGTGACGTGAGACCACAAACCTCGTTCTCGGTGCTACGATCGGGCGGGTTCCGTCGCCAGAGAAGGACCGCTTTCATCTCGCAGATTAGAGGGATGGAGAGAGAAATCGATAGAGAGGATGAGCAGCCAGATCGCCTGGAAGATATGCGAAGACCACGTGACGCTTGCGGATGGCAGTCACCTGTCGCTGACGAGACTCATCGGGACGGAGACCGTGTCTCCATGAATGACGCAGTGCATTACCCAGTGACAGCCAGAGATTTTCTCAGAACCCGCCTCTCCGACTTGCTGTACGAAAATTCCACGCCGTCAATAAAATGCTAGTCCGCCACACAACGCGTTGACCATCGCGCGACAGGAATCCAGGTGTCGCGGTGGCGCAGATTGGTCCCGGCCCAGCAAGCGACGCATGAGAGCCCATTCTGACCAATCCACTAGCTCCAAAGGCCGTTTTCAGCCAATCCGAGATCGTTTTGAACCGGCTCGTGCGCGATTCAGCAGCTTCCGGCCTTTCCCGGCCTCGACACTGCACCCATCACGGCTTGGGGGACGACGTCGGCGGCTGAGTCCAGCTCTCACTATCCATTTTCTCCTCTCGAGCAAGCTCCTCCTCCTCCCACCCTCGCCCTCTAATCGATCGACCAAACCACCGACATGTCGATGCGCACGACCTTCCGACTCACGGCGGCCATCTCGGCCTTGTTCGCGCCGGCAGAGACGACGAGCGACGTCCCACAGGAAGAAGTCGAAGCTCCGAGCGCGGAGCCGGTCAAGAGCTCAACGTCCTCGTCTGAGCAAACTCCTCACTCGCCGACGTGGGCCGCGCCCGAGCCACCGGTGAGCCCGAGCCTGGAAGCCAGCAGCCACTGCATGTCGTACTGGTGAAGCGAAGATGCGTCAATGATTTAATGAGGTGCCTTGGCGTACCGTGTACAGTACAAAATGTCAACGTAATTGATGTGCTTCGAATTTTGTTTCGCTTCCCGTCATAGTCTGTCTTTTACCGCTCTGCACACAAGAATGTGGGGGTGACTCTTGCTTCGACCAACAGATGGGGAACTTCACAGCCACCACATTCGCACCGGTAGGATTCCGCAGAGGTGGCACAGGCCTCCTATGAGCTCTTGAGCTAGTTAGGCGTGCCTCTTGAAATTGCTTCGAAGGGATTTCCTGGCGTGCGTGGATCTACAACCAAGTCTCACTCGTGGTTCCCACACGAGCGTCGCCATGTGTCAGTCATTCTTACGGTCATTCGGACCCCGTTGACGTTGGAGTGCCCTTTGCATCGTCGATCCGAAGAGGCACCAGCTAGACACATGGTGCACGGACAGATCTCCAGGACTGCGCGCGAATGGATCCTACAACCGTCCAGCCAGACAAGATGTTGATCCTGCTGTTCATAGTGTAGTGGAGGAACAGAAGGCCGAGCAAAAGATGCCTGCGATATTGACACGATCGGGCTTGGGATGTCACTCAGACGTTAACGGCCTCATCAGTCGTACCTCTAGAGCCACCACATCACCAGTCGTGCTGGTCGTTCGGGTTTTTAAGCGAGCAAGTCCGTCAAGAGCTCATTCCAAAATCTTCCGAGCACGACTCACTCCAGCTCCAACAAGCTCCTACCAGCCCTCACCAATCCCAAGACCTAGCCAGTTATCACTTCCATGCACACCATCAAGTCTATCGCGTTCGCCATTGGTGCAGTGCTCGCTCTCTCGTCGCCAGCGATGGTAGATGCATCTGCGGATGGCCCACGCCGCCACCTGCGGATGCAGCATGGCGGTGTCATCGATGGCGATGAAGTGGCAGGCGAGGCTGGGGTCCCTGGGTACGTGAAGGCACCGGTCTCGGCTCCAGCTCCAGCCCCGGCGCTAGTCTCCGCTGCAGCTCCAATTCCAGCGTCGGCTCCAGCTCCTGGTTCGGGTCCAGCCCCGGCTCCTCAAGCCCAAAATGCTCCAAGCTCCGCCACCACCACTGTCAACGTGGCCCCTGGGACATCCACGACCAACATTAACTACACGCCGCCGACGGTCAACACGAACGTGAACATCACGCCAGGTACGTCGGCGACTACGGTGAACGGAGTGAATGGGCCGATGCCGGCGTCGGCTCCGGCTCCAGCTCGGGCTCCTGTTCCGGCTCCTGCTCCTGCCAAGCCCAGTACTAGCGGTCTCGGGTTCGACAGTCTCAACCCGTTGACGATGGTGGCGACGCTGGCTCACCAAGCGCATGGGATGCTCCTTGGCCACACGGGCACGCTTCCGAGCTCGTACATGCAGGGCCAGGGTAAATCAGGCGGCCACGGCCACTAGATTGGAGCTGCTCTGTAGGAGTACGCATCATTCGGCTCCCGACGCCGTCTACTTTTCGTTTCAAATGCAAATCCATTCTTGTGTCAGTGCCATTAACATATGTTGCATGTTGTGTCTACTTGCGATCTATTCCTGAATTTCGTAGTGGATGTAGCTGGATCGACACGGAGTGGAGAGTTTAGACTACTACGCCAACAAAAGCTGCTTTTCTCACGTCTGCAATAGATCTTCACACTCAAGCCCTTCCAAGCCAGTTTTTGAGCTCATCAGACTTCATTTACATCATCATCACCTTCACTCGTCTGCGTCAACGGCGGACAAAAACGGACGTGGAGTGGCGAGAAGCGCTAACAAGAGTGGACTGCTGTGTGAATTGTGAGGCCATGGCGATCAAGCAATGGATATTCATTTGGAGATCGCATCTTCATCATTACGTCGGACACGAATCTGACGGCAAGGAAGAGTTGTGCCTTCTAGACGACTAGGCACGGGAGTGGGAAGAGCACATGCCTCCGTCTTACTCAATATTGTATGCTTCAGGCACCCAACTCGTGCCCATCGTGCTCTCGTCGCTGCACTAATACCAGTGCTCCGATCAGAACTACAAATCATCGTTTTTGTCGAATTTATTACACACACAGGATACTTTTCTTCACTTCCGAGCCATTACGTGGGTTTTCCGATGATCCCAACAGCTACAGAGCCAAACCGACGATGTACATACATCATCGATATATGGAGATCCACACTCTTACAGAGCAGGTCCGATCTAGTGGCCATGGTATGGAAGCATCCCGTGAAGATGCTGAGCCAGCGACAGAACCATCGTCAACGGGTTGAGACTGTCGAACCCGAGACCGCTAGTACTGGGCTTGGCAGGAGCAGGAGCCGGAACAGGAGCCCGAGCTGGAGCCGGAGCCGACGCCGGCATCGGCCCATTCACTCCGTTCACCGTAGTCGCCGACGTACCTGGCGTGATGTTCACGTTCGTGTTGACCGTCGGCGGCGTGTAGTTAATGTTGGTCGTGGATGTCCCAGGGGCCACGTTGACAGTGGTGGTGGCGGAGCTTGGAGCATTTTGGGCTTGAGGAGCCGGGGCTGGACCCGAACCAGGAGCTGGAGCCGACGCTGGAATTGGAGCTGCAGCGGAGACTAGCGCCGGGGCTGGAGCTGGAGCCGAGACCGGTGCCTTCACGTACCCAGGGACCCCAGCCTCGCCTGCCACTTCATCGCCATCGATGACACCGCCATGCTGCATCCGCAGGTGGCGGCGTGGGCCATCCGCAGATGCATCTACCATCGCTGGCGACGAGAGAGCGAGCACTGCACCAATGGCGAACGCGATAGACTTGATGGCGTGCATGGAAGTGATAACTGGCTAGGTCTTGGGGTTGGTGAGGGCTGGTAGGAGCTTGTTGGAGCTGGAGTGAGTCGTGCTCGGAAGATTTTGGAATGAGCCCTTGACGGACTTGCTCGCTTAATAAGCTGAACGATGTGGTGGCCCTACAAGTACGGCTGTTGAGGCTGTTGACGTCTGAGTGACATCTCGAGCCCGATCGCGATGGTATAACATGCGATTCTTGCTCGGTTGCACTCGATAGACTCCACCTTCAACGCAAAGAAAGGTCGGTGCTTGGTCTTCTTCTTCCCCACTACACTTCTAGCTGCAGGACCAATATCTTGTATGGCTGAACGGCTGTACGATCCATTCGCGTGTCGTCCTGGAGATCGGTCCTTGCACCGTGAGTCTAGTGATTGCCTCTTCAGATCGGAGATGGAAAGGCCGAGGACACTGCTAGACAAACTTTTTCACATCGTGGAGATCGCACGCTCTTGATTGAAGCTGGGGATAAGACTCCACATCTACATCCCCAGCTTCAATTTCGTGGGAATTTTCATCGTGTCCAGCAGATCATTTTGATCTGCAGAGTCGGTCGTGGGCAGAAGTTTGTAATTCACAGTGCCAACTTTGACTCAGAGAGTACGAGTTCGACAAGTCCTTCTCCCGGAACCTCGATCCTCGATAGGAACAAGAATGAATGCATTCCAGCTTTGTACTATTCAATAATAGACACAACGCAAACTGATTTATTGTACGATGACTTCGACCTCGCAATATACTACGCAACCAACCCATACTACACTTCACAAAACAACAGCAACCATTCAACCATGACGAGCCCCGGTATTGATCTAGTGACCATGGCCACCGCCCGATTTTCCCTCCATGTACGGGCTCGGCACGGTGCCCGTGTGGCCTAAGATCTTGCCGTGAGCGACGTGCGCCATGGTGGCGACTCCGGTGAGAGGATTGCCACCACCGCCACCTCCGAGCAAGCTGCTGAAGCCGAGTCCAGGTGACGCCGGTCGAGGACTCACCGACGTGGATGAGGAGCCAGGCGTGACCTTGACGTTGGACGTGGCAGACCCTGGGACGACGTTGACGTTGTTGGAGACAGTACCCGGCGTGATGTTGACGTTGTTGGTGGACGATCCAGGCGTGACGTTGATGTTGCTAGTGGACGATCCAGGAGTGACGTTGATATTGTTGGTGGAGGAGCCGGGCACGACGTTGACATTGTTGGAGACAGTACCTGGAGTGATGTTGATGTTCTGGTTGAAGGACCCAGGTGTGACGTTGATGTTGTTGGTGGAGGAACCCGGGGTGATGTTGACGTTGTTGGTAGAGGTACCTGGTGTGGTGTTGACGGTGGTGGTGGAAGTGCCGGGAGTGATGTTGACGTCGGTTTTGGCTGTACCTGGTGTGATGTTGACATTGGTTTTGGCTGTACTGGGCGTGGTGTTGACGTTTGTGGTGGAGGTGCCTGGTGTGGTGTTGACGTTTGTGGTGGACGTGCCTGGTGTTGTGTTGACGGTGGTGGTGGACGTGCCTGGGTTGCCACTGGTCAGCGGCGGCGCTGGTGGCGCTGGGCCCGGAGCCGGAGCCGGAGCCGGAGCTGGGGCCGGTGCCGGTGCCGGTGCCGGTGCCGGTGCCGGTGCCGGTGCCGGTGCCGGTTCCTGGGGCGATGGAGGAGCGGGCGCTGGAGCCGATGCTGAGACTGGTGTCGGTGCGGAGGCAGACGTCGGCGCTGCCCCTGTCGGACTTCCCTTTTGGTATCCAGGCCCAGCGTCGCGGAGATAGCGAGGCGGTGCTGCGATGAGAGAAGCGCTGGTTGTGTCTCCATTGACTGAGTCCATCGCGAGGATGGCCAGTGCGGCGGCGAGAAGGGCGATCGACTTGAACATACGCATGGCGCTGAGCGTGAGGAAGTGGGCTCGTGGAAGGCGATTGGGGAGTGAGGGGTGAGGAGTGAGCAGTGCGAGCAGGAAGGAAGGCGAAAGGCAGGCTACTTCGTTGCTGATCTATATCATACCTCTGCTATGAACGGCCCTTGTATTAACTGCGATCAAGAGGCCGGGGGCGTCCAGTTGTCGCTGCAGCCGACTCGGTCGTGTGGCTGACAGTAGCGATCTTGACCAGGAGGCCATGAGAATGACGACATGCTGTGTTCGTCTTCTCTCCGCTCAATGCAAAGTCGCGTCTCCGCAGATGTCGACGAGAAGCCACTCGAGCCGTCCATAGTGTCCATGTGTTTCTGTCGTCGACTGTCTATGGACCTGTGTTTGCACTTCGGAGATCCGATGGGTACAGAATCCCGAACACCGCCTGTACGTGGGATTGTGTACCCGGAAGTGGCTTGACAGGGAAAGAGGGCGAGAGAGAGGGAGTTCGGAGCGGAGATGTTCCAAGTGAGGTCGTATATTGCGGACCAAATCAAATATGGAGGATAACCAGCCATCTCCATTCGCACGGACTGTGGTAGACGAAGTAACAGAAACATCAAGATCATGAAGCCACACGGGTAGCCGATGGGAAAATATTCTAGCAACAGGAGACCAACGTTGCAAGGTACATCAGAGGCAACAAGAAGTACATTTCACGACCGCACAAGCAACAACATAAACAACAAAACAGTAGAAAACTCTACACCGGACACAGAGATAAGGAGACAACCGCTCAGCTTACGCCTGGAAGATGCCGTCAGGCGTGTGCTGGACGCCAGAGACGGCGGCGTTCGAGTTATGAACGTTGTCGCTGGCCATGGCAAGCGGGGCAAGCAGATCTGGGAAGGCGGCGTAGAGTGGTCCGAGGATGCCGCCAGGGTTCTTGACGCCGGTGTTGGGGTTGATTTCGCCGCCTCCGGGAGAGATGACGCCACCCGCCTGTTGAGCACGCAGGTTACGAGACGGCGGTGCGCGGACGGGGAGGTCGGCGTTGATGGCCTGGTAGTCGTCGACGTGGGGGACTGGGATGTCGTGTGCGAACGACGTAGATGCGCATGCGGCGACGATGGCGAACGTGAGAATCTGGCGGATGTGGAACATGTCGGTGGTGGCTTGTGGAGGAGGGCTTTGGCTGAGGCCGGTGGATTTGAGAATGACTTGAATGGTCGCGTGGAGTGATTCCTCGATTCCTTCGATTCCTGGAGCATCCTGCTGCGTCACTCCTGCAGTGCAATTGCAATGCGGCTACTGGGTCCATGGATTGTGATACCATGTGGTGCAGACCGTTGGTAAGTGAGACGCCCCTCTGGTCGCTGTCTCGAGGCCACTGTCTCGTCAATACGTTGAAGCCAGCTGGCGATGGGACAACTGAAATCTCAAGTTCTTAGTGCGACGGGGCAAACGATCTGAGGACTCCGCCGAAGAGGCCAGTCAGAGAAGACATGGCTGTCGAGTGAGAAGTCTTTACAGACACTTACCAAAAAAGGTGTTAGGAGCATTCGCGTTCGTATCTCTCGTTCGCGTAGTTTTATTCTGGTTGAGAGTCTTTTTTTTTTCGGGCAACAATGGACTCTGCAGCAAGGTAGAACAGTCGATTGTCTACAGACGCCGTGGCATCTCGTGGAGATGAGGACGAATGGTATCAACAAGAAAGGAAGAAATAAGTGGTGACGACCCGGTCCGAAAAGTCGTGGGCGGGGCTTCTTTGGGTCACCAAGGAGCCCTTAGAAACTAGCTGATGCAAGTGAAGTCTGTTGAACTCACCTTGGTGAATCGGAACACCTTGTGGGGTTTGCATCAAATACCTGTTACAATTCACATGTTCACATGAACATGGGTTATCTAGGGTGATGCTTGAAGACGATCATGAAAATGAAGTCTGTTCTGAACGACAATTGCTGTATTTGCAGGGGGGGGGGGGGGGTACTGCGAGACATGACGGAGAAGTCTAGGGCGATGTTAGGCACCGGATCTGGAGAGGGACTCTGCGTGGATACATCAGACTAAGGCATCGAATGCATCGAATGCCAATTCCACGTGTAAACGCAGAAACTATGTTAGTGACGTTAGCCGGAGTGAAAAACTGGCCAAAAAATATCTCGCATCGATAGGAAGGAGCGTCAAGATTTGATTATAACTTGTATGCTGCAACGAAAGACAACCAGGACTACATTACGATTGCGCAAGCAACAACATAAACAACAAAACAGTAGAAAACTCTACTAGTACGCCGGACATAGAGACAAGGAGACAACCGCTCAGCTTACGCCTGGAAGATACCGTCAGGCGTGTGCTGGACGCCAGAGACGGCGGCGTTCGAGTTATGAACGTTGTCGCTGGCCATGGCGAGCGGTCGGAGAAGGTCTGGGAAGGCGGCGTAGAGTGGTCCGAGGATGCCGCCAGGGTTCTTGACGCCGGTGTTGGGGTTGACGTCCCCGCCTCCCGGGGGAATGACGTTCCCCGGTTGGCCTTGGGCAGCTTGACCACTGTGATCTTCCCCGTTGTGCTCGGCGCGAAGGTTGCGAGTCGGTGGCGCGCGCACAGGGAGTTCGACACCGAGACCCATTGGTTGGTTGCCGAAAGCATTCTCATCGTCAATATGAGGCACTGGAATGTTGTGTGCAAACGAGCACGATGCACTGGCGGCGACGAGCGCGATCGCGAGACACTGACGAAGATGGAGCATGCTTGTGAGTGGATCTATCGGCTTTTGGTGAAGGCGGTGATTTTCGGAATGAAATGGTGGGTCAGTAGGGCTTCTTACTTAATGACAAGAGCGTCTTCATCAGTGTGTCCACAGATACACCAAATTTCTACACAAGAGAAGCGCGGAAATTAAAGAGTGTCATGTGGTACAGCCGTTTTTGTCTGCGAGATCTCCCTCCAGCCGCTGGTAGGTAGTCAATGGCCTCGTCAATACGTCGAGATCAGCAGATGGAGCGCTTACTGGGGCCTCTATGCGTAGTCCACAGAGAACATCTCAAGAGAAACATAGTGACGGAAAAGACTGTACAAGACCAACAAAGAAGGTCGGTTCGTTTGATTGCTCGAGATCGTTGTGGATTTTGTGGAATCAATTGCAGGCTTTGTTTTCGTATACGACTGCACTTGCACGCAGTGTGGTAGTTCTTGTTCTCGTCTGACGACAGCCTACAGTCCTCTCCTTGAAGGAGAGGATAGTACACAGATCAAATGAACTTCTCCCTCAAGGACCCCGTGAGGGAAAAGTTCATTTGATCTGTGGGCTGCTCTTTGATATAGGTGGAAGGATGTTTTAACTGGAGGAAATCTGTTGTGCTCAAGAAATCGCTCCTTCGTACTCGGAGCGCAACTCGCCCGTTTCGTGATTATGCATTTTTTGCTTGCTGTTTGCTCTGACCACGCATACGAAATAACCTCAGCTCGACAAACCTGGATATCATGACAAAGGTAACTCTACGCTGCAGCTCGTATTTTGGTGACAACGAAAGGAAGAGCTTACGGTGTTACGTCGTGAGATTCTCCGAGGTTTGGGGGGGGGAACACAGGTTGAGTGTGTGTGTGTGGAGAGATCCTCACTATTCTTTACTGTTATGTGCACATGGACATGCAATCTCGTGGTTTATGAAGGTGCCCGCGCAGACCTCAAACCCGAATGCCACAGCATACTGCACCGTTTGATTCGTCGAAATTAGAACGAGCCCCGGGTCCACTATTTGACCCATCACCATCTGGCCAAAGACGTAATGACGAGGTCTTGGACTTGCGGGCAGCTACTGGCAACTCGCAAAGTTCACCAAGATGTCAGATCCACACGGACACACAATCTACGACTTGTGGGCCCTCAGGTAGAGTTTCCAAAGGACAGAGACCGTCGAAGTTGGTCATTCTCAAATCCACCGGCCTCAGCCAAAGCCCTCCTCCACAAGCCACCACCGACATGTTCCACATCCGCCAGATTCTCACGTTCGCCATCGTCGCCGCATGCGCATCTACGTCGTTCGCACACGACATCCCAGTCCCCCACGTCGACGACTACCAGGCCATCAACGCCGACCTCCCCGTCCGCGCACCGCCGTCTCGTAACCTGCGTGCTCAACAGGCGGGTGGCGTCATCTCTCCCGGAGGCGGCGAAATCAACCCCAACACCGGCGTCAAGAACCCTGGCGGCATCCTCGGACCACTCTACGCCGCCTTCCCAGATCTGCTTGCCCCGCTTGCCATGGCCAGCGACAACGTTCATAACTCGAACGCCGCCGTCTCTGGCGTCCAGCACACGCCTGACGGCATCTTCCAGGCGTAAGCTGAGCGGTTGTCTCCTTATCTCTGTGTCCGGTGTAGAGTTTTCTACTGTTTTGTTGTTTATGTTGTTGCTTGTGCGGTCGTGAAATGTACTTCTTGTTGCCTCTGATGTACCTTGCAACGTTGGTCTCCTGTTGCTAGAATATTTTCCCATCGGCTACCCGTGTGGCTTCATGATCTTGATGTTTCTGTTACTTCGTCTACCACAGTCCGTGCGAATGGAGATGGCTGGTTATCCTCCATATTTGATTTGGTCCGCAATATACGACCTCACTTGGAACATCTCCGCTCCGAACTCCCTCTCTCTCGCCCTCTTTCCCTGTCAAGCCACTTCCGGGTACACAATCCCACGTACAGGCGGTGTTCGGGATTCTGTACCCATCGGATCTCCGAAGTGCAAACACAGGTCCATAGACAGTCGACGACAGAAACACATGGACACTATGGACGGCTCGAGTGGCTTCTCGTCGACATCTGCGGAGACGCGACTTTGCATTGAGCGGAGAGAAGACGAACACAGCATGTCGTCATTCTCATGGCCTCCTGGTCAAGATCGCTACTGTCAGCCACACGACCGAGTCGGCTGCAGCGACAACTGGACGCCCCCGGCCTCTTGATCGCAGTTAATACAAGGGCCGTTCATAGCAGAGGTATGATATAGATCAGCAACGAAGTAGCCTGCCTTTCGCCTTCCTTCCTGCTCGCACTGCTCACTCCTCACCCCTCACTCCCCAATCGCCTTCCACGAGCCCACTTCCTCACGCTCAGCGCCATGCGTATGTTCAAGTCGATCGCCCTTCTCGCCGCCGCACTGGCCATCCTCGCGATGGACTCAGTCAATGGAGACACAACCAGCGCTTCTCTCATCGCAGCACCGCCTCGCTATCTCCGCGACGCTGGGCCTGGATACCAAAAGGGAAGTCCGACAGGGGCAGCGCCGACGTCTGCCTCCGCACCGACACCAGTCTCAGCATCGGCTCCAGCGCCCGCTCCTCCATCGCCCCAGGAACCGGCACCGGCACCGGCACCGGCACCGGCACCGGCACCGGCACCGGCACCGGCCCCAGCTCCGGCTCCGGCTCCGGCTCCGGGCCCAGCGCCACCAGCGCCGCCGCTGACCAGTGGCAACCCAGGCACGTCCACCACCACCGTCAACACAACACCAGGCACGTCCACCACAAACGTCAACACCACACCAGGCACCTCCACCACAAACGTCAACACCACGCCCAGTACAGCCAAAACCAATGTCAACATCACACCAGGTACAGCCAAAACCGACGTCAACATCACTCCCGGCACTTCCACCACCACCGTCAACACCACACCAGGTACCTCTACCAACAACGTCAACATCACCCCGGGTTCCTCCACCAACAACATCAACGTCACACCTGGGTCCTTCAACCAGAACATCAACATCACTCCAGGTACTGTCTCCAACAATGTCAACGTCGTGCCCGGCTCCTCCACCAACAATATCAACGTCACTCCTGGATCGTCCACTAGCAACATCAACGTCACGCCTGGATCGTCCACCAACAACGTCAACATCACGCCGGGTACTGTCTCCAACAACGTCAACGTCGTCCCAGGGTCTGCCACGTCCAACGTCAAGGTCACGCCTGGCTCCTCATCCACGTCGGTGAGTCCTCGACCGGCGTCACCTGGACTCGGCTTCAGCAGCTTGCTCGGAGGTGGCGGTGGTGGCAATCCTCTCACCGGAGTCGCCACCATGGCGCACGTCGCTCACGGCAAGATCTTAGGCCACACGGGCACCGTGCCGAGCCCGTACATGGAGGGAAAATCGGGCGGTGGCCATGGTCACTAGATCAATACCGGGGCTCGTCATGGTTGAATGGTTGCTGTTGTTTTGTGAAGTGTAGTATGGGTTGGTTGCGTAGTACATTGCGAGTTCGAAGTCATCGTACAGTAAATCTGTTTGCGTTGTGTCTATTATTGAATAGTACATAGCTGGAATGCATTCATTCTTGTTCCTATCGAGGATCGAGGTTCCGGGAGAAGGACTTTCGGTTCATGTATGGCAATGTTTGAATTGTCGAGTTTGAAATGCAGTATGAAACTGGAGTGTGTGTGAACAGTTTTGTTCGCCATCATATTGGAGGGCCTTAACTCCACGGATGCTACAACGGTATATTTGTACTTGCACAAGGCGCCTGGATTCCTGCTGTCTATCTTCGTTAGAATCACTATGAGTTAGCCGTAAGCTATGCCACGAGCTAGTTATCCTCGGATAGCCATTGTGAGCCATTGAAGGATTGGCTTAGCTTCGACCTCCTCGTCGTAACCGGATCGTGCCTTTAAGACATCCCCCATCTCATGTCGTCTTCTGGCGCTCTTGCTCGGTTTGTTCGCGTTCCAATGCTCGCGCACTTTTCCTAGCTCGATGTAACAGAGCCTGCCGCATCAGTGTAAAGTACTCTCGGCCGTCTTTGTCAGGCGGAAGTGTCTGCGAAAACAATTGCATGCCGAGCTGCATCTCTAGAAGGCGATTCTTCTCTTCCGCGACATCATTTGATCGCTTTTGTTCTTTTAACAATTCCAGCCGCAATTCATCGGATTGCTGACGAACTCCGATTACATCAACTGGGCCCGTTGGAGCATGTTCACCGCTAGAAAGAGCTTCAGCTGTTGTCTGTTCTTGAGGTTCAGAGACTTGTGCATCTTCCATCGTCGCGTGTTGACCATCGTGCGCTGTTTGCTGGGATTCGGTGGGTTGATCGGCGCTGCATGTGGATACTTCACCGATAGTACTTGCCGTCACAAGGGGATGCTTACGAGGTCGACCGCGTCCACGCTTCTTGACCGGCACTGCTGCATTCGTGACAGTTCCCTGAGGTGTCTGAAGGGGTGTCTCCTGACTCGAGTCTTCATGTAGGGATCCTTTAGGTCGGCGTTTCTTGCTGCGTCCAGCTGTTGGTCTCTCGACTTGGAACTCGGGCCGCGCCTTCAAAAATGTATAGCAGTGCTTGAATCGGAAGTCGTCTTCCGAGACAGCACCTTCGTGGAACTCGCGGCACGCGCGCTTGATCTCTCGCCACCGGAAGAAACTGTTCTGCCACGGGGTGCCCTTCAACCCCCGGGCCACAGACTCCCACACAGACTTGCGAGTCTCGTACAAAGCAACATCGCTGGCGCTCTTGCCAGTCATCACGCGTATCCACGAACGACACAGCGCCTCGTCGCCGTCTTTGGTCCAAGCACTGGTGACAGCATTCTCCTCATCGTTTATCGACGCCGTCGCCGGTCGTACGTCCCAGATGTCCCAGCAGCGATGATGAGGGAACTGCCCGCCTGTCAATACGTAGAACAATCCGACCGCTTGCTCGAACGCGCGGCGCCGTGTTGTCGCGTATGCGTCGCGTGCAGCATCGACGCAGAGATCGAATTTCTGTAGATCCGGGCGAAGGACGCGCGTCCAGCGCGAGCGACACGCCTCTGGCGACCGCCGCGGGACACGCAGCGCGACGGCGTTCCAGCGTGCGTCGCCGTGAGCCATGGAGAGAGTCGACTCGACCCACGCTTTGGTGAGAGCGACGTCCTCGTCCTCTTCCCACTGTTCTGACAGAAATAAAATGATACAGGTGAACTTGTGGTTTCTTGTATACAAAGTGAGCTTTCTATGAAAGGTATATCGATAAAGAGAGGCAAGAAGCGAAGAACACCAATTGTATTTTTTGTTTGAAAATCAGAATAAATCAATGCGTCTCGTCACAGGCTCAACAACTCACAGCACTCTGTTCGATCTTCCACACCATCACTTCTCGACCTGGCTTCCCGACCACACGTTGAGATCACGCGAATAGTCGGCGCTTGTAGTGGGTCACGCACAGATTGTCGGTGCGCTCGAAGGCGGGACGCGAACAGCCCTCCATTCTACACCGCTTGCCTCCTCCGTGGGCCCAGCACAATCCGCGTGACACTGCGATGGTGGTGCAGCCATCGTGCTTGCACGTTGTACCACCGCCATGGCTCCAGCACAGGCCCTTGGACTTGGCACGATTGAGACAGTCGGGGACGTTGCACTTGAAGCTGCCGCCGTGGCGCCAACATTTGCGCAGGTGCTTGGCACGACTCTGGCAGCCTTCGACAATGCAGAGTTTGCTACTCTTCCTTGGGAACGAAGTTGCCCAGGTTGTGTGCGACGAAGGTTTCGGCGCTCGTTTGGCTGTTGGAGAGATCGACGGAGCAACCACTTTCCGCTGCTCTGGGCTAAGGATATAGTCCAGCGAGAGCTTATTTTCATCAGAATGAGGAAGAGAGTGTTGCTTATAGACGTCGCGGTCGTAAAATGGCACCCCAGTCTTCGTGTGGAGAATGAGAGGGTTCTCTCGCGCCTGTGAGGAGAGGAGAAAGGCCTTGAACGGGGGGATGATCATGTCGACAATCACTGTTGTTAGTTTGGTGAATTGAAGAATGGACCAAAGAGCGGCTGAGGCCAAAACGAATAGGATGTGAGTGCCACAGCACAGAAACCACATGAAAGGCGCCACGCTACCAATTGCGCAGTCACTTCGAAGCGAAATTAGAGCAGAGCGTCAGGGCATGATGGCCACGGTGAAGTCTGTAGAACAGATACTGGATTGGTTCGAACCAAGCCAATGACGTGTTTGGTACAAAGTATTAGATCCTTCCTTGTACGCGACACCCACAGTGTGATGAGCACGATCCCATCGAGTTGAACATTGAGGGGAGGGCAAAGGCGAACCGTATTCCGTCGGCGAGAAGACAGGCATACCTTGGTTTCATCGTCCATCACAACTGGATTTGCCCTCGTCACAGATGTGGTTGATCAAGGGGATCCCTCTTTGAAGGAGCGGAAAGTTCGCGTGTAACGTGGCTCTTCAACCACAATCGGCTTTGGCACCTCAAAAAGACCGAGTCGAAAGGATCCGTTCAGGCAGGAGAGATCCGGTGCGGAAACAGAACGGCGCCGGCTCTTTCGTGGTGACAGCTCTATAAACCCAAACACGCGCGGGAGTCATGGGATGCGGCGATTTGCGTCGTCGGTTCCATTCGAAGCTCCTCTCTCGCTTGGGCATCTGCTACGTTGAGGTCACTGAGGGCAAACTGGTTCCGGATCTCTCTGCCTTCCGCCGCCTGCGGTGAGGCATGACTAGTGCAGTGTAGTGAGCGCTGGGTGGGCGCTCGCGTGCGACGAGGCTCTGCCCCAAGCACCCGGGAATGAGGATCGGTGGTGCTGAAAGACTGTCCCCCTTTTTTGCACGTCCACTTTGGTGGGCGCCATGTCATAAAAAGGGCACAGATCTTCTGATTTCATTGCTCGTGGAGTCATTTGACGGCGAACAATCTCTCCGACCGTTGGTGGATGCGCAACTCTGCCGGTGCTGACGTCGCGCCATTTTGGGTGCGGTCAGCGCTGATTACTGTGGTGGCGCTTCTATCTGCTGGTGGCAGAGTCTCCATCATGCGATTGTCTCTGACGATTGCGACGACGAGCAGTGACGCCATCCCAATAAACGAGACCTTACAAAGCGAGGCGAGGGAGACATGTAGCTCTGGCCTATGTCTGACAAGTGGGCGCTAGGCACGCCTCGCCTTTCAGTGCGTATTCATGCTTGTTGGCTCTGTGTAGTATAATCATGAGACGTTGTGATTGACGGAGATCCAGGGGGGGGGGGGGGGGGGGACGCGATATCCACCACAATCATTCACATTTGAAAACTCCCCCAAGGGACAACACGAGACGATGGGACAGTTTCTTCGATTGTGGTGCGCGAGCATGCGTTTGGCGCACCTGATTGAGATCGAAGTAAGGGTTTCGATATGATTTCATGATATTTCTGCTCTTGTGCGAAGGTATTGTTGCCACTGCTTTCACCCCAAAGTGTGGGCGATGTCACCCTCGCCGTCACCAATTACTAAGACGACGGTCTTCGATTAGACATGAAATGCTTGTCAGATTTGTGCTGGTCGAGGTGTGTGTCCATCGCATACAGCGCCTCTCCTGAGAGAAAGCATCGGAGTCACCATAGTGCCGGCCAAACAACACTCTCCAGTTCATCTACTAGCTCCATCATGCAGGCACTCTTTCCCCAGAGAGATTATATTGGAGCAAAGAAGCATCGAGAGCAAGTTTCCTGAAATCTAGTAGCCGTTGGCAGCTGTCGTCAAGATGGGCGCGCTTATCTCGCTCGCTTTCATGCAGAAGTGTTAGGATCCCCAGACCCTTTCCTGGGCGGAGTCCCGGAGAAACCAGCGTTTGATACGCATCATTGACGAGCTCATTTTAACTCACCAAGGACGCTGCTGCACTCAAGGTAAAACGACGACCAAGCAAGTCAAGTAAAGATCCCCAATACCACGAACTTAGACCTCCGCCCTATTCGAGCAGACTTTGCCAGCCGTGCTTCGCCTACCATGAGCGCGGGCGTATATGCTGCTGCTGATGCTGATCGTCCTGAGGTTTATCGGGAGTTCACGTTCATAGACAACAACGTAGTTGGAGTCAAGTACGCACATGCACCGCAGCTATTAACAGTGCCCGACGCTCACGACTTGCGGATGGTTTATAGCGCCTTCTGCCAATAGAAACCTGACGTTCCTGTAAGTCGCATCTTTCTGGGCCCTGACACAGGCGGAACGACGAAGGTGTGCTCCTAAGCACCCTCACTATGGAAGGAACACGCGGTAGAAGGTCAGGGAGTGAGACTTGTTCTTCCAGACTGCTGCGGACACGTGGCGCTACCGGTACCATCCCGATCGTTGCGAACGATACCCAGATCCGAGTGCACAACGCAGGTGTCGGGGGTCTGGGAACAGAAGTGTCGATGGGTTGGTGTATCCTCTTTCTAGCGACGAACCCTACAGGCCTCCTTCAATCCTTGCGTGGAGTGGTCTAGAAACCACTGCATCTGAACGCCATGCACCCATGATTGCCTGTTCGACGATGTGGCTGCACAGCTTGCGGCTTACTCTCTGGACAATCAATGGGTCTTCCACTGAGCAATTTTGCACCGATGATCGCGTACTCGATGAGTGGTGAGCCTTTATCTCAGGAGCACAGATCAGCAATCGATGTGGACTCCGTCTTCAGTCCATCGGAACCTGAAGTTCGTATTCCGATGGGTCTGGCTTGGCGGTTGTCGATTGTGAAGATGATGCCTTATTTGCACGATTGACTACAACTACCTTCATGTTCATCACCGGGTTGAGCCGACGATGAGGTCGTGTCTATGGTCGCATGGGTTGATGAGTGGATTGCGCCCCCCCCCCACGGCTGAATTGGCTTGACAGCCAATCCCTTGACAGGTCGTCGAAGATCCTTCATCGCCAAAATTTGTTCATCATGAACAGATTTTGAAAGATTTGGAAAAGCCCCATGAACTTCATGGGCGCTAAAAAAGCTCAGCGTACCTGGGTTACACAAATGAGCAACCCTGGTGGTGAACCACCACGCGTCACATGAGATGATGCGGCGTGCTTCAATTTCTCAACGTGGCAAGCCTTCGCTCACACCTTTGTGCTGGTGCAGAAGAACCCTACGTGAAGCCTCTTCGAACCTGGAAGCTTCTCGTTGGGTCCGACCTGAGACACACTAACATGAGATCTTGAATCTGTCTGTCGCCAGTGGGCTGATGCTAAGGAGAAGGCTGTCTTTGTTGGAGCAGAGAGCCTTACCATTACACGTACCTCTTCTCTGCCGCATCCTGCTCTCCCACCGCGAGACTGTTGGAGGTTGAGTCTCAGCACCTCACGATTCGCAAGGTGCTGGTCCTGAGATCCTCGAGTCACGATGCCTCGTCGTCGTCACGAGAGCGCCTGTACTGGATGGATCAGATGCGATGTCGGTCCACGTGGCGTTCGTCGTCTCACCGACTGGTCTCTTCTGAGAACCCTTGTTCCCAGGCCGAGACACGTTGTTGTCGCAACAGTGGCATCGCCGCGTCACGCCGCACTGAGAGCTTCGTTGGGTTCGCCACGTGCTCGGTCGTGTTTGTGGGCCTCCGAGACCGTCGCCTCGTGCTTGCTTATCACCGGGAAGTGAGTAATCCGGCGACTGGCGCATCATCGCGTTGAGCGTGAGATCGGCTAGCAATCATCGTAAATTCACCACGGCGTCGTCGTCACGCTTGGTGGTCGCTTCAGGACTCCACCGAGCCGCGAAGAAAGGGCTCACCGAGTAGGGACTGGTGATGGCGCGTTGGTCCGAACGTGTCCACAGGATGAAGGGAATACAGTGTTCTGCCATAAAGTGACGCATGTTTTATTACGATGTACGAGAGACCATATCATTGATGCTTGACGCGCAGCCGCTGCTTGTGGTGCGTCGCGCAGTAGTTATCTGTTCGCTCGTACGCTGGCCGTGAGCAGCCGTCGATCTGGCAGCGCTTGCCGCCGCCGTGGGCCCAGCAAAAGCCGTGCGAGACAGCGATGGTCTCGCAGTCCGAGTGCGAGCAGATCGTGCCTCCACCATGGGACCAGCACACCCCCTTGGACTTGGCACGGTTGATGCAGTCGGGCACCTTGCACTTGACGCTGCCACCGTGGCGCCAGCACTTGCGCGCGTGCTTGGCGCGGCTCGTGCAGCCTTCGATAATGCAATACTTGCTGCCCTTCTTCGAGTCCGGACTCGATGCTTTCAGTGGCGTCACTCGGCGCCGCGCGGGCTGCACGCAGAGGGGGTTGGGCAGCGGTGCCGTGGAGGCCTGGTCGTCCGACTCGGTCTCGGATCCCGAGCACGGCATCTCGTCGAGAATGAATGCAAGCGAGCCCTTGTTGGCCGGCGGCGGCGTGCTCAAGAACCCGTGGGTCTCGGGGTAGACGAGCGCCTTGGTCGGGAGGTCGTACTCGTACGTGTCGAGGGGGCAGAGCGGGAAGAGCGAGAACGGCGGGACCTTCATGTTGGCTCGGCGAGGGGATTTCAAGACTGATCCTCCGCTGGTAGCAGAGATTGGAACAGAGACGTGAGCAATGACCACGACGAGGAGAAGAGCGCCGCCCCGTCCGAAAGGCGCAGTCACCACGGCGAAAGCGAGGAAGAAATCGGAAAAAAAGAGCGAAGGGCTTGTCTTCTTCTTCCTGCCCGAGCGACAAAAAGCAGAAACAAAAACCAGGCGCGCGGCGGTCGATTCGTGGGGGCCACTCGCCTGCACCGAAAGCAGATGCGGGAAGAGAGAGAGAGCACGATGGCTGGGATCCGGCGGAGAGTGGTCGGATCGATCCGCCAGAGCGATCGGAAAGAGCCCGAGTGAATGCCAGAGTCCAAGAGACCGGCGGGGTACAATCCGAAGCTGCTGGTCCAGCGTAACGGACCCGATCGGTGGAAGGGAACGGACACTCATTTTTCGAACAGGAGGCTCTCCTGCCTGCCCCTCCTCACCAGCTCCTTGCAGTCGTCGTGCATGAGCAAGTTGTACCATGATTTGGTTAGACAGAAGTGGACTGGCGGAAAAAGAAAGGGCGTTGCCGGATCGTTAGTGTGACGCGGCGGGCTTGGTTTGATTTGCCGTCCGATCACGAGCGATGTGTCTGATCGCGTGCGAAGCGATCGCTCGGCCAAGAGATCCGGAGCCTCGGCGCCTCGCGCGTTGCCCGCTCGCGCGTGACGCCGCGGCCGTGTTGCGGCGGCTCGTTGCACTCGGAAATGAATGGGCGTGGGGCTCGTTTCGTGGCCACGATGTCCGCGAGCTCCACCCAAAGGGACACGACATTCTTTTTTCTTTTCTCGTCTGGCGCAACTCGGCACGACAGCACGGCTCAACGGAAAACCAAGACCGCGGGCCGTGTCTGCAGTCGGTCGGGACGGACGGACGGAGCAAGGCAGGCAGGCCCGACACGCCAGAGGATACATTTTCCGCCCTCCGATTGTCGGGTCGCTCTCGGCTCTCGGCGAGCGCCGCCGCCTTTGTCGAGGCGCGGTCTCTGTCCACGTCCAACATTGGGTCGCGCGCTGTCAACACGGCTTACTGATTCGTTTGGGTAGGCCCGCCGCGGACGTCTGATTGCTGCCCGCCCGACGAAAATTTGGGCACCTCTCCGGATCTTCCGGATCCCCGAGCCCCACCCAGCCCTCGTCGGCCTCAACAATATCGATTGGGTTCCTCTTAAACCCGAACGTAACCTGGTCACGAATGGGTTCGGCTTTCTCTTGACTGAGAACGACCATCTCAGGAAACGACGAAGACTCGCGGAAGCAAGCCGCGCGCAGCAGTTGCGGCGCACCTGTCACGGCTTCATGTGGAGCGAGCGATCGTTCCTCGAAGGCTCCTGCACGGCAACGTAGTGGCCCGTGCTCAGCGCCTCGCAAGCTGTGCGTCGTGGCCGCCGCGTCCTTCAACTTTGTTGGACGGCGTTTGGGTTCGGGCGGATTGGGGCGGAGATTCGTCGGACGGCAACGGCACGACAACGATGCTGACCGGGATTTGTTCAGAACTGTCTCGACAATTGAACGCTGCGCGTTAATACTAATACGGTACAGTGTATTACCCCCGTGCCATAATCTGCCGCCGTGCGATGAGGCGAACGGAAGGCGATTTGAGATCTCGCGGAGGGTGGGTGCGCGTCGGCTTTAAGAGAGAGAAAGGGGATTTCAGTGTGGGAGGACAGAGAGAGACGCCACGTGCCCGCCATAAGCATTCCGTCGACGACCCCACAAAACCACGTGGGCACCCACTTCATCTCGATGTGCAACTCCGCCTGGAGACCACATGCTGAAAAGAGAGTGGCGCGCTCTGACGCGATAAACAACCTGGTGCCGTTCTCCGCCATCAGGCTGGGACAGTGCGCTCGGCGCGCCTTGCAACCGGGGGCGAAACCGGGCTCCCTTGCAAGCTTGAACCTGCTCGGTGATTGTGTGATTGTCCGTCGCTCACATCCATCCACGCACCCGATCTCTTCCTTCGTTCTTTTCCTTCTGAGACACCGCCGCAAAACCGGCGCGCAGAAAGCACGCGCCGCCAAATTGGAGCTCCTGGGGGTTCGTTTCGTCCACACATCTTTGTTTGGCCGTCGGCGCGCTTTTCACCGGAACCTTCCTGCCTCGGGCCGGACGAACGTTCGCGCGCCGGGCTCTCGCTTGGCGTGTGAGGGTTGACGCCCCACGCTCGTGAGTCTATCGGTGTGGCACGGTAATCACGTGGAGGGCGGGGGGATCGTCTCCCATCTGCTTTCGGTGCAGGATCGGCTGCACGCATCGACCGATTGCTTGTTGGGGTGGGGCAGCTGGTTCCTCTTCCTCCGTCCTCACTCGACTGTATCATCATCATCAACGACTGGGCAGCGCACTGACCAGACGGCAGTGACGCGCTCTGGTACATCTGGGTGAACGACTCCTCTCTAACCCCGTGGAGCCCTCGCGAGCGTGACCAAGACAACATGAATCAGGTCCGTCACCGAGTACACTTGGTTTCACTATACAGCGTCGCCCGTCGTGGCGCGAGTCCCCCCTCCTCAACTTCGTCATTTTGCAATTTTCCCATCGCCTGCCTGCCACTTCGCCGTCCATGCAGATCCGACGCGCCATGCTCTCTCAGCTGCGTCTCCTCGACGAGACTTCACAGACCTACAAGCCACAGATGGCGATGCCCACGCCCGTGCTGCCGTCGCTGCGCGTGCAGTCGCCCACGAGCTTCCGACACAACTACAGCGCCCACTACGCGGCGGCGCTGCCGTCGCTGCCGCTGCCGCCCTTCCGCGTGGACCACGCGAGCGTCATCTCGCCCTCGAGCGGCAGCACGCACAAGTGCTCGCTCGCGTTCATCCTCGCCGAGCCCACGGCTCCGGCCGTCGCGCTCGCGCGGTCGCACTCGGAGATGAGCTCGTGCAGCGAGGCCGACTCGCTCGACCTCGACCGCCCCCCGCACAGCCTCAAGCACAAGCGCCGCTCGGGCGCGTCGCCGGCCGCGGGCTCCAAGAGCAAGTACTGCATCGTCGACGGCTGCACGAGCCGCGCCAAGCACGCGCGCAAGTGCTGGCGCCACGGCGGCAGCGTCAAGTGCAAAGTGGCCGACTGCATCAACCGCGCCAAGTCGCGCGGCGTCTGCTGGTCCCACGGCGGCGGCACGACGTGCTCGCACCCCAACTGCGGCACGATCGCCGTCTCGCACGGCTTTTGCTGGGCGCACGGCGGCGGCAAGCGCTGCGAGGTCGGCGGCTGCTCGCGCCCAGCGTACGAGCGCACGCAGAACCTCTGCTCGACGCACTTCAAGCAGACCAAGGCGACCAAGGCGAGCTCCTCGCGAGCCGCCGCGCCCTACTGACGACAATGATGTACACTCGCCCCCTAACCTACGAAACAAATGCGTGCCTTTCTTGGTGTTTCCTCCTTCCTGCTGAGGCCGCTTCCTCCCCACCAAAATGATCCGACAGGCGGGGGATTAAGAGTGAGACTAAGCACTCGCCAGCTGCCGCCGAGCGCGCGGCGCCCACACGATCGGGAACCGGCGCTCGCCACATGGCCCCGACGCAGTCAACAGCCCGCTGACCGACGACGCCAGCTGCTCGCCGCACTCGCAACTTCAATTTCGCCGGGGCTTTTTCTCCCTCGGAAAATGGAAAACCCAAGCCCCTCGCCGTCGACGGCGTCGCGTCGTGATGACCAGCGCTTCTTTCCAGCGGATGGGGCGAGCGCACGGTAGGTAACTGCCGACGCGCTGGTCATCATGAGCCCGAGAGTTGGACTCAGTACCTAGCGTGCCGTTCTGATTTGAAAGGGCGCATGTAGATGAAGTGGCCGATCCGGCTTTGTTCGCGTGATGACCAACTCCTTTTGAGGGTGCAGAGAATTATTCATAGAAGACCCCCATCGGCGCCAAGGCGTCACCACCAGTGGAGACGACGACAGGCTCGGAGGATAACTTTTCGCGCGGCGGAGACAGTGCAGACCGAGATCTGTCGGCAGCTCGAGCATGGATTCATCCATTCCTATTCCACGCTCCCTCGGTTCAGAAGCCACTGGGCACTTTCTTCGACGACATCGTCGCTGGGACACGAGCGGAGAGGTGGATGACAACGATCAGCCCATTCATCCAGACGAAACGTGGACGACGTCCAACGGAGAAACGAGTGGATAACGTCGGACTCGCTGGGTGAGTTCGGTGAATTGCATTCGTCTGTACAGTATATACGATCGTAATCGTGGGCTTCAAGAGGATGAACATGAAGAGGTGTATGAAACATTTAGGCATTCCGCTAAGCACGCGGCTTTTGTTCTAGGCACTTGACCAGGACTGAGGACGAGACGAGCACCATCTTCCAACGAATGGCTTGGCTTAGTAGCTCTGCTTTGGGTCGAACGACCACTTGTTCTTGGGCTTCTTCGGGGTCGTGCTCGTCGGCACCGGAGGCGGCACGATGACCGTCACGGTCGGAGTTGGCGTTGGGTCCTCGGAAACCGGCGTCGGGGCAAGAGTCGTTGGCTCGGGCGCCGCTCCGCTGCTGGGCGAGGTAGGAGTGTCTTCGGTCGGCTCGGGGGTGACCTCTGGAGTTGGTGCAGGCGTCGGAGCTGGAGTTGGCGCAGGAGTAGGTGCTGGGGTCGGCGCGGGAGTGTTGCCAGTTACAGGCGAGGTCGGCGTAGAAGGAGGCGTCTTCACAGCCGGCGTCGTGGTGGGAACGGGAGCAGGCACCACCGGGGTCGGTGTAGGCGCAGGTGTCGGGGCAGGCGTCGGAGCTGGAGTTGGCGCCGATGTCGGAACAGGAGTTGGGGCTGGCGTAGGCGCAGGAGTTGGGGCTGGCGTAGGCGCAGGAGTTGGGGCTGGGGTCGCAGGGGACACTGGGACAATTGGTGGCAATGAGATTGGAGTGCCCGGGGAGCAATTGTATCCCGAACAAGCGGCTGCAGGCGTAGGCGCAGGCGTTGGAGCTGGAGTCGCGGGGGTTACTGGGACAATTGGAGGCAACGAGATTGGAGTACCCGGAGAGCAGTTGTATCCTGAGCAGGCCGCTGCCGGTGTCGGTGTCGACACTGGCACGACTGGCGGGAGTGAGATCGGGGTGCTCGGAGAGCAGTTGTATCCCGAGCAAGCCGGGGAGGGTGCAGGAGTAGGCGAGGATGAGCCACCCGACGGAGTCGACGGAGTAGATGGTGTCGTAGAAGGCGTTGTGGCAGGGACGACCGGTGGTAGCGTCGCGACACCCTGCCCTGGAGTTGGCATGGACGGAACGGTGTAACCAGCCGACGGCGTCACCGAAGGAATCGGCGAGGAGTTGACGTTACCGGCCGCGTACCCACTCGTGACTGTCGAACCCAGGTTTCCCCAAGAGCCCCAACCATTGTTTGTGCTGGTGCTTGGCGAACCCCAGTTGCCTGCCCAGTAGGTCTGGCCGCGAAGACGACGCGGAGTGGGGGAGGCATGATCATCGGCCCTCGCGATGGAGGCGCTGAGAACCAAGGCGGCGATGCAAATAGCTCGAACTGAGAGCATTGTCTTGAGCTTGCCGGCCTGAAGAAAAGCTGGGAGTGTTTGAGTGGCAAGAGGCGAATTCTAGAATGAACTGATTAGGACTTCAGTCTCCTCCACCGAGAGCTGGAGACGGAAGACAGTGTCCTACGCGTGTTGTGGTTACTTTCGACCGGTCGTGTCCAGTGCGTGTTCGACGAACGCCGCCGCACTGCATATCTAGCGAACGATGGTCCACCCAGCGAGCGGGCGCTGATTTTCTAAGGGCACTAAGGTAAACTCTTTGCTTTGTACCTCTTGGTCAAGGTGTCGCACGAGCACTCGAGCGATTTCTGACGCAGCTGGGGAACTCTCCAGTATCTTTGTATGAGTTTATTCGATTGAGCCGGACATCGCGAGCACACAACAGTTGAGAGATTGGCGAAATGACTAAGCGATCAGCCCACCGAGGAAGACAGTCTCGGAGCGTCTCGCACAACGGAGCCACAAAACCCTGAGAAAGTACATCCATTTTGAGGATATCTTGCATAGCCAGGCAATGTGTAGATCCGGACCACTGTAGATCCCACAGTATCCGCCAAGGACTCTACACAGAGGACTAAGCTTCAGTATGCTCTACTCTCTATCATCTTGTCGTAGCGTCCTGATCACCGAAGCCATTCCCATGGCAGTCGTGGGTAAGATTCGCTGCATGCCGTCAATATGTGTGTCCGTAGTCTCGAGCTCGAGTAAGAGAGCCGAGTCCCTCGCTTTTCCATCGGTGATCAGTCTGAATAATGATCGCGCTGACCATCGATGAAGAAGCGTGAGGCAAGCTCGGTGTTACCTCGCAGACGGAAAGTCTCACCGACTAGGTAGTCGACGAGACTCTACGCTGGGACACCGCCATTGTGGTCGGTTCGATGCGCATGTCACTCGCGCTTACCATTATCAAACGAACTGCCAACAGCGTGAATGGAGACTGGCTGGAAGCACATTATCAAACCGACGGGCGACCGGCAACAAAGAGATTCAGTCCACTGGCGTCGCTGCTGAAGAGTTCAACCTTGTCGCGCCGATGTGGCAAAGGTTTCGGTAATTGCCTATGTGCCTTCAACATCACGAATGCAAGGAAGAAACTCAACGCTTCGAAGAAAGGGGACTCGACTGACAATTAACACATAGGAGACTCAGCTTATCTGTTGTGTACGAAGGAGACCACGACGAAACGTCTACAACTTCTATCGTTCGAGGCGAACGTGCGTCTGATTCGTTTAAGCATACTGCTTCGGGTCGAAAGCACTAGCGGTGGGCTTGCCAGCAGGCTTGCCATCGCTCGTTCCACTCGCGGTGGCCGGGATAGGGGCCGGCACCGGTGGCGGGATGACACCCTGGAACGGTGTGTCTGGGGTCACTGGAGTCGGGACCGAAGGGGTTGCGACGGGAGTCGGAGTAGGCGCAGGCGCCGGCTCTGGGGTAGGAGCAGGAGTCGGTGCCGGGGTTGGCGCAGGCGTCGGCTCCGGGGTAGGCGCAGGAGTCGGCACTGGAGTCGGCGCAGGGGTCGGTGCAGGCGTCGGTTCCGGAGCGAAAGCAGGTGTTGGAACAGGCGTTGGTGCAGGCGTGTTTCCGGTGACCGGCGAGGTCGGCGTTGGGGCCGGCGGCGGCACTGGCGTCTTCACAGCCGGGGTCGTCGTAGGAACCGGTGCAGGGACCACTGGGGTCGGCGTTGGGGCAGGCGTGTTGCCAGTGACCGGCGAGGTCGGCGTCGGGGCAGGCGTGTTGTCAGTGACCGGCGAGGTTGGCGTAGGAGCCGGCGGCGGCACAGGCGTCTTGACGGCTGGGGTCGTCGTAGGAACCGGAGCAGGGACCACTGGGGTCGGCGTTGGGGCAGGCGTGTTGCCAGTGACTGGCGAGGTCGGCGTAGGAGAAGGCACCGGGACTGGGGTCTTAACTGCCGGGGTCGTTGTGGGAACGGGTGCAGGGACCACCGGAGTCGGCGTCGGGGCTGGGGTGTCAACCGGGGTCGGGGCCGGAGTGGACACAGTCGTTGACGGAGTCGGGGCCGGGGTGTCGACCGGGGTAGGAGCCGGAGTGGACACAGTCGTCGACGGCGTAGGAACCGGCGTAGGAGCCGGGGTCGAGGCGCTCACAGGAGTCGAAGGCGTGGGCGTCGGGACAGGCGTCGGGACTGGGGTCGGCGCAGGAGTAGGCGCAGGCGTCGGCGCAGGCGTTGGCGCAGGCGTGGACACGGGCACGACCGGTGGAAGCGTGATCGGCGTGTTCGGACCACAGTTGTAACCCGAGCAGCCAGGAGCCGGCACTGGCACAATAGGCGGCAGCGAGATCGGCGTGTTGGGGCCGCAGTTGTAACCCGTGCAACCGAACGCTGGGACAGGAGCCGGTGGCGTCTGAGGAGCTGGTGGGGTCTCCGGAGCCGGCGGTGTATCCTGGGTCGGCGGCGTGCCAGCCGAAGGCGTCGTTGGCACAAGCGGAGGCAGCGTGGCGATGTCCTTGCCCGGGGTCGGCATCTCAGGGATCGTGAAGCCGCCCGACGGGGGCAGGTTCACGGCTGGGATCGGCGCCGATGGAATGGAGCCGGCCGTGTAGCCGCCACCAGCGCTGAAGCCGCCCGACCAACCGCCCTGCTTGGGAGCAGGAGCTGGAGCCGGGGCCTTGTTACCGCCGTAGCCTCCCCAGCCACCCTGCTTCGGGGCAGGAGCCGGAGCTGGGGCCTTGTTACCACCGTAGCCTCCCCAGCCGCCCTGCTTTGGGGCCGGAGCTGGCGCTTTGTTGCCGCCAAAACCGTACGACTTGGGGGCAGGCGCTGGGGCCTTGTTGCCGCCCCACTGGCCGGCCCAGTAGGTCTCACCACGCAGGCGACGCGGAGCCTCGACGTCCGTGGCGACGGTGGCGCCGATGAGCAAGGCGGCGATACAGATCGAGCGGATGGAGAGCATGACTCGCTGTGTCGATGTCGTCCTCAGTTGGAGAAAGGAAATGCGGGAATGACGAGTCCATGGTCTCGAGTACTGTAGCTGCTGAAAGGTGCGACTGCGTAGAGGTCGTCGGGAGATCCTCCCCCCTCGGAATCCACGAACCGACAGTTCACCAGGACCTGATCGATTTGAGTCGCGACAACCAGGTGAACGGGTGCGAGACGGGCTCTTTTATGGCCACGAGAGGCGTCTCCTTTACAAAGTCACTTGGGATTTGTATGTCCTTGAGCGTTCGAGTCGGACTGTCCGGATGGTATGGAGTGGCCGACGATCAGCGCCAGCTGGAATCCAAGACCGCGTGACTAATGCATGCAACGCCCGGACGCTGGTGGATATCCTGGTCCAGTGGGCGAGTGGATCGTGGATAAGGCGCCGTGGACAGCCTCGTCTCCACTCGCGAAGGAGCCACGACATGCATAATCGCCGTGATTGTCTTCTGGTATGGAGCGAGCAGGTGTCGTCGTGGTCGGAGCCGCCAAGACGCTCCAAAGACTCGACCGATTCCTGACCGACTCGGTAGAGGTGCGACCCGACCAGATGGTGTCAGGGAGACAGACAGAGACGGGCGCGCTCAAGTGGCGTCGGACCGGACGACCCGAAATGGGTTCGTGTTGGAATCGACAGATCTCGTTTTCGGCCAGCGGAGCCTTTGATAGCCAAGCCTGCGGTTCGAAGGCCTACACTTGCGTGCTATTTTGTACTACAATATCGAGCTCAAGTCGTTTGCAGATACGATGCTTCTACTGGTTTGGCCAGAGAGTACTGAGTGAAACTCGGAGTATACAGTAGGAAGATTTATCAATTTCTTTATGCCAAGCAAGTGTATCTACGGCATGAACTCAAGGGAACGCTCTGAGAGAACATGAAACATGCAGAACGGGCTTTCGATCGCCCGTGGTGTCTACTGCTGCACAGGACTCTTGGCCTTGTCGCCGCCGTTAAGAGAGGTAACGCCCGTGGAGCTCGTCGAAGGGGTCCCTTCCGACGAGTCACCGGACTGTGTAGAGCCGCCGGTGGTGGTGCTAGTTGTCGAGTCGGACGTTGAGGTGGTCGATGTAGAAGTACTCGAGCCAGTGGAGCCTGTACCAGCAGAAGTTGTGGCTGTGCTACCGCCCTTGCCCTTTTTCTTCTTGCTTGACTTCTTCGGGAGTTCAAAATCGTCACAGGGCTCTGATACTGGGGCTGGAGCAGGTGCCGGAGCAGGACCGGGGACTGAGTTACCGGTTGACCCCTTACCGGTCGACTTCGAAGCAGGAGCTGGTACAGGGGCCGGCACAGGTGCAGGAGCTGGCCCAGGGTCGCAACCGTCTCCCTTGCCGCTAGAAACACAGCCTTTTCCTGGCTTCCCGCCAGAGACCGGTGCAGGAACAGGAACTGGTGCCGGGGCAGGAACCGGAGCTGGCGCTGAAGCAGGAGCAGGATTACACTTGCCTCCCTTTCCATTCGAGCTGCAATCCGAACCAGGTTTTCCTCCAGCAGCTGGGACAGGAGCAGGAACGGGAGCTGGAGCTGGCCCCGAAGAGCCCTTGCCTCCTCCTTGAGCAGGTGCAGGAGCAGGAACGGGAGCTGGCACCGTTCCAGATGAGCCCTTACCGCCGCCTTGAGCAGGAGCAGGAGCAGGAACGGGTGCTGGCACCGTTCCAGATGAGCCCTTACCGCCGCCTTGAGCAGGTGCAGGAGCAGGAACAGGAGCTGGGACCGGTCCAGATGAGCTTTCATCATCTTCAGCTGGTTCGGAAGCCGGGGCTGGAGCTGGCCCCGAAGAGCCCTTGCCTCCTCCTTGAGCAGGAGCAGGAGCAGGAACTGGGTCTGGTACTGGCCCAGATGAGCCCTTTCCACCGCCTTGAATTGGTGCCGGGGCGGGCACCGGGGCAGGCCCTGGAATAGAAGCTGGAGCAGGTGGAAGGGCGACTGCAGGCGGACTCGGCTGTCCTTGGAATGGTGAATTGTCTCCGGAGAACCCGCGGTAAGAGAAGTCGTAGCTTGACTCAACACGCAGTCGACGCTGAGACTGAGCACGAGCCACTGCGTCCTGGACTGCGAGTGCACAAAGTGCAAAAGCGAGTACCTTCTTCAATGAGAACATTGTGTTCTGCTCGTTCCTCGGAGGGGAGAAAAATGGGATATGACGAGCGAAGATGGAGATGTCGAGCTCGAGCTCTGTGTTGTTGTTGAGAGCTCTCGGGTGGTCGTCAGGGTTTGACCAGAAGTAGAGACGTTCATGACCGATCTTCTACTGCGCTTGCTGCTCTTCCTCATACCACCGCCGTCACTGACCCCTCGCCAAATGCTTTTGGTCAAATAGAGCAAGTGGCTCTTCAGCCGTCAGTCCTTTGTGGTAGAAGGAGCACCGATGGACGAGAGACGATGGCACGCCTCTGTCCATGCCTTCGGTGGGTGAGCCGAAGACTCTTGCGAGTCTCCGCCTCTCACTGGGTTCAGACACAACAACACTACAATAGCCAACAGTATCGGTCACAGATCGCGTCTCTTCTGGTGGCAGGATAGCAACGACAGAGCCTGGGACTTGCGTCACACCCAATAGCTCCAGCAAGAGACAGTCTCTCCTCGAGAGTCATTGCACAGAAGAGCCACATACCGATTTTGAAGATCCAAACGTACTTGCATACTGATACAGCAAGAATGATGTGGTTATAAAAGTACCCCCACTTGGTCAATCTGATTCAGGATTCATTCCACCTCAACTGACCGATCTTGCCTTGCCTGACTTCACTAACTATGAGAACTTCAGTATTGTGAACAACCTGTAAGATTAGTCGTGCTCAGTTTACTTTCAGCTGTCGGGTGGACCTGAAGACACAACCCGGCAGTCCAAAGATCACAGCAGCAAAAGCCTCTTCACGACACAGAGCGATCCGCAAATCTATAATTCTGCATTTGTTCAACGTCTCAATAAGCTTCTGCCTAGAGCACAATACCGAGGTCCTGGGCAACTCACCTGCATTGGGTCTCTTGATGGGTAATCCAGTAAACCTCACATTGCCGTCGTTCAACTAGAACGCTGAGCGGGGCTCCATGTTGGGGTAATACTACGACGGGACAGCCTCGGTTTTGGCGACCTCTCAAACGCGGAGAACGAGCCGATCCCACTTTATCCGGTAGTTACGAGTCTATCTCTTGTCCGTTTATCAGTTGCGGCAAACCAGTCCAAGCTCCTACTCCCGCTTCTGCCGGTACAGCCTAGGATCAGTTGAATCAGTGTACTCCATCGGGCATACGCAGTCAAATTCTTGTGCCTGGTGCTTCTGCTCTAGTTACACGTTTGTACAAAACCTGGTTGGTTCTAGAACGCAAACGCCAACGGCTTTGACCAGAGCTGGGACTTGCCGCACGTGCTGGTAATGCCAACTAAGGAACCTCGCACTTCGAGCTGCACGGCTGGTGTTCTGGAAGTTTCCTGTGAGGTCAGTGTTCTCTGTTAGACCCTGGCGGGATTCGTACGACATCCATTAGTTTCTGGAGGAGCAAACCAGTAGACCGCACATTGATCCGTCCAGTGAATACCGTGTACAGCTGGGTCATGGTGGGAGACTTGAACTCCGCCACACTCTAAAACAGGACTCATTATATTAGCGCGAGGTGGAATCACAAGGAATTCCTCCTTATATTGGAGTCTCTTGAGAATTCAGCGATCGCAGTTCAGTTGCTTGCCTTTTATTCGAGTCCTAGCTACGGCTAGTAGTTTGGACAGATCAATTCGATTCTTCATGCATCAAGGTGTCGACAAATGACAGGCTAGTTATGACAGCACTGGGTACGATATTAGGAACGTGTAGGCTACAGGATTCCCTGAATGTTTCAATCATGTAAATTGTGTAAACGATTCGCGCATGTGCGTGCCTTGGACAACCTCATTGTCTTCCTATCGTTTATTGCGCCGATCCTGTGGTTCAGGATGAACTCGAGCAGGATGGACTGAAACGCATGGGTACTGTACAACAAACAGATACATCCGGAGACAATGGATCCAAAGACAAGACTTGGATTGGGCGATCGATGGATACCCTACGAAAGCTGCTCTGTGGGGGGATCCAAATGCTTCTCGCTGTCGAAGATATCCATCCACGAGCAACGCCGTCAGTGGGTTCGCGGGTGGGTCCTGCGGGGCATGCCGAAAATGTTCAGGTGAGCCCAACACTGCGATGGTGATGACGATCAAAGCCTGTGAGAGTCTGCGTAGTCCAACTACTCCTAGCTTGGGGTGTATGTGACCAGAGAAGAACCGGTAATAGCTCACCCTATCATATTGATGATGAGCGTACCACGATTGGTATAGATCGCTTGTGAACGGTAACGCGCGGCACCAATGTCACACTGAAACCGCTAGGGAAAGAATACTAGTGTTATTCATACCGACAATACACAACGACAACTACAACGAAGACATCAATGGCGCCGCAGTCCGTGCGCTGGACACATCTACCGCCCAAACACTACTACCCTCCATCATCCATCGGTCCCCTCTCTACTGCTGAATCGGACTGTTCGGGTCCGTCGGCTTGCCAGGCTTGCCGGGCTTGCCACCGCCCGAAGCTGGAGCCGGCGCCGGAGCTGGGGCCGGCACTGGAGCCGGAGCTGGAGCAGGCGGAGTGCCCGCACCCGACGGCGAAGCCGGGGCCGGGATCGGACCAGAGAAGCAGTTGCTCGGATCGATGTTGTTGCCCTTCGAGTCCTTGCACCACACGTCCGTGGCTCCAGACGGGACCGTCGGCTTCGGGGCTGGAGCTGGCGCAGGGGCAGGCTCAGGAGCTGGAGCTGGAGCCGGGGCCGGGGCAGGAGCCGGAGCCGGAGCCGGGGCAGGAGCTGGGGCCGGAGCTGGAGCCGGAGCCGGAGCCGGGCCACACTTGCCGCCATCCATGCCACCGTTCGCACCACCGGCACAGCCCGAGCTACCCGAGTTCGGAGCAGGAGCAGGCACCGGCGCTGGGACGGGAGCAGGCGCTGGTGCTGGCTGAGGAGCAGGCACTGGCGCGGGAGCCGGGGCCGGTGCCGGTGCCGGAGCTGGCGCTGGAGCAGGAGCCGGGCCACACTTGCCGCCGTCCATGCCGCCGTTCGCAACACCGGCACAGCCCGAGCTGCCGCCGTTCGGAGCTGGAACAGGAACCGCCGCGCCAGGAACCGGCATCGCCGGCACAGGCTGGGACGCAGGCACCGCCGGAAGTGGCACCGGCTTGCTTCCGCCCGTGTTACCGCCGTAGCCGCCACTGTTGCTGCTCGGCACCGCTGGGAGCGGCACCGGGTTGTTGTTGCCCTTGTTGCCACCGTAGCCGCCGCCGCCATTGTTGCCGCCCCAGCCACCGAAGCCGAACGACGGGGCCTTGCCGCCGCCGTACGTCTGGCTGCGGAGGTGGCGCTGCTGAGCCGGGGGAGACGGTGCCGTCTCGTGAGCAGCGCCACTAGAGAGCAGGGCCGCAACGCACACCGCGAGCACGCACAACTTGTTTGCCGAGATCATCCTTGCTGTCCTTGGTCTTCGGTTCGATTCGATTCGATTCGAGGTGCTTGGTTCCGTCTCGACTGGTCGTGTCGAGGCAAATTGTGGAATGGTGGTGGGCGGAGGAGACTCTTCCGTTGCGGAAGACGTTCGCTTCGAGAAGAAAAAAAGGGAAAACGAAGAGCGCCGGTGTGAAGGCCGGACCCTGCATCTGGCGCATTACGCTATGTGACTTTTGGTATCCGTATGGACGAGCTCACCTCAATGCGCATAGCCGGGACAGACTTGAGCTCCTCCTTTCCCTCTTGCACAAAGACAGGACTGTCTCTTACAGGATCACGCCCTCGCCTCGCGTCAACGTCGCGAAATGCCATTCAAAGGCGTCATGTAATACTTTGTGCTGTACTGTACTGGCTATCGTCAGCTCGATGCCAGCGCGAGTCGACGCCACGTCTATGATAGGTCTCACGCACCTAGCTAATAGGTCCTGGACGACCTCCGCTCAGACACCCGGCACCCGGCACCCGGCACCCGGCACCCGGCACCCGGCACCCGGCACCCGGCACCAGACTCTAAACTCTTACGCTCCGACCCCTCTTGCAACTAGCTGCCTCGAGATGAGTCTCCATCTGAGACCTGAGATTCTCGGGACCGGAGAGTCAACGATGGCGGTGGAGATCCGGTTGTCCAGTCGTCGTTTGTCGACTAATAACAGAAAGCTGCAGCCAATGCAGCTGACGCCTTTTGGCATCTGGGGACCAACACAGAGGCACTGTCTCCGGAAGACCGGGCCAGACCGTCGATGCGGAGTCACACGTGTATGTATTGAGAGCATTCATAAGGTAACGACTACTCCTAGGGGCTTCAGTTAAAAGGGTGGTGGAGCCTCAAGTCGAGGGATTTATTTCTCCCGAACTTGCGATGCCAAACAACTATCATCTGAGCATGAGATCGCGGTTGATGGCGGGAGGATGAGGTCTTGATCCAAATGGTTGCGCTGTCGCAAGACGTTACTCTATTCCCGTGTGGAGCCTCCTCTCTCTATTCGGAATACTGAGAACGGCACCGCCACGAAGAGTCGAAGCCGTCCTTCTCAGCTGGGACGCCGCTTACCCGCCAGATGATCGCAGCCATCATGTCTCTCTCGAAAATAGGTCCAACAGCCTTATCTACCACATGAAAACTTTCGTAGATCATCCATCGATCGCCCAATCCAAGTCTTGTCTTCCGATCGACTGTCTCCGGCTGTATCCTTTTACTGTACAGTACCCAAACGTTTCAGTTCAGTCTACATCAGTTCACCCTGAACCACAAAATCGGCTCAGTAAACAGGAAGAAGACAGTGAGGCTGTCGAAAGCACCCATGTGCGTTGCCGAAAGCGCCCACGAGCGCATGTCTCGCACGCAACTAGTACTATTATCCGGATACCTTGATTTAGTACTGCATCGAAGTACTACCACAGAGTAGTAATATATCAAAGAACTTTGAAGAAGTACTACTCCAAGTAGTAATATACTTCTGCCCTTTCACTTCAACGTGTCGGTACATCAAAGTACTACTTCGAATTGGCATTGCGACGTCTTTGTAGACCGTTCGCACGACATGACCTACCTCCACACTTCTTGTCCTGCAGTAAGAATAAGCCCTAACGAACATAAGAACACCTCACAGCTCGCCATGAATAGTTCTCTCGAGATCCTAAGATTTCATTCGGCAATTCTCCAGGTAGAACCACCGAACGCCAATCAAATAAGAGTCGAGCCTCGATCTCGCAGCAGGCCGTGACTCAGGCATCGACGGTCTGGCCCGGTCTTCCGGAGACAGTGCCTCTGTGTTGGTCCCCAGATGCCAAAAGGCGTCAGCTGCATTGGCTGCAGCTTTCTGTTATTAGTCGACAAACGACGACTGGACAACCGGATCTCCACCGCCATCGTTGACTCTCCGGTCCCGAGAATCTCAGGTCTCAGATGGAGACTCATCTCGAGGCAGCTAGTTGCAAGAGGGGTCGGAGCGTAAGAGTTTAGAGTCTGGTGCCGGGTGCCGGGTGCCGGGTGCCGGGTGCCGGGTGCCGGGTGCCGGGTGCCGGGTGCCGGGTGTCTGAGCGGAGGTCGTCCAGGACCTATTAGCTAGGTGCGTGAGACCTATCATAGACGTGGCGTCGACTCGCGCTGGCATCGAGCTGACGATAGCCAGTACAGTACAGCACAAAGTATTACATGACGCCTTTGAATGGCATTTCGCGACGTTGACGCGAGGCGAGGGCGTGATCCTGTAAGAGACAGTCCTGTCTTTGTGCAAGAGGGAAAGGAGGAGCTCAAGTCTGTCCCGGCTATGCGCATTGAGGTGAGCTCGTCCATACGGATACCAAAAGTCACATAGCGTAATGCGCCAGATGCAGGGTCCGGCCTTCACACCGGCGCTCTTCGTTTTCCCTTTTTTTCTTCTCGAAGCGAACGTCTTCCGCAACGGAAGAGTCTCCTCCGCCCACCACCATTCCACAATTTGCCTCGACACGACCAGTCGAGACGGAACCAAGCACCTCGAATCGAATCGAATCGAACCGAAGACCAAGGACAGCAAGGATGATCTCGGCAAACAAGTTGTGCGTGCTCGCGGTGTGCGTTGCGGCCCTGCTCTCTAGTGGCGCTGCTCACGAGACGGCACCGTCTCCCCCGGCTCAGCAGCGCCACCTCCGCAGCCAGACGTACGGCGGCGGCAAGGCCCCGTCGTTCGGCTTCGGTGGCTGGGGCGGCAACAATGGCGGCGGCGGCTACGGTGGCAACAAGGGCAACAACAACCCGGTGCCGCTCCCAGCGGTGCCGAGCAGCAACAGTGGCGGCTACGGCGGTAACACGGGCGGAAGCAAGCCGGTGCCACTTCCGGCGGTGCCTGCGTCCCAGCCTGTGCCGGCGATGCCGGTTCCTGGCGCGGCGGTTCCTGTTCCAGCTCCGAACGGCGGCAGCTCGGGCTGTGCCGGTGGTGCGAACGGTGGCATGGATGGCGGCAAGTGCGGCCCAGCGCCGGCTCCTGCTCCAGTCCCAGCTCCAGTGCCGGCTCCGGCTCCGAACGGCGGCAGCTCGGGCTGTGCCGGTGGCGCCAACGGCGGCATGGACGGCGGCAAGTGTGGCCCGGCTCCTGCTCCAGCGCCAGCTCCGGCACCGGCACCGGCCCCGGCTCCCGCGCCAGTGCCTGCTCCTCAGCCAGCACCAGCGCCTGCTCCCGTCCCAGCGCCGGTGCCTGCTCCTGCTCCGAACTCGGGTAGCTCGGGCTGTGCCGGTGGTGCGAACGGTGGCATGGATGGCGGCAAGTGTGGCCCGGCTCCGGCTCCGGCTCCGGCTCCAGCTCCGGCCCCAGCTCCAGCTCCGGCCCCAGCTCCTGCCCCGGCTCCGGCTCCGGCTCCAGCTCCAGCTCCTGAGCCTGCCCCTGCGCCAGCTCCAGCCCCGAAGCCGACGGTCCCGTCTGGAGCCACGGACGTGTGGTGCAAGGACTCGAAGGGCAACAACATCGATCCGAGCAACTGCTTCTCTGGTCCGATCCCGGCCCCGGCTTCGCCGTCGGGTGCGGGCACTCCGCCTGCTCCAGCTCCGGCTCCAGTGCCGGCCCCAGCTCCGGCGCCGGCTCCAGCTTCGGGCGGTGGCAAGCCCGGCAAGCCTGGCAAGCCGACGGACCCGAACAGTCCGATTCAGCAGTAGAGAGGGGACCGATGGATGATGGAGGGTAGTAGTGTTTGGGCGGTAGATGTGTCCAGCGCACGGACTGCGGCGCCATTGATGTCTTCGTTGTAGTTGTCGTTGTGTATTGTCGGTATGAATAACACTAGTATTCTTTCCCTAGCGGTTTCAGTGTGACATTGGTGCCGCGCGTTACCGTTCACAAGCGATCTATACCAATCGTGGTACGCTCATCATCAATATGATAGGGTGAGCTATTACCGGTTCTTCTCTGGTCACATACACCCCAAGCTAGGAGTAGTTGGACTACGCAGACTCTCACAGGCTTTGATCGTCATCACCATCGCAGTGTTGGGCTCACCTGAACATTTTCGGCATGCCCCGCAGGACCCACCCGCGAACCCACTGACGGCGTTGCTCGTGGATGGATATCTTCGACAGCGAGAAGCATTTGGATCCCCCCACAGAGCAGCTTTCGTAGGGTATCCATCGATCGCCCAATCCAAGTCTTGTCTTTGGATCCATTGTCTCCGGATGTATCTGTTTGTTGTACAGTACCCATGCGTTTCAGTCCATCCTGCTCGAGTTCATCCTGAACCACAGGATCGGCGCAATAAACGATAGGAAGACAATGAGGTTGTCCAAGGCACGCACATGCGCGAATCGTTTACACAATTTACATGATTGAAACATTCAGGGAATCCTGTAGCCTACACGTTCCTAATATCGTACCCAGTGCTGTCATAACTAGCCTGTCATTTGTCGACACCTTGATGCATGAAGAATCGAATTGATCTGTCCAAACTACTAGCCGTAGCTAGGACTCGAATAAAAGGCAAGCAACTGAACTGCGATCGCTGAAGTCTCAAGCGACTCCAATACAAAGAGGAATTTTCCTTGTGATTCCACCACGCTCTAGTCGACTGTCTCCGCATGCTGTGCAGTTCCAATGTATATCAATTCAGTGCACTCGAGCTAATTCTGAACCACAAGATCGGCGCGGTATACACACAGAAAGACAAAAGCACCCATGTGCGCCTATCGCGCATAAGACTATTAGCTCAAATTACTGTACCTCAAATTACCGTAGTACTGCCGCTGCATCCAGGTACCTGGAAAGCGTTCTTCTCAAATAGTTCGGGGTTTCGTCCTCGACTGTCGTGATCGTATGATGTAGGACGTAGCTTCAACAGGGTCCATCATCGACCAGAAGACATGCCTTGGATTAGACGACAGATGGATACGCTACGAACGCTTTTCTGAGACAAATGCAGCGTTTGTTCTGGTTGCAGGCATCTAGCCACTAGTTAAATCGTCACCCAAGAACCAATTTATCAATGATCGATTTTGTACAGCTCATCCCAGAAAAGAGAATAGTGTTATTCATACCGACAATACACAACGACAACTACAACGAAGACATCAATGGCGCCGCAGTCCGTGCGCTGGACACATCTACCGCCCAAACACTACTACCCTCCATCATCCATCGGTCCCCTCTCTACTGCTGAATCGGACTGTTCGGGTCCGTCGGCTTGCCAGGCTTGCCGGGCTTGCCACCGCCCGAAGCTGGAGCCGGCGCCGGAGCTGGGGCCGGCACTGGAGCCGGAGCTGGAGCAGGCGGAGTGCCCGCACCCGACGGCGAAGCCGGGGCCGGGATCGGACCAGAGAAGCAGTTGCTCGGATCGATGTTGTTGCCCTTCGAGTCCTTGCACCACACGTCCGTGGCTCCAGACGGGACCGTCGGCTTCGGGGCTGGAGCTGGCGCAGGGGCAGGCTCAGGAGCTGGAGCTGGAGCCGGAGCCGGAGCCGGGGCAGGAGCTGGGGCCGGAGCTGGAGCTGGGGCCGGAGCTGGAGCCGGGCCACACTTGCCGCCATCCATGCCACCGTTCGCACCACCGGCACAGCCCGAGCTACCCGAGTTCGGAGCAGGAGCAGGCACCGGCGCTGGGACGGGAGCAGGCGCTGGTGCTGGCTGAGGAGCAGGCACTGGCGCGGGAGCCGGGGCCGGTGCCGGTGCCGGAGCTGGCGCTGGAGCAGGAGCCGGGCCACACTTGCCGCCGTCCATGCCGCCGTTGGCGCCACCGGCACAGCCCGAGCTGCCGCCGTTCGGAGCTGGAACAGGAACCGCCGCGCCAGGAACCGGCATCGCCGGCACAGGCTGGGACGCAGGCACCGCCGGAAGTGGCACCGGCTTGCTTCCGCCCGTGTTACCGCCGTAGCCGCCACTGTTGCTGCTCGGCACCGCTGGGAGCGGCACCGGGTTGTTGTTGCCCTTGTTGCCACCGTAGCCGCCGCCGCCATTGTTGCCGCCCCAGCCACCGAAGCCGAACGACGGGGCCTTGCCGCCGCCGTACGTCTGGCTGCGGAGGTGGCGCTGCTGAGCCGGGGGAGACGGTGCCGTCTCGTGAGCAGCGCCACTAGAGAGCAGGGCCGCAACGCACACCGCGAGCACGCACAACTTGTTTGCCGAGATCATCCTTGCTGTCCTTGGTCTTCGGTTCGATTCGATTCGATTCGAGGTGCTTGGTTCCGTCTCGACTGGTCGTGTCGAGGCAAATTGTGGAATGGTGGTGGGCGGAGGAGACTCTTCCGTTGCGGAAGACGTTCGCTTCGAGAAGAAAAAAAGGGAAAACGAAGAGCGCCGGTGTGAAGGCCGGACCCTGCATCTGGCGCATTACGCTATGTGACTTTTGGTATCCGTATGGACGAGCTCACCTCAATGCGCATAGCCGGGACAGACTTGAGCTCCTCCTTTCCCTCTTGCACAAAGACAGGACTGTCTCTTACAGGATCACGCCCTCGCCTCGCGTCAACGTCGCGAAATGCCATTCAAAGGCGTCATGTAATACTTTGTGCTGTACTGTACTGGCTATCGTCAGCTCGATGCCAGCGCGAGTCGACGCCACGTCTATGATAGGTCTCACGCACCTAGCTAATAGGTCCTGGACGACCTCCGCTCAGACACCCGGCACCCGGCACCCGGCACCCGGCACCCGGCACCCGGCACCCGGCACCAGACTCTAAACTCTTACGCTCCGACCCCTCTTGCAACTAGCTGCCTCGAGATGAGTCTCCATCTGAGACCTGAGATTCTCGGGACCGGAGAGTCAACGATGGCGGTGGAGATCCGGTTGTCCAGTCGTCGTTTGTCGACTAATAACAGAAAGCTGCAGCCAATGCAGCTGACGCCTTTTGGCATCTGGGGACCAACACAGAGGCACTGTCTCCGGAAGACCGGGCCAGACCGTCGATGCGGAGTCACACGTGTATGTATTGAGAGCATTCATAAGGTAACGACTACTCCTAGGGGCTTCAGTTAAAAGGGTGGTGGAGCCTCAAGTCGAGGGATTTATTTCTCCCGAACTCGCGATGCCAAACAACTATCATCTGAGCATGAGATCGCGGTTGATGGCGGGAGGATGAGGTCTTGATCCAAATGGTTGCGCTGTCGCAAGACGTTACTCTATTCCCGTGTGGAGCCTCCTCTCTCTATTCGGAATACTGAGAACGGCACCGCCACGAAGAGTCGAAGCCGTCCTTCTCAGCTGGGACGCCGCTTACCCGCCAGATGATCGCAGCCATCATGTCTCTCTCGAAAATAGGTCCAACAGCCTTATCTACCACATGAAAACTTTCGTAGATCATCCATCGATCGCCCAATCCAAGTCTTGTCTTCCGATCGACTGTCTCCGGCTGTATCCTTTTACTGTACATTACCCAAACGTTTCAGTTCAGTCTACATCAGTTCACCCTGAACCACAAAATCGGCTCAGTAAACAGGAAGAAGACAGTGAGGCTGTCGAAAGCACCCATGTGCGTTGCCGAAAGCGCCCACGAGCGCATGTCTCGCACGCAACTAGTACTATTATCCGGATACCTTGATTTAGTACTGCATCGAAGTACTACCACAGAGTAGTAATATATCAAAGAACTTTGAAGAAGTACTACTCCAAGTAGTAATATACTTCTGCCCTTTCACTTCAACGTGTCGGTACATCAAAGTACTACTTCGAATTGGCATTGCGACGTCTTTGTAGACCGTTCGCACGACATGACCTACCTCCACACTTCTTGTCCTGCAGTAAGAATAAGCCCTAACGAACATAAGAACACCTCACAGCTCGCCATGAATAGTTCTCTCGAGATCCTAAGATTTCATTCGGCAATTCTCCAGGTAGAACCACCGAACGCCAATCAAATAAGAGTCGAGCCTCGATCTCGCAGCAGGCCGTGACTCAGGCATCGACGGTCTGGCCCGGTCTTCCGGAGACAGTGCCTCTGTGTTGGTCCCCAGATGCCAAAAGGCGTCAGCTGCATTGGCTGCAGCTTTCTGTTATTAGTCGACAAACGACGACTGGACAACCGGATCTCCACCGCCATCGTTGACTCTCCGGTCCCGAGAATCTCAGGTCTCAGATGGAGACTCATCTCGAGGCAGCTAGTTGCAAGAGGGGTCGGAGCGTAAGAGTTTAGAGTCTGGTGCCGGGTGCCGGGTGCCGGGTGCCGGGTGCCGGGTGTCTGAGCGGAGGTCGTCCAGGACCTATTAGCTAGGTGCGTGAGACCTATCATAGACGTGGCGTCGACTCGCGCTGGCATCGAGCTGACGATAGCCAGTACAGTACAGCACAAAGTATTACATGACGCCTTTGAATGGCATTTCGCGACGTTGACGCGAGGCGAGGGCGTGATCCTGTAAGAGACAGTCCTGTCTTTGTGCAAGAGGGAAAGGAGGAGCTCAAGTCTGTCCCGGCTATGCGCATTGAGGTGAGCTCGTCCATACGGATACCAAAAGTCACATAGCGTAATGCGCCAGATGCAGGGTCCGGCCTTCACACCGGCGCTCTTCGTTTTCCCTTTTTTTCTTCTCGAAGCGAACGTCTTCCGCAACGGAAGAGTCTCCTCCGCCCACCACCATTCCACAATTTGCCTCGACACGACCAGTCGAGACGGAACCAAGCACCTCGAATCGAATCGAATCGAACCGAAGACCAAGGACAGCAAGGATGATCTCGGCAAACAAGTTGTGCGTGCTCGCGGTGTGCGTTGCGGCCCTGCTCTCTAGTGGCGCTGCTCACGAGACGGCACCGTCTCCCCCGGCTCAGCAGCGCCACCTCCGCAGCCAGACGTACGGCGGCGGCAAGGCCCCGTCGTTCGGCTTCGGTGGCTGGGGCGGCAACAATGGCGGCGGCGGCTACGGTGGCAACAAGGGCAACAACAACCCGGTGCCGCTCCCAGCGGTGCCGAGCAGCAACAGTGGCGGCTACGGCGGTAACACGGGCGGAAGCAAGCCGGTGCCACTTCCGGCGGTGCCTGCGTCCCAGCCTGTGCCGGCGATGCCGGTTCCTGGCGCGGCGGTTCCTGTTCCAGCTCCGAACGGCGGCAGCTCGGGCTGTGCCGGTGGTGCGAACGGTGGCATGGATGGCGGCAAGTGCGGCCCAGCGCCGGCTCCTGCTCCAGTCCCAGCTCCAGTGCCGGCTCCGGCTCCGAACGGCGGCAGCTCGGGCTGTGCCGGTGGCGCCAACGGCGGCATGGACGGCGGCAAGTGTGGCCCGGCTCCTGCTCCAGCGCCAGCTCCGGCACCGGCACCGGCCCCGGCTCCCGCGCCAGTGCCTGCTCCTCAGCCAGCACCAGCGCCTGCTCCCGTCCCAGCGCCGGTGCCTGCTCCTGCTCCGAACTCGGGTAGCTCGGGCTGTGCCGGTGGTGCGAACGGTGGCATGGATGGCGGCAAGTGTGGCCCGGCTCCGGCTCCGGCTCCGGCTCCAGCTCCGGCCCCAGCTCCAGCTCCGGCCCCAGCTCCTGCCCCGGCTCCGGCTCCGGCTCCAGCTCCAGCTCCTGAGCCTGCCCCTGCGCCAGCTCCAGCCCCGAAGCCGACGGTCCCGTCTGGAGCCACGGACGTGTGGTGCAAGGACTCGAAGGGCAACAACATCGATCCGAGCAACTGCTTCTCTGGTCCGATCCCGGCCCCGGCTTCGCCGTCGGGTGCGGGCACTCCGCCTGCTCCAGCTCCGGCTCCAGTGCCGGCCCCAGCTCCGGCGCCGGCTCCAGCTTCGGGCGGTGGCAAGCCCGGCAAGCCTGGCAAGCCGACGGACCCGAACAGTCCGATTCAGCAGTAGAGAGGGGACCGATGGATGATGGAGGGCAGTAGTGTTTGGGCGGTAGATGTGTCCAGCGCACGGACTGCGGCGCCATTGATGTCTTCGTTGTAGTTGTCGTTGTGTATTGTCGGTATGAATAACACGATTCCTTTTTCTGAAATGAGCTGCACAAAATCGATCGCTGATAAATTGGTTCTTGAGTGACGATTTAACTAGTGGCTAGAGCTGGGACTTGCCGCACGTGCTGGTAATGCCAACTAAGGAACCTCGCACTTCGAGCTGCACGGCTGGTGTTCTGGTTCCAGCGAAATTTCAGATGATATTGCCGATGGGTGCGGAGTTGCGTGCTGCTTTTTTGCAGTACGTAGCGAGTTGGACACACAGTACCCAGGGGCTAATCAATATGGGCCGCATGCTCCATTCACGATAACCTTAGCCTATTCCAGGTGCGAGTTGCAAAATTTGTGCATGGTATCAAACCAATACCACTGAGCAGAGAAACGAGTTGACCAAAAACAGGTATGATATCGAGGCTACTGGTCTGGTGCAACAGTAAAGAAATGGCACCATAGCCTCTCCAAGATGGGTGAGAGGTCTTTCCTCGTCGCTGCCAGCGTTTTTTCGGCGCCCTTGTCTCTTCTGATGCGGACAGAGCTGGCTGTCTGGGGAGCAGACCTTCCTCATCACTTACTAGTCCCCGTGGATTGAGGCCTCCGTCAACTAGAGACGTATCGTGAGGGAAATGAGAGAGTCAACTGACTACCGTTAACTTGCCGCGAGAGCAGGTACTTGTTGATGGTGGATGTTTTAGCTGCAACCCCCGTCATGGCCCGTGTAATCTCCGATGCTTTGGGGTGGCGGGGCAAGAGAGAGGTTGTGGGTGTGTTTATGTCTGTCTGGAGACAGGTTGGTCAATAGCCATGCCTCCAGGCATTACTTGTTGGAGTTTCACAAAGCGGGACCCCCACGCACTGTCAGGTGCAAGTCGGATTGCGAGGTCTCATTACGGCATATAAACTTCCTCGTTCTCCACGTGGTGGTCTCTAGCCACACGTACTTCACAGCTGCTATCAAATTGTCCAGAATAACTTCAACATACCCTCGGTCCACTGGCCCCGGAATCGTACATCGAGAATACTTCGAGATCGGTGTTCTAAAGAACTGCAAGCAGTGTCGACGAACAAACGTATCAAGAAACTAATATGAAATCTAGTAGTGTATGTACGCTAGATAGGTTATCTACTCACTAGAGGCAAACCATTTATACACTCGCATACAGCGCAATCACAAGAACTCTCACCATGCAGCACAACGAATGGAACGCTATCAGTCCACCCTCACTCACGTCCGTATGAGACTTGGTAGCCCACGGTGCCGTTGCGGTAGCGCACGATGGTGCTGATACCGTGGGTAGCATTGGCGGGCTTGGGGGCGACAGGAGATTCACCAGGCGAAAGCTTGGGGACGGGGGCAGGTGCCGGCGCCGGCTTAGCAGCTGTCTGCGCGACAGAAGGTTTGCCCTTGCCTTTCACGACCGACGCACCATTCATCTTTCCATCCTTGTCGTAAATAGGAGTGCTGATGGCCCATTCCGGAGCGTTGTCCTCGGCCACGTCGGCCTCACCGGCAGCAGTCGCCGAGTCGTCGGCCGTGGGCTTGCCCGTGCCAGAGCTGACCTCGTTGCCGATGATGTTGCCGTCCTTGTCACGGATGATCGTGCTGGTGGCCCACTTGGGGGTTTTGTCCTCGGTCGCGTCGGCCTCACCGGCAGCAGTCGCCGAGTCGTCGGCCGTGGGCTTGCCCGTGCCAGAGCTGACCTCGTTGCCGATGATGTTGCCGTCCTTGTCACGGATGATCGTGCTGGTGGCCCACTTGGGGGTTTTGTCCTCGGTCACGTCGGCCTCACCGGCAGCAGTCGCCGAGTCGTCGGCCGTGGGCTTGCCCGTGCCAGAGCTGACCTCGTTGCCGATGATGTTGCCGTCCTTGTCACGGATGATCGTGCTGGTGGCCCACTTGGGGGTTTTGTCCTCGGTCACGTCGGCCTCACCGGCAGCAGTCGCCGAGTCGTCGGCCGTGGGCTTGCCCGTGCCAGAGCTGACCTCGTTGCCGATGATGTTGCCGTCCTTGTCACGGATGATCGTGCTGGTGGCCCACTTGGGGGTTTTGTCCTCGGTCACGTCGGCCTCACCGGCAGCAGTCGCCGAGTCGTCGGCCGTGGGCTTGCCCGTGCCAGAGCTGACCTCGTTGCCGATGATGTTGCCGTCCTTGTCACGGATGATCGTGCTGGTGGCCCACTTGGGGGTTTTGTCCTCGGTCACATCGGCCTCACCGGCAGCCTCCGATTCCGTGGCTGCCGGTGCCACCGTACCCGAGCTCACTTCATTTCCAATGATTTTGCCGTCCTTGTCACGGATGATGGTGCTAGTAGCCCACGTCGGGACTTGTGGGTTTGCGACAGGAGCCGACTGCAGCACGCTGGGGTTGCCCGCAGTGACCTCAGACGTGTAAATTGCGAGCGCTACGGCGATCCAGCAGGTCTTGGTGAACATTGCGGATGAGGGGGAGACGGCGAATGGAAGAATGACAGCTTGGGCGTCGGAAACGACTACGAGGTGATTAGTGTGGGTGTACGCAACAATCCCCGTGAAGGCGGGGCACCTTGGGAGTCAGGAGCATCTGTTGAACACCCTCAGGGAGCGCTTCCTGTAGATGAGACTGCCCAGCTTGGATGATGTAGAGATGCGGCTTGGAGAGACTGTGGCGAATGTAACCAATGCATCCACCAGGGGAGTCGAGACCCAGCGATGGGTGGCATGGAAAAGCGGATGCTTGCCCGCTTGAAAAGCCGGACAAGAGCGTCATTTCGACGGACGACATGTGTTGTGACAGGCAGCCTGAGGTCTTCGAAGATCTCCCTGTTTATGTCACTCTTGAATCTGTATACATACTCGAATACTCGATGTTTTGATTCTGTCCACGAGCACACGACGCTCGGTAAGTAAACGCAGAGGCACCATACGATGGAAACAAGGTGCAACGCCAACTCTAGGTTAGGATTGTCGCTTCGCGAGCGCCTCAAGCATGACCTTTGTCGGGAGGGCGCCACAAAATTTGTGGCTGATGATTGGTACTTGATACCAATCACAAGCGTGTATGTAGCTCAGCTGATTCTGTACTCAACAGAAATGTACCATACGCTGTACGACCCGAACTTTTCTGTCGAGTACAAACTTGTGCTGGATGAAAAAATTGCGCAGCCTCTACGTCGATGGGTGGAGGACATCCACCCATCGTCTGTTGTCCACGAATAATCGGCAACCACTCCCGCTCACAGAGGATTCTGTTTACCTCTTGCACACCCTCATCTGCCTAAATACGCAACCGTGCTAACGCAACTTCGGCGGTTGGTGTCAGGGATCATTGAGACTTCATTGCTCACAAATCCTACTACGGCAACAAGCTCGAGCTCAAACTTCGGATATGACAAATACAAGCCCTCTGCTTCCATTCAAGTCAGTGAACGTAGCCACTCCTGTGTGGCCGCGAGCTCGTAAATCTGAGAGTTTCAGGCAAACTTGCAGTACCAAACACAAGAGCGTCGCAGAAGATGTTCAGAAAGACCCAAGGCATCGGAACCAGGTTTGGCTATTCTCTGTGTACTAAAGCAACCAATTGTTTGCGACTTTAGCAGATGAAGCTTTGCAAAGGGACTGGAATGCGACACAGAGAACCACAAGATGAATCTGACAAAGATGAGAGAAGAGGCCTTATCATTCCTGACGCTGCTTTTGCGCAGAGCCCTTGTGCTATGAGCGGGAAGATAGTGTTATCACACACAGGCTTTTGGGGACTTCTTGGTGTTCGTGTTCTTGGCTGTTGGCTTACCAGTACCAGTACTGACTTCAGTGCCGATGATGTTGCCGTCCTTGTCACGGATAATGGTGCTCGACGCCCACGCAGGGGCTTTTTGGTCTGCTGCAGGCGCTGACTGCACAGCAGTTGGGCTACTCACAACGGCGTAAAGCGCAAGCACGAGGGCGATCCAGCTCGTCCGAGAAAACATCGCGCTGGGTGATCAGCTACAGCTATGAGTGGGCAGGTGGCAGCACGAATGTCGGCAAATGTCAATGAGAACGATAACTTCTCCCCTCTCAACGACAGTCGTGCGACTGTCCATCAAAAACACAAAGATCCGGCTCGAAGAGACAGTACCTTCTTGAATTGAGTCGCACTTACAATAATGAAGCCCCGCCGAGTTTGAATGGATAACTTGTCCGAAAGCGTCTGTTGGAAGTTGTGTCCAGAGGAGCATCCTCTACTCGGGGATCCACGACACATACACAGACGTCATCGAATATGCTTGTATTGAAAGCGAATTGGATCAAGACCTCGAATGCCGGACATTAGAGAGATTGCATGAGCAGGATATCCAGCAGCTAAGACCACAAGTCGAATATTCCGAAGGCGGGAGCTATTAGAGTGTAGAAGAGGATGTGACGTAACTAAAGTACGATCGGTCTTGCCGTAACGAAGAATTATGATGGGTGAACGGCTTTCACTGAACGTCGTGCTGTCTTGAGATACCCACGCGCATGCTTTCTCGTGCGAGTCAGCGAATTCAGCGGAGAGCAGATTTGGTGAGCTCGGAGCTGAGGCAGTACGTGGCCAACTGCACAATGCAGCTCAATGGACTGTGCGAACACGCAGATCCGTCGAAGCCGCAACCCCGCGAGAGGCTCCGATGCTATCGTGTACGTATTATACCAGTTGCAGTACTGAAGTGTCCTATTGCATTGAGCCGCTGCTTCAAGACGGACACGCGGTGACCGAACCGAACCGAACTGACTGACGCGGAACGTTGGCCGGCTTCGGGCGAAGAGCCAGTGGAAGATCGTAAAGACGGACGTGGAACAAGAGACAATAGGAACCGTTTATGTACAAGTGATCCAAGATCCCGTTTCTGTGACCTCTACTGATTTTAACGCAATGTCACCGTCGGCAGCTCTACGCACACATTCAACACGGACTCGAGCGGCCCGAGCTTCGAGCTTGCGGGTCGCTAACTGCTGGATCGGGGAGTTGGCGCTGTCCACCTTACCAGGCTTGCCCGGCTTTCCACCGTTGTTGCCCGTGGCAGGGGCTGGAGCAGGAGCAGGAGCAGGCACCGGAGCTGGGGCGGGGGCAGGAGCGGGCGCCGGCTGAGGAGCAGGGGCAGGAGCAGGAGCAGGGGCCGGAGCCGGAGCTGGCTGAGGAGCAGGAGCTGGGGCAGGAGCTGGTTGTGGAGCTGGAGCAGGGGCGGGCTGAGGCGCAGGGGCAGGAGCTGGTGCCGGGCTGCAGTTGTTGCCCTTGTTGCCGCCGCTCGAGGTGCCGCTGCAGCCCGTGTTCGGGGCAGGCACTGGGACGTTGGCACCAGGCACCGGCATCGGTGGGATCGGCTGCGACGCAGGCACAGCAGGGAGTGGGACGGGCTTGCTGTTGCCCGTGTTGCCGCCGTACGCACCGCCGCCGCCGGCATCACCGCCCCATCCGCCGAAGTTGCCCCAGTCGCCCCAGCCACCCGAGGCCGGGGCCGGTGCAGGCGCGGCAGGGAGCGGGATCGGCTTGTTGCCGCCGGCCTTGCCGCCGTACGCACCGCCGCCGCCGGCATCACCGCCCCATCCGCCGAAGTTGAACGAAGGCCAGCCGCCGCCGCCGCCGCCGCCGCCGCCGCCGCCGTAGGTCTGTTGGCGCAGACGACGCTGGTCAGCAGGCTGCTCCGGCGTCGCATGAGCTTGGACCGAGGCAAGTAGCGCGGACGCTACGAGCGCGAGAGTGCACAGCTTGCTCGTTGGGATCATCTCGACACAGAAGGGATCGAGGTTGTTGATGTGAGTTGCTTGAGCCGAGAAGGCAAGTTGGAGAGTGAGTTCGGATGTCCTGGTCGCGGGCTCCGTTTTTCAGGGACTCAAAAGAGGCCTCGCGCCCGAAACGTAGAAGCCGCGCAGCACACCGATATTCGATCATCGCATCACGTGGACTCAACGTTGGTCCGCGCGCGATGGGGGACTAATAAGGTACGTGCAGCACCAACGCGAAGACTTGGTCGCAGTCTCCACGAGGACTCATTCATCCGCTCGTTCACGCGGGTGAGTAGCCCGAAGCTCGGAGACAGGCCTCAACGACATCAAGTCTATACCGTACGATAGTCAGTATCAAACGACCCGGCTCTGGCGGAGACACGTGCTGAGTCTTCGCAGGTACGTCGGACCGACACCAATCTCACTGTGTCTCCACTCGGCTTACGCCCGGGCACAAGAACTGGACATTTGACAGCAGGCGCCGCGCTCGTGTTGATTCGATGCGACAACATCAGTAATTCCAGCATTGAATCTTGGGTTGGATGACATCGGGTGGAAGGCTCCTTGCCACCCAACTTGAACGGCAGACTCCAACTACCTGTTTGATGATCGGCTTAGACCTTGGTGAATTGATAGCACTTGCTGGGATACTATTGTACTACGCTGGAGGGACCACAGATATGTGACTGGCGCTCAAGATCCGACGCATGTGTGGTGTACAAAGATCTAGCAAATTGAATGCAAGTTGAGTTCGTCTCAGGTCACCAGGAGAGGCGGAAGGTGGGGAGCCTGGTGTGAGAACTTCCCCAACTCGAGGTATTGCGATCTAAGATCCCCTCTTGTCAGGAAATACGTTCACCACAACAGTATATTCCTTATCCATTGGTGCGTGCGTAGGATTGTGCTGTAGTCACTTCTGTACCTAAACACCATCCAAACACAACGTCAGACTGCGCGGATCGTGTATCCTGAGCGCGGCCCCTCAGGCTCTCTGGGGACCCAGTCTATCGAGAACAATCTGACGGTCTTTGCAGTTCGTGGACCATTGGAGCGTGTCTCTTGCCCACGCAACCAAGATCCGGCTCGCGGCGCAACTTCCACACAGCGTGCTCCCTGTGGCACGTGGATAAGCAGTATCAAGTACCTTCCAGGCAGCAGACACGAACACTCGTCGTGGACTCGAAACAGTCGTCGTGTAAAGGTGCTCTCCCCGGCTCGCTCAAGCAGCCAGACGAGGAAAGATCCAGATATTATGAATTCAGATACCAAATCCATTCTTCGGCAGCCTCGTGGCGTGCGGTGCGAGCGACTGATGTTGTCGCATCGAATCAACACGAGCGCGGCGCCTGCTGTCAAATGTCCAGTTCTTGTGCCCGGGCGTAAGCCGAGTGGAGACACAGTGAGATTGGTGTCGGTCCGACGTACCTGCGAAGACTCAGCACGTGTCTCCGCCAGAGCCGGGTCGTTTGATACTGACTATCGTACGGTATAGACTTGATGTCGTTGAGGCCTGTCTCCGAGCTTCGGGCTACTCACCCGCGTGAACGAGCGGATGAATGAGTCCTCGTGGAGACTGCGACCAAGTCTTCGCGTTGGTGCTGCACGCACCTTATTAGTCCCCCATCGCGCGCGGACCAACGTTGAGTCCACGTGATGCGATGATCGAATATCGGTGTGCTGCGCGGCTTCTACGTTTCGGGCGCGAGGCCTCTTTTGAGTCCCTGAAAAACGGAGCCCGCGACCAGGACATCCGAACTCACTCTCCAACTTGCCTTCTCGGCTCAAGCAACTCACATCAACAACCTCGATCCCTTCTGTGTCGAGATGATCCCAACGAGCAAGCTGTGCACTCTCGCGCTCGTAGCGTCCGCGCTACTTGCCTCGGTCCAAGCTCATGCGACGCCGGAGCAGCCTGCTGACCAGCGTCGTCTGCGCCAACAGACCTACGGCGGCGGCGGCGGCGGCGGCGGCGGCGGCGGCTGGCCTTCGTTCAACTTCGGCGGATGGGGCGGTGATGCCGGCGGCGGCGGTGCGTACGGCGGCAAGGCCGGCGGCAACAAGCCGATCCCGCTCCCTGCCGCGCCTGCACCGGCCCCGGCCTCGGGTGGCTGGGGCGACTGGGGCAACTTCGGCGGATGGGGCGGTGATGCCGGCGGCGGCGGTGCGTACGGCGGCAACACGGGCAACAGCAAGCCCGTCCCACTCCCTGCTGTGCCTGCGTCGCAGCCGATCCCACCGATGCCGGTGCCTGGTGCCAACGTCCCAGTGCCTGCCCCGAACACGGGCTGCAGCGGCACCTCGAGCGGCGGCAACAAGGGCAACAACTGCAGCCCGGCACCAGCTCCTGCCCCTGCGCCTCAGCCCGCCCCTGCTCCAGCTCCACAACCAGCTCCTGCCCCAGCTCCTGCTCCTCAGCCAGCTCCGGCTCCGGCCCCTGCTCCTGCTCCTGCCCCTGCTCCTCAGCCGGCGCCCGCTCCTGCCCCCGCCCCAGCTCCGGTGCCTGCTCCTGCTCCTGCTCCAGCCCCTGCCACGGGCAACAACGGTGGAAAGCCGGGCAAGCCTGGTAAGGTGGACAGCGCCAACTCCCCGATCCAGCAGTTAGCGACCCGCAAGCTCGAAGCTCGGGCCGCTCGAGTCCGTGTTGAATGTGTGCGTAGAGCTGCCGACGGTGACATTGCGTTAAAATCAGTAGAGGTCACAGAAACGGGATCTTGGATCACTTGTACATAAACGGTTCCTATTGTCTCTTGTTCCACGTCCGTCTTTACGATCTTCCACTGGCTCTTCGCCCGAAGCCGGCCAACGTTCCGCGTCAGTCAGTTCGGTTCGGTTCGGTCACCGCGTGTCCGTCTTGAAGCAGCGGCTCAATGCAATAGGACACTTCAGTACTGCAACTGGTATAATACGTACACGATAGCATCGGAGCCTCTCGCGGGGTTGCGGCTTCGACGGATCTGCGTGTTCGCACAGTCCATTGAGCTGCATTGTGCAGTTGGCCACGTACTGCCTCAGCTCCGAGCTCACCAAATCTGCTCTCCGCTGAATTCGCTGACTCGCACGAGAAAGCATGCGCGTGGGTATCTCAAGACAGCACGACGTTCAGTGAAAGCCGTTCACCCATCATAATTCTTCGTTACGGCAAGACCGATCGTACTTTAGTTACGTCACATCCTCTTCTACACTCTAATAGCTCCCGCCTTCGGAATATTCGACTTGTGGTCTTAGCTGCTGGATATCCTGCTCATGCAATCTCTCTAATGTCCGGCATTCGAGGTCTTGATCCAATTCGCTTTCAATACAAGCATATTCGATGACGTCTGTGTATGTGTCGTGGATCCCCGAGTAGAGGATGCTCCTCTGGACACAACTTCCAACAGACGCTTTCGGACAAGTTATCCATTCAAACTCGGCGGGGCTTCATTATTGTAAGTGCGACTCAATTCAAGAAGGTACTGTCTCTTCGAGCCGGATCTTTGTGTTTTTGATGGACAGTCGCACGACTGTCGTTGAGAGGGGAGAAGTTATCGTTCTCATTGACATTTGCCGACATTCGTGCTGCCACCTGCCCACTCATAGCTGTAGCTGATCACCCAGCGCGATGTTTTCTCGGACGAGCTGGATCGCCCTCGTGCTTGCGCTTTACGCCGTTGTGAGTAGCCCAACTGCTGTGCAGTCAGCGCCTGCAGCAGACCAAAAAGCCCCTGCGTGGGCGTCGAGCACCATTATCCGTGACAAGGACGGCAACATCATCGGCACTGAAGTCAGCTCTGGTACCGGGAAGCCGTCTGCCAGCGCATCTAAGAACTCAACGTCTGAAGGAGCCTCCGGCATCTATCCTAAATCTAGCACTGTTATACACGACAAGGACGGCAACACTATCGGGACCGCTGTCAGCTCTGGTTCTGGGAAGCCGCCTGCAAGTGCTCCTAAGAACGCTTCATCTGAAGGAGCCGCCGGCAAGAAACCGACTTGGACTATCAGCACGATCATACGCGATAAAGACGGCAACATCATCGGGACCGCCGTTCGTACTGGCACGGGGACGCCTTCTGCCAGCGCACCAAAATCGTCGACAGCCGCGAACGCCGACAAAACTCCTAAGTGGGCAACCAGCACGATTAAACGCGACAAAGATGGCAACATCATCGGCACCGAAGTCAGTACTGGTACTGGTAAGCCAACAGCCAAGAACACGAACACCAAGAAGTCCCCAAAAGCCTGTGTGTGATAACACTATCTTCCCGCTCATAGCACAAGGGCTCTGCGCAAAAGCAGCGTCAGGAATGATAAGGCCTCTTCTCTCATCTTTGTCAGATTCATCTTGTGGTTCTCTGTGTCGCATTCCAGTCCCTTTGCAAAGCTTCATCTGCTAAAGTCGCAAACAATTGGTTGCTTTAGTACACAGAGAATAGCCAAACCTGGTTCCGATGCCTTGGGTCTTTCTGAACATCTTCTGCGACGCTCTTGTGTTTGGTACTGCAAGTTTGCCTGAAACTCTCAGATTTACGAGCTCGCGGCCACACAGGAGTGGCTACGTTCACTGACTTGAATGGAAGCAGAGGGCTTGTATTTGTCATATCCGAAGTTTGAGCTCGAGCTTGTTGCCGTAGTAGGATTTGTGAGCAATGAAGTCTCAATGATCCCTGACACCAACCGCCGAAGTTGCGTTAGCACGGTTGCGTATTTAGGCAGATGAGGGTGTGCAAGAGGTAAACAGAATCCTCTGTGAGCGGGAGTGGTTGCCGATTATTCGTGGACAACAGACGATGGGTGGATGTCCTCCACCCATCGACGTAGAGGCTGCGCAATTTTTTCATCCAGCACAAGTTTGTACTCGACAGAAAAGTTCGGGTCGTACAGCGTATGGTACATTTCTGTTGAGTACAGAATCAGCTGAGCTACATACACGCTTGTGATTGGTATCAAGTACCAATCATCAGCCACAAATTTTGTGGCGCCCTCCCGACAAAGGTCATGCTTGAGGCGCTCGCGAAGCGACAATCCTAACCTAGAGTTGGCGTTGCACCTTGTTTCCATCGTATGGTGCCTCTGCGTTTACTTACCGAGCGTCGTGTGCTCGTGGACAGAATCAAAACATCGAGTATTCGAGTATGTATACAGATTCAAGAGTGACATAAACAGGGAGATCTTCGAAGACCTCAGGCTGCCTGTCACAACACATGTCGTCCGTCGAAATGACGCTCTTGTCCGGCTTTTCAAGCGGGCAAGCATCCGCTTTTCCATGCCACCCATCGCTGGGTCTCGACTCCCCTGGTGGATGCATTGGTTACATTCGCCACAGTCTCTCCAAGCCGCATCTCTACATCATCCAAGCTGGGCAGTCTCATCTACAGGAAGCGCTCCCTGAGGGTGTTCAACAGATGCTCCTGACTCCCAAGGTGCCCCGCCTTCACGGGGATTGTTGCGTACACCCACACTAATCACCTCGTAGTCGTTTCCGACGCCCAAGCTGTCATTCTTCCATTCGCCGTCTCCCCCTCATCCGCAATGTTCACCAAGACCTGCTGGATCGCCGTAGCGCTCGCAATTTACACGTCTGAGGTCACTGCGGGCAACCCCAGCGTGCTGCAGTCGGCTCCTGTCGCAAACCCACAAGTCCCGACGTGGGCTACTAGCACCATCATCCGTGACAAGGACGGCAAAATCATCGGCAACGAGGTCAGCTCTGGCACGGGCAAGCCCACGGCCGACGACTCGGCGACTGCTGCCGGTGAGGCCGACGTGACCGAGGACAAAACCCCCAAGTGGGCCACCAGCACGATCATCCGTGACAAGGACGGCAACATCATCGGCAACGAGGTCAGCTCTGGCACGGGCAAGCCCACGGCCGACGACTCGGCGACTGCTGCCGGTGAGGCCGACGCGACCGAGGACAAAACCCCCAAGTGGGCCACCAGCACGATCATCCGTGACAAGGACGGCAACATCATCGGCAACGAGGTCAGCTCTGGCACGGGCAAGCCCACGGCCGACGACTCGGCGACTGCTGCCGGTGAGGCCGACGTGGCCGAGGACAACGCTCCGGAATGGGCCATCAGCACTCCTATTTACGACAAGGATGGAAAGATGAATGGTGCGTCGGTCGTGAAAGGCAAGGGCAAACCTTCTGTCGCGCAGACAGCTGCTAAGCCGGCGCCGGCACCTGCCCCCGTCCCCAAGCTTTCGCCTGGTGAATCTCCTGTCGCCCCCAAGCCCGCCAATGCTACCCACGGTATCAGCACCATGGTGCGCTTCACCAACGGCACCGTGGGCTACCAAGTCACGTACGGACGTGAATGAGCGTGGAATGAAGACCAACCGGTCGAGTTTTCGTGAATGTGCTGCATAGTGTGAGGGTTCGTCAGGAGTGGGTAGATAACCTATCCAGCCTACGTGCATTTTTTAGATTTGAGGTGACTTGGTAAAAATTTTGACGTTTGGACGTCCATTCTGCTTTCTCTTTATTTCGTTGTCGTCGTCTTGTTCTGTGGTGGATCATCCTGGATCGCAACATTGCGGACGGGGAGGTCTCCTCTTCGTCAATTGTGTTGTACTTCATCACTGCTGGCACGACAGTAGGGCTTGTTGAGTTCTGCATAAGCCACACTGTTATCTTTCGCGACGAGATATCTTTCTTTATCTGTCCGTGTGATGTAGTTCGCATCAACGGTAAGATGGGCAAGTTTTTAGCCAAACGTGACCCAACGAGCATATGCAGCTTAGTGGGCGTTGTCGAGTACGGGTGCTCTGCTAATGGCATTAGATTCTCGAATTACCGATGACCTTCAACACACTGGGGTTGCCTTAGAGATGGCATGTGGGGGCTTTCTTTTTGAAATAGGACTTGGGGTGAGAAAGGCAACAAACAAGAGTTATGCAAAAGACAATAATTTACTGACACAAAAGAGCGCTTCATACAAGTGGCAAAAATGGTAGGCGACCAACATGAACCGACCGACGCGAAGCTACTTCGCTCCGCTACTGCTGCTCGCAACCTCATTCCCAACTTCCACGACTGCTCAAGAGCTCAACGAATCCTGTCGGAGCGCTGACTCCGACCACCAGCGCTCGCTCTTCATGAACGCGTCGCTTAGAAGCGAAGGTGGCGGTACTTGCTGTCCTCGTTGTCTTCGCCGCCAACCTTACCGGCATCGTAGTCCGAGTTCCAGTTGCTGTAGTATCGCTGCTGGTATGGAGGAGCCGTCGTCGGGGCCTCAGTTGGCTTCGGTGTCGACGAAGGAGCGGGAGTCGGCTTGCCCGGAGCAGGACCCGACGGCGAAGGCACAGGGGCCGGGACCGAAGGGGTCGGCGCAGGCGTCGGCTTGCCTTCACCCGAAGGAGGAGCTGGCGTTGGCTTGCCCGGAGCAGGACCCGACGGGGTTGGCGCAGGGGCCGGAACCGAAGGGGTCGGCGCAGGCGTCGGCTTGCCCGAAGGAGCCGGCGTCGGCCCGTAAGCCGATGGAGACTCGGTCGTCGGCTGAGGAGTGCCCGAGCTTGGCGGAGCTGGCGTTGGCTTGCCCGGAGCAGGGCCCGAAGGGGTCGGAGCAGGAGCCGGGACCGACGGCGATGGCGCTGGCGTCGGCTTACCATCACCCGAAGGAGGAGCCGGCGTCGGCTTGCCCGAAGGAGCCGGCGTTGGCTTGCCAGCCGAAGGAGACTCGGTCGTCGGCTGAGGAGTGCCCGGCGGAGCGGGAGTCGGCTTGCCCGGAGCAGGACCCGACGGCGAAGGCACAGGGGCCGGGACCGAAGGGGTCGGCGCAGGCGTCGGCTTGCCATCGCCCGAAGGAGGGGGCGGCGTCGGCTTGCCCGGAGAAGGACCCGACGGCGAAGGCACAGGGGCCGGGACCGAAGGGGTCGGCGCAGGGGTCGGCTTACCAGAAGGGGCCGGAGTAGGCTTGCCCGGAGCTGGGACCGACGGCGATGGCGCAGGGGTCGGCTTGCCGTTGCCCGATGGAGGAGCGTTCGTAGGCTTGTCAGTCTTCTGTGGGAGCGACGGGCAAGGAGTGTCGTCGCTGTCGTCATCACCACCGGTGCTTGGCTTAGTCGGAGCTGGCGTAGGCTTGCCTGAGCCCGAAGGAGGAGCTGGGGTCACACCCGACGGCGGAGCAGGCGTAGGCTTTCCGGGGGTCGGAGGCGATCCACCCGACGGAGGCGAGCCACCCGACGGAGTGCTAGGAGTCGACGATGGAGGAAGAGTCTTCTGCGGGAGCGACGGGCAAGGGGTGTCCTCGCTGTCATCATCGTCGCCCGTGGTTGGAGCCGGAGTCGGCTTACCAGCGCCCGAAGGAGGAGCAGGCGTCACCTTACCCGCCGGTGGAGCCGGGGTTGTACCTGGGCTCGGAACGTACGGGTTACCCGAAGGGGGGGTAGGCGTTGGCTGCGACGCCGACGGAGGAGGAGCTGGCTTACCGGTCGCCGGGGTAGCAGTAGGGAACTGGTACGGAAGCGTCGGGCAAGGCGTGTCATCGCTGTCATCGTCGTCGTTGCCACCACCTGGGGTCTTCGGAGTCGGCGAAGGGGAGAGAGTCTTCTGCGGAAGCGACGGGCAAGGAGTGTCGTCGCTGTCGTCATCACCACCGGTGCTTGGCTTCGTCGGAGCTGGCGTAGGCTTGCCTGAGCCCGAAGGAGGAGCTGGGGTCACACCCGACGGCGGAGCGGGTGTGGGCTTGCCAGCCGGAGGTGGCGCGCCACCCGATGGCGGGGCAGGAGGCGAACCACCCGACGGTGGAGCAGGCGTGGGCTTGCCAGCCGGAGGTGGCGCGCCACCCGATGGTGGGGCAGGAGGCGAGCCACCCGACGGTGGGGCCGGAGTCGGCTTGCCAGGCGACGGAGGTGATCCACCCGACGGAGGCGAGCCACCCGACGGAGTGCTAGGAGTCGACGATGGAGGAAGAGTCTTCTGCGGGAGCGACGGGCAAGGGGTGTCCTCGCTGTCATCATCGTCGCCCGTGGTTGGAGCCGGAGTCGGCTTACCAGCGCCCGAAGGAGGAGCTGGGGTCACACCCGACGGCGGAGCAGGCGTGGGCTTACCAGCCGGAGGGGGTGCGCCACCCGATGGAGGGGAAGGAGGCGAGCCACCGGACGGTGGGGTAGGCTTGCCAGGGGTTTCAGTCTTCTGCGGGAGCGTAGGGCACGGAGTGTCATCGCTGTCGTCGTCGCCACCACCTGGGGTCGAAGGACCAGGAGTAGGCTTGCCAGAGCCCGAAGGAGGAGCCGGCGTTGGCTTGCCTGGAGCAGGACCCGACGGGGTAGGAACTGGGGCCGGAACCGAAGGCGTTGGCTTACCCGATGGGGCGGGCGTCGGCTTACCACCGGCAGGGACCGACGGAGACGGCGCAGGGGTCGGCTTCCCGTCACCCGATGGAGGAGCTGGCGTTGGCTTGCCCGGAGCAGGGCCCGAAGGGGTCGGAGCAGGAGCCGGGACCGATGGCGATGGCGCAGGCGTCGGCTTACCATCACCCGAAGGAGGAGCTGGCGTTGGCTTGCCCGAAGGAGCCGGCGTTGGCTTCCCAGCCGAAGGAGACTCGGTCGTCGGCTGAGGAGTGCCCGGCGGAGCGGGAGTCGGCTTGCCCGGAGCAGGACCCGACGGCGAAGGCACAGGGGCCGGGACCGAAGGGGTCGGCGCAGGCGTCGGCTTGCCATCACCCGAAGGAGGGGCCGGCGTCGGCTTGCCCGGAGCAGGACCCGACGGCGAAGGCACAGGGGCCGGGACCGAAGGGGTCGGCGCAGGCGTCGGCTTACCGTCACCCGAAGGAGGAGCCGGCGTCTGCTTGCCCGACGGGCACGGCGTCGGCTTACCACCGGCAGGGACCGACGGAGTCGGCGCAGGGGTTGGCTTGCCGTCACCCGAAGGAGGAGCCGGCGTCGGCTTGCCAGGGGCCGGACCCGAAGAGGGCTTGTATTTGTCATATCCGAAGTTTGAGCTCGAGCTTGTTGCCGTAGTAGGATTTGTGAGCAATGAAGTCTCAATGATCCCTGACACCAACCGCCGAAGTTGCGTTAGCACGGTTGCGTATTTAGGCAGATGAGGGTGTGCAAGAGGTAAACAGAATCCTCTGTGAGCGGGAGTGGTTGCCGATTATTCGTGGACAACAGACGATGGGTGGATGTCCTCCACCCATCGACGTAGAGGCTGCGCAATTTTTTCATCCAGCACAAGTTTGTACTCGACAGAAAAGTTCGGGTCGTACAGCGTATGGTACATTTCTGTTGAGTACAGAATCAGCTGAGCTACATACACGCTTGTGATTGGTATCAAGTACCAATCATCAGCCACAAATTTTGTGGCGCCCTCCCGACAAAGGTCATGCTTGAGGCGCTCGCGAAGCGACAATCCTAACCTAGAGTTGGCGTTGCACCTTGTTTCCATCGTATGGTGCCTCTGCGTTTACTTACCGAGCGTCGTGTGCTCGTGGACAGAATCAAAACATCGAGTATTCGAGTATGTATACAGATTCAAGAGTGACATAAACAGGGAGATCTTCGAAGACCTCAGGCTGCCTGTCACAACACATGTCGTCCGTCGAAATGACGCTCTTGTCCGGCTTTTCAAGCGGGCAAGCATCCGCTTTTCCATGCCACCCATCGCTGGGTCTCGACTCCCCTGGTGGATGCATTGGTTACATTCGCCACAGTCTCTCCAAGCCGCATCTCTACATCATCCAAGCTGGGCAGTCTCATCTACAGGAAGCGCTCCCTGAGGGTGTTCAACAGATGCTCCTGACTCCCAAGGTGCCCCGCCTTCACGGGGATTGTTGCGTACACCCACACTAATCACCTCGTAGTCGTTTCCGACGCCCAAGCTGTCATTCTTCCATTCGCCGTCTCCCCCTCATCCGCAATGTTCACCAAGACCTGCTGGATCGCCGTAGCGCTCGCAATTTACACGTCTGAGGTCACTGCGGGCAACCCCAGCGTGCTGCAGTCGGCTCCTGTCGCAAACCCACAAGTCCCGACGTGGGCTACTAGCACCATCATCCGTGACAAGGACGGCAAAATCATTGGAAATGAAGTGAGCTCGGGTACGGTGGCACCGGCAGCCACGGAATCGGAGGCTGCCGGTGAGGCCGATGTGACCGAGGACAAAACCCCCAAGTGGGCCACCAGCACGATCATCCGTGACAAGGACGGCAACATCATCGGCAACGAGGTCAGCTCTGGCACGGGCAAGCCCACGGCCGACGACTCGGCGACTGCTGCCGGTGAGGCCGACGTGACCGAGGACAAAACCCCCAAGTGGGCCACCAGCACGATCATCCGTGACAAGGACGGCAACATCATCGGCAACGAGGTCAGCTCTGGCACGGGCAAGCCCACGGCCGACGACTCGGCGACTGCTGCCGGTGAGGCCGACGCGACCGAGGACAAAACCCCCAAGTGGGCCACCAGCACGATCATCCGTGACAAGGACGGCAACATCATCGGCAACGAGGTCAGCTCTGGCACGGGCAAGCCCACGGCCGACGACTCGGCGACTGCTGCCGGTGAGGCCGACGTGACCGAGGACAAAACCCCCAAGTGGGCCACCAGCACGATCATCCGTGACAAGGACGGCAACATCATCGGCAACGAGGTCAGCTCTGGCACGGGCAAGCCCACGGCCGACGACTCGGCGACTGCTGCCGGTGAGGCCGACGCGACCGAGGACAAAACCCCCAAGTGGGCCACCAGCACGATCATCCGTGACAAGGACGGCAACATCATCGGCAACGAGGTCAGCTCTGGCACGGGCAAGCCCACGGCCGACGACTCGGCGACTGCTGCCGGTGAGGCCGACGTGGCCGAGGACAACGCTCCGGAATGGGCCATCAGCACTCCTATTTACGACAAGGATGGAAAGATGAATGGTGCGTCGGTCGTGAAAGGCAAGGGCAAACCTTCTGTCGCGCAGACAGCTGCTAAGCCGGCGCCGGCACCTGCCCCCGTCCCCAAGCTTTCGCCTGGTGAATCTCCTGTCGCCCCCAAGCCCGCCAATGCTACCCACGGTATCAGCACCATGGTGCGCTTCACCAACGGCACCGTGGGCTACCAAGTCACGTACGGACGTGAATGAGCGTGGAATGAAGACCAACCGGTCGAGTTTTCGTGAATGTGCTGCATAGTGTGAGGGTTCGTCAGGAGTGGGTAGATAACCTATCCAGCCTACGTGCATTTTTTAGATTTGAGGTGACTTGGTAAAAATTTTGACGTTTGGACGTCCATTCTGCTTTCTCTTTATTTCGTTGTCGTCGTCTTGTTCTGTGGTGGATCATCCTGGATCGCAACATTGCGGACGGGGAGGTCTCCTCTTCGTCAATTGTGTTGTACTTCATCACTGCTGGCACGACAGTAGGGCTTGTTGAGTTCTGCATAAGCCACACTGTTATCTTTCGCGACGAGATATCTTTCTTTATCTGTCCGTGTGATGTAGTTCGCATCAACGGTAAGATGGGCAAGTTTTTAGCCAAACGTGACCCAACGAGCATATGCAGCTTAGTGGGCGTTGTCGAGTACGGGTGCTCTGCTAATGGCATTAGATTCTCGAATTACCGATGACCTTCAACACACTGGGGTTGCCTTAGAGATGGCATGTGGGGGCTTTCTTTTTGAAATAGGACTTGGGGTGAGAAAGGCAACAAACAAGAGTTATGCAAAAGACAATAATTTACTGACACAAAAGAGCGCTTCATACAAGTGGCAAAAATGGTAGGCGACCAACATGAACCGACCGACGCGAAGCTACTTCGCTCCGCTACTGCTGCTCGCAACCTCATTCCCAACTTCCACGACTGCTCAAGAGCTCAACGAATCCTGTCGGAGCGCTGACTCCGACCACCAGCGCTCGCTCTTCATGAACGCGTCGCTTAGAAGCGAAGGTGGCGGTACTTGCTGTCCTCGTTGTCTTCGCCGCCAACCTTACCGGCATCGTAGTCCGAGTTCCAGTTGCTGTAGTATCGCTGCTGGTATGGAGGAGCCGTCGTCGGGGCCTCAGTTGGCTTCGGTGTCGACGAAGGAGCGGGAGTCGGCTTGCCCGGAGCAGGACCCGACGGCGAAGGCACAGGGGCCGGGACCGAAGGGGTCGGCGCAGGCGTCGGCTTGCCTTCACCCGAAGGAGGAGCTGGCGTTGGCTTGCCCGGAGCAGGACCCGACGGGGTTGGCGCAGGGGCCGGAACCGAAGGGGTCGGCGCAGGCGTCGGCTTGCCCGAAGGAGCCGGCGTCGGCCCGTAAGCCGATGGAGACTCGGTCGTCGGCTGAGGAGTGCCCGAGCTTGGCGGAGCTGGCGTTGGCTTGCCCGGAGCAGGGCCCGAAGGGGTCGGAGCAGGAGCCGGGACCGACGGCGATGGCGCTGGCGTCGGCTTACCATCACCCGAAGGAGGAGCCGGCGTCGGCTTGCCCGAAGGAGCCGGCGTTGGCTTGCCAGCCGAAGGAGACTCGGTCGTCGGCTGAGGAGTGCCCGGCGGAGCGGGAGTCGGCTTGCCCGGAGCAGGACCCGACGGCGAAGGCACAGGGGCCGGGACCGAAGGGGTCGGCGCAGGCGTCGGCTTGCCATCGCCCGAAGGAGGGGGCGGCGTCGGCTTGCCCGGAGAAGGACCCGACGGCGAAGGCACAGGGGCCGGGACCGAAGGGGTCGGCGCAGGGGTCGGCTTACCAGAAGGGGCCGGAGTAGGCTTGCCCGGAGCTGGGACCGACGGCGATGGCGCAGGGGTCGGCTTGCCGTTGCCCGATGGAGGAGCGTTCGTAGGCTTGTCAGTCTTCTGTGGGAGCGACGGGCAAGGAGTGTCGTCGCTGTCGTCATCACCACCGGTGCTTGGCTTAGTCGGAGCTGGCGTAGGCTTGCCTGAGCCCGAAGGAGGAGCTGGGGTCACACCCGACGGCGGAGCAGGCGTAGGCTTTCCGGGGGTCGGAGGCGATCCACCCGACGGAGGCGAGCCACCCGACGGAGTGCTAGGAGTCGACGATGGAGGAAGAGTCTTCTGCGGGAGCGACGGGCAAGGGGTGTCCTCGCTGTCATCATCGTCGCCCGTGGTTGGAGCCGGAGTCGGCTTACCAGCGCCCGAAGGAGGAGCAGGCGTCACCTTACCCGCCGGTGGAGCCGGGGTTGCACCTGGGCTCGGAACGTACGGGTTACCCGAAGGGGGGGTAGGCGTTGGCTGCGACGCCGACGGAGGAGGAGCTGGCTTACCGGTCGCCGGGGTAGCAGTAGGGAACTGGTACGGAAGCGTCGGGCAAGGCGTGTCATCGCTGTCATCGTCGTCGTTGCCACCACCTGGGGTCTTCGGAGTCGGCGAAGGGGAGAGAGTCTTCTGCGGAAGCGACGGGCAAGGAGTGTCGTCGCTGTCGTCATCACCACCGGTGCTTGGCTTCGTCGGAGCTGGCGTAGGCTTGCCTGAGCCCGAAGGAGGAGCTGGGGTCACACCCGACGGCGGAGCGGGTGTGGGCTTGCCAGCCGGAGGTGGCGCGCCACCCGATGGCGGGGCAGGAGGCGAACCACCCGACGGTGGAGCAGGCGTGGGCTTGCCAGCCGGAGGTGGCGCGCCACCCGATGGTGGGGCAGGAGGCGAGCCACCCGACGGTGGGGCCGGAGTCGGCTTGCCAGGCGACGGAGGTGATCCACCCGACGGAGGCGAGCCACCCGACGGAGTGCTAGGAGTCGACGATGGAGGAAGAGTCTTCTGCGGGAGCGACGGGCAAGGGGTGTCCTCGCTGTCATCATCGTCGCCCGTGGTTGGAGCCGGAGTCGGCTTACCAGCGCCCGAAGGAGGAGCTGGGGTCACACCCGACGGCGGAGCAGGCGTGGGCTTACCAGCCGGAGGGGGTGCGCCACCCGATGGAGGGGAAGGAGGCGAGCCACCGGACGGTGGGGTAGGCTTGCCAGGGGTTTCAGTCTTCTGCGGGAGCGTAGGGCACGGAGTGTCATCGCTGTCGTCGTCGCCACCACCTGGGGTCGAAGGACCAGGAGTAGGCTTGCCAGAGCCCGAAGGAGGAGCCGGCGTTGGCTTGCCTGGAGCAGGACCCGACGGGGTAGGAACTGGGGCCGGAACCGAAGGCGTTGGCTTACCCGATGGGGCGGGCGTCGGCTTACCACCGGCAGGGACCGACGGAGACGGCGCAGGGGTCGGCTTCCCGTCACCCGATGGAGGAGCTGGCGTTGGCTTGCCCGGAGCAGGGCCCGAAGGGGTCGGAGCAGGAGCCGGGACCGATGGCGATGGCGCAGGCGTCGGCTTACCATCACCCGAAGGAGGAGCTGGCGTTGGCTTGCCCGAAGGAGCCGGCGTTGGCTTGCCAGCCGAAGGAGACTCGGTCGTCGGCTGAGGAGTGCCCGGCGGAGCGGGAGTCGGCTTGCCCGGAGCAGGACCCGACGGCGAAGGCACAGGGGCCGGGACCGAAGGGGTCGGCGCAGGCGTCGGCTTGCCATCACCCGAAGGAGGGGCCGGCGTCGGCTTGCCCGGAGCAGGACCCGACGGCGAAGGCACAGGGGCCGGGACCGAAGGGGTCGGCGCAGGCGTCGGCTTACCGTCACCCGAAGGAGGAGCCGGCGTCTGCTTGCCCGACGGGCACGGCGTCGGCTTACCACCGGCAGGGACCGACGGAGTCGGCGCAGGGGTTGGCTTGCCGTCACCCGAAGGAGGAGCCGGCGTCGGCTTGCCAGGGGCCGGACCCGAAGGGGTCGGAACAGGGGCAGGAACGGAAGGCGTCGGCGCCGGTGTTGGCTTGCCTGGAGCCGGGCCCGACGGCGTCGGAGCAGGCGTCGGCTTACCATCACCCGAAGGAGGAGCCGGCGTCGGCTTGCCCGAAGGAGCCGGCGTTGGCTTGCCAGCCGAAGGAGACTCGGTCGTCGGCTGAGGAGTGCCCGGCGGAGCGGGAGTCGGCTTGCCCGGAGCAGGACCCGACGGCGAAGGCACAGGGGCCGGGACCGAAGGGGTCGGCGCAGGCGTCGGCTTGCCATCGCCCGAAGGAGGAGCCGGCGTCTGCTTGCCCGACGGGCACGGCGTCGGCTTACCACCGGCAGGGACCGACGGAGTCGGCGCAGGGGTTGGCTTGCCGTCGCCCGAAGGAGGAGCCGGCGTCGGCTTGCCAGGGGCCGGACCCGAAGGCGTCGGAACAGGGGCAGGAACGGAAGGCGTCGGCGCCGGTGTTGGCTTGCCTGGAGCCGGGCCCGACGGCGTCGGAGCAGGAGTCGGCTTACCATCTCCCGATGGAGGAGCTGGCGTGGGCTTGCCCGGGGCCGGACCCGAGGGCGTCGGCGCTGGAGCAGGAACCGAAGGCGACGGCGCCGGCGTTGGCTTGCCCGGAGCTGGACCCGAAGGCGTCGGCGCTGGGGCAGGAACCGAAGGCGTCGGCGCCGGCGTTGGCTTGCCCGGAGCTGGACCCGAAGGCGTCGGCGCTGGAGCAGGAACCGAAGGCGTCGGCGCCGGCGTCGGCTTGCCCGGAGCCGGACCCGAGGGCGTCGGCGCCGGCGTCGGCTTGCCCGACGGCGCGGGCGTGGGCTTGCCGTCGCCCGTAGGCGGCGCCGGCGTGGGCTTGCCATCCGAGGGCTTGACCGTGGTCGGGCACGGCGTGGGCTTGCCGTTGCCCGAGGAAGGCGACTGCGTGGTGGGCTTGGGCGCCTCCGTGGTGGGCTTGGGCGCCTCGGTGGGCTTGCCCGTGGTGGGGCACGGCGTGACCGTGGGCGAGGGCGTGTTGGGCACGACGACGCCCTGCTGGTACTGTGCCGGGTTGTTGTTGTTGGCGTCGCCGAAGGTGATGCCGTTGGGGTTGCCCGCGGAGGCGACCGAGGCGGCGACTGCCGCGAAGGCGACGGCAGACGCGAGCTTCATGGCGAGCGAGCGAGCGATCTAGAGAGAGAAATGGAGGGAGGAAGGGAAGGGGGGGTAATTCCTTCGATCGAGGGAGGGCCGGCGGTCGGGGCGGACTTCCTGGTCGAAGCAAATTGGAAACTGACTCCCTAGGGACAACGGGGCACGGCGGCGGAGGAGGAGGAGGAGGAGGAGCGTCCGGAGGGATGGACGCTGGATCCCCATTATCCAGGCTTTTTGGTCCGGAGGTGCAACAAAGACCTAGCCCGTTTGTACGTGCGACGCGCAGACGATCAGACGAAGGCCCAAACAAGCCAACCGGCCGGCCAGCTGGTTTCGCGCAGAGTTGCGCTCGGGTGACAACGCGCCTCTCTCCCATTTTGGGACACGAGCGCGGCGCCGCGACGCGTCGGTCGTCAGGCGCCGCCGCGCGCCCGACGGAGCCGCCGCGCGTTCCGTGGAAGACGCGCGTTGAGGCGCTCGAGCTGAACTGGATCTCCCGCGGGGGGTCGTGGCCGGCGCGAGGACCCGCCAAGGCGACTGACTCCCTTGTCGACTGGCCGCACTCGCAAGCCTGACGAGCCCTAGCCCTGTTGAAAACGGCGCGCAATTGGACGACGCCGGCTCGACGGCCCTCCAATTGGCGCACCCATGTGGGGCAAGCGAACGACCGGCGAAGTGCCGGGGGGTCACACTGCACCTTGTTTTGGTACCACCCACGGATCCCCCCAGCAGCTGGCAGGACGGGTTCAGCGAATCTAGATGGAGGCTCGCGATCGCATGGCGCTCGGGAACGCGTGAACCCGGTCGCTGGCGTTCGGCATGGCGAGGTCCTTCGTGCCTGGTCCCGCATTGCGCGATGACCAGATGTCTCGGCTTCCGCCCGATCGCGACCGAGATGAGATCGCTCGCTCGCACGAATTTCAGGTGCACCATCAACATCTACTAGACCGATCACGCGCGACACGCTTGGTTCGTCCATGCGACCGGCGTGGTGTCGCGGGACAGCAGGAATGAAAAAAGAGAGGAGCCGAGCCAGCTCTCGGCGTTGTGAGATGGGCAAAAGGCCCCCACGAGAGACGAGGAGGCAGGCCGAGTCATGGCTACAGTGCTCCTCGCCGCCATGGCGTGCTGCGCGCGCGTAGCTTGGAAGTCGTTCACTTGTCGGCGGTGGAACGACGGACGCCTCGGTCCGCCGCCCGCGGCCGTGTGTGTACGAACCAAACGCGTTGTCTTCTGGTCGTCAAGGGCCGCAAGACACGACGAGGCGTCCTGTTGAGCTTGAAGATGGGATGGGATGTCCATCGCATCTTCAAAGTGAGTCCATCACGGATCACGCACGAGAGACTGGAGGACAATGGAGACCTTCCGGCGCAAGATGGGGGATTGTAAATTAGTTCATTTCGGGTTTGCATGTAATCTCGTAAAACTAGTTTCAGTAGGTAGTTGCACAACACTTCAACATCAACACGCTCACTTGCCGTACGGCACGTCGACCGAGATCTCCTTGTGGTCGTGCTCGAGGCGGAGCTCGCCGACCGTGAACGCATCGATGCGCTGGCCCTCGTCTCCGCCACCGACGATGCTGTTCTGGCTGTCGTGCTTGGTCAACAGAGAGCCGGTCGAAGCCGTCGCGACCGAATGCGTCGACGGAGTCAAGTCGACCACACGGCGCTTGAGAACGATCGCCGGGAAGAGCGCACGGTCGAGCTTGACACGGGCGAAGCTCTCTGGTGGTGCGTATGGGTACGTGCCGTCGCTGTGGTCGGCCGAGTACTTTCCGCGCGCGCTGCGAATCGCGACAATGATCGCCACGATGAGAATGAAGCCGCAACCGATGAGCGTGAGCACAACGTTGAGCAATGGGATCGAAGCGTGCATCTCGATGAACTCGACAGTGCTGGCAAAGCGAAGCGTCATCAAGCTGGAGGAGCCGGAGCTGAGCGCGATTTGTACACGAGTCACGGCGTCCTGGAAGAGGAAGAACATGCCGGCGGTGTAGGCAGGCTGGACACCGTGCTGGATGTAGTAGTGGTTGTTGAGCACACTGTTGAGGCGAGCTTCCACAGTTGCGGAACAGGACGCGCCGCTGAGCGGAGTGGTCGTGTTCCAGCTGACGGTGTCGAAGTTCGCTCCAAGGACGATGTCACCATCGTTCTGGAGAAGCGAATCAGCCTGAAGCGGCTTAGTGACCGTCACAAGTGCGTAGCCGGAGACCGATTGATCAGTCTTCTTCGCCTTCTCCGTTGCCTCAGTCGAGTTGTATTCGAACGCACTGAGCAGCTTCAGTGGGAGGAAGTCGTCACCAACGATCAGATACTCTTGGTCCTCGCTCTTCTCTTGCTCAAGGACAGTTGACACAGCGCCACGAAGGTTGCCACCGGTGATGGAGCTGATCGTTTCCGTGGCGTTCTCGAGTGCAGCCGTGAGGGCGTAGTCCAGACCCGTACACTTGCCAACACCAGCCGCGCATGCTGCATGGAACTTGAGCGCAAGGTTGCTCGTTGGCCAAGAGAGCTTGCCGACAGTGAGAGAGTAGACCTTGCGTGGGTTTTTGAGCGTTGCCATACCGGCAACAAGGCGAGGTACAAGTGTCGAGGGGCCTTCGATCAAAGCCTCACCGACAATGCGGCTAGAGAGGCTGATCACAAGCATACCTGAGCGGACCTTGCCGTCACACGTGTATGCGATCGGCTTGCCGGTCTTCGAGCCATCGAAGAAGACCTCCAGCTCATCATTGCCCTGCGAGTTGTTGCAGAGCGCAAATGCCCGGATCGTCGTCGGCGGCTCGTACACATTTCCTTGCGCATCGTACTCGGTGCGTCGAACCTCGCAAGCTCCGGCGTATGGACCACAGTCCTTGGCAATGTCGAGATCGTAGAACACATCGGTATCGTTCGTTGCTTCCGCATCATCAACGAAGGACGAACCGCTGACCTTAAGACGGCGAGACAGGAAGCTCTTGACGAGGGGAATCTCGGTGGTCACCGACTCGTACGTGTAACCGTTTGGTAGCGAGACTGCGGAGAACTCAAGCGAGCTCTCACTGCGGGAAATGTTCGCCACACCAGCGAGAGACTTGTTGAACAAGGCCTGGGCCTGGCTGAGGAATGCAGGGGCCGCGATCTCCTCGGTCACGGCGTTACCACTCTTCGTCAAGTTGAGCAGATCCGCCACGTTCACATACGTCAACTCGCCGCTACCTGAAGTAGCTGAGCCGTAAGCGCTCTTGATCGCATCCTGAACATTGAGCGGGTTGCTGGCATCTTCACCAAACCAGCGGAACACGTCACGAGTGATGTGGGCGCTGTGCAAGAACAAGTTCGCAGCCGTTCGAACACGCATGGGAAGTGCACCCACGCTCAGGAGGTTCGAGGAGCTCACTTCCTTGTCAAGCTTCAACGTGTAGTTCTTCTCGGGCAGAGAGTTGGGGAGCATCTCATCTTGCCAAGCGCGGAGCGGGAAGCCAAATGTGGAGACAGTCTTGGTCGTGAGCGAGGCAGCCGCGCTTGAACCCACCAGAGTCGAGTAGTCAACGGTGTTAGTGCACAACAAGGCTGACGTAGATGAATCGGTCGAAGCAGCTGCAGTCGATGTACCCGATCCCGTTGCAGTCGCACCATCCGTACCAAGATCAACTGAAGTAGCAACGACGTCGCGAAGCACTGTGTTCGTGATGGAGTTCCCGATGCCACTTTCGCTGATAATCATCGATGCGTTGGAGCTGGCGTTGGCAGCCGCAAGCGCACTGAGGGATGCAGCTGCAGCGAGCTGAAGCGAGAGATCGCTCAGTGCGATGACTGGCTCGACAGCCTTGACGCGCATCTGGACGTTGATACCGTGGAAACCGTTTGTAAGAAGGAAAGTGAGAACCGAGCTCAGACTGAACATGATCATGATCACGCGGGGAGAGAGCTTCGGACCGAGGAGCGCCTTCGCGATGAAGCTGAAGAACAAGATTGGCACAACGACTGCGATGAGAAGCTCGATCGGCTTGCTGAAGAGCGAGGCGACCAGACCGACGTAGCTGTTGTAATCGTCGAGCATATCGTTCTGCTTTGAGTACGAGTAGTCACCCGAGTGGTACTTCTTGAGCGTCACTCCCTTGTAAAAGAGGATCATGAGGAACACAATGATCGCAAGCGACACCAGCGTGATCAGCAACCAGCGGCAGACGCGCACTTTCAACAACATGCCGACGTGGCCCAATCGCGAACCGTTGTGCGGGCCGTTCGATGATGGGGACCGTAGCTCCGCGTACTGAGTGTTCGGGTCATCCAATTCAAGCATCACCTCATGGTCTGGCACGCGAGGAGCTTCGCTGGCGGCCGCAGACGCGAAGAACTTCCGCGGCGACGGCTCACGCTTCGTCTGGGAAGGAGTTCGCTTCTTCAGGGAAGTCGGCGAGCCAGCGGCCGAAGCTGCCTTCGGTGTGCCCACGGTGTCTAGTTTGCGCGCTGGGGAGCTGGACGCGGCGATCGCAGCTCCGACTCCAACGGCAGCAGCGGCAGTCAGCCCGATTGCCGCAGCGGCGACAAGGCCCTTATCGTTGTGTTCTTCTTCCTCAACGGCAACGGCAGCCTCCGGTTCGGGAACAGCAGCCTTCTCCTCAACTTCGGCAGTGATACCGATCGCGGCAGCAGCAACATGCTCTTCTTCCGCGACGGCAGCGGCAGCCTCCGGCTCTGGGACGGCAGCCTTCTCCTCCAAGTCAGCCTGAGCGACAGCAGCACCTGCCGCTGCACCTCCGACAACGGCAGCTCCGCCAGCAGCGGCAGCCGCAGCCCGGGCAGCGCGGCGCTTGTTCACGGGGACAAACTTCTGCTGCATGATGTCGAAGACCATCTTAACTTCGAAGTCTTCGCCATCCGAGCTGTCCGTGTCGGTGAGCGCGACGCCGAGGAAGTGGCGCGATGGCAAACCCTCGACTTCGCCGTCCAGGTTCAACGTGGCCGCGGGTCTCATTTGAGCGGGGCTCAGTTGCGCGTTGGCGACAGTTGAAGCCACGACGGCGCTGAGCGGAACTCCGCCCGGGCTGCGCGCCTCTTGTTCTGCGACAGTTCTAGTGGTCACATACTGAACCTGGTTCGGGTTCACAGATGTCGGTGGAGTGTTCGACTTGACGATGTAACGGACGTGCTGATGAGTTTCACCAGGCGAGTGAGCTGAGACCACAGACGTGCTCGGGGAGCCGCTGCTCGAGACCGAGGCCGCCGTGACGTACTGAACGCGGTGATCGTGGGAAGGGGCACCCACTGGGACAGGCACCTGCACAGACTGGCCGTTCACGATACGGGTCACGTAGTGAACATTTGGCGACTGCGCGACCTGCGGTGAGCTGAAGAACTGGACACTGGAACGACCACTGGCGCCGACAGGCGTTCCCGGTGCTGCCGGGGAGACGAGGCGCTGACCGCCCTCGACTGCCATGGAGCCGGTCGTGTATCGAACGGCAGGCGAAGCAGCAGGACTGGTGATCGTCTTGCTGATGTAGCGAACACGAACAGGCGACGCCGGCGGCTGAACTCCACTGGCGTTTCCGGTCGTCGTCGACATGTAGCGGACGCCGGCTGCTGGCGAGGTCAGCGTCGTCTGGTTGCTGCTGCCTTCGGTCCTGATCACGAGCGGCGCCGGCGGCTCGACCTGGTTGTCTCCGCTCGCCGCGGCTGAGGAGGTCACGTAGCGGACCATGAGCGGCTCCTCGAGCTGGTTGCCGCCCTGCTCGGCGACGGCCTTGGTCTTGATCTGCACGCTGGGCGGCAGTTCCGAGGTGGTCTCGACCGCGGTCTCGGTCGTGGTCGTGATGGTGTGGTCGCCGTCCTGGTTCTCGTCGTCGACCTCGGCGTACACGGCGCGCGGGGCCATGTCCATGACGACGGTCGGGCCGAAGCGGCCGCCGCCGGCGGCCATGGCCAGCTGCGGCACGACGAATCGCCGCGCGGGGCTCTTGGGCGGGCTGCGCGAGCCCGAGCGCGACGAGGACGTCGGGCTGCGCGTGTGCGATCGCGCGCGGTCGGGGCTGGCCGTGCCGTTGCTGCCGGACGCGTCGCTGCGGACAGAGGTGCGCGCGGCGATCTCGTCGGGGCCGGCGCCGGGCGAGCGACTGCCCAGGAGCCACGAGAGGACGCCGGGGCTCTTGCCCGTCGGGGTCCGCGCGTGTTGGTTGCTGGTCTCGTCGCTCATCGTCGGCGGGGGTCTCGAGGGCGCAGATTCCAAACTGACGCGAGCCGAGATGGATCCAGATCCGGCTCCGGATCACGACCACGGCGCGCGCAGTGCTCCTACGTTTGAACCAGAGTCGAAACCCACCCAACGACGGCCATGAACAGTCCATTGATCCGGACGAGAGGAGGATCGCAGAAATGTTTTGAGTTTTTTTCTCCCGTGGACGGAATAAGACGGGTCAGCAGTCATTTTGCGGGGGGCTACAGTACAGCAGCTTTTTCGTGTCGTTTGTCGAGAACAGTCGTCTTGTATGTAGCGCCACTTGCCCTCACCCACGACTGGCTCCTCGCGGCACTCGACGAGCTCCAAAAGTGCACCTCCCAATTTTTGGCCGCGCCCTGGGAAAGCAACTCATCTGTAGAAACGCTCGGCGCACGGAGAGACGGGCTGGCACTTCCATCACGAGCAGGTGGGGCTCGCTCGACGGACGCCATGCATTCGAAAATGACGCCAGACGAGAGTGGTCGTGGCGTTGCAGTGGCCAGCGCGCTTCAACCGCCGACTTCGTTTTTTCCGGACTTTCCCAACTGCGTTCGCTGAACCGTCCCCATCCCACGAAACGACTTGCAGTGAGGAGGTTATTTTTTTCAACGCCGCCCGCTGATTGGGCCGCGGGGTTCTAAAATCATTTTTTGGAACGATTTTCTGGACAGCTCCGGACTGAAGCGACAAGGATGTGCACAGCCGCGGCGGTTTAACGAGCGCGGCCGCCACTGCTGCAACGTACGGTACAGAAGCGATCACTGCGGCGACATTAGGCGCGCGATTCATTTCGACGACGAGTCAAAGAGATCACAGGCCTTCTTTGACCTGTGAACCCAGAGCTTGAGATGGCTTGGGACAAAATGCACTCATGTCCCGCGGCGGACCGGACCTTCCACGAGCGAGTCACACGTCGAGCGAAATGCTGCTTCTCCGCTGCCGGGCGCCGCCGCCGTCGTCCTGTGCGACAGCCCGTGGGCTCTCTGGACTTTCATCCAGAGAGTTCTGAAACGCCCGATCGTCGTTGTCACTTCGCCGGCGGCGGCTGCGCTTCTCCGTTTTCGCGCCCTCTCGCAGCGCTCCGCCTGCCGCGGCAGGCTGGACCGGCTCGCGTGCTGACTCCTCGGCATCTGACTCGCCCGACGTGACGACCGCGATCGAACAGATACGCCGCAGACGCTCCATGCCAGAATGCGTCGACCGCCAGTGGGACGCGGCCAATAAGGAATCCTTCCACGCGCATGGCTCGTCTTCCGGCTCGGCGTCATTGGTGGATTTGCGCCGCCACGTCTGCGGCCCGGCTGGCGTGAGAAGCTGCCAAAGCAAGATCGCGGCGACGCCGAGCAGCAGCACGCCGGCGCCGAGAGACGCGCGCCGCCAGAAGATCGCGCCCATGGAGAGCACGCCGCCGCCCAGGAGCTCGCGGTCGAAGCGCAGCTCCGGCAGCCGCCCGCCCGAGCACGCGGCGCCCGCGCACGCGAAGCCGACGCGAGCGCGCCGCGCGTCGAAGACGGTATAGTACGCGCGCAGGAAAACGGCGCCCAAGACGACCACCTCTTCTGCGGTAGAGTCGCTGCCGAACAGAACGTGCATGTCGAGCTGCGGCGAGCAGTTGGCGCCGTCGCAGCGGACGTAATCCGCGCCTTGAAGTACGAAAGTCGTCGAGTTGAACCTGAACGAGAGCGCAGGAAACATGGCTGGTCTGCAGCTGGAGCAAACCGAGCCGCTGATGGCCGCGCCGTGGTGGATGAGCTGGACGTTGTGCTGGACTTGAAGGTGGCTTTGAATGGTCGCCAGCGTTTCGTTGAACACGCGCGGCGGGAGCAAGATTAACGAGGTGCCCGAGTCGACGATCGCGGTCGAGCGCGTCGAGAGAGTTTTGCCTGATTCGTCCTTGCCGTCTTGTTGTCCTCCCACTTTCATCTCATCCATCGCGATCGCCCAGAACCCCAGACGCTTGCGTTCTGGATACGGGACGAGCGGGTAGTAGTGCCACTGCGTCGGAAGGCCCTGCGCCGCGACGAGCGTTTGGTCGACGCCACCGAGGATGAGTTGCGACGGCGGCGAGCTTCCGGGGAGCGCGTTGAGATAGATCGAAAACGTCGACAGGAGCGTCGGTTCTTCCGAGCGGAAGAGTCCTGGCTTGGTGATGAGCGCGAGCGACTCGAGCCCGAGCCCGACGATGCCGTCGGCGTGGAAATGCCGGAGTCGCTTGGTGGTCTCATGGACGCGGCCCATCCGCACGCGGTCGATCTCCAGAAGCCCGCCGAGGCGCAGCGTCTCGCGCATGAGCACGCCGGAGGCGTTGCCGCTGCCATACTCGAGGCGGAAAGAGTCGTTCGAAGGCTCAAACGTCGACGACTCGGACGGGTCGTACCGTCGATCTCCAGCGCACGAGTCGCACTCCACGTCGGGCAGCCACACGTCGCTCGAACCCGTGTCGAAGATCACGCGGAACTCCTGCGGTGGCGTGCCCACGCTGACCCGGCCGAAGAACTGCATTTGGTCGAAGTTCTCGAGCTCAATGCGCAGGATCGGCGACGCCGTCGTCGTTGGGGCGGTCGTGGCGCAGTCAGCGAGGAGCCACGCGGCCATGGCGGCGGCGCTGCAGCGACGGCGCCTCATCCCTTCGCGAGATGCAGAAATGGAAGAACTCGTGTGGGAACATGCAAGAAGACGGATACGTCTTCGTCGTCCGGTTGCTTCTTCGGCCAGAACCGGAGAGCTTGCCCAACCATGTCCTCATTGGACTCAACTCAAGACATCAAGTCAAGCCATTCCCAGCACATGCTCGGTGTGGGAGGGAACTGGATGGCGCTATATCAGTAGATAAAACACAACGTGGTTCAAACGAGCCAGTATCCACTGTGTTAGCGATTCGGGGCGGCCCTTCCTCATCGGCCAGACGGGTACAAGTGTGTAGGGTTGCACAACCCAGGAAACTAAACAGTCAATTAGTTTCTCTTTCGTCTTAGCTCCAAATCTACTGGATTAACGTCATTTACTGTCTCAAACGTTTTCGCGCCAAAATGTACTGTCATACCCTTTTAATCTGATACGCGATCCGCTATCCTTCCCTTATTCGATCAGCCGACGTCTGAGTGACGGTCTGACTGCCATCATGCTGCCGACAAGAGCCCCTCGGAAGATGGCTCGCCGCGAAGAGGCGTGCGCCCTGCAGGCCAAGAGGCCGCCCGCGAAAGGTCTCCGCGTCACGAGTCACTGCAACTCTCCGGTCCCTCGCTCTTGAGCCCGGCCGGCAATTGCAATCGGCGCCGCACGATCGAACAGCGCGCCGTCTCGGATGCGCCCGTCGTGGTCGACATGGCTCGCGCTGCTTGCCGCGGTGGCTCTCGCTGCGCCCACAGCAGGCGGTGGCCCAGCAGCAGCGCTGGTCGGTGTGCCCTCGGCCCCTCTTAATGTACAGCTCTCTACGATCAGTCAGGACGCGCTTCATCTCGAATGGGAGCCTCCCGCAGACGACGGAGGTGCCCCCGTATCGGCATATCTTGTCGAGTGGGACCCAAATCCGGGCGTGAGAGAGGTGCAGGTGGTGACTACGAGTACAAACACGGGTGCGAACGAGATCCAAACCATCCAGACCTACGCCGGAGACGTCGACGAGGTGCAAGAGATCTCAACCAGCGCCACGCAAGTGCTGGAGGTGCAAACCATCACAACGACCGCAGCTCCAGGCGAGACCTTAGGCGGCGTCTTCACGCTCGAGTTCGACACGACTTCACAGGGTGGAAGCAAGCAGCTGTCCGGTGTGATCGGATATAACGCCCCTGCGTCAGGTGATCGGTCAGGAGTGTTTGAGATCCTTAATGCGATGAGCAACATCGGGCCAGGTGGCGTGCAGGCTGTGACAAGGACAGGGCCGGACGCCCAAGGTGGTTTTGTGTGGTCGATCACGTTCGCTGCCTCAATGGGTAATGCGCCAGCGTTTACGCTGAAATCCAGTTTTCTCACAGGGAGCGGCGCGAACGTAGTGCTCAATACGCCCACGAACGGAAATATAATCTCCGGAGGCACATTCACGCTGGCTTTTCGTGGATCAACAACTGCAGACATCCCTTGCGATGCGAGTGACGCGCAGATGCAGCTGGCTCTCGAAGCACTAGCTACGATTGACTCGGTGATGGTAACGCGAACAGGTCCGGATTTTCAGCGCGGCTATAAGTGGCGCGTTACCTTCACATCAAGCTCTGCTTTAAACACCGGGAATGTTCCAATGATCGCTGTCGGCGCCAATGTCAAACTTATCGGTCTGGGTGCTGTCGTGAGTGTTGCCGAGATCACAAGAGGCAACCAGCTGGGTGGTACGTTCCAGCTCAGTTACAACGGTGTATCGACGGCGGACTTGCCTCTGAACTGTGACACTGCTACAATGAAGATTCAGCTCGAAACTCTGAACATCGGCACCGTTGATGTGTCAAGGACCACCCTTCCAGATCCTCAGGGCGGTTATACGTGGACTGTGTCCTTCACCAGTCTCAAAGGTGCTTTAAACGCATTCCAGAGTGACCTTACCAAGCTAAGTGAGACACGGGCGGATGCAGTGGTTTCGAAAGGCCTTCGAGTTATGCGAACAAGACCAGGAACTAGTCAAGAAGTCCAGAACATTCAAGTGACAACAACCGCGGCTACGGTCTCGTCCACGACGTATTTCTCGTTAAGAGTCGGGTTCGCAGGACAAACTGGCACCACTGGCCTCATTCCAGCGAATCCTATGGGCGATGGTACATGCATGTCGACCAAGCCAGAGATTCAACGTATTGCTGTGACGACAGTCGACACCACGGCCCAGGGTGGAGACAATCTTGTATCGTCGAAGACTGCGATTCAATTGGTTTTCACCAGCAATACGCTTGCAAGTACTGTCGAGATGACCAAGCCGATTTTTGTCAACAGTGCTGGAGGCGACTGTTCTATTGGACTGGCAGCGATCAAAACAGAACTCGAAGCCCTCGCTGGTATTGTAGGTACGGTGGCAATTTCAGCAGGAGCTGCAATTGCGACACAGGCATGCACATGGACTGTCACATTCGCGAACGAACGCGGAAATTTGAACCAGATGAAAGTCGTTGCAGCCAACGTTGGTGGAGGTCTTCCCTCGAGTACTGTTATGATCGGAGACGACACGATAGCAATTACAACTGTTCAAGACGGCTCGATCAACATTATGAAAGCGGAGCTTGAGAGGCTCCCCAATGTTGCGACGGTTACTGTGTCCGCCTCTCCAGCATTAACACCCAACGCCAATCAGGCGTGCACGTGGAGCGTGACTTTCGACGGTAATGCGGGTAACCTGCCACTGATGCAAGTCTCAATTGACAACGGTGTAACATTCGGTGCTTCTGGAACGACTGGAGGCGGAGACACAGTCACAGTTGCTGCTAATAGGGACGGAACTTCATCCACACTCGGCGGTGTGTTCGCCCTTGAGTTTGACGGTCAACGCACTGGATACATGCCTTATGACGTTAGTGCGAGCGTGTTTCAAACTCAGCTCGAGGTGCTGTCGACGATTGGAAGTGTCTCAGTGACGAGATCAAGTGTAGATCCGAATGGCGGCTACTCGTGGACGGTCTTGTTTCTCACTAACCTCGGCGATCTGAGCTTATTACAGCCTGATGCGGCAGCTCTCACAGGAACCGCTCCATTCATTACTGTGCAAGAGACAATAAAGGGGATCACTCCGCCTTTCAACTCGAAGGATCCAGCCAACGGTGCGTTACACTTCATCAAAGGCGTCTACATATATTCTTCACCCTCTTGCGTAACATCACAGGACTGAGTTTTGATAGTATCGTCGTGACCGACCTCAGTGACCTTTCCCTCACCGCAAACCACGTCGATGAAAACGTCCCGTTCTTCTTTCGAGTGACGGCTATCAATGCAGCCGGACTAGGTGACCCTGCGCTATCATCACCCCAGTCGGCTATCCCAACGCCTCGTGAGTCTTTCGAGCTAGACCTCTTCATTTGTATGTCCCTAAACACTTCGTTGTAGAGATTCCGGGGCCAGCGACAAACGTTACGCTTTCCGTTGTGGATGGTACGACGGTGGCAGTTTCTCTCCGGTCTCCGTTGAGCGATGGGGGCCTTCCCATCGACGCTTACCAAGTGGAATGGGCTACTCAACCGCTTCGAGATGAAATCCAAGAAGTCGTGCTGAAGATTCCTGTTCGGAACGAAATCCAGACAATCTCGACAGCCACGAGCACTACCAGCGAAGTGCAACTCGTCCAGCTCACATCGACGTATTCGGGTACGGCGGTAAACGAGGTGCAGTACGTCAGTTGTGACGCACTCTCGACAAGCGGCTCGTTCACGTTGACATTCAATGGGGAGACAACTGCACCGATTGGTTCATTGGAGGCGTCAACTGCCAATATCAAGGCTGTTCTAGAAGAACTCACTTCAATTACGACGGTGAACGTTGCGTTCTATGGAGGACGCACAACAGCTTGTGCACCGTGCAGTGCCACGTCAGGTTGCTCCGCAGGGTTCGCAATCACTTTTGTGAGCGTTGTCGGAATTCAGGGCGACATGCCGATGCTTAAAGCAAACACATACGCCCTTGAAGGGAATCGCCGTGTGGATATCACCGAGCAGACCAAGGGCCAAGCTGCTGTGAGTGGAACCTTTCGGTTAACGTATTCTCGAGGCCGAGACACCGATACCGTGCCTCTGCAATTCAGCGCGAGCCCAGCGGCGATACAAAGCGCTCTTTCGGCTCTGGATGCGTCAGTCACCTTCGCAGTAACGGATGACACGGCATCTTTGCCTGCCAGCGATGTCTCTGCAGGCTCGAAGCTGTGGCGCGTGACCTTTATTGGGAGCGGCTATATCCCAGATCTGTCGCTGAAGCCGGTCAACAATCTTCTCGTGGGTAATGGCGCTGGGATCAAGTTCTACACAAAAGGGGCGACCTATGGTACAGCACTAGCTTCGGTGGCTGGTAATTATGTACGCGGAAAGTTTCGGGTAAGCTTGGGGGGCCACACGACAGATTACATTGATACCGACAGTTCGGACACGACAGTCAAAAGCCAGCTTGAAGCTCTGCCAAACATTGGTACAGTCCAAGTCACTCGGTCCGGACCATCGTTGAAGAACGAATACGTATGGACAGTGACCTTCGTATCGAATCCAGGTCAGTTCCCAGTTGGGGCTGGATACCTGGATATGCTAGTTGTGACCGACACATCCCAGTTGCTCGGCACCAACAGCCAAGTCGTGATTATGACTGTTCAGGACGGTTCAGCGCCAGTCGATGGGAAGTTCCAGCTCCAATTTAGCGACGGAGTGACTACTGCTGTGACTCGCCAGCTTTCGCCACATGAGCCAGCACAAGGCATAAAAGAAGCCCTTGAAGCCCTCCCGTCAGTCGGCGGAGTGAGTGTCACGAGACAGCAACAACCCGACGGATACTCGTGGAGAGTAACATTCGACAAATGCCGCACTAATGTCCCGATCTGCAATTTTGGCGATGTCAACCCGATGACTGCAGACGTGTCAGCTCTGGTGGGTGGCTTTGGCACGACTCTGGCGTCTGTTATTGTGAACGAAATCGTGAAAGGAGTTGGTCCTCTTCAGTCGATGCTTGTGACTGATCTTTCTGGAGGTGAACCATATGAAACAGTGATCAAGAATCTCGCTTACGGGACTCAATACTACTCTCGTGTGTATTTCCGTAACGCCAAGAGCTTTGGTCTACGCACTCTGTCAGTGCCTGAATTCGTCATGACGAAGAATCTGCCTCCTGGATCTCCTCTCCCGGTTGTCTTGGTGTCCTCGAGTGCAATCAGCATAACGGTTTCGTGGGATATGCCAACTGTGAACGGTGGAGCTGTCGTGAGCGGGTACGAACTGTGGATCTCAGAGTGGGGTGACATATTCCGCAAAGTGTATGATCGACCAAACGACCCTGTTACAATGCAGGCGACCTTGACGACGTCGGGTGATAACGTGATTGAATCAGGGAAGAAGTATAAGTTCAAGGTTCGAGCGATTAATTTCTGTCGCGCGGACGATACTACGGCTGCTTGCTATGGTTCATTCAGCGAACCTGTTGAGTACAACGTGCGTGCCCCGACCGTGCCTCAGCCTCCACCTGCGTTGGCAAGAGACTCAACTACGACAGTCAACACACCTGCAGCGAATGACGGGATCATTGTAGTCAATTGGGTTGGGCCACTGGACAATGGTGGTTCTCCACTCACAGCGTATGAGCTTTACATGGACGACAACAGTGGCGCTGGGTGGGTGAAGCAAACTCTTGTAGGTGCATTTCCTTACAGCTACACATTCTCTGCATTGAACTGCAAGGAAGGTACCGTGTACCGATTCTATGTTCGTGCTGTGAACGCCATTGGTCCGTCCAGTCCGAGTCCCGTGCTCTCAGTAACGATGGCAAACGTGCCCTCAGCACCAGCTTCGCCGACGCTTGTCGATGTATCCTCGAGCACGATGACGTTGCGGTGGCTCCCCCCACAGGCGTGTACGTCAACGCTCACAGGCTGCAATGGTACACCTCTGCTCGGTTACAAGCTGTGGCAGTTTTCAGGAGTCACATCCAGTTACACAGCCACAGGATCGCCAGTCAACCAAGAAATTCAGCGAATTGTTACAACTGTCGACACTCCCGTACCAGAAATTCAGACTGTGACAATCCTTGGGGCATCCGGACAGTTTTCCCTATACGTCAACTTCTTAATGACGCCTTTGCTGAACGCAGGCACAGCAGGAGCCGCGACTGCTGCGCAAGTGAAAGCGGCGATTGAGACGACTGGTGTTGGAACGGTTACGGTGACGGCCACGGCAGTCGGCACTGGAACAACGTGGGCGGTTACATTCAACGGGTTCAATGGTGCGTTGCCAGCGGCGATGGTGGTAGTTCCATCAAAGTTGACGAACACCGTGCTTGCCACGTCGTTTTCAACTTCTGTCACGCGTCCTCAGGTCGGCTCCACAGCACTTGGTGGCGATTTTACGATCTCTTTCCGTGGCGCTGAAACCTCGCGCTTGGCCGTAACATCGACCGCCGCCGAAATAAAGCGACAGCTAGAGAACCTTCCAACTATTGGGGTTGTTTCGGTCACAGCAACGGCAGGCTCAAACAACGCAATGACATGGGATGTGACATTCCTCACAGAACACGGAGACTTGCCGACAATGCAAGTGACTTCTGGGAGGCTTAGGGGGGGCAACTCGAAAATACAGGTCTCGACCGTCCAAGAAGGAACCCCCGGGTCGATTGTGTACGATGGCTCGGCTGCACCCGACGTGCTTCAGTTCACAGCTCAGAATCTCGTGCCAGACACTCTGTACGCGTTCAAGGTCGTCGCAGTCAACGCTGTTGGAGAAGGCATTGGCGGAACCTCTACCCCGGGTATTGCAGCTTCGTCTGGGGCAGCTGCAAAGAAGACGACGGCATCTGGGGAGTCGCTTCACCGCGGGATGGCTGGTATCGTTTATGAAGTACAGAGCGTCAAGACGATAAATCTCGGCTCTGGAACTTTCACGTTGTTTTGGAAAGGTGGCCCAGCCATTGGTCCTGTGTCTACGACTACGACAGCCGGTACGCTTGAGTCGATGATCCCCTCAGCCGATAGCAGTGTCGGGAGAGTTCATGTTTCCAAGCAATCGGTCAACGGGCAGGACGTATTGTGGCGAATAACTTTTGTCGGTCAGATCGGAGACCAGCCACTGCTGGCTTCCAGCGACCCGGTTCATGTGCTCGTGGAAGAGTTCATCAAGGGAAACGCAAATCAGTTCATCATCGAGCCGCGAAAAGCTTCTGGTGATGTCGTGACGTATGCCACACTTCCACTGACGTTCCAGGGGCAAGACGTGTTTTGGACAGAGCTGTGGTCCAGTCCAGCATCAGTCGTGGATGGCACCCACGTTTTTGCTAGTGATGGCGGCGTCGCAACATATAATGCGCCTGTGTACGAGATTCAAATGCTGACTTTCGACGGCACGATAGGAACGTTCAATCTCAAACTTGACACGACCAACCGTCTTGGCGGAGTTATCGCTACAAGCTCAATAGCTGTCAATGCCGCGACGCTCTCTGCTGGAGCTACTTCTGATGCAGCCGCAAGCAACCTGCTCAAACTCAGCATAGAGTCACTCTCCAATGTGCAAACAGTTAGCGTATCACGCGTGATGAACGCAGCTGCAACACCAGTGTCTTGGACATACTACGTGACCTTCACGGGTAACTTATGCGACATACCGGCGTTGCAGTTGGTTGGCGATGCTGCCTTCTTGGCGTCATCGACCCTACTGACACCTCCTGTCAGTTTTACCGAGATACAAAAGGGCCAATGTGAGGTACAGACAGTTGCGACCACTGCCAGCATTGAATCAACTCCAGAGATCCAGTCGATTAGCACGTGGCTTGATGACAGCGCGGCTCCAACTACCATTGGGGGGTCGTTCCAACTTCTTTTTGGAGGCTCAGCTTCAACGGTGACAGTTCCAGCCAGCGCAAACGCAGCCACAATGAAAGCTCTGCTCGAGTCACTGCCTACTATTGACTCAGTTTCTGTAAGTGTTGAGAATGCCAACTACGGCGCAGCGACAGGTCTCCAGACGTGGCTCGTCACTTTCAATGAAATTCTTGGAAGCGTGCCTGATATCACAGTCGCTTCCACGGCAGCGTTGACGGGCAATAGTGCAAAGGTGATTATCAAGGAAGTGAACAAGATGGGTCTATCCCTGGCTGGGACCTTTGTGCTCAACTTCATGGGAGATACTACAGTGAACCTTCCGTTTGACATTGAAGCAGATGAAATGAAGACCCAACTGGAGAACCTAAGGTCGATCGTTGAAGTCGATGTACAGAAGGAGGAGCGGTTCAACGGAAATCGATGGACGATTTCGTTCACCAAAAATCTCGGGGATTTGCCCCTTTTGGAAGCTTATCCGTACGCTTACGAGATCCAGCAGATAGAGACAATTGGTGGCAGTCCGACACCTCTCGAAGGATCGTTCACTTTGTCTTTTTTAGGCGAAGAGACCGATGTGATCCCATTTGATGCGACGGATGTGACGATGAAGGCGGCTCTGGAAGCACTACCATCGCTGGGAGGACGCGTGGACGTCACGCGAACGGACAAGTTAGACGCCGGCAATCGATTCCAGTGGCGCGTTACCTTCCGCTCGAGGCTCGGTAACATTGGGAATCTTGTGTTGGCTAACGGACAAGGGCTGACCGGCTCTTCCGCCGGGGTCCAAGTCACAGAGATCCAAGCAGGGTCGACTCAGTCACTCACAGGCACATATCCGAAACTGGAGGTCTTTCAAAAAATGGCTGGATATCCAAGCTATACCGGCCGATATATTCCGTCCACTGCAGGTTCATTTTACTCGGTTGCTGTACAGCAGTTGACTAGAGGTGGCCTGCGAGCGCTATACTACGATAACTTTTGGCTCCAGGACGTGCCGGTGATCGACAAAGTGGATGCGTCAATGGTGTTTGATTGGGGGAACGGAACAATCACGTCCTTCGGTCGAGACTACATCAGTATTCGCTGGTTTGGTAAGCTTGCTGTGCCCCGCTCAGATACGTATGTGATGTATGTGCAGTCCAGCGAAGGACTTCGCGTCTGGTTCAATCACACACTTCAAGTTGATACGTGGGATGATGGTGAAGAATCTGGCGGAACGATGGCCAATTTTCACGTCGATTTGAATGCTGGAACCTACTATGATATCCGAATCGAGTACCATGAAGAGACAGGCGATGCTTCTTTTGCGCTTCAATGGAGTTCTTCATATTTAGCGATGGAGCCTGTGTCGTCGACTGCGCTGTATTACAGTGATCACATTTTGGGTTCTCCTTTCGAGGTTGACGTGACTCCGGGGGCAACAGACTTTCCTTACACCATTGCATTTGGAGATGGTCTTACAAGCGCGACTGCTGGTCTTGCAGCCCAGTTTATCATCCAGGCAAAGGATCAACTCGGAAATAACAAGACTTTAGGGGGAGATATCTTCGATGTGAGGCTTGCTCACCAGAGTGGACTCGTGCTGACACCATTCCAGGAACCGAAGTACCGGGGACAGGGGCAGTATGTTGTCCAGTATTTGCCTGCTATAAGCGGGCAATACTCGTTGTCAATTCTCACCTCTGACGGAATCGATATTTACTGTGGTCAAGGCCTTGCAAATAAATGCAGTCCGTTCACACTGCTAGTCTCTCCTGGCGCGACCACACCGCACACAAGTCAGGCTCTCGGTAACAGTGGGGCCTCGTACGGGAATTTGGATGCCCTGTTAGAAGCGGTAGCCGGCCAGGCATCGAACTTCACGATTCAACCGAGAGACACCTACGCGAACCCACGGGGAACAGGCGGTTCTGATCTATTTGAGACGAAAATGGTTCTTGTGGCTGACCGCACTATCCAGTACCGTAGTAGCTCGCTTCGGTTTAATACCGTCAAGGGCGTCTACGATGTTCAATACTCAATTCCAAAGGCAGGGACATACGAGATCCAATCATACTTGAGTGGGACGCCCATACTTATGTGTCCAGGAGGGAGTTCGTCCTGCTTGACTCTCAGCACGCCGTCAACCCTCAAGGTTGTCCATGGCCAGCTTCACACACCAAGCTCTACGGTCGACGACACAACGACTCAGGCACTTTCGCAAGCTATGAGTGGGCACGATACATGGTTCTCTGTGTACGCACGCGACAACTTTGGAAATCTACGGATAGGGGATACGACGACGAACTCAATTTCGAATGGTGACGGCAAATCAGACGCGTTCCTGGTTACGCTAAGTGGCAAGGACGAAACTATTATCACTTCCAGCGCCGTGCAGATCCTGCAAACCGCGGATCTTCAAAACACAGGTTTCTTCCAGCTCACATTCGGTGTCTTTCGACGAATAATGTGTCCTCAATGCGTGACGACGCTATCCGGAACGACACTGACTGTGAATGTCAACTTGGTTGGGCTTCTCATCGTGGGAGACAAGTTCATGGTCCAGGAGTGTGTTTTTACAGCCGCATCTGTGTCCAGTACGACAATCGCGGTGGCAACAGGCCATGGTTGTGCGGGGTTCACAGCGAAAAAGTGGCCCCTGCAGAAAGCATTCGGTACAGCTAGATTCACGCCGCTGTTGCCACAAGATATCAGTGCTGCAGCATTAAAGTACGCCCTACAAGATCTTCACAGAGGTGCGCAAGTTCAAGTTTCGCGATCGTTCGTTGCTCCAGTTGGGCCAGGGCAAGGCGCCTACAAATGGCTCGTAACATTTCTATCCCATTTGGCGGAATGGAGTGTAGCTCATCTTGCTGTCCAGTACCCGACTACGTCTAGTCTGGCGTCCACGCCGCTCACAGTAAGCTATGTGGCAAGTGGGGGTGTGTATCCGGTGCACTACAACCCTCATTATGCGGGGATTTACACCATGGCGATCACCTCTCCAGACGGGTTGCAGCATGTTGTCGGAAGCCCATTCCTAGTGTCTGTCGCTGACGACTCAGTGACTAACGGTCCGAGCTCACTAGCGGCATTCGGTAATTCACTCGTCGAGAACTTCTCGCAGCCAGTCATTAGCCTCAATGCGGGAGATTTGCTCCAGTTTCCAGTGCAGTTAAAAGATACAAGACGCCTTGAGCAGCAAGCTATCCGGGTACGAGCTGTAGCGCTGGCACAGGTGTTTGAAGTTCAACAAGTCACCGTGACGACTGCTCCGTTGGTTCTGAACTTCCGCGGAGCACCTGTTGGAGTGACGATTAACATCGGTGACGCATTCACTCTCGTGAAGTCGCAACTAGAGTCACTGCCAACGGTTGCAGACGGAGGGATCACTGTCACTCCGTCAACATCCAATGCAGGCGATACTCAAGTCACCATGAGCCACTCATTTTTGGTCACGTTCGTGAAAGACACTGGCAATGTCCCTTCCTTGGCCGTTGTATCTGGTGCTGCAACGATCACAGAGGTCACGCGTGGTGTGATTGCCTCACGGAAGGAGGTGCAGACTCTCAAGTGCGCATCCTCAGCGACACCTGCAAATGATGGGTCCTTTTCAGTGACTTTTGCGGGCCAAACGGGATTAGTTGCTGCCGGAGCTGCTCTCACCGGCTCAGCCGCGAGTCTGGCAACGATTCTCACCAATTTGGTAGGATCTTCGGTCAGTGTTACAGTAGAAGGTGGGGTAGCTCAATCAACCGTCTGTTCAGCAACACCAGCTCGATTGATGTTACAGTTCGATACCGCTCTCGGGAATATCCCAGCCTTGAGCTACTCGGTCCCTGGTACTTCCATACTTGTGATCACGAGTGAGGATGATTCGGGTGGTGCGATTAGCGGCGTGTACCCTGCTTGGGGATTCTTCAAACTAGGTCTTGGAGCGAGCGGAGTTACCTCCGCTCTAACCATCGACTCGACCGCAGCCCAGATAAAGGCTGCACTAGAGGCCTTACCATCTATTGATACCGTAGTTGTCACTCGCGACTGGATCGGCGTTGACCCTGCTAACTTGTTGACGACGCTCTCACAGTGGACTGTCACCTTCACAACTCACTCTGGCAATTTCCCGAACCTACAAGCTGATAGTTCTGGCCTTGCGATGAGCCAAGATGGTCAACTGACACCATTTGTTGATGTAAACGAGTACGTGCGGGGTTCACTTGGTAACAATAGGTCAGTCACGTCTCCAAATGGCATTGGTGTATCTCTTGTCACTACTAGAGAAGATCCAGGAATTCAGGAAGTCCAGGAGCTGCGCTGTCGTGGCGACAAGGCTTTCACTCTTATGTTTGGTGGACAGCAAGTCGTCATCCAACCAGATGCCTCGATGAGCGAGCTGATGACCCAACTGAACACCATCGTGGCCATACCTTCGGGCGTTCGCTTGTACACCAAGCGGGAACGCTTGGCAGCTGCAGTAGCTCCGTATCGACCAGTGTGTAGCATCGCGAGACCTGAAGCGATTTTAATTGTGTTCGAGGACGTTTTGGATGTTCCCCTCATCTCCTGGTCTTCAACAACGAGCGACATATCCATTGTCGAGACTGTCAAGGGTGTGCCAAAGAAAGAAACTCCTATCTCCATCGCAAACCTTGAGATCCAGAAGCTCTCTTGTATCGTCTCCGCTACGAATGGGGCTGGAGCCTCGATTGACTTGAGCTTTGGGTCGTCCACGATCACCGTTGCAGCCAACACAGTGATTGCTTCATTTGAAGCGCAGTTGAACAGTATTGCTGAAATTGCTGCACTGGGTGGAGTGAAAGCATCGAGTGCACAGACTCAGGTGTGTAAAGTCGATGATGGTACGGCAGCTGTGCCTGTGGTCATTACGTTCCAATCTGTCTGCGATCCTGCTCTGATCCAAATTACTCAGACGAGAGATGGAATTTTGAGTGCCAGCACCATGGAAGATACGAAAGGGCTGAGGTCGCTGACGTACGATGGATCGCAACAGGGGCTCTTCAACGTTGTTCTTTCACCGGAGGTCAAGGGGACGTACTCGTTGACGGTCCAGGTATCTGGGCAGCAAGCATTCTTTCCTCCAACAATTGTGGTACATCCTGCATATGCAGATGCACAGACGTCGTGGCATTCAGCGCCACCGGTGGTGACTCAAGGGGTCGAGGAAGTCTTCACTCTTCAGTTGGTTGATCGTTTCTACAATAGGCTCGAGTCCAGCACAGAGCTGCTGACAGCGGGGTTCGTTCCAGCGCTGCGCATCGGGACTGATACTTACCCGGTAAATGTGTCCGAGGCTCAGCCCAATACGGATGGGCAATTCCGGTTGCGCTTTAAAGCTGAGCGTGCTGGAGTGTACAATTTAACGATCGACCGACGCGAATCTGGCGGTTTGTGGGCGAGCTACTATCGAAATGTAGATTTTACCCAATTGTCAGCTCGGCGTCGCGACTCTTCTATCAGCTATCAGTGGCTCGAAGTTTCACCGCTTGGGGAACCGTTTCCGAACAAATACTACAGTGTGATTTGGGATGGTGACATTCGCGCGCCAATGAGTGGGAACTTTGTCTTCACGCTAAGTGGCGATGACGGCGTTGCAATGGAACTAAATGGATCCGAGATCATTAATACCTTATTGACAGCAACGACGAGAAGTCAGTCAACGACAGCCGCGACTTCTCCAACGGTAGTCTTAAGTGCTGGGGAGTTCTATTCGGTTCGTATTCGCTATCGTACCAAGGATGCTCAGTCGTTTGTGAGATTGGAGTGGAGCTGTCTCGGCTGGTTTGCGAAGACGGTTGTCTCTAGCGACTCATTGTTCACGAGAACGCCGATGCAGAACACCCCGTTCATGATCACGGCGTACCCTGGGACCATAGACCCAACAAACACGCGCAATACTATAGATGGGTTCAACGCAACTGCTGGCACGTTAAGCACGATCACGACTAGTGCATTGGCGACGTTTTCGTTCGAACTTGAGTCCCATGATCGCTTTGACAACACACGGTTCCAAGACGGAAGTACGAGTTTCGATGTCCTCCTCACTGGTGTAGGCGGATGGGCTCTGCAGGGGCGCGTGAATGATGTCGTCACTGGTGATCCTGTCACCATCAATCCTGGAGTGATTTGTCCATCGTGTGCCGTGAGTTTCACAGGTTCTACGAACACTCTAGTGGTCAGTTCCGATGTGCTTAAACATCTCATCGCAGGCACCAAATTCCGTGTGCTGAACGCAAACGCTGGAACGCTTGCCCGAAGACGCGATTGCTTCTTCATAAGCAAGGCCACTGCCGCTTTCTTGAGTGGGACAGCGAATCTTTTGGTAGAACCCAACAGCGGCTGTGAAGACTTCACTGGCTCCAGTTTTGCAATCTCATCAGTCTACCCTGAAGGATGGCGATACCTATGCACTTGTTCTGTCGTGCAAGGTTTGCCAAGTTTGGCGTCGTGTAGTTCAGACTTGCGCTTGCTACCAGCAGATGAACCACTAAAGCGTGGAGATTCGTTGGTAGTCGGCCGTGAGCTCCACCAAGTACATTCGACACGTGGTGTCTTTGATGACACTCAGGTCCCGCTTATGACCGGTTATCTCGGCCCCACCAGTGACTTTGTTCCCGTCTTTAAGGCCAGCAGTGTAACTGGACGTCACAAGGTTTCCTTTGTCCCATACGTGAAGGGAGACTACCAGCTCACGGTAAAAGTTCCTCGGGTGGAAGGTGTTCAAGCAGCCACGACATCATCGGATTCGGCTCTGGGCGGGGTCTTCCGCCTCAAGTTGCGGCAATCTGGCGCGATAACGGCAAATATCGCTTTCAATGCGCCGCCTGCTACAGTCAAAGCTGCTCTTGAAGCGCTAGCACCAATCATTCCACTTGGAACTGTCAGCGTCACCCGCACATGTGTGAATAATGATCCAACCCAGGGTTGCCGTTGGCTAGTCACGTTCGGATTTGAGGTGCAAGATCCAACCCAAGTTACACTTGAACCCGTCTATCAAGGATTGCTGACCGGAAACAACGCACTTGTAACGACGCAGACGATAGTTGTTGCTCGACCAGCACAAATGATTGCTGGGTTCCCGAAAACAGTAAGCGTTGTCCCTGGTGCGACCAACCCAAGTGTAACGACGGCTTACGGACGAGGTCTATACACTGCAACAGCCGGTGAAGTCGCGCAGTTCACGATTCAGGCAAAGGATACCCACGGAAACAACCAAGAGACAGATACAGATACTCTCGATGTCCAAATTTTCCCAGCTGGCGCACCGTTTACGAGCGGTCAGCTTATTCACGGCCAAGTCAACTATTGGGAGGACGGGAAATACAATGTCAGCTACGCGCCAGTCAAATCAGGTACTCACACCGTCGCGATCACTATCCAAACAATGCCTGAGATCCACCAGGTTTCAACGATATTTGGCCAGCTAAAAGATCGCGGCGGGACATTTCGTCTTCGCTTGCTCGGTAACACAACCGATCCATTGGCTTTCGATGCAAACGCAACACAAGTCCAGCAAGCACTTTTGAATCTCCCAGTCTTTCAGAGCGCGGAAACCTTTCCAACGATATCAGTCTCACGAATTGAGAACCTTATTAATTTCGGGTTCGACTACCTCATCACTTACGCTCGTCTACCGTCGAGTGTGGCTGGACATCTTGCCGTTGTGGGCGCTGTGAACAATCTTTATGGAGCTAATGGAAGAGCGTCCATTACCGCCCAGCTAGTTCAGCAGCAGAGGCGCCAACACATCAAGACATCCAGCAACCTCGGAACACCAGTCGTTAACGAGGTCCAGGTAGTCCGGGTCCAGACAAGTGGTGCTCCGGCGATCACTGGCGGGACCTTCCAACTCCGGTACAATGGTCAAGTGACTGTAGCGTTGGCAATCGGCTCGAGCGCTGCAACTGTCCAGGCTGCATTGGAAGCTCTCACATCAATTAGACCAGGCGGAGTTGTGGTGACGAAATCCGCCACTCTTGATGCATTCGGTACTGTGGAGTGGATTGTGACCTTCCAGGCGGCGTCGACCGGGTCTGGTCAGATCGAGTTCTGGTCGTCTAATATGTACACGCGCGATCGATTCACTGTAAACAGTGCGCTGGTAGGTAACCTCCCGGCAATAGAAGTTGCTTCGGCAGCTCTGGTTGGTGGGAACAATCCGCAAGTCCTCGTTTATGAAGGTGGTGCAACATCACTCGGTGGCACAGCGTCAATCATTGGTATCTCCGCGTTCACTACGATCGTTGCGCACGGCTCAATTGCTCCAGAACAGTGCACAGCAATTGACAGTGCGACTTCATTCTGGCCCGGCAGTGTCAACATTGTCGGACTTGAAGGTCTCCACAAGGGTAAGTTCAACTCACGAACCAGTTTCATCATTGAGACGCGGGACGTGCATGGCAACTTGTTGGACGGTACTGGCAACGGAGACATTGGTGCTCCACGCGCTGAGCAACAAATCGTTGAGACGTCGATTGCAGGGGGCGGGTTGAGCAGCTCGCTACTTGGCACTTTTGCACTTCATTTCGCGGATCAGAAGACTGCACAGCTTCCTTTCAACGCAGGTATAAAAGCGGTTGAAGCCGAGCTTGAGAAGCTCGTAGCTGTCGGCGCAGTCACAGTGAATACCAACGATGTGACCACTCTCGTTGCGCTTGGTACCGTGGTCGCGACGAAGACATCCCCTGTGCTCACGACTGGGGCCGTGGATTTCACACCACAATTCGCTGTTGGCGATTGGATTCGAGTTGGGTCAACTACTGGTCCGGTTTTTACAGTTGTCGCGATCACCGCAACAGCCATCAGTCTCTCCTCACCATACTTCGGGGCCTCTAATGCTGCCACAAACGTATACAAACAGAACTCCGTTGGTCGAGGTTACACGTACGTGATACAGTTTGATTCAGATTTGGGTGATTTGCCGTCACTGTCGATCGACGCTAGCACTCTCTCCGTCAACGGTGTCGGCACAAAAAGCACGAAGGTCACTGCATGCGATGGGAATCGCGTTCAGCAGATCCAGATGACGGCAATGTCTCAGATATCGGGAACGTTCTCAATTGAGTTTCGTGGAGAAGAGACTGCAATGCTGCCGTGGAACATTAATGCAGCGGATTTAAGCGACGCCTTGGAATCTCTTAGCGGCATATTCACAGCCACAGTGAGCAGCACTGGCCCAGGCTTAAATGGTGGTACAACGTGGGTAGTTACACTCACCTCCGTTGAGCAAGATGACCAGCAAGATATCGACTTGCTTTATGCTGAAGGATATCTTTTAGTGGGAATGAACGTCCGTCTTGCCGTCCAACCCGTCTGTCCAACCACAACAACGGCCAATGGGCAGCTTCAATCTCAGTCGGGCAAACTCGGTCACACGTTCGTACCTGTATTGTCCGGTCCGCAAACAGCTCAAGCAGATGTGGTGTATCTCTCGCAAGGCAAATACGTCGCGACGTACGATACACCCAGAGCAGACGCTTACACGCTTGAAGTATTGCATGCCAAACCAAATGGTCTTGTGGGAGCTTACTTCAACAACCGATGGTTGTATGGAGTCCCCGACGTTGAACGAGTAGACGAGAAAATCGCGTTCGCGTGGCCAACGTTTGTCACGGCGACAAGCCCAGACTACGTGAGCGTCAGGTGGAGGGGATACATCAAACCGACATTCAGTGAAGATTACACGTTCTACGTTCGTGTTAACGATGGTGCTCGTATGTGGATTCAGGATCAACTGGTCATCGATGCATTCGAGAATGAAGTGGAAACGGATCAGCTTGTTGAGCTGCGCTCTCCGAACACGACAAAACTTGTGAAAGATCGACTGACTGAGATCATACTCGAGTATCGTGAAGTCACGGGATTTGCTGGTATCGAACTACTGTGGGAATCTGGAACCCAAGACAAAAGCATAATTCCTCGCGAACGCCTATACTATCGGTCGACACCAATCCAGTCCAGTCCGTTTGCTGTCCAGACCTTCGGTGTCAAGCCTACGCCTCCGCTTAACACAACGCTTGCGATCGCTGGGTGGAACGCTCTCACTGTGACTTTCAGTGCCCCCGCAGATGATGGAGGTTCGGCTGTTGACGCATATTTAGTTGAATGGTGGACTTCTGGTGCTTATGGCAACCCAGAGACCCAGGTCGTCAAGCTGGACAAAGCCAATACCGGCGGCACCTTCACTTTGCAGCTCGATTTGGGTAGCACAACCGGGCCAATCGCGTACAACGCTCTCTATTCAGACGTTGAGGCTGCTCTTGAGGCATTGGACAATGCAGGTGACGTTTCCGTCTCATTTTTGGCGACGTCAACTGTTTCAGTATATACGATTACTTTCCTTACGCGCGTGCAGGCCGTCCCGGCGCTCGTGGTAGACACAAGTCAGCTCGTTGGCTCGGCAATAGCGGGAGTCTGTGCCAAGGGAAGTACAACGGCAACGGGAAATCCGGGGAGCGTAGTGACCTGCACTGCCGCTGAGAGTACGACAAGCACGGTCAGCATTCTTGGTTCGTCGACTCAAGTCTCGCTCGACGTTGAGCTCGGAGATCCGTATCGATTCACCATACCTGCCCTTGTTCAGCCATCTTCAACGACCGCCCCGACTCAACCAGGACAAGGTGGCGTGGACAGCCCAGGATTCACGGTTCGAGTTACGGCGCACACGTCTGCAGGATACGGTCGTCCCTGTACGCCAGTCTCTTTGAAGCCGATGGCTGTCCCTGCAGCTCCAGAGAACGTCGCACTCACCTTGGTCGCCGGGTCACCAACCAGTCTTCGCGTGTCCTGGGATGCACCTGCCACTGACAACAGTGCGATAATCACCAACTTTATTGTAGAGTGGAGCGTTTGGTTGTTGGATACGCAGCAGCCCGATGGCTCGTCGACGATGGACTTTCGGGAATCTGCATCGTTCTTCTTGAATGCCTACCCGACTTCTCTCCGTTACAAGTATACCATCTCTGGACTTAACCCTGGTGTCGCATACGTCGTCAATGTCCGAGCAGAGAACATAATGGGTGTGGGACTGCCTGGTTTGACCGTACCCAGCTTCGAAGTGCCTCGAAGCAAGGCAACGCGGCTCACCGATGGAATCAGCGGCGTCGCACTCAGTGTGATACCGGCAACACCTGGTGTTGTGGCTATAGCGGACTCGTCGTCTTCATTGCGTCTGTCGTGGCTCGCTTCACCCAACAGCAACGGCGCAACCGTGACGAAGTATGCATTAGAGTGGTTTGATGCACCTGCGAGACCCGAAGTCCAGATAATCAAGATTGCTGGCCAAAATGCCGCTGACATAGTCTCTGGCACTTTCCAAGTTGGGTTTTCGTCAGCTGTAACAGACGATCTACCCATTGATGTCACGGAAGGGGACCTACAGCGCAGCCTTGAGGCTCTATCTACGCTTCGTAGTGTTCGAGTGAAGCGATCGGCTGCCCGCATCTTAGGTGGTTATGAGTGGACAGTGACGTTTCTCAGTGAGAGTCCAGCTATCGCTGGCGGAAAAACTCTGCAAGTGAATAGTGCGAAGCTTGTGGCAACACAGGTGTCGGTAGACGTTGGGTTCAGACTGGATCCAACTCATGTTGGAGCAACCAGTAAGACACTGGTTGCTACAAACGGGGTCGCAACGATGACTTGCACTGGTATCGAGTCGTACGCTCAGGTAGGAATGTTCATCCAGATCAGCGGATATGGTGCTTCGGCAGGCGTGTGGCAAGTTATCGCAGTTGCAACCAACACGATCACGTTGGACTCGAATTTTCCTGGCACAAGCGGGTCTTACCCTTCGAGCGTTGGCTGGACAGTTCCTGGCGCGCTCCCGTTAAATTACAAATCGTTCGTGTACGACCTAGCGATACAGCCGATTACAACGCCTCCGTTTGCGTATACGATCACGAACTTGATTCCTGGCTCCCCGATTTACGCCCGTGTGAGTGTGTGCAGTTCTCTCGGTTGTAACGCCCCACGAGCCACAACGCCTCTTGTGTTGGCATCTCCAAAGCAAAAGCCGACTGAACCCCGCAATATTCAGATATTCTCAGAGACTGCGACGACTCTGCGCCTGTTCTGGAACCATCCTATGAGCGATGGTGGCGATGTGATCACGCATTACCGAGTCGAATGGGACACGACTGCGTCGTTCGATACGGGGGCATCAGGAGCGCCTCTGGGATACGACCTCAAAAGCGTGGGGAACCCAGGTGTAGACTGCGTATTTACGCCTTGCGAAGCGGTCATTGGGGCGCTCACTCGAGGGACACCGTACTACGTTCGTGTCTTCGCGTACAACTCATTCGGTTATTCTCGCATACCAGGTATCGGTCTACCTTCATTTGGAGTTCCAGCAACACAACCAGCACCGCCCAATCCAATTCGAGTGGACCCTGTGGTCACAGCTTTCGGCCAACCAATGTTGCATGTTTCTTTTGACTTAAGACACGATAACGGTGGTGCTGCGGTGAGCCAGTACATGATTGAGTGGGATGCAATGGACTTGGACGCGATTTACGAGCGAGCTATCGTCAGCTCTGCGAATGCGGCAGCGCTTGCCGATGAGATTCTTTACGCTCGCCACACGACTCAAATGCTCCTGCTGTCTGCGGACGCATACGACGTAAGAGGAAGCTTCCGCGTATCTTTCATGAGCCATGCGACAGTGTCACTCAGCTGGGACGTCGGAGCTGACGCACTAGCAAGTGCTCTCGAGGCTCTCCCAACAGTCGGTAAAGTGCAAGTGCGGCGTTACATCACACCGAGCAACAACGGCTTCGCGTGGTTTGTACGGTTTCTCTCTCATCGTGCAAATTTGAATGGTGTCATCGGAACTCTCCCCCTTTTGCTCGTATCGATTGATCCGACGGATTTAGTGAGTGCGTTTGCTGCAGTGAAGAGCGCAACGGCCACGACAGCGCTGACCGGGACGAACGCGAAGATTGAGAGTGTGACTGTAATCAAGGGCTGGAATGGGTACGAGCAGCAGACTGTGACAGTGTCAGGTTCAGTGGGAACACTCGGAGGAACCTTCCAGCTCGGCTTTGGCGCGGCCAAAACGTCGCCATTACCTGGGAATGCTAGCGAGACTCAAGTTAGAAGTGAGCTGGAAAGACTGGGTGGAACTGGACGAATTCAAGTTTTTAAGTCAGCTCTGAGTGCAGTGTCGGGATTCCAGATTATCGTTGTTTTCACAACCAATCTCGGGCCAAATCAGCCCTTGCTATCGTGTGATGGGGCCGGTCTTACGAGCTCGATGCCCTCAGCCACCTACTCATGTACTGTGGCGCGGTCCAAGACGGCAAACAGACCAGCGATGAAGAGTAAGTATTACCGTTCCATTGTCGTCCCGACAGCGTCCATCATTTCGCAAGACAATCCTCAAGTGGGGCAATTCAACATCTCGGATGGGATTGTCGCAGGAATTGCTTACCATATTCGAGTGTCTGCCTGGAATGGTGTCGGAAGCGTTTTCGGCGAGACGATGTACTCCACCCCAGCACTCGTGGTCGCTCAAACACGTCCGGACCCACCACAAGATGTGAGCATTGACTCGGTCTCTTCGCAAGCTTTCCTCGCCACGTGGACGCCACCGATGAACACCGGTGGCTCGCCGCTCACGAAGCTTCTGGTGCAGTTCGCCGCCAAAAAGGGGGTAGCAGAGAAGCAGAGTATTCGTGTGGTGAGTCAGCTGAGCCAACTCGGAGGGTCATTTACTTTGGGAGTGTGGGGAACACTGGATATGACTCCGTCGATCGATTGGGACATCTCAGCCACAGCTCTCAGAGATATCATCTCGGCTCTTCCCAGTGTTGGAGCCTCAGTGGACTCGGTCACTCGTCGTAACGTTTTACTCGGGGGCTTTGGTTACGAATGGGTGGTCACGTTCAAGGCCGACCAAGGTGACATACCAGACCTGACGGTTGCTGACGGAGGTATTAACCTACAAGGAGCAGATTCCACAATCACTATTGAGGAACGAGTAAAAGGCGCGCTCGTCAGCTTCACGAACGCCCCGCTACCTGCTAACCAAACGGTGACTCTACAGCCAAAAAGTGAGGTTCAAGAAGTCTTCCTTTTCTCCAGCTCACGCGTCGACCTGGGTGGAAGTGTGGTCCTAAACTTCTGCGGGGACATCACCCCTGCGCTCCCTGTAACGTCATCTGCGGACGCATTACGAGTGGCACTGGAAGGTCTCTCAACAATCCAAGAGGTCAAAGTGACAACAGAGGTTATAAAAGTACGATCGCCTGCGCGTGTACGTCAGCAGTTTGGCGTGAAATGGAGGATTACCTTCGAGACTGAGACTGTGGATCTGCCGCTACTTCTCGTCTCCACCGACAATGTTGTGTTCACGACCTCAGCGTGCGGAGGCACCCTCACCGGAACAGCACCTTGCGTGCGTGTACGAGAGCAACGTAAGGGCGGGTTGCCATCTCGCGCAGTTCTTAGCAGCGCATATTTGTCCAACTCTTCAAGTTATGAATTTCGATTCTTGACTTCGAACGAACAGTTTGCTGCTTCAGATTTTACACGCTTGCCCACGTCTTTTGAACCGAAGCAACGTCCACCAACCTCCCCGCGGGATGTTGTTGCGACACCGCTGGGCGTGGACTCGATCGGCGTCTCGTGGCGAGCTCCTTCCTTCGACGGCGGGCTCAACGTAACCCAATACGAGGTCCAGTGGGATGTGAGCACTCAGTTCGATCAGCAGAGCATCCTCGCAGGGTCTGGATTTGTCGTTGTAGATAGCTTGTCGGTGTGGTCTTCTCAAGTTGTGGTTGCCAGCGACGAAGGCAACACAACCAACGCATTCACTTTCATTGTGCGCGGCGTTGACACCACGCAGAAATTTTACGTGCGCGTGCTCGCGTACAACTCGCTTGGTTACGGAGAGCCGAGTGCATTGGCCATGCCCATCGACACGCACGAGCGAGTTGATCGATTTGTTGTCAAGGCAGCAGATATCACGGCTGCTCTTGCCACACCGCAAACTTTCAAGCTTTCGTTCAGTAATTATGCTGCAACGGAAACATCCTCCATTCCTGTAAATGCTGATGCTGCAACTCTTGAGGCGGCTCTGAACGCGCTTCCAATGGTTGGCGTCGTCTCGGTGACTCGTGATGACCACTCTAAAGGCGCCGCGGCATCACCGTTTGATGAATCGTCTGTCGACACGCCCTTCGAATTCCGCCTCGAGTGGACGATCACGTTCACAACTACATCACGTGAGCTAATCTTCCCTTTGACACTGGGAACGCTGCAAGTCGCGCTTGACACGGTGCCCGCTGGGCCGATCGCTGCAACTGACTTAACCATCTACGCAGTTCGTCCTGGGGTGGGGTATCCACTCCCAGCTTATCTCGTGGCTCAGCCAATGCCTTCAACAGGACCGATCGATGTGAAGGTGTCTATTGTCGACAGCACGTCTTTGGGAGTAAGTTGGAGCGCGCCGTCACTGTACGCTGCTACCAAGTATCTTGTCGAGTGGTGCGATGCAGTTGATTTCGCAAAGGGAATCCCGCGCTACGGCGGGGCTTCGTATGCTAGTGCTGCTGGTTACTCACAAGTTGTAGCAGCGGCTGCGACAAACGTGTACTCCATCCGCGGCCTGGCAACAGGCACGGCATACTATGTTCGTGTGTCTGCGTACAACGGGGATATCGCAGGCCAACCAGGCAAGAACCTGGGCTACAGTCCTCCAGTGCTTGCGTCAGTTCTCGACAGTGCGAATGCATACGCTCCGATTATAGCTACCGAAAGTATAACGCCGATAGCACAGCTTCCGTTCAAGCCGACGACAGTTATGGTGCGTGTGAGTACTCGAGATATCGCGTCGCAGATCGAAGTGCTTTTTACTGAGCCAACAGTCAACGCTTTGGCATTCGTCGCTGGCAACGGCGGCTCGGGAATCACGAACTACCGGGTGATGTGGGATACGAGTTCTGACTTCGTCGCCGCCCCGCAAAGCTTCGACGTGCCCATGGTATCTCAGACGGCCAATGCCCCACTCTCGTGCGCAGCATCAACTTGCGTGTTCCCACTCGGAGCCGGAATCGAGTCAATTGCTCGATCTCCTGATACGACAGCAGGTTCGTTCCGCGTCGCAGTGGCCTTGGACACCGAGTTTTCGAGTCAAATCTGTGCGTCCTGCACGCTCTCATTTGACCCCGCCGCAACCAGAGTGTGGATCGATTATACAGGTTCTACCCCAGACCTGAAGACTGTGCTTGGCACAGGTGCATTCTTCATGGTGAACCGTGACGGTCTAACGTCGTGTAGGTTCCAAGTCGTCGCCGCCACCGTTGCGGTACTGGGGAGTGCGGCACGATTAGCGATTGCGCCAGAGAAGAGTGGCGCCCGTTGCAGCCTTGCGGATGGCACATACTCGGTGCACACGCGTCCACAGACACCTTGTTTGACCGCGACGACCCTGACAGCTGCAGCACTCGAGACAACCATTGAGACTCTGCTTGGGGATGATGTCTCAGTGTCGATCGATTCGACTTTCGGCGCAAAATTCCGAGTAACCTTCACCGGCACATCGTTTGCCTTCCCAGTGAGGAGTCCACAGCTACAAGTTGTTGCCTACGATGGGACAGGAGGCTGCACTAGCGTTGCAGGCACGGTGTGGACTGCATCGGAGTTGGCCAGTGGTGCTGTTCAGCCGGGCGTGCCATACTACATTCAGGTCGCAGCAATCAACGGGGTGGGACTCGGTGCGTTTCGTTCCGCAAGCCCGAGCTGTCACGACTTACCCTGCGTCAACGGCGCCTCCTCGCTTGCACCGGCGTCTCCACCCAGCGCACCGCTCGGTGTGAAGGTCGCAAGCGAGCGAACCGACCGCACAAAACTCAATGTCAGGTGGACACCTCCTGCAACATCGAACGGCTCCCCCGTGCGCGCATATTTAGTCGAGTACTCGGTCGATGCATTTACGACTGTCGCACTGTGTGCTGGGTGTGCGACGGCTCTCACCGGTGGATCGTCGATGACATTAACGCTGTCATCGAACATCGTAATTGGAGCAGGGACACTCATCAGACTGAGTAGTCTAACCCCGCAATGTTTGCTCATCGTTCGAAGCGTCCAGACCGCTTGGGCCAATGGCAAGATTGTGTACATGATCGATGGAAACCACGGATGCGACGACTTTAGTGGAGCTACCGTGAACGTCGATGCTCTTCACGGTCCAGGCAGTGGCTTCGTTTCGTTGACCCCTGGTGCTGTCAAGAATGGCGCAGGCTTTACGACGACATTAACGGGTCTCTCAGCGAACACTGTGTACACTGTGCGGGTGCGAGCTCAAAACGGAGAGGGCATTGGTGCCGGAACAATTGCGACGCCCGAGTGCGAAGACGGAATCGAAGCCTGTACGGCGGCAGCTCCGTCCAGTGCAAATGCGATAGTCACGCGTCAACTTCCTGCCCCGCCAACGGTGCGTGTACCGAACCAGCTCCTGACTGGGCCAGCGGGGATAGCGAATGAGCATGGATTCACGAAGAACTCGGCGTGGATCTCTTTTACGGATCCGAACGATTGGCAAGGACTCGAGCGTGTTGACTGGTACCGCGTCGAGTGGGACACGCTGCCAACGTTTTCATCAAGTAACAAGCAAAGCGCTATCGTGACGCTAGCAGCCCTGGCACCGTCGCTTTGGCCTACAACACAGCTTTGCACGAGCTGCGTTACGGACTTGAGTGCTGCAAACGTACTTACAATCACCAACCCGAACAGTAATGTGGTTGTGCGTGTGGGCGACGTCCTCACGGTGGATCTGAGTGTGACTAACTGCCAGTTTACAGTCTCAGCTGTCGGCTCGTCGACATCAATTACAGCTGCGGCAGGCCACCAATGCGGCTTGTTCAGTGGAAAGGCACTTGCTCTTCATCGCCGATCGACGTTCTCGTACCAGCTCACTGGACTAGCCATGGGCGTTCGCATAAATATTCGTGTTACCGGTCACAACTCACTTGGCTACGGGGTTGCTAGCGACTCAATTTCTATCGCTCCAATCGTCACGAGTGATCCTCCTCCGTCGCCCGATGTGACATTGAGCGCGCTTACCAGGGAAGAAAGCGCCTCACCTGCGGATCGCGTCACGTCGCTGGTTGTGCGCTTCCTTCCACCAAAGATTATGCTGCCTACCGATGTGAATGGTAACGGCGGATCAGTCATCTCGCAATATCTTGTTGAATGGAGTAACGCAGATTGGGCAACGGGCTTTCAGCCACATGTACAAGTGATCAAGACCACATCGTCTTCTTCTGGTAAGATATCCGGCGCCTTTCGCCTGCAGCTCGACACGACAGCGTGTGTCAACTGTCAAATTCAGGGCAGCTATACTACGTCTTTCATTCGCTATGACATCTCTCCGGCCGGTCTCACTACTGTACTTCAGAATCTTCCGAATGTTGGAAGCGTGCTTGTCACGCTCGGCAATGGCGGAGTGTGCACGAGTAAGAATGAGTGCACGTGGCAAGTCACGTTTACGTCTGAACTAGGACAGGTGCCCGACCTCTTAGTACTCGAGAATCGGCTCTCGTCAGAACTCGGCCTGGCGTCCATATCTATTTCGTCACTCAACGCACAAGGTGGGCAAATTGGATCTCTCAACGGCAATGTCTACTGCCCAACGACTGGTGGAGCCAGCGGAAGGGGTTCATGTGGTGTCGTCGCGGTGACGTCTTCCTCAGCAGTACCGTTCCGTTATGTCATCAAAGGTCTCACGCCTGGTGTGACGTACTACGCTCGGGTTTCCGCGTACAATGACCTGGGCTACGGCCTTCGTCGATTGACAGCACCAGCGTCGTTGCGTGTCCCATTTGAGGCACCAACGAATCCATCCTCGCTCTTTAGTTCGATTTCGAATCCTGTATTGACGTTGGCAGGGCCGACCTCGCTGCTCGTATCATACGGTCCGCCGAGTTTTGATGGTGGCTCACCAGTGACTGCCTACACGATCGAGTGGGACCCAAAACCAACTTTTGACAGCGGCATCAATGGCGATCCTCTGGGAGATATGCTGATCACGGGGGCTATGGGGTCCCAGTACACGATCACGGGACTGACGAGTGGCATTTTCTATTATGTGCGTGTATATGCGATGAACGCCGAAATCGGTGCTGGCCCCCCAACTCCTACAGCTCCTCAACGTGAAATGCCTCGGGGCAAGCCCGGAGCGCCCAGCAGCGTTACAGTGGAGAACAACAATTGGCTCGTTCCTCTTGGCACGTCGCTGACGGTGAGATGGCGAGCACCTGCTGATGCCTCGGTTTCCATTTCGAATTATCGCGTTGAGTGGTACCAGAAGGCGCTGGCGGCTCCGTTCTTCGGTCAACAAGCAGTCCAGCGCGTCGAAACTACTGGTCCAATCACGAGTGGAACATTCACACTCGGATTCGGGGCACAGACTGATTTTCGCACGCTTCCGGGGAGCCTCAGTGTCGTGAATGGCCAAAGTTTCGTTACAACATCATCGGATCTCACAGGCTTTCTTTCTCGAGGCGATTTAATCCTGATTGATGGTAGACTTTACTTGGTTGCGGTTACAGGAGCCTTCACACCCACACAAATTCCGCTTGCCGATGCCACCGGCTACGACACGACACTTGGATCCCAACTCGGCTCGACGCAGGTGATCTATGCAGGCAATACGAAGAATGGGGTTCCTATCCAGACGCCTTGGAAGACTACACCACTTAGCTTTGACATAACGCCGAGTGCGATGAAGGCTGCGCTCGAGATGCTGCCCAGTTTACTCGGCCTCGTCCATGTCGAGCGCGTGCAGGTCGGTGCCACGAACAATTACCGCTGGTTGATCACGTTCTCCAGTCAGGTGCCGTCACCGATTGCCATTCCATATCTGATTGTGAACGATCGGAATTTGATCGGCCCCACCACTGTCGACGCGAGTGTGACACCTCAACAAACAGGTCAAGCCCCACTTGCCTTCGGCTGGACGGTAGTTGTTGCTCCTGTGAACGACGGTTTCGGGTTGAGCTCTGCGATGGCTTATAACATCACGTTTCTCACCACAGGTACACCGTACTACGTTCGAGTAGCCGCTCAGAATGACCGCGGATTTGGAGGATTTGCAAGGGCCTCTGCCATTGACGATAGCGGATCGCTACAAGGGATAGTTGGTCTTGCACCGACGAGAGTGCCTTTTCCTATGGAAAACAGCAAACTTCGCATTTTGTCGAAGTCTCTCGTGGAGTTTGTCTACGATCAAGTGGCAGTTTCAGGGGGCCAACGCGTGACGCAATATGCCGTTGACTATGATACATCGTTCGCTTTCAATAGCACGAACGCGAAAAATCTGATGCTGGCACCATCAACAACTTTCCATCGTGTCACCACCGCAGCTCACACTGGACCGTTCACAACGGGCAGTACCTTCACGCTTGCAACTATCGATGACGCACAAGGCTTCAAGGGTGACTTCCGCGACCAGGTGGATGCTTTTGCGAGTGCAACTCTGACGGCGACAACTGGCTTCCTCACGCGCATCGCGCCGTCGGCGGCCACTGGCATCGGATCGGCAGATTTTTCGGTCGTCTTCTCTCGCGGGGAATACGTGCGGATTCGCAACAGTGATGCGCGTGTGTGCCTGGACAGCGCGGTTAAGTTCCAGCTCACTGATGGCGTTGTAACGTCCACGTACGATCATCCGTCGACGACACTTACGGTGGCAGCTGCCTTGACGACGGCAATGCAGGCGTATCTAATTCAAGCTACAGTCATCTCTATCGGGACGTCTTGCCGCGCCTCTATTGTGCAGGTGGTGAGCACGACTCAACTGAAGCTTCAGCACTCGTGTTCTCCTGCGCTTCTCACCGTCCCAAACCAATTTATCTTCGTGCACTGGGGACCTGCCGTTCTGCCTTTGTGCTTACCAAGTGATCCCTGGACGCAAATGGACGCAATGACACTCCAGGGTTTCATTGCACAGCTCGGTACACTGACTGATCCAATGCCACTATTTCAACTTGACACGTCCGTCGGCGTGGCGGTGAGTCTTGTTGTGTCCACATCAAACGCTGGCGGAGCAACAGACCAGATCTCTTTGTTGAATGAGCTCTTCATTGAGTGCGGTGACTACATCCGACTGGGAGACCCGACCAACGGGCCGATTTACAGAGTACGCGGGAAGTGCGATCTTGTGAACACGTGTGGCTGTGTGGCACCCAGTGCCACGGGTGCCATCCAGCTTGGGGACCTCGGCGATTACTCTGCAGCCGTGAGTCTCTCAGGTGACTCGCTCCCGTTTGCAACACGAGAGGTCCAGACGCTGAAGTTTTTAACGACAACCGGTGACCTTGACCACGGAAACGGCGGTTTCCGGGTTAAATTTGGGGACGAGATCAGCGCGACATCTCTGCGTGGAGGCAACGGTGGCGCAAGTTTGAATGACGATGTTGGATGTCTTTTGTGGTCGTCAGGACCCTTGTCAGCCGATGCAGCGCGTGATATCTCGTCACTTGAGTCCGAGCTTGAGTCCTTCAATGGGATCGACGATGTGCGCGTCACAAGAACGCTCACGACGAACCCGACAGTCCTCGTTTACACAATAGAATTCCTTGGCGTCAGTGTTCGGGGGAAACTTCCGACATTGATCATTCAGGACATTGGTACCAACGGGTGTAGCGCCTTCAGTGGCTCAGGCCTTGCAAATATGGCAGCTCCCCTTGCCGAGAAAGTGCAAGATAGCTACGTGACGATCTACATGGCCCCCACGACGCAGGCACTTCCATTTGATTCAAGCGACGTTGACCTGAAAGCAGCATTGGAGCAGCTAAGTAGCGTCTCAAACGTCGACGTCTCTCGTGTAGTGAATAAGAACGGATTCGACTGGAAGATCACACATGTAGCATTTGACCCAGCGCGAGTACCCCCTATGATCGTGGCAAATGGATTCCGTTTGCAAGCTCAACAGGACCCTCGCATTACCGTGACGACGTTCAACAAGCTCATACTCGACTCCGTCGCTGCGGCAGGAACCTCATTCTTTGCCCGTGTTCGTGCTCGTAACGCTGTGGGGCTTGGTGAACCCGCGGTTCCTGTTCCATCTTCGGTCCAGCCGACCGATCAGCTTCCTGGAGCTGTGGCTCGACCTCGAGTTCTTGTGATGTCAGACACAGAGGCTTTTGTCGAATGGGCTTATCCACGCTTTGACGGCGGGCTGGATGTAAGCGAGTACAAGGTTGAGTGGTGGAGCACGACAGTCAATGGTGGAGCGAAGCAATCTCAGGTCGTCCACCATCTTGAGACGCCACCCGGTGTAGCCGATATCAACACCATCAGCATCTCTGCTCCGATCGCTGGCACCAATATCTTCCTCTCTGGAACATTCAAAGTTGGCTTCGACGGACAGTGGACAAAGCAGCTCCAGTACGACACATCGGCAATTGTGATGGAGGCAGCACTCCGCAACTTATCGACTATCGAGAAGAACGTCGGGACCGATGGGATCAGTGTGAGTCGCGTGCTTGATACGAACGGGTACACGTGGGTCGTGACGTTTGCGGGGCAGACCAAGTATGGCATTGGGGACCAACACCGCTTCCGACTGTCCTTGCTGGATCAACGCAGATCTCATAAGCTGGAGGTTGACGATAGAAACCTTCTCGTGTGCACGACTGCCCAGCGTACGGTATGTCAGCCGATGCTCACCAACTCGATTGCCGCTAGTGTCGTCATCGGCACGACTCAGGAGGTGCAGACAATTACTTGCACAGGCACGCCCTCCACGGCTTTGACCTTTACACTTTCGTACATGGGGGCCACAACGGCCGCGATTGATTCGAACGGAGACGTCAGTGCAGTTGCGAAGGCTCTTAATGACATTATCGTGGCTGGTCGCGTGTCCGTACGCTTCCGCAACGTAGCGCAAACAACAGTTTGTACGGCGACAAACCCTGGGGCGATTGAGATCGAGTTTACAACTGAGCGAGGCGACGTCGGCATGCTGGTGGCTGGAAGTGTTTCTGCCACGCTGACAGTCGTGGTTAGTGAAGCACGCAAAGGTCGAGCGCAGCGAGTCATCGGGCGTCTACCTTATTCTTATCGTATCTCCGGTCTTACGCCTGGGGCGACTTACAACGTTCGTATCGCTGCGTACAATAGCCTTGGTTACGGAAATTTCCAGCTTGCGCAGCCTGAGTCCCGCGGGGTTATTCCAGCTGTGCGAGGTCCGACTATGCCCCAGTCACTCAGCGTTCGAGCTCGCCTCTCGAGCGCAAGCCTACTCGTCGTGTGGGAAGAACCCCAGAGCTCAGGAGGTTCCGCCATAACGTCGTACCGCGTTGAGTGGGACACCAACCCGTCGTTCACGAGCTCGTGTGGGGAGCGCAGCGAGGTCCAAAGCATCGATCTGAGCTCTACATCGTTACCTGCGGCTGGAGCGACGTATAAGCTGTTACTCGGGTCGACAGTCGTTGGATGCATGGACTGGCAGACGACGGCTGCGCAGCTCCAGATCAAAGTCAGGGCGTTAGGTGGTGTGTACTCGGCAGCTCAAGTCACTCAGTTTGGAGACGATTCCGCTCGGTGGGATTACGGCCACACGTACATCGTCACATTCATAAATCCCGTGACTGCTGCGACGTCAGACTTTCCGATTCAAATCCCACTCTTCCAGGTGGATGCAACTGATGCGACGTGCCGGAGCTATCCGGGCACTATAACCATTGACCGCGCACGTTTCGGACCTGGACTAGACACCAAGCAGGCGCAAGGCAAAGTTGACAACAACAATAACGAGTGCAATGCATTACTGGAAGAGCCCATCGGAAAACAGACAATCACAGATGCGACCGCACTCGTGAACGGGGTTTCGGGGCAGGCATTACAGCTCGCGCTGACGACACTAGCAAGTGCCGCAGACGGTAGCGACAACGTAGTACTGGGTGCGAATGCGCCTGTGCTGTGTGTGTCCTGCGTGCAGAAGATGGCAGGGAACGTGCTGACGGTGACAACGTCTCTAGTGGGTGTCGTCGCCGCTGGCTCCTACGTTATCGTGGAGGAAGTTCTGAACCCGGCCCCATCACCGACGTCGCTCACACCTGCCGTTGTGGGTCGTAAGTGCGTCCTAAAGGCTACAGCCGTGGCAGCTACTAGCGTCACGTTTGACACGACGGACGCGGCGTTCGCGAACAGCGCGGGCTGCCAGCTGCCCAACACTTTCGATAGCGTGGCATGGCAGCTCAAACGGTTCAACCTACGCGCATACACGATCGCTGATCTGTTCCCAGGGCGAGATTACGCAGTGAGGGTCTCGGCCATTAACGCGGTCGGCGAGAGCGTGGCCGCGATCGTATAGAGACACATTGCATTGGTTTGAAGTTGCAAGTTCGAGTCCCATACGTTACCTGCTGAAAATTATGAAAGAATGATTGCTGCCAACATTTCTGTAGGCGAAACCCAAAAAAGAACCTCCATAATAACATATTTGGTTGGTGGGCGGCTCCTGAAACGGTCATCACTCGACAGCATGAAGCCTCGACGCCAACGCTTCGACATGGTGGCTCCGACCGCGACCGCTGCGCTCGACGCGCGACGTCAGGCGCAAAAAACGCTCCGCGAGATCGACGCTTTGCTCGACGACGACGAGCCACTCTCCACGGGAACGCGTCGCCTCGTAAATGCTGGCTCCGAGTCAACTTCCCCAGGGCCGAGCTCGTACGACCCGCAGAAAGAGCGAACACAGTGGAGACATGGTGCAGCTGTAGCTTTGCACCATCGCACGCTGCCTCCAAACAAGAAAACTGCTGTAGTTCGACTAGAATCAGCACGAGCCACGAAGACTCCGGGGCCAGGCGCTTACAATGTCGAGTCTGAAGACAGAGTCGTAAAGCCTCGCGTCACAAGCGCTGCATTTCTATCAGTGAAAACAACGCCAATAGCGGACCAAGATCGGTCGATATCTCTAGGGCTAGAGCCGGCAACTGCAGACAAGTGGCTGTCCCGCTTCGCATCGACGAAAGGGGCAGTGGCGTACAAGCCGTCGAGTGGGCCGAGTGGCTGCAGCCGCGAGCAGCGCGAGAAGCTGCGACATATCAAGATACAGAAGACGCGGCACTGTCGCGTTGGTTTTTACAATGTGCGCTTTGAGCTTACCGAGCCGCGACTCGGCGCGAAGGGAATCGTTCCGATGGATAAGTCGTCCAGCCGCACCATGGGCGACAGCGTGCGCCACACCAAGGCAGCTCTGAGACGGCACATACGGGCATGGCAGCCTATACGACCTGCCTCAAAAGAAACTATTAAATCGGAGACTGTTTCTGCTACTAGAGACGTTCGAAAGCGAACAGTCACGACAATCCAGTGGCGACGAGCACGAGCGAAGGCTTTGCTAGAACGAGGCGCTGCGCACCCGAACAGCAGAACACTATCAGGACCTAGCCAGCCACTTGATCTCGGACTACCCACTCGATCACTGCGCCGCGATCTAGTGGCACATGCTTTAAGAAAACAATGCGGACGAGATGCCGTGCGCTGTCGTGCGAAAAATCGCCGCGTCACAATCCGCTTTGACGCTCCCCCAATGAGAGAGACGAAGCAGCAAGCCACCGAATATTTGACCGGAAAACCGAAGTCGAACCCAGCCAACACGGTCGTGTACGCGAAGATGCTCGGCCGCGACGACGCCACAGTCGACCCTGACGGCATTTTCCTGGTTGGTCGGAGCCAGAATGTCGACTACACGAATGGCCGTCTCTTGCACAGGCCGAACGAGATCGCGATTCGTCCTCGCATCTCCACGACAACCTTCCGCGTGTCTCACTCTCTTCGACACGACAAGCCTCGAAGCGAGTCAGTACTGTCGCCCAAGTTCATGCTGGTAGAGCGACGCACCAAGGGCCATGCGTTCCTGCGTTTCGAGAACCAGCTCGATCGACGCGAACGCTCAAAAGCCAAGGTCTTTGCGTTGGACTCGCATTTGCTTCGCGACCACGAGCCGCTAGGTCCTGAAGCTGTGCGAGCAGCGAAAAGGCTCAAGTTCCCTCACCGAGGCATTGCCGAGTTTAGCAAACTGCGAGGAAGGGACGACTCATAGAGCGCGAAACATTGAACATCCTTCTTCCTGAATCCGAGTGCTTGAAAACATCGAGAATACCAAACCGAGCAGACAACGCAACGACAGCGAAAGTTGTGTTTCCTAGATGCTTATTGATGTTATACATGAAGAACGAACAGACCCCTGTCCTGAGGTTTAGACTTGGTAGGCCTGGAGCGTCGTGGGCGCGCGTGAGAAGACGGCACGGTCGCACTGGAGGTGCTTGCCGAGCTGACGGATGGCGCGACTCGTGTGGAGGAGCGCGACGCGCTGATCTTCCTTCTCCGAGCCCTGAATGTGGAAGCGAGTACGCACCTCGGAGCGCATGTGGCCGATGCGGCGCGACAAGATCACTGAGGTCGCCAGCAAACACACGAGCAGCAGGATTTCGGTCCAGAAAGCCCGCTCGCCGCGGAAGAGCTGGATGATCGTAACGATGTTGGCGACAAAGATGAACGCGAAGACAAAGTAGTTGAAGGCGTGGCGCAGCAAGGCGCGACCGTAGGTGGACCAGCCCAGTCGCACCTCGAGCTGCGCGACGGGGAAGCACGGGCAGCAGCTGACCATCCAGTAGTAGGGCGACTTCCAGTCGCAGGCGCGCAGGTCGGAGGCCCATTCGCCCACCTTGATGCCGTTGATGTCGATCTCCTCGGTGCCGGGGAGCTGGCTCTGGGCCGTCGGCGTGAAGACCGAGACGAACGCGCCCGAGGGGCTCGAGCTCTCGATCGGCGGCTGGGTCTGCATCGTCGGGGTAAGTGGCGGATTGAACATGGGCGCGAGCGTCGGTGGGGCGAGAGGCGAAGTGGCGGCGAGCGAGGAGGCAGTTTCGGTCGTCTTTGTCGGGGCTTGTTTACGTGTGGGATGGATTTCTTCTGGGTGAACCTCTTGAAACGAATGTGGGGAGATGCTGGGAGTTCTGTGTAGATAATGATCGCATTGGAAAAAGACCTGTGACAAATGATAATCGTGTAAAAGTGGAGGATACGGCGCGCAAGAGGCAGTCGGTTTTTCGTGCGATGTGGTGCGGGGGAAGAAGAGCGCTGGATAGTTGCCGAGGCGCCGCGATCGCGCGTGCTTTGGCTGGAGGAACCACGTACCACGCGCTCATCCGTCTCGACGAGCGAGAGACAGGGAAATGCGTCACCGCTCTCTCTCTCTCTCTCTCTGTCGCGTGGTGGGGTATGTATGGGACACCCTCTCCCTCATATCATCACGTCGAGTCTCAGATTGGACTCAGAGGAATGTCGCTTCAACGTGGGGGAGGAGCTGCTTGAAGCCACCATTCTCGCGTCAACTGACTAGGGAGCTTTCATTTATTATCCCTACGGTACAGATTAAATATGTTGGCGACAGGGCTCTCTAGCAACGGACGGGCTGCAGCCCGAGGACGTCGATGGCGACGACAGGAATCGCTGTTGCTTTACACTCTCCTCGCATGCTTGATTGCTGCTTCGTCTTATCCAGCACGACCTTCTTTGGCAAAGCTTTGAGGTCAAGACGCCCAGCTCGGCCAGCTCTTGACGCCAGTGAGATCCCAAGCCACGCGTGGAGCTGTGAGACAAGCCACAACGTGCCCATTGCGATAGCGACAAACATCGAGCTTCGTAAGTACACTACCCCGAGGTCTGCGAGCTGAGAGTAACCGCTATTGAGGGCCAAGGGTGGTTTCACGCCGCCTGCACACGAGCCGTTTGGACACGCGAAACCGATTCGCCTGTTTTCGTGGTCGAAGACTGTGTAGTACGCCCGTATAAAGATATCTCCGAGGATTATCATGTCCGAATTGGATTCATCGAGTTGTGGAGTGCAAACGCGATTCTCACACCGGACGTAGTCGCTCCCTTGAAGAACGAAATGCTTCACAGCTCCGTCAGTTGTGACTTCATCAAGATTCGTCGGCACACGTTCGCGAAACGAGAACGCCAGCGCAGGAAACTCATTGTGCTCGCAGTTTCGACAGGAGAAACCGCCACTCCGATGAGACCGGTTGCGAAATCGGGAGCCTAGACGCCGCTGGATTGCCTTAATCACTGCTTCATAAGATGCCTTGGGTAGGAGCAGTAGGGATGTACCCGAGTCGACAATTGCGACTGGGTCGGATTTGTTGTGGCCACTAGAAATCACGGGTGAGAACTGTCCGTCTCCATGATTGGACTGGATGCCCATTTCGTAGAGATTCAGCGACCAGAAGCCGTACGAACTCGACCGTGGATCATCAATCACCGGAAAGTGGTGCCACTCCGCATTTGTTCCTGCCAAAGATGAGTCGATACCGCCAAAGATGAGTTGAGACGGTGGCTCGGCCCCAGGAAACGGGTTCAAGTAGAGCGAAAACACCATCGGAAGGCGATAGTCGTCGCTGTCGCGAAGCATCCCGAGCAAACTTGGCGTGGACACTCGCGCGAGCGAGTCCATAGCGAGTCCAACAATGCCTTCGGTCTGAAATCGACGAATGTCGTTGCCTTGTTCGTGCACACTGCCGATGCGAGCGTCGTGGAGCCGTAAAGAGTCGCCCAGCCGCAGAGTCTCCCGCATCGCGTTTCCGCGGACGATGCCGCTGCCGTACTGCAGCGTGAACGCGCTCTCATTCAGGTCGTCGTCTTCCCCGACGACGATGGCGTTCAGCGCCTCGTCATCGACTGGAGCTACGAGTCGTGGAGCCGAGTCGTTGGTGTGGTACCGGTGGACGCCCGCGCAGGCGCGGCACCGGTCGCTGGGCACCCAGACGTCGCTGGAGCCCGTGTCAAAGATGACGCGGAAGGGCTGCTCGCCGACGTGGATCGTGCCGAAGAACTGCATCTGGTCGTAGTTCTCGAGCGCGATGCGCACGAGCGCGCGCGTCGGCGTCGGCGCCAGGAGCAGCGCGGCGCCGAGCGCGAGCGGGCGGGGCATGGCGCTGGAAAGGCGTCTTCTCAAGAATGATGAATGCTCCCATTGGAGTTGGAGCTGCCCGCGAGCGGTTACAGCAGGTCGAGACCATCACCTCGGGTCACGGGTTACGGTTCGGCGATTGGAGGAAAACGATCCCGCTCAGTTTGTGAGTAATTCGACTAAGGACCGTTTCGATTGGATGTTATATTGAGAGAAGCCTAGGATTGGACAAAAGTGCTCACTGCTGACTGATGACTTGGCTCGTTTCTGGACTGGCCAAAGAACCTGCTGGCCATCACTGCAACTTGCACTTGGGAGGTGACAGAGAACACGAAAACCGGTGTAGATACCGGTTTTGATGGGTCCACTTGGCGGGTGGGCCGATTACGACCCAGACAAGTCTGATGGACAGGCCTCTGCTTCTACATTCCACGGCTTCAGTCGAATGGCTATGAGGCACTTGGGGCAAGTTCCATTGCTTTCGCATGTGTTGGTGGCGGCCTGTCAGCCTGTCGGCCTAGTGCCCCGTGAGTAACTCATTTCGAAGTGGAGACCATCGCTCAGTTGGTGATGCGCTTCGGGAGACGCAGCGCAGCAATCGGGCAATAAAGATTCTCAACTTGACATCGTGGGTCTGCTTGGCCGCGTCATTCGAAAATAAATGGAAGCGTCTGGTGGAGGAGGTGGCCACGTTGCCCGCGCTCTCATGGATGAGAGATTCGACGGTCAAAGTCTGCCATAGCAGGGAAGCGAAAGTCGTCACAGGTTCTTGAGCTTTGATGAATTTAAATCAGTACATCTCACACTTTCCTGACCCAAACTGGGAGGAGCCATCGAGTAAAATACACTGATACAAGCTAGTCTAATGGACATCCCTTCCACTTGCACATAGCCGGTGCAGCTCCTGAATCTTCCGGCTCTGCTCAGCGAATCTGCGCATTCTTCAGATCCGCTTTACGCGAGCGCATCGCGGCGCATGTGATCGACTGAGTGGACCTGCGGAACAGCCCGAGGCCTCGAGTGGAGACCAGTCGCCAATCTTCCCAGGCGAAGCCAAGCCGTCTTTCGCAATGAAGCTCTTCACTGCTGTCGTCGCGACTGCTCTCTGCGCAGTCACGGTCACCGCCGAACGCCCTGTGTGTGGCGACGGCGGTGCGGATCAAACGACGCCGACTCCAGTCACAACGACGCCAATTCCGTCCACTCCATCGCCAACTCCTGTCGCGACGACGCCGACGCCATCCACTCCATCGCCAACTCCTGTGACGACGACACCTGCCCCGACGAAGACGACTCCAGCTCCCGCACCTGGTAAGCAGCGGTGCTCAATCACTGTCGCCGACGAGCACAAGATCAACGTTGACTGCGCCTCGACCGACCGCGTGCGAGTCATCGGCGTGGGCGACTGGGGCGAGGAGTTCATCGCGCCGTACGTGCTCGGTGTGCGTGACGGAGTGACAGCACTTGCCAAGACAGGAGACTACGATTTCATTCTCGCAGTCGGCGACAACTTCTACAAGAACGGCGTCACGTCCACAACCGACCCGTTGTGGCACTCGACCTGGGTCGACCGTTGGTCCATCGGGAAAGACCTCACGCTGCCGTGGATCACGTTCATGGGCAACCACGACTGGTACGGCAACGCGCAAGCACAGATCGACTACGCCAAGACGCAGGAGGACGGCGCCAAGTACTGGATCATGCCGAGCAAGTACTACAGCGTCGACGCGACGGTCCAGGGAGCCAAGAAGTTTAAGATCACGGTCGTAGACACCATGACCATCAACACGACGGCCGAGTTTGACTGGGCGGCCAAGGAGTACAACGACCCGAGCGCCGAGTTCGTGATCGCGGCGGGCCACCACCACTTGTACTCGGCCGCCAAGCGTGGCGACAACAAGGACGCGCCGATGCTCCAGCTCAAGCAGCTCATCGAAGGGACCGACAAGGTCAAGGCCTACCTCTGCGGCCACGAGCACGACATGCAGTACTTGCGGTCGGCAGGGAAGGACTACTTCATGTTCGGCGGCAGCGGCCGAACGATGAACGAGACCGAGGTCGGCCCGGGCACCGCGGCCGAGGTCGTCTACTTCAAGAAGAAGTACGGCTACTCGACGTTCGACATCCAGCCGGCCACGCGCAAGGTCGACGTGACGTACTACGTGCTCAACAACCAGGGCCAGCTCATCGAGACGCTCCACTTTGCACGCCAGTACTAGCCGGCCCAGGCGGCTGCTATCTTTGGTGATGAGGTCAAATTATAATTTCACGTACGGTGTGTCATCTTTTCGTCCAATCCATAGTGGCCAGATGTTTTTATCCCCCACTGAGCTCGCCGTGGCTGCTTGCATTGGATTCTGATTGGCCATAAACCCCGTCGCATCCAATTATCTTTTATCTTTTCGGGGCCCAGCCCTCCCTCGTGCTCAGCAGGCACTAACTTTCCCTCGACGACATGGCGAGCGCCGCGATGGCGTCGAGCGCGACGGCGCAGCACAACCTCCTGGCGCTGCAGACGCAGCTGCTGGCGCTGCAGAGCGAGAACGCGACGCTCACCAAGGCGCTCAGTCTCAAGGAGAACTACGTGCTCCAGAAAGAGCAGCAGCTGCGCGTGCTCCAGCAGCGCCTCGAGGACCTCGAAGGCGGCGTCGCGACCTGGAAAGACCGCTACCTGCAGCAGCTCCACGCGCTCGACACGGGCGACGCGCCCGTCCGCGCCAGCGGCGACTGGACCGCGCTGCCGCTGCCCGCGCCCAGCGGCGCCCAGGAACTCCCGAACGCCGACGCGATGGGCGCGCTCGTCGACAAGCTCTCGACCGCCGACCGCGAGAAGCTCAAGGCGCTCATCGGCATGGAGCGCACGCGCGACCCGGCGCAGGCGCGCGCGCCGTGGGAAGAGGCCTTTCTCGACGTCTCGGACGAGCTCCAGAGCGTGCTGCTGCAGTACCTGCTGCCCGTGCTGCTCGAGACGCAGCGCATCGAGAACCAGCGCGCGGCCGCCGACGGCGCGACCATGGCCATTCACTGCCTCGCGCGCCGCTACGCCAAGCCAGCCACCGACTTCAAGATCGTTTGTCAGCTGCTGCCGCGACAGGAGAAAGAGAGTGAAGAGACCACCGCCGCTGTCAAGACCGAGGCACCGACGGTCTCTACTGCGGCGACAACGGCGCAACGAGGTAGCTACAGCACCAGCAGCACCACGGCAGCTTCATCTGCCACTGCGTCGACGAGCGCATCGAGCACATCGTCGGCGGCAGCGACAGCCACCTCATCTTCGGTGTCGCTCGCGGCAGCAGCCGCAGCTGCGGCTGAGCGCCTTCCGGCGGCAGAAGAACATCTCTTCGACTGTGTAGAATGCGATGGTTCCAAACGCACAGCTGCACCCGTTTCTCATGGCCCCCGCGAGATCCATCCCTCCAAAGCCGTGTACATCTCTCGACCGATCGCTCAGCAGCCGACATCGCCGTCGAGACGATACACCTTGGGTCCGAAGAGCTCCAGCGGCTCAAGCGCTGACTCGTTGCGCACGACGACGATGAGTGGAGGCTCGATCACCGGATACCCATCATTTGGATCGACACGCCGGAGTGATCACTCATACAGCGAAAGTATCGACGCCGATCGGCGTAGCGGAGCGTCCTCCAACAGCCTCACAGGCTCGTTGCCTGGTTCTGGGTCGTCGAAAGATTCGGGCAAAATCAAGAAGATCATGGGTAGTGTCATGAAAGGACTGAACCGCCACAAACCGCAGCTCACCACAACCAACCCGCAAATGGAAGAGGACGATTCGGTTTGTGACGGCTGTGGTCGCGGGCCTATAACCGGCGTCAAGTGGATCTGCCGAACCTGCAAGATTCTAAAGGAACAAGAGTACGAGTTGTGTGAGAAGTGCTATGGTCAAGGTCTTCACGGCAAGGAGAACGAAGATGCATTGTTCGAACGCATCGAAGAGATTGTCGTGGCTAAGTGCCCTAAACTTGCACGCGAACAGGACCTTATGAAACTACTGCGAGTGGGAATTTGCAAAGCAAACCTCAAGAAGTACAGTTTTTGCCTCACGTGGATCGCCGATCTCCTGCTATGCAAAGCCACGAAAGACCTACGAGCACGCGCGCTTGAGATCTCACAGATATCACCACAAGTCCGCAGCGAGTTTGTGCGGCTTCTCACCGAACTTTTGACCAAGCACCGGCGAGACATTGAGCTCATCACGGAATGGCAACCCGTACAAAACGTCTCAGCCGCGTCTGGAGGATCGGGAGATGGCACTACCATGCTCCAGCTCGACACGCTTCGTATCTGGGTCAAAGATGCGGTGGTCGATGGCACTGGTTAGATCCGATGGTACCAATGCATGGCGAGACAGGGAGGCAGTTGAAGTGGAGCTAAGTGAAATGGAGCTTTTGTGTTGAATGTACCAATGCCTCACGAATGTTCCCGAAGCACTACAAGCAGGATATAACACTCCAAGCAGCGACACTCTTGAGATGCAATGGCAACGAGTGAGCCCCCGAAGCAAAACGACTGAAAGCGTCTCCTCAAAGGGTCGGCCAATTTATCCGTTGGATCCGTTTCTGAAGGAGGAATAAAGGATATCCAAGCTTTGCTAGAAGATCAGCGCCCTGACCCTCCAGTACGCAGCACAGACAAGTTGTGCAAGATCTTGGACGCTGTCTCCGCATGCTTCATCGACTTATCGCGTCATTTGTACCGGTCTTTTTGGCATGCTGGTCACCTAGCGAGCCCGCGCCTGCACAGAAGTTTGATATGATGTCCGTCGAGCCCACATGTCGAGTGATGAGCGACCCTTCCAGTCCTTTCCAGTCAGGGCTGGCCGTGCTCGTGGCAATCCGCAACCTTTACGTCGGCAAGACTGATGCGCCGACAATAATCGACCCGGAAATATTCGCACCAATTGATGAGAACTTACCAGCGCTGTCTATGTGTGTGGCCGAGACTAACTTGATCAAATTGCTGACAGCGCTGGCCGCATCTCCTGACGCAGTTCAGTGCTGGAACGATCTCACGACGCTGGCTACGCAGCCACTGTGGGCCTATACCGTTGGCGTATTTGGTGACACTGTGTGTCCGGCAGCATCCACTCTTGCGCCGTGTATCACCGACGTTCTGGTGCCTGCGGTCGAGTCAATGATGAAGCACACCAAAGGTTGCTGCCGGCCACTTAAAGACCAGATTCTAGAAGGGTTTGGAGCTCCATTGAGTGAGACTATCACTTCAATTGTTCAGCTATTGGTCAACACGTTTTGCAGTGAGCGCTCAACTGAGACCTCGCCCCCGGAGACCTGCGGCGATTCGCTTCTGAACAATTGGTTACCAGCCATTGATGGCAGCGATGAGAAGGCGTTCTGGGGCTTTCTGGACAGCTTCCAAATCCCGAATGACCAGGTTTGCAAGGCTGCTGCGGGCGGAGAGTTCGAGACGACTCTCCACATGACGCAGCAGTTCGGATCGCCGACTGTGACGCCGTACGGTCTGTGCTACTCGCAGATGGATGCACTAACACAGTACGTGCGGGATCTTCCCATGTGGATATTGGATCGGAATCTTGCGGCGATCGACGGGAAGAATGGCTTGTTTGCCGAAGGCCGTTGTCTGAAAGGGGCAGATTTTCTGTCGTGGGCTTTGGACGAAGGAGGCAGCATTATGAGAGCCATGCGGATGATTGACGCCGTCACGGGAGTTTTAAATGAGCTCTTCGGTGGCGGATCAGATGATGATCCCAACGAATCCGGTAGCGAAGACTATGGATCAGAGGGAAGTAGCGCCCAAGATATTGATACCTCCAGCCTTTCACCTACCACGGATGGCACAAACAGCGAGAGCCCCCCAAACCGACTTGGAGAATCTTTTGTTGACGTCGTGGACTCACGTGGTGGAATCGAAGCCCAGGAGCCTCCGCTGGCAACCCCCGCGACAAAGTTCCTTCGGAAAGACTCAGATCATGCCTCAGCAAAGGCTTCAAACGCAAACCCTAACTCTCTCACAAAGAAGAATCACACAACACGAGTGCTCCAAGTAGCTGGCGGTATGGCGGACGCCGCACGCAAGCTGTTCTCGGAGCTCGTCTACCTGACCGACAGTTTATGTTTCCACATTCCCAATAGCATGCAGTGTGAGTTTGCTGGCGAATGGCTCATGCAACCATATCCTGTATCCACCGAAGCCATCAGCGATCTCACGGATCAGTCTCCAACCGGACATCAGATATAAACCAACTACTGCCTATAGATGTATAGTTTTGACTACCAGTACAGGGAACGTAGTCACCACTGCAATGCCTATCGTATGAAAGGACATTGGCACTTGGCTTGGATTGAAGCATGAATCCAAATCCATGGGTCTCACAACGGCTGAGACGGTGAGTGTCGCGTCCTTTCGTCGTTGACCACGATCCCGAGAATAATGTTCTCGGAGAGTGCGCTTGGAACGGACGCGGATTCAACCGCCGAGACCATCACTATTACGAAGCGTTCAGCTTAGTCGCGTCAAGCGAGCCTCCGTCAACAATCACTGCAAGCATGGTGCGACTGAGATGCAAAATTATGAAACCAACGGGGCCGAACGTGGCCCCTCAGAGGGGCGACTTCAACTGCAGCCCCCCGGTTCCAGTCGAAGGCGGCAACGGACGCCAAACCGATCTCTATCGTCTACGCTCATTCCTCAACTTGGTGCCCACCTGCAAAAGGAAGTTCAAGCTCTCCGACAGGCATGCTCAGCCCTCTCCGCATTCTCTTTCGCGTGTCGGCGCCCCTACTCGCGCTTGCTCCGTCAGCAACGCTCGGTCAGTACGTGCCATATGAACCCAGCGCCGGCTCAGCCCCCCAATGTGGCCGGATCAGCGACCCCAAAAGTACGTTCCAGTCGGGACTTCGGTTAATGCTTGCTGTCCATGCTTCGTACATGGGCGAGCAGACGCCGACGTTCGACTCGTCGATCTTCGACCCAATTGACCAGGCCCTGCCCGCGCTCTCGGAGTGTGTGGCCGAGACAAATCCGCTGGAACTGCTCATGGCGCTCGTAACATCACCAGACGCTGTGAAGTGTATTAACGACACCACGACTATCTTCTCAACACCAGCAGATGAATATGCCACGGCGATTTTCAACGAGACCGTGTGCCCTGCTGTCAAGACGCTCGCCCCATGTCTCACTGACGTCTTGCTACCGGCCATCGAAAGCTTGATGGCCCGCACGAATGGGTGCTGCGACGCGTTGAATGACCAGATCCAAGGCGCATTCGGCGCTCCACTGCGTGCGACAGTCTCGACGATTGTGAGGCTGCTCGACAACGCTCTCTGCAGTGAGCGTTCGAGCGAGTACTCGACACCCGAAAAGTGCGGTGACTCTCTTGTCCAGAATTGGGTGCCTAGCATGATTGGGGACGATGAGAAGGCGTACTGGAGCATTCTGAATAGCTTCCAGATCCCGAACGACCAGGTGTGCCTAGCCGCGGCAAGTGAGGTGTTCACCACGACCACAAATCGCACTCAGCAGTACGGCTCGCCCGACGTGACTCCGTTCGGCTCATGCTACTCTCAGGTTGATTTGCTCACCCAGTATGTCCGCGACCTGCCGCTGTGGACTGCTGGCGCGGACCCCTACACGGTTGATGGCAAGAACAGTCTCTTTGAAGATGGCCGCTGCCTCAAGGGTACCGACTTCTTGTCGTGGGCCGAGGACGAGAACGGCACGATCATGAAGGCTGCGCGTGCGATCGACGACATCATCGCTGCTGTGGACGGAATCGTTGGCGGAGGAGCCGAGGACTCGGCCGATGGTTCTGATGGCAGTAACGACTACGATGACGGCAGCGGCAACAGTTACGAAGATCCGTACGGTGACAGCTCTGATAGTTCGACAGACGGGAACAGCGACGGGTACGCGCCGAGTGATCCTCCGAGCGAGGGAGATGGCAGTGCCGTAGGACAAGTCCTCAGTACCCAAAGCTTCGACGAGGATGTTCCAACCCCAGCACCGTCGCCTGCTCTCCGTATGAGGGTGGCACTTGCTAAGAAGGCGGCCCCACCGATGAAAATTGCGCTCTCCAAGAAGGAGGCGCCGCCGATGAAGGTCGCACTCGCCAAGAAGACGGCTCCGGCCATGAAGGTTGCGTTGGCCCCGAAGAAGAAGGTGGCTGTTCGAGCCGCGATCGCAAAGCACTTGAAGAAGCATGCGGTGCGCCGACTTGCCGATTCAGACAGCGTAGCGGGTGCTCTGCGTGACCTCTTCCAGGGGCTCGGCTACTTCGCCGACCAGCTGTGCTTTCACTTGCCAAACGGCGTGCAGTGCGAGTTCCTCGGCGAGCTGCTTACGCAGGCGTACACCACGCCAAGCACCAGCACTTACCCAGGAGTGTAAGACAACCGCCGCCAACTCTGTACTCTCATCTATACTGCGTTACATAGCGATAAGCTCAATACAACATTGGACGTAGCACCCAATCGTTTCGTACTCGAAACTACCGTGTTTTCGTGAGACGCTACCACGACTCAGATTCTTGAAGGTGGTTTCGCGATGTTGGAATGTTCACGAGATGATTGGCCTGCAGAGGACGCGCGGTCGCATTCCCGTGTCGTTTCAGACGCACGCAATGGATCTGATAACGGACAGGCAAACTGAGATGGCTACAACTGGGAGTGTACCCACGTCGACACCGTCTCACCTAGTATTCCCACGGTCTCAGAGAATCCTGCCGCGACGAGGTTGGAGCGGTTCATCTCGAATACATAAATCGGCTATAGTCCGCCCTTACATGTGCATCAAGCCACCAGCGTATCTTCGCTCGCTGCCTCTCACTTCGCAACCAGCCTCGCTCCCGTGACGCCCAACGCACCTCACTTCATTCTTGCACATCTCATCGAATCAACGGCGCAATGCTTGAACCTTCTCGACTGATTCTTCGTCTTGTTGTGGCGCCTCTTCTGCTTCTCCTTCTCATCTGCCCAGAGACAGAGTCGGCTCGGCAAGCGTGCAAGCGACTCACAGACAATACCAGCCCGTTCGTTGAAGCGGTTAAGCGACTCTCGGCGATAGGGGGATTGGCCCCGGTGACATACGATGCCTCGGCATTCGCGCCATTGGAAAGAGCTCTACCCACACTTTCCACCTGCCTGGCGCAGATTAACCCGGTGGTATTGATCTCGAGTTTGCTATCATCTTCTCCTCAGGCACTGCGCTGCTGGACCGACCTCACTGTGTCCACAGATGCCGAGACGATTGGTGATGGAGAGACAACGGTGTTCGGTACTGTTGTATGCCCAACAGTCGAGAAACTCTCGCCTTGCTACTTCGATGTGCTACTACCCGCGGTGGATGCAGCGCTCGCGACTACGAACGGCTGTTGCGATCCTTTCCTCGAACAAGTTCAATTGGTTTTCGGTGCGCCTTTCAAGCCTGCGATGACAACGCTTGTTCGAGCCATCGGCAATGCACTGTGCAGCAAGCGCCAGGCATCCGGATCGACCGAAGTTGATGTCTGTGGCGATATACTGGTGAAGAATTGGGTGACTCGAATCGTCGGAGACGATGACGAGGAGTTGACAAGTCTAGTAGACAGCTTTCAGATCCCTAATGACCAACTATGCCAGGCTGCACGAAACGAGGCGTACGTGACCACTATGAACACTACTCAGCGGTTCGGTGGGGATAACAGGATCCCATACGGAGTGTGCGCTCAACCGATGGACGAACTCGTTCAGTATGTGCACGAGCTTCCCTATTGGAACTCCAGTGATGATGCCGCGGTCGTAGATAAGATTTTTACGGATAAAAGCTGCCTCCCGGGGCGAAATTTCCTCCCCTGGGCATCGAACGAAGGAGGATCGTTCAAGAAAGGAGCCCAGGCGTTGGACGCCATGGTCAATACGGTCGCTATCCTCCTGGGTGAAAATCAGCCGCCGTTAGCATCTCCGACGCCGACTCCAGTGGTCACGCGTGCGCAGCCTCTCACTTCTCAGCAGTCATCAGGTGAATCGAGTGGTAGCGATGATGGAATGAGCGATTTGAGATCCAAAGGATCGAGTGACAGCGGCTCAAATGGATCTGACGGATCGAGCGAAAGCAGTAGCAGCAGCAATGGAAGAGGTTCTGGCAAGTCGAGTGAACGCGGCAGCGAGAGCGCTAGCAATGACGGTGACGCTCCAGGTGTGTTTGATAGCCTTACTGACGATGGTGTCGACACATTGGCAGCGTTCTTCGCGATCAACGTATCTGAGATCGTGCAGTCGACTCTCTCACGCCTCGAGCCCCTTGCCGCAGATTTCTGCCTCCATATTCCAAGCGGTGTGACGTGCAACTTTCCTGGCGAGAAACTGACGTTGCCCTTCCCAGAAGTTGCGCTAACGTCGGCGACCACCGAAGCTCCGTCCCCACAGCCGACGGCGACGATACCAAAACCGGCAATGAATGGGGGAGGCGCCTCGGTCTCAGAAGGCGCGACGACGACGACGACGACCAACTCGACCAACTCAACCTCGGGAGATTCGTATTCCGTTGGAATCCACCGCCATCAAAGCGTCGTCTTTTTTACTCTCGTCTGCACACTCGTCGCGGTTGCCCTGGAGTTCTGCGACGTGTGAAAACAGACACACGTCTCACACTCCATTCCCTCGTAACAATGACCTCGTAACAATGACTTTTCAATTCAGAATTGAATCGCATGCTTTTGCTGCAGGCTCGTGGTGGTGGCGTCCACAGAGTGAGCTCCTCGGAAGCTATGGCGTCGTTGCTCGCGAGAAATGCGCTGGCGCTGGCGCGCGCCCGCGGCGCTGCGGCGTCGCTCACGGCCGTGCGCGCGCTCTCCACCGGCGTGTCCATGCAGGTGCCCGGCGTCGTGAACCCGGCGCTGCTCATGATGATCAACCCGGTGTCAGCGCCGACTCCGGCCATCATCGGTGCGAACGGCTGCGTTGGATTCCATGGCGCAATAGCCAACTCACAGTGTCGTGTGTCTGACTGCAGACCCATTCGTGCGCAACCCGATCGTGTTTGAGATCAACTCGAGCCTCCAGATCACGCAGACGCCCGAGATCGCTCCGGCGATGATCGAGTGCCCGACCAACGCTGTCAGCGAGCCGATGCTCGCTGTGAAGCGAACGTACCAGCCGAGTGTGCTGCGCCGCAAGCGCAAGCACGGCTTCCGTTCCCGAGTTGTCTCCATCGGCGGTCGTAAGGTGCTGAAGCGTCGATTCCTCAAGGGCCGATGGCGCATGTCGCTGTAGAGCTGGCACGTCGAAGCCAACTCAGAATGATGCGCTAGCTAGTGTAGTTCTACGCATGCAACTCAAATACGAGAGAAGAGAACAGTGTTAGAGAACGTGTGTCGCGAGATAACCTATCTATTCGTGGTCTACGAGCACAGGCCCCATGTACTTCTCGAGTGCAGGAGAGAATACTTCGTAGATGAACGTGACAGGCCGGCCACCTTTCCAGAACAAGTACGAGCGACCCCAGAACGGCCCTTTGAACCCGAAGGCTTCTTCGAGCTCAGCGGACGTGCCACAGAATACACTCTTCATATCGCGGAAGAGCTCCGTGCGGTTCTGGAGGATGTTCTTGCCGATCGGGATTTTCTGGTTCTTGAAGACCTTTCCCACGTCGCCTTCGTTCAACCACGAAGCAGCATACCCGAGACGTTCACCGCGAGCGTTGCGCAGCCAGACTTGGCGGCGGCATCGAGGAGCGGGGATCTCGCTGATGTGCTCCTGAGCACCATCCAGGGCCTCGCCGATGTGTTCGTGGCCGATCACGTCTACTTCAGTCAGAGAGCCCGAGAGCAGCCCGAGATGGTGCGTGGGCGAGCCATTGCCGAAGAGGAAGAGCTTCCAGGCTGCCGACATATCGCGGCGACCGAGCTGGCACGATAGAACTCATTAGGCCCGCACCAGCAGCGCCGAGCAGACGACAATTGGGTACCAGCATGTTGTCGGTGCCCGTGACGATGTACGAGAGCTCGAGGCGGTGCCACGCGAGCACGGGCGCGGCCTCCTCAGGCGTCTTGGCCGCAGCGACCAGCGCGTCGGCGGTGTCGGCAGCGAGCGGCGCCGGCGGCGGGTTGGCCATTTTTCGAACGTGTCGGATGCGGACGAATGCCAGTGGCTCCTGCGTCAGCGCACCCTCTAATTCGATCTATCGGTTAGGATCGTCATCCTCAACGGTTAAGAACCAACGACGCACGATTTCCTGAATTTTCGGATTTCGGGTGTGTGGCGAGAGTTCGTCTTTTTTGGGTCCGGTAGGAATCTTTGTTCTGTGGGTACACTGTAACCTTTTCCCTTGCCCGTATCACCACTTCCCCTAGTCGCACCTGTATAGTGTACACCTACCCCTACTCTCTCGCCATCTCTCATTATTCTCTCTTCGCCTGACTTGGAAACTGTATACTGGCTAGAGTGTATACCGGTCCACCCAAAGCGCTGGGTGAAAAATTCAGTGCGTGGGTGTATGGGCGAGGCCGTTTCATCGCGCGAGGTTTTTACCCAAATCCGGGAGGTTTTATTCCTGACTCACTGCTTTAGCAGTACGACTTGGCGGCTGTTGAGCTCCTGGAAACGCGAGACAACAACGCCCATAGCCACATTACCCTCGTCGTGAGTATGAGCCAGCCGCGCGGGTCCTTCGGAGGGCGCAGCTCCGAGGTCGAGCGGATCATCGCGGCCGCCGAGGTCGACACGACCTTCGCCGGCAAGAAGAACGTCCGCTACCGAGGACGCCGATCGGTACGTGGCCGTCGAGCGAGCGACGAGAGGAAGAGAGAGAGGGGCTGACGACCGTGGGGTTGTTCCACAGACGTGGCCAGGAGCGCTGGCGCTGCTGCTGGTCTTCGCCGGATCGGTCTTCGGGCTCGTGTACTACGGCATCAAGGTCCATGACAACGTCAACACGGCGGCCTCGTCGGACGCCGCCATCCGCGAGCGCTTCGGCACGGGTACGGTCATTACCGACGGGCGCGTGATCAACTCGACGGGCGAGGACATCGACGTCGTCAACCCGGAGGAGTACAAGGACAACAGTACGTGCTTGACGTACGGGGCGGGGATGAGTTTGTGGTGACTGACAAAGTGCTGTCTTGCAGAGTGCGAGCTGCCCAACTACGTCAGCAAGAACGGTCGCATCTTCGCGGTCTTCAAGAGTGGCAAGGAGGTGCAACTCGACATCAAGGGTGTCAACTGGTTGGGCATGCAGGACAACAAGGGTGTGCCGAAGGGCCTCTGGGATAACTCTCGCGAGGGCTCGACGGTTTACCGTGTCGCCCAGTTCCTCACGGGCAACGGCTTCAACGTCGTTCGCCTGCCCCTTGCTATCGACTCGGCGATGCGTAACATCGAGATCTCGACGTCGCTCATCAACACCAACTCGCAGCGCGCTCTCACTGCTACACGCTACATCACTTTCCTCGGCCAGCTCGTCCAGGGTCTGGGCCAGCAAAACCTTGGTGTCGTGTTGGACTTCCACATCCTCTCAGCTTTCACCGCCGATGACACGACACTCTGGTACGGCACGACAATCCAGCTTGATGATATCAAGACCGCTATCACGAACCTTGCCACAGAGCTTTGCAACAGCAAGCACTTCAACGTCATTGGAATTGACCTCAAGGATGGTGTCGGCAAGACGGCCACCTGGGGTGATGGCTCGGACACGGACTGGGCCACGGCAGCTACGACGCTGGGTAACCATGTGATCAAGTCGTGCCCACAGTGGCTCTCGTTCATCCAGGGTATCCAGGGTGACGCGCACAAGGATACTTTCGAAGGTAACCGCGTGATCAAGAACAAGTTCTTTGCTGGTTCGGACCTGAGCAACGTCGGCACCAAGCCAATCCAGCTTAGCACGCAGAACAAGGTCGTGTACTCCCCCAAGTACTGGTCGAGCTCGTTCCTGCCGCTGCCTTTCTTCTTCGACGATGGCACGGCTAAGGGTGATATGCTTGACGACTACGTCGAGAGCTCGGATGACACTCTCCGCAAGAACGTCGAGACGAGCATCAAGAACATGTTCGGTCCAGCGTTGGAGTCGGGCGCCGCCGTCGTGCTCTCATCTTTCGGTGGTCTCACTGGTACAGAGGATCTGACGAAGAAGAAGACGAGCACGCGCATCATTCAGGTGCTTATCGAGCAAATGCTCAAGACCAACCAGGGCCTGGCTGGCGGTTTCTGGTGGACTCTGAACCCCGACACGTACTGGCCCTACCCTGCGCCGGACAACAGCAACGCGACCAACTCAGGTCTCGTCGACACAACGTGGCGAGAGGCGAACATGAACATCCTGACGAATTTGAAGAAGATGGATGGCATGGCGAGCGTGCAGATGATTCCGTGCGTCACCGCTTAAGCAAGAGCTCCAACAACCACAGTCGGTAGTACATGACGACTTGGTCCTCAATTCATACAATCTGTATTCGTATCTCATTTGACTCAGTATCCTCATCAAGTTTGGCATAAAGCAAACAGAGAGAATCCAAACAAGTGCACTCGTGAAGCATTTGTTACGAAGTTTGGAAGATCCTTCCTGAGTTCTAACGCTTCTTCTGACGAGATCGCAATCCACCCGATTTACTCCCCGCTGAGCCCGCCGTCCGCTTGTCACCAGCCCCGAAGGCAGGCGTCGTTGCCGGTAGGAACGAGGATCCCACAGTGCCAAACCCACCCGGAGCCGCAGCCGAAGTTGCGCTTGGTGTAGGGGTTGATGGTGCACCGAACCCGAAGCCGCTAGATGTTGCTCCCGTGGATACAGTTGGTGTAGACGACCCGCCGAGGCTGAAAGAAACCTGCTTTGGCGCAGCAGTAGTCGTAGCTGCAGTGGAACCGAAGTTGAAACCACCACTTGAGCTAGTAGCGGCGGGGGTCGCAGATGCTGTACCAAAACCACCGGTCGATAGTGTTGGAGCTGATCCCGACCCAAAGAGGCTGCTACTGCCAGTCGAAGTTGCACCAAAGCCGGCGGTGCCCGTAGTAGTAGTCGTGCCAAATCCACCAAATCCGGGGTTTGCGGCCGGGGCTTGGGGCTGCTGTGTGGCAACGATTGTCGGGGTAACACTTGTCTTGAAACGGATATTGTCAATGTCGCTTTCTCTGGAGGCATTGCTTTTCTTCTTCTTGTCGAAGGGGTTCTTAAACCCGGCGAGATTCTTGTCTCCGTGCTTCAGGAGATCCTGTTTCATCTTCCTGATAAATGCTTGTCGCATTTCTTCAGTCTTCTCATGAACCTCAGCGACGTGAGCGGCGACCTGGATGAGTGCAGAGTTTTGCGATAGTAAGATCTGCTGCAGAAGTGCTGGGTCCACTCCACTAAGACTTGCTGCGTCAAAACCACTGGCTCCACGTCGTTGCTTCTCATACAGCGGCTGAAACTCTGCCTCAACACTCTCGATCTGTGCCTTGAGCTGTTCCATACGAGCTTCGAAGTTGTCGAGGAGTTCCCAATAGTACGGTGAAGGCATTTCGACGCGGCGCATGATTCCGTAGAACCGCTGAGAGGTGCTCTCGCCACTCATGCTACGCAGGTTGAGCGTCGCAGTGTCCACTTGGTTGATCAAGTGCTTGACGTCCTTTCGGACATGATGTACTGCCGTTGCCTGACGATCCTGCAGATTCCGACGCACAAGCACATCCTGGTCCAGTTGATCCAAGTTCGCCTTCAGAGCATCAAGTTTCCTGGCCGAGACAGACTTGAGAAATGCGTCTGATTGATCTTCATCCTTCAGGAATTTGTGGAACTCCGTCATGTTCTTTTTCACATCGGCCGGCAGCGCGTCAAATGTAGTCTCGAGTTTGATGGTTGGTTGAGCAGGAGCAGCCTGCGGTTGCTGTTGTGGTGCTCCGAAGCCTCCACCGAACCCTCCGAACGATGTCGTCGCGGCGGGAGTAGACGTACCTCCAAAGAGGCTTCCTGTGGGTTTCGCGCCAAAGAGGCTGCTTCCGGTCGTCGCTGTCGATCCCCCAAAGAGACTAGGCGTTGTGGTTGTTGTACCACCGAACAAGCTAGTACCCGTGGAAGCGGCTGGAGCAGCCGCACCAAAGCTGAAACCACCAGAGCTCGCTGGTGTCGCGGCTGGCGCAGCTGCCGCCGTACCACCAAAACTGAAGCCTGTTGAGGCTGGAGCTGCGGCAGTCGCCGTGGGAGTCCCGCCAAAGTTGAAGCCGCCAGAGCTTGCCGGCGCAGCAGCCGCGGACGTTCCTCCGAAGCTAAACCCCGTGGATGCAGGCGCAGCAGAAGTTCCGCCAAAGGAGAACCCGCCGCTGGCCGCAGGCGCCGCCGCCGGGGTAGGCGTGCTAGCGCCGAAACTGAAGCCGCCGCTGGCTGCAGGGGCGGGCGTCGCCGCGGTCGTGCCACTGCCGAAGCTGAATCCTCCCCCTGTGGATGGTGCGCCCGTGGCTGGCGCCGACGTGCCGCCGAAGCTGAAGCCTGTGAATGGGCCATAAAAAAATAAAAAAACTGTGTCAACACCGTCATGCGCGCAAGAGGAATCGGCGATTGCTCGAACCGGAGGACGCGGCCGGCGTCGCGACCGCCGTGTTGCCGAAGCTGAAGGACATGGCTTCCGTTCGCGACCACGTCGACTAGCGGAACGCGCGTGGGGCGATCGACGCGAGGCGACGCCACGGGGTCTCCTGGTCAATGCCGCGCTTGGGTTTCCCCCGCTTTGAACTCGGCGCCGCCAGCAGCCCCGACAGCCTCTTTGTTCCGATATGTGAATTGGATTTGGAAGAGAGGAGGTTCGTATCGGGTTTACTTAACTGAAGCCGTTCGAAAACATCCCTTCATGGATTTGACTCGTCCGCGACCGAAGCGAGGAGCAAGATGGAGACGCCGAGCGTGAAGACCGAGGACGTGCCGCCCAACCACACGATCTACATCAAGAACCTCAATGACAAGATCAAGATCGACCGCCTGAAGGAGTCGCTCTACGCGAGCTTCTCGGCGCACGGCAAGATCCTCGAGATCGTCGCGAGCAAGGCCTACCGGCTGCGCGGCCAGGCGTGGGTCACCTTCGATGACATCGCTAGCGCGTCGAACGCATTGCGCGCGATGAACGGATTCGTCATTTTCGAAAAGCCGATGGTGATCCACTTTGCCAAGGAAAAGGCCGACGTCATCGCGCGTCGAGAGGGCACGTACAAACCGCGCGAGAAACGCAAGCTCGAGACCACGGAAGAGCAGGCGGTCAAGAAAGAGAAGAGCAACTCCAACGGCGCTGCGAATGGCCACAGCAACCAAAAACACCATGCGCCACCACCACCTCCGCCACCACAGCAGAACTTGCCCAACAAGATCTTGTTCCTCCAGGAGCTGCCAGAATCGTGCAATGACCAGATGCTCAGCGTCTTGTTCAAGCAGTACCATGGATTCAAGGTGCGTAGTTCATTGCCCTCTCGTCTTGTGGTTTCTTGATCTGAAGTACTAATGTGGGTGGCTTATCTGTATTTTTCTGTCCTTTTCTTTCACTTTGCAGGAAGTGCGAATGGTCCCGGGCAAGAAGAGTCTGGCATTTGTGGAGTTTGGAGATGACGCGCAGGCGGCCATCGCGCTCCAGGGACTCTACGGATTCAAGCTCACACCCACAGACACGCTCAAGATCTCGTTTGCCAAGAAGTAAAGAGACGTTTTACGCCAAGAGCAGAGCCTTGTCCGATCGAGATGAGAATGCAGACACTGTTCGCCGAGGCCGAGGCCACCGCGACGAAGACACGACAGGACCAGAAGAACTCGCACAGCGCGATTCACTAACTATAATAGCACCAAAGAGACCCACACTCGCGTGCTGCGCGTCGTCTCCCCTTCCGATTCCTCCGTTCCATTCTCGTGGCCATGACGCGCGACGCCTCATCGCATTTGGCTCCCAATCGTACCTAGGCGGGGTCACCCTCGCGTGTTCTTGTGGTGGGCGCCGACGCGTTTAAAACACATCCAACTTCAACTGTATTTGGCTCGGATTCTTCAAGCTAGTGGTGTTTAAAACACCACGAGCAGTCCGTCGACGGACCCATCCGATGGGCAGCAGGCTAGCTCCACTTCTCCAATCCCCATCGCAACACCAGGAAGGAGACGACGACGACGATGGCGACCGACGCGCTCGAGGCCCGCGCGCTCAAAGTAGCTGAGAACACGCCCGAGATGCTGGCCGAGCACGCTCGCATCACCGGCGGCAAGGTGCGCACGCGGTTCCCGCCCGAGCCGAATGGATACCTCCACATCGGACATGCCAAGTCCATGAACATGAACTTCTTCGAGGCCTTCGAGAAGCTCGGTGTCGCCGCCGACAAACGCGAAACGTACTTCCGCTACGACGACACCAACCCGGAGGCCGAGAGCCAGGAATACATCCAGGCCATCCACGACAACGTCAAGTGGCTCGGCTACACCCCGACCAAGATCACTTACTCGAGCGAGTACTTCACCGAGCTCTACGAGCTGGCCATCAAGCTGATCAAGAAGGGCAAGGGCTACGTGTGCCACCAGTCCAAGGCTGAGATCGAAGCCTCGCGCGCTGTGTTGCGCGACTTCCACGCCGCCCCCGGCGAGAAGAACGAGGCTGACGTGCCAGAGGCTGCCAAGTCGCCGTTCCGCTCCCGCTCTGTTGAGGAGAACCTCAAGGAGTTTGAGAAAATGCGTGTGGGTCTCTATGCGGAAGGCGAAGCGTGTCTGCGTATGAAGATGGATCTCGCCAGTCCAAACCCGAACATGTGGGACCACGTTGCATACCGTATCAAGTACGTCCCGCACCCGCACATCGGCAGTGACTGGTGCATTTACCCTACGTACGACTACACGCACTGCATTGTCGATGCGCTGGAGCACATTGACTACTCCATTTGTACGCTGGAGTTCGAGACCCGCCGAGAGTCGTACTACTGGCTGCTCGACGTGCTTGACTTGTACAAACCCAAGGTTTACGAGTTTGCTCGTCTTAACATGACGTACACTCAGCTGTCCAAGCGAAAGCTACTCAAGCTTGTGACCTCGGGCACTGTCCGTGGATGGGACGATCCACGTTTGGCAACGCTCAACGGACTCAAGCGCCGCGGCCTCACACCAGAGATCATCAACCGTTTCTGCCGTGAGATCGGTGTGACGCGTGTGCAGTCGACTATTCAAATCGATCGGCTATTCTCAGTAGCTCGTGATGTACTCGGTGAAAAGTCCAAGCGTGTGATGGCTGTGTTGGATCCCGTCGAGGTCGTACTAGAGAACTACGATGAAGTGCCAGACAAGGCTGCGCTGAAGATTAAGGTTGCTGATTACCCACAGGACGCTGAGCGCGAGGGCGGAGCCCACCACTTCGTGAATCTGACAAAGAGCGTGTTCCTTGACCGAAGTGATATTCGCGTGGAGGACTCGAAGGACTTTTACGGCCTTGCTCTCAACAAGCAGGTGCGTCTCAAGTACGCTTTCAACTACACCGCGACCAAGATCGACACGGATGCCAATGGCCGAATCACCAAGGTGTTTGGTGTCGTTGACTGGAGTAACGAGGTCAAGCCGAAGGGTATTCTCTCGTGGGTCCCAGCCAAGAGCCCTGTGGTGGAGGTGCGAGTGTACTCTCACCTCTTCAAGGTGCCAGAGCTCAGCGGCACGGTGACTGACTGGGAGAGCCTGCTCGACCTGGAGAAGTCTGAAATCGTGTACCCGAACGCTCGCGTCGACCCCGAATCGTACGCTCTTAACCTCAAGGACGACGCCGTGCAGTTTGAGCGTGTTGGTTACTTTGTTGCCGACAAGGACTCGACTCCGAAGCGCAAGGTCCTGAACCAGATCGTGCCTCTTCGCGAGTCGTCGGTGCTCGCCCAAAGCGAGGACAAGCCCAAGAGCGATGCGAACGCGAGCCGTAAGGACGCCCAGGCGGCGCAGCTCGCTGCGAAGAAGGAGAAGATGAAGATCTCCCCGGTCGAGATGTTCAAGTTGCAGCCGGAGCTCTACTCGAAGTTTGATGACGAAGGGCTCCCCACTCACGATGCTGCGGGCGAGGCGCTCACCAAGTCGACGATCAAGAAGCTGAAGAAGGAGCAGGACAAGCAGAAGAAGCTCTACGAGGCGTACCTGAAAGAACAGGCGTAGATGCAGCATTAGGAAACGTAGCCATCGATCGAGGAATGACGATCGTCGTGGAGGAGTGGGTACATGGGTTCCTTTTCCCCAATTCTAATTCACCAGGGTATCCATTATGATTTGACAACGTTTTTGCGCCCTAGCCCTAGATAAACTAAGCTGTTGGACGTTTACAAAATGAGGTGGCGCTCGCGACCATCAACGGGTCGTGGGACTGAGTCAGTGCTGCCTCGTCCAGCGGAACCCACCGCGTTGTGGCGCGGCTGCGTGGCGGATACAAATCGTGACGACGTCAACCGATCCGCTCGCTCTTCTCTTCTCGTCTCGACACCGAGTTGCCCGCCGCAGTTGCGAGGCCCGTTTGATGTTTTTTTTACGATCCTGTTTTTTCCGTTTCTCTGTGCTCGGAGGCAATCACCTTCGAGTGATTTTCTGGACGTTGGATTCCGCGAGAACCGACGGGGAGCTCGCTGGCCCAATTATCTGCGAGCACGGCCCCGCTTCGTCCAATCCCATCGCGCGACGACCGACCGTGTTTTGGCACCGACCCGGCGCTGTCCCCTCCGGCCGCCTTCCTCAGAAAATCGCTTGGTCTCTGCGAGGCACAGTCAGTCGGCAGGGCCTCCTTCCCTTCTTCCCTTCGCGCCGTCTTCTCCATGGGCGGCGGCAGTGCGACTTCCGCTGCCATGCCGCCGCTCTCCCACAGCCAGGGCGACGCGCCCGCCGTCTCCAGCGCCGCGCGCCCCAAGCCCGTGGAGACCGTGCAAGTCGCGACCCTCTCGACGGTCGCCATGGCCGCCGCTAAGCCCGTCAAGAAGCACCACAGCGGCCGCAAGAAGAAGAAGCGCGGCTCCATGAGCGAGCTCACGCCGCTCATCGTCAAGGGATCCTCGTCCACGTCCAGGTCTCCGACCGACGAGGAGATCTACCCGCTCCCGTGGTTCCGCAGCCCCGAGTGGACGCGCAAGCCCTCGCCGCTCAACACCAACGACAAGCGCCGGAAAGCCGGCAGTCGCTTCCGCCGCGGCCGCCACGAGCCCACGTCGCTCTGCAACGCCATCATGGCCAAGCTCTGCTGCGGACTCGTCTCGGCCGACAGCGACGCCGACCTCGAGCTCGGCACGCGCGGCGGCGACGAGCAAGTCGAAACGGACGGCTTCAAGCAGTGCGTGCAGTTCCTCGTGGGTCTCATCGTCGTCGTCGCCGCCGTGCTCATCGTCATGATCATCTTCCAGCCTTTCCAGCAGGACTCGAGTCTCTGGTGAACTATCTATGTATCCTCTCTAATGCTATTCCTCCCGTCTCGCTCTCGCTCGCTCGCTCCCCGCACTGCCCTTGGCCGCCGCGCTCTACAAGGGCGGAGGACACTTCTCCCCCATATTCCCTCAAGCGACGCAACGCCTCACCAAAGTATCCTTCGCAATATTGTTATGTCCGTCCCACTACTGTACTGCACCAACCCACGGGTCGGACCCGTACCATGAAACCCGCGGGCTGATGGGGGGATATCTTGCGGCTCACTTCCAACGCGAGTGACACGTAGTTGAAAATGGTGCGTGCATTCCTGCGCATGGAGGGACTCGCAGGCGGCTGGCGACGGACGCAGCGCGTCTCCAGCGCTGCACATGGTCCCATCAGAAAGCGCTTTTCTCGCTCTTTCCAACGATGTGCTTGGCGACGCGCAACGCCGCCTGCATCCCTCAAACGCGTGAGATGGGTTTGTCCGGGCCGCTAACCTCGTTCTTCCGTTTTCCTGCAGCCGCTTCGCCTGGACATCAAGCGCAAGCTCTCGTCGCGCTCGGAGCGCGTCAAGTCCGTGGACTTGCACCCGACCGAGCCGTGGGTGCTCTCGGCGCTCTACTCGGGCAGCATCATGATCTGGAACTACGACACGCAGTCGCTGGTCAAGACCATCGAGGTCAGCTCGCTGCCCGTGCGCAATGCCAAGTTCGTGCCGCGCAAGCAGTGGATCATCACGAGCTCGGACGACATGCAGGTGCGCGTGTTCAACTACAACACGATGGAGAAAGTCGCGGCCTTCGAGGCCCACACGGACTACATCCGCCACATTGAGGTCCACCAGTCGCTGCCGTGCTTTCTCACGTGCGCCGACGACATGACCATCAAGATGTGGGATTGGGACAAGAACTTTATCTGCACGCAGGTCTTTGAGGGCCACAGCTACTACGTCATGATGGTCAAGTTCAACCCGAAGGATGCCAACACGTTTGCTAGTGCTTCGCTCGATCGCACGATTAAGGTCTGGGGCATCGGCTCGGCTCATCCGCACTTTTCGCTTGACGGGCACGAGCGTGGTGTCAACTGCATCGACTACTACCCGGGCGGCGACAAGCCGTACCTCATCTCGGGCGCCGATGATAAGACTGTCAAGATCTGGGACTACCAGACCAAGGCCGTGGTCCACACGCTCGACGGCCACGGCAACAACCTCACCTCGGTGCTCTACCACCCGCGACTGCCCGTCATCATCTCGGCCTGCGAGGACGGCGCCGTGCGCATGTGGCACTCGACCACATACCGCCCGGAGACCACGCTTAACTACGGCATGGAGCGATCGTGGGCACTTGCGGCCCATAAGTCAGCCAACAAGCTCGCTATTGGCTACGACGAAGGCACAGTTGTGCTGCGACTCGGCCACGACACGCCTGTTGTGAGCATGGACCCGAGTGGTAAGCTCATTTGGACCAACAACAACGACGTGCAAACTGCGAGTGTCAAGGGCGTCGTCGCCGAGATGGCGCTCCAGGACGGCGAGAAGGTGCCGCTCGCTGCGCGTGAGCTTGGTAACTGCGATGTCTACCCACAGAAGGTCAAGCACAACAACAACGGTCGTTTCGTCGTCGTTTGTGGCGACGGTGAGTACATCATCTACACGTCGCAGCAGCTGCGAAACAAGGCCTTCGGCTCGGCTCTCGATTTTGCATGGTCCCCAACGGGTACTGGCGACTACGTCGTGCGTGAAAGCATTTCGAAGATTACGCTCTTCAAGAACTTCAAGGAATACAAGTCGGAGAAGCCGCGCGTGTTGTCTGCTGAGGGACTCTTTGGCGGCACTGGTGCAATCGGCATTAAGGGCAATGACGCGATCGCCATGTACGACTGGGATGAGATGCGTCTCATCCGCAAGATCGATGTCGCCGTCAAGAATGTTTTCTGGTCAGAGGCTGGCAACCTTGTCGTTCTTTCGTGCGAGTCGAGCTTTTATGTGCTTCAGTACAACAAGGAACTCGTTGCGCAGGCGTTTGCGACGGGCAAATTCCATCCGGACGAGGGTGTGGACGGCGCGTTCGATCTCCTCCACGAGATCTCGGAGAAGGTTGGCACGGGTACCTGGGTCGGGGACTGCTTCTTGTACACGAACGCAGGTGGCCGACTGAACTACTACGTTGGTGGTGAAGTCATGACGCTCGCACATCTGGACCAGAAGATGTACATGCTCGGCTATTTGCCTCGTGAGAACCTGGTGTTCCTCATGGACAAGATGAAAAACGTCTACAGTTACACTGTGTCGCTCGTGATGCTTGAGTACCAGACAGCTGTCGTTCGACGCGACTTCGAAACTGCGAACGCGATTTTGCCAAACATCCCACAAGATCAGATGGACTATGTTGCACGATTCTTGGAGTCCCAAGGCTTCAAGGAAGAGGCTCTTGCCTTGAGCACTGATCCCGACCAGAAGTTTGATCTTGCTGTCCAGCTAGCGAAACTCGACGTCGCGCGCGAGATTATGCTCAATGAAATCGATAAAAAGGCTGCTGCTGGTCAGGAGCTCTCAACAGAGACGCAGCACAAGTGGAAGCAGCTTGGCGATTTGGCGCTCAACGATTTCCAATTCTCGCTCGCCGAGGAATGCGCTGTGCGTGCAGATGATTTCAGCTTGCTGCTCATTCTGTACTCGAGCCGTGGTGATCGTGCCGGCTTGGAGCAGCTCGCGCTCCTTACCAAGGAGAAGCGCCGCTACAACATCTCGTTTGTGTGCTATTTACTGCTGGGAAAGACCGTCGAGTGTATGGACGTGCTCAAAGAGACCAAGCGATTCCCGGAGGCTGCGTACTTTGCGCGCAGCTACTGCCCATCAAAGATCGAGCTTGTCATGGATAAGTGGCGTGAAGACCTCGCAACTGTGAGCTCGCGTGCGGCGAAGAGTCTCGCTGACCCGTCAAAGAATCCCGAGCTGTTCGAAAACCTGGACTTGTCTGCTCAAGCGGAGGCCATTCTGTTGTCCCAATACGGCGAGAGCGGTCGAATTGCCCCGGCTGTCGAGTATCTTGCTCACCAGGCTCTGCTAGACAGTGAGAACGTGCTATTCTCAATACTCAACGGAGGCAGTGGTGCCAACTACTCTCCACCTCCTCCGGCCATTCCTGACACATCAGCTGCAGAGGCGGAGGCCGCCGCTGCTGCTCAGGCCCATGCTGAAGCCCTCGCTCAGGCAGAAGCATTGGCTCGTGCGCAGGCAGAGCAAGAAGCTCGTGCACAGGCCGAGGCACACGCTCGGCATCTTGCTGAGCAACAAGCGCGTGCAGAAGCTGAAGCCCGTGCTCGTGCTGAGGCGGAGGCCCGAGCGCGAGCGGAACAGGAAGCCCGTGAACGGGCAGCGGCAGAAGCACAGGCTCGCGCCGAAGAGGAAGCTCGTGCTAGAGCCGAGGCAGAAGCCGCTGCTCGCGCTCAAGCTGAGCATGAAGCACGTGAACGTGCGGCTGCGGAAGCTCGTGCTCGGGCCGAGGCCGAGGCCCGTGCTCGGGCTGAAGCAGAAGCACGTGAGCGCGCCGAGGCAGAAGCTCGTGCTCGGGCTGAACAAGAAGCACGTGAGCGTGCCGAGGCAGAAGCTCGTGCTCGTGCCCATGCCGAGTACGAAGCCCGACTTCGTGCTGAGCAGGAAGCGAAGGCCAAGGCTGAGCAGGAAGCCCTGGCTCGTGCCCAGGCCGAGGAAGCCCAGCGAGCAGCCGCCGCGTCTTCTTTCAGCTCTACATCCACGTCGACGTTCAGTTTCTCGACAAGCACCGTGACGGCGACGGCCACAGCAGCCGCGACGGCGACGACTGCGAGCAGCCTGTTGGACTTTGAACTTGAAAACGAAGACCTCAACTTTGAAGACGACGACGAAGGTGACTGGGGAGAAATGTAAAGCGAGGCTCTCGTGACGAGTAGCGAGTGAGGCGTTCGTAGGTGTAGATCATAATACATGCACGCAAGCAGGATGTCTGTCAATGAACACCACCAACCTTCACACCGGTCGATGCTGACGCTCTCTATGCTGAAATTACCGGTATCTCACCGGTACAGTTGTCCGTTTGCTCGCTCTTCAATCCCGTAGCTCCTCCCAAGAAGCCACGCCAGCATGAGCAGCACCGCCGCGACCGACGCCTCTGCAGGCAACAACAGCGCGCCGAGCAGCAACGGCGCCGCGTCCGCGCCCGTGACGCCCGCGTCCGTGCTCGAGGGGCTCAAGAGCCACAAGGAGTGGCAGCGCGCGGTCGTCTTCGACGCCGACAGCCGCGTGATCGCCACGACGTTCAAGGTCACGGACGCCGAGGTCGACGCCTGGCTGCGGCTCTTCGACAAGCGCGAGGACACGATCGCGGCCGGCATCATCCTGCTCGGCGAGCAGTACGACGTGCACCGGTGCGTTAAGGCGTTGATTGGCGTGTTGGTGGATTGACGACGCCACTGACGAGGATGTGCATGAGCAGCTTCCACCCGCCGCTAGTGTACGGCCGTCGCGGCGACCCGACGTCGGACGACAGCGAGGGCATCTGCGTGTGTCGCGTGGATCGCAAGACGAGCAAGACGCCGGTCTTTGCGCTCATCACGTACACTTACCCGACGCTTTCGGCGCGAGCCGCGCCCCAGCTCAAAGAGTTCTGCGAGAGCCAACGTACGTGACGAGCGGGCTGCAATCTTTGTGCGCTGACATCTCATTCCTGATAAACTTTCTTGTGTGCTGCAGTTGTCAACCTTCCGTAGAGGGGATCTTAATCAGAAAACAAGTAATACACATACGTCCACTGTAACGCAACGCACTCGGTTGGGGTTGTGATGTGCATGAGCTCCTGCTCCTCGTTTGTTTCATGTTCAACCAACAACACCCTACACTCCTGCTCTGATCATGTTCAACGTGACGCAACGGAAGGTTTCTAATTCTTTCTGTAGCTACATAAGGTCAACCCTTCCCAGGTAGATGGCGATTCCGGCTGCCCACCTCAATCCAATCGCGCAGGAGAGCGACGACTTGGCGATGTGGTGAAGTAGTCGCGCGGGTTATCACACAGAAAGTAAGGTCCTCCAGGTACCATCTTCATCTTGCTTCTGCACACTGTTTGCTGAAGGAATACATGAGCAGAGTTTCCAAGAACTCATAGACTCGAAAGGAATTTCTATTGCTTCAGGTCCGTCCCCCTACTCAAACACGCCAGACGCGACGTACACGTTTTGGCTCTCGGCGTAGTTGGTCTTCTCAGTCCACTTCGTACCGGTCTTGAGCAAGCAACGCTTCTGGCTACCTCGCTTGAAGAACGTGAAGAGCTTGCACTGGGAGTTCGACTTGCAGTAGTCGCAGCACTCCTCAACCGTCTCAAATGCCTTCTCTGTATCTGGGAGATCGTTGCCATGGAAGTAAATGTTGCGCTTCTGAGTGCCGCAGCGCTTCGTATCCCATGATCCGGAGCTCGCGGGTGTTGTCGGCGTTGGTGCAGGCGTAGGACGTGTGACGACTGGTGCCGGTGTCGTCGGCTGTGGGGTCGAAGACGACTTCTTGCCGGACACTGAACCCACTGACTTGACACGACCACCATCGCTCGTCTTCAAGTAACATGCGCGCTGTGTCGTCGAATAAGTGAACACCTTGCAGTTCGTGTCGCTGTTGCACGCGTCACAGCAGTCCACTAGATCCACGTTCGACACAGAGCGCAGATCGTTGCCGTAGTAGTCGACGTCCGTCTCGAGGCCGGCCGCACACGTGTCTGGTTTGTCGATACACTGGTAGCTGGTGGCGCTCCAGGGGTGGCAGTAAGCGCCGGCCGTGTCGCAGCACGGTGCGGTTCCGCCACAAGTGAGACCCGTATCGATGCAGGTCGGGGCTGGTGTCGGCGTTGGTGTTGCCGAGAGCTTTCGCCCTGACACAGCGCCTTTGGACGCACGACGACCAGCATTGCTGCTCTTGAGGTAGCACATTGGTCCACCGTCGGCCAAGTTCACGTACGTGAAGTACTTGCAGTCCGCGTTCTCTTGGCACTTCTGGCAACAGTCCCACGGGTAGATCACCTTGTAGTTGGCGAGGTCACCACCGTAGTAATCGATGTCGGTCTCCATATCACCGCAGCCGGCGGCTGGTGTGATGCACTGGTAGAACCCCGTGTCCCATGGCTGGCAGTAATTGCCAGACGGGCAGCACGTGAACCCCTGCGCGTTGCCGCACGACTCCTGAGGTTTCGTTGAACACGTTGGTGGCGGGGCGGTGGTCGGAGCTGGCGTCACGGATGTACCGGTGGCCTTGCGCCCCGAGACAGCACCCTTGAGTGCCTTCTTAGTGCCAGTTCCCTTCTTGAGGTAGCATGCCGGTCCCCATTGGTTGATGAAGGTGAAGGAGTCGCACTGCGGATTCTCCTTGCACTTGTCACAGCAGTCAGACGGTAGTTTGAGTCCGAAGAAGCTCGCAATGTCATCTCCGTTGTAATCGACGTCCGTCTCCATGTTTCCGCAACCCGACGGAACGGCGATACACTGGTAGTAGCCGTCTTCCCAAGGCTGACAGAAGTTTCCATCCGTGCAGCAGGCGAATCCCTTCGAGTCTCCGCACTTGTCACCGGGCTTTACCGTACACGAGCTCGAAGGTGGGGCTGGCGCCGGGGTGGGAGCAGGCGTCGGTGCAGGCGTCACGACGGTCTTTCGACCCGAGACAGCGCCCTTGAGGGTCTTCTTGGTGCCGGTTCCCTTCTTGAGGTAGCAAGCTGGCCCCCACTGATTGATGAACGTGAAGGACGTGCACTGCGGGTTGGCCTTGCACTTATCACAGCAATCGGACGGCAGCTTGAGCCCGAAAAAGCTCTCGAGGTCGTCGCCGCTGTAGTCGACGTCTGTCTCCATGTTCTCGCAGCCCGAGGGCACGCTAATGCACTGGTAGTAGCCGTCTTCCCATGGCTGACAGAAGGAGCCACTGGCACAGCACGAGAAGCCCTTGGAGTCACCACACTTGTCGCCGGCTTTGACACACGACGTCTGAGCGGACGCTGGCGAGAGCAACGTCGCCGCGAGCAGCAGCGCAGCCCCAAGAACGGACACGCGGGGCATCTCGAGGCGAAGGACTGGGCGGGGGCGTGTACCTGGAAGTCGCAGGTTAACGAATGGCGTGCCCTCGAGAGCGAGAGAGCCTCCGAGTTGCTGGAGGGCCCGACTGCGCCGGTCTGTTAGTCATATCCGATTTGATCAATTATGGTTACTAAGAGGATGAATACACTGCAGATCTGTTCTTGGTGATGCCCATTCCGCTTCGTAGATTTATTTTCACAGGTTTAAGGGCAGAAACGAGTCTGGAGTCAAATGACCGATCATTAGTAACGACACGCATGGTCTGTGATACTACTAATGCAGTAGGCAATCCCAGTTTACAGTGGAAAAGTCACCGAAATCAACTCGTTTAGCGTGCATCTAAGCAGATGGATAACCAGATGATGCATAGAAATCCAGGAGTGTAAACCTCGTTGCCGTCCACTCTGGATTCTTCCTGGACATCTGCATCACAGCAAGGAGACCCACTTGCTCGTAATACCGTATTTGCCTCGCCTCCGGCTAGCGATCCAATCCAAACATAGACATCTCCAACCTCAGTTTGATGTATCTTGGTCTGATTTGAAGCGGTACAGAGTCCCAAGGATACTTTTCCAAATGTACCCTTGCAAGCCACTCGCCATTTCTGGCGAAGAGCTCACTTCACCTTCGTTCTGCCATGGCTCAGCGCTTCGTGTTTCTGGATCTAGATGCCGTGCTCGACGGCCTGCGTCGCGCCGACCACCTCGTGGGGCGAGTGCCCAGCGCGGCCTCCGCGCGAGACCTACGCCTCAACATGAAACCATTCACTACGCTCGTCTCTGGAGCGGACGACGACGTCGGCTGTCGCTGTGCAGTGTACCACAAGACAACGCCTGCTGTGGCGCAAATGCTAATCTCGAGCGGATGGATTGTCGAGGATCGTAACAAGAGCCCGCACACGGCGCTGCAGAATGCAGTGTTAACTCTTCTATTAAAGTCGAGTGACGTGGCGTCGATCAGCGACACCGATGTGGAAATTTCGGACCAGCAGCACGAAGAAAGTCGCGTCTCTGATAGTCACAAGGTGCTCGTGGTAGTGACGAGTGACGCGAGCGACGACGTGGTCAAGGGCCGCTTTGTTCAGATTATCGAGTCCTTTCTCGAGCTGGAAGGCGAAGATTGGAATGTGGAGATCATCACTTGGTCGCACACTCTCTGTGACGCATTCCTAAAACTTCCTGAGCGCCATAACGCTCGAGTTTGTATCAAGTTACTCGACGAAATAGCAGACTCGGAGGTCGAGTCGGTCCCCATCGTATATGCTACCGACCGGCCGGCGCCTGTGATGATTCCAGTCGTTAAAAAACCCGGAGATTCACCCGTGATGAAACCTTCATCCGCCGCAGCCAAGATCAAGAAGATACCCCCAACAGAGCATCTTGTGTCTGCACGTCTCGAGCGGATCCATCAATTGAAGGCCCAGGCCCTCTTGGGTGCCTATACCCCAGACAAGCGACTTCGTTACATCTTGATGGATGCCGACAACATCTTTCTCTCGCTTCGAAATGCTACACATTTACATCCGCTCGTGCCACACGCGCAATCTCCACTCGACTTGCGTATTCAGTTCAAAAGACTCACGAACCGCGTCTGCAACAGTGCCATCGGATATAAAGATGACCTAGTTCGCGAGATGAAGGCTATGTTCTTCGCGACTTCGCCTTTTCTTGTGAAAGGACTAATTACATGCCGCTGGACTGTTGAAAAGCAGCGAAACATCACTGACGCTAGTCTCCACGACGAGCTTCGACGCATGCTCCGTGATGCCGAGAGAGAAGACGAGTTAATTGAAAGTGAGAGTTGTAGCGAGGAAGATGGTGATGGTGTCAAGCCGTCTCGTACGTTGGTTCTTGTCACCGGTGACGGCAACGATGAGACTTCATCCTCGGCTGCATCTTTTCGGGGAATTGTGAACGATTTTCTTGAGGCGGGCTGGAGTGTGGAAATTCATGCGTGGTCTCACGCGTTGAACTCAACTTACATTGATCTCATGGAGGCGCAACCGCAGAGCGTCAGTGTTCGCCCATTAGACGACAGTGGTGCCGTCGAGCTGTGGGAGAAACGAGAAGATCCAGACGACACAACTTCTCCGAGTGGAGTGTCCGCAAAGCTAGTTTACGCTTCCCCCGATAGCGATTGGAAGACTTCGGCTACTCCAGTCAAGCCTAAGCCTAAGGCTTCCCCACTTCAATTTGTGGGCAAGCATCCAGGGCCCAGTGTGACAAGCCTGGGTGAGTCGTCTCTCGCTAAAGCTACACTAGCTAATGGAGACGTCACGAGTTCGGTCGGCTCACATACAGATGTGGATGCTGAGGACTCGCACACCCGGCTGCGAATACTTGAGGTCCAGCTTGCAACAGTCAGGCGAGACAAGAATGCCCTAGCGATGCAGTTAGAGTTGATGACATCAGCCTACGAGGCAAGACTGCAACAAATTCGATGGGAACGATGGGAAGCTTTTGGAGCATGCCTGCGAGCCATCACGTGTCGCGAGACAGGTGGCGTCCTGGAGAACCCTGTGCTGCTTGCGTGCTGCCGCATCACTATGAGCAAAGTCGCGGCTGTGAACCTGAAGGAACACGGATCTGGATGCCCCGGGTGTGGTGTTGCAAACTTCAAGATGATTGCCGTGCCAGTGCTTGACGAAGTTGTCCAAGCCATCATGAACAACGCGCCTAAGTAGAAAATCCTCCGTGCGGCCATGGCATTGGAGTGGGGTTCTAATGCCACCTGCCAATGAGCGGTTTGAATCCCCCGAAACGACGTGCCTTTTCAAGATCGCAACCTCCTCCCTCCCTTCTACTCACGTTCAAAACGTTCTCAGTGGAATCGAGTCACCAGCGCTTGGCACGATGGTTCGTTCGGGAAACGCTGGCTGTTCTCGTCCTGGATAATGGGCTAACCCGCTTTACATCCCGTAGATCCGATTCTTCCTCCTCCAGAACCGTCAGGGTAAAACTCGTCTTTCCAAGTACTACGTACCCCCGCCAGACGACGCCGATAAGGCACGCCTTGAGTCGGAGATTCACCGCCTCGTAGTCTCGCGCGACGCCAAGCACACAAACTTCATCGAGTTTCGAAGCTACAAGCTCATCTACCGCCGCTACGCTGGACTTTTCTTCATCTTGGGCGTCGACGTGACAGCAAATGAGCTACTTTGTCTCGAGACCATTCATCTATTCGTCGAGCTACTTGACCAGCAGTTTTCCAATGTTTGTGAACTCGACATTGTCTTCAACTTCAACAAAGTCTATTCGATGCTGGACGAATACATTCTCGGTGGCGAGATCCAGGAGACGTCTAAGCGGGAGATGCTCGAACGCATCCGTGAGCTCGAAAAGCTCGAGTAATATGGGACTGTATTTCACGAACGAGTTTAACGCGTTCGATTCGTAATATTGCACATTTCTATTCGCTCTTCTGGAAAAAATTCTCTTGCACCATGAACCGTACCATCTGCAGCATCTTACGTTGCTCTGTGAGCACGTCATTCTTGAGCAGCTTACGCAGCAGGGATCCTTGTTCCGTCTTCCACTTCTCTTCAAGAAGCTTGCCCTGCTTCGCGGCCTGTTGCTGCTGTTTCTGGCGCTTGATCACAGAATCATCGTGGCTATAAGGGCATGTATCCCCCTTGGCGCACGATCCCTTCTGCTGCATAGCTCGACATGCGAACGCCTTACGGTCATGGCTAAACTTGCACGAATCGCCAAATGCACATTGGTTGCGGAGAAACTTGCGACAAAGCAACGTGGGCTTTTGCCTCTTAGCTGTCGGTGATGACGATGTGTCATCTGTCGGGACTGCATCTTGTGGCTCCACGAATTCCTCTTCGGCTTCTTCATCAACCGCATCATCGCTCGCAGCGGCTTCAGCAGTAGACTCAGTCACTTCTTGTCCCGCTTCATCATCACCGGTGTTCTCTGCGACTTCGCCTTCCTCAATCTCGCCTTCCTCTAGTTCCTCATCCTCCGGTGCCTCATCCCGCTTGCGCTTCACTGATGCAACTGCTGCAGCTGGCAGTGATCTTGCCTGAGTTGCAGCGGACGACGATCCAGCGCTTGCTTTGCGGGATACAGTTGACGACGAAGGCCACTTCTTGCGACGCTCTGCCCGCCATTTTTCAATATCCTCGGGTGAGTCACCCACCAACACCATGAATTTCTGGCCTTCAATATCAATCTCTTTCAGTCCGTTGCCTGCGTACTGGCCGTGAGTCGTCTGGAAGTGCGCGCCAACAACGCGTTTGGATGCGGAGAAATCGCAGTCGGGCGATGGACACGGCACATGAGTCTTGATGTGAGCGATATGCTGGGACTCAATAGTGAAAGACTTTTCACACGGTTCGCAGTACCATTGTGACGACCCCGGCCCGTGCGAACCCGTCTCTTCTCCGTCCTCGTCTTCGAGAGCTGCTCGTTGATGCGGGGGATTCGGTTGATTATGATAGGCGGAGGTACGCGGCTCGTACTCCTGAAACGCAGGTCGACCCAGGTGGTGGGGTTGTGGACGCGCGTACGGATTCGAATGGTGCTGATGGTGATGCTGCGGCGGGGGCCCATTCGACCATTGACCACCATTGTGGGGTCTCTGCTGCTTATGCTGATTCTCCTCAAGTACGATAGGGCATTGCTGAATCCAGTGACCTGGCTGACGACACTTGTGGCACACGTAAGAGGGCGGTGGCGGGCGATGGTGCGTCTGTGCCTGTGGTCGTGAGTGGTTCTGTTGGTACTGAGGTTGAGGCGGGTACTGATTTCCGTATTGGCCTTGTGGGAACTGACCGGATTGATAGCCATAGTCGCCCGGTGGAGGCTGCTGGTATTGCTGAGCGTGGTGTGGCGGTGGTTGATACGGCACTGCAGGCGGCATGGCACCGTAAGTCGGAGACTGCGGATATTGCGACGCTTGCTGTTGATGGTAATACGGATTCGGAGGCGGCTGCTGTGGCGCCGCTGCAGGCGATGGTGGCGGTGGCCCAGTCGGCAGCGGTGGATGGGATTGCGAAGGGATCGAGGGTGAAGTGAGTGAAAACGACGCTCCGTCGTCGACCGCCATCGGTGCCTCGCTAGGCCGGTGCTCTGTGGAGGACGGCGGTGGCCCTGGCGGAAGTGGAGGTGCCTGGGAGTCTGCCGCAGAGCGCGGCAGGTACGCTTGCTGACGGTCGTAGGCCGGCGTTGGCTGGGTCGCTGGCGCAGGTGTCGGGAGCAACGCGCTCGGTGGCTGCTGATACGACTGGGGCTGCTGCTGGTAGTACGGCGGCGGCTGCGCGTACGCTGGTTGCTGTTGGTAAGGTGCGTACGCAGGAGGTTGCTGCTGCTGCTGAGGAGGTGGAGGCGCGTACTGTGTCTGCGCGCCGTATCCACCGGCCGCGTACTGCGGATTCGCAGGCGGCGCATACTGCGGCTGGCCGTACGGCGGCGGCGGCTGCTGGTAGTACGGCTGAGGCTGTCCGTACTGCTGTGGCGGAGGCGCGTCGTATCCCGGACCGCCGTACTGTGGCAGTGGCTGCGCGTAGCCGCCACGGCCGCCGTTGGCGTAGCCTCGTCCTCCGCCTCCGCGACCTCCGCCGCGGCCTCCTCCTCGAGCGCCTCGGCCTCCGAAGCTGCGACCGCCTGGCGGACCTCGCCCGCCACGGCCGCCGCGCATTGCGGGGCCGCGTCCTGCGCCGCGAGGGCCCGGCGCGCCGCCGTGGAAAGCTCCGTGGGCGTCCATTCTCCGTCTCGTCCAAGCGGCTTCCAGTCAATTGTTTCAACTTGCCCTGCAACGACCCATCCAAAAACAGCCCAAAATAAGACGGCAAACGACGTGGACCACCCTATGGATTTGTTTTGGGTAGCAATGAATACGTTAACTTTGGCTACTCGATCAACTGGGGGCAGAGCATCTTGGCGAAGTCGGCGTCCTGGATGGTGAGCGGCAGGCTCTGGCCCGTGGCGTCTGCCAGCAGCACGGCCACGATGTGCTTGCACTGTACGTGTACAGAGAGATGCACGGCTGTTAATAGTTCCCAAATTGCGCAACAAGAAAAAAAAACTAAGAGCTACTCACCATGGCGCTAGGGGTCTGGACCGTCGTGAGGAGGAAGGTGCTACAGGAGCAGTAGTGGTCGAAGCAGTTGTAGTAGTTGGGGCCGGTGCCGCTGCCGGCATCGAGCGACTGCGACATGTCGCTTGGTGCAGACTGGTGCGCGTGGTATCGATTGAGCGACTCGACGCGGAAGAACGAGCGCTTGGACGGCAACGCTGTGACCTTCTTGACGGCCTTGCGGTCCACGAGCTCGCTCGCCGCTTGGAAGAGCTGCAGGTTTTCGGGGGACAGCGCCGCCAACAAGTGGCCGTGCGAATCCTCGACGCCACCACAGCGTTTTACGTCTGCGAGGACGTGGCGAAGTACGCTCGCTGCGATTGCATCCGTCATCTTGATCTGACCAACACAGTGATATTTACGAAATGCTCTTTATTTGAAGCGGTCAGCTGGGAGGTGCATTCGATGGCGCCGCACTAACGGCTGGATTTGCGGAGGAGCTCGCCACCGCGGGGGTCGATGGCGCAGACGTAGCAGGGCTGCTCTGGAGGCTCGCACGGGCTTTTTCCCACAACCGACACCGCAATTGCTCACGCTCAAAGCGACGCTGGTCGTCATTGGCCATCTGCTCACAGGCAGTCCGGACATGCATCGGAGCAGTGGCGAACATCGAGGCCAGTTGGGTTGGATCGGTGACTGGAGAGGATCCGTGCTCCTTGTCGTCTCCTGCCACGGTGGGCCGGACGATGTTCGGATTTTCCTTGTAGAGTCTACAGAAAAAGTCGAATGCCACGCGCGCAGGGGTCGGTGCGGGGGGTGGCGTCGCAGATGGAGCGAAGCTTTGGCGAGATGGTAGCAGAATTTTACCCATCGAAGGATTTGTGCTAATACCAAGTGGGTGTTTGGCTACAGTCGATATAGCTCCTGGTTCTTTCTTCTTTCGTGGCTTCTTTGGTTTCGTGTCATCTCCGGTAACACCGTCCGAGAGGCGTTTCCTTCCCTTCGTCTTGGGCTGAAACTTTTCGCCGGTCAACGTTACGCTCATAGCAGCAGCGGCCAGTATACTAGGATCGACTTCCATCGACAACGACGACTGGTTCTCACCAGTCTTCGATTGAGCGCGCCCCACAACCTTGCGCTTGAGGAATTTCTCCGCAACAAAGATAAGTGGGAGCGATTGCTTCAAGTTGAACGGCTTCTTCCAGCTATCTGGAACACCAGAAGGCTGATCATACACAGGGAAAAGCTGAGCGCCCGACGTTCGAAGCGTTTGTCGTAAGGAAGACGACTCCCCCGAAGTGTTTGACGCTAGGGCTTCTGAAGACTCTTTGTCTGCCGTCGCATGGGATGACGCTTTTGCTGATGTCTCCGTCTCGTCAGATTTCTCATTTGATGCTGTTGTCTCAGTGTCTTCAGATCTTGCATTTGCTGCTGTTGCGTCAGTGTCTTCAGATTTCGCATTTGATGCTGTTGTCTCAGCGTCTTCAGATTTCGCATTTGCTGCTGTTGCGTCAGTGTCTTCAGATTTCGCATTTGCTCCTGTTGTATCAGAGTCTTCAGATTTCGCATTTGCTCCTGTTGTATCAGAGTCTTCAGAATTTGCATTTGCCGTCTCTCCACTAACCAATGGAGAAGTTTTGGCCTCTGAAGGCTCTCCTGCGTCGTTAACAGTTTGGGAACGTTCTTCCACAGAGCGCGGTGACACCACAGGCTTCGGATCACTTTGTGCGTTGATCTTCTCTGCTGTCAGTTCATAGTCTTCTGGATCCGAATCGGCCATCAAGTCTTCACTCATCTCCTCATCTTGTGCTGGGTTCTTGGCATAAGCAAGAAACTTCCAGAGCCGTTGGCACTCTCGTGGGGTGAGCTGGACGTCGTGCGACTTCGCTAGTCGCTCCGAGACACACAGCCAGTCAATTCGAGACGGGGACCGGTCACTCAACAGCACATCCAGCTTGTACGAGTTCTCTTTGATGTGAAACCACACGACCTCGCACAACGCCGTTGCATCGTCCGCGCTGAAGCGCCCCAAGAGTAAATGCGCCTTGTCAACGGGTTGACGCGCGACGTTTGAATCCAGTTCATGTTGGCGGCGACTGGGTCGGCGGCGAGTGGGCGTTGCGGTAAGCGCCGCCGTCTCTGCGCTTCCATTCGCAGTCTTCACGGGCGACGAAGGTACGGCCGCTGGGGTGGAATCCACCGCAGCGCTTCCTCTCGACGGGCGAGACCTCCTTGTGGACTGCTGCGCCGGCTCGCTCTCCGCTTCCTCCGCCGGCTTGGCCGCGTTCTTCTTCGTTGCGGCTTGTTGCGCTGCTGGCGGCGGCTCTTTCGCAGGCGCCGAGGACGTCGCGTACGTCGACTTGACGCTGCGCTGCGACCGTCGCTGCGCCGGCTCCTCCACGGCGTTCGTCGCGCTCTTCACGGACTCCGCCTTCGCCGCACTATCGCGCTTTGATCTGCGCAGCGACGAGCCATGCACCGAGACGTCTCCGTCCGCCGCGTCGGAGGCCTGCGCACTGGCCTCGGCATCGCCCATTGCTCCAAGTGTCCCTCGCTGCTCGAAATCCCTTCTTCCGCGTATTGCGATACCGACAAATTACCGGTATTCACACCAATTTTAGCAGAATGTACCAGTGGCCAAGAGTGGTTTTTGGCCTCAAACCACTTCAATAACGGTGGTTAGTTTTTTTTGGCGGGAAACAAACGCTAGCGCGTCTACTGAAATAGGGTAGTTCATTGGCCCATCAAGCGAGCGACCACGAGATATGACGACAAGCGATGCCAGCGGCGTGAATCCGGACTATGCGTTCGAGTCTTTCAGCGAGAAGGAGGGCGTCTACGTCGCGCGCTTTGAGCGCTTCCTGCGCACGTGCTACCTAGCGCAGTTGAAGCGCCTTTACGCGACGCTCAGGGGCCAGTCGACGCGAGGACCGCCGTATCTCCCGACGGCCGTGGAAGGCGCCACGGGCGACGCCTCGCAGAGCTGCTTCTCGTACTCGCTGCGCATCTGTGCGCAGGCCCTCATTGACCAGGCGCCCGACGTCGCCGTCGTTCTCTTCCGTTTCCCAGACGACATTTTGCCATGGTTCCATCGCGCGCTCGCCCAGCAACTGGCGGCGCTGAGCCAGGAAGAGTCTGCGACGGGCATCGCGACGTTTCCTCTCCGAATACGACACAAGCTCAAGGTCCGAATTGAGTTCCTACCGCCTATTGGTCTCTTGCGCAAACCGACGATTAGTGCGATTCGATCAAGCGACACGAAGAAACTCATCCAGGTTGCTGGAACGGTTGTTCGCACTGGTATGATCAAGATGCAGGAGACGTCGCGCGAGTACATGTGCGCCAACTCGCGCTGTCAGTACCGTTTCCGAATCACTTCCGACCTAGAGCAAGGAAATATCATTGAGCCGCCACGAGTGTGCCCCAGTGACTCGGGCGGTTCGAAGAAGCCGTGCAAATCGACCCAGTTTGAGCCCATTGACAACTCGGTCTCCGACCACCAAGTGATAAAGATCCAGGAACAAGTATCCAAATTGGGTGTCGGTTCCATTCCTCGGTCAATTTTGGTGGTATTGGAGGAAGATCTGGTCGACTCGGTCAAGGCTGGTGACCACGTCGTCGTCGTCGGTGTACTGATGCGTTCGTGGCGCCCAGTGATCCCAGGCGTTCGATGTGATCTCGAGACCATCGTGCGAGCAAACAGCATTCGCATACAGAATGCCTCGTCCGCGAACGTGTTGGTGACAGAGGAACTCAAGAAAGAGTTCGCTACATTCTGGGAGGAGAAACACAAAGCTGATCCGATGCGGGGCCGTGACGAGATCGTCGCAAGCGTGTGTCCGAAAGTGTACGGGCTATACATTGTCAAGCTCGCGCTAGCACTAACGATCATCGGGGGCTGCTCTCACATCGATGCGACGGGAATGAAAACCCGTGGTGAACCGCACATGCTCCTAATTGGAGATCCTGGCACGGGAAAGTCGCAGTTTCTTCGTTTTGCAGCCGAGCTCAGTCCGCGGTCAGTTTTGACCACGGGTATTGGAACCACCTCCGCTGGACTAACATGTACAGCTGTCAAAGATGGTAGCGAGTGGATGCTCGAGGCGGGTGCTCTCGTATTGGCCGACCGAGGAGTATGCTGCATTGACGAGTTTAGTAGTATCCGAGCTCACGATCGCGCATCCATCCACGAAGCAATGGAACAACAAACGCTAAGTGTTGCCAAGGCCGGTCTCGTGTGCAAGCTAAACGCGAGAACGACGATATTCGCGGTAACTAACCCGAAGGGACGATACGACCCCAACGCGGACGTATCGGTGAACACATCGATCGCCAGTCCCCTACTCAGCCGTTTTGACCTCATCCTTGTCCTACTGGATCGCCGCAACGCTCATTGGGATGAAGTTGTTTCGTCGTTTATCCTCCAGCAGTCAACAGACGACAGGACCAAGCCGTTGACATTCTCTGCGGAGTCTAAAGAGCCGAAGAAAGAGGACCGCCATTGGTCGGTCGGCAAACTGCAAGCATACATTTGTCATGTCAAAGACAAGTTCCAGCCACAACTGAGTCGCAGCGCGATGACAATTCTTCAGCGATACTATCAGCTACAGCGCGCATCCGAGAGTCGGAGCGCTGCACGCACGACGATCCGGTTGCTTGAGAGCCTAACTCGATTGTCACAGGCCCACGCACGACTCATGTACCACGACCACGTCGAGACCATGGATGCTGTTGTCGCAGTGTTCCTGATGGAAGTAAGCAAAGCTAGTGACAGCTCTTCAGTGCTTCTCGGTGGTGGCTTGGATTCCGTCCTACACTCTGATTTCGCTGAGGACCCGACGGCAGAGTATGCTCTGCAGGAAAAGATGGTGCTCGAATATTTGGGTCTCACTGAACTCGCCACGACAGTAACAACCACTCAACATGATTCGGACAGAAAGCAACCCCAACCTCGAAACTGGGGCTCGTCAGTCTACGAGCACTACAACCGGGACCTCAGGGAGTCGAAAGCAGAGGATAATGCACCTGCGCCTCGCTTTGGACGGAAGAGACCGTTTGAAACTTCGGGGACTTTCCAATGGAAACCACCATCAACCACCGGGACGTCGTGGGGTAGGCAGTCCTCGCAGGCCGATCAAAAGGAGGAAGACGAAGACGACGAAGAGGAAGACGACGAGTACTATCGTCGAGCGAAGCGGATAAGTCAAGAGAACGCAGCGAGCCAAGTTCAAGCACAAACACCAAAAGCGCAATCGTCGTGGCAGACATCACTCGGCCAGTCTCGCTTTGCTCGGTGGAGCCAGGCTGCTTCAAGCCAAGATGCCGGCGCTGGTGATCAGGACGTCCCGCCGGTGACCAGCAAGTGGTGGCGACGATGACCAACGGGATGAGTGGCGTCGCCGCCGCGGCTCTGCACTGGATGCCTCAACGCTTCGGGAGACTGTCGACTTGCGCCTGTCGAGGCGCAAGGCAGAGAGAGAATAAGAATAAGATGAAGAAAAAAAAGATATGGTCGAACATCCATGCCGTGACCATTTTCTGAATCTCGGTATGTCGCTGCGGAAAAGTGTCGCCGCCACGCCAGTGTTCCGACGGCATCCTCCCATCCGAGGTACTTTGAAGACGAGGCTTTCGCGATTCTGGATTTCCCAGCGTTTGATGGATTCTCGCCAAGTGGAGACTGTCTAGTGAACAAAGATGAGTTTGCAGAAATGTTTCAAGAATCCCAACGTGGATGAGAGAGTGCCGAACCAGTAGAGAGCGTGGGGGCACCGTCCGTCCCCGCCCTCCTGTCCACACCAGCAATGCTCACCGCCACGGGTCGTCCAGTTGATAAATGCTCGAGCCCATCCTGCTGAGAAGCAATCCTCGGGCCATGTGGCGTGGCCAACTCGTACATCAGCGCATCCCATGGCGTCGTTTATGTGCACGAGTTGTCCGCGAAGGTCCTTCTCGTTTCTCGCCCGCGACTCGCCAGGCTCGGCGACGGCGACCGTCCGTGGGACGAGGGGCGTCACCACGCGACTCGAAAGCTCGTGGGTCGAGACGCAGCGAGAGCTCAACGACTTTTGGCCGTGCAACTCCCACGGCCATGTAGAAGCTCTGCGCGCCACGTTGCAGGTTAGCAACCTGGCTTCAAGGAATGGCGTTTCCACCAATCGGGCGAGTCACGTCCTTTTTCGTGGGCCAAGCTTTGAATCACTGGAGCGAACGTTTCAGGGCTCCAGAATCAGTCGCAGTTGCGAGTCTCCTGGCGTGACCCGTGAGGTCCGCCCTTGGACTGGATCCTCCTCCGCGCCTTTGTTCTTTTCCCACGCTCTTTGCGAACCAGTCCGTCCCACTGGGGCTTTTCCACGCGAGACGAGTGGCAGGCCCGTCGACGAGTCGACAGGAACCACGGCGAGGGCTCGTGGGGCTTTGGACACAGAAAGAGAGCGTCTGCCGAGCGTCACCACCACCACCACCTCGGTCTCCGAAACGAACTCTGGGTGGAACCACGCGTGCTCGAGTCGTGGACGTCAGCTCGGGTCAAGTTGCACTCTGGCGCACGCCGCCAGCTTTTTACGTGGCAAGGCGCCAGAAACAGCTGCGTGGCTGGTGGTATCCACGCGAGGCACTCCCGCCGAAACAGGGGCGGACGCCACCCGGGAGCACCCAGAATCGAATCCGGCCAGAGATTGAAGAAGCATCATGCGTCGCGTGACGCCCGAGCGGAACGTTCAGCAGCGAGTCACAGGCAGAGAACGATCGATCAGCGAAGACGGCAAACAGTGGATCGCCGTGGCCGACGCCGTGGCCGAGATAGGTCTCCAGTCGGCTCTCGACCACGCCGCTCCCATGGACGGCGACGAAAAGGACACGCTGCCCTCGGGCGGCAACCGAGAGCACTCCAAGTCGTCGCTTTGGTTCATCCTGGACGACGACGAGCTCCCAGAAGAGCCGAGCCTGCCGTCGCCAACGGTGCCGATCGCAGGCGTCGATCTAGCAGAAGAGAAGCTGCCTTCGTTCAAGCCGCACCGCGCGGTGGCAGCTGCGCAAGAAATAGACCCAGGTCTACAGGGGAGAAAAGACCTCGATGACCAGCTCGAGTCATCCGTGCCGACAAAGCGAAGAAAAACTCGGCGGGACTCAGCGACACCCGTTGCGACGGTCACTTTAGCGCTAGCAACGCCACCGAAGCGAACGGAGCGCAAACGGAAAGCCAGGCGTCGCCCACCGAGCAGAATATGCAAGTATGAAGGGTGCGAGCAGTACGTCGTCGACCAAGGACTGTGTGTGCGCCATGGAGTGAGTATAGGTTTCAGCACTCTGCTTCGACGGTCTCACCAACGGAGACCTTGGGTTTAGGGCGGTAAACGATGCGAAGCAGAGGGATGCACAAGCCGAGCAAAGCACCAAGGGAAGTGCTGGAAGCATGGTAAGAGTTCATCCAGGGCATCCCTACGTTCTGGTCACCCATTATTCCGCTAACCTTTACTTCGCAGGCGGCTCAACCGCATGTAAAATTGCCGGATGTCCTAACCGAGCAAAGTCCAGAGGCTACTGCTGGTCGCATGGCGGTGGCACCAAATGCAAGACTGGCTCGTGTGACAAGATAGCAATCTCGAATGGCCTGTGCTGGGCGCACGGGGGAGGTGAGTGTCGCACGTCATGCTAGTTCTTGCGTGGATCGGCTGATAGTGGGTGATGATGACCAGGCAAGCGATGTGTCGTGGACGGCTGCAAGCGGCAAGCCTACGAAAGGACGCAAAACTACTGCAATACCCACTACCACGAGCTGTTTGCCGGCGGCGCCGACGTCGGCGAGACCGAGTCCAGCGTCGAAGAAGAAGACGTTGGGAGCGAAGAAAAGCGCACCACGACAACGTCAAGATCTCTGAAGAGATCAGCGAGATAGTCCAGCTAAAGGCGGTACGGTCCAGTGGTCGTAAAATAAAGATAACCTCGATCTGATTCAACTCGAACTGTGTGACTGACCCCACCGCCTGGTGGGTGCCAAGATCTCTTGCTGGATTGTGTAGAGCTCATTGCGGACGTTGAAGAGGTTAAGCTAATGAGCATCATCGAAGTATTGGATCCTGAGGACAGATGGTGGACATCGGCCATCACAACACCTGGCATGTGGAGGGGTGAGGGAGGGAGTCAGAAGAGCGTTTACAACAACACTACGGCGTTGTTAGACGGTCGAACGCAAACAGTTTGAGGGACCCCATAGCACAATCAACGCAATCGAGAGTGCCAGAGACCCGTCAACACCTCACGAGCGGGTCTGGCGTCCAGTATTCCGGGCGAGTTGACAAGTCTCTACCTACAGGTACGGCAGGCTGTGCTCACTTCGTAATCCCCCGCCTTGGCGGACAGCAAGTCAGACATGGCCCTGATGTCCAGCAAGCAACACGGAGCGCAAAGCGACACGCAGTTCTGGCTCCCACTCACTGCACGTGCAGACCGCCACGTCATAGACACAGAACTGGAGATAGGAACGGACGTATTTACAGCCCAATGATGGGGATGACGTGTTGAACCCAGCAAGTGTCAATACAGGCAGGAGCACTCCAGGATCGTTCCGCAGAGCTCTCCATAGCCTGGTCACGAGATGGGTCCTTTTCCCGAAACTGTGCCCAAGTCCAGACGAAGATGTGATCAGCATACACAGTGCGAGTCCAGCAGATCATAACCTCCAGACCATAAGCGCTCCTCCACGGTGTTCGTGGGGCAGCTCCTTCCTCCGAGTCAGAGCAGGAGGCAGTGCTCGCGCTCCGCATACGGTATTCTCGTGTACTGTATTGTGGATGCGAGTCGTCGAGTTGCCACGGCTGACGAAGCGTCGACACCTCTCGAGCCTCTTGGCCATAGTCGTGCTCGCCACCAGGCGTGAGTCACTCGTGGCGCAGCGTGCGACGTGCGGGAGGCTCTTAATGGGCACTGCGCTTGATTCTGGTCGCCAAAGCCGGCTGCTTCAAGGTCAGGCGTTACGGTAATCTGCCCTCCCGTAATCCCCCACGAAACTGCCTTCCAGCTCGTCTGGGATTTCTGGGCCGCTGACCATGATGGGCCCAAGTGGTGACGGAGAAGTCCGCGACGTCCATGGAAGCTCGTCCGGATTTTCTTCCCTCGACCTCGTGACGTCTCAAATGGCATGAAAGCAGCGGCACGTCCGGTTGTGGGCTGTCTGATTGCAAGTGGAGCCATGTTCCGCCCTCACTTGGTTTCACTATGGTGGACTAACCGTATCCGGAAACCCAGCTGGCTATCCGGAAGGCCCGCCCAGTGTTCAGTTCGCAAGCCGCATAGAGCGTGGTGGATGCCACCATCCGTTCGCGCTGACCCCTAGCAAACATGCACTTGGGATTTCGCCCCAGTCGAGTCAGAACGCAACCATGGGCATCTGCCTCTGGGTCAAGGAGAAGGTCGCCAAGCTGCGACGCAAGAATGAGGACGACGACAAGCAGCTCCAGACGCTCGACGGCGGCGTCTCGCACGCCACGCCCGGCTGCTCGGCGCTCTTCGCGCGCGCGCTCCGGCACCGCAGCGACACGGCGGCGCGCAAGAAGACCCGCTCGCGCTCGCACGCAGACCGGATGCCCGTCGAGGAAGACGAAGGCGGCCAGTGGAAGCCGTGCGTCGTCTGCGTGAAGCAGTTCCAGAGCAGCACCAGCAAGTACCTCGACTATTGCTCCATCGAGTGCAAGACGCAGGCGTTCGTGGAGAAAGGCAAGGGCAACCCGGCCGAGATGACCATGCGGGCGAGCGAATGGATCTGATGGCGAACCAAGTCCCAGCCAGCCCGAAGAGAAGGGCTCGCGACCAAGGACACACTGTACACCATTTGTACAAGAACACCACCACCAAATAGCTTAAGGATCGAACTTGAAATATTTATGACAATAGAAGTACAGATACGGATTGTTACAATTGCTGCACGTTCCCATTTTGATGCCTACACACATGAACATGTCAGGCAACCGTTGCGGCTACCATCACCCTACTGTACACGTTCTTCGACCCCGTGGGTCAGACCTCAGCAGTTCTCTACTTCCTCCTCAAAGGATTCGAACGGTGTCTGCATAGTCAACATGAGCACGATATAGCCATGGTTTCGGGAAGCAAAATCTGACATACCTTTTGTTTCGACTGCTCGCGAAATCGCGCGAGGTCACGATGGATCGTCGGTGAAAGTGGCGTAGCAGGAGCACCTGCCGAGTCTTTTCCAGTGATCCATGGGTGATTTAGCAGCTCTGCCATCGTGAATCGCTTCTCGGGATCTAATACGAGCAAGTGTCGGATAAGGTCGCGTGCACCGTAAGAGATGTTGTCCCAGGCCTCGTCTTCAAAGTCAAATCGACAGCTCTTGATACACTCGATCATCTCGCTGTCAGCGTGGGTACCATGCGGGTCAAATGGATGAAATCCACACAGTCTGACAATCCAGTTGACAGTGTTAGTTTGACGGACCGTATCCATCTTCGACATGCCATCGACGTACAGAATGTACAGGATGGTGCCCATGCTCCATGAATCAACCTTGAAGTCGTATCCAAACGTGATCCCCGATCCACTGATCATCTCCGGCGCCGAGTATCCCCAGGTGCCGCACTTCGTCTTCAAACTAGTGCCTGAAAAAATCTTGGCGAGACCAAAATCAGCGACTTTAGTTACTGCGTTGTCTTCGTCCCGCGAGGAGAGCAAGATGTTTTCGGGCTTCAAATCTCGATGCACGATTCCTTGTCTACAAGTCTTAGTCAGATAAGGTGGGAACCTGAGCAAGCACTGATATAATGCGGTCTTACTCATGAAGGTATTGTACAGCAGTGGCCATGTCGCGAAGATGCCGGACACAGTCAGCTTCCGAGTATGGTCCTTTATCGGCGAGTCGCTCAAAGAGCTCTCCGCCCGTGCAGAGCTCGAGAACCAGTTGCACCTCACGAGGCGTCTCAAAAACTTCAATGAGCTCCACAATGTTTGGGTGCTTTTTCACGCGTTGTAGTACGGCGATCTCAGCTCGGAGGCGCTTCTCGTCTGTGAGGAAGCGCTTGATCTTCTTGATCGCGACTGCTCGGCCAGTGCGCTTACAGCGACCTCGATAGACCACAGCATAGTGCCCACTGGACCATTATACATTCATCCGTGTCATCTCAGTGCATCGAAGGTGCCCGCCATGGCAGCGCAAGACATCACTCACCGTCCGAGGTTCTGGGTGGACACATCGTAAAACTGCTCGACACGTCGCGAAGAAGAGGTTGGCTTCGACGGCGCCGTCGTCGATGGCGGAGTTGGCGCTGCATCGGTCGCCGCGTCGTTCGTTTTGGTGGAACTTCGTGGCGACAGCGCGAGCCACACTTGCGACAGCATGGACATGGCTCCTCCAGTCGCAGACGGCTCGGCGGTGACCTTGGTGGCCTCGCGATCGGACGTCGGCGCTTCCCCCGACATCCCCGGCTCGCACACGTCTCCAGTGGTATAGCGTCGCGTGCGCGGGTCGCTCAGCTGGCGCAACGCCGCATCGTCATTCGTCTGCGACGGTTGATTCCCCATCGTCGCGTTGTGTGGCAGGTGTCCTCTTGGTGACTCGAAAAGCAACCAAAGATCGGATATTCTCAGATCTCGCAGCCGATAGAACCAGATAATCTTCTGATCGGGCTTCTCGGAGCTGGATTTTTCGACGCAGTCAAAATCCCCAGTGTCCACGCCAAGCGACCATGGGGGAGCCCGTGTACCTGTACGACGACGACGTCTACACGCCCCCGAAGACGACCCACGCGCCCAGGTCGCTGCTGGACTTCATCGAGGCGCTCGCGCCCATCGCCAAGTACTACGCGGTGCTGCTCTTCTTCTGGTATCTCGCCACGAGGTTCAATGCGGCCGTGGATCGCGAGGCCGACCTCCAGGAAAAGGAGCGCGTGCGTCATTGCGGATCGATACTCCCTCTTTTCCCGACACTCTCACTGATGAATCTCTCTTTCTCTGTCCATGCTGCAATGCAGGAACGGCCGAAGCTGTCCCCTGAGTTGGTTGACATGAGTAGCGACGAAGAAGACGAGGACGAAAGCGAGGAAGAGAAGGAGGAGATCTATGAAGAACTCGTCACTGATGGTAAGCTTCTGCCAGCGCCTTCTCGCATGCAAATATTCATCGTTAGAATAACTCTGGCTTTGATGTTTGCCCCGCAGGTTCTCGTCTTGTGAGTGTTCCTGGAGAGCATTCAACTGTCCGTGAGCGCAAGCCGCAACAGGCCGAGAATGCGGAGAAGCCGAAGAAGATCAAGTCCGGAAAGTCACACCCGCTGTTTGAAGGTCTCCGTCAAGTCGAAGAGGAACTTCGCGAACAAAGAGAGAAGGAACAGGCCGAGCCGAACGTCAGTTGGAACGATCTCCACCAGAGCATGCTAAAGCGATACCAGCAAAAGTTTCCGGAACACGGCATTCGCACCGCTGATGGAGATGATTACGACGACGAGTTCAAGGAGCTTCTGAAGAAGCACAATGTTGACCTACAAGAGCTGAAGAAGCAGAAGTGATCGCTTCTCGCAAGAAACCCTTGTCAATGACAAAATGTACAACTTTGATACTGCAATCTAAAACTTGACGCGTCTTGTCTTCTTCTTAGGGGGTTGTTTCGACTGGGCTTCGCCCTTATCTTGATCTTCGTCTGCGTCGTCGTTGTCCTCGTCGCCAAGGTCGTACGAGTCCAACGCATCACCTCCGGTATCAACTTCTTCGTCGTCATCGAACGTCTTCTTCTTGTTGTGCTTGGCCGACGCGCCACCGTCAACGCTGATCTTTCCAGCGGGACAGTCACGCGCCAAGTGGTCGACACTCTTGCACACCTTGCAACATCCGCCCTTCGGGTAGATGCCAGTCGTCGACTTCGGACACTGCGAACTCAAATGACCCGTCTGCTGACACACAAAGCACGTCGCGTACGTCGCGCCGCCGTTCACGCGCGGTTCTCGGCAGTCGCGCAGGGCGTGGTCGCTCGACCCGCAGTTGAAGCAGACCATTTGCTGTTGCTGCTGCGCTGCAAGCGCATTGCTGCCGTTGCTTGGGCAGTTGTGCGACGTGTGGCCACGTCGGCGACACTTGAAGCACGTCTTGGTCATGTCGCCGGCTGCGCGGTTGGGGCAGTCCTGCTTGCGGTGGTCGCTTTGCCCGCAGAGCCAGCACCCGTTCTCGCCGCCGCCCTGCTGCTTGAGCTTCTCGGCCTCGCGCTTCTCGCGGATCTTGGCCTGGATCTGCTGCTTCTTCTCCTCGCGCTCGCGCTTCATGATGACCTTGAACTCGCGGCCCTTGGCCTTCTTGGCCTTGCGCAGCTCGCGGCGCTTGGCGAGGATCGCCTCGCGGTCGGCGTCGGTCATCGTGTCTGTTGATGGAATGCCAATGGAGGAGACTTGAACAGACGGGCACAACCTGTATAAAATGCAATAGTGCTTTAATAAAGTATACCAATTAATGATTTGTATCTATTTTAACTAAATAGGCGACTCTAATAAATAATACTAGGAGAGAAACTCATGCCCACAGCTTCGAGTTTGGTTGATTGGCTCTCAACGAGATGGCACTAATTCTCGGCAGGTGAGTGACATCCCCCTCCAAACAACGACTTTTCATGTCACTAACGTATTTTATACTAGTAGCTTCCCCACAGTTCTTCATATTGTTGCGAGAATGAAGTGCGGCTCTTGGATGGGTATCCCTCGCTCGAGTGCCGTCGTGGACCTCACTGGTTGGGCAGAAGCTCAGATCGAATCAACTCGAAGCACATCCAGCATCATGGCCAAGGCTGTTGTCACACTCTACGGCGACGACGCCGCCGTCTACGGCTCGCTCGTCATCACTCAGGTGCGTGCGCATTTCCGCGATCTACGTGCTCGCGCCGGTTGGGGTGCGCGCGCGTCCCTGTAAGCTGCAGTCGCTGACTCGGAGTATCCCGTAGGCCCACGAGGACGCCAAGAGCGTTATTACGGGCGAGCTCAAGGGATTCACCCCGGGAAAGCACGCTATCCACGTGAACGTCTTTGGCGATGTTTCGCAGCCTGCTGGCGGCGCGCTTGGCGGCGTCTTCAACCCTTTCGGCAAGAACCACGGCAGCCCTGACGACGAGGAGCGCCGAGTTGGCTCCCTCGGCAACGTGGAGATCGGCGAGGACGGCTCGGCCAAGGTCCACATCGAGGACAAGCTTGTGAAGCTCATTGGCCCACACTCGATCATTGGCCGCTCGATCGTGATCCACGAAGGCGAGGACGACCTCGGCAAGGGTGGCCAGGAGCTGTCGCTCCAGAACGGAAACGCCGGTGCCATCAAGGCGTACGGTGTCGTCGGCATCTCCAGTTAGATTCGGTAGAGGCAAAGGGGGAACACGTGCAGTATACAGCAATCGGGACACAGATGGAGGAAGAGAAGATGAAGATGAGTGAAAATGGAACAGTCGACGCAATCACGCTGATCTCACTATTCTCTCTCTTTGAATGAGGGCTTATACACAAACTATGTTACAGGCCTGGTAGATGACGCTAGCTTCGATTACTCACGTTCGCCAAGCTGTTCTTGAGTCACAGTCTCATCAGTGTTCTCAGCGATGACCTTCAGACACATGATGTCATCATTCACGTCGCAAACCGTGACGAACCGATCAATGATGAAGTCCATCGCGGTCACGTAGGCAAACGTTTCGGGCACGGAGCTGACGCCAAAGAGCGAAGTATAGATCGTGGCGATCGACACCAGTACGCCTGAAGGGATTGGTGCTGTGCCTGCACACTGGAGAACCGAAAGCACAAAAATCCCGACAAGCCGCAGAGGCGTCAGTTGGTCACCGTTTCCAGAAGACTCGGCGATGAACACAATGGCGATCGGGACGTACCAACCAACTGCACTCAGATTGGAGCATACACCAATGGAGATGACGAAGTTGGCCAAAGACTGGGAGCACACCTTCGCCTTGCGTACGCATGTCAGGGTCACAGGGGCTGTGGCTAGTGAGGACGAGCACGCAAAGGCGAACATGTAGGCTCGCAGCATCTTGCTCATGTGGTTGTACGGATTACACCGCGTGAGCAAGAACACGATGAGGGGGAAAACTACTATCATCTGGAGCACGCCGGCGGTCAATCCGGCAAGCACATAGACGTAGATAGTCCCGAACTTGCTGATGGATTCCTCGTTCGCAGCAAATGAGCCCGCAATCATAGAGATCACAGCAAATGGTGATAGCCAGATGATCCACTCCAACGCGAGGAAGAACGTGTTGCGAAGCTGGAGTAACGTGAGGTACAAGTAATTCACACGCCGTGTCTTCATGAAGTAGCTGCGACCTGCGATGGCTCCGAGGACCATAGCAAACGTGATCGTGGAGAGTAGATCGCCCGCTGCCAATGTCGCAATGATGTTCTTGCTCACAAGAGGCGTGATCATGGCGATGAGTTGATCGGTAAGTGTAAAGAGGGTAAGCGACTTCGTGTTAGTCGAGTAGACGTTGTTGCGATCCGAGACGACAAATGTAGCTGCGGCTGGTAGCGTACCGTTCGCCCACGAACTCGTGCACGCAACAGTTCCGTTTGAAGACTGCGCAAGCAATTGGCCGTTGGAACAAGTGAAGCCCATCTTATTGGCGCCGCTTGTGTCTGGGCTGTGGAGACGAAAAAGTGGACGAAAGGACAGCGCAATTGTCATGCCGATAGCTGCGGACGAGACCCAGAAAAGGGCGAACATGCGGAACGTCTGCATGCCGACGATCGAGACCTTGCCGACGAAGACAATGTCTCCGATCGCGACGGCAACTGCGCAGAACACGTATGGGATCACGAGGCACTTGAGCGCGCGGAGAAAGAGGTCACCAGGTAGACTGACCCATCGCGCGGCGACAGGGGACACGTGAAACTGGCTGAGAATGAGACCCAGTGCGACACCAATGGCGACACCGACCATGATCCACGTGACGGAGATCTTCAGTCCGCTGCTTGTCCCCGCGTAACGGTTCGCTGGTTCATCGTGGTCGGATGTCGTCGACGAGAAAGAAGACCTCGCGTCGTCGCGTAGCATGGGGTAGCTCCCGTCGTCGTGGATCACGTCTGTGGGGTGAGTACCGCCACCATTGCTAGGGAGTTCCGAGCGAGTGAAGTTGGTGCGTGGGCTGCTGTTGAACGTGCCGGAAGACGGCTTCCCGAGGCTTGTGACGGACGGCTTGGTCGTAAAGTTGGTACGTGGAAGACCATGGTTCACGGCGAAGTCTGATGGGTGGCCGGCCGATGCACCGCCGTTCGAGGGCAGCGAGGAGCGTGGGTGGCTCAGATTAGATGAAGCAGCGGACTGGCGCCGAGGCTGCGGTGGGCGACTAGGACGAGCTGCAACGGCAGCGGCCGGAGTAGGCGGCGACGCGTAGAGTATGCGCTGCTCCTCGTCCGAGAGGAGGATCAGGCCGCCGTTCATGGTCACTTCGCGGACTCTGCCTCTTATTCTGCGTGTTTGTCGGCAGAAAGTGTTCTGAAGAGGTTGCACGAGGTGGGCCACCACTGCCACTCGGCCTGTCGGCAAACAACAGGCGCCATAGCTAACGTCTGAGGCGCCGCGTGATGGCCGGTGTGAGGAGGGAGATGGTGAGTTAGCCGTCGCATCTCGGGGAGAGGTGTCTATGGGTGCAAGCACTTGGTCTCCGAATGGTGATGATCGTCGACCAACTTGTCCCGAGTGATCAGTACATCGTCCTTTTTATCTGTCTCCCAATCTGACAAGGCTGTCCATTGGCGTGTTCCGCAAAAGGGCACCTTTGATGCACCTCTGTTTAGTGGGATGATTCCGATCATCGTTCTGGCACGGCCATGAGGAATTGTATCATCCTTTCTACATTTCCCATCAATTGCTATCCACTAAACCCAAGTGATCCTGATATGTTCCCACCGTTCAAGCGGCTGTTGTCCCCTCACACGTTCTTCGTGCATACCGATCCGGGAGACCCCACGCGGAAACTCCCCAGTTTCTCCATTGTCAACATCACCACCGAGAACAAGAACTAGATGGTCCAAGTGGAAGGTCGAGGTTGGGCCACACTGGCGATCAGTCCGTCACGCTGTCCTATCCGCCGACTAAGGGATTCAGTCACGTGCCCATCGCGATCTCGGCTTCTCTGGCGCATGTGCTCAGTGATCTTCGAGACGTCCCGACTGAAGAGTTCCAACCGCTCCATAATTTCTGGCTTTTGCTCAGCGATACTGTACTATTCCAGGTATTCGCATTTGTTGGGCGATTTGGAAAAGTCTAGGTGTGTACAGAACTTTTCGGCGTAGGAGGTTGCTACCATCAGCTGGCTCTGCTAGCCAACTGGCAAGTTCTCCCAGTCAGAAACGTGTCAGCTCAAACCAGCCGTGCAGTACATTCGCCCCAGTGTTGCTGATCGATGGTAGAGAGGGAACTTTCTGTTCTGCGTTCGATCGGCTCGAACACACCGCAGAGATGAAGCCTACACTTCTCCAGAAGTTCAGTAAGAAGAGCAAAACTGCCTTGGCTTTGCGCCCTCGGAACTCACCCGGACGTTCTTTGCCGAGCATGCTCCCGTGCCTGCTTGTGGAATACCAGAGTGCAAAGGCCTCGCGGCGAAGATGGGCGAAGGCTATGGTCTCATTTACAGACAGCAAGGCTCATCAAGTTGGCATTTAGGAACAACACTGGGGTCTCAAGTTGGATTGCGTCAACTACACAATCACACTGCGCCAAGACTTTTCATCTCTTCCATAAAAGCATCAAATTCACTCGGCGCGGATGATTGCTGGGGTGCGGTCAGTGGCGTCACCGATGGCAGTGAAGGTCCTGGCGCGGTTGGGGGAGGTGGTGGACGAGGGGCAGATGCTTGGATCGGCTTTGGCTTGGAAACGCGTTGCACACGCAGTGTGGTGGGCACCAATGAGCGCAGACGCATTTGCTGCTCAGCTCGATCTTCCTCGTCGCCAGCGTCGTCTATCCTTGCTCGTTGATGCTCGACGTAGTCTTCATTTGTTTCAGTTTCAAAGCTATCGGTTGGATCCTCGTGCATGTTGATATCAATGTCATCAGCAGCTGCAACTGGAGCAGGAGGGGGAGGAGGAGGTGGTCGGACAGCTTGATAAGGAATTTCAGCATCTGCAGGTGGATGTAATCGAGGTGCGGGAGGAGGAGGAGGTGGAGGAGGAGGCACTGTGGCAGGCGAAAAACCTCCGGTGGCAGGCAGTGGTGGTCGTGAAGGCACCTTGATGGTACCTGGAGGTGGAGGGCCAGGGGGAAGAGGCGGTCGCTTCCCTGGTCTATGTGCTTTCACAGGACCGGGAACTACAACAAGCGCGCAGACATCAACACCAGACCTCTGATCTGCACCGAACACGAGCATAATGAATACCTGGGCGCCGAGGCGGAGGAGGCAGAGCTCGATCCGAACGAGGGGCAGACTCTCGCGATTTCAAACCTTGTTTTGGCGGTGGAGGTGCTGGAGCTGGAGGTGGCACGCGATACATCTGTGGTCTTCCTGGTGGTGGTGCACCGAAGGGGTTTAAGACGGGGTGGTAATAGATGGAGTTCTATGGCAACAAACAAAATGAGGTGCCGAAGAGATCACGCCACCGGCGCAGCTTACCTCTGGATTCTGGTAGCGCTCGCGGTTTGCAACATTGATGTCCGCTAGAGTCTGCGAAATGGTATGGGTAAACTCTAACACCATCTCGTCTTTCCCTAGAGCTCGACGTACCATTGATCCCTTTGCGGCTTCCTCTTTTTGCTTCTGTTCGTCCTCCATCTGAGCAGGTCTCTCAATGAGCATCTCACGATAATGGCAACTCAGCGCAAGTGGCACTTACCGCCTTCTGCTTCTTTAGCGCAGCCTGAAGCGTATCTTCCAGCTAACGAGGTTCCATCCACCACACTTGAGTCCTCTTGGAAGCGCTTCCATCTCACACTAAAAGACTCGCACCTCCTGCTTTCGTTTGCGCGTTGGCCCGTCAGCAGGGTTTTGCTGCACCTGTCGCTCCAACTTCTTGAGCTGCAGTTGCGTACAGCGAACGCGGCCGTCAAACCCAAGACAAATCGCCATATCGCCACTGAGAGCGCCACGTACGCGTTCGCGAATCTCATCGACATCGAGCTCCCCGAGCTTGGCTTGCTTCTCTTTCTGACGCTGGACCTGGTGCTTCTTGAGCTCCTACAGCGCGTGTCAGACGCAGTTGGAGGAAATAGAAACGCCCTCCGCACTCGCCTTCTTCTTCTGCTCGCGCCGAAAGGCCTCCACCGGGTTCTGCGACTTGGCCATCGTGCGCCGATGTCGACGACGAGGAAGGTGGCTGTGCTGAGCTGTTCGAGTCCCGACACATAACGGTTCTTAACGGCACAGAGGGAGCACGTTGGGTGCAACAAGTTCATGCGTTGTCGATGATGATATCTCAAACTGCTTCTACGTCAAATGCACACGAGTAGACGTGTCACTCCAACACGAATGGCTTCCTGAGTGCCCGTCAATGTCGTTTCTTGAATGCAAACAGGATTTCGTTCAGTCTACTCGACAAGAGGAGGCGCGACGAGTTTTGTCTGGCCCACAAACCCTTCGCGTTGCACTCTAACTCTCCGTCCGTATCGACAAACTGGCGGGCACGATCTCTGACAATACTAGGTGCTGCGTGAGTCGAAGCGATAGAGGCTTAACTACTCACTGGAGACGTGTTCTTCGTTAGGCCAACTCGCGCTCGCTGTTCCTCACAGCTCATCACGCGTACTCCGTGTGCTGCAAAATCAGAATACAGTACAAACTAATGCAGCCCTCTCGCGCACACGCCGTCGTGTATTGCACAGAAGATGACGAGCGGAAAGTAGGATCTGAAGGGACGAGCTAGTGCCAAAGGATTGAACGATGGATTGCTCGATGGATTGATTGAATGACTGAATCATTGATTGACGCAAATACAGCAACATGGAAAATGCGAGAAGAATACCTATCCTACTGTCCTACTGTCCTACCCTATAGCGCGCGACACCAGAGCCAAAGAGGCCTCGTGGCATCGGCGACGGCGCGAACACCGTCGCGAGCAGCTCCAAGGCGAGCTCCGCCGCTTCTTCGATGGCCGAGACCGTCGTTCTGGCGCGCTCCAAGGTGAGCTGCGCGGGTTGCGTGGCGCGGTCGGTCGCGCCCGCAGGAGTGCTCGTCTCCAACGTGAAGTCGACCGTTTGCTGAACGGCTACGTCTCTCAGTATGGCACAGTGTTGTGTTCGTATCCAGAACTCGACACTTACGGTTTGTATAACGTTCTTAACGTTTTCAGGTGCTCTGGGTTTTTGCTCACTTTCTTACTGAGAGAAGAGAACTCTGAAAAGCACTGTAGCCATCTGAGGACCCATGCTTGAGGCTAAGCTAGTGAGCGGATACTAAAAGATCCATCGATGGCAACAGTCGTGATTGATGGATGGGTCTTGACCACCGCCATGGGTCTCTCTCATCTCGTCTCGTCCCATCTACGATGGTTCTCATGGTTCTCAGGGCAGCCATATCTCCGGGTCTCTTTCATTCATTCCACACCTTTGCCCGGCTTCTGCTCAAGCTCGCGCAAACCAAGCTCTCCCAAGCTCTCCTCGAACCCGCCACGTTCACGATGATCTTCGCCATGATGCTCATCGCACCAGCCACCGCGGCGCCTGCGGTGTCCACGACGACTAGCGCCTCGATCGCGCTCAGTGCGGCCGCCAAAGCCACGGCCTTCGTCGCGACCTGCGCCGCTCTGCCGACCGCCGCACCAACCGCCACCGCCACCGCCACCGACGCCGCGCTGCACGCATCTGAGCTCGCCTTGGAGCTCGATGCGATAGCCGCGTCCGTCGAAGACGCACTTCACCGCGCCCAGCTGATGCTTGAAGATACAACCACGGCTGCCACTCTCTACGAGGCGACCGAGCTCACGTTGGATCTCGCGCCTCCACCATCGGCTACACCAGCCCAGCAACAACCGTCCGAGCTCACCTTGGAGCACACGACCACGGCCACGATCCCGAGCACAACCACATTCTCGGCCTCGACTTTGACCACGACCACGACGGCCACCACGGCCACGGGGATGGCCGCCGACATGACCCTCGACGCGCTCGACGCGCTCGAAGCCCCCGAACTCGCCTTGGAGTTCGGGACCTGGGCTGCGGCCCTCGAAGAAGCGCTCGATCGCGCGCTGGACGGGACGCCTGCCATCGACGACCTCCACCACCAACCTTCCGAGTTCGAGCTCACCTTGGAGCTCGCGCCATTGTCAGCCACGACACCGACGCCGACACCGACGCCGACACCGACGCCGACACCGACACCGACGCCGACGCCGACGCCGAACCTGACGCCACTCGATGGCGACATCGATCCGGATACGGATCTGGATACCAATATCCATCCGGATATTGAGCCGGCCATCCAGCAAGTCTCCCAGCTCACCTTGGAGCTCGAGACCATGGCCGCCGCCGTTCAGCAAACGGTCGACTTCACGTTGGAGACGAGCACTCCTGCGGGCGCGACCGACCGCGCCACGCAACCCGCGCAGCTCACCTTGGAGCGCGCCAGAACGACGGTCTCGGCCATCGAAGAAGCGGCGGAGCTCGCCTTGGAGCTGCTCGCGACGGTGTTCGCGCCGTCGCCGATGCCACGAGGCCTCTTTGGCTCTGGTGTCGCGCGCTATAGGGTAGGACAGTAGGACAGTAGGATAGGTATTCTTCTCGCATTTTCCATGTTGCTGTATTTGCGTCAATCAATGATTCAGTCATTCAATCAATCCATCGAGCAATCCATCGTTCAATCCTTTGGCACTAGCTCGTCCCTTCAGATCCTACTTTCCGCTCGTCATCTTCTGTGCAATACACGACGGCGTGTGCGCGAGAGGGCTGCATTAGTTTGTACTGTATTCTGATTTTGCAGCACACGGAGTACGCGTGATGAGCTGTGAGGAACAGCGAGCGCGAGTTGGCCTAACGAAGAACACGCATGATGGGCGAAGGTCTATCACGACAGTCACGGAGTCGTCACAGAACAAGTTAGTGAGAGAGAGAGTGGGGTGGGAGATGTCTTAGCGACCAAGAAGAATATCCTACGCAGCGATCTCGCTCACTGAAGAAGGGCAAGCTTCATAAGCTACGACTAGCGCCGGCTCTCAGTCTCTATATGGGCAGACTTATTGACCTAACCTGGATTGTCAATTCACCAAGAAGAACGAGTCGGAGAGTTGGCCGAGCTCTTTGTGAGCTACACTGGCGCGAACACAAAAGGTAGCTGATGTTAGATATAAAAGCATACGGCAACGTTTTATACTGACATTAACACTTGCTGGGGGCCCACTCATAAGCATCGACACCGACTCACCACACTCACAAACGACTCGTCACAACTGTGTCATTCTTCCTTGATGGCAACTGAGTCCAAAGATCCCATGAGTATGTTCTCGATCGTCTGCTGGGCCCATTCGAGCTCCTCTTGAATCTGCTTCATGAAGAGATTTGTCAGCGTCTCAGCTCGGTTGGGGTGTGGTAAATCGTGGTGGGGGTTGAATGTGATGCGGGATCGATGGACGTGTTGGATCACTGTGAGCGGCGACGGCAAGTGCGTGTGGCCGAGTTCATGAGCGTCGACGAGTCGCACCCACACTTCTTCCGTGATAAAAGCGCCGTCGAGTTCGTTCTGAAATCCTTCGGGCTCCGAGTATGAGTGGGACACAATCAGGCGTTGAGTGCCATTAATGCTCAACCGCTTGACAACCCATTTGCCGGTCATAGTTCCACGAGCTGAACCTCCAATCGATGAAGTGGAGGTGAAGGTCGAAAATACCGTGTCCTTGGTGCTGTACTTCGTCTGCTCGTACGCCTGCTCATACGTGGCTTCGGCATCTTCGACTGTCGAGTCATCCAAGAATAATGACCACATCGCTTCCTCCACGCGCGGGAGGCTGAAGGGCAGAACGTTGCTGGTAATCAAGTCCGTCGTCGTCTCGCGGCCGTTATGCTCAACGACGCGCATATCGAAGAATTGCAACCGACCTTCTTGAAAGTTTGGCGAGTGCGCAATGGTCGTCTCCCATTGCGACTCGATCAGTTCCAAACGCTGAATCTGCTCCTCGTGGGACATGCGTCGGCTTACGTCCAGCGGGAGCCTTTCGGGAGCTCGCGCAGGGTTCTCCTGTTGGGCTCTCTGGATCAGTCGGATGAGGTCTTCAGCTACTCGCACTTGGGCCGACAACATCATCTTGAGCTTGGCATTGCGCACCTCTGACTTCTTCCGAGCTTGGAGCTGCCGTGTCGCCATATTCTCCCACACCGGCACAGCGCTCAGCAGTTGCGTTTTGGTGTGGTCGCGATAGTGCGGCAGCAGCAGCTCTTCTCGTCGGTGCTGGAGCTCGCCCAGTTGCCGTTGCATGTCGGCGACCTTTGTTCGCAAATACTGGAGCTCTTGCTTGCGCCGCTCGCGACTAATGTTGACGCTGCGGCACGAACCCCGTGAAGCCGGAGGGGGCATGGGTGAGTCGTCTCCGCCTTCGTCGCTTTGAGACGACACCGTCGACGCCGTGCTGACGCAGTCGAGGCGGTCGTACCCGCGTGGGGCCTTTTCGAGCCCCGCGGCGTTGCCGCTGCCGTCCCAGGCCGCGAGCATGCCGAGCGTCGCGCCGAGAAGCTCCGGGTCTTCGTCCCACCACTCCATCGCGAGAAATTGAATGCACGCCCGTCAACGATCGACGAGGGAGGGAGACCGCTGGGACGACCAGAAGTTGCACCTTGTAAATCCAGTTGATCAGATCTTGCAGTGTAATCAGAGCTCATGCGCTGTACTGATTTGACGCATGATTGGGGATGATGGGTCTAGGAAGCTGACAGACTAAACTTCGGTCTGGACAGTCCACGAGTCCGCTGCGCGTCTCAGCAACATGACATACAAACACTGAGTGAGCGAAGATGCAACCGAGTCCGACCTGTTCCTTCGACTCGAATATTCGAAACACTCTCTTGTGCCTAACGACCCAAGACCATCCTTCTTGACGAGTCAAGATCCCAGTGAGACAATCTATTCTACAGTGACAATCCTTCTCCGGCATAATGGCTGCCACTAGAGGCGCCGCGAGCTGGGCCTCTTGTCCCATCCAAATGACCGGGAAACGTCTTTCACTGACGTATGGTTCAATTCACTTCGAATGGGAGTCGGTTTTCTTCTCAAGCAATGGACGAGAGAATGGGACGCTGGAGAATTGGCTCGCCGCTTAATCAGAGACCACTTCGGCGCGAGAACCGTTAGAGCCGTGCTGGAGAAGTGCGTTCTCAATCATACGTCCGACCCACTTGAACTCTTTCTCCACTTGCTTCATAAACAGATTCGTGAGTGTCTCCACGCGACTTTGAGACGGTCCTTGATCATCGTCCGAATCAAAATCGATTCGAATGCGCTGAATGTGCTGCATTACAGCCAACTCTGCGGAAAAGTGCTTGTGACCGATCTTGTCGGCATCAACGACGCGGACCCATGACTCGTCAAACATGCAAACTCCTTGGAGGATGTTGCTTTCGTGCCTCTGTGGCTCAGAGTACATGTGGGTCACAACGACGTTGTCAATTTCCGTTCGTATCCTCTTCGTCACATATTTGCCTTGCATGACAGCACGCTGACCATCGCCAATTGAAAACGAATTCGTAAACACCGCGATGACTTGATCATCTGTCGAATCGCAATCCTACGCACCATATTTTCGTAAGTCACTCGCCTTCCGAGCAATTCTGGGCTGCGCTTGCTCACCTGCGTAAAGGAATTTCCCTCGTCGTCGCTCCCGTCTTCGAGGAACACCTTCCACAGCACGTCATCGATGTACTTGGCCTTGTACGGTAGAACCGCGCTTGAATTAATCTCGAGTACCGTCTCCGTCTCCGAGTGCTGGACCGCGTGCATATCAAAGAACTGGAGCGGTCCGCCGTTGAACTTTCCACACGAAATGAAAGGAGCCATCCAGTCGGCACACATGACTTCCAGACGCGCTAGCTGTTGCTCCTCACTCATGCGCTGGCTAGCGTCGATCGCGATGGGCAGGCGCTGCGGCTTGGGCAAAAGACTGTCATCTCGAGACCGATCGGCGGCCAGCTGGATCGCGAGAATGAGCTCTTGCGCAATGCGCACCTGGGCCGCGAGCATGCCCTTGAGCTTGGCGTTCTCGAGCTCCGCTTTCTTTCGCGCTTGGATCTGTCGCGTCGCGAGCCCTTCCCACACGGGCGCGACCGTGACGAGCTGGCCGTCGTTCTCTTGGTCATAGTGTGGCCGCAGCATCTCCTCCCTTCGCTGCCGCAACGTCGTGAGCTGTTGCTGCATCTCGGTGACTTTCTGCCGCAGGTACAACAGCTCGCGCCGTCGTCTCTCCCGACTCGTGTTGACGACTCGCGCATTCGCTGGAGGCGCCGGCGGGGCACAAGGCGCGAACGGCGGCGGCTCCTCGGCCTTGACAGCGCCGGCGGCCTGGTGGCTGCCGTCCCAGGCCTCCAGCAGCGCCAGCGTCGCGTCCAGCGCCTCCGCGTCCTCGAGAAGCCACTCCATCTTCGCACGGTGGGAGTCCGGGATGTCGCTGGGTGACGCAACGCTTTCTGCCAGACTGGTTAAAAACATGGTCGGGCTATGTACCAGATGCGAATGAATTCGATGTCAATCCTCCGCGAGGGGTGTGTCAGTTATTATGGAACTCTACGCAACTACAGTATTCATCGCCACTGGGGCTTCGTATCGTTGCGTTGGTGGGTGTTGATGGAGTCGGCGTGGAGCTCATCGCGGTGGTGAAGGATCGCGACTCGACGCAACTGCTGATTGTTCATGTGGCGAAGGTTCGGCCCGACAGTCGAGTCGTAGACACGAGGAGGAGTCTGCTCGAGGCGCTTGCGGAGAGCAGCATTCTCGACAAGGATGTGCCGGTGGGTTTCTTCCCAGCTAGAGGAGCTCGCGTCGGAGGAACATGCAGACGACGATCCAGACGACGGGCTTCGACGCGTGTCAACTTTAGGTTGGATTGCGGCGAGACGGCGGCGAAGCAATACGGCGGGGCTTTCTTCATGCTCTTCATTGATGGGAGCAATTCTACAATACTCTGAGCTGGTCTCTAATAAGTTCGTCGGAACATGGGTTTCTTGAGTGCTTTGAAGTCGCTCGGAATCTGTGCGCAAAGCAACATGGCGCTGATCGCTGTCTGCGCCTCTACTCATCGCAACTGCACGCCTTCCCGCCTCGCCATTGTCGTTCCGATCGGCGTTGATATGCTGGATGCGTTCTCGGTCGCTGTTTGCAGATCCAAGAAGTGAGTCTATTGAAACTGGAGCCTCGCTTTCGGCCTCAGCGAGACATTCGACCCCACACTCGTCGTCGTCGCAATCGTCACCATCCCAACTGCGATCTGCACAGCAAATGCATCGCTCCTGAAGATCTTCGCACCATAGCGATACGCGGGATGCTGCAACTGCCGCAGTGACCACCATGCACGACAGCAGCACTTGGGCGACGACGCGCAGAGACGACTTGTCTAGTCGCATTCTGTTTCGCGGTCACTGACGAATTGCGAGTCGAGACAAGATGGTCCACCGAGAGAAAGGCACGTTGTCCACCACTTTCCACCCCGAGCCGGGACTTTGTGTCCACCGGAATCGTCCGCTCTTGTTCGCCATTCTTGTCGGTGGCGGGCCGGTGCACCGTGTTGAAGTCGGTCTGCTGAAAAAGTGCTTTTTGGCATGATAACTCAACAAAAGTGTATATATGGAGCTTCCGGTGCGATAAACTGCTATTCAAGTGCATATGTCGATGAAATCGGTACGACTACTTCAATAAGATGGTGATCTCCTGGCCGTGTGAACTTTCCTCGGAGAGGTCAGTTCGTTACAGTGCGTCCTCCGTCACAGCGTCACTGCCGAGCAAGCGGGTGGTCTTCCTCCGCGCGCACGTCGCAGATTTGTGCCCGTCGAGCGCCATGCGCGTCGTCTGCATCTCCGACACGCACGGGCTCCATGCGGCGCTGCACGAGGCGTCGCCCATTCCGGACGGCGACGTGCTCGTCCACGCCGGCGACTTCACCGACACGGGCGACCGCGACGAAGTCGTCGCCTTCAACGCCTTCTTGGCCACTCTACCACACAAATACAAGGTCGTGATCGCGGGCAACCACGAGTCGACGTTCGACCGCGCGTTTTACCCGCACAACTGGTACAACTATGGCCACGCGCAGCAGTACGACCCGACCGAGGTGCGGGCTTTGCTCACCAACGCCTTGTACCTGGAAGACCAGGCAGTGCTCATCGACGGATTCCTCTTCTACGGTTCACCGTGGCAGCCAGAGTTCTGCAACTGGGCTTTCAATCTGCCGCGTGGTGAGAAGCTGATCAACAAGTGGAAGCAGATTCCGTCAGATGTCGATGTGCTGATCACGCACACGCCTCCAATGGGTCGCGGCGATCAAGTTGGCCACTTGCGTGTGGGCTGCAGCGACTTACTCCATGAGGTCCAGACGCGAGTGAAACCACCTTATCATGTGTTTGGACATGTCCACGAGGGCTACGGTCGCAGCTCAGACGGCGTTACCACATTCATGAACGCGTCGAGCTGCACACACGAGTATGAAGCTGTGAATCCACCAATGGTGATCAATCTCAGGAAGCCACGCGCAACTCACGACCTCCAGAAAAACCACTCGATTCGTTATGACATCATGCTCCACGAGCAGTTGCGTGCAAGTTCGCAGAAACCAGTGTTTGTACCGCTAGCCCCACCCGCAGTTCACACAAATGGGAACAAAGACCACCCTCATGGACCGTGTCACAGCCATCAAAAGCGAAAGGGCTCACTAAAGGAATTTAGCGTCGATGGCACGACATCAGCCCTCTTGTTTGAAAGCACGCTCAAGCTTCGCCCAGTCAAAGCCAAACAGACGCGGGCACTGCGATATCTGTTCCATCATGGATTTAAAACCACCGTGGACAAGGAAGACGATCTTGCTCAAGGAATGGATGATGAGTCTGTCACAGAAGAAGGCATTAACGCTGAACCCGGATCGAGTGATGAGCACAAGTCCGAGCAACGCGTGCGAGAGCGTCGCCGTGTGTCCCTTTCTCGCCGTGTCACAATGGCTGTACTGGAAGAGCTGCCAGAGTCGTCACGTGATGCTATTACACCCGACTCGGCATTATTCCAGACTTCTATCAACCACGTTAGCGCACCCGCGCCTTCATCTGCAGTTACACCTCAATCTGGAGATATTTCTTCTGCTCCAGCGAATCGCCGTGCTCGGCGCGATAAAACGTTGCACCGCCGAGAAGCTGTCGCCAAACTGGCCACCATGGTGGAAGAACCTGAAAAGGAAGCAGCAGCTACAGCAGCAGCTATCAAAGAGGCAACGGAACTTAAATCGCAAGCGGCAGTGGCTTCTATTGACGCTCCCGTGATCTCTATCGACCCGACCCCTTCCGCTGCTCAGACGACTCGATTATTCGGAACCGAGGGGAGTGGTACCGCGAACCCAATTGACTGTGAAGCTAATGCTGTGAGCACTTCAAGTACTGTTAGCACTTCTACTCAAGTTATCATCCCTACTACCCCCGCGAAAGAGTGCATTATGTGCAAGTACAATGTCCCAGGCCACGTCCACGTGTCATCAGACACCAATGGTGCCCCTCCAGCTGCACCAGCAACACAAGCGGCGGAGCCACCTACCAAACATCAAGCACGTATTGTGACGCCTCCGCCGCCTATTTCGACACCTCAGACTTCGCTCTCCAGTTCTGAGATTTCGCATTCTGCATCTAGCACAAGCCCGGCGCCACCTGCCCCAGAGTGCATTTTGTGCAAATACAAAGTTGCGGGTCACGTACATCCTGGTGCTGAGACCTCTTCTAGCGACGAGGTCAATGAAGAAGAGAATTTGAATGAGGAGCCAACAGAGGAAGAACCAGCAACAGAAACCGGTAGGCAGAGGGGCGTAGCTCCAAAGCGTTTATCGTCATGGTTTTAGGCCGTGCATTCGTTAGAGGTGTGGAATGCACGTTTCATTTCTTGCGAGACTGAAACTTCAAAATGGCATCCATGCATTCTGGACCAAGCCACAGCTTTTTGAGAACGTCGCATTCACGTCGGTTGACTTCTTTGAGTTCTGCAATCCATGAGGGGGAGCGAATCAGGCCCTTTGCTCTCTTCATCGAGATCGGGTACCGCGAGAGGAGCAAACTAATCAGCAAATAGCACAAGTAAGCTACGTGTCCGGAAGCATGCATCAACAATGGCAAACTTACTTGACTTTTTGTTGGACCTTCGCGTCGAAGTCTGCTACTCCGAAGGAAGCAGTTGCGAAGCCAGAAGTGACTGCGTCCTGAGCTGTCATCTTCTCTCCAAGCAACAGCATAGCATTTGATCGTGCATTGCCCATTATAAGGGGAAAGAGCACGGACGAGCAAGCCTCCGGTGACTGGCCAAGCGCAGTGAACGGTGTGTGGAAGGTTGCAGACTCTGACACGTATACCAGATCACACAGCGCTAGCGTTGTCACGGCAATACCCACGGCAGGGCCTTGAACTGCGGCAACCACAGGTTTCGGATATTCAATGAACGAATTCACGAATGTTTCGAGCAATTTGGCACCATCTTCCGCCATCTCGTCGAAACTCTGCCCGGTTGCCGCCGTGAACATTGACAAGTCATTTCCGCTCGAAAATGTCGAGCCAGCGGACTTCAGAAGGACGGCCTTGACGTTGTCGTTCGTGCTGGAGGTCTGTAAAGCCTCGATGATACCGCTATACATACCGCGGTTGATGGCGTTGTGTCGTGACGCACGATTGAGCTGGATAGTGAGCAACCCAGATTCCCTATCAATACATTTCACGTCAGATTTCGTCAAGACCACTGCTGTCCAAAGCAGCCCACGCACGAGATTTCGACGAGTAGATCGTCCGAGCCTCCTGTGACGGGCGTCGACGAAGTGCTCGCAGCTTTGGATGCCGCCTCAGGGTCCGATGGGTCGACTCCGTGCTGGCGCGCGAGGTCGTCGATGATGGCGATGTACTTGTGCATGGCTTCTTCCTGGCTCATGTCGCCCAGCTTGGTCCAGGCGTCCCACTTGGCCTTGCCCACGAAGTCGAGCATGCCAGGCTTGGGCGTCGTGTTCTTGCCGACGTTTGCCTGCTTGAAGAGCGAGTACATCTGCAGCTTGGCATGGTTGTCCTCCAGCGGCGGCAGGGACTTGCCCAGCGCGACCTTGCGCTCGAACTCGTCGCGGATCGATGCGCCGGAGCTCAGCTGGCGCCACGCGAGCGCCCGCGGCGCGAAGACGCGCGTCGAGAGCGTGCGCAGCATCGGTGACTGGACGTCTTCCGTCTCCCGAGATCTTGGACTCGACGTGAGCTGCTGGGATCGACGTGAAGAGGTGCACGGTTAGGAACCGTAATGATGGAGAGATACGTAACGTACCGGTACTGATACACATGCTGAAAACAGTGCCCAGTAAATTTGATGTTATGCTGACCCTAGATGGACACGGCATTGCTGGAAGAAGTCGCATCCATCGATGATGGGTCGAGACGGACAGTCGAGGCTTCCGCGTGACATGAATGGGTGCTGGGCCAGCTGCGCGACTGCAGCAACAAAAAAAGCAGTCCTCCCTCTGGTCCTCGTCTCCTGGCCGGAGCACGCGGCTGCGCAATTAGCCGACCGACTACTCGCGTCACGTAAAGTTGCGGCGTCGAATCTCTTTTCTTGTTGAACTTGTGATCTATTTCTCTTTCTCTCTGTCGCTTCGAATTGGAAGAACGCATGCCAAGCCGGCCCGCTTGCGTAGACGGCAGAGAGTAGGGAGCGCACTCGCCTAGTTTGTCCCACAACTCACCCTTCCCATGCAGTACGTAGCTTTAATTCTCGCGTACAGTACGGGGCTTTGTTTGATCAATCAAAGCGGCATCGGGCGCTTGAAGAGACTCAACCGTCGGTGTGACACCTGGTGTGGATGGGTCCTCCACCGCCTTGATTCGTCTAGCGGTACAGCAGGGGGCAAACACGCTTGAGCAGTGGTACGGTTGCATTTTGTCTCAGCCATCTGCGAGTCCGTGGTGCCACAACTTGACACGAAGCACCTCTGGGGAGCGAGTCCCGCACGACCGACTCAGCGTTATGCTAAGACCACGATTGATGGAAAGGGGGGGGGGGGGGGGGGGGGGATGAGTTTACGTCGATCACAACGTCCACGACGACCGTGTGGACCAGCAAAGCTTGGCAGACTGAACAAAGAATCGTAGCAGTCAATTGTCGCACGCACTACGCAGTGCGAGCACCCACCACCGAGTCTCGAGAGACCAACAAGCCGCGAGTTTCTTTCGGGTTGTGTACACCCATCCAGTCGCACATAGCCGGTGCAGAAGCCAGTACAACTTCCTTAACGGATACGAACTTGCCATTGTCTGCCTCGTGGCAGAAGGCAACCATGATGGAGTGGTGGGACGACGACCCGGAGCTGCTCGGCGCGACGCTCGGGATGCTCGCGGCCTGGGAGGGCGGCGGCAGCACGCCCGTCGCGCCCAAGAGCCTCGCGGGCGGCGACGAGAGCAGCACGGCGTCGTCCGACGGCGGCGAGAGCGCGCCGAGCCGCGGCCGCAGCGTCAACGTCAGTCGCGAGCGGCGCAAGCAGGAGGTGCTCGCGCTGCGCAAGAAAGCGGCCGACATGCAGCGCAAGCTGGACGAGCTGCGGCGCCGCCGAGAGGCGATGCTGCGCCCCCACTACCGCGACCCGAGCAAGTCGCAGCTCGTGTCCGTGGCGCCCGTGTGGGAGAGCATCGCCACGCGCCAGTTCCAGGCGCGCCGCAAGTCGGAAGCTCAGAACCTCAAACTCCGAGGCATGCTCGCGGCTCAGGCACGCGTAGCCGAAGAACTCATGCGGATGATCCAGCGCGCACAGCACGAATCGGCGTTCGCGTTGCCCAAGCAGATCGCCCTCGAGGCGAGCCAACGCATTAGCAAGGAGGAGCAGATCAGGTTCGTGGACGCTCTCCGCTCCCAAGAGCCAACTTTTTTCGCGTCGACCAAGTTTTGGAAAGGCCCGTTGCGGTTCTCGGAGATGGACACGATCAGGTGTGAGGGGCTCGAGGTAGAAGGATACTTGTGGACGAGCACGGCGTTACCATGCAGCGTCTCACGGGTCGAGGCCGCGACGTGGGCGATGTTCGAAGATGATACAAGCTATGATGATACGATCGGCACATACGAGCAATGTCACCAATCAACGAGTGATACAATCTACCTCGCATTCACATCTACAGCCAAAATTGGCGGATCAAATGGCAAAATCTGCGGAAAGTGGTTGGTGAAGCGATTTGAAGGAGACGGCACGCAGCGTCTTCTCGTCTCTCACAGCTTCTCTGAGGTAGAAGGATTTCATAATGAACTGGACCACGCGCTCATAATCGATGAGGTACAGGTTCGGATCCTTGATGTCCACGAACTTGGCCATAAGCACTTGGCTCAGCCGCTGACTGCAATTCAGCATTCGCGACGCGTCCGGATCAACTTCAGCGAGAACCGGGACTGGCCGGATCCGAGTCGCATGAAGGTTCTCATGCGAGACTACTTGCAGCAGACACTTCAAGAGCTATTGTGGGCTGACCAGATGATTGAGAATTTTCTCCTTGGTCTCGGCCAGCTGCGGATTGAGTGAACGGTGATCCGCGAACAATTTTCGGTCAATCATGTAGTATATATTGAGGAGGTTGTAAATTGAATCAGGTGATCGTGGGAGTCCAATTGAATGATCACATTCTCTGCACACTGGAACGGTATTACGGAGATAATGGCAAGATGCTCAAACGAACGATAAGCCGAGAACGCAATCTCCTGCACATTGGGGCAAAAGTTGTTCATGAAACGGTTCTGAAGACAAATAACAGGATGACCGAATGAGTATCAATTTGCGAACGCAAGCTGACCAAGCATCTTCATGGAGAAGCACGAGGTGATTTTTCAGCGGCGGACGCATCGCAGATCGTTTTAGATTCCGGCCAAAGTCAAGTTTGATCGGCTGGACTGTGGATCCTGTAACGTTATATGTGGCTGCTAAATCACTAATGGGCAGATTGAGAAGATAACCACGTTTTTGGCTACTGATACTCGGAGTCCCTGGCGATCCGGTACTGCGAGCCACAAATTAGCAGATGGAGAAGATAACCACGTCTTTTGGCTACTGATACTCGGAGTCCCTGGTGATCCAGTACTGCGAGCAGAATGCTAGTGGTGCATGAGTGGCTTTCTGATCGGACGGATCCCTGTGATGACGCTTTAGTCTAGATCATCCAGCGGAAGCATTGGGCTTGGTGATGAGTCTAGAATACAGTACCCAAAGCCTGCATCGAATGTGAGTGATCTGCCTGCACAACAAGCTTCCAGCCACTCGCGACTTGAGCCTGAATCTCTTGATTCAGTATGGGAGCTGAGACGGGCAACTTGGTCGACGTGTGTACGGTCTCCAGGAAGAGGCCATCGGATTGAGTGCTGAACTTTGTAAAAACGAACTCGTGCGACACGTTCATCGGGATGGGTACAACGAGGCTGTGATGTGTCAGGCTCTCCAGCACGAACAAACCCACGATACAGGCGCCCCCTTCCAGCCCAAAAATCGAGCAGATTTTTCCACCAGACCAGCGCTCCCATCTCAACGTGAGAAACGCCTGGCGCAGGCGTGCGGGCATCCCACTGAGTGACGTATTGGGAACAAGACTCAGAAAGAGGAGGCTGGACACGAAGCGACGAGAGGAACCACCTTTGTGAGACAACTCGGCGGCGGAAGAACGCCACCTGCCTTGAACGTCATTGACTTCCTGCGCATAAATCGGCCAGGCATCACTAGGAAAGCGCGATCTCATCCCTGCTCTTGCATGGTCTCGATCGTGGCCCGTTCGCTTCACCCACAACCAGTCTCGCGTGTCCCAAAGGACTGGGTCTCGCTTTCGAGCCTAAAGCTCTCTCATTCTCATTCTTGAATTTCAACCATGGACTGGTGGGACGACGAACCGGAGTTGTTGGGGGCGACGCTTGGCATGCTCGCCGCCTGGGATGGCAATCAACCCATATTTCACCACGACAAGATCTCCGCCATGTCTTCTACTCAGGCGATGAAGGATGAACCCCAGCTCGACTACCCTGGACTTGATAACATACCAGTCCAGCGGTACCGGAGCGGCCGAAGCATCAACGTCAGCCGCGAGCGACGTCGCCAAGAGGCTTTCTACCTCCGGAAGAAAGTCGACGCTTTGCAACACGAGCTGAGCGAGCGCCAGAGACGACGAGATGAGATGCTACAACCCCACTACCGTGACTCCAAGGAGCTCAAGCTCGCCACGGTGGCTCCAATATGGGAGACCATGGCTAGACGCCAGTTCCAGTCGAGGAAGAGATCAGAGCAACTCAATGCAGAGCTCAAGACGATGGTTTCTGTCCAGGCACGAATTGCTGAAGACCTCCAGCGTGTACTCCAGCGAGCTCTTCAGGAGCGAGCCGTATCCACTACCAAGCAGCTCTCGTTCGACGTGAGCCTGAGGATGACTCAGGACGAGCAAATCGCTCGACTCGAGAATCTCTGTTCTCAGTCTGAATCCGTCTTCGAAGCGTCCACCAAGTTCAAAGAAGGTCCGTTGCAATTTTTCGACATCCAGATCGTCGAAGACAAGGGACTCGAGAAGGTGATCGAAGTACGCGGCGGCAACGTCGTCCCATTCAGCGTACAGCGAGTCGAGGAAACAATGTGGACGTTCTTCCAGAATGACTCACCTCCCAGTGATGACGACGAAGTTTACGAGAAGACCCACGAGGCGACGGATAACACGATGATCACGACCTTCACGTCCACATCATCAATGGGAGGATCCGTGCGAGGTACACTGCGAGGGAAGTGGGTTCTGAAGCGTCTTCCTGTCGACGGGGGTAAGCAGTGTCTGCTAGTGTCACACACGCTGTCCGAGCCAGAAGGCTTCAACAACGAACTCGACCGTGCGGTCATCGATGAGGACTCATGGGTCCGTCTTGTGGACGCGGGCGAACTTGGTCACGATCTGCGTGGATCCCCACTGACTGCGATACAGCACGTGCAACGCACTCGGATCACCTTCCATCAAAAGAATGGACAGCCAGATCTCGAACGCGTCGAGGAACTCACGGCACTTTACATGAAGCAGATCGAGGACGAGTCTAACTGGGTCCAGATAGCTCTTGAGAACGCTCTTCTCAAGGGACCTGTCGACTGACGCCAGTCTGTATTGTATTATGTGGAGTTATCGTATCCGTACAGAAGCGTAATATGTTCTCCGTTCGATCTCGGTTATCATTCACCACCATCATCTCGTTCCACGACAACGCTGGGAACGGGACCACGTTAATCAAGTGAAGATGAATACCAGAGTGCTGTACCGGTATTCTCATCCTGCGAATATTTACCAATCCATCTCATGACTCGACAGAACGTTGGACTCGTCCGTGTTTGGTCCGAGCTCAGCATCCGGCGCAATCACCCCAATGAAACTGCAACGTTTGCATCCGGCAGCTGACTGAAGTCGCTTGTGGTCAAGGCTGCGCGAGAGAGATGCGACCCAAAGGGTCTCCACTGGAATCACGCCGGACTCGGTCAATTTTGGTCCCACTGGATGCCACTCAGCGGATGGACTCACGACACCCAACTTGAACCCCCCGACAGGGAAAGTCCAATGAATCGCCTGCTTCGAAATGTCCCAGGGGGTCCATCTTTTGACTCTTGCGAGCCCATTCCATCTCCAACTCTCTTCCGCGATGGACTGGTGGGAGCAAGATCCGGAGATGCTGAGGATCCTCGCAGCCTGGGACGGCACGTTCCCCACGGCCGACAGCGAAAGCCTCGATAGCAACTCGCCTGTCGACGTGCCACAAGCGCTAATGCCCCTGCCGCTGACGGCGCCAAAGCGTAACGTCAATGCGAGTCGCGAGCGTCGGCGACAAGAAGTGCTCTATCTCCGCAAGAAAGTCGGCGTGATGGAGCGCAAGTTGGGTGAGCTGCGAAGCAGACGAGAGGAGTTGTTGCTTGTTCATTATGGAGGCCCGCAGAAAACCCAGCTCGCGTCGGCGGCTCCTGTTTGGGAGAGTCTCGCCAAAAGCCAGTTTCAGGCAAGGAGGAAATCGGAGCGTCGCAACGCCGAGTTGAAATCGATGCTCGCTGCTCAGGCTCGAGCGGCAGACGATCTCCGACGCGCGATCCAGCGTGTGCGGAAAGAGAGCAGCGTACCCTTACCAAGACCTGTAGCTTTCTCGGGCGTCCAACGCATGCGCGACGAGGACCAGGTCGCGCGCGTACAAATGCTCTGCTCGCAATGGTCGAACGTCTTTGCCAAGTCTCCGAAGTTTCTGAACGGCGCATTCCAGTTCTGTGACATGGAGATCGTTCAAGACAACGAACTCGACCAAGTTATCCAGATTTGCAGCAGCGACGTTGTACCCTTCAACGTCGATCGCGTGGAGCAGATTGTGTGGTCGGTTTTCAAGGATGATACGCCTGTGGATGACGCCAACGCGTACAGGCAGTGCCACGAGGAATCCGATGACATCATGACCACTGTATTCTCGTCGACTTCTGACCTCGGCGGAGCCAAGCAAGGAACTATCCATGGTAAATGGGTTCTTCGACGTCTCGCAGTCGATGGTGGTCAGCAACGTGTACTGGCTTTTCACTCGTTCTCGCAGCCTGAAGGATTTGGAAACGAGATGGATCACGCGGTCATTGAAGCTCATTCTTGAATCCGGATTGCTCGAGCAACGGACCTTCAGCTTGGTGTGTTGGACTCGTCGCTTACTGTGATTCAACACGTCCAGAGCACACGGCTATCCTTCACTGGCGTCTCCAACGACGAGATGAACTCGAGCCGTATAAAAGAGCTAACATTGGCCTTCCAGCAACAGATGAAGGAGGAGCTCGAGTGGGTAGACAGGGCGTTAGAGAACGCTCTCATGAATCGGGAGTCGGGGTAACATCAATCCAACAGCATTCCAGTCCTGTCTGCTGACTAGTGCGCACAGCAACCCTGGTCAACAGGGTGTGGCCCGCACTGAATCTTTCCTAGATGGAACGCTGCTTCTACGATGGACAAGGATTAGTCATGGCAGACTCATGTCAACTCACCTTCAAGGTCTCATCATGACACTATCGTAGCGCCTGTTTGGTCAGTACCTCTCCAGTCCCGAGACCGTTGAGTCGGGCGACTGGCTCATGGCCTCCTGTTCTGCCTCCCTCTTGACTGCAAGTGTAGCTCCCGGTGCGACATCGCGGTCGTATGTGCGCACTGATTAGTCAGACACCTCTCTTCTGGGCGCCGAAGCCGGTTCAATCGGTCCAGACAAGCAGCCACTTAGTTTTTTCAACGATTATTTTACATGCCTCCCGCGCTTGAGAAACTTGGCTCGCCGTCTCTACCCCAGTTGTGCACCAAGACAGACGTCGGGCTGAACCATTCCGCCTGGGACAACTTGAACTGGGACTGAGGCGTTTCAATGACTTCCATCTCCTACTTGCACAAAAAAGGGACAGAAACCGGGAGCTCTTTTTTGCCAGGCATCACCCACAACAACGGACTCGCGTGTCCCAACGCACTCCTACCGCGCGTGTTCCGTCGCGTGAGTCCGAAGACTCATTTCCTCTTTAACGATGGACTGGTGGGACCAAGAACCGGAGCTGCTCGGCGTGACCCTAGGCATGCTCGCGTCCTGGCCCGGCGACATCGCCCTCGAAAATGGCACGGACAACTCAGCGAGCGACGAAGGCCAGGACGACGTACTCGAGCTGACCAAGTGCACGGCCGTACGGCCGTACCGAAGTGGCCGGAGTGTCAACGTCAGTCGTGAGCGACGGCGACAAGAGGCGCTCTATCTCCGCAAGAAAGTCGACTCCATGCAGCGCAAGTTGGACGCGCTCCAGCGCCGACGAGATGAGATGCTGCTGCCCCACTACCGAGACTTCGCCAAGGGCCAGCTTGCGACCGTGGCTCCTATCTGGGAGAGTATGGCTAAGAACCAATTTCAGGCAAGACGACGTTCCGAGCTGCGCAATGTCGAGCTCAAGGCGATGCTCGCGGCTCAGTCGCGCGTGGCCGAGGACCTTCAACGCACGCTCCAGCGAGCACACCAGGAGAGCGGAATGGGCATGGTTGTGCCGCGCCCTGTATCACTCCGTGCGAGTATATGGATGTCCCAGGACGAACAGCTCCAGCGCGTGGAGAAGCTGAGCACTGAATGGGCAAGTATCTACACGATTTCCCCGCGCTTTGAGCAGGGGCCACTGGACTTCTTTGACATGTACATCGCAGAAGACAATGGACTCGAGAAGGTCATCGAGATTTGCTGTAGCGGCGCCGTCCCCTTTCCAGTGAACCGAGTGGAAGGCACCGTCTGGTCGTTCCTCTCTGGCGATTGCCCACCGGAGGAATGTGACGGTACTGACGACGACGATTTGTGCTACGTGAAGAACGAAGTCTTGGACGAAGACACAGCAATTACAGCTTTTACTTCCATGCCGACAATGGACGAATCCTCAAAGGGTAGGACGAGTGGCAGATGGGTCATTAAACGACTTGCGGTGTTCGGTGGCACGCAGCGACTGCAGATATCCCACTCGATCTCCGAGCGGGAGGGCTTCGGAAACGAAATGGATGGCGCGATCATAAACGAAGACTCCTGGGTCCGCTTCATGGACGCGAGCGAGTTGGGCCACGGCAAGCTGGCAACGCCAGTAACTGTTATACAGCACGTCCAGCGCATGCGAGTTACCTTCCGTGAGCACCACGGCGTCATGCCCGATTCGGTTCGATTGAAAGAACTCACCAAGGTCATCATGAAAGAGACCGAAGATGAGTTCGAGTGGCTGCAGCAGTCGCTTGAAGACTCACTTATGGACGGGAATCCGTTAACTTTCAAGTGACAGGGTGCTTGAGTAGTTGAGTCTCTAAACGATGTACTTCTATCAATATCGGCTGCAGCTCCTCTCAAGCTTAGTGCAGTGAAACAGTGGTCATCGTCATGGCAAATGTTAGTGTATCCAACGAAGTGGTATTGCTCTAGATTAGTTCTGTCAGCTCACTCGAGTCATGAAAATTTGGTGTTGTTTCTCTCAACTCGTCTCTATCTTTGTGGTTGTCCCAACTACAGCTCAACACCGCCCTCCCACTCCATCGGGTCCATACGCTGAAACACAAGCCTCAACGGCGTCTTCGACCGAAGCTCTGTGAAGAATTTAGTCAGCGCCGAGCCGCCTCCATTCTGGTCAAGCTTAATGTCGCAGACTCGTGTGCCTCCAATCTCGATAAGTACGTCACCAACGTGAACTTGCTTGAAGCTTGGGCACGTCCCACGCTCCGTGTTCAGCAACATACGCAAGAACATCCGCCGCGAACCTGGCGATCCGTCTTCACTCACATCTTCGACATACACGCGCTGAAACGAGAACCCAAACTCGCCAGTCTGCCACTCAATCTCGTAGAACCATTCCATATTGAGTTCGAACGTCACAGGCCCGCTTGCGAGCCCAGAGAGTGCGCCGATAGACGGTGGCATCGCTTTGCGAAGAGAGAGGGCGTTGCTTTTGGGACGAAGGCGGCGAGGAACATACGCGGACGACCCATCAACAGTCTTAGGGGCTCGTGGCACGCCGTTGTTGCTCATGCTTCCACTTAAACTTGTGTTGGTTCGTGTGACACTCGGACGTGCCGTTGCTGGGCTCGGGCGGATGTGAGTTGACACAGGAGGTGGTCGATGGCTCGAACGCGTGGTGCTGGGGGGCGGCATCATCAACATGAGCGACTGCGAGAGCGGCATAGGCTTGCTTGGTGTGCGCTGCGAATGCAACTGAGCATGAGCTTCGGTGAGAAGCGTGTTCTGATCGCTATGTTGGTGACGACGATCACTCGGTTGTCTCGGAGCAATAGTTGCAGCCACCTTTGAAGCAGGTCGAGCGGGAGGCAAATCGGGTGATGACGGTGGGGACTCCGTTGATGTTTCTCTCATTCTCGGCACGGCCGAGGCCTTAACCGCGCTCATGGATATTTCCTCTTTTGAAGCTTTGCCATTGACGCGGCTCACGGTCATAACTTTCCCCGCATTAACTCGTGCCGGCTCTGCCTCAGGTTCGGCTTTATCTTTTGCAACAGGCTTCGGATACGCCACTTTCCAGAGGTTCTCGTATGCCGACTTTGGCGGAAGTGGTGGCATGACCTTTGACTCTTTCGCAGGTGACGGCCGTGAGGCAGTGCTTCTACGATGATCGCCGTTTGGTAGCGCTTGTGAGACAGGTTCGACAGTCGTGTCAGCAGGTGTGAGGATCGCAATAGGCTCCTCATCTTCCTCAGAGAATCCACGAGCATCCAAGTACTCCTCGGTGGATGATGGGGATAACTTCTCTTCTTCACCATGCTTTCTGCTTTCTTCCTCCGATCCGCTGTCGCTTTTGGGTCCGGGGTAAGATGCGAAATCCTCCGATGGAACTGAAGGCACTTCATCGTCATCAAAGGCGAGGTCACTCTCGTGCAAGCTCCCGTTCGACTGGTCAGGGCTTTCGTACCCATCGAGGAGGCTGATACCGAATGGACCCGACGAAAGCCGCAATCGATTCTCTTCCACAAATTCCTCCAGCATCATGCTCTTGGACTCACTCACACCGGAACGTCGCAGCGGTTTCTCCTGGGAAAACCCGAGCACATCTTGGGCCACGTTAGGGTCGTTGCTGGCGTTAGAGGTTCGGCGCTCTTTCGACGCTCGACGTTCACGCAGATCGTACTGACCGAATGCTGACACATCGATAGCCGACTTCGGAGGCTCAGTGAGGCTCTTCCGCGTGTGAGTGGTCGACGGTGATAGATTCGGCGGAGTGCGGGCAGCTGATGAGCCGCGACGGCGGTGAGGCTGACGCACTGCGGGGTCCTTGTCTTTGTCACTATTTGCCCGCGTCTTCTTTTTTGGCTCAGGCGACGGGGGCTCTGCAATCGGCGGCGATGCATTTGCACTTGCACCAAGGCTGGCCTTTTCAGTCTTTTGGGTATCCTCCACGACCTTGGGGGTCTCCGCCTCAACCACACGGCTTTGCTTGATCTCGACAGCAGGCCCAAGGGCTGGTGTTGTATCATCGCGGCGAGGTTGATCGTACGGATATTCATCACCATCCTCTTCGGGGAACTCGTCGAGCGGCTGATCATAGTTAATCTCCTCTTCCTCGTCACTTCCGTACACCATGTCATCTGCCGGGTTGTAAGGAACCTCTTCCCCGAGGAACTCGAGCTCTTCGTTGTCTGTGTCGTCTGTCTCCTCATCTTCTTCTACAAGTGGGGGATACACAGGGGCAAGCAGTTCGTCGTGGAATCTCACGCGCGAGCTTGGTGGTGGAGCGACGTACTCCTCCTCATCGTTATCCAAGTACTCGCGCTGTTGCTTCAACGCGCTTCGTTCGGGCTGCCCGTTAGGTGCAAGTGGCTGGCGGGAAGACGACGGAGGGGCAGGAGGAACTCCTCCCCGACGTGACTTCGGCACGTTGCCGTGGCTGTTTGCGTAGAGCAGGAAGTTCGAGGAATCAAAATTGGAACTCGGCGGCGCGTCCTCAGCAAATTGCGGCATGTTCGCGGACGGTGGAGGGCGCTCCGTGCTCGGTTTGCGAAGGATGCCACGCGTCGAGGGCGGAGGCGCGACGTCCGACGGCTGTCGCTGTGGCGGTTGAGGTAGTGGCTTGCTCGGCGTTCTGTGCTGTTTCGGATCTTCTGCGTAGTGGTGGTGGTGCTGTCGACTCGACGTGTGGCGGTGGCTTGAAGTAACTGACGGCTTCTCGACCTCGTCCCGATGGTGGTGGTGCTGGTGATGGTGGCGAAGCTCATGGACGTCGTGGCGTTCGCTGCGCACGTGAACGGGAGCGCCCGGCGCGGCCTCATAGTTTTGGTGGACACGGTGCGTCGTGCGGTGGGAGCGCGCGGTCTCGTCAAGCGGAGCGTAGTAGCTGTGCGACTTGGACGGCGGGGCTGCCGTCATGCCGCTGCCTGGCGCGTAGGACGTCGGCCCGCGCGAGTACGGCGCCGTCGGCTGGTTCGAGCTGATGGCCGACGAGAGATCTTCCAGGTAGACAGACTTGACGCGCGGGGCGCGGCCGCTCGTGTAGTCGGGCGGGAAGTAGTGAGTGGAGCCGACGAACATGTCGCTCGAGTTGGAGGCCGGCGGGTGGCGACTGTGCGGGTGGCGACTGCTCGGGTACTTGTGGTGGTTGCTGCTGCTTGGGATGCCCATGCTCATGGGCGCGCCGCTGCGGCTGTTGTAGCTGTGGTGGGACGTCGAGCTCGCGGTCTGGCGCGCCATGCGTCGCTGGGTCTTCTCGAGCATCGAGCGGATCTGTTCCATGCGCGCGCGCTCGTTCGTGAGCGGCCCCGAGCTCAGGCGCTCGTCGCGGCGGCTGCCGGGCGCCATCATGGAGCCGCTGCTCTCGGGCGCGCGGCGGCTCTGGTACGACGAGCTTGGATACATGGGGCTGCGGTGCGAGGTACTGCGGCGGCGAGTGGCGAAGTGCGAGAAGGACGGAAGGAGGAGGAGGCTGGAGAAGGGAGAAAGGCGGGGAGCTCTGTGTCACGCGCCGAGCCCTAAGTCGCGCCCATCTGCGCGAACGGTAACGTCGAGAGAAAACCACGCGAAGAGTGAGTAACCCGCCGCGCCGGATGGGGAGCCAATGAAGAGCTCGCGGGAGAGACGACGAGAAAAGAAGGACTGGCCTCAGACGAACGCAATGGAGCGAGACCCTTCACTCAGCCACATCTCAACTCAGTCACGACGAGAGCTCCGCCATTAGCATGTGCTAGCCCTTCCTTCGACTCGCATCTCGAAGAAGAGGAGGCAGGCGGGAGACGTCCGTCACTAGCCATTCTTCGCGCCGCCATCAGCTGCGCCTTCAAACTCAGTTTTCCATTTGATGTGTCGCGCGAAGGTGACGGCATCACCATCTACCTTCCCGACACCTCCACCACACTTCAACGTCAAGTGTTACTCGCAGGTCAAGTCAGTGCTGCGGACTGTCTACACACGGCGTATCCTCCGAAGGATCAGGTCTCTTGCTCGGTCTGGCTCCTGGCTCGTGACCGCTTCAACGCGAAAGAATCTGGCCGCGTCGGCTCTCTGGTCAGCGCTGCCGTGGGACGTGTGGGGGCTTCTTCTGATGGCTCGAGCTCTTTGTCGTTGCCCAAATCGTTCAAGTTCTCGATGTCTATATCCAACACAGAAGCAGAGTTCGAGCAGCATGAGCGTGCCGAATGTGTGCGAGCCTTTACATCGTTGCAATGGATTGGTCGGGGCATTTCGTTAGCATCGGACGGCCAAGCTTCAGGGTTTGACTTGAAACCTGCTATCGCCGAGATCAACGTCTGAAGAAACGCCTCGAGACCTTCCCTGTTCGAACGAAGGCGAAGTTGAAATGTGTGGCTTTCTGACGTTGGAAGATCCGTAATTTCAGGCTCTCGTCCCTTCGGAACTGACTGCTCAGCAAGCGAGGTTCTGTGCTGCTGAAGCTTTGAGCCATGTACAAATGCCTTTGAGCTGTGCGTTGGGTCCAATCGAATTATTTGAGGAGCGAGCCGAGCAGTGGATGTTGTTCTTGGCAGCAAAGTCTCCTTCTGGGTCGCGGGATCACTGAATGGGGCGAGAACGTTGTACAAAGCACTAGCTCTTTGGGATGGCCCGGAGATGGCAGTATCCTCCATAAGGTCAGCGTTTCGTCCTTCGACAGCTTCAAGCGCGACATTCTCCTGTAGTCTGTCTGGAAGATTGGTTGTTGAGAAATCTTCTTCTTCTGGTGCGGCGACTGCATCATTGGCTGGTACTTCGTTGCGTCGCGAACGCAGCCGAGGCGTCAATTGACCGCTAACAATGTTGGTGAACAACGCGAACGCAATTGCGATGGAAAGCGCCGCGTTGACTCGAAATCGCATTAGAAGGTTTCGGTGAACTCGTTGATGACACAGAAAATTGTAGAATGCTCGTAGATCTATGATCAGTCTGATGGACTTGCGGCTTGTTTCTTAGTCCGATCATAAACAAGTCCAGAAGTGAAACAAGAGTGCAAAGAACTCGCGGTCAGAACCGTCCAGGTGCTCTTCATTTGAATAATTTAGCCAGTGCAGCACTTGAGTGGTGCAGGCACGAGCAGGTGTACAAGAGTGCTTTAATGTTCGAACGCCCAAGGGTTCTTCTCCAAATAATCCTGGATTGCATTTCTCAGTGAGGTGTTGGGACGCAGCATATCCAAAGTGAGGCGCTGGCGCGTAAGAGGATCCACTGCCCCGTTCTTCTTCAAATGCTCCTCCAGATATCTGCGCTCGTACCTACATAATTATGCTGCGGTCAGAATGTTTTCCTTACTTTTGCGACAACGCAACAAGAACGTACGACACGCCATTTGGCGTCGACACGGGGTCAAGCATGATCTCCATGCTCACGGGGCATAGGAAATACTCTGGTATATCACCCGTCGTGAACTCTCGCTCATGAGCGATGGCCATTTGCTCGACATAAGCCATCAGCTCGTCCAGCCGCTCGGTACCACTGCGATTCACACCGGCAGCCTCGACTAAGCGCATATTGGTTTCGAACAGCTGGGCAAGCTGTGATTTGGCTACATGATGGCGCTGAGCTTTGTACTTTTGCAAGGCAAGCCACTGTTGCTTCTTCGCGCGACGTAGTTCTACAAGGATTTCCTCCTGGAAAGCTTTGGACTTTTTTGTTTTCTCAGCGCTGCTCAGTGCCTTCCGAAACGCGTCGATCGATTCCTCGAAAGCGAGCAGGTGAACACAGCTCACTCCGAGCAGATAGCTGGCTTTGGTGTTCATTTGATCGCAACGTAGCGCTTGCACACAGTCGTCACGGCAGGAGGTCCAATTGGAGAGCTAGAGAACGTCATCGAAAGCCCATGAACACGGCACAGCCCCATCAGAGAATCACGAGCCAAACCTTGGAGTGGGACAGCGCGCGGTTCGAATAATACGTCGTTTGTGTCGGGTCCAGCGTCTGCGTTTTCATCCAGATCAAGCGTCAGCTCAACTCAACGCGCATCACCAGAGTTTCGCGAGACGCTCGTACGATTGCTTCCGTGTACATGTCGATTGCTGCGTTGAATTTGCCCTTCTGGAAGCACTCGTTGCCCTTGAGCTTGAGTCGCTCGGCGCGCTCCTGCGTGGACATGGTCGTCGGTCGATGCGCTGCGTCTGAAGAGAACTGGAAATCACGGAGACCGTGGGCGAACTCGTCAGATGTGGGAGGTGTTCTTCGTCCTGATAGGCGACGGCGAAAATGGAGCTCACATAGATGTATTTTCAGCCAGTAATATTTACTTTATTGCTATTATTGACCAATAGAAACTCAATTGTTGCGTAAGTTGACGTGATCATTGTGAAACAGGAGCCAATCACACGTTGCGACGACGATGTCAGTTCGTGTGAGGCTGGATGGAACTTCATGCAACCCACATCCGTCCCTGCGAAGGAAGTCACCTCAGACAAGACTGGTTCTTCCGAGCCGCGAGTGAAGCCGTCCAGTCCAGACACCAGTGCTGGACTTCGAGATGCGAGTGTTCGTTTGTATCCATCTAGACGAAGTTCAACGTCATCAACCTTCGTCCTCTGTCCTTATCTGCAAGGCGGATATCTGTTCGATACCGGATACAGGCAGCATCATATCTGGCAAACAAGCGTTTGTTGTTCGGGTGAGTGGCTTTAGCCAACCTCCACGCACCCAAAAGCACTCTCACTGCAAAAATCCAATCGTGTGGCCTTGGTTTCGCCCCTCATGACTGGGAAACGCAATGTCATCAGCTATGATGCAAAAGAGAGGTCCTCCCAAAGATCTTTTGACTGCAGTGAAGAGGTCAAGAGTCGTTGAACAGAGGTGTGAATTCCGAAATTCCATTGTGTGTAACGAGTCAAGAGTGGGAGGTCTGCACCCATTTCCCAATGTGAGACCTTCATTCGCGTTTAGCTGCCCGATGGCGGTCAGCGACTGCGAACGAGCCGCATTCCACAAATCACCACCTTCCACTCACTACTTTCGCAATGGGCAAGGTCGCAAAAGCACTCGGCGTTGGCGTCAAGGGTCACATATCCATCACCATCGACAAGCGCGGGTATATTCCTGGTGAGACCGTTGTCGGCCAAGCGAACCTCCGCGTAGACAAACCGCTCGATGCTGCTGCACTGGTCCTCACAGTCGTTGGGATGGAGCGCCTCAAGTGGGAAACGACTTCAACAAGCCACCAAGGTAGCACCACAACCCATACAACGACCCACCACAAGCAAAAGCTTGAGCTCTTCAGCTCTCAACTAGTCTTAGCACCACCGCAGCAGTACCAACCGGGCGAGTATGTCTTTCCATTTCGGTGTCTTCTCCCCACTGAACTCCCGCCGACCCTTGAATTCCGGAAATCGTCTCTGCAGGATATGAGCAACGTGCGCGCCTACGTGGACTACAAACTCAAGGCTACAGTTCCGGTGCCAGGATTCTTGCGAGCCGACCTTGAAGGCAAATACCTGATTCAGATTCTCCCCAACCCAAGCGTAGCCGCTCGTTCCGCCATGGCCACGCGTTCACAGGAGGTCCAGCTTCTTGGGGCGTTTAGCCGCGGCAAGTGTGACTTCACCGCGAGGCTTCGCAGTGACGTCTTGCGTATCGGAGAGTCTGCCGACATACGCTGCAAGATATCGAACCAATCCAAGAAGCGCGTGCGAGATGTCGCATCTCTACTCTACCAAGACATCAAAGTTACTCCGCTCAAAGGCGACGGGGGAGTCCGCGAGTACACGAAGACCATGAGCGAGGTCGCGTATCCAGGTTTCGAGGCTGGGGCGACATCGGATGTCATGATGGCGCCCAAGATCAAGTCCGACCGATTCAACGAAATCATTCCCACGCACAAGGGCAACCTCTTCTCGATCCAGTACCGCATGCGTGTCAAATGCTCCTACTCGCTCTGTCCGAGTACGAAAGTCGAGTTTCCCTTGACCATCCTCCCGTAACGTTAGTACTCGATTCGATTACTGAAATAAAGTGATAAAAAGAGATCGCTTTTCTCAATTTCTGCAGAAGTTGATTGTGAAATTTCGAGAAACCGCATTCGGAACACGTGTCCCTCATGGGATGTGATGCCGCGTTGCTGACAAGTGGAATTGCCTTGAGAGGGCGGAGGCGGCAGCATGCACATGAACATGGACCCCAACAGCAGCCCGTGGTTCACGTCCACGGACACGCCGGCCAGCTACCCTTCTATGCAACAAGGCCACGGAGGCGTGGGCGGCCACATGGGCTACGCGCAGCCAGCGTCCGCACCGCCGGCCATGCCGACGGGGAGCATGGGGAGCACCGAGTACGGCGATGAGGAGGACTACGAGAACGAACCCCCGCTGCTGGAAGGTATTATTTACATGAATACTGTATAGAGTGACCCATAGGTAACCCAGATGTCTGCTGCTTCGTCACGTAGAGCTCGGTATCAACTTCGAGCATATTTGGATCAAGACACAGTCGGTGCTTTTGCCGACCAAGCAGATCAACGAGCACATCCTTGACGATGCCGACCTCGCTGGTCCACTTGTGTATTGCTTTGTCTTCGGCATGTGCTTGTTGCTGGTACGCATACGCTAATGACTTTGATTTGTACGTGGAGTGAGCATTAAAGATTTTGTTGCTTCTTGTAGGCCGCCAAGGTCCACTTCGGCTACATCTACGGCTTCGGTGTGCTCTCCTGCCTCTTCATGTATTTGCTCATGAACTTGCTTTCCCCCGAGCGCTCCATCGACATCTACCGCGTGTGCTCTGTACTTGGGTACTGCCTCCTCCCCATTATTGGTCTCGCTGCGATCAACATTTTCGTTTCGATCAAGGGGCTTGGTCCCATTGGATTTGCCCTTGCAAGCCTGTGCATCCTCTGGAGTACGCACACAGCTTCGCGCTTCTTTGAGAAGGCGCTGTACATGGCAGAGCAAAAGTACCTCATCGCGTACCCCATTGGTCTGGTGTACAGTTGCTTCGTTCTCATCACTGTGTTTTAGAGGAGACAGAGGGAAAACGAACGCACAACGCTTTGTTTGAATAAATGGTTCAAATGCATCATTCCACAAATGCTCGTTAGCGTCTTCATCTCCGCCATGTGGGGTTCCTGAGTCGGTAGTGAGAAATTTATGCCTTGCGCGCGTCCGGAACCTTGAGCTGCACGCGACCGACGTGCTCGACCATCATCTGAATAACGCCCGCCTTGTTCGCTTGGAACTCGCCACTGCCACCACTCGAAAGTTAGTCGATTGTTCGACGCGATCACGGAAGATAAGTAGAACGCACCGCATCTTCTGGATCTCGCGGTTCGTGTCCTCGTCCAAGATCGAGGGGTCGTCACCCATGAGCTACACCATTCAACAGTCAGAATATCGTGCGCATACGCATGCTCGAAGAGACGCACATCTGTGTTGGCGTTCATCTGGAAGTGGTGCTCCTGCTGCTTGCGATAGGCGTTGATCTCCGCCTCGGCCTCAATCTTGGCCTGCTTCAAGCGCTCACCGCGCTCTATAACCATTCGTATAAGTCTCCAACCGAGAGTCTCGGTCCGCTACAAACTCGAGTCTCACCCTGACGGGCCTCGCTGATGATCTTGGAGGCCTTGGTCTCGGCCGCCATCAGCTCCTTGATACTCTGGTTCGCCGCCATGTTCACCGCTTCTTCTTCGTCGAGAAAGATTCCGTCTGCGAGTTCCAAAGCAGAAATTTTAAGCTCTCTTATTGGCGATAAATGAGAAATCGTCCATTTTATCCAATAAGGGAAAGGTATGGCACATCAGTTTGGTGTTTCTATCCGTTAGGAACATGGCCACAAGGGGAGTCTTCATGGGGCCGCCGGGGCCTTGCCTTCGAGGCTGGTCAGCAGGTCCACATCGCGCTTGACTTCCTCGATCTTCTTCTTGAGGTCGTCGATCTTCGAAGGATTGAACCGGCGCTCTTGGTTGGCGATGGCGAGGCGCTTGAGGAAGTGCTTCTGCCAGATGTTGGTGTAGGTGGCGTCCTTCTTAGTGATCGAGTGGTAGAACGAGTTGCCAAGGACTGCGGTGAAGCCGATGAAGTAGGTGATCGGCTCCATGATATCCCACGAGTACACATCCCAAACCAGGTACATGAGGGATCCGTAGAACGATGTGATACCGGTGAGCGCGATCCACTTGCCAGTGTTTGGAATCTTTCGCGCGACCTTGTGGGTCTCGGCATCGATCTGCAGTGCCTTGGCGAGGTCGGACTGCAGCTCCAGCAACTTGTCTTCTTGACGCTTGCGTGCATGCTTAACGTTGTACAGCTCGGAGTCAAGCGCGTTTTGCAGCATCAATTGGCTCTCAGAGCCCTACAGAAAGATTCGTTAGTAGCTTGACACCCAGTGGGCGGAAATCAGCAAAATCTTACGTTCGGACGGAGGATCACGGCGTTCTTGAGCTCAGGGTTCTTCGAGTGCTCAAAATGGACGGCAAGATCACGTCGCTGAAGTTCACGAAGCCACTTGTTTGCGACTGCCTCTTCGGCGCCAGCGTTGAGGCAGATGCGGTAAAACTCACTCAGAGGGATCTGCTCCCGGGAACATCGAATGATCAGTCTTCTTGAGCACATCGTCAACTAGCGATGCAACTCACAAATGGGCGAGAATCCTTCTCGATCGCGGCTTTAACGCTCGCAAACGCGATGCCTTCGCTTCGCAACTGTGAGTCGTCCTTTGATCCCTCTAAGGCAATAGTGTCAGACCCATCACAAGCCTTCATCTCTAGAGCTACCGACACGCACCGTTTTCGATACTGATGTTGACGTGGTTCAGACGCAACATGAAATCCATGCTGGTGAGCTCTCGAAGGTGCATCGTGCGTGCAATCTTGGTGCCGTTCTTCGTTGTGATCTCAACGGCCTTGAGGGACGCGTCCGCCTTCTTGATCGTATCGATGAGGTGCTGCACCGTAGCGCTCCCGTCGTTAATCTGCACGGGCGAGAGGCCCGCGAGACCCGGCAGCGGCAGCTGCAGCTGGAGCCGTCCCTGGGGCGCGAGCGCGTTCCGCACCGTGAGCGCGACGTTCAGCGACGCATCGCCCGTGGCGCGCGCGTTCGCGGACGTGGAGATTGGCGTGTAGAAACGAGCCGCCGGCGTCGCCTGGAGAGTGCGAGCGCCGAGCGCCCACGTCGCGGGGCTGCGCTTGAGGAACGCCGTCGCCATCACCGAGGTCACGACGCGACACACCATGGTCGAAGAGTGAGCTGGCTTGCGTGAGGAGGATCGGAACTGATTAGAGGACGGTCTCCTGTAAAACCACATCAATGTACTGATAGAAGTGAATGTTCCCGGACCTGTGTCGTCATCATCCCCTTCAAAAAGCAATACACGCCGGTTGTGCAGCTCTTTCCATGGACAGTTTCAGGGGCGGACATGCCAAGCTGGTGAAACGTGACCCTATCCCACCGACTTCCAGCGTTCTTCTCGCCGCACCCGTGATGCATTCACCGCGTTCGACCTCCCAGGCCCACACTCCGCTCTCGCACATGACGCCTGTCCCACCGTCTCCGTCGGCTGGGTCCACCGACGATCAACAGAGCGATAGCGGCTCCTCATGCACGCCCCTGCTGCCTTCCCAGACGTCCACCATCCGCACAAATTCGACTATGAGATTAAGTGTGCTGCTGAACCCGTCGGACGAAGACGAATGCGTTGATATGGAGAGTAAACAACAACCACTGCAGATTGCCAAGGTGCCCAAGAAGCGAGGCCGAAAACCCATCCTGCCCAAAATGACCAACAGTGAACGCGGGAAGTACTATCGCGCCAAGCGCCAAGCGTACTCATCCGTGCTCGCGCAAGATGTCGAGGCGTTGCGTTCCTCGGTTTCACGACTTATCGCGCTGAGGAATATCTCGAGCGAGCTGGCCGTATGCCCACGGAATCTCATATCGGGCTCCCTAGTCAAACTGGTCCGTGAGTACTTCGCCCAGTTTCGACACGGTGTTCAATTACCACCTGCACGCCGCAAAATGACCTTGCCAGATGTTGAGATATCAACAGCGTCACAAGAAATCTTCATGAATGCGGTCATGGACCCAGACGTCTGTTTCGGGGAGTTCAAGGGCATAAGCGTTGTCATGGATCAGTGGACAAGGTATTCAAAGTACCACGCCTACCTTCAGTTCGAACTGTTGGAAGCTCGAGTTCTCCATAATGAGGGTGGTCACATCGTCGAAACTAGTGGGCTCTTGCGCACACGCTATTCGCGCACAACGATCGAAAACGTCTTCCCTCATGTGGTTGGAAACGAAGCTCTCATTCAACGACTCATTGGTAAGGAAATTGTGTACCCGTGCCGCAACCAGTTCTACTTCACACCTGAAGGCCGCGTACAGCGGTACGATGTCGAAGCAGACTTTCCTGAGGCTCTCCAGGCCGCAATCGGGAATCTCGAGGATGTTGCAATTCTTTTGGGCCAGGCTCTGATCCGTCAGCAACACATGATGGGTGAGCTCGAAGGTGAGGAACTTGCAGTGATTGAAGCCATTGAACGCCGAGATTCTCCATTCGAAGACGACGACGCCATGGTGGACGGGAACACCTCCGTGTCTCGAGTAATGGATGTCGATTTTCTACTTAGTGACTCAAGTACGTCCGAAGATGCGTACACCAGTGGTTGATTTGAGCAGTTCACGTGATAATGCTTGTTGTACCATGATATACACCCACATTGAATTGCTCAGTGAAGGCGTTCGTCAAGGCTCACGTCATAAGACCTGGATAATGAGGACATGATCTGGGTTGCATTTACCGAAGAGAGTTGGAAAACGCGCGCAAATCTTCACGAGGAAAAAGCGTCACTACACAAGTCATTGTGATTGTCGTGGCACGTCTCACATAATTCGGTCGCAAAAATTGCTACAATCGGAGAACGTGGTCTCACTTCGTCAGCTACTCAAACGGTGCGATTGAATCCTGAGAACGATGGCATCCCAAAATCTCCAACCCAACGTCCAGCGTGCTCTGTATCCGTCAGTCGATGGTCTGGACTGCAACTTGCGTCAGGGATGGGAGAACCTTGGAAGCTCCGCGACGCTAGTACCGTTCGCGATCATTTACTGGCTCTTCAACAACATTCAACACGATCAAGAAGCAACAGTGTATCCTTTCTCACAGGTCCCAGATTAACGACGCGATGATTCGCTGTTTACGAAAAATAGAGCTCCTCATTGACCGAAATCTGACCTTGCTCCTTGCTCTCTTGCGTGGCTTTGTGTCAGTCTCCACAAATCGACTGTCGGAGGCGGAGGCTTCAACCGCCTGTTCGTGCTCGCTGGTACCTACAGTATCACACTCTGAAACAAAAAGCGCCGAGGATGTCCTTGAGACGCTCGCCCTCGGGCTTGCCCACTCAGGAACCCGCATCTTTCGCCCCATGAGCGTCTCACGAAGGCTTGACTCATGTGCAATGGGACCTGGAGGTCCCAGCGTGAGCACGCAGCCGCGAGCGTTGGTTGTTCCGAAGAAAAACCGCCGCAAATCCAACAGCGAGCGAGGCAAAGAATTTCGTGCCAAGCGCAGAGAGTACGAGACCTCGCTTCTCGAGATGATCAACTCTCTACGAGAAGAAGTGCGTGACCTACGATTCCTGCGAGAAATTCGCGGCGAAACATCCCTTGTCTCTCGATCAAGTCTCACCGGATCGCTCGCGAAGCTCATTCAAGAGTACTTCACGCTGTTTGCCAGAGGCCGCCCGACTCGCCTTCACATAGGTGGCAAGCGCGAGTCCCCGTCCTCAGCCCTCGAGATTATCGCCAAGCAAAACAGGTTCATCCGAGAATCGATGGACCCGACTATGAAGTTCGGCGGGGTTTTCGGCGCCGCGGCGCTACTGGATCAATGGGAGCGCTACACCCTGTACCACTCCAGCTTCCGCATCACGATCGTCTCCATGGAGATCTCGGGGCCAGACGAGGCTCCGATCATCACAGTGATATCGAACCTCACGGTGAAGCTCTCTCGTGAGACGTTCATCCACATATTTCCCCATGTTGCTGACGACGACGCCCTCGTCTCACGGCTCATTGGAACAGAGGTGACGTATCGCGGTATCAACCGGTTCCAGTTTGGACCAGATCACCAGCGTGTGCTCGTGTACGAGTCAGATGTCGACTTCGTCAATGCCTTCCTTTCTGCCGGTGTTAGCCTCAGTGACGTTGCGTTGCTAATGCAGCAGGCACTCATCGCCGACCAGCACTTGCTCGGAGAAGAACCGACGCCGATCGATGTAGAGAACATTGCGAAGTGCTGTGCAGAGAACGTGGAGGAAGCTGCAAGCCAGGAAGCTTGCAGTCCAGAACCGCAACCAAAGAGAACGTGCCAGGACATTGCATTTCTATTGAACTGAGGAGATCTCATTAAGCAACGAATACACTACACGACATCGAACTCACTACGTTCACTGCACCACACTCATCGTTTGGCAACTTAAAGTTGCAGGGCGAGACCAGCAACAGCGACGAGGCCAGCGCTGAACACAGCACGCGTGGCCGTCAACGCGTCGCTCTTTGTTGTCGGTGCCGGGGTGGTGGCCTTCGGCTTGGTAGTCGAAGGTGTGAGCGAGTCACCATCCGACGATGAAGGTAGCAGCGGCTTGACGGTACCGGGGGTCTTATCCTTGGATCCTTCGGAGTCTCCCACCGAGGTGGAGCCGCTAGACGAGGACTCGGTCTGGTTACCGGTCTTGCCAGTAAGAAGGGAGACAAGGAAGCCGCCGAAGTCCTTCTGGACGCCCCCAACCTGGAAATCGCACTGGATGTCCTGGTTGGCGCGCTCGTTGATCTGGTTGATGAACGCCACGCAGTCACGTGTCTTCATGATCTTCTGGGCCTGGTCCTCCGTTGGGAAGTTGGAGATGGTCCAGATATCGTAGCCAGTCGTGGTCGCGCACTTCTTGAGGCCTTCCGTGGCGTTGGGCAGCAGCTTGCCTTGGATCGCGCCCATATCGCACGGGGTTGCCGAGGCGACGGCGGCGAAGGCGGCGGCGGCACAGACGATAGCAGAGGTCTTCATGGTCACTTGGAGGCTTGCTGGGAAGTTGGTGAATGGTCTCCTCGGAGCCCACGAATTCTCGACAACGGGAGAGACATAAGAGAGCGGGTCTATGCTTCAATCTTCCAGGAAAATGGGTACAGTCCGCGAAAAGGCGCGGAGCAGTCGCAGACGAAATTCATTTTGGCCAATTATATAATGAATAGATTGTTTTCACCCAATTGAAAGTGAGTATCCGGACCGGCAGCCAGAGCCCAGGTGGGAATGTGAAGAGGCGAGGGCATCGCTTGTATCCAGGTGGAGATGAACTCATGTATGGGAGGTGGTCGAGTGCGTGCCACGACGAAACGAGGCTCAACGTTCTCCATTGCCATGCACAATCCAAGTGTCAACGTGTTGGTGACGTTAGAAGAGGTCATGGAAGGTGCAATAGATGGATTAGAAGGTTCTTATACACAAAACTGTGGGCTATCTCGTGCGGCCACTTGGGATGGAGTATCCCCTCGCCGCGTCTCCGCTCTCCAGAACACTTAACACTCCTTGCCAGTCGAGCCGTCCGACGGAATGTAGTAACACCACTTGGCCGTCACGCCACCAATCTTGGTGCCGCTCAGTCCGGAGCCCGACGTCGCGAACGACCAGTTGTCATCGAAGGTCATGAAGCGAACCTTCAACCAGTTCTCTGACGCCTGGATCGAGAAGAAACCGTACTCGTTACCGCCGTCGCTGTAACCCGGAGCCGTCCACAACTTCGTGAGCTGTGTCGCGTATGGAGGAATGCCACTTGCCGACTCACTCTGGATACCACCGCCAGCACCGTTCTCGATGAAGTGCATGCCGAACGAGGCGTAGTCGTGCTTCGTACCGTGGGTGTGGCCAGCAATCCAGAGTTGCGTGCCAAGACCATCCAGAGTCTCCAACCACTTCTTACCACTCGTCTCGCCGAAGTGGCCGTACGGTGAGTAGTGCGAGTTGACGATCTTCCACGTCGCCTTCGAGTCCTTGACGCCCGAGACAAGCTTGGTCATCGCTTCATCTCCCCACTCCTTGAACTTGCCCACACAGGCATCGTACATGGAGGTGTCACCATCGCAGCAGTACTTGTTGCCACGGGTCACAGTTTTGCAGACGGTGTCGTTGCCGGTGGCATAGCTGTAGCACTGGCAACAAATCTCGTTGGCGCCGTGGCTCTCGGCATTGTTCATATCAAGGTTGAAAATATCGACAGTGACGTCGCCCACGCTCAGCGAGTGCTTGTAGAAGTGGTCGGTCAAGACCCAGCGGTCGTTGTTCGGACTCTTGTACGTGGACTGAAGCGTGAAGCGCTTCTCCAGGTTGGCCACTAGGTCGTCGCCGCTCTTGCAAGCAACCATTTCTTCGCTGTCGTCGACGCAAATGTAACTGCCTCCACCGTAGTCGTGGTTACCCATGACGTTGATCCATGGCACGTCGCCCATGGCCGCGACCTTGTGGCGCGACTCGAACGTCTGCTCAAAGCGGTAGGCCTGGTCCTTGGTGCCCTGAATGCCCGTCCAGTAGAAGTTGTCGCCGTGGCTCAGCACGACCGCCGGCTTGTTGTTGGCGGCCTCGAGGTCCATGATCTTGGCGACACCGGCCTCGGCGTTCCAGTCGAAACCGTTGTACTTTCCCTTTCGGCGCTGGCAGCACGAGTCATTCTGCGCGATCGTCTGGCCCCAATCACCAATGGCAAACGCTGAGACGGTGAACTTCTCGGTAGTTGGGTCCGTGTAGACCTTGGCGTTGGCGCTCGAGCCCGACTTGCCGCTCGAGGGCGAGGACGTCGACGAGGTCGAGGACGAGGACTTGCCGCCCGAGGAACTGGTCGAGTTGCTGCTGCTGCCCGAGCCGCCGCTCGAGTTGGAGGCCGAGGAGGAGCTGTCGCTCTTGGTGACGACGAACGCGACGATGGCGCCGGCCACGGCCACGAAGACCACAAGTAGCACGATGAGGGCCTTGCGGTTCATGCCTGGCCTCTGACGCGCCTGGGTGAATCGGTTCTTTCCGGACTGGGCGTTCTCGTCGAGGATCTCTTGGCTCGTGATCGACGGAATGTAAATGCGCGAGTCGGGTGAAGTCTCCGAGGCGTTGGAGACGTGCCGGTTGTTGTTCTTGCCGTAGTAGTGGCCCGAACCCGGGGTCGCCATGTTGGAAGCGTCGGAACGTGCACTGGCAGACACAGAGCCAGCTGACGCAGCCACACTGTCGCACTCGGTTCACGATCACCCGCGGGCAAAAAAGCTCTCGGGATCAGCGACAAAGAGACCAACTGGTACATGGCTTTCTTTTCTTCGTCAAAGAGAACCAGCGATGCTGCCACCGACTGGCCCGGCTCTGTGCGCGAGAAACCCTTGCCCTTCCACTCACCTGTGCCGGGACACTGACTGCTACCTCGCAATCAGACGACCGGTCTGGGTGGACCCCTCTCCCTCACAAACGCGACGGGTACGTTTGCCCTACCCCTTATTGCGTGTGCACCGCCAGACGTTGCGGCCGAAGTCGCCGGGTCGCTAGTGCCACAAGTGAAGCCGTTTGGGGTCGTCCAGTCGGTTGCGAGGACACCGATTGGGACCGTATCGTACAGCAAAGGTGAACATCTAATAAAACAGGTAGACGGCGTGGACCACGTATGTCGTAAAATCCGATTTTTACGAATATGCCGCCTTTTTACGCCATCACCGGTGTGTGGGGCTGCTCGCGACCGTGTGGAGAATCCCAGCAAGAAGTGACCAACATGGGCTTGACGGGCGTCGCGGTCGGATCGTTGATGGGTCTCACGACCAAGCTGGGCAGCAACGCCCTGCAGAAGCTGCCGTACATGCGCCGTACGTCGTATCCATGACTTGATGTATGATCTTGTAACTAATGTGTCACTGCTCTTGGCGTCGGGAACAGAGCCCTGGGAGCATGTGCTCTTCATTGGCATCGGCGCGTTCACGGGCAACTACCTCGAGAAGAAGTACAAGCGAGACCTGGAGGAGGTTGAAGCGCTGCGTCTCTACCTCGAGCGCCGCCCGGATGTCACCCGCAAGGACTAAAGTAAATACAGCGGCCTCTTGTTCGACTCGTGGATCAGACCGCCGGAATATCTTGCCGTTTTAGTCAGGTCGGACAAGACAACCGCATACTTGGTCGATTATGCGCAAGAAGCGTTCGCAGTTCACAGTACATGTGGCTCGAGTCCCGTGCAGTCTACGTGGCAGAAATACATTGTTATGACACCTTCATCCATGTTGCGTAAGGGTCGCTGCGTGCTGCAACCCCGCTCATTACACGTCGACCACTGTAGTAGTGATGGCAAGTTCTGACATTACATGCACACCCTCACTGCGTTCTACGACTTGCTCAGCCTCCACTACTCGATATTCTTCCAAATAGCTGCGATCCAAAGCGCGAAAGGACGCGCGGCAGATTCCTTGGGCCACCTGGCAGGAACAATTGCGAAAGTAGGAGTACGATCATGGAGCTCGCGTATCTGTACACCAAGCAACGCAACACATTTGGCCGCCACTGCGACTTTAAGAATGTGGATGCAAAGGTCCTTGAGACCATTCCCTGCACTGATTCGTTAGAGCACGACTACGTCAAGCGTCGACCGATGATTACCAAGCTAGATACTACGCCTGACATGTCCGAGCACGAGGTCAATACAGAGCGTTTAATTACAAAGAACTCAAGCATGCGCCACGCTGAAGGCGGATGGCCAAAGGATGTGGATCCAGCAGAACAAAGTGACGTGCAGCGTTTCCGAAAGAAAGCCGAGAAGGACGACGACTTCAAGCAGGCGGTGAAGTTCCTTGGTCCCATCGTGGATCGTTCACTCAAACAGAACAACACCATCAACATCTACCAGGACTACTTCGAGCACATGGGTGAAGCAGCAACAACCGAGCAACCGAGTGCCAAGGGGTTAGCAGTCTTCCGCGACCCAGAGCCCATCAAGCGGACGATCAGCAAGATCGACTGGCATCCTGAGAGCCCGCAAAAGATGGCTGCGTGCTACTGCATCCTCAACTTCCAAGATCCAAAGTTCACCAATGCGCGGATGCCGGCCAACTCCTACATTTGGGATGTCATGAACCCTAACACGCCTGAGACCACACTCAAGCCAGCGTCACCACTTGTATGCATGCGATACAACCCGAAGTCTGTTGACCAACTCGTTGCAGGCTCCTACAACGGGCTCATCAGTTTCTTTGATGTGCGCAAGTCTGGAGCGACTCCTGCTGAGACCTCCGTGATCGAGCATTCTCACCACGATCCAGTCTACGATGTGTTCTGGATTTCATCAAAGACGGGGAACCAATGTTGCTCAGTGTCAACGGACGGTTGGATGCTATGGTGGGATATTCGCCACTTGGCGCAGCCCACGCACAAGATCCTACTCAATGACAAAGACGGTATGTCGTTTGGAGGTTCTTCACTCGAGTACAACACGGAAGCTGGACCAACAAAATATCTAGTGGGCACCGAGCAAGGCGCAGTGTTGAGCATCAACCTCCGAAACGCCAAACAGAACAACGGAATCACCGTATACGACACTGGCTCCGGAAAGCACCACGGCCCCATCTCGAGCATCCAGCGCAACCCGACCCACAACAAGTTCTTCATGACCATTGGGGACTGGACTGCTCGTCTTTGGTGTGAGGATCTGAAGACTCCCATCATGAGCACAGCGTACCACGACTCTTACGTTACGGCCGGTTGCTGGTCGCCAACTCGTGCGGGTGTGTTCTTTGTCACTCGGATGGATGGCGTTGTAGACATCTGGGACTTCTTCTACCGCCAGAACGAAGTGGCGTATTCTCACAAAGTGGGGGATGTGGCCCTTTCTGCTATCAGTGTCCAAGGCAATTCAACTTCAGGTGGAAAGCTTTTTGCTGTTGGCGATGTAAACGGCATGATTTCGCTCATGGAGTTGTCGGACGGTCTTGCAACGTTGCAGCCTAACGAAAAGGCCGCGATCAATGGTATGTTCGAGCGGGAAACGAAGCGGGAAAAGAATCTGGAGGCAAAAGAGAAGGAAATGAAGCGCAAGAAGGCTGCGGCAGAAGAAGGCAAAAGCGAGGAGCACGGAAGCAGTATGAAAGACGATAAGATGGAAGAGCTCTTGCGGACGGTGGATGCCAACTTCCTTGGCATGATCAAAGAGGCTGAAGACTCTGAGAATAAGAATATGGAGCACAAAGGCGATTCGATGGGCGGACGACACGGTGACGATGAGAATTAGCTGGGTGCAGTTCGGTAGCAATGTACTTGTCTGCAACGTCTCAAACCTAGTCAAAAGGACATTTGGACTCAACAACAATAATCCTGTTCGTCACAGGGTGGTGAAATCGAATTGCTGCAGCGTGGAGTAACAGGCGAGGTGCAAGTTTCTTGACTCGCGCTGGCGAGTACAACGAGTCACCGAATATGGGGTGGCCGAGATGGTCCATGTGGACGCGGAGTTGGTGGGTCTTGCCTGTAATTGGCTTGAGCTCAACAAGAGTCGATGAGTCCTCGTCGTTTTCACCACTTCTCTCAACTACACGCCACTCCGTCTGAGACCTTGCTCCTTCTCCATCAGTAGTGTCCGAGTCAACATTAACAACTACTTGCACAAGCCTCTCAGTCTTGCTCGGTGCCATCGAAAGCTCGATTGACCCACAGTCTTGTTTGATGTGGCCGAGCACCCGCGCGAGGTATGTCTTATCGATCGTCCGATCGCGAAACTGCTTGTTCAGGACCTGAGCAGCCAACCTGGTGAGGGCAACGACAATGATACCAGAGGTTTCATAGTCCAGCCGATGTACCATCCGTGACTCTGGATAGTATTGTCGTAGAAGAGTCTGTACCGATAGTTCCTCTGGCTGGTTTCCGTCGACGCTGAGCATGTTATGCGGTTTGTTCACGACGACAATAGCATTGTCTCGATACAGCACCTCGATACGTGTCTCGAGCGGAATACTGTGCCTTTTCTCTCGAGCCAACTCGCGCGTGTAGATGAGGATACGGTCTCCATGGACGCCTCTTGCGACGGCTCCTTCATCCGGCAGAGAGACTCTAGCGATCAAAGCGTAGTCATCTGGATAACGTTGCAAAGACTCCTCCATCACGCCGACACAAAACGAGGCGAGTTCTATTGTAGACGCAAACGTTTCTCTGCTCGCCCCGGCTTCTCGGATGCCGTGACAATGGAACAAGCGGACGGCGAGATCAGATGCCACGACGCCAATGCCGGCGGTTCTCAGGCTCTGCAGCTGCGCAGGCGGCGCATCCACCTCCAGGGCGACGAGCGCGCTCTCCGCGAGTCGGCGTAGCTGCTCGGAGAGCGAGGCGCCGACGCCGTCGTCGTCATCACCGAGTCGCCGTCGCTTGGATGCGCGAGCCATTGGTGACGCGATCAATTCTGACAGTTCCTGAGGCGGAGCAGATATAGAAACGTTTCTATCCAGAGTTGGTGGGTTATGGTGGGTTACACTGTACTGTACGCCGGCTTCAACAATCCCGATTTGCCTGTTGAGGAATCGGCCCACGGTCGGGAGGAAGGACGGGGCGCAATCGCGACAGCACATCCCGCAGTGGCACTGCCTTCTCTACGAAAGTGAATCTGGGTCGAGGCACTCGAGTCTCCCGTTGCCCCGTTCCCACACAGCGGACCTTGCCGGTCTCACGTTGTCCCGTTCCTGGCGGTTGCGACCGTCGGAGGTCCCCCGCCCAATGCGGGAGCCCGCGTCCCGAGTTTCCTTCGCGTCGACGGCCGCTTCGCGCCGTGAGGCTGGGCGGCAGCCGAGCGACGAACGACGAACCGACTCCTTCTTGCCATCTCGGGCATCGTTCGCAAGCAGGATGCTCTCGAGTGGTGTTGGTCATCGCTCTTGTCAACACACACGGTTCTGTTTTGCGTCTGTGGAGGGGGCGGATTATTCGTGGGCAGAAGCGTCTCGCTTCGGTTCGGTGCGGATGCAGAGTCTGGTCTGCGAGCCACCGTGTGTGCCACGAGTGCACAGACCGCATGGAGCCGATTGAGGCATTGGAGGCTCCTCTCCCATGCTGAGGCGTCTTGAAGCAGCGCCGGCTCTGTCGCTTCGTCATCCGCGGTTGCGCCACTTCAGTGCCAAAGACCGCAAATTTGGGTGATTGTGAGTCCTTCCTGAACTAATACCCCTCCATGTCAGCACTCACCAAATCCCACCTGGTGGCATATTTGCTCTTCTTATGATCCTGTGAGAATGGATTCTACGGCAATTCCACGACTTTTCGGGGCTCCTCTGATCAGCTTGCTGGCCGTCTGCGCTGCTCAGCGGTGCCCGTCCTCTGGCCACCTGTCAGTCGTCACGGATTCTGGCCATGCGTTTAGAAAGGGATAATCCTGCCCCGATGAGCAACTGCGAGTGCAAGCCAGCGCCATTTCTCCGTTAGTTCCGCTTTCTCGACGGGCCGCGCACCGCAATGGTCTTCCCCCCGTCCCCCGTCTCTGTGTCCGTCGTCCCGCTCGGCGCCGGCGCGGACATGCGCTCGCTGCTCGCCATCGAGGACGCCTCGTCCGCCAAACTCTACGCGCAGCACTACAGTCGCGGCGCCATCGAGCCGCTGCGCCGCCAGTCTGTCAAGGTGACAGTGTCGTCCAGGAAGAAGACCAAGAACAGCAGCAGCAGCAGCGACGAAGGCAGCAGCCCAACGAGCAGCAACGGCAAGCCCAAGAAGCTCTCCACGGAACGCAGCCGTCTCTGCCGCCAACGACAGAAGCTCCAGGCCGAGATGCTCGAGAAAACGGTGGCTGCTTTGCGTGCTCAAGTCGCCGAGCTCGCGACGCTCCGAGACTTGCGCCGCGAGCAGCTTGTGCACTCGCCCAACTCGCAGTCCGGCACACTCGCACGGATCGTGCGAGAGTACTGCTCGATCTTTGAGTACGGCTTGACACCTGAATCTGGTGCCGGCGTCGAGTTCTCGCTCGGGAAGAAGCGCTCTTTCGCCACCTCTAGACAACTCTCGGCCCAAGAGCAGTGTGACTTTTTACTGTCAATCATGGACCCTGACGTCCAAGTCTTTGACTGGATTGGACGCACAAAGACTGGTCCGGAGCCTCTAATTTACGGTTGGAAGGCGTGGTCAACCTGGCACGCGTCCATCATGTTCCGTCTCGACGGGGTCGATGTTATCGAAGCTGACAACGAAACCATTGCTGTGAGCTCTCGTGGAAAGATCTGTGTGAAGGTCTCACGAAAGACCATCGAGAAACTCTTTCCGCATGTGGCTTCGAACAAGGCTGTTTGCGACCGGCTACTCGGCTCCGAGATCCACTACCCCTTTCGTGACACGTTTTATTTTAATGACCAGTGTCGCGTCTCAAAGTACACGGTGGACCTCGACTGCATCTCAGCGATCAACAACGTCGTTGGTGACTTCCAGGAGGTTGCGAATATATTAACCTCGCCCGACGATGTGACGTTCAGTGATCGCGCTGTGTCTACATATGATGGCTGTTCACTAGACGAGGCACGCTCGTCTCGAATGCTACTTAGCCGAGACCAACGGTTCGAGCTTCAATTTCTGTTGTCGTAGAAAGTAATACTGTGAGTAGATGACTATTTTCCACGTCGTCGTTATCACTCGTTGAAGCTACTTGGACGGCTTCCACAAATCGGTTATCCTTGCCTGCTTCATGCTTGGGCCCCCTGCTCCGAAGTTCACCTGGTGACTTGTTCGATGTCGAGTTGTGTTAGTTGACAAGTCTGCTGGGTTTGGAGCCGGAAACTGAACTGTAGACGATTCCTTCGGCGCATTTCTTCTACAAATAACCGTCTGGATCATGGCGTCTGCCTTCTCACGAACAAATTCTGCCGCAAGCTCTAGCACAGTCTTCTCGGGCTCCCTTCGGCCTTGTTTAGCCCCTCGACTTCCAGAAAGATGGCGCCTGCCGAGAGATGAGACCGACTCCAATTGAAGCAAGAACTCGAGTATCCAAGATGGTAACAGCGAGGAATCAACGTAGTTGAGACGAAAAGCACACTGGCACGCTCCCATCAACTTATCTATCTTCGCATGAAGATTGTCAGAATTGTCAAATATCACATACACAAGATCACGACGGGTCAGAGTCGCTGCAAACCATTGGATCAAAAACTTCAGCTCTGGGTCGCCACGGAACACACCACAGCCCCAATTCCCAGTTGCAACTGGCCACGATGTTGTTTCTGGATCTGGGTATGCAAATCCTACTAGAGCCTTGACGAGATCACGCATGATGCAACTGCGAGAATATTGGCGGTCGACGTTATTGCCGCTGAAGCTGATGGCGTCGATGCCAACAACTACGTTTTGTCGGCGACGTCTTTGGCAATTGACTGTCCCAGTAAGATCCTGATATGGCGTAGTGTCTTGCACACTTCCTGCAAACCGAAAGGTTCCCCCATAACCAGTGTAGTTGCTAAATCTTTCCGAGCCCTGAATCACGAAGCTCTCGTGTGGCTCGAGCTTTGCGAACACCAGACAAGCAACCATCAACTCCGGCGACAAAATGAACCGGATCTCTTCTTGCACTGCGCCTCCATTCATCACCCCACCACCAGCATATTTGTTTGCAAAGTCGATTTGCAGATGCAAACGCAGGTCTTCGATAAGCTTCGACTCGCGACTGACTGGGCTCATTCGCCCAATCCCACGGCCTAATGTAGGTGAAACGGCGAGGGTTTTGATCAGTGATGTGGTGTCTGAAGAAAAATCAATTGTCGGAATTTGAGCAGCGACACGCGTGAAAGTGATGACTTCGATGTCCAGTTCAGAGGATGACTGTAAGAAACGAGGAATAATGCGGAGAAAATACTCAAGAATTGTGCGTATCTTGTGAGCTTTCAACGCGACGAAGTCTTGCATTGATCGCGGGGCACTAAACATTTCACTCATGTTGAACCAAGGAAAATCAACGGACGAAACGTGCTCTTGAGCAGGGAAGACGGAAAAGAACATGGCGCAGAGGAGAGAAAGGGTCTCGAGACGAGTCATTTCCACTACATTCGTGTGGAGAGTGGTTTTTGAAGATGCCGAAAGCGAAGCTGTGTCAATTGGTGTCAACAACCTAGGAGCCTTCTGGAATCGAAACGGGAGCTCAAGAACGAGGCGCTTCATGTTGGGCAAAACCGTTGTGAAGAAAGCAGTCCGATCACCCACGTCCATCAGCTGCCCGGCCATAGTTAGAAGGCGTTTAACAAGGAAAATCGAGAACACTTTACCTCATTGATAGCCATCTCAAGACAATTCAGGGGATAGCGCGATTCTCCTGTACACCTAGATAGCATAGCGCAGCTGAGACTGTTTGCAATGTGATCCAGTTAAACGCGTAAATCAGGCACGCACCACTGAAGCAGCGCGATGAGTTCACGCGTCGTGGCCGTCGTCTGCTGCTGCAGGTAGCTGACAATATACGGCCAAAGGGGAACGACCTCCTCGATTACGTTTTGCGGTGAGCACGGCAAAAGCACGCGCCAATGACCTCTGTTCTGGAGTGTTGGGTCATACTCCATTGGAAATGAGAGCTTGTACGACGTCGTCCGGGGAGGCGGCTTGAAGAAACGATTGGAATCCGGGTCTAGCCACTCGCCTCTCTGGAGTGACTCGCGGAGCCAATACTCGGTCACACTCAGAATGTCCCGACCAGTAGGTACAAAATCCACCCACGCGTCTGTGAGCACAACTAGCGCTCCGCTGTGCACAGTCCACTTGGGCACAATGGTGGCGCCTCGCGTAACAAGCACACGCTCCCATTGCTCGCGTGTGGAGCGCGAAAAGCCGTGGAAGGCGAACGCGCGGCCACGTAGAGACAGGCGGGGCGTCGGCATCGGAATGGATATTGAGACCAACGAGAAACGCGAATATGAACCCAAGGTGCTTCCTTGGATGAAGAAATAATGCCCCCGTGGACAGATTCTGACCATCACTCACGAAAAGCGTCACTCGAACGGGGTAGTTCGTGGCAGCAAGGGTGAGTCAAGCCCAGACCCTCGAGATTCCACGTGAAACGTTTGAATCTGCAATAGTTGAGAACGAACTGAGCTCTTGGCAGTTGCATGCGTGGCGAATTTGCGAAAGAAAGCGCATCATGGCCTTGGACGTCTGCGACAGAATTATGCTCTACCGCCTGTTGACTTCCTCCTTCCAAGCCAGGTGGAAACAGTATTACTCAAATTCATCTATTCTCGACTAACATTGAGTATGAGTAGGTGCGTTCAGTCAGGCAACACCGACCCCATCATCGTGGAGTCCAAGGCAGATGCGACTACAAAACCGCCTGTGTCAGTCGAACAACGAGTATCTTCAGGATGCAAAACTTTCAGCCTCCATGTCGACTAGGTCATGGCTCGAACGTGCACGATCAGAAGTCAATCTGAAGTCGTGAGCTTGAAATGAAATTGGTATGGGACACTCGTATCATATCTTGGAGGAGACAACATCAACAATCTCGTGATAGACGATCCACATTCGCATTCGGTTTTAGCACAGATATCAAATGTCCGAGGTCTAACTTTATTCGTAACGAACATGACGCGGCATTTCGTGTCGTCGAGTGTCCGACTGCGGTGAGTGGTCTTGGGTGTAAGGTCGCTGAGGTGGAAACTCGCGAGGATCGTCATAACTGCGAGGTCCAGGGCCTCCATAGTACCCTTCTCCAGCCGCACGTGCAAACGGTCGAGCTGTTTCGTGATAGTAACCCTGATTTGACGGTTCAAAGCGTTCCGCTTCCCGGCTCGAGTATGCATCGAAGACGTCTTCTGTCTTGCGGGCCTCAGATTGCTTGAAGCGTTGACGGGATGGGGGTTGTGTTGGGATCGGGGAATGCGAGTGTGATGACTCTCGTGAAGACGAGTCCTGGGAGCCAGCAGGAGAATGCACAGCCGTCGCAGTGAGGCTTTCATCGTCTTCACCAATGCGACTCTGCTCCTTGATCAACGCGTCTCCGACTAGCTGCATTGCGTCACGTACACTACCAAGGGCCTTCACGAAAGCGCCAACGAAATCCACTTCAGTCTCATAACGCTTGATCTTGCCGTCGGGACCAAAGTAAAACTTGTTGCCGACTGGGTATTCAACTTCAAGCCCGATCAATCGTTGTACCAGCGCTTCATTCCACAATACGTGTGGGAACACCTTCTCGATCGTTGTGCGGTTGAACCTGACTGTCAGTGTGGCGGTGGCGGCTACAACTGGCGACGGCTCGCTTGCAAGAATCTCGAGGGAGTTGAGGTCGAACCTCAATGACGAATGGTAGGCCGAGTAGCGTTCCCACTGCTCGAGAAGCATCTGGACTCCAAAGTTCTCGCCGAAACGCATGTTGGGATCGACGAGTGTCTGAAGAAAGCTCATCAGGCGTGATGAGTGGAAGTTACCGTTCGGATGGGACTGTGCGAGTTGAAGCTGCTGTTGGGGGGATCCCGACTTTGGGAACCCCGGACCCGAGACCGGTACCCCAAACTGGAAGAGCGAAAAGTACTCTGAGACGATTCGTGCAAAGCCAGCACGACTGCGGTCACGCGACAACGCGAGGGTGTCATAAGGCCCCGCAGCTTGAATAGCACCGCTGCCTCCTCCGTTGACGCGCATCTCCTCTAACTGCCGCTTGAGGGCTTCGACCTGGTCTTCAAGTGTCTCGACGTACTCTTTCCTCCGGGACCGGTATAGCTTTCCTCGTTCACTATTGGACATCCGACGTGACCTCTTCTTCTGCGCCGCCGACGACGCTCCACCCGTGTCCACGAGCGCGGAGCCCAGATGCTGTTGCTGAGGGTACGGATGGCCGCCGACCCGCTGACGGAGATGGCTTTCCCGGTTGTACTCATCGTCTTCCGTCGAATGTTCGTCGTCGATTTGCTGGACTCGGGCGGACGGCAGCTGGGAGAACAAGTCCATACGTGGCTGCACGTGGGACTGCGCATACCTCGGCGGTGGCGGCGGCCCCATTCTCCCTGCACCGCCGCCGCCGAGAGCCGAGTCGCGGACCTGGTTCGCGGGCGGCCAAGCAGCCGTGCGCGGGGGCGTGTCGCCGTCTCGGTAGAGCGTCGATCGCAGCGGGGGCAGCGCCGGCGCCGCGTCCTCGTAGTACTGCGGTCTCAGGTACCGACGGCGGTCGTCGTACGGGTCTCGCTCGGGCAGCGTCGGGAGCATTTCGGCACGAGAGAGCAGGACGCACGAACGTCCCGAGCACGCGAGTGAGCGAGGGAGGCGGCGAGGCGGCTTCTGGGCGCCGGCAGAAGGAGGGAGAGCACGTGCACGGCTCGAGCTTCCTTCGCGTCCCCGAGCCCGCCCCTTGGGTGGCGGCGCAGAAACGAGCCATTCGCACAACACACGAACGCTTGTTCCAGCTAGGTCTAGGGGCGGCGAACCTGCGCAACGTGATCTGTCGCGCGACCAGGAGCCCAACGAGGCGTCCACCGCCCTTCGAAGTACCTGCGAGAGTTGATACACAGGGGGCGATCTGTTTTGGCACACATGTTCGAGCCACTGTGTCAAACGTCCTCACAAAAAGGGGCGCGCGCCCGGGTCAAAACCCGTGGCTGTTGAGTGGTGCCCCGAGGACCGACGTCGGCTTGGCGGTCCCTCGACTCACGACGAGGAGAAGAGTCGAAGCGAGGCGCCCGATGCTCCATGGAGCCCGCCGTTGCGGTCGATGCGATAGGAGACCGACGCCGCGGGCCCGTCCACGAGTCGGTGATTAGTCCGCCGAGGCGCTTGTCGGCGTCAACGACGTCGAAGCGAGCCGTCTTGATTACAGGGGACTCGTCTCGAGATTCGCGGCGTGGAAGGCCGACGACGAACGCCTCCGACCGCGTCGCGGCCTGGCTTCACGGGTCTAGCTGCCGAGAATGCGGCGGAAGGTCCTTCTTCGATTCGAAGTCACTTGTAACGATCAAATGGGTGCCAACCTACAGACAAGCTAATCCTGGATGAAGACACTCAGGAAGACTAACGCTAGCTTGACAGGGCCGGAATTCCGCGGCTCTCGCCACGAACTCGTCGGAGAGGTGAGAAGCGCGCTGGAAGCATTGCTCTGTCTCTCTCTGTGAAGAAAAAAACGGGCTTCATCCACGGGTTGTGACCTTCTGGCGACGTTGGCTATCCGGATACCAGTCCGTGATGACTACAGTCGGTGTGTATTATCTGTAGGAGGGGGATAAGTGATGTTATTGACGAGACATCATTCTATTGACGCGGCAAAAGATCTTCAGCTATATAATAGGAAGGGCCATCGGAGCAATTGTCGTATCTCACATAGACAAAGTGGATTCATATTACTGCAACATGACCATACACATTGGAAATAGGAGTTCACTTGGGTATTTTACGTACGTGAGGATATCGTCTCGCACAGAGATCACCCTTGATTACCGAGAAGCCCTGTCCAACACAGGAACTGCCGTCATCTAATCACGGATGATTCCGGGCTCCCGAATATCAGGGCATTCGCTGCTGTAATCATCATTCGCAACTGAGGAAGCCTTCGTATTCGTATTCACTACGAACAGGATCTCTCTCAGTACATCTAATGTAGATTCCTCAGCGTGCGTTGTGCTGACGCCGCGTTTGCCCAATATACGCATCATTTGTTCTCGCCACTTTTCCGTCGAGGCGAAGAACTGAATCCCTTCGACAGCCCGTCCAAGAGATCTCGCCGTGGATCCGACCACACGCACGAGCTCTTCGTTCTATTTCTCGTGGTTCTTCTCGCCCAATTCCTTTTTCCGTGTATTCTTGGTGCTAAACAGAGACCGTCGCGTTGCACAGCCCGCGTGGGCGTTCGCTCAGTGAAGATCCGAGGTGTTGGTCATCTTCCCGCCTGAGATGATGGTTATCCATTGCTTCCGGCGCACACTCTGGTTCGCGCGGAGAATGATTGTGTCTCCGTTCCATCCAATCATATCAATCGATTAATTTTTTCCACCAATGAAAAGTGGTGTGGTCAGCAGGCCGCCTACGACGAGGACGACACAACGTCTCGCCCCATTCCTTCCTGCCCGCGACCGACGCCGCCATGACGCCGTCGTCGCCGCCGCTCGCCGCCGTGGACGAAGCCACGCTGCTGCAGCAGAAGAAGCTGCGGCGCAACGCGCGCGACCGCTCGCGCAGCCAGCTCAAGAAGGTGCGGTGTGAAACGGACGCGAGGCGCGGCCGCGAGGGTCTCACGAGTAGCCTCTCGTTCCACAGACGACGATGGAGGCCATGCGCAAGCAGGTAGCCCAGCTCGAAGAGACCAAGCGACAGCTCGAGCTGCGCTGCCCGTCGCTCGTCGCCGAGTGCCCTCCGTCTCCCGCCGATGTGAGCGAGGCCACTGGCGAGCTCCAGGCCCAGTACTTGCATGTTCTGCAGCAGATCGAGCGGCTACGACAGGAGAACCGCAAGATGGCACTCGACGTTCTCGAGCGCGATCTCTTCCGCAGCGCCGTCCAGAATCTGCTGGATGCACGTGAGAAGGACGTGGCCGCACAAGACGACGCGCGGGCGCCGCCGCCGCCGCCGCCCATGCCCGAGGTCGACGCGGCCGAGTTTGCGCGCCGCGTAGTGTGGCAGATCACCTCCTCGCGCCTCGATAGCGACCGCATGCAGCGCTTCAGCGGCGCGCGGGTCTTTGGGTGGAGTGACTTCCGCATGCGCACGGACGCCTCGATCCGCTTCACGATCAAGAAGACTTTCCAACACCAGACAGCACACGCGCTGGCGCGCAAGACCTGGGCAATCTTCAGTGACATCGTACAGCTGCGTCGCCTGCTACCGCCAAATCTTCAGTGTGATCTTCGTGAAGTGCAGCGCCTCAACGACGACGTGATTATCTTCGACCGCACAACGACCGACCCTCAGTTCCGGCGGCTCAAGTACACATCATTGCGAACCACCTACATGCTCGTGCGATCATACGACGGTGCAGGTAGCTGCAGCGTTGGTATGAAGACCATCGATTTACCGGTCTTCCGAGCAGCACTCGCAGAACACGAGTCTTGGTGCGATATCTACTATTGGTTCCACTTAGAAGATGTTGTTGCGCCGAATGGTGACGTCTCGACCAGTGTGCTGTTTGGCGGGGCTTTATCATACTTTAACGAAGATATCGCACGCGCCTGGCTTGCCGAGCTCGTCTTCTTGGCAGTCAGGTGGGAGACAAAGGTCGTAGCCCCAGTCTTGCTGAGGTGATATCGGAAAAGACAAAATGCGAGCGAGGTGGAAGCTGTTAACTTCTTACCGCGATTTTTGAGACCGTCCACAACCACGATCCTATTGCAAGACGGACAACTTCTGACTCCAGGGTATGGACAAAACGTTCTGCCACCGGTAACTGTCGAAGCTCAAGTACTTTGTGGGAATGCGTTTTTATTTTTGTTGGTATTGAAGACGTACGGAAGATAACGAAGCTCATTCAGCTTCTCTGGATACAAAATGAAGCCATGTAATCGATACCAACTCTGCAGACAGTGCAGGTGACTTGCAGATAGTCGACAGCTTAGGCCAGCTTCGAAATAATGGAAAATCCAGTTGCAGTGTGGAAATTCTTGACATACGAGTCATCCGGATCCATCTCCCACGTCTCATCAGTCCCCTCTGCCGGCACGAGCGTGACCGTGAGAGCTGGATCCTTAGCATGCACACGAAGGCCCAGAGACAGAATTGTGTCAAGGTCTGGAGTACCTTCCTCCTGGCTTTGCTCAGCCTCCTCTTGCTGTTGTGTCTCTTCCTGTGAATTTTCCTGCTCTTCTGTCACTTCCTCGTCTTCGGGTTGTTCTTCCTCTTCTTCTTCTTCTTCTTCTTCTTCTTCGACCTCCTCGGCCTCCTCACTACCATAGATGTGCTGCAGCGCGAGCGAGTAGTCGAAGTTGCGAGCTACGGCTGCAAACTTGTCCGACTGCTTCTCTCCAAAGGCGTTGATGTACTCAGCGCGGCTCGCACGACCGACGTTGCGACGAGTAATCTTGTACGAAATGCGCCAGCGACCGGCTTCAAGGTGTAGCTCGGTGTTGGCGCTGCGCGACATAATGATGTTGTGCTTGCTGCGCGAGTAATACTCGGTCTCGCCATCGCGACGCACACGGAAGTGGAGCTTGAAGCGGTACTTGCCTTCAAGGCCCTTGAAGTATCGGTTGTCAGCCTGCTGCAAGACGAGCACAACTGGCCCGGGCTTGGAAAGAGAGACCACAAACTCCTTCTCGTTGAACTTATGTGTGGGCCAAGACACGATGTCCTGGGTCCACACCTGCGCCACACTCCACTCGCTCGTAAAGACGCGCGTGCGGTCCACGAGCGTGAAAGTCTTCAAAAAGTCCTCGTAGCTCATCCAGAAGGCGCCATCGTCGCCAAAGCGGTGGTTGAGTGCCTGCATCCACTCAGGAGTCCACTCTGGGGAGCCATCGCTCCACGCTCCAGTCCACTCTGTCTGACCCCAGGGGTTTCGGACCTGCACGAGACGCTTACCGTTGATCTCCACGGCCTTAAGCACCGAGTAGGCGTGGCCGGTGAGGATACCACGTACTGTCGCGACACCTGGGCGGAAAATGGCGCCGGCAAAGAGGTATTCTTGGTTGACCTTGCTCAGCTCTTCGTTCCAGAAGCGGTTCTTGTCGAGGATATCCCGTGTGATAATCTCGCTGGTCACTCCGCCGGTGAGGTCTTCAACACCCTCGCCCGTGAGTCCGGCCTCAATGGACGAATAGTCGCCGTGGATCTTGGCGAATGCTTTCTCGAGAAGCGGAAGCCAAGTCTCGTTGGAGTCGGCACAGTGAGCGAAATGCAATGCCTTGGAGCCCTTCTGAAGAGCCTCTGCGTACTGGTCCTCATCCTCGAATGCTTTGCGCATGTCGTCCGGTGCTTGCGCGTACTCCCCCGACTTGATGAAGAGCTGGTCGTCTACGACCTCGGAAATCCACTCGCCGTCGCGGAAGAAGATGAAACCATAGACCCCGACCTCCTCGTCGCGCGCAACGCAAATACTCTCGAGCAAGCCCGGCATGTTGGCGATTGTCGCCACGGCCGCGAGGAACCAGCAGTCTCCTGCGGCGCCTTGCTTGATGTCTCCAGCGTCAATTCCGTCCACAATGAACTTGGGGTTGTCGAAGATCTCTCCCACACGGCGGGCGCCGGCCGGCTCGGAGACACCTTCGTCCTCCTTACCCATGGCGGGTAATCCAAAGAGGCAAAAGCCCGGGTTCTGCGACAGATCAAAGTGTGGGTCGCGGTACTTGACATTGAGGAGGCGGCACTCTTTCGAGATACGCTCGACCTTCTCACGGGCGTCGCGGATGGCCTGGTCCCGTCCCGTCGTCGCGATCAACGTGCTGGCGTGGCGTTGGAGTTGCTTCTCCGTGAGATCATGGACCGTGACACCAGATTTCTGCGGCTTGACGGGGTCCTTGAAAGCGTTTTGTTGCTTGCGACGGGAGGTCGAGGCAGGCATGTTGGTTGGAGCAAGTTGGAGTGGTAGGAGGTGAGCTTGTGTGCTTGAGTGCAAATGCTGCAATGAGAGGCATGGATTCCCAAGCAGGAAAAGTTAACCCAAGCATAGGAGCTTGGCGAAGGTGAAGAGCATCTACCTCCGGGTCATGGCGGAATGAACCCAAGGACGGCTTCTGAAGAATTGGATGCAACTCACCAGCTTGGGTTCATTGATCGACTCAAGGTTGGTGGATTTAGCCAATAATCACCACCTTTCTCATCTTCAACTTACGATCCGCGTCACTTCATTGACAATGGGGCCGTGGGTGAACTCTTCTGGAAGGGTTGGAGGCGAAGAGGCTGAGACGCCTCCGTTCTCAGTTGGCTCAAAACTGTCGCCACAAAGGTGCACAAGCTTGGAACGCAAGTCAACTGGTGCGTGTTGGCAGAAGCCCAACTCATGGTGATGTCTGTTGAAGAAGACTGGTAAACGGCCTTGGGAGAGAGCGAGAGAACTGGACAGCCAGAGGCAGAGATGGAGAGAGCAACAAGAAGTCTCATGAGTGTTTAGTATTTTGCTTGCTCACACATGGATTGTTGGCGGTTCTCTTCACAATCGTAATCACACACATTTTGATGTCATTGGTACAGTATTAGTAGTTTCAGGCGGTCATCAAATAACTCACATCGGTTTCTTCACGCGACGACTCGCATTCGATGGCAAATGCGCTTGTCGCATGGCCTGACTTCTCTGTCACGTGTTTCCCCAGACGGCATGAGGCATATGCCTGATCGCGTGGGGTTTATAGGGTACTCCAGGTCAAACGAACTAGCTCTCGAACTGGGCATTGATCCGAATGATACCGTATGCCAGATCACCAGGAAGGTGTCTATACCAAAAGTTCAACATGATCGAATTCTTGGGCAACACTCTCACATCCACCAGCTTTCCGTTGCGGTGAGATGAACACAGGGACGAGGAGACGTGGCGTTGCTGTCAGCGAAGGCGTCGGGGATGCTAGTGAGGACAACTGGGAGGGTGAGGATATGCATATTCTCAGAGCGCTGCTAGAGACACCAGAGCCACAAATGCAGGAGGTCGACAGAACTGAGCAGGACTCTGCGGAGAACAGCGCCAACGAGGCAGATATGGCGACTGAGGACGTCGTACTAACGGCACTGCGTCGGCAAGTCGCGCTGTTGGAACAAGAGTACGACTGCTACCTTGAGCAGCGAGTTGCTACATCGATTAGTGCCGCCGGAGGAACTTCAGCACCACGCGCATCGACAATCAAACTGTACCGACACAATGAGCGACTCACGCGTGTGATCGAGTCTCTTAAATTGGAGAACGAGAGGTTGGAAGAATTGTTAACGGAGCGCCGACGAAGTACATTGCCTCAGCAAACACCAGAAGATGTTGACAACTCCTTAACTCGGCTATTGAACCAAACTGGGCGTCATCGCGTGGATGTGGAGGACACGGACACGACTACGAGTTTCGCTCTATCGAACGTAATGAACAAATCGACGACAACGAGCGCAAACGAAGAGATCCTATGAAAACAATGAAGCAACTGACTATAACGTTGTAGATCGGCACAAAGTTCTCAGAATCTTGTCGGCGTTATTGCGAAGATTTTCGGTGATCTATAATTCATTGGTGCCCAAGGTCACTGCAATTGGTCGGCCTGTCCATCCAACACAAACTGTCAGCACCTTTGGCTCAGCACCACTTTCACGATTCGCCTGTTCGAAATCGTGCTTTGAATTGAAATGGGCATTGCTCGAAAGCACATCGATTGATCAGCATCTCGAGTACGACCATTCTTCAGTGTGTGGTATCTGTATTCCTTCTCTATCTTGGGATGGCACTCGGTGCGCTGGATACGATTTAGACGAGAGCACTTATGAATTCTAATTGTACGCTCATCTCAACTACTGACGAAGATATCGAGCTTACCGAGCGCGCTATCTATGAAAGCGCATCTCGCCTGCAATCACGTTGCCAGACGAGTCTGAGTAAGAATAAACAGATCACCCAGAGGACGTTCTTGTACTGGCATTCTGCACGACTCGTTGCGGCTTGCTAACAGTGACCATAGCGTCTTCTGGTCATGGTAAGCAGCAAATTCCATCGCCTCAGACAAGAGAGACTGGCTCAGTGGCACGATATGTTCGTTGAGGATCCACTCGACCACTTTGATGTGACCACCAGTGACTGCATTGAAGAGGGCTCTTCTCGTGCATCCTTCTGTGCGATTCGTGTGCAGCCATTGAAGGACGCCGAGATGGCCGCGCGCAGCCGCATAATCCATCGCATTGGTGGTGCACCCTTCAGTGCGATGCTTGTGTAGCCACTGCACCACGTCTAGATG